>CM075649.1:90917289-92167289 GCA_037953625.1 Crotalaria pallida | reverse complement strand
CTTATTCTCAAAGTTATGATTCTTTTCTTATAATGTCTTATTAAAATTATAACCATCGATGATCAGGGGATTTGAAGAATCATCGAGGTACGCGTTTCTTTCATAGTTAGCACTCACGTTTCCAGCCTACATCTCCTCGGCCATCCATCCACCTAGTTGGAAACAAACAGGAGTACAGGACCTTTACCGTGCGGGCACGACAGCTGTCAACACATATGGTCCCAGACCAGGAGGACTTAGCCTCAATCAATAATATCAATAAACATTCATGGCTCACTGCCTCGCAGTGGCAAACAAGATGCCCCACTTCAGTCCCTCTCACTGTTCTCGATTTGCAATCTAGGGGGCAACAGTATGTTTCTAGTGGGCCCGCAGAACTTGCCACGGCATTAGACCCAGTCCTCACCACGTTATTGCGCCACATGTGGAGTTCGTTCTGCCTAGAAACACACTCTAGACTTCTTGACGTTTCACCGTCATCGTCCTCCCCTAATGCAATCTCGTCCTAAGTATCTGCAGATACTTATCGTTTCTTCCTCTCCACTACTTCGCACTCTTATATCTCACCGCGCATGTCTTTTAAAGTATTTTATTTTGTTGATTATCCTAACGGTCGGCCCATCCTTCGTGCAACCCTTCAACGGGTCCCGACCACTACTTTGCACAAACTTTCTCTCATCATTTCTCACGTAGCACGGAGCTGGGGTCACATCGCAATCTCAAGTCTCATTTCTCAAATCTTCTCAACATACTCCATCTCTCACAATCATCTCATTCCAAAGTCTTTTCTCAAAACAATCTTTTCAAAAACTATCTCAAAACACCCCTTTCATGAACTTTTACAAAACCTCATTTCACAAAGTTTCTGAAATCTCTTTTCACATCCTTCCACAAAACTTCTTTTCAAAACTTCTTTGAAAACACGTTTCATAACATTTCTCAGAACCTTTGTTCAAAACATTTTCAAAAGAATTCCTTTTTTACCAACCTTTTCTAAAATTTACTTTTCCCCATTTTCCACAAAATTTCTTTTCCAAAAATCTTTTCAAAAAGTTTTTCTCAAAAACCTTTTTAAAAACTGCTTTTCAAAACCTTTTACAAGAATCGCATTGTTGCTGGGCACTAGTGGAGGAGCAAGCTCAACTCAACACCAGTCCCAAACTAAAACCATGTTGAGCGCTAATGGAGGAGCAAGCTCAACTCGACACTAGTTCCCAGTCTAAAACCAAAAACAAAGGAGCCCAGCTCCGCTCAGATCACATCCCATTCCATAATCAACATCACATTTCTTATCCATATCACTCTCCCCAGCTTTGGCTTGAACTCATCAGTGTCATTCACCTTTTTCCCCCAAATCTCAATTCTTTATCTCTTCTCTCTTCCTCATCATTCTTTTCTCATCATACCTTTACTTTCAATCTTATTACTCTCACAACCCATTCTTTTCCTTTTCATTTCTTTATTCAGGACGTAACAGACGTCCATCGAGTGTTACTTTCTTTAATCAACAGTAACTAATATTGATAAACATAATTAAAGTAATAAACATAACATACTACCAGTCACACAAGCATCACACAACAATAGTGTGGTCATAGTCACCTTCGTATAAGTGGCCACACAATCAAACAATTGCCACTTATACTACTGACTCCTGACCACTAAGTTCTGATCTTTGAGATGTTACGGAACGTCCTAATATATCACCTAACTACCACGGTGTCTTAGGAAGGCTTCTCTCTCACCTGAGGTCCAGCAACGTAATGCGTACCGTCTCCTCGAATCCTTTTTGGTTGTCGGCTGCCCCAATCCCTTGTCTTTAAGATTTCCTCGTACTAAATAAAATACACTTACGTTATTATCTTGTTCTAAGAAAATCTTTTCTTAATTCGTGACACTTTCCGTTCTTAACCGAAAGACTTAAAACATTATTGTTTTATCAAAACGAATTCTCATATTTCTAGCACTTTAATTATTTTAAAATCATTTGAAAACATTTGACAAAATGATTTAAACCAATTTCTTTGGTTGCTAGTCCATTTTGGACAGCACCTTAGGCATCGTTTGAAAACACCGAGAAATGCCCCGTTTTCATTCCAGGTTTTTCTTAAATTAATCATTACTTGAAAACTTTGCTTTAAATCACATGAAAACATTTTTAAAGTTAAGAAACAATTTAAAATAATCCGGGACAGTGTTGATTTACCAGCAAGTGGACTGGGTCAACGAGTAATATAGTCTGGAAGACCGAATATCGTCCCACAGGGATTGCAAATTGTTTCTAACAACTTTTCACCAATTCGTAATTATTAGTGCAACTTGTTATTGAAATTTAGAAGGAGAAGAAGAATAATAATAAAATAAAATAAGAAGATTGAGGAGATAAGATGTATAGAAAGCAATAGAAACAGGTTAGGAACTTGGTTTCATTGTATGATTCACTTATTTTAACTATGATTTATATTTTCCTTTAATTATCCTTCAATTCATGGACTATTCCTCTCAAATAGCAATAGTTAGACGTCTCTAACATTACCCTTATTTTCTATATATTTAATCCTTGATCCCTCAACAAATTACAATATAAGAAAATATCTATTCAGCACAAGGGAATTAAAAATCCATATAATCATCCAATTATATCCCTATATTTTGGACTGATTATACCATTAATTGCATGGCCTATTCAAAATCCCAACTCCCGTTGCGAATTAAGAAATCCAAAACATAAATTGCGCGGGTTTATGTAATAAAAACTCAATTAATGCATGAATTAAAAACAGCAAAATACTAAATCATACATTAAAATAAGTTACACCATACAATTTACACCATGTTCCTAACAAGAGGTTTTAGTTACACATATAGAAATAAAGAAAACTGAAGCAAAGAGAAAACCTCATATCATAGACAATACAGGTTAACTCTCCAAGAGACCTTCAATCCTTGTGCCTTGCCTCCTTGCTCTCAATAGATGTTACTAACCTCTCTCTCTAATCCTAATTGAATTCTATGATCTTAAAACCTACTGAAAACTATTTACAAATCCTCTATTTAAAGAGTAAAACAAATCCTAAAATAAATCTTAATTAAATCTAATAGATAAGATCCATATTTATCTTCTAATTTCTAACCAAATCTAAGATATGAAGCCAAATTAGACTTCTCTTCTTCTATTTAGTTCAGAATCTGGTCAAATTGGGCCTCTAGCAGCTACGCGCGCCCCAGGCGCACGCGACCTCGCGCCCCAGGCGCGCAAACTCTGATAATTGTTCTTTTCTTCACAGACGCGCCTCAGGCGCACCCGTCCCCGCGCCTCAGGCACGCGGGACCTACTCCGGTTCCGTTTCGCTCCGTTCTTTTTCCATTTGCAAGATCTTTTCGTCCTCTTTTCAGGTCCATAAATATTTTATCCATTTGAGCTCCAAAAAGTATCTGAAACACTAACAAACGGATCAAAACGTTCAAAGGACCCTAAACTACTAAAAATAATTAAAATCTATTAAAAAGTCCTAAATTTTCTAGAGAAACAAGTCAAATACATAGTACAAAGGAGTCAAATCAATGCTCAAATCTATATATATTGGACCCAAATCACTCCCCCAAACATAGCATTTTGCATGTCCCAGGCAAAAGTAAAATAAAAATTCTAAACAAAAGACAAACTCCCTAAATCAACATGAACACACCTAATCTAAGACTACGACTCATCACTTCGACACATATTATCATAAACTATTTACACAATTACATACTAGTTAACATAACAATCCCATTCAGAACTCAGAACTAATGAACACTCTCAACCTCTCAATTGTTTCTCTCAAAAGTGTATAAGGGTCATATTTTCAATTCACTCAAGTTCAACAATGATAATGTGTTACCATAGGCTTGACCATAGACCAACATCTCCACTGAAATTATTGAATGCATGCAAAAATCAAAAGGTCTTATTTTTGGTTGTAATGGGGCCATGGCTATAAGTGTCAAGTGGGATAAAAGAAAGAAGGGATAAAACAAAGGTTAACTCGCAAAAATATTTACAAAAACAAGTTTCCCTCAAAAACCATGAATGAGCAATGAATACAATAAAGACTCACACTCACATCAGGAACATTTTATTCTTCCTTTCTTTTCCAAATATTTCTTCTATTCTATTCTTCTATTCTCTTCCTTTCACATTCATTTGTTTTTTTTTTCTTTGGAAGAGAAATAGAACTCATACACTTTTCACCAATTACTTTCACTTTTTCTTATTCATTCCTCTCAATTGCTCATTCAAAATTCCCAAGGTACTAACAAAGAATATTTCAATAAATGCAGGGTACCAAAGAAAAATCATATATCATTATAAGGCTCAAAATGGACAACTAAGGGAATATTTTCAATGCAAATCATCTGAAGGCCACAAAATCATATCCTAGGTGCCTTAATCATCTTAATGCATGCAATCAATCATCAATTTTGAAATGGTCACAGGTCAAGTTCTAGAAGACTATATCAAAGTGAACACACTCATGAAAAAATTGGGGTCTCCATATCACAATATTTCAATAAAATTCATACCTCTCAATAGGCTCAAAACCTCACATATGGCTAAAGTCAGTTCACTAATCACAAGTTCTGAAAGCCTTTGTCGAAATAACCCAGTCACCATAATCATATACAGCTCAATCAAATAGAGTCGAATACCAATGAGTCTAAGTCCTAAACTAAGTATGTACATGAATCAAAAGAGAAAAAGTCCTAAGGTTAGAAAAATTAATTACTTTTGCTAAGGACACAAACCAATACCAATATGGGAGAAAAATTCAGATCTGAAAAATTTTAATTTTTATTTTGTATATACTCCCCCAAACTTAGATGTTGGCTTGTCCTCAAGCAAACTAATCTACCCTAAAACTACAAAATAAAAATTAAAAACTACCTAAAAAGCTGGACAATATTTTTGGTGAGGTACAGGGGCCTGGGGTGTAATCTTGAAAAAATTGGGGCTAATGGGGTCCAAATCCTAAAAATACAAATCTAATCCTAAAAAAAATCTATCCCTAAAAAATAGAAAATAAAAAAAACGAAAATAAATAAAAAATAAAAAAAATCTATTCTAAAAATAATCCTAAGATAAATCTAATCCTAAAAAGATAAAACAAATTCCTAAAAGATATAAAACTAATCTAATCCTAAAAGATAAGATAAACAAAATATCTATTACTAAAAATAAAAAAAAAATTACTAGAGATAAAAAAATAAATCTAATCCTAAGAGATAAGATAAAACTAATCCTAAGAGATAAGATAAAACTAATCCTAAGAGATAAGATGGTAGAATCAGAATTTGACCCCAAAACTGAACTTTTGCACCCCAAGTAGGAGTGAAATTCCCCAAACAGGGCTTTTACAGCCCGGCGCGCCTGAGGCGCGCGACCGCGTGCGCCTGGGGCGCACAACCCAAATTCTATGGGTCAAATCCCATGTGATGCAACAATAGTGAGTTATGCCCACATCCCATGGGAATTCAGCAAAATTTCCTTTTCTTCCATCATCCATCATGAAGTTGTTAACTCCATTAGTCAAGAAGATTACTTTCTCATGCTTCCTATTGCCTAATAATGATTCAGATTGTTCTAGATATTTTTCATAAAAGTACTTAGGCTGAATATAATAGAAAAATTTTGAATCACCCAAGTATGAACTAGATTTAATAAAATTCTTTATAGCAACAAATTCCTCATGCAAGGGTGGTTCAATTTTTTCTACAATTTTCAAACCTTCGATTTTTATTTTTCGATCCTCTTCCTCAAACCTATCATGCACAATTTCTTTTTCAGATTTTTGCTCCTCTAAAGGGATTTGATCATTGGTCACATCCATCACCACAACTTCCTCCTCTTTTTTAGGAGAGTCAAAAATTGTTGATAATGCTTGTAACTCCTCAGATAAATGTTTTGGAATTTGCTCAAGTGCTATTTCTATGTTCTCAAAACTTTTTCTGTTTTCGTTTTCTATAAAATTAATTCCTTGAACATTACTACTAATTTTTTGAGCTAATTTATCTTGGTTAATTTCCCATGACTCTTTCTCCACAGGGGAAGGAATTGGCTCAGCACGAGATAATCTAAAATTATTTTTGCAATCTTTAACAAAATCCTCAGTGGCTTGAGCCAATTTCTCTAGAGCTATTTCCCATTGGGCCTTCCTAGGAGTTATATTTTGTGCAACATAGTACGGAGGATAAGGATAATATGGAATAAATCTATCACAATATGAATCACTATTACAACTATAATTATACATGAGAAAGTACAAATTACGCAAATAATTACAAAAAGTACCGAAAAGAAATTAGAATCGAATTTCAATCCCCGGCAACGGCGCCAAAAACTTGTTGACTTACCAGCAAGTGGACTGGGTCAACGAGTAATATAGTCTGGAAGACCGAATATCGTCCCACAGGGATTGCAAATTGTTTCTAACAACTTTTCACCAATTTGTAATTATTAGTGCAACTTGTTATTGAAATTTAGAAGGAGAAGAAGAATAATAATAAAATAAAATAAGAAAATTGAGGAGATAAGATGTATAGAAAGCAATAGAAAAAGGTTAGGAACTTGGTTTCATTGTATGATTCACTTATTTTAACTATGATGAAAGTGCATCAAGGAAAGCTTTATTTTGATGAAGACAAAGTGCCAAGGACATCATCAACAACAACCATTTTTAAGAGTCTTCCATTTCCCGCTCCCTTGAATTATTTTATATTTATGTTGAGTGTGGGTGGTAGACTTAGGTTGATTACTCAAGTGATTATGAGTTAGTTGGCATGAATACTAGTTGAGCTAAAATAGTGAAAAAGCTTAGAAAGGGACTAGGTGTTTTGGAAAATCATTTCTGGTCTTTAATTTTTTATAAAAGTAGCAGTAACTACTCGAGTAGTTGGTGCACTACTCGAGTAGTCTGCATTGATGAAAATTAGTCTACTTACTGTCTCCTCAACTACTCGAGTAGTCTGTTGACTAATCGATTAGTTCTCAACTAATCGATTAGTTACTTCACTAATCGAGTAGTTTGAGAAACAGTAAGTCCACAAATTTTCTCACTACTCGAGTAGTGCTTCAACTACTCGAGTAGTACGTATCAGATCTGTCAGTATTTTAATTCTAATATGGCTGTTGAAGAGGCAATCAAGGGAGAATCTTTCCTAATCAGTTTTAACAAGCTCCTCCCTGATTCTGGCAATTTGAAAAACGTTTTATTAGGATTACCTCTTCAACCATAGAAACACTGATCTGATATTGTGAAAAATCATTTTGAAATCCTTTCACACAAAAGAGAACAATTTTTGTCCAAATCCCTTTTCAAGAAATCAATCTCTAGTATTCTAGTTTTTCTAACTCATTATCAATTGAGATTGTTCTGGAGCCGTTTCTCAGTGATCAAATTTCTCCATTGAAGAAAGGAAGGATATCTTGAAGGTTTCAAGGAGTCCTACAATTGGAAGCGTTGAAGAGGTTCTTCAACCGTCACGATCAAATCAAATTGGGGTAGATTTCAAGAGTTTGGTACACTCTTGAAAGGGATAGGTGTGATAGAGTGAGGTTCACTTGTATCTCCTATTGTAACCGATTTGAACTGATTTTAGTAGACACTCCCTAAGGTTTAGGGGGGACTGGATGTAGCTCTCAGTGGATAGAGAGTGAACCAGTATAATAATTCTCTGTGTCTATCTTTTATTGCTTTCGTTAATCTCTGTTATTTAATCCTTCTTCAGAACCTAAGTTAGCAAATCATCCGCTTCTTTTCTTGGTTTCATGTTAGCGAAATCCTTATTTTGAAAACTCAGTTCACTGTCTGAATTTACACGTACTACTCGAGTAGTCTCTGAACTAATCGAGTAGTTCATTCATTTTTGGACAGAAAATTAATTTTATTACAAAACAGTAAGCGTATTATTTGTTAATATCAATTTCATTCGAAAAGTTAGTGTCGTTACTTCAATTTATTATTCACCCCCCTCTACTAAATTGTTAGGCTGCTTGTTGGTTTCCAACAAGTGGTATCAGAGCTCGGTCGAAAGATCGAGTGTAAAAACTTTTCCGAAAAGATCCTTAAGGAAACCATGGGCTCTAACAATCCTTTTGGAGGGGAAGGCTCTTCAATAAACCGTCCTCCACTATTTAATGGTGAAGGATATGCTTATTGGAAAGCCAGAATGAAAATATTTATTGAAGCGATTGATATTGATGTTTGGAATGCAATTGAAAATGGTCCTTATATACCTAAAAGAAATGTAAATGATGAAGTTGTAGAAATTCCTAGGGCAAGTTGGAATGATGATGACAAAAAGAAAGTTTCCTACGATTTGAAAGCTAAAAACATCATCACGTCCGCCTTGTCTTATGATGAGTTCTTCAGAGTTTCACATTGTAAAAATGCGAAACAAATGTGGGACGTTCTACAACTTACTCATGAAGGGACAAGCGAGGTTAGAAGGGCTAGATTAAATACATTAATGCATGAATATGAGTTGTTTCGCATGCTTCCTAATGAGTCAGTTAATGACATGCAAAAGCGATTCACTCATATCATAAATCATCTCATAGCTCTTGGTAAAACTTTTCTTAATTCTGAAGTCATTAACAAAGTATTGAGATGTTTAAGCAGGGAATGGCAACCCAAGGTCACAGCTATCATGGAGTCAAAAGACTTAGACACCTTGGACCTTGCAACCAACTTTGGAAAGCTTCAGGAGCATGAGATGGAGCTAGGACGCCTATCTATGCATGAGGAAACAGATAAAAAGAAAAAGGGCATTTCTCTTAAGGTATCCACTAAGACCCCCAAGGTAAGCAAAGACTCCTCTGATAGTGAATCAAATTCTGATATGGATGAGGAAACCTTTGGTCTCATGATTAAAAAGTTTGGAAAATTTTTTAAAAATAAAAGAAATTTTAAAGGCAAGGGAAAAGAGACCAAAGATTCCCATCATAAAGGTAACCATTCAAAAGATAAGATCAAGTGTCATGAGTGTGGAGAACCGGGACACATCAAGGTCTATTGTCCTAAGCTAAACAAGAAAAGCAGTGAAGAAAGAAAGAAAGGCAAAGACTATAAATCCAAACGGGCCTACATTGTCTGGGATGCACCGGAGGAAAATGAAACTTCAGACTCAGATTCGTCGGATGATGAGGAGGCTAACCTTTGTCTAATGGGAAGATTTGATGAAGAAGCATCTCAAAGTCATACATCATCTGTGCAAGGAAATGAGGTAACCTCCGACACTGAATCTGATACTGAATCTGAATTTGATGATTACGATGATTTATATTATGCTTATATTGACATGCAATCTGAATTTAAGAAACTTGCTAAGAGTTATATCAAATTGAAAAAGAATGTTTTGAAATATAAAGAGCATGTTCTTGAATTTGAAAATTGCATAGAAAAATTAAGTAGCGAAAATAAATCTTTAGAACATTCTATCACCTGCTTAAAAAGTCAAAAGTGTGAAAGTTGCATTGTTTATGAGAAAGAAATTTCGGATTTAAAAGCCAAAAATGCAACTTTCTCAAACAGTGATAGAATGCTAAATAAGATGCTTAATGATCAACGAGATAGTTCAAACAAAACAGGTCTTGGATATCAAAATGCCAAAAAGAAAATTTTTAGAAAAGTTGGTTCATTTTCTAATTTAAATAATTCAAAATGGCCAACTTGTTTTTATTGCGGCATTCATGGTCATACATCGAATGTCTGTAAGATAAGGCATCATGGTATTGCAAATGGATCTTTTGTTTGGATTGTCAAGGGAGAAGATCCCTATACTAACACCATGGGACCCAAGACAACTTGGGTACCCAAAATGAGTAAGTAATCTCTGTCTTGTAGGTGTGCTTTCGAATGAAGGAGAATCGTTGGTACTTGGATAGCGGATGTTCGAAGCACATGACTGGAGACAAGCAGCACTTCACAGAGCTTACTCCAAAGGAAAAAGGATACGTTACGTATGGGGACAATAATAAAGGTAAGATATTGGGTGAGGGTAAAATTGGGAATTCCTCCAACTTGATTATCGATAACGTTTTATATGTACAAGGTTTAGAACATAATCTTTTAAGTATAAGTCAACTTTGTGATATCGATAATCATGTTGTTTTTACCTCCACTCAATGTTTTATTAAGAGTAATAAGGACAATTCTATTAAATTTGTGGGGAAAAGATCTAACAATACTTATTTGGTTGATTTAAATGAAATAACCTCTTTGGTATCCACGTGTTTGGTTAGCAAAGAGAACGATACTTGGTTATGGCATCGTAGGACAGCCCATATTAATGTAAATTAATTAAAGAAACTTCAATCCAAAGACCTAGTAATTGGTTTACCAAAGCTGAAATTTGATTTAGAGGGAGTTTGCACAGCTTGTAAAAAGTGCAAACAAACTAAAAATAGTTTTTCTTCAAAAACGATGGTTTCCACATCAAGGCCATTAGAATTACTTCATATGGACTTGTTTGGACCATCGCAAGTAAAGAGCTTTGGTGGTAATTACTATGCCTTGGTTATTGTTGATGACTTTTCTCGATTTACGTGGACTTTGTTTTTAACTTCAAAAAGTGATACTTTCAAAAGTTTTACAAATCTTGTCAAACGAGTCCAAAACCAAGTCAACCAAAAAGTAATTGTAATCTGAACAGACCATGGTGGCGAGTTCGAAAACCATAAATTTGATAATTTTTGTTCAAAATTTGGCATAGAGCATCAATTTTCTGCTCCACGAACTCCCGAGCAAAACGGAGTTGTAGAACGGAAAGATAGAGTAGTCGAGGAACTTGCTAGAACTATGTTGAATGAATCTCGAGTACCACATTATTTTTGGGCTGATGCTGTTAATACTGCATGTTATGTTATAAATCGCATTTTAACTAGACCTATTTTAAAGAAAACTCCTTATGAACTTTACAAGGGTAGAAAGCCTAATATATCCCATCTTCACGCTTTTGGATGCAAAGTTTTTATTTTAAATAACGGAAAAGAGCATCTTGGAAAATTTGATCCAAAAGCGGATGAAGGTATATTTTTAGGATACTCTTCTCATAGTAAAGCATTTAAAGTTTTTAATAAAAGAACGTCTAGTATAGAAGAATCAATACATGTTATGTTTGATGAGTCTCCGAAAGGAGATGTGTTGAGTGGTGCAGAAAGTGCAGGTAGTTCTATGGACTTAACTGATAATCTTAGAGAGGACATTCAAAACTCAACTGAAGAGGAAACTAAAAAGGATGATCTGCCTCCCGCTTGGAAAACAAGCAAAAACCATCCAATCGACAAAGTGATAGGTGATATCTCACAGGGAGTATTAACTCGTCGTTCCATTCAAAATTTCTGTAATTTCGTTTCCTTTGTTTCTCAAATTGAACCTGATTCTGTCCAACAAGCAATTGAGGATGAACATTGGGCTATTGCTATGCAAGAGGAACTAAATCAATTCATCAGAAATGATGTTTGGGATTTGGTTCCTAAGCCTGATGATCATACTATAATTGGTACAAAATGGATTTATCGAAATAAAATGGATGAATCAGGAATAATTATTAGAAACAAAGCGAGACTTGTTTCTCAAGGCTACAACCAGGAGGAAGGTATCGACTATGACGAAACCTATGCTCCAGTTGCACGCCTTGAAGCAATTAGAATTTTACTTGCTTTTGCTTCATTGATGAAATTCACTCTTTTTCAAATGGATGTTAAAAGTGCATTTTTAAATGGGTATATAAATGAAGAAGTTTATGTTAAACAACCTCCTGGCTTTGAAAACCATGAATTTCCTAACCATGTTTATAAACTCAAAAAGGCTCTTTATAGTTTGAAACAAGCTCCTAGAGCTTGGTACGACCGATTAAGTTCTTTTCTTTTAGAACAAGGTCTTGAAAGAGGGAAGGTTGATACAACTTTATTCATTTATAAATCCAAAAAGGACATCCTTTTAGTACAAGTATATGTAGATGACATAATTTTTGGTGCTACTAACATGTCCTTGTGCAAGAAATTTTTAGATTTAATGAAAGGTGAATTTGAGATGTCGATGATGGGGGAACTCACGTTCTTTCTAGGACTTCAAGTGAAGCAAGTAAAAGGAGGGATTTTTGTGCATCAAGCGAAATACTGCAAGAACCTCCTAAGGAAATTTGTAATGGACAAGTGCAAGAACGCAGCAACTCCTATGAGCACCTCTTGCTACCTCGATAAGGATGAGTCAGGTAAGCCGGTAGATGTTAGTAAATATAGGGGCATGATAGGTAGTCTACTATATTTAACTGCATCCAGACCGGATATAATGTTTAGTGTTTGTATGTGTGCACGCTTTCAAGCAAAACCAAAAGAATCTCATTTATCTGCTGTAAAACGTATTTTTAAATATTTAAAAGGGACTGAAAACACTGGATTATGGTATCCCAATGATGCTAATCTTAGTTTGATTGGTTATTCTGATTCTGATTTTGCGGGATGCAAGCTTGATAGAAAAAGCACTAGTGGTACATGCCATTTATTGGGAAGTTCACTAGTGTCTTGGTTTTCCAAAAAGCAAGCTTGCGTTACTCTTTCTATCGCAGAAGCAGAATATATTGCAGCCGGTAGTTGTTGTGCTCAAATCATTTGGATGAAGCAACAACTATCGGATTTTGGCTTAAATTTAGATCACATTCCTATCAAATGTGATAATACCAGTGCAATCAATCTAACTAAGAATCTTGTGTATCATTCACGAACAAAACACATCGAGATAAGACATCATTTTTTACGCGATCATGTTCAAAAGGGTGACTGCTCTATAGATTTTGTAAGTACTGAAAATCAATTAGCTGATGTTTTTACAAAACCCCTGCCAAGAGACACCTTCTATCATATAAGAAGGGAGCTAGGCATTTTAGATGAATCTAGTGTCAGCTAATTGAACTAAGTATTTAAAGTCACCTAAAACTTGAGGTCTTATTTCATTGTGACGTTGTTTGTATACGCTTTTAAATATCTGAATGCGAAAATTTTGGGCTTGAAAAGTGCAAAATATGTGTTTCATTAGCTTGCATTTATTTAAAATGTTTTATGAAAATGTTTTTTTTTAAGCTTGCAACTGGGTTTTAACTGCTTCAGAGCATAAAAAAAAAAAAAAAACACGGACTACTCGAGTAGTCCCTTCACTACTCGAGTAGCTCGCTGTTTCTGCAGCAGATAAGATCAGTTTTGCATCTTCTTCCTCATTCCTTTTATCTCTCAAAACGAGTTTTTTTCTCTCTCTCTCTAGGATCTCTATTTTTATGCTCAATCTCATCAAATTCTTCCACAAAATCTTCTTTTTTTCATTTCCTATCTCTATTTCTCCACTCAATCTTCTCTATTTCTCTCTATTTATTCTCAAATCCGGTTTTCCCCCTTTCAAAACCTAAAAATCCGTTTTTGGTGAGAACTCCAATGGCATCATCATCCTCTAATCCTGCTCCTGCTGCAAAGCGTACTAAGAAGCGTGCTCATCAAGTGGATCTGAATCATTACTTCTCCGCCGCCTCTCGAGCTGCTCGGTATGAGCGTTTTTCATCAAGGGACCCTGCTGAGATTCGCTGGATAAATGCGTTCTGGTTGTTCCATCAGCACCTACCTCGGTTAAATCTTCTTGCTAATTCTGGTTTACAGCAGTTCTTAGAGTTTAATGGGCCTTTTTACACTAGGACTCTCAGGCAATTTTATGCAAATCTAGTGAAACAAGGAGACAAATATTACACCTTTGTTCATGGCACTCGTATTGTATTTACTCTGGCTGACTTGCATGCTCTCTTTAACTTACCTACTGCTGGCGCTTCTCTGGTTAATAGTGGTTTGGATTGTGATATTTCTAGAGCTTATGTTGAGACTTTGCGTCCTGGTTTTCAATGGTCTAAAGGTAATAAAAAGGCTAAGTCAATGACCGTGGAGAACAGGATTTTGCTATATATCATCACATACATTGTGTTTCCAAGAACTTCCAGGAACTTTGGACAGGCCTTTGAGGATGACATCAAGCTTATGAATGGCATCATAAATAATATCAGTATAAACTGGGCTTTGGTGATTGTGGAAAGGATGCTCATGGTGGCTGGTACTTCCACTGGATGGCTGCCCTATCCAATGCATGTTACTAAAATTGCTCAACATTTTGGCGTTGTTATTCCTCCTACTGACCCTTGTACTCACTATGAGGATAATGAATACCGCATCAATGATGGAATATTTCACTTGATTGGTGTGCAACAACATCCCCAAACTGGAATTTGGTATTGGAAGGAGGATCTTAAGGCTATGTTAGAAGGTAATCCTGCTCCTCATGATGAAGAAAGGGAAGAAGAAGAACAAGCTTTTCAGGCAGCCGAAGAAGGGCTAAATGTAGAGGACTTTATGGATGCTCAGCCTTCTCAGCCTCATGTGTCTCCCTCTCCTGGATCTTCCACATTTGATCTTCGAGCTATGCATGACTCCTTGATGTCACATATGGATACTCACTTTGGAAGGGTCAACGATCGTCTGGATCGCATAGACAGCCGAATGGATCAAATGGAGCTTCGTATGGTGGAGGACTATGATAACATGCAGCAATTTCTCACCGATGCCTTTGGAGCTTTTCATCCTCCCCCATCGTCTTAAATGTTTTTAAAAATGTTTTTTTTTTTACCTTTGCTGGTTTTCATCTTGGTGTTTAAGACTTTATCTTTGGATGTGTGTATCCAAACTTTTTGTTGCTCTCTAGGGGTTTTTTAAGTTTAAGACTTATGTTTTTATTTAACTCATTCATGGATATGTAGTGCATTTTGTTTGACTTTATAATTATTAAGGCTACTGCATTTAATTTATTATCTCTCTTTTGGCTCGCACGTGATTACTTTGGCTCCTTTTTGATCATGCCAAAAGGGGGAGAAAGGTTGTTGTGTTTGTGGTTTATTTGTCACAGGTATAGGTGTATACATTCAGGGGGAGTATGCAAAATCAACAAGCATTTGTCATCATCAAAAAGGGGGAGGATGAAAGTGCATCAAGGAAAGCTTTATTTTGATGAAGACAAAGTGCCAAGGACATCATCAACAACAACCATTTTTAAGAGTCTTCCATTTCCCGCTCCCTTGTATTATTTTATATTTATGTTGAGTGTGGGTGGTAGACTTAGGTTGATTACTCAAGTGATTATGAGTTAGTTGGCATGAATACTAGTTGAGCTAAAATAGTGAAAAAGCTTAGAAAGGGACTAGGTGTTTTGGAAAATCATTTCTGGTCTTTAATTTTTATAAAAGTAGCAGTAACTACTCGAGTAGTTGGTGCACTACTCGAGTAGTCTGCATTGATGAAAATTAGTCTACTTACTGTCTCCTCAACTACTCGAGTAGTCTGTTGACTAATCGATTAGTTCTCAACTAATCGATTAGTTACTTCACTAATCGAGTAGTTTGAGAAACAGTAAGTCCACAAATTTTCTCACTACTCGAGTAGTGCTTCAACTACTCGAGTAGTACGTATCAGATCTTTCCTAATCAGTTTTAACAAGCTCCTCCCTGATTCTGGCAATTTGAAAAACGTTTTATTAGGATTACCTCTTCAACCATAGAAACACTGATCTGATATTGTGAAAAATCATTTTGAAATCCTTGCACACAAAAGAGAACAATTTTTGTCCAAATCCCTTTCCAAGAAATCAATCTCTAGTATTCTAGTTTTTCTAACTCATTATCAATTGAGATTGTTCTGGAGCCGTTTCTCAGTGATCAAATTTCTCCATTGAAGAAAGGAAGGATATCTTGAAGGTTTCAAGGAGTCCTACAATTGGAAGCGTTGAAGAGGTTCTTCAACCGTCACGATCAAATCAAATTGGGGTAGATTTCAAGAGTTTGGTACACTCTTGAAAGGGATAGGTGTGATAGAGTGAGGTTCACTTGTATCTCCTATTGTAACCGATTTGAACTGATTTTAGTAGACACTCCCTAAGGTTTAGGGGGGACTGGATGTAGCTCTCAGTGGATAGAGAGTGAACCAGTATAATAATTCTCTGTGTCTATCTTTTATTGCTTTCGTTAATCTCTGTTATTTAATCCTTCTTCATAACCTAAGTTAGCAAATCATCCGCTTCTGTTCTTGGTTTCGTGTTAGCGAAATCCTTATTTTGAAAACTCAGTTCACTGTCTGAATTTACACGTACTACTCGAGTAGTCTCTGAACTAATCGAGTAGTTCATTCATTTTTGGACAGAAAATTAATTTTATTACAAAACAGTAAGCGTATTATTTGTTAATATCAATTTCATTCGAAAAGTTAGTGTCGTTACTTCAATTTATTATTCACCCCCTCTACTAAATTGTTAGGCCGCTTGTTGGTTTCCAACATATGATTTATATTTTCCTTTAATTATCCTTCAATTCATGGACTATTCCTCTCAAATAGCAATAGTTAGACGTCTCTAACATTACCCTTATTTTCTATATATTTAATCCTTGATCCCTCAACAAATTACAATATAAGAAAATATCTATTCAGCACAAGGGAATTAAAAAGCCATATAATCATCCAATTATATCCCTATATTTTGGACTGATTATACCATTAATTGCATGGCCTATTCAAAATCCCAACTCCCGTTGCGAATTAAGAAATCCAAAACATAAATTGCGCGGGTTTATGTAATAAAAACTCAATTAATGCATGAATTAAAAACAGCAAAATACTAAATCATACATTAAAATAAGTTACACCATACAATTTACACCATGTTCCTAACAAGAGGTTTTAGTTACACATATAGAAATAAAGAAAACTGAAGCAAAGAGAAAACCTCATATCATAGACAATACAGGTTAACTCTCCAAGAGACCTTCAATCCTTGTGCCTTGCCTCCTTGCTCTCAATAGATGTTACTAACCTCTCTCTCTAATCCTAATTGAATTCTATGATCTTAAAACCTACTAAAAACTATTTACAAATCCTTTATTTAAAGAGTAAAACAAATCCTAAAATAAATCTTAATTAAATCTAATAGATAAGGTCCATATTTATCTTCTAATTTCTGACCAAATCTAAGATATGAAGCCAAATTAGACTTCTCTTCTTCTATTTTGTTCAGAATCTGGTCAAATTGGGCCTTCAGCAGCTACGCGCGCCCCAGGCACGCAAACTCTTATAATTGTTCTTTTCTTCACAGACGCGCCTCAGGCGCACCCGTCCCCGCGCCTCAGGCGCGCGGGACCTACTCTGGTTCCGTTTCGCTCCGTTCTTTTTCCATTTGCAAGATCTTTTTGTCCTCTTTTCAGGTCCATAAATATTTTATCCATTTGAGCTCCAAAAAGTATCTGAAACACTAACAAACGGATCAAAACGTTCAAAGGACCCTAAACTACTAAAAATAATTAAAATCTATTAAAAAGTCCTAAATTTGCTAGAGAAACAAGCCAAATACATAGTATAATCCGATCTTTGAGATGATACGGAAAGTCCTAATATATCACCTAACTACCATGGTGTCTTAGGAAGGCTTCTCTCTCACCTGAGGTCCAGCAACGTAATGCGTACCGTCTCCTCGAATCCTTTTTGGTTGTCGGCTGCCCCAATCCCTTGTCTTTAAGATTTCCTCGTACTAAATAAAATACACTTATGTTATTATCTTGTTCTAAGAAAATCTTTTCTTAATTCGTGACACTTTCCGTTCTTAACCGAAAGACTTAAAACATTATTGTTTTATCAAAACGAATTCTCATATTTCTAGCACTTTAATTATTTTAAAATCATTTGAAAACATTTGACAAAATGATTTAAACCAATTTGTTTGGTTGCTGGTCCATTTTGGACAGCACCTTAGGCATCGTTTGAAAACACCGAGAAATGCCCCGTTTTCATTCCAGGTTTTTCTTAAATTAATCATTACTTGAAAACTTTGCTTTAAATCACATGAAAACATTTTTAAAGTTAAGAAACAATTTAAAATAATCCGGGACAGCAAAAGGGTTACTTCAGAAAAGAATTATTTTAATCAAAATCTGAATTCGGTTATTCACAAAACCAATCGTTCAATCTTAATTATAAATTAAACATTCATTTTCAAACAAACACTCACAAACAAACATTTCGAATCAATCAAGACAACTTAATATGTCATGGTACCATGTCATTTCTAAATAATTTCTTTAACTTAAAATTAACACTTTATTAATTAGAAACATATAACAAATTTAGTCGATCATCACAAACAATCATGCAACTCACAAATAGTTTTAGTTTCACAAAACAAGGCACTCGGTCTTACATGTATTCACACATCAAATTGCATCAAGATTTAAACAAATCATATTTATATTTATTTATTCATTTCCCTTTATCTTTAATTAAAACCGGATAAAATCAAGCATCTATGACGTAAGTTCAACATATAAAGTTAACCAAATTTTTCATGAGTTAAGAACACTTTTAGAAATTGAAACACGCTGTAATTAAATCTTGGACAGCCAAAACCAAAAATCAAAGTCATAAAAATAGTTTTAAAAATAATCAAATGCACCTAATCTGTTTCTTCTATCAAAACCGAATGGAATAAGAACCACAACACAAATTTTCTTTAAAATAAAATACAAGACATAACAAGTAAATCACATGCAAAAAGGGATCTAACCTATTGAACCTAGTAGACCTATACTAGACCGAATCATGATCATGGAAGAAACAAAGTTTTTGGTGCAAAATTTCAACATGCAAGACCTTAAAATACCAAATCAAAGACATGCACTTCAATTACATGGTTTAGAAAAATACCACTCCTTTATCTTCATAAAACCGTGACCTCTTGGTTACATCAAACATATTTTCATTTTTATTTTTTTTCTTTTGCATGTGCTTTTAAAAATCATGGAAATCAAAAGAGAATACATGCAAGAAAACTTATCATGAAAAACAACCATGATCTTTGTTTTTTTTTAAAGCTTGACCGAAAAATACATCAACAAAATCAAGAGGAAAACTTAAATCCCTAACTTTGAAATACACATAAATTTAGATCAAAACAAAAATCATTTGAAAAGAAAATTATTTTCCTTTGATTCCCCTCAAAGCCGTAACATGCATGTAAAGGAAACAAAACTTTTGAGTTCAAAAATCACAAATCAAACTTCAAGATCAAAAGCTTTGAAAATCAAGGCAAGAAAACAAGCCCTTTTTCAAGATCAAAGTAATAGATCAAAGACTCTTGAAATAAAAAACAAAGATCAAAGCTTTAGAAGAATCAAAGTTGAAATCAAAGCATGAAAATCATTTAGATCAACTTTATCAAGCATCAAATTAACATGCATGGACTCAAAATGAAATAAAAATCATCACAACCTATTTTTTCTAAGCATGACCGAATAATAATGTCCATGAGTTAAGGTTCTACAAGCTTATGATGTTCTTGGAACTTAGGATCAAGGCTTTACAAGTACTTACAAACATAGATCTTCAAAGAAATTGGACATGCAACAACAAGAACTTTACAAATCTTAGAAAATTGAAAACTACTACTAATACCCTATGATCTTCGAATAAGCTAAAGAAAAAGAAAGGATCTTCAACCTTCTTCACTTAGTCTTCAAGTATCCTAAGGCTTTGGGTTTGATATTCTTCTTCCTCTCCTCTCCAAGCGCACGGGTTCTCTCTCCCTCTCTAAGTTTCACTAAGAGTTTGTTGAGACTATTGTGTGTTGGTTTGGAAATGAAATGAGAAGCAAATGGGTTGGAGTGCTACGGTTTTGGGGTATAAGAAAGCAACAAGGTTTTTCCCTTCTTGCCCTTGAAGAAAGTTCGGGCAAGAGTGTGTATTGAAGGGTAATTTTGGCATCATCAAGGCTTGCATGGCTCAAGCCAAGCCATTGGACAAATGAAGTTGGATTAGGCTTAAGCTTGCTTCCTATTGGTTGGTCAAACTCCTAATCAAGCTTATCACTAAACTAAACCTAGGTGCATTAGTCCACTAGCCTAGGGTGCAAGGAAGTCAAAATTTTTGCATGATGCATGCCACACACACACACCACACGGCGACACATATGCACACACATGCACCTTAAATTCATTTTTATTTTCTTAATCCTTAAGAAATCACTCCTACTTGATCCTTCTATTCTTCATGTGGCCGAACTTCTCACACACACACATATAATTTCATTACATGTTATCATAGCAAGCACATGGCATGGAATCATGGAGTAATACTCATACATATCTAAGCATGCATACTATACCTTATATTTCACATTTAAACACATCATGTTTTCTTCTCAAACACACGACACACATACATATTCACATTCATGCATTATCTTTTCCTTTCTTAATTAAATCTATTTTAGAACATCCAATCACACAATCATACATCCAATACACATTAGCTAGCACATCTATCAGGAAACAATTTCTTTCTTATGAAAATGTCCTTGTTTAGAAATCACCATTTCTTTAAAAGCATTCATTATTTTGAAAACGTGACTTAGGAAATTCATTTAAGAAAATACCCTTTTTAAAATACTTTCTCAAAAATAATTATCTTTAGTATTTTAAATTAGTATGAGGAATTTGCGGGGTGTTACAGGGTACAAAATTCACACATCACCTTGACTTCCATAATAATACTTTCCTTTTTGCTTCGTGGTCGTATTCTCTTTTGTTGGTCTAATTCACCTTGTCGTGCTCATTGTTTGTCGCTTTCAGATGAAGAAGTTGCACTTACACGACCGCTTGCGTGTCGAATCGGGTTAAGTCCAACGGACTAACCGAAGAAGATGCCGCTCCCTTAGCTGATAGCCGTCACATAGAGTCCGACCATAGGTACGGACTTAGGGAAAATCAATCAAACAAAAATTCAAACATCTCCAAAAGCATAGGATTTCGCCTAGAAGTCCTCGGATATTGGCTATTCTCTACAACTTAGGTTCTTACTAACTCAAAATAATCGCTCATTACTTTAATTCTCCTTCGAACTCTAAGGTTTTCGTCTATCATTTCTCTATCTTAAGGGATTCCATTACAGCTTGGGTTTTCTTACTTCCGCAAACAACCTCACTTTCTTTTTAGATCCATCCTAGACATTAGTCAAGCCTATCGATTTCACTACCTAATCCTTTGATCACGATACATGGCAGTCCTAATTCTCAATTTCCCTCTATCACCCGGTAACATACGCTTCCTTTCTTCCTTGTAACTCCCCAACTTGGATCAAACTTATAACTAAATCCACTGAGACCTTATATTCTCACTTAGTTCTAACCATTTATCCTTCCTTGATAGTTCAGGCCTAAGCTATTTGGGTAACTATAGTACTTCTAACTTCTTAATTCAGGTTAATAACCCTCAAGTAGGATCGGTAAAGCTACGGGTTGATAGTGGAACTTATGAAGAAAGGGTTCAAATTTTAATTGTACTAACTATTTTGTTGAAGCAAGTCGACAAACACGGAAATTCAGAGATGACATCCTATATCTTTAAAGGCATCATTTATTCTTGTACAGAAGGCACGCTAAGGTTAATAAACTTAAGTCTTACAAGTACTAATGGAATATCATAGGGTATGGGGTCTTCGTCTTAGAATCTATTCACGGTCTACTCCTTCAAGCTACAGAGCCAACAGATTCCCTAGGCTGGTACGGGTGATACTAAGCCACAAACCTAGTCTCATGTCTTAAGAGACGAAAGCTTAACTTTATATTCATATCCTAACACTAGCAAACACACAGAGTTACACAAACAAAGCATGTAAGCCCATGCTTAAGGCCACTAAGGATTACCATAAGCTCTGATACCATTCTGTAACAGCCTGATTTTCATAACTCAAAATAATTAACTTTTGTGTATCAAAGTTACCAAAAATGAGGCCAAAAATTTTTTTTTTTTATAATGCCTTTTGAAGTGTCAACATTGAAGATACCACCCTTTACTAAAAATCGAGTTGTTACTAAAACATTTCTTTTTATAAAACTTTCATGTTTACAAAAGAACTTGTTTTCGAAAAGCAAGGTGTTTCATTAAGATAGATTAAA
Source organism: Crotalaria pallida (assembly GCA_037953625.1). Classification (NCBI taxonomy): domain Eukaryota; kingdom Viridiplantae; phylum Streptophyta; class Magnoliopsida; order Fabales; family Fabaceae; genus Crotalaria; species Crotalaria pallida. The sequence goes on along the minus strand of CM075649.1, from coordinate 92,145,237 downwards.
AGCATGCACAACAGTTTACAAAAGATTACGTTACTAAATTTTTTTTCCAAAATGATGATACTTTCCCATCATAGAATTTAAAATTGGCTGAGTTACATAAATGGTTCTTTGCTCAGTAATCCTTAACTCACACATCACTACTTAAACTAAATTCACTGCATTTCGCTTCCGCTGCGCTACTCTGGTGAAGATGCCTGGATGAAGCTCTCCATTCTTTTTGCGCCCTTTATTCTCTCCCAAAGATGAAATTATCTTTGTTGCTGTATGGCGGTTGCCACTCCGTTCCATCTTTAACTCACCTCTAGTGATGCCCATCATGCAAGACTTCGTCTGCCCGTTGAGATATCAGCAGCCCCGATATGCCAACGAATAGGAGAGAGTAAGCTATCCGGACGACGTATCGTCGACGGTGTAGAATTACAATAGGCGAGATAATAGGACCACACAAACACAGTACACACACACAAGCACACAACAATCAAGTGTATCATTATCATTATCATTCATTATTATTATTATTACTCTTGTTATTATTCTTCATCCTCTTACCAACTTACTTTTTATTTCTAATAAAACACTCATTCTTTCTCTTTCCCTCACACTCTTAACTTCTTCCTGTTCAGCCTTATCAGTTCACACCTTTCTCTGGATTTGGGTAATTATCAAATATCGTCGTAACATTCCTTTTCGTTCTCGGCTATCACTCCCGTCTACATCTCCTCGGTCATCCACCCAACCTAGTCGGAAGCAAACAGGAGTACAGGACCTTTACCGTGCGGGCACGACAGCTGTCTCAACACATAAACGGTCCCAGACCAGGAGGACTCAGCCTCAATCAATAATATCAATTCACAAATAATCATGGCACACTGCCTTGCAGTGGCAAACAAGATGCCCCACTCCAGTCCCTCTCACTGTTCTCGATTTGCAATCTAGGGGGCGATAGTATATTTCTAGTGGGCCCGCAGAACTTACCACGGCATTAGACCCAGTCCCCACCACGATAGTGCGCCACATGTGGAGTTCGTTCTGCCTAGAAACATACTCTAGACTTCTTGACGTTTCACCGTCATCGTCCTCCCCTAATGCAATCTCCTCCTAAGTATCCGCAGATACTTATGGTTCCTTCCTCTCCACTACTTCGCACTCTCATTCCTCTCCGCGTGTGTCTTTTAAAGTTTCTTATCTTTTTACTTATCCTAAGGTCGGCCCGTCCTTCGTGAAACCCTTCAACGAGTCCCGACCACTAACTGGGCATAGTCTTTCTCTCATCATTTCTCACATAGCACAGAGCTGGGATCACATCACAATCTCAAATCTCATTTCTCAAACTTTCTCAACATTCTCCATTTCTCGCAATCATCTCATTTCAAAATCTTTTCTCAAAACGATCTTTTCAAAAACTATCTCAAAATACCATTTTATAAGCTTTCCCGAAACTTTGTTTCATAAACATTTTCATCTCCCTTTTGTAAATTTTCTTAAAAATTTAGTTTCACCACTACTCAAAATCTCTTTTTCATAAACTTTTGCAAAATTTCATTTCAAAAACTTTTCTGAAAATACTCTTTATAACATTTCTCGAAAACCTCTTTTCAAAAACATTTTCAAAAGAATTTTCTTTTCACAAACCCTTTTCTAAAAACTTCTTTTCACCGATCTCCATAAAAATCTCTTTTCAAAAATCCTTTTCAAAACTGATTTTCAAAAATCCTTTCAAAAACTACTACTTTGCTGAGCGCTAGTGGAGGAGCAAGCTCAACTCAACACTAGTCCCAGACTAAAACCAAAACAAAAGGAGCCCAGCTCCGCTCAGCTCACATCTCATTCCATATTCACATCACTCTCCCCAGCTCTGGCTCGAAACCATCACTATCATTTACTTTTTCCCCAATTTCAAATCTTATTTTCTTTTCTCTTCCTCCTTATTCCTTTCTCATTATATCTTTACTTTCAATCTTATTACTTCCACAACTCATTCCTTTCATTTTCATTTCTTATTCCAGGTCGTAACAGACGTCCGTCAGTATATTATTATTATTAGTCAACAGTACTCAATTTCATCTTGCATAATTAAATAAACAATTAAATAAAAGCATGCTATCAATCACACAAACATCACACAACAACAATGTGGTCTTTGTCACATTCATATAAGTGGCCATACAATCAAACAATTGCCACTTATACTACTGACTCCAACCACATAGTCTCGATCTTTGAGATGATACGGGACGTCCTAATAAATCACCTAAACACCACAGTGTCTTAGGATAGCTTCTCTCCCACCTGAGGTCCAGCAATGCAATGCGTACCGTCTCCTTGAATCCTTTCTGTTACCGGCTGCCCCAATCCCTTGTCTTTAAGACTTCCTCGTACTAAATAAAATACGCGTACGTTATTAATTTGTATTAAGAAAATCTTCCTCGTAACTTAAACACCTCTCATTCCTCGTCGGAAAACTTAAAACATAACCGTTTTTAATCCGGTTTTTAATTAAATCAATTATTACTTGAAAACTTTACTTTAAATCATTTATACTCATTTTTAAAATTAAGAAACAAGTCCAGACTATTCTTGGACAGCCAAGAGTCGTTTTGCAAAATCACTTTAATAAAATCCCGAAAATGCTTTAAAAAAACACTTTTCACTTTAGATAACTCTTTAATTTAAAATTACCACTTTAAAACTCAAGTCTTTATCATGAAACAAATTCAGGACAGCCATCAACTAAATCTTAAAAATTTCAAATAATCAAATGGAATTTTCTTTAAAATCACTTATTTCAAAACCACTTACACACTTAAGTATTTTTCAAACATAAACTTAATACACAATAGCAACACAAAATGGATCATTTAATTCAATTATAATTCAAGCACTTATTCACTTAGTTAAAACAAAGCACTTAGGCATTCACATATTCACAAAGATACAAACCAAATATGTACATTTTATTTCATGCCACTAAACTTCCTAAATTTGTTTTCTCTATGTGAACGAATGACATCAAAGGGAACAATTCAAAAATCACAAATTTAAAACACATAAATCAATTTGGTTAATTTTAAGCACTTGAATTCAATTTTCTTTTTCATACAACAAAATTATTTATTCTTACTTTTTCTCTTAGCCGAACACACGCACATATACACTTAAACACAAAAATTTTTCCAAAATCATTTAATTCATGTGTTTCCTTTATTTTTAAATTAAAAACCAATTAGAAAGTAAATATTTACAATACCATTTCAAACAATTTATTTTAGCCTAATTTCTCAAAACATACTCATTACTTTTAAGTCACTTCATTGAAAAAGGAACCCTAATCTATTCTACATGCATAGGCCGAATCTAATTTTGTCAAAAACAAGGTTTTTGTTCACTTTTTCAACATGCACAAATTAAGGGTCATGAGCTTTTATCATGCACTTTCTTACATAACAAATTTAAAATTATCATTGCCTTTTTCAAACACAAACCGAATACACACCACTTGAATTTCAAGTTTTTTTTTTACTTCAAATATTTTATCATGCAAGATCACAAAACATGAATCAAGTTAAAAATCATTTTTCCAAACTTATTTCCTTGATTCCTTTATGAAACCGTAATGGTTCTCAAGGAAGATTAAATCCTTTTTACTTAAAAATGACATGCATGCATCTAGATCTTGAATCAAAACAAAAGTCATTTTTCAAAACTCATTTCTTTTGGTTCTTGTACAAAACCGTGATGATCCTTAGGGAAATAAAATCTTTTTGTTCAAAAACCACATGCATGTACTTAAAGCTTGTAGATCAAGTCATGGAATCAATCACAGTAGCACAAATCAAAGATAAAAATCATTTTGAGTAGAAAAGATCAAAACCGAGACACACAAACATAGAGATCAAGACTTTTTGAGTAAAAAGAATCACATGCAAGACTTAAAATCAAAGCCATTGAAAAATCATAACAAGAATCAAATCTTTTTCAAGATCAACACAAAATTAAAGTCTTTTTGAAATGAAAACCAAGGATCAAGGCTAAAAAGAATCAAAGTTAAAATCAAAGCATTCAAACCACTTAGATCCACTTTAACACACATCAAATTAACATGCATGAACTCAAATCAAAAGAGAAATCACCATGACCTAGTTTCCTAGACATGGCCGAATGGTAGAGTCCATGGTTTAGGGTCCTACAAGTTTGTTTAGCTCTTGAAACTCAAGATCAAAGCTTAGAAGTTACATGCAATTATAGATCAAACATAAAAAGAGACATGCAAGAAAGAGATGAGAATTACAAGGCTTTAGAAATTAAAACTACTCTATCAACTCTAGGATCTTCGAACCACCAAAGAAAAAGAGATGGTTTTCAACCTCTAGACTGGATCTTCAAGAGGAAAGCCTAGGTTTTTGGACTTGGACTCTTTCTTCTCCTTCTCCTAAAGTTTGCTTCGGCCACCTCTCCTTTTGGGGCTTGATGGTAATTTTCTTCTTAGGTTTTGAAGGAAAGTGTTGGTGAAAGGAGGAACCAAAGGTATTTGGGGTTGAGAGGTTTGGATTCTCACTCTTCTTCTCTTCTCCTCTCTTCACGGCCTCACTCTTTCTCTAAGGATTCCAAGAGCTTGTGTTGCTCTTGGATCAAGTGTGTTTAGGAGATGTGAAAATGAATCAAAGTAACCCACTCCTCCTACACACACACGGTTTTTATGGACAAAGGCAAGGGTTGGAATTTCTCTCTTGTGTCCTCGGTTCCATGTGCAATCCTAAGGGTAATTTGGTCTAGTCCATTTGTTGCATGGAATGAGTCTTATCAAGGGGAGACAATGTTGAAGAAAGTCTTTCCTAGGCCTTATGACTCATACAACCTAGTTTTCTACTCATTTTCTATTTAATATTCACTTTCTTACTACTTAAGAAAATGCACTCTTCTTGGTCTTTCTAATCTCATGCTTGGCCGAAACACACACATGTGCACATACACAAGCAATTTCTTTTCATGGTTGATTATAACTACATGGCATGAAATCATGGAATAATGCATACACTTAATACATATATAAGCATACATACAATTAATATTTTTAGGGCATCACGTTCACACAACACATGCACACAAACATCATACACTTACACATATATACACCCATGCATTGTCATTTTCTTTTACCAATTTAATTCCATATAATCCTAAGCATGCACATACACACCAAAACCGTGCATACATACACACATGCATAGAAAATAATCCTTTTCATCCTAAAGTGACCCATGTATAAAAATCATAATTTCTTTAAAGTGTAAAAATATTAACACAACTGCTTCCAAACCCTACTTTAAAATCCTTTAACATTATTTCATGAAAGTTCATTTCTTTTCAAAAATTCCTCATTACTAAAAAAAACAGGAATTAAGGGAATTATTTAAGAAAATACTTCTTTCAAAAACATTTTTCTTACAATGAATCTTTTTAGTATTTTAAAATAGTACGAGGAATTTGCGGGGTGTTACAGATTTTGTCTTAAAAATGAAATTGAAGATTGTTAATTTTCCTACTGTATGCTCACGGTTTTTATCCTAAAAGAAAGAACATGATTCCATGACTGTATGTTTTTGTTTGTGCACTAAATCTTTGCGAAATTGTATGTGTACAATTCGGCCAATATATGTAGGAAAATTATTTTCATAAAATGACCATGATAATAGCTATGTTATAGGTGCATGATACTAGGTGTTTAATGAAAGAGATGTGTGTGTATTCTTTAATTCTTTTCGGTTGTAAAAGCATAAAAATGAATAGGTTAATTTGATTATATGAAAAGAAATTTTCATAAAGTTGATTCAATGATTTTTGGTTTTAAAAATTATTTGTGATTAGAAATTGTTAACCATATGTGTGTGATTCGGTTTTTGTTAAATTAATTAGAAGATTAAGTTTAAATTATTTTCTTAAGTGTAATTAAATTAATTTATTAAGATTAAAATTTAATTGATGGTTCTGAATGATGTGAACTGTGATTTGCATGATGTGTGTTTGTGAATGCTTTGAAATTTGTATGTGCTGTTTTGTGCTAATTGAATGTAGTGAATTGAAATTGTTCTGAGTCTGTTTGTGAGCTTTGTTTGTGAAAAATCTATGTCTGTATTTTAAAGAAATTGAAAATGAATTATTTAAAGGGTATGATTTAAACAATTTAAATTAATTTGAGATTTTTATGTGACCTTCTTTGATTAGTGTTTGAAGATGCTTTGAAGTTTAGAAATTAAATGAATCAATTTGATATGGTTTTAAAACTTTATTTTCTAGAGTTTTGAATTCTGTTTAATGGTTCAGGAAAATGATTTTTATAAACAGAGTGTTTTTAAATTAAGAGAGAGATGAAATTTGTTTTAATAAATAGATTATTTTATTGTTTCAAAGTTTTCTTGAAAACCTTTTCATTTGATTTGGATTTAAAAACTTTTGGATATTGGCAATGTGCTTTAAAAAAAAGAGGGAATTATTTCAAAGTATTTTCAAAACGAAATTAAGAATTTATTGAAAACGTTCTAACGCACGGGGAAAAATGTCTAGTTCGGGTGTCGGACGCGAAGGAAACGTGGCAAGGCTAGCTACTGGGAAATGTTGGAAAGATTTCGGAAGTTTCGTCATCGAGGTGAGTGAGAGTGTCGTGATCCCGCAACGTGGTTGCCCGCAATCCAAATGGAGGGATTGTGATAGTACTAGAAATTAGGCGATATAAATGTTTGTGCTAAATGTTTATTTGTTTTATTTGCATGCTAAATGTTTATTTGTTAAAAGTACTTTATTCTGTTTGAAAGTGTTTGATTATGTCTGAGTAGTGAAACAATAATAACGAAACCGTGAAAGTAATGAGATAAGATTGAAAAAGAGAAAAGAAATGCGAATAAGTGCTATGAGACATAATTGAGTAAGAGATATGATGAGTTAAGACTAAAGAAAAAGTGATAAGAAATGATTGAGGAAGAGATAAAACGTGATGCGAATGGAATGCAAAAGAGATAAATAATGAAAGAAAGAAAATTGATATTTGAGTTAAAAAGAAAAGTTTTTAAGATAAGAAATACACGAGGAGGCGAGCGGAAGCGTGGTGATGATGAGCGATGCTGATAGTGTTGTGGAGCAACAACCAAGGAGAGCCACGCTAATGGTGCTACCGAGCAACAGCTGAGGAGAATGATGCTGATGATGATGCTGCTGAGCAGTGGCTGCTGAGAAAGATGCTGAGGAGTGCTGATGAGCACAAGCTGGTGAGAATAGTGCTGAGATGCACGAGAAAGAGATTCGAGGCAAGATTGCCGTTGAGATTTAGGGGGAACGGATTGCGCTTAGTGGTCGGGTTTCATTGAAGGGATGCACTAAGGATGAATCGACCGTTAGGATTCAGCCGCTAATAAAAAACGTAAAACTTTAAAAGACATTTACAAACGCGGTGAGGTATGAGTGTCGTATCGAAGTAGTGGAGAAGAAGATATTATGGGTATCTGCGGATGCTCAGGTGGAGATTTCATGAGGGGAGGACGATGACGGTGAAACGTCAAGAATCCTGGAAAGTGTAAAAAGGTTTAGAGTGTCTAAGTTATATGATTAAGTGTTTGAGATAAGGAGTGAAGTAGTACATGTTTCTTGTGGATTAGTGGTTGATTAGAGTAAAAGGGAAGATTTAATGGCGACCATAGGAGTCTGATAAGGATCATCATTTGGTGAGATGTAAGGCAATCAGAGGATAGAGTGAAGCTAAGTGATGGGAAATTTTGCAAGACTTGATCAAAAAGTAGTGAAGGATAGGATTATTTAGAGGTTAAGTCCGTGATGGTGAGTGTAATATAGAGAGGTATGAGTCATTCAAGTTGGGGAGTGAAAGGAAATGTGAGTTTTTGAGGTGTAGCTCGCCTAGGCTTGAACTGATGAGAAGAGTTAACCCCGAGTGTGGTAGTCTCTTGACCCAAACGAGCGTAACCCTGTTGTTTCTAAATCTTATTTTGATGCTTTTGAACCCCTCAGTCCTTTCTTGTCAGTGAAACCGCGTTGTTTTTATTCCATCCTATTTGTTATTGGAAGTACCCAAGAGATTACTTTTGCAAGTAATCCGTTTGATTTATTCGACAAGACGATGAGTAGATAGTTCATATTCGATGACGTGATAGTTGCCGCAATTAGAGAGCAAAGAAATTTCTTCAAGAAGCTACGCGTCCACCGAACAGCCAAACTCTGCACAGCATTTCTCGAGGACGAGAAATCTTCAAGTTGGGGAGAATGTAACACCCCGCATTTTTCCCGTACGTGCGAGAACGAAATTTGTTAAAATAAACCCTGAAGTTCTGTTTTACGAAAGATTTTTGGAAAAAAAATGTTTTACGTGAATTGTAACATTCCTTGTATATCATCTTACTTTATAAGAAAAGTAATAAGTTTATGAATACTTGGACTTGTTATCGTTGGAAAAAGATCTGAAAATAATAATTTTCCCTTCCCTTGAAAATTCCTTTTCACCAACACTTGATTAGTAATGAGGTTGACTAACAAAATCAGAGTTTGCGGAAACATAGTAAAGTAATCATATTATGCCCCCAAAATATGTCAAGTGTAACAAGTCCATGGATACCAAATAAATATTATTATGAAACCAAATTCATCTTATGATACCTCTTTCAAAATGTGTATCATATAAAAACTATTAAAAATAGAGATGTTATAGAGCTGGTCACTGGTCCTCTGTCCAAACATTTATCTGGCCGGATCCTCGATATCTGCACAACGGGTTCCTAACCCACACTTTCTACATTCTGCATGCACCTAAGGGACATCTCCTTTTACTGATTCTTGTGCAAGCTAGATGCATGATCAACACCTAATAAGGGCATGGGGGTTAGCTATACATATTCGCATAATCAAATGAGAATAAAACTAACATCCACAAGTCAACATGTAGCAAATCATGATGCATAATCATATGAGCACACCCGGTTAATCATAATAATTCTTTCAATGCAGGTGGCATGATGCATGATTTCCTTCCACAACTGAGGCCTCTAACAAAGTCCATCTTGGATGTCCATCCAATACACCGTTGTGTTCCCGGAACACTAACATTCGTTCCCAGAACGTAATGCCAAACCATACTTGGATAAATAAGCATCACTCCCAGAGTGTGCATCACGTTCCCAGAAAGTGTAGCAAACCATACTTGGAATAATAAGCATCACTCCCGGAGTGTGCATCACGTTCCCAGAACGCATACGTTCCCAGAACGCATACGTTCCCAGAACGCATACGTTCCCAGAACGCATAAAAACCAGGTCTCGGACACTGGCTACATTCCCAGAATGTGTCATCAAGTAGGTTGCATATCAATGTGTTCCCAGAACACTAACATACGTTCCCAGAACGTATAAAACCAGGTCCCAGACACTGGCCACATTCCCAGAATGTATCATCAAGTAGGTTACAAATTTGGTACTCCCGGAGTACCCTCCTCATATTCCCAGAATATGATAAACATTCCTACCAACCCATCTTCCATTCTATATGCATGAATGCACAATCATTAAGGTTGGTTTTTATCTTTAATTCTATTATTATACCAATGTGTTCCCAGAACACTAACATACGTTCCCAGAACGTATCGCAAACCATACTTGGAATATAATCAAGCACCACTCCCAGAGTGTGCATCACGTTCCCAGAACGTGTCCAAGAAACCATGTCCCAGACAATGGCCACATTCCCAGAATGTGTCATCAAGTAGGTTGCATCAATTTGGTACTCCTAGAGTACAGGGTCACGTTCCCATTAATTCCATTATTATGACTTAGAAAACACAACTTCTGAATGATATCTTGAGGTATGGCTTTACTCATAAAATTCACCTTTGAATTTAAATTTAGCATATGCTCATAGACCTGGATTGAGAGAATGTAATCATTGGTATTAACAATCCTTACTCAAAAACTTAACTTTTATTTTTAAGTTTCAGGTACTAACCGGTTACATCATCACCTAACCGGTTAGAATTACAGACCTGATTATAAAACCACTGATTTTCAAAGAATCTTTTCTTGAATACTCTACTCAATCCATTCACAAGGCCTTAGCATATCAGAATACCCCAAGTTCAACACATAATATCATTCAAAAGATCTAAGTCATAATCCAATTTTATTTATGCATAATTTCCTCTTGAAATTATCATTTGATATTAAGGTATTAACTCATCACCTCCAATCTAAACCAAACAGTGCTCAATCACATAGTTTTAGATTGGTCTTTGTATGAAATTATAGCTTAAACTTGAGTACAAATGGTATGGATACTTAGCCAATTTCAGAAATTCATTTTCTTTGAAAATTGACAGTATCTAACCGGTTACAAATTTCGACTAACCGGTTAGATTAGGCAGAAAATACACTGAAAAGTGAGGTTTTGCATACCATTTTCTACCATACTCAAATCTAACCAATTTCATTCATAAAAAGAGTTCACATACCTTAATACTAGTGTGTTCAACCACATAAACATATCTATCTTGCATGCATTCAATTTAGATACTCAAATTGCACATAATTGCACATATTTCACAACTTAATACATCAATTCACATAATATCCAAGTAAGTCATGAATCCAACATCAATATAGCTTGCATGCATCTAGATAACATTGCTCATAACAACAATTGAGCTCAGTTTAGCCTCCAAGCCACTTAACCATTTTAACTTATGCCCTTTGAGTCTCATAGTGACTCGTCCTATATTCTACCACAATTTATTCTCATTCTAGCAAATAGTAAGCTTCCCCCTTACCTTAGGTTCGTGCTTGAACAAGATTTGAGCAGAGATTTGAGGTAGAACACCAAACACCCAAAGCTCCTCCTCAAACCAGAACCGTTTTGACAGGGTAGATTGATCAAGGAATTTGGAACATGAAATGGACATGGAAATTAGGGAAAATGGTCATTATCAAAACCATTCAACATAAACTTTGAAAGGAAGTCAAGTCTAGAACAAGAGAAGGCTTGAGCTTACCAAAATCGAAGCTCAAAGTCAGTTCCAGAAACCCAATACAGAACTGTGACAGTTTTGAACCTTCAATTTCGTGAATCGATTTCTCCTAGCTCAGGAACTCTCAACTCACAAAACTTATATCAATACAAAGCCCTTGATGTGAGCTTTGTAACCGTGTATCACTCATGTTCTAACTTTCAGAAAAGAAGGAGAATTATAGGGACGAATCTCAGAACCCTAAAAACAGAGTTTCAGCACTTCAATCAGAAAATCAACCCAAATTCATCAACAATTCGGGTTTTTATAGAGAGATTAGGCTTGCATGCAAGGCGACACGCGTTCCTCAGCGTGATTTGAGTGGGATTCGTGGCAATTTCTGGATTAATTGGGTGATTACTCATCAAACGCACTAACCTAGTTTTCTGAGTTCATCGTGTAACCGGTTACAGTAGAGCCCTTCTAACCGGTTACATACTGATAAAATTCAAAAATTAATAATTTAATTACTCTTTCTTCAAAAACCTTTTTAATATTGCAATTAGGTCCCAATCCAAGGACTAAATTACAATATTCACATTTTTTGTACAGAATAACCATATAAAAATATATCTCATATTTTTATATATAAAAACACAAAATGTACAAAAACTAAAACCTTCAAAACTAATATAAATCAATTATAAAATAATTGTTATAATTAATTTCATGGTTACTTGGGGAGACAAAAATTAGGGGTGTTACATGAATAAGAAATAAAGTAAGGATTTTCATGGACTTTTATAAACAAATTCTTTTCATAAATATAAAGTGAATGATTTTTGAGTTTTGAAAGGATTTTGATTCATAAGAAATAAATTGTGATTTCCTTAAAAAGTGATTTTTATTTGAAATGAAGTTTTTGAGTTGTTATCTTGGAAAATTCATAACTTTTAAACCGTAATTGGGATTTTCATGATCTTTATATCAAAACGATCGTCTTGAAAAGTAGATTTTGAAAATGTAATTTTTGGAATTTTCTGGGTTGTTTTATAAAAATTTATTTTCAGAGATGTGAAATACGAATTTTGGAAATTGTATGGTGAAGAAAATAAATCTATTGATTTGGCTTGAAATTTTATGTGATGAGTACTTGGTTTGGTGTGTGTGTACTGTATGATGCATGAAATTAATTGTGTGAGTGTGGTTCCTTATTAAATGACTGCACCATGGTATGAATAAATAATTAGAATGTTTAAGTAAATATGATAAGGAAATAAAAATAGGAGACATGTATGTGTATGTGTGTGAGAGAGAGATACGGCTTAGGTATGTGTATGTATTTGTGTGTGTATGTTGTACGTGTATGCGTATGCATGTATGTTAGGAGTATAACTTTCTAGAAGTCTTAGTGAGTAAGTAAGCCACAACCAAACCATGAACCAAACTAAGTTAGAAAACCCTAACTATGTGCTAACTAATATTTAGCCCTAGAATGACCCCTAAAACCTAGCCCACAAGACTTTGTCTCCTTGCATTTGATAAAATGCACCCATGCAAGTTTTTGTAAGGCCAAAATTACCCTTTCCATTGTGTATGGCCGAACCACATAATTAGAGCAAGGGAGGAAGAGTGTAATTGCCTATATATACTTGGAGCCTTAGTTCATTCACCCCATTTCTTCACACCAACGCAAAACACACTCCTAAGAGCTCATTAAACTCATAGAGAGAAAAAGAAAAGAAATAGAGAGAAAGAGAGGAGTGGTAGTCGTGAGTCATAGAGGAGAAGGAGGAGGAAAATCCATGCTAGATCAAGCCTTGTTCTTTGAAGATCCAAGTGTTAGGAGACTAGAAGACCAACCCTTTTCATGGTAGGAACCGAAAAATCAAGAAGAAGATTATTAATAGCCTAGATTTTTCTTTTAGTTCATAGATCTTTCTTTTTCTCCTTTGCATGTTAATTTTTATAAATTTAAAGATGGTCTGATGTGTTGATCTTCTTTAATCATGGACTATAAGGACTCTAAGTAATTTGTAATATGTTAAGCTTTGTGTTTGTTGTTTCGGTTGGAATTTCTTTTGATAGATCTAATGTTTTTCTAACTAAATTTTTAAAGATCTAAAGAAAAACTAAGATTTTTATGAAACCTAAAATAAATCTCTTTGCATGTCTAATTTTCTTGCTCTAAACCGTGATTCATGTATGTTTGTGTGATGATTTGATAAATAAATCCATGATCCAAGTTTGTTTATTAATAAAGTGAAATTTTCGGTTTTTGCATGTTAAATCTTTTGTTAAGATCTTGATCTACGTGTGTGTTTCTATAATTATTTGCTAAATAAATTTATGATCTATATGTGATTTGTGAAAAAGTTCAAGTTTCTAGTTTTGCATGTTATTTTTGTGATGGTCCTAGTTGATCTAAGTATGTGTATGTGATTATCCTTATTTGATGAATGAAAAATGTTTAGATCTTTAGTTTGCATGTTAATTTTTAAGAGAAAGATTGTGTTTTTCTTTTTATGTATGATTCGGGTTTAAAAGAAATTAAAGAAGTAAATTCTAAAATGATTTTTCTTGTTCAAGCATGATTTGATTAAGTGTTTAACTATGTGCATGTCTTATTTTTCTTAGGAGGCCATTCGGCCATGCTTGATTTAAAATGGAACCCATGTTTTTATTCTGTGAAAAGTGGATGCATGTATGTTTTAAGCTTAGATCTAGTGATTTTATGTACATGAAGTTAAAAAGTAAACCTTTATTTTAGGCTTGAGAAAAGTTATGATCTTAAGTTTATTTTTATGCATGTTTGAAAAAGATTTTATTATAATGATGTTGATGCATGTTGACTTTAAGCCATCCTAGGAGTAGGTAGAAAGCTATGATTGTCCCTTGTTTAGGTTGCATGCATGATGAGGTTAATTGAATTTAAGAGTTTTAAAAAGTGCATGCATGAAGTAATTGAATTTAAAAGAAAATGTATGAGAATTTTTGAAATTGTTGCTTTGATTTTGTCTTAAAAATGAAATTGAAGATTGTTAATTTTCCTATTGTATGCTCACGGTTTTTAGCCTAAAAGAAAGAACATGATTCCATGACTGTATGTTTTTGTTTGTGCACTAAATCTTTGCGAAATTGTATGTGTACAATTCGGCCAATATATGTAAGAAAATTATTTTCATAAAATGACCATGATAATAGCTATGTAATAGGTGCATGATACTAGGTGTTTAATGAAAGAGATGTGTGTGTATTCTTTAATTCTTTTCGGTTGTAAAAGCATAAAAATGAATAGGTTAATTTGATTATATGAAAAGAAATTTTCATAAAGTTGATTCAATGATTTTTGGTTTTAAAAATTATTTGTGATTATAAATTGTTAACCATATGTGTGTGATTCGGTTTTTGTTAAATTAATTAGAAGATTAAGTTTAAATTATTTTCTTAAGTGTAATTAAATTAATTTATTAAGATTAAAATTTAATTGATGGTTCTGAATGATGTGAACTGTGATTTGCATGATGTGTGTTTGTGAATGCTTTGAAATTTGTATGTGCTGTTTTGTGCTAATTGAATGTAGTGAATTGAAATTGTTCTGAGTCTGTTTGTGAGCTTGTGAAAAATCTATGTTTGTATTTTAAAGAAATTGAAAATGAATTATTTAAAGGGTATGATTTAAACAATTTAAATTAATTTGAGATTTTTATGTGACCTTCTTTGATTAGTGTTTGAAGATGCTTTGAAGTTTAGAAATTAAATGAATCAATTTGATATGGTTTTAAAACTTTATTTTCTAGAGTTTTGAATTCTGTTTAATGGTTCAGGAAAATGATTTTTATAAGCAGAGTGTTTTTAAATTAAGAGAGAGATAAAATTTGTTTTAATAAAGAGATTATTTTATTGTTTCAAAGTTTTCTTGAAAACCTTTTTATTTGATTTGGATTTAAAAACTTTTGGATATTGGCAATGTGCTTTAAAAAAAGAGAGAGAATTATTTCAAAGTATTTTCAAAACGAAATTAAGAATTTATTGAAAACGTTCTAACGCACGGGGAAAAATGTCTAGTTCGGGTGTCGGACGCGAAGGAAACGTGGCAAGGCTAGCTACTCGGAAATGTTGGAAAGATTTCGGAAGTTTCGTCATCGAGGTGAGTGAGAGTGCTGTGATCCCGCAACGTGGTTGCCCGCAATCCAAATGGAGGGATTGTGAAAGTACTAGGAATTAGGCGATATAAATGTTTGTGCTAAATGTTTATTTGTTTTATTTGCATGCTAAATGTTTATTTGTTAAAAGTACTTTATTCTGTTTGAAAGTGTTTGATTATGTCTGAGTAGTGAAACAATAATAACGAAACCGTGAAAGTAATGAGATAAGATTGAAAAAGAGAAAAGAAATGCGAATAAGTGCTATGAGACATAATTGAGTAAGAGATATGATGAGTTAAGACTAAAGAAAAAGTGATAAGAAATGATTGAGGAAGAGATAAAACGTGACGCGAATGGAATGCAAAAGAGATAAAAATGAAAGAAAGAAAATTGATATTTGAGTTAAAAAGAAAAGGTTTTAAGATAAGAAATACACGAGGAGGCGAGCGGAAGCATGGTGATGATGAGTGATGCTGATAGTGCTGTGGAGCAACAACCAAGGAGAGCGACGCTAATGGTGCTACCGAGCAACAGCTGAGGAGAATGATGCTGATGATGATGCTGCTGAGCAGTGGCTGCTGAGAAAGATGCTGAGGAGTGCTGATGAGCACAAGCTGGTGAGAATAGTGCTGAGATGCACGAGAAAGAGATTCGAGGCAAGATTGCCGTTGAGATTTAGGGGGAACGGATTGCGCTTAGTGGTCGGGTTTCATTGAAGGGATGCACAAAGGATGAACCGACCGTTAGGATTCAGCCGCTAATTAAAAACGTAAAACTTTAAAAGACTTTAAAAGACATTTACAAACGCGGTGAGGTATGAGTGTCGTATCGAAGTAGTGGAGAGGAAGATACTATGGGTATCTGCGGATGCTCAGGTGGAGATTGCATGAGGGGAGGACGATGACGGTGAAATGTCAAGAAGTCTAGAGTATATTTCTAGGCAGAACAAACTCCACATGTGGCGTACTAACGTGGTAGGGACTGGGTCCAATGCCGTGGTAAGTTCTGCACTGCAGACTAGAATTATACTGTCGCCCCCTTGAATGCAAGTCTAGAACAGTGAGAGGGACTGGAACGGGGCCTTTGTGATTGCCGCTGAGAGCGTGCCTGATTATATGATATGAATGAATGATATGAATTGAATTGATTTGAGGCTGTAGTCCTCCTGGTCTGGGACCATTTGATTGTGAGACAGTTGTCGTGCCCGCGTGGTAAAGGTCATGTACTCCTGTTTGCTTCCGACTAGGTTGGGTGGATGACCGAGGAGATGTAGACGTGTGTGACTTCCTCAATGATGATGTTCCCCCCATCATTGAGTGAACCGAAACGTGAAAACTTAAAAGACACAATAATCAAAAGAAAAGTATATTCAAGATATCAAGCATCGAGCAAAAATTTATTAGACAAATATAAGAAAGAATTTTTGAGATGATTGATAAGTTTGGAACTCATGAAGAAAGAAGGATTGAGAAAAGCTGTGAAAGCCCACGAGAAAGATTCCGAGAATATGATTATAAGAACATGAATGAAATATTTGGATTTGAATGATGATATTGATGTGTTTAGAATATTATGATATGTCTGATTATATGTGATTCATATATGCTATGTGTTATATGCCATGATGTTTTAGTTATGTTGTTTTATTATATTATCCGTCTATCTTTATATTCAATCTACCCTGAGACCGCATGGTCAACCCGTTAGTGTTCGGAACACTGACTCTCTCTTACCATGTTGTCGTATCGGCAATTGCTGATATAGCAACTGGTAGATGGCGTAGCGTGTAGCGATTCATCTGTACCCCTGCAAGGAGGAGTATAGAAGTTTGTCCCTGAGGATGGTATCTGGAGGAGATCCTTGAGGCAGCAGACGAGGACGACTCTACTTGCAATTAGAAAGCTTGGTCTGCCAGGATACGGAGTTAGACAACAAGTCTTAGGGAGTATGACTAGAGGATAGGTAATCCCCTCAGAGCATTGTACTCCAATGTAAGTTCTTAGTTACCTTAGCTCTATCATACTGTACCCCGGCAAAAAAATTTTATTGAGCATGGATGTTTTGAAACAAGTCAACGGGCTATATTTTAAAGGACATTTTAAAAACGGGTTTCAAAGTGCGGTGTCTTGTGACATCTCGGTTTGGAACTTGAAGGGTTTTACGCAATATGAGAACATGAGTTTTAAAATGTAACTATGTTTTCGAAACCGAATGTTCTCATCTTGTGTAACACTTGTTAAAAAAATGGCCCAAATTTTCACTATATTTTATTTAAGTAACTGTAGTTTTCAAGTTGCCGAATCGGGTGTTACAAAGTTACAATTGAAAATTCTACTTAGTCCACTTTTAATTAAAGATTACTAACTATCACTAGCACTATTCTATTAATACTACTAAACTATGTTGGCTTTAACTAAATATGCATGCATAAACTATGAAAATAAGCTATTAAACTAACTATTGGTTAGTTACTCTCATGTGGAGTAACTCTTTGGGAGTAGGAAATCCATACTCCACGGCCGAGAATTGCAACCATTGCTCTGATACCATTTGTAACATCCTCAATTTTTATACTTTAAAATATATTACTTTTTATAGGATTTAATATAAAAATGTTTGGGGTTTTATAAAAATTTTGGCAGAGTTTACTCTAAAATATGGACTTTCCCCAAGTTAGTTATTCACCTGTTAGTCCAGAACAGTTTATAACAATTACAAACTATAATTACATCGTAAGTGGTTGTGACTTACTTTAAAACAATTTAGAAAAAGATATTTTTATATCCTCCACAACCATTGATACATTTTATCAAAACAAACACTTTTATAAAGTCCATTTACAAAATAGGAGTATTCTTAACTTACAATAAAAGTGAACACTTATAACAACTTTAATTAATAAAACATTTACAGTACAATATCCTAGAATGGTTGCAACAACTATAATGTGACCAAGGAGGTCACCATAATGATATACTCTCCTTAAGTGAGAGTATACCTTCTCGGTGCGTGAGCCATGAATGTCTTTCTCCAATGGTACCTAAAATGGTCAACTTAAGGGGTGAGTAATTTGAGAAATAATCAAGGAAAACACTTAAAATAACAGTAATAAAGTATAACTAGACATACCCACACACATATATTCATATTCATATATCCAATTCAACCCTATTATTTATGTACCTTAACACTTAACTACTCCTTTACACTATGAATACACCTTTTATTACCCCAATAACAATGTATATAACAATGCTTTTATGCTCAATCATGTGAGTATGAAATGCACTATATCCCATTATGTTTAATTCCTGAATCCGATGTACACTGCACTTTTTAACTTTATTCACTTTAACACTTTAATACTATCATCGGATTCAGTGAATTAAACCCATCGCAACAATGAATGCACTTCTCCATTTCCAATATCAACACAACCTCCTCACATACCCCCCCCCCCCCCCCTCCACTCTGGGGAAAAACCGACCAGGAGTAAGTATTTCTCAACCTATAGTTGGGTGCTTCACCTCCACTTAGGAAGGTCCCTCGCTCACCCGCTTGCACAACACTTCACCTCCACTTAGGAAGGTCCCTCATGCGATTTGGGTTGATTTATCCAAATCGGGCTTTAGCAGAAATCACCCTCATTGGCCAAAACGAGCCAAAGTGATGGAATTACCCCGGTTTGGGTGGAACCAACCACCAACACGGAAAGCAAACCCGTATCCTTTGCAGGATCAAAGTTCCCCAAGATAATCCCATAATTCACTCTTGCCCTCATCAATCGATAAACGACGTGTGTTTTTCCCCGTACACCTAAGGTCCACCTTACTCCATAATGCACGTGTTTCTAATTCATTTTATGTGGTTTTCATTAGTTGAACCTTTAATAATTTATATCCAATTGGTTGGGTCTCTAACTTAGGATTTGTGGCCATGCTATATATATATAGAGACAATCACACTCAACAACAATAATGACCACAATCATACCATCCATTCATGTAGTTTCATAGCAATTATAACAATTTATTTCTAATCAAAATCCTAAGTTCACAATACATGTACTCATAGTAAACATATATAACATACCAATCATACCCCAACAATAATCATAATCATATTATTCATTTAATCATTTAATTCAATAACAATCTAATAATAAATTACTAAACACCCTGAGTTCATTATACACACTTTTATTTTCAAACATAACAATATCAACATACAAATCAAACATACACATATAAAAATACATCTAATTATAACCCTATTACTATCATTAAGTCCCTTCCCTAATTAAAACCAAAGTACTCCCCCTTACCTCTTGGAGAGAAGAGGAGAAATTGGGGAAAGCTTGAGGCATCCTCACCAAGCTCCAAGCTAGCATTCCTTGGTTGATTGCACAACTCTATGGAAAGGATTGGGGAAGTTAGGGTTTATGTGGGAATTTGGGGGTTTTGGGAAAAGAGGTGAAATTGGGGTTTTTGGGAGAGGAATCATAAGAAGGATTGATGGAGGGATGATTTGGTGTGTTAATTTCATTTAATTTGGTGTGGATTTGGGAGAAATCGAAAAACCCTAGGAGAGAAGGAAGAGAGAGTCGTGAGAGAAGAGAGAGAAAACAATGAGAAAAATGCCCAATTCACGTGATTTCTGGCTGATATAACAAGGGTTAATCGATTAACCTCTTTGGTTAATCGATTAATCCTTATGAGTAATACATGGTTAATCGATTAATACTGCCATTAATCGATTAAGGCCAGAAGGTGTCTCAAAACTTAATCGATTAATCCTCACTCTACTCGATTAGTGGCTGAACATTGCCAAAAACTTAATCGATTAACTCATAGGTTAATCGATTAACCTGTTCAGCCCACTAAACCCCTTGTACTTCGAACCGCCCTAACTTCTTCGTCAACCGTCGGATCTCTCTCAAATTTTGAGACAAGCATCCTAAGACACTCGTCTTCACATCCAAAAGTGAAAATTGGGTTTGGATCTATGGATATTTAATTCCTAATTTCCTAAGGTCCTATGCTCTTTAGATCATCATTAACTCTTCTAAAACCCACTTCTAAACTAATTATACTTCATCAAACCTACCCTTACTAAATTCTACATTCTAAACATATTCAAAGACTTGGAAACAACACTACCCTTATCAAAATTCCATTAACTAAGGCACCTAGCGATTAGGGAAAATCGGGGATGTTACACAAGCTCTTTATCACTTTCTTGTTGTTGTATCTTATCTTTCCTGTGGACACTAACACTTTCATGAAGATCATTTGTAGCATAGTGTGTATTCAAAGTGTCCCAAATTTCCTTGGCATTCAAACAATTTTCAATTATAGCATATGCATCATCGTTCAAAGCATTTTTCAAAATATGCATAGCTTGAATATTGAATGAAGAAGATTTTTCATCAAAATCATTTAAAACATGTTTTGGCTTAAAATCAAAACCATTAAGAACAACATGCCATAAACGAAAGCTAATAGATTGTAAAAATATTTTCATTCTTCTAGCACTCCAATAATGAAAATTATTTCCATCAAAAATTGGTGTTTCATCGAATGTAAATCCCTCCATTTTAAAACAGATTAAAATAATCCCAATGCTGCCAATTTCCTTGGATCTTTCAACTCCGGCTGTTAAGCCATTAAATAGAGCACGAAGCTCTGATACCAATTGCTAGAATTGGCAACCGTCACCCAAGAGGGGGGTGAATAAGGTTTTTACAAATACATTGGTATATTCGAATTCAATCGTTTTCACTAAATCAAATAATCTTTGCAGCGGAAAACTCTTAAAACAATGAAAACGATTATGCGGAAGCTGAAATAACAACTATGAAAACATAATAGTAATGCGTTGAACCAATTAAATCAACAACAATGAAAAACGTTGTCGCGTGTTTATTAATTTAATTAATTAATATAAATAATAGTTACGTTGCGGAGAGGATGAAACAATTAACACAATAATAATATACGCAACAATAAATAAAAGAGATAAGGGATAGAGAGATTGCACCAGATATTTTATATTGGTTCAGCCTTTCCAGGCGAAAGGCCTACGTCCAGTCCCCAAGACCCACTTGAGATTTTATCAATTATAATCAAAGACGCCTCTTATCCCAATTACAACCAGAGGATGCCACACCCTCACACTAAGGTAGCCTATCTACTAGGTGCCCCACCGTTCGTCTAGCTACTACCCAAAAATACAACAAGGGTTCCTCACCCTACAAAACACGAACGTGCCACACGTCCGAACTAGGGAGCCACTCCCTAAAACCTATGGGTTCTCACAACCCTTACAACAACGGTTACGATATGAGAGATTGGTACAAGTAACAGTGGTGCACTCTATGTAGTGTGGATAAAACAATATAATGCCCACTAACAAAAGTGTGTTCTAAACAACACGGTTACAACAATGAAGCTCTATGACAATGGTAATATGTTTCACTCAAATATGGGTCAAGTAGAGAGTATGGAGAAGAAGAAGAACGTAAAACATTTTTCAAAATGTGATCAGAAGACTTCTCAAAAAGAAAGAGAGAAAAACTTTCTTATAAAAAGGATTTGGTTTAGAAGATTTGAATAATGAATTTGAAAATTAAAATCAGAATTAAATCAAAAACGATTTTGGAAATAATTCAAATTCAAAATAAGAATCAAATCAAAATCAAATCCGGAAATATATTAAGATTGATTTGCAAACTAAAAAGGAATATTTTCAAAAAATAAATCAGAATTCGAATTTTGAAAATAAATCAGAATCAATTAAGTAAAAAAAAATCTTGAAACAATTCAGATTGATTCTCACACGGATTTCAAAAATACTTAAAAGTAATTGATTACTTTTCCAAGGTAATTGATTATCCCCATTCTGTGAAAACAATGAAATCAACTTTTTAAGAAAGTAATCAATTATTAACACAAAGTAATCGATTATCAACCTTCTGTCGGGAAGGTAATCGATTCGAAAAACAAGGTAATAGATTATTTCATCTCTAAAATATATTAAAAGCTACAGACATGTAATAATCGATTATCCCATCATAAGTAATCGATTAATACTTCTCTGATCTCTCAGGTTACAACTCAGAGGCATGGTAATCGATAATCCAGGAAAGGTAATCGATTACTTCTGTTAATTTTTGATAAATTTGATTTTCTAAAGCAGAGTTTGTGTAACACCCTAATTTTCGTCTCCCAAATAACCAAGAAATTAATTATAACAATTATTTTATAATTGATTTATATTAGTTTTGAAGGTTTTAGTTTTTGTAAAATATGTGATTTTATATAAAAATATGAGATATATTTTTATATGGTTATTTTGTACAAAAATATGAATATTGTAATTTAGTCCTTAGGTTGGGACCTAATTGCAATATTAGAAAGGTTTTTGAAGAAAGAGTAATTAAATTATTAATTTTTGAATTTTATCAGTATGTAACCGGTTAGAAGGGCTTTGTAACCGGTTACACGATGAACTCAGGAACTGGGTTAGTGGGTTTTGATGAGTAATCATCCAATTAATACAAAAATATGCCACGAATCCCACTCAAATCACGCTGAAGAACGCGTGTTGCCTTGCATGCTGCTTGAATTCATCTATATAAGGCAAAGATCAGATCACAAATAAGGGTTTTGATGAAGTGTTGATGATAACCTCTGTTTTAGGGTTCCATAGTTTTCCTGTTCGATTCTCAGTCTGTGTTGAGAGTTAGAAAACGAGTGATACACTGTTACAAAGCTCACATCAAGGGCTTTGTATTGATATAAAGTTTGTAAGCTGAGAGTTCCTAAAGTTTGAGAACGAAGCTTGCCAAGTTGAGGTGTTGGTGCTGTCAAACCTCAGCTTCTGGTTTCTGGAGCTGACTTTGTAGCTCGATTTTGGTAAGCACACAAACCCTTTTGGTTTCAAATCTGTTCCTACCTCTAGTGCATGTTGCAGAGAATTCAATTTGACCATTTTCCCCAATTCTTAATTTTGTTTTGCATGTCAATTTCCCTGATTTTGGTACTCTGTCCAACTCTATCTGCATGTAGTGGATTTAGTGGAAATCTGTGTTGGAGCCTTTCTCTCTGCAATATTTTGGATCAAGCACAACTTAGAGGTAAGGGGGAAGCTTACTATTTGCTAGAATGAGGATAAACATGTTTGGTAAATAGGATGAGTCACCAAGAGACTCTAAGGGCATAGCTTGAATTAGTTTTATGGCTTGGAAGCCAACTTAGCTCATTTCTGGTTTTTGAGCAAGTATAATATGATGCATGTAAGCTATTGTGATGACAATTTCATGACTTATTTGGATATTATGTGAATTGATGCATTAAGTTGTGAAATATGTGATTTATGCACTTTTGGTGTATGATGATTTTGCATGCATGAATTTGTGATATGTTTAAGTGTTTAAACATGCGTACTTTAAGGTATTAAACTTTGGGTAATGATGAAACTAGGTTAGATTTGAGTACAATTGAAAATGGTGCTGAAAAATCAGTTTTAGTATGTTGTGCTGCATAATCTAACCGGTTAGAGCCTGTCTGTAACCGGTTAGTACCTGACAAAAATGAAAATATACAATTCTGGTTTTGTTAAGTAATTCCCACCATTTTTAATTGATACTTAAGGTCTATTATCACTGTTATCACCCTCTGATTGTTGGATATGGATTCCAAATTAGATAATTGGTTTATACCTTAAAGTGAATGACAAATTCAATTGAAATTCTGAAGTTATATGCATTTGATGCATCATAATGTTAGTGGATGCAAGATTAATGTGTTACAGTGGGTAAACATGTTAACATTATGGTATTGTAACTCTGTATATGGTTGAAATTAGTTAGACTTGAGTATTGGAAAGAATGGTATGCAAAACCTCACTTTTCAGTGTATTTGCTGCATAATCTAACCGGTTAGTTTGAAGCTGTAACCGGTTAGATACTGTCAGTTTTCAAAAGAAAAAGGTTTCTGAAATTGGCTAAATGTTCATACCATTTGTACTCAAGTTTAAACTAGAATTTCATATAAAAACCAATCTAAAAACATGTGATTGAGCACTGTTTAGTTTAGATTGGAGGTGATGAGTTAATACCTTAATATTTAATGATAATTTCAAGAGGAAATTATGCATAAATGAAATTGGATTATGACTTAGATCTTTTGAATGATAATATGTGTTGGACTTGAGGTATTCTGTTATGCTAAGACCTTGTTATGGGATTGAGTAGAGAATTCAAGAAAGGATTCTTTGAAAATCAGTGGTTTTATGTTCAGGTCTGTAATTCTAACCGATTAGGTGATGTTGTAACCGGTTAGTACCTGAAACTTAAAAATAAAAGTTAAGTTTTTGAGTAAGGATTGTTAATATCAATGATCATATTCTCTTAATCCAGGTCTATGAGCATATGTTTAACTTAAATTCAAGGGTGAATTTTATGTGTAAAGTTATACCTCAAGATATCATTCAGAAGTTGTGTTTTTCTAAGTCATAATAATTGAATTAATGGAAAGACCAACCTTAGTAATTATTTGTGCATTCATAAATGGGATGAAATAGGTTGGAAAGGATTGTTTGTCATGTTCTGGGAACATGAGGAGGGTACTCTGGGAGTACCATATTGACGCAACCTACTTGATGACACATTCTGGGAATGTGGCCAGTGTCTGGGACATGGTTTCTTTGATGTGTTCTGGGAACACATTGGTATGCAACCTACTTGATGACACATTCTGGGAATGTGGCCAGTGTCTGGGACATGGTTTCTTTGATGTGTTCTGGGAAGACATTGGTATGCGACCTACTTGATGACACATTCTAGGAATGTGGCCAGTGTCTGGGACATGGTTTCTTTGATACGTTCTGGGAACGTGATGCACACTCTGGGAGTGGTGCTTGTTTATATTCCAAGTATGGTTTGCTACACGTTCTGGGAACGTGATGCACACTCTGGGAGTGGTGCTTGTTTATATTCCAAGTATGGTTTGCTACACGTTCTGGGAACGTATATTAGTGTTCTGGGAGCACACTGGTGTAATGGATGGACGTCCGAGATTGATTAGTATGGAGGCCTCAGTGATGGATAGAAATCATGCATCATGCCACCTGCATTGAAATACTTATTATGATTAACCGGGTGTGCTCATATGGTTATGCATTCTGATTTGCTACATGATAACTTGTGTATGTTAGCTTTATTCTCATTTGATTATGTGAATATGTATAGCTAACCCTCATGCCCTTATTAGGTGTTCGATCGTATATCTAGCTTGCACAAAAGTCAGTGAAGGGAGATGTCCCTTAGGTGCATGCAGAGTGTAGAAAGTGTGGGTTGGGAACCCTTTGTGGAGATATCGAGGATCCGACCAGATGGATGTTTGGACAGAGGACCAGTGACCAGCTCTATAACATCTCTATTTTTAATAGTATTTATATGATACCCATGTGAAAGAGGTATCATAAGATGAATTTAGTTTCATAATAATACTTATTTGGTATCCATGGACTTGTTACACTTGATATATATTTGGGGGTATAATATGATGATTTTACTATGTTTCCCCAAACTCTGATTTTATTAGTTAACTTCATTATTAATCAAATGTTTTGTGAAAAGGAATTTTCAAGGGAAGGGAAAATTCTTATTTTCAGATCTTTTTCCAACAATAACAAGTCCAAGTAATCATAAACTTATTACTTTTCTTATAAAGTAAGATGATATACAAGGAGTGTTACAGTTGTAACCAGAGGTTTTCATAAATAATTTTCACTTAAACACAGTAAAACAATTTAAAACACTTTTACTTAAAACACTTTTAGATTTAAAAGATTCTTCTCCAATAACTCTAAATATGGGCCTAATAAATAAGGGACACAATTACTCTGCCTTACATTGATTTCCTAATGAGAATTGAGAGATAACATCTTGAAGCTATTGCTTGAAGCTTGACTTGCTTTTTGACTTTGATTGGTCCTTGTTTGACATCATCAAAACTCTTCAACGCGTTTCCACGTTGATTTCTAACAGATTACACTTACCATGTTCCAATTATTGTGGTCATCGACCAAGGTGGACAGAGGCGGCGAGGGTTTAAGTGAGGGTGAGATTGGCGTGGTGGTTTTTTGTGAGAGAGGAACCAGATAAGGGTTGAGGGCATGATTCGGAGGTGAGGTGAGGTGAGGTGAGTTGAAGACAACGGTGCCGCCAATATTTATGGCTTGAGTGAGCGGAGTTCAATTGAGAAAGGAAGTGGTGCAGCGAGGATATGATGATGGTGGTAAAGGTATGTGTGGAATGAAAATCCTACTCAAGCCTTATCGTTGTTTCTTTTTTTTTTCTTTTTTGTTTAAAAAAATAGGCATCAATCCCAATTCCTTTAAAACATTGGGATTACGACGTTATCGTAATTTTTTTAATTTCAAAAGTATCCTAAGATCCCGATTCCTTGTTTTTTAATCAAGCTGTAACACCCCAATTTGGACTTAGAAATTTCACTAAAAATTTGCGCCATTTTTTTTTATAAACATTACCAAAGTCAGTTCATTTTAATTCTTTTAAAAAAAATTTCATAAAACAATTCGATTCATTTGGTTTTCAAAATATTTGGTTCATAAACTCGCAATATAAAATTCCTTTCCAAAAAGAGATGTCACTAACACTTTTCCAAAAAGCTCCTTTTCGTGATGCCAAAATTATTCGATGGTTAATTTGCGGAAAAACATTTAATTATTTAATGAACTTGATACATAACCAAAAAGAACTTCTTTTATTTCATTTAAATAATCCATGTTACAACTGGGGTTACATTCGGGATAGAGTAATCATATCCTACCCATCCAAAGATGGAATACAAAACAAAAACTATCCTAGACCATCATTTCCTCCACAGCAACTGTCTAGAATATTCTTTGATTGCTGCTTCTGCTTCCTCCTCGTATGTATGTCGTCTCGCGATCCTCTTCCGACTTGAGCAACCGCTACTCGAGATAGTACATGATCTGCCATCTGTGAACATTGTTCCCCAATGTTCACAGGAAAGGGAAATAGAGAGAGTAACCACTCCAAACGATATGATCGTCGACGGCGTGGGCTTACCAGAGGGGAATATTAAGACCACACAAACATATATACATCATTATTACCATTCCGTTTAATAAATTTCACTAATCACCAAAAGGAAAATTTTCATATAATCATAACCATTGTATTTAATTATCTTTAGGCTCTAAGTTTCACTGTCATAAGCACCGGAAATTCGAGAAGGGGTACCACCACCGAGGCTCAAGGGTTTGGTAGCACACACATTACATCTCCTCCATCATTCCAACCACATCCTAGTTCGGAAAGCAAATGGGACGCACAGGAACCCTAATCATGCTGGCATCGATGTCGAAGGGTACGCACCAACAAGTATTCAACAACCGAAGTAAAATCATTTCATCAATACAGTTTCAAAAATGCAGCGACATCTAGCCCCATTCGAGTTCCCTCTCACAATCTAAGATTTGCTCAAGGGGGCGACAGCGCTATCTCTAGTTGATCGTGTAGCTCCTCGCTACGACATTGCCTACAACCGAAACACATGTCCTTGTAGTCTTGTCCCACCTAGAGAAGCACTCGAGGCTTCTTGACGTTCACCGTCCTTGCCCTCCCCTATCGCAATCACCACTTGAAAGTACACCGGCCTCCAAGTATTCGGTATCTTTCCTCTCCACTACTTCACTCTCAACGCGTAAGTTTTGGAGAGGGGTTCCTAAGTCTTCTAAGTCTGTCATTAATCGTAGTTTTAGTCGACCCATTCTAAGCCTTGCTTCTAACGGGCCTCAACCTCTAAGGGACCACAGCAATACTTCCCTATAGTACAGTGGATTCCACAAGACTTGAAACCACGACACAGTCATCCACGTGGTCCGTCACTTAAGGGGATTATTTAGCAAAGTTATTCATCACTGTACACTACTATCGTTTTCGCAATTCCACATTATTCTTTAACCATTCTTATATTTCATTATAATATTTACAAAATATGTCAAGTCCTTTTCATGGAACGACCGTTCGAAATATACTAAGTATCTTTTCATAGGAACAACCGATAAAAAAAATAATTATCTTTCCATAGGATGAACCATTATTTCCAGAACATAATTCCCAATCTTCTTGTTATCTCATCATATAACTCATTGCCATATAATATACAATTCAAAAATATACAACATGATATAATCAATTATCAACCAACATACAATTAATATCGAGGAATCGTGTTTTTCGTAAAAACGGCGGAACACACACTCAATTGTCGTTTTACTACTCGACCGATAGATTCCTAGTTCCGACCTTTGAGATGATACCGAACGTCTTAATATTACCCTACATGCCACTATGTCTTAAGAAGGCTTCTCTATCACCTGAGATCAACGCTTACTCTGTTTCAACTTTTGTGTCTGCAGCTCCAGCAACTCGCTCACTTTTGATTCTTTTTATTCTTAAACGATAAACGGTATACAATCAATATCTAGAAAATACCTTATACTATCTATTTACTTAGGTAAGGATAAGACCCAAAGTATCAAAGTACCTTAAAACATAAATCCTTTTAAAACAAAATGTCTTTTTTAAGGCGTCAAATAACTTAAAATAATCCCTTTTAAAATTCAAGAAATCCTTTTTGCAAAACATAATTTAAAACTCATCTAATACTTTGAAAACTATTTAGAATACATTTTTATTTCTATAATACCATACTATATTACTTATATAACAACTACCACATGCACACACTTATACCAGTAAAAACAACAATTTATTTAAACAAATAACATCAAATCATACTTTCACAAATTCACTTTTATAATTTATTTTTACTCTATACACTTATATTAAAGGTCCTATCATAAAAATCCCCATACTAATTCATTCCAAAACAATTTTTATAGTTGATGCAACCAATCTAGAATTTCGGACAGCATACCCTACAAGTCTTGCAAAGTCACTTTTTCTTTTTAGCTTTTAAATTATGAAAATCATCTCCAATCATAATATAACCTTTAAAACACAATCATAACATCTTAAAAATAAACCTCAATTTTTTCTTTACTACATATCTCATTCTTAAGTACCTTATAACAACTACCATTTCAAGGCTATTCATACAGCATGAATTTAAAGTATTTTTCTTTTGATGCAAATTTTTACTCAGACTAAGCAGTAAACAAATTTTGCAAAATCATGTTATAAGCACATATAACTAAATGAGAAAATAAACTCAAGCATTCAAAGTTCAAAATACTTTTTCTATCATTAATTAGATTAAATTACAGACTACAAACAGTTTACAGAAAATTCACTTTCAAGTATCAGTACATTCACAAAATGACTTTTATACTTCCTTTTATTTTTAAATACTTATAATAAAGATTTTATCATAAAGCACACATTACCAATTATTTCAAAATGATTTTCATCCTTGATGCAACTATTTTACAATCTTGGGAAGCACATACACTATTTCTCAACAATCAATTTTCTCCTAAACAGTTTATCGAAAACACATGCCATTTTTTCCTAAAAATTCTTTACAAATCCTACTATAATAAAATGATTAAACATGATTAAAATAAAGCATATTAGTTTGCTGGACAGACACCTTAAGTCCAGTTGCATCACTTCAAAAATTTAAACTAACAGACTCTAACATTCCTATACATACTGTAATTACATATTTTTTTTTTTTTGATAAGAACTGTAATTACATATAAACAGTTAAGCATAGTATATATCTATAAAAATTATTATTTGGAGCCTTATACCTTATGAGAATAATACTTTTTAGCCTTAAGAAAATTTCCAGATCTAAATATATTTTTATCAGAATACATAATACACACTGATATTCATTTATTCACATAAAAAAATCAATTAAAAATAATCAAATATTTTTGTTTTTCTCTTCAATAAATTCGGCCAAAATTATATACATAAAAGAGTACTTTTTAAATTTTCAAACACACATATATACTTTAGTCACATAATTTCATATAATCACAATAATCAATTTGACACAAAGATAATCACTTTTTAAGAAAAATTACTTTTGTACAGTAACAAGTTTACAATTCATGCTAACCACATAGTCAGACATTTACACAATCACAAGATAAAAATTACCTACTTACTCCTAAATTTACCAACCAAATAATATAAACTATGTAACACTCCTTGTATATCATCTTACTTTATAAGAAAAGTAATAAGTTTAAGAATACTTGGACTTGTTATCGTCGAAGAAAGATCTAAAAATAAGAAATTATCCCTTCCCTAGAAAATTTATTTTCACAAACACTTGATTAACAATGAAGGTGACTAGTAAAATCAGAGTTTGGGGAAACATAGTAAAATCACCATATTACCCTCCCAAAATATATCAAGTGTAACAAGTCCATTATTATCAAATAAATATTATGATAGAACTGAATTCCTTTTATGATACCTTTTTCCAAAATATGTATCATATAAATTCTATTAAAAATAGAAATGTCATAGAGCTGGTCACTGGTCCCTTGTCCAAACATCCTTCTGGTCGGATCCTCGATATCTGCACAACGGGTTTCCAACCCACATTTTCTACACTCTGCAAGCACCTAAGGGACATCTCCCCTTACTGATTCTTGTGCAAGCTAGATGCACGATCAACACCTAATAAGGGCATGGGGGTTAGCTATACATATTCGCATACTCAAATGAGAATAAAACTAACATCCACAAGTTAACATGTAGCAATTCATGATGCATAATCATATGAGCACACCCGGTTAATCTTAATAATTCTTTCAATGCAGGTAGCATGATGCATGATTTCCTTCCACAACTGAGGCCTCTAACAAAGTCCATCTCGGACGTCCATCCAATACACCGTTGTGTTCCCGGAACACTGACATTCGTTCCCAGAACGTAATGCCAAACCATACTTGGATGATAAGCATTCACTTCCAGAGTGTGCATCACGTTCCCAGAACGTGTAGCAAACCATACTTGGATAAATAAGCATCACTCCCAGAGTGTGCATCACGTTCCCAGAACGCATACGTTCCTAGAACGTATAAAAACCAGGTCCCGGACACTGGCCACATATCTATAATGTGTCATCCAGTAGGTTGCTTATCAATGTGTTCCCAGAACACTATCATACGTTCCCAGAACGTATATAACCAGGTCCCAGACACTGGCCACATATCTATAATGTGTCATCAAGTAGGTTACAATTTGGAACTCCCGGAGTACCCTCCTCACGTTCCTACCAACCAAACTTCCATTCTATATGAATGCACAGTCATCAAGGTTGGTTTTATCTTTAATTCTATTATTATACCAACGTGTTCCCAGAACACTAACATACGTCCCTAGAACGTATCGCAAACCATACTTGGAATATAATCAAGCACCACTCCCAGAGTGTGCATCACGTTCCCAGAACGCATACGTTCCCAGAACACATCAAAGAAACATGTCCCCGACAATGGCCACATTCCCAGAATGTGTCATCAAGTAGGTTGCATATCAATTTGGTACTCCTAGAGTACAGGGTCATGTTCCCATTAATTCCATTATTATGACTTAAAAAAACACAACTTCTGAATGATATCTTGAGGTATAGCTTTACTCATAAAATTCACCTTTGAATTTAAATTTAACCTATGCTCATAGACCTGGATTGAGAGAATATAATCATTGATATCAAAATCCTTACTCAAAACTTAACTTTTATTTTTAAGTTTTCAGGTACTAACCGGTTACATCATCACCTAACCGGTTAGAATTACAGACCTGAATATAAAACCACCATTTTCCAAGAATCTTTTCTTAAATTATCTACTCATTCCAATAACAAGGTCTTAGTATAACAGAATACCTCAAGTTCAACACATAATATCATTCAAAAGATCTAAGTCATAATCCAATTTCATTTAGGCATAATTTCCTCTTGAAATTATCCTTTGATATTAAGGTATTAACTCCAAATTTTCAATCTGAATTATTACCATAAAATCAACTTCATTTCAGATTGAATTCCAGTGAAATTAGGGTCTAGATTTGAGTAACATTGATAAGACCACAGAACTGATTTCAGAAACTTATTTTCTTTAACAATTTTACAGTGTCTAAGCGGTTACAATTATCGAGTAACCGGTTAGATTGTGCAGTCAGCACATTGAAATATGAGGTTTTACGACCCATTCTTTTCATTACTCAAATCTAACCAATTTCAATCATTCAAAAGAGTTCATATACCTTAAGTAAACATGTTTAACCACAGAAACACATTCACCTTGCATGCATTCAATTTAGATACACAAATTGCACATAATTACACATATTTCACAACTTAATGCATCAATTCACATAATATCCAATTAAGTCATGAAATTGTCATCATAACAGCTTGCATGCATCATATTATGATTTCTCAAAAACATAAATGAGCTTAAATTGGCCTCCAAGCCATAAAACTAATTCCAACTATGCCCTTAGAGTCTCTTGGTGACTCATCCTATTTACCAACATGTTTTTCCTCATTCTAGCAAATAGTAAGCTTCCCCCTTACCTTAGGTTCGTGCTTGATCCAAAACATTGAAGAGAGAAAGGCTCCAACACAGATTTCCATTAAATCCACAGTTCTGCCCTCAGCCATGATTTTTATCAACAGGGTCCAAAGACCAGAAGATTTGACATAGCAATTGGCCAAAGAAATTGGGGAAAACAATTAGGACTCAATATAGGTAACATGCACTAGAGAATCAAAGAGGTTTGAGACTTAAAGGTTAACTATGCTTACCAAAATCGAATCTGGAATTCAGCTTCCAGAACCAGAACAACAGGGAACTCAAACTCAAACTCTTAGCTTCCAAGCTTGATTCCTCCACCCACACGAACACTCAACTTACAAGGTGTATATCACTGGAAAGCTCTTGATTTAAGCT
This sequence comes from Crotalaria pallida, assembly GCA_037953625.1. Taxonomy (NCBI): domain Eukaryota; kingdom Viridiplantae; phylum Streptophyta; class Magnoliopsida; order Fabales; family Fabaceae; genus Crotalaria; species Crotalaria pallida. Next base: position 92,112,099 of record CM075649.1, on the reverse strand, counting down.
TTCCAGAAAGGTGTGTTTCACTCTCTAACTCTCAAAGAAGAAGACGAATTTCTCAGAACGAATTTGGAACCCTAATTACCCTTCTTCAACAAGAATTGCAGTAATCAACCCTTGATCTTCAACAATTCCACTATTTATAGAGAAATTGGCCTCTCATGCATAGCGACACGCGTCTCCCACCATGAATCGAGTGGGATTCGTGGCGAATTCTGGGTTAAAATGCGTGATTACTCATCAAATGCACTAACCCAGTTTTCTGAGTTCATCGTGTAACCGGTTACACAGCCCTTCTAACCGGTTACATACTGATAAAATCCAAAAATTAATAATTTAATTACTCTTTCTTCAAAAACGTTTTTAATATTGCAATTAGGTCCCCACCCAAGGACTAAATTACAATATTCATATTTTTGTACAAAATAACCATATAAAAATATATCCCATATTTTTATACATAAAAACACATAATGTACAAAAACTAAAACCTTTAAACTAATATAAATCGATTATAAAATAATTGTCATAATTAATTCCTTGGTTATTTGGGAGACGAAAATTAGGGGTGTTACACTACTCCCCCACTTAAAAGGAATTTCGTCCCCGAAATTCATCTTTTGAAATTTTCTACTTTTCCAAAGTGTTTTTATACTAGAAAACTTCATCTAGTTCCCAGAAATTCGTCCTTTAGGGGACTCCCCCACTTAAAAGAGTTTCGATATAATACTTTTATTTCGAAACATTTCTAATAGAATATTTCAATTTAACAATAAAGATTCTTTGCATAAAAACTCTTATGTGAAGGAATTCTTTTAAAAGAAATACTCTTTATACTTCACAAAACTATTCTTCAATTAAAACACTTTCCAATAAATTTTTTGGAAAAACTTTTTGGGCTGCGCACTCTGATCTCTCGAGCACGATCAAAGAAACATTTGTATGACTTTATTCCTTAATAGTTTGTGACATTAGGGTGATCAGTCCTAATATTCAAACCATTAATAACAAAATCATCCCTTTTAGATATAACCTTTCACAAGAAAGATCATACGACAGGTCTTTAAGTTAGATGAACTTAAAGATAGGGTAATTATCACTATCAGACTTAGTTAGATAGTCAAGTTCTAGAGACATTTCCATTGGGGAGACAAAGATTTGTCCTATCCCGGTGGTTGTTAATCTCTCTAGCCATAACTGATCTCTCTATTTTCTGTAGTGTCCACAGATATTATCACATCCAACTGTGATAAAGGTTTTGATCACAGAAAGATTGGAGTTGAACTTCCAACAGGATATTGATACTCTCAAATGATTAGATTAACATAGTCGAAAACATGTAACTACGTTAACTCAGATCAAAGGAAGAGATAGGCTTGGGTTGTCTACATTAGGATTACACTCAACTCACATCTCAGTCAGTGAATTCTTCTCGTGCTGGATTCGTCCATTCCTTTCTCACCTTTTCCTTCAAGACAATTCGGTGAGTAATACTCCAGCTTCCTACAATCGGAATTGAATATTCCCTTAGGTACATCACAACTAAACTCAAAGTGATGTGCCTTACAGTTTTCACCTTGAGATGGACAAATATTCCCTTCCCTATGTCCTCCTTAGTCCCCTTTCTTCAATCGAGGATCCCTTAACCTTGATATTTCCGTGGTTGGTATTCTCCCATTCACTTTTCCTCTTCCTCCAGTTGGGTCTTTATTTCATCAATCTTTCTCTTATTCTAAACTCAAACATTTCTCGCAAGAAATTCATGTACTTTCCCATAGTCCTCATACATGCTTACCAACATCGAGAAATTCCTTATTCCTTGATAGTTGATAGCTAACTTGGGTTCGAACATAATCTATTCTGGAAGTTCATGCCTTTGGATTTCTCATCTAGGTTGTCCTAGACAACACTTCCTAAATCCCTTACTTCCATAATATATTTTCTAATATCCATAATCACCAACTGTAGCTCTAAAGATTAAATCTCATTCGTTTCTTCATAGAGATCTAACTCCTTTTCCTCAAAAGTCAACTTCTCTTTCTTCTCTTCATCTTCTGATGGTAATTCACGAATCCGATTCAGGAATTCGTTGGTGATTGGCAACATTCCCAATCTAATACTTAGAGGGTTCCTCTTGGGTTACCAGACTTAGGTCTCTGAATTCCTCGATCAGGATAACCTCCTTAACCATCATTGAGCTCACAAGAATAGCCTATCAACTCAAATTGTCTGCAACTACGTTTGCTATGCCAGGATGGAGCGTCAAAGCCATAATCTTTAAGAAACTCCATCCATCGCCTTTATCTTACATTCAACTCTCCCTCTTCTTATTGTCATTCATACTTTCAAACTTCAAATTTGTTCATGAATCACAACCTTCTTATCTTAATGCTTATCGTTTCTTTTGCATCGTCCAGCTAAATCCTCTACCTTCTCCAATTGGAGTAGCTCCTTAATTCCAACTCTCGAGTAGTCCATAAATATTATGATTCAATCCTCTTAAATCAATTTCAATGATGAATCAAGGCATTAAGTTATTTTACCACATTAAATCCTTTTCTTAAATTTTTACTTAGGTAATTGACATTGAGTTTGGATTGGAGGAAGATGTTTATTGATATCAAAAGTTCCTTCACAAATGACTTAAATTTTTAGTTTAAGCTTTCAGCTTCTAACTGGTTACAAGAAACTCTAACCGGTTTATGAAGTACAGTTTTTGAAATAAAACCAAAGAATTTCAAAACCATTTTCTTTACATCATCCAATCCAACTCAAAATAGGATTTAATCATACTCTAATACCTTGATTCCAACTGAATTCATCACTGAAATGATTTAAATCTTAGTCTACTCACATTTTCCATAATTCCTTTTGGACTAATCATATTATGTTGGGGTATAATCCATCCCCACCCCTACCACAATTAAACAACACCCTATCATTCAATACCATCAGTTGATCAACTTGATCAAAGGCCATGTGATCTTAGAAAATCCTTAAATACTCCGGCGATAGTATCCAGCCAGCCCTAAGAAACTTCTCATCTCAGTCACAGTCTTAGGCTGTTCCTATTTCTACCCTAAACTTACCCTTGCTGGATCCATCACAATTTCTTCTTTAAAGATCACATGCCCTGCGAACGTAACTTCACTCAACCAAAACTCATCTTTGGCGAGCTTAACACACAACTATTCCCCTTGCAGGATTTTCAACACAAACCCGAGATGTTCCTCATGCTCCTCCGGATTCTCAGGATAAACCACAAACGAATCCAAATATAATCTAAAGGTATAGTTCTTTATAATCCATAAAAGAACAGGTGCATTAGTCAATCCGAACGACATTATTTCCTACTCATAATGTCCGTATCGAGATCAAAATGCAATCTTAAGTGTATCCCTGTCCCGAATCCTGATTCGGGGTTAATCCCACCTCCAATCAACCTTGCACTTTTCTACGTGTTTCTCCCATTTGACCATTCCCGATGGTACCATATTAGAAAAGTAGTAGAGATAGAATCAGTTTTCAAGAATTGACTTGATCCCAAACTCTATCTCTTTACCCAAAGGTAAACTTGGCATCATTTCCTACAACCAGGATTTCTTTAACCCCCTTTTTCTTTTAATATTGCTTCCCAGAAGCAACATATGGGTTCATTGGATTCCCGATTCGAAACTTGGGAATCCCAACACAGGGTTGTTCTATTGTCATTAATCATGGTCACTTGATCCCTCGGCTCCCAAACCGTGCTTAAGATCAAATGTACTCATGACACAGGTACATAGACAAAGTCTAATACCTTAATAGAACGATTCCGTCATACATTGAAAACCACTACAAGAAGACTTGTAAGATCCTCTGCTTTGAGATAGCAGATTGGATAAGGCATAGAGCAACTTTGATCAATACCCTTATCCATAAGGAACAAATGAAGGAATAGCTTTAGGGTTTAACAAACTCAACAAAGTTGATCTTTAAAAAGATAACTGCCCTGCACTCGGTCGGAGAAATTGATTAACTTTAACACTGGTGAAGTTAAATTCTCTCTTCCAGAGTCAGGGACCTTACTACAACTCCTTTAAGATTTCCTTATCACTAGTTCTATGAGAACGGAATAAACCAACACTATGGTTTTAGGGTTAAGACATGTCTAAAGAGAAGCATATATCTATCATACTTCTACTTAGACTACATAGAACACTTCTCAATAGCAGAATGAGCTACTTATCTAGAGCTATTACCCATAATCTTAGCTCTAGTTTGGAAGTATATGAGAGCATACTTCCCAAGAAACATTGCAGATATCGATGACTAGCATATTGGACCACACACCCAAGGACCAAGAGTCAGGACCATTGCTCTGATACCATAAAAATGTAACACTCCTTGTATATCATCTTACTTTATAAGAAAAGTAATAAGTTTAAGAATACTTGGACTTGTTATCGTTGGAGAAAGATCTAAAAATAAGAAATTATCCCTTCCCTGGAAAATTTATTTTCACAAACACTTGATTAACAATGAAGGTGACTAGTAAAATCAGAGTTTGCGGAAACATAGTAAAATCACCATATTACCCTCCCAAAATATATCTGTTAGTTCCATGATGAACATGATGAATGTTTTGATAATGACAAAGTGTTTTTGAACAAGCTACAAGTGTTGATCAAGTTTCAAGCTCAACAAGCAACAACAAACATCAAATGAAGAAGAGAGAAAGCAAGCTCATGAAGACCTAAGTTTGATTGTATTTGTATTTCTTTTATCTTTTGCCTCTCAAGCTTCATAGGTTTTTTTATTTGGGTAGATTATTATAGAGGGTAGTGAATCTCATTCATAAGTCATGATTTAATCATAATTTGAGTTTTCACTTAACCTAGAATCAATAGGTGGCTTAAAGGTTTTAAAGAAAAGGTTGGATTTTGAGAAAACAAGTTTTGAACATGTGCAGTACCAACTTAATCGATTAAGTGACTAACTTAATCGAGTACTACTCGAGTAGTCTGCAACTTAATCGATTAAGTACTGCTGAACTGATTTTTAAAATACGTTTTTCACTTCTCAAAATCAGTTTTCAAGTGCTACAACTTTTGGGTATTCTATATAAACCTTTTCCTATTATTTGTGATCAGTTAGAATCATTTCATACAAGTTTTACAAAGAATCAAGCCACTCTATTCTCTCTCATTTTCTAAAGATCAAAGTTCTCATATTTTCATATTCTTTGATCAAGAACCTTTGAATCTCATATAGTGAATTGTCATAACTCTTGATTGAGATTCATAGGATTGTTTTGTGTTTTCTATTGAGTTGTAATCTTTGCAATAAGGCAAGCCACTACAACAAACAAGAAGCCTTGGTGTGTCGATTATCATCAAGCAACGTTCATTGAAGAAGAAGAAGTCTTGGTTATGAATCAAGCAAGGAGAAGCCTTGATGTGTGGTTTATCATCAAGCAATTGAAGACTTGTTGTGTTGATTATCAAAAAGGGGTAGAGGTTAGATTAGAGAGAAGATCAATAGGATTACAAGGCAAGGGTGTCGGTTATCTCTTGTAGGCTAGCAAGAAGGAAGTCTTGTGAGGCAATCACTTGTAATTTGAGAACTCTAATTTCTCATAGTGAAGAATCTCTCTTGGTTGAAGAGGGGACTGGATGTAGCTTTCAAGCGGGTGAAAGTGAACCAGGATAAATCACTGTGTCGTATCTCTAAACCCTTACTCTTTATATTCAAGTCATTTGATTGCGTTCTTGGTTGAAAACCTAGAAAGATTGATTTTCATAATTGATTGAATTGAATCTTTAATTGTTCAAATTGATAAAGGGAAAATCATTTTCATAACTAGGAAATCAATAAGAATATAGGTGTTAATCATTTCCGTTGTATCTCTGATCTTGCATGTGAATTGATTGATTTTCGTATTCGAATGAAAATTGATTTTTCTGTTTTCTGTCATATCTAATCGATTAAGTTCAAAGTTAATCGAGTACTACTCGAGTAAATTGCAGGTTAATCGATTAAGTGCTGTAGAATTTGCAAAAATCATTTGTTTTGATTGTTTCGATTTGTTTCATTCGAAAATCTTTCAAGGTATCTTGTACACCTATTCAACCCCCCCTTCTAGGTGTATTCCTAGGGTTCCTTTGTCTCTCCAACCACCAATTGCGGTTTCCTCAATATCAAGTGTAACAAGTCCATTATTATCAAATAAATATTATGATAGAACTGAATTCCTTTTATGATACCTTTTTCCAAAATATGTATCATATAAATTCTATTAAAAATAGAAATGTCATAGAGCTGGTCACTGGTCCCTTGTCCAAACATCCTTCTGGTCGGATCCTCGATATCTGCACAACGGGTTTCCAACCCACATTTTCTACACTCTGCAAGCACCTAAGGGACATCTCCCCTTACTGATTCTTGTGCAAGCTAGATGCACGATCAACACCTAATAAGGGCATGGGGGTTAGCTATACATATTCGCATACTCAAATGAGAGTAAAACTAACATCCACAAGTTAACATGTAGCAATTCATGATGCATAAACATATGAGCACACCCGGTTAATCTTAATAATTCTTTCAATGCAGGTGGCATGATGCATGATTTCCTTCCACAACTGAGGCCTCTAACAAAGTCCATCTCGGACGTCCATCCAATACACCGTTGTGTTCCCGGAACACTGACATTCGTTCCCAGAACGTAATGCCAAACCATACTTGGATGATAAGCATTCACTTCCAGAGTGTGCATCACGTTCCCAGAACGTGTAGCAAACCATACTTGGATAAATAAGCATCACTCCCAGAGTGTGCATCACGTTCCCAGAACGCATACGTTCCTAGAACGTATAAAAACCAGGTCCCGGACACTGGCCACATATCTATAATGTGTCATCCAGTAGGTTGCTTATCAATGTGTTCCCAGAACACTATCATACGTTCCCATAACATATATAACCAGGTCCCAGACACTGGCCACATATCTATAATGTGTCATCAAGTAGGTTACAATTTGGTACTCCCGGAGTACCCTCCTCATATTCCCAGAATATGATAAACGTTCCTACCAACCAAACTTCCATTCTATATGAATGCACAGTCATCAAGGTTGGTTTTATCTTTAATTCTATTATTATACCAACGTGTTCCCAGAACACTAACATACGTCCCTAGAACGTATCGCAAACCATACTTGGAATATAATCAAGCACCACTCCCAGAGTGTGCATCACGTTCCCAGAACGCATACGTTCCCAGAATGCATCAAAGAAACCATGTCCCCGACAATGGCCACATTCCCAGAATGTGTCATCAAGTAGGTTGCATATCAATTTGGTACTCCTAGAGTACAGGGTCATGTTCCCATTAATTCCATTATTATGACTTAGAAAAACACAACTTCTGAATGATATCTTGAGGTATAGCTTTACTCATAAAATTCACCTTTGAATTTAAATTTAACCTATGCTCATAGACCTGGATTGAGAGAATATAATCATTGATATCAAAATCCTTACTCAAAACTTAACTTTTATTTTTAAGTTTTCAGGTACTAACCGGTTACATCATCACCTAACCGGTTAGAATTACAGACCTGAATATAAAACCACTGATTTTCCAAGAATCTTTTCTTTAATTATCTACTCAATCCAATAACAAGGTCTTAGCATAACAGAATACCTCAAGTTCAACACATAATATCATTCAAAAGATCTAAGTCATAATCCAATTTCATTTAGGCATAATTTCCTCTTGAAATTATCCTTTGATATTAAGGTATTAACTCCAAATTTACAATCTGAATTATTACCATAAAATCAACTTCATTTCAGATTGAATTCCAGTGAAATTAGGGTCTAGATTTGAGTAACATTGATAAGACCACAGAACTGATTTCAGAAACTTATTTTCTTTAACAATTTTACAGTGTCTAACCGGTTACAATTATCGAGTACCCGGTTAGATTGTGCAGTCAGCACATTGAAATATGAGGTTTTACAACCCATTCTTTTCATTACTCAAATCTAACCAATTTCAATCATTCAAAAGAGTTCATATACCTTAAGTAAACATGATTAACCATAGAAACACATTCACCTTGCATGCATTCAATTTAGATACACAAATTGCACATAATTGCACATATTTCACAACTTAATGCATCAATTCACATAATATCCAATTAAGTCATGAAATTGTCATCATAACAGCTTGCATGCATCATATTATGATTGCTCAAAAACAGAAATGAGCTTAAATTGGCCTCCAAGCCATAAAACTAATTCCAACTATGCCCTTAGAGTCTCTTGGTGACTCATCCTATTTACCAACATGTTTTTCCTCATTCTAGCAAATAGTAAGCTTCCCCCTTACCTTAGGTTCGTGCTTGATCCAAAACATTGCAGAGAGAAAGGCTCCAACACAGATTTCCATTAAATCCACAGTTCTGCCCTCAGCCATGATTTTTATCAACAGGGTCCAAAGACCAGAAGATTTGACATAGCAATTGGCCAAAGAAATTGGGGAAAACAATTAGGACTCAATATAGGTAACATGCACTAGAGAATCAAAGAGGTTTGAGACTTAAAGGTTAACTATGCTTACCAAAATCGAATCTGGAATTCAGCTTCCAGAACCAGAACAACAGAGAACTCAGACTCAAACTCATAGCTTCCAAGCTTGATTCCTCCACCCACACGAACACTCAACTTACAAGGTGTATATCACTGGAAAGCTCTTGACTTATGCTTTCCAGAAAGGTGTGTTTCACTCTCTAACTCTCAAAGAAGAAGACGAATTTCTCAGAACGAATTTGGAACCCTAATTACCCTTCTTCAACAAGAATTGCAGCAATCAACCCTTGATCTTCAACAATTCCACTATTTATAGAGAAATTGGCCTCTCATGCATAGCGACACGCGTCTCCCACCATGAATCGAGTGGGATTCGTGGCGAATTCAGGGTTAAAACGCGTGATTACTCATCAAACGCACTAACCCAGTTTTCTGAGTTCATCGTGTAACCGGTTACACAGCCCTTCTAACCGGTTACATACTGATAAAATCCAAAAATTAATAATTTAATTACTCTTTCTTCAAAAACCTTTTTAATATTGCAATTAGGTCCCCACCCAAGGACTACATTACAATATTCAAATTTTTGTACAAAATAACCATATAAAAATATATCCCATATTTTTATACATAAAAACACATAATGTACAAAAACTAAAACCTTTAAACTAATATAAATCGATTATAAAATAATTGTCATAATTAATTCCTTGGTTATTTGGGAGACGAAAATTAGGGGTGTTACAAACTATGTGTAACTTTTAATCAAAAATCAATTATACTTCACTGTTAACACCATAAAATCCAGAATTTCATTTGTTTTCATAAAACTAATTTCATTTCACTATTACAACATTAGAGATCAAATAATCATCCAATAAGTCACATATAATAATAACAACTACTACCCCATATATATATCACGACCAAACAATAACACAAGGCAAAAGACTAAAATTCTTCTTTTCTTTTAATGCTACATTAAATCTTATAGTTTCAGTAACACAGAATTTTCAGAAGTTTCCATTTTGAATCCAAACAAAAAGAACTAAAATACTTCAAACAGATACAAAATTTCTATAAAATATAAAATGTCTGTATTGTAAGAACACAAAAATTTCAGAATATAATTTTTCCTTTTGTGCTACAAAATTCGGTCATCTCAAGGCCAAAGAAAAGGGGAGATTATTCTCTTTAAACAATTCATTTTGTCCCTTTCCTTTAAACCTTTATTCATTTGACCATAAAAACAAAATACCACCAACAAATACATAGTTCATTCTAATAAAAAAAATAAGTAGAAACTTTTAGTTCTTACTATATATAAAAAGAATTAGGGATTCTAATAACAGTAGAAGAAGAGATGAAATAAATTAAAATATAGACTTAGAGTTACCTCTCCTCCTAAAGCTAAAAGACTTCCCTGTAGAATCAAAGAGCTTTTGATGATGTCAAAATATATGCTCGGCAAAGATTGTAAAATCAAAGAGCTTTTGATGATGTAAAATAAATGCGCTCGGCAAACTAAAAGAGATTTTGATAGGCTCGGCTTGGGGTCAAGATCAAACGTGTCAGACTCAGTTTTGCGTATGCGTTCCGCCAAAGGCAGAAAGCTCGAAAAATTGGGTTTCTTCGCTACTTACAGCAAGCCAGCAATTGAGCCTTCGGCTTGGTTTAGACTCGGCTCTTGATCACGGCCTAAGTTCATTCAAGAGTGCTAGCTCAGCTCTTTACTTCAAGGCGGTAAGATCGAATGTTGGTTGACTCGGCACACACACGGAATGTTGAAAGAAGCCACAACATCAGAAAGATCAATAAGCTCGGATTATGCATGAGCCTTAAGCAAAGGCCAAAACTTGGATCTGTTCTTCAAAGCTCAAGTCTGATTGCCAAGCCTGAACAAAGCTCAAGCTCGGCAACACCAATCCAAGATCAAGCCTGAACAAAGCTCAATCTCGGCAACACCAATCCAAGATCAAGCCGAAACAAAACTCAAGCTCGGCTATCTCTGTTCATCAACAACTTCATCTTCAACCTTCAGACTCTGCTCAGCTTGTCCGTACTTTTTATTACCGTTGAGTCTGGGTAGAAAGTCTAGGATTTTAACTCCAACAAAGTAATAAGTTTGAAATTCAAAATGAGTTAAAGTCAAAGGTTGGTGAAGGGTCACCATCACTGCTCTGCTTTTCAGAATATAGCCGTTGGAAACCCCATAGCTTTTTCCGTACAGCTCGTTCTTTCTCTTTCTTCTCTGGAAATGAGAGGAGCTTATAAAAGGGGGAGTTCTCAACGGTTACAGAGAGAGAAACAATTTTTGAGAGAGACTCTACTGAACAATTTTCTTTGAACATTAATTTTATTCTCTTTCGAAAAACAGAGCAGAATAAAAAACTCACATAGAAGAAGATTATTTAAATCTTCTCAAGAACTTAGTGATTCAAAACTTTCAAATCCTAACTCTAAGTTCAACGTATTTCTTCTCTGTGATTCCCCTTCACAAAAATCGTCTCACTCTTGAATTTCATACTTTCATACCCATTCGAAGAGTGTTTCGAATTGGAGCCATCATCGTTCATTATATTCGTCATTGTATTTTGCTGGAGTGAAAAGCTGGTCTCTGATCGAGAAAGCTTTTCCGTGTTGAAAAGGTTCCAAAGAGGTTCTTTGGTCATCAATTTGTTGTGGGTAGTTTGTCACGAGTCTGGTACACTCGTTTGACTGGATAGGTGTAGAGGGGTAGTCTCTTGTAAATCCTTTTGTAACCCAGAAAAACGATTTTTAGTGAAAGCTCTCTAAAAGGTTTTTAGAGGGGACTGGACTAGCTCTCATGGTGAGAGTGAACCAGGATAAATCTCGGGTGTTCATTTTATTTCTTTATCGCTTATCTGTTGCATTTTTTGCTTAAGTGTTTTCCACTGTATTTCGAGCATCCAAGTTTTTAATCATTAGTCTCGTAGCCCGGCCTTGAGTGTTGTTCTAAAAGCTCGGCTTCGAAGCAGCTCGGTTAACCAATTAACCAATCTGTTTATCTATTTGGTTAATCATTTAACCTTGTCTGCTCGGTTATCGCTCGGCATTTATTTTCAAACGTGAACAACATTCAGTTGAGTTTCAATAAATCGAAAAATTGTCATATCAGCTTCAATCTCCTATTCACCCCCCCTCTACTCGATTGTTAGGCCTCTTGTTGGTTTCCAACATTCCCCAAGGTGAGAAAATTTTCCTCCTCTTCCTACCTTCAACTCGCCACCTTCCTCTCTCTTTTCTCTTGGAATAATTTTTTTTCTCAAAGTAACAACAAGTAGTGTGTGTGAAATTGTGAGAGGTGTGATGGTCTATTTATAGGTGAAGAGAAGGCAAATTTTCCCTTCCCATCAGATCACAAATTCAGCCCCCTTAGTCAAAAGTGAGTCATCAATTTTAATTCCCACTTTTAAACACACACATGCATTAATGAACTTTGCATAAATCCTATGGCTTATTAACTTAAGAATGATTCCCCACAATTTTCAGAAAATTCTCCTCTCTCCCTCCTAATATATTTGGACGGTGCATATATATAAAAATAAGGAGAAAAATTTCCATTGGTCCATTTTGAATTCACCACAAAATTGACCAATCACATTAAAGCTTTCATTTTTAATAATTCAGAAATAATTAGGAAAATGCTAATATTTGGATTGTGCAATCAGTAGGCATTTAAATAAATATCTCAATATATAAATAAAATTATTTTATAGCCCAATAGTTTATTTCATGCTCCAAAATAATTTTTTTCTAAGCTAAACATACCAAAAATTCGTTTTTCTCTACTGTACAGTACTTTTTTGTAGATGCCAAAATAAAAATTCTCTTTTCACATATTCAGATACTACATTTCAATACGATCGTTTTCATATAAAGTTTATAATTTTTGGACTTCCGGTTTGAAAGTTATGAATTTTTGAAACTCTAAGATCATTTCCTTCCAAAAATGCACTTCATAAGCTTTCAAAAAAATTTATAATAAGAAAAAATAAGAAAATATATTTTATTTGGATGGTAGTCCAATAGAAAACCTCAGAAATGTATTTTTGTTTTCAAAATAAAATACACTTGAGTCAAAAGGTCATTAAATGCATTAAAATCATACCTTTACACTTAAAACTCAAAAATTCGTTCAGTACTGTAGCAGTGATAAAATATTGAAAACTCCAGAACGAAAATCAAAGGTTTACATTTTCATAATCTACATTTCGATACGATCGATTTGACATATCATTTGTAATTTTTCGACGTACGGTTTAAAAGATATGAATTTCTGAAGATAGAACACCTTAATCTTTCAAAAAGCATTTCATTTTCTAAGATCATTTAAATCAAATACTATACCTTAAAATATTTCATCTTAAGAATATAAATTAAATACATTAGAGAAAACATTAGTTTGCATCTACTATATATATATACCACGTGTATATATATATAGGTATAATCATACGATTTTAATTAAACCCAGGTATCACAATTTATCAAAAATCAAATATAATATTTTAAATTTAAATATAAATTCTCAAATAAATTGGGTAAAATTGGGGGTCTCACAATCCAACCCAACTTAGAGATTTCTCGTCCCCGAGAAATATGCACAGAGACAAGCAAGGAAACAAACAAAGTTACCACCTTTTCTTTCTTCAAGAGTATTTCTTTCCCTCGATGTTCTTGTCGATTACTACTCTTTTACTGGTAGCGTCGTGCGGGAGTCGAATTGAGTCAAGTTCAAAGGTAGGCAATAGATATCAATTGTGTCTCATCTCCATAGTAATTTTGGGTCAGACCAGAAGTATTAAAGGTAAGTGGGTACGAATTGTTCATAAGGGATATTGGTATGTACATAATAGACTTGAAAAGAAGAGCTTGTTATTTTTGAACTCGGTGTCAATCCAGAAGTATTTTCTTGTATGCATATCAAAACCATAATCATCGGCTGAGTTACTGCTTACTTCCATACTACTTATGCTACCCGGGTACTTGTCACTAACATAAACTCTACTTAACCTTTTGCTCCCCAACTTTGATCAAGCTTATACCATCTATTATACAACCTTACATCAAAGTCCATCCTAAGACTATGATTACTTTCTAACTACCCGACTTTTGACTCACTAATTTCTTCTTAGTACCACTTAGGGACCGACTCTAAACTAATATTCTCATAATTCCTAAGTTTTCACACAACCGTACCATCACCTTGTCCCTTCAGCCTCCTAACATTAATGTGCTATGCATACAAGTGTTACTTCCTTCATACCTTTATGTGGTAGGGTTATGTTTTAGCCGCAAGAATTCGAGAAAAGAACTTTGAATTTACTGAATTTTTGGTATTTGGTTGAATAGTTTGATGGCAGGTGATCATTTGATTGGGTATTTTCTGACAAAAAAGAAGTCTTTTTAATTCGAAAGGGTCGAATTATTGCAAAAATGCGGAATTCAAGCTCAATAATCAGACGAAAGGGTGATTGGGTCTTCTCAAAAATCGAAATGAAGTAGGGTAATGCCTTGACTTGAACTCAATTCTCCTCTGGCAGTCTTTTAAGATACCACACTTTTCCCAAGAATTGGTTTCCACATTTTCACAAGGAGTTCTATACAGCATACTTAAGCACACACATTCATCGATCTCACAAAAATTTCAACGTTATTATATCATAGGAAAAGCATAACCAGTCAAGAAGCAAAAGTTAAATCCAACAAGAGAAGCAAACACACTAGTAGTGGATAACTCCACACCGTTTAAGCAATTCATCAATCCTAATAACGACTAGCAGCATTAGCATCTTCATTTCTGTACCAACTCTAAACCTTAGTTTACTCTAAGACTAAACCGTTACGACTCAGACACAAACAAACACAACCAGAGTCACACAAGGAAAGCATATAAGGCTATGCTTAAGGCCACTAAGGACAACCATCGCTCTGATACCACTAAATGTAACACCCCAATTTGGACTTAGAAATTTCACTAAAAATTTGCGCCTTTTTTTTTTATGAACATTTCCAAAGTCAGTTCATTTTAATTCTTTTAAAAAGTTTTTCATAAAACAATTCGATTCATTTGGCTTTCAAAATATTTGGTTCATAAACTCGCAATATAAAATTCCTTTCCAAAAAGAGATGTCACTAACACTTTTCCAAAAAGCTCCTTTTCGTGATGCCAAAATTATTCGATGGTTAATTTGCGGAAAAACATTTAATTATTTAATGAACTTGATACATAACCAAAAAGAACTTATTTTATTTCATTTAAATAATCCATGTTACAACTGGGGTTACATTCGGGATAGAGTAATCATATCCTACCCATCCAAAGATGGAATACAAAACAAAAACTATCCTAGACTATTAGTCTTCATCATTTCCTCCATCGCAACTGTCTGGAATATTCTTTGATTGCTGCTTCTGCTTCCTCCTCGTACGTACGTCGTCTCGCGATCCTCTTCCGACTTGAGCAACCGCTACTCGAGATAGTACATGATCTGCCATCAGTGAACATTGTTCCCCAATGTTCACAGGAAAGGGAAATAGAGAGAGTAAGCACTCCAAACGATATGATCGTCGACGGAGTGGGCTTACCAGAGGGGAATATTAAGACCACACAAACATATATACATCATTATTACCATTCCGTTTAATAAATTTCACTAATCACCAAAAGGAAAATTTTCATATAATCATAACCATTGTATTTAATTATCTTTAGGCTCTAAGTTTCACTGTCATAACCACCGGAAATTCGAGAAGGTGTACCACCACCGAGGCTCAAGGGTTTGGTAGCACACACGTTACATCTCCTCCATCATTCCAACCACATCCTAGTTCGGAAAGCAGATGGGACGCACAGGAACCCTAACCATGTTGGCATCGATGTCGAAGGGTACGCACCAACAAATATTCAACAACCGAAGTAAAATCATTTCATCAATACAGTTTCAAAAATGCAGCGACATCTAACCCCATTCGGGTTCCCTCTCACCATCTAAGATTTGCTCAAGGGGGCGACAACGCTATCTCTAGTTGATCGTGCAGTTCCTCGCTACGACATTGCCTACAACCGAAAGACAAATCCTTGTAGTCTTGTCCCGCCTAGAGAAGCACTCGAGGCTTCTTGACGTTCACCGTCCTTGCCCTCCCCTATCGCAATCACCACTTGAAAGTACACCGGCCTCCAAGTATTCGGTATCTTTCCTCTCCACTACTTCACTCTCAACGCGTAGGTTTTGGAGAGGGGTTCCTAAGTCTTCTAAGTCTGTCATTAATCCTAGTTTTGGTCGACCCATTCTAAGCCTTGCTTCTAACAGGCCTCGACCTCTAAGGGACCACAGCAATACTTCCCTATAGTACAGTGGATTCCACAAGACTTGAAACCACGACACAGTCATCCACGTGGTCAGTCACTTAAGGGATTATTTAGCAAAGTTATTCATCACTGTACACTACTATCGTTTTCGCAATTCCACATTATTCTTTAACCATTCTTATATTTCATAATAATATTTACAAAATATGTCAAGTCCTTTTCATGGAACGACCGTTCGAAATATACTAAGTATCTTTTCATAGGAACAATCGATAAAAAAACATTAATTATCTTTCCATAGGATGAACCATTATTTCCAGAACATAATTCCCAATCTTCTTGTTATCTCATCATATAACTCATTTCCATATAATATACAATTCAAAAATATACAACATGATATAATCGATTATCAACCAACATACAATTAATTAATATCGAGGAATCGTGTTTTTCGTAAAAACGGCGGAACACACACTCAATTGCCGTTTTACTACTCGACCGATAGATTCCTAGTTCCGACCTTTGAGATGATACGGAACGTCTTAATATTACCCTACATGCCACTATGTCTTAAGAAGGCTTCTCTCTCACCTGAGATCCACGCTTACTCTGTTTCAACTTTTGTGTCTACAGCTCCAGCAACTCGCTCACTTTTGATTCTTTTTATTCTTAAACGATAAACGGTATACAAACAATATCTAGCAAATACCTTATACTATCTATTTACTTAGGTAAGGATAAGACCCAAAGTACCAAAGTACCTTAAAACAGAAATCCTTTTAAAACAGAATGTCCTTTTTAAGGCGTCATATAACTTAAAATAATCCCTTTTAAAATTCAAGAAATCCTTTTTGCAAAACATAATTTAAAACTCATCTAATACTTTGAAAAATATTTAGAATACATTTTTATTTCTATAATACCATACTATATTACTTATATAACAACTACCACATGCACACACTTATACCAGTAAAAACAACAATTTATTTAAACAAATAACATCAAATCATACTTTCACAAATTCACTTTTATAATTTCTTTTTACTCTATACACTTATATTAAAGGTCCTATCATAAAAATCCTCATACTAATTCATTCCAAAACAATTTTTATAGTTGATGCAATTAATCTAGAATTTGGAACAGCATACCTACAAGTCTTGCAAAGTCACTTTTTCTTTTTAGCTTTTAAATTATGAAAATCATCTCCAATCATAATATAACCTTTAAAACACAATCATAACATCTTAAAAATAAACCTCAATTTTTTCTTTACTACATATCTCATTCTTAAGTACCTTATAACAACTACCATTTACAGGCTATTCATACAGCATGAATTTAAAGTATTTTTCTTTTGATGCAAATTTTTACTCAGACTAAGAAGTAAACAAATTTTGCAAAATCATGTTATAAGCACATATAACTAAATGAGAAAATAAACTCAAGCATTCAAAGTTCAAAATACTTTTTCTATCATTAATTAGATTAAATTACAGACTACAAACAGTTTACAGAAAATTCACTTTCAAGCATCAGTACATTCACAAAATGACTTTTATACTTCCTTTTATTTTTAAATACTTATAATAAAGATTTTATCATAAAGCACACATTACCAATTATTTCAAAATGATTTTCATCCTTGATGCAACTATTTTACAATCTTGGGCAGCACATACACTATTTCTCAACAATCAGTTTTCTCCTAAACAGTTTATCGAAAACACATGCCACTTTTTCCTAAAAATTCTTTACAAATCCTACTATAATAAAATGATTAAACATGATTAAAATAAAGCATATTAGTTTGCTGGACAGACACCTTAAGTCCAGTTGCATCACTTCAAAAATTTAAACTAACAGACTCTAACATTCCTATACATACTGTAATTAGATATTTTTTTTTTATAAGAACTGTAATTACAGTTAAGCATAGTATATATCTATAAAAATTATTATTTGGAGCCTTATACCTTATGAGAATAATACTTTTTAGCCTTAAGAAAATTTCCAGATCTAAATATATTTTTATCAGAATACATAATACACACTGATAACCATTTATTCACATCAAAAAAATCAACTAAAAATAATCAAATATTTTTGTTTTCCTCTTCAATAAATTTGGCCAAAATTATATACATAAAAGAGTACTTTTTAAATTTTCAAACACACATATATACTTTAGTCACATAATTTCATATACTCACAATAATCAATTTGACACAAAGATAATCACTTTTTAAGAAAAATTACTTTTGTACAGTAACCAGTTTACAATTGATACTAACCACATAGTCAAACATTTACACAATCACAAGATAAAAATTACCTACTTACTCCTAAATTTACCAACCAAATAATATAAATTATGTGTAACTTTTAATCAAAAATCAATTATACTTCACTGTTAACACCATAAAATTCAGAATTTCATTTGTTTTCATAAAACTAATTTCATTTCAATATTACAACATTAGAGATCAAATAATCATCCAATAAGTCACATATAATAATAACAACTACTACCCCATATATATATCACGACCAAACAATAACACAAGGCAAAAGACTAAAATTCTTCTTTTCTTTTAATGCTACATTAAATCTTATAGTTTCAGTAACACAGAATTTTCAGAAGTTTCCATTTTGAATCCAAACAAAAAGAACTAAAATACTTCAAACAGATACAAAATTTCTATAAAATATAAAATGTCTGTATTGTAAGAACACAAAAATTTCAGAATATAATTTTTCCTTTTGTGCTACAAAATTCGGTCATCTCAAGGCCAAAGAAAATGGGAGATTATTCTCTTTAAACAATTCATTTTGTCCTTTCCTTTAAACCTTTATTCATTTGACTATAAAAACAAAATACCACCAACAAATACATAGTTCATTCTAATAAAAAAAAAGAAGTAGAAACTTTTAGTTCTTACTATACATAAAAAGAATTAGGGATTCTAATAACAGTAGAAGAAGAGATGAAATAAATTAAAATATAGACTTAGAGTTACCTCTCCTCCTAAAGCTAAAAGACTTCCCCAAGGTGAGAAAATTTTCCTCCTCTTCCTACCTTCAACTCGCCACCTTCCTCTCTCTTTTCTCTTGGAATAATTTTTTTTTTCTCAAAGTAACAACAAGTAGTGTGTGTGAAATTGTGAGAGGTGTGATGGTCTATTTATAGGTGAAGAGAAGACAAATTTTCCCTTCACATCAGATCACAAATTCAGCCCCCTTAGTCAAAAGTGAGTCATCAATTTTAATTCCCACTTTGAAACACACACATGCATTAATGAACTTTGCATAAATCCTATGGCTTATTAACTTAAGAATGATTCCCCACAATTTTCAGAAAATTCTCCTCTCTCCCTCCTAATATATTTGGACGGTGCATATATATAAAAATAAGGAGAAAAATTTTCATTGGTCCATTTTGAATTCACTACAAAATTGACCAATCACATTAAAGCTTTCATTTTTTATAATTCAGAAATAATTAGGAAAATGCTAATATTTGGACTGTGCAACCAGTAGGCATTTAAATAAATATCTCAATATATAAATAAAATTATTTTATAGCCCAATAGTTTATTTTATGCTCCAAAATAATTTTTTTCTAAGCTAAACATACCAAAAATTCGTTTTTCTCTACTGTACAGTATTTTTTCGTAGATGCCAAAATAAAAATTCTCTTTTCACATATTCAGATACTACATTTCAATATGATCATTTTCATATAAAGTTTATAATTTTTGGACTTACGATTTGAAAGTTATGAATTTTTGAAGCTCTAAGATCATTTCCTTCCAAAAATGCACTTCATAAACTTTCAAAAAATTTTATAATAAGAAAAAATACGAAAATATATTTTATTTGGATGGTAGTCCAATAGAAAACCTCAGAAATGTATTTTTGTTTTCAAAATAAAATACGCTTGAGTCAAAAGGTCATTAAATGCATTAAAATCATATCTTTACACTTAAAACTCAAAAATTCGTTCAGTACTGTAGCAGTGATAAAATTTTGAAAACTCCAGAATAAAAATCAAAGCTTAACATTTTCATAATCTACGTTTCGATACGATCGATTTGACATATCATTTGTAATTTTTCGACGTACGGTTTAAAAGATATGAATTTCTGAAGATAGAACACCTTAATCCTTCAAAAAGCATTTCATTTTCTAAGATCATTTAAATCAAATACTATACCTTAAAATATTTCATCTAAAGAATATAAATTAAATACATTAGAGAAAACATTGGTTTGCATCTACTATATATATATATATATATATATATATATAGGTATAATCATACGATTATAATTAAACTCAGGTATCACAATTTATCAAAAATCAAATATAATATTTTAAATTTAAATATAAATTCTCAAATAAATTGGATAAAATTGGGGTCTCACACAAGCTAAGATCAAATGCTTTCAGTGATTTTTGATATTTTTCTAAGTATTAATTTTTAATGTTTTGATTGGAAATCCCTTCTAATCTCGGTTTCATGTTTGAATTGAGATTAAATTGCAGTTAATTTTTCCCCATTTTGTAGTAGTGATTGATAACTAATTTGGTTGGGAGATGATGACATAGTTTAGTATGTCAATAATAATCTCTACAATATGAAGGTATAGAATGATAAGATGATGACATACATTTTATTTTTGTACTCATAAGATTCAGAAATATTTGAAGTTTCAAATAAATACATTGGAAGAGTGAACAAACATGAAAATGTAGAAATTTTAAGTTTCATGTTTTCATTAAAGATACTTTTTTTTTTTTTGAAATGTTCATTAAAGATACTTAAATGTACCAACAAAGTCCAACACAGTTGGTAGATAGCTGGGTTCCTTAAGCATGATGTCAGGTGTTCGATCCTTGCCGTGGGCATGGAAAAGGCTTTGTTGGTAAAGGTAAAACCTACTTCGGTGATCTCTACGCCTCAGAGGGGATTGGTCTTCGGCTGTCGACTGGGGGATACCCTTGGTGTACACCAAAAAAAGATACTTAAATGTTTACATATCTTATTTTTCCAAATGTACAAGGATAATCTAATCTTAATAGTTTAAAATTGACATTTTTATTTATTCATGATATCGCTCAAATGTAAGGGAGAATTGTAGCTGCTAAGTCATGAATATCGACACTGCTCTAATAACAAAGGAAAAATTTCTAATTTTTGACAATGAAGTGTGAAATTCATCACAAAATCAACGACAATGGTTTAATAGAGATAAGATGGAGTGTAACACTCAAAATTACTTTACTGTATTGCAATTCTCTTTACTTTAGACAAAAATAAACATGAGTGAAAAATTAAAAGATTTGACATGACAATAAAACAAAAGGTAGTGTATACTGTTGAACATGTTTTCATAAATTAACTATTGTAATTTTAATAAATCATGATTTGTTTATACTTAGGATGATGTTGATCAATTGTACAATACAAATACTTAAACAATGGTTTTCAAAGATTATTAAACAAATAATTAACCATGCAATGCACATGTTTAAAACCAGTAAAATAAATAATAAAAAATAATTAGAAAAGAACATATGATTTTGCACTTCAAGGAAAGAATACGTGGCCAAAGTTGCTATCAAAGCTACAACAATGTGATCCCCACAAAGAGGTCACGTGTTCCATAAATTCGACTATGTCAAGTGCGTGTTACGTGGGCCACAATTTTCTTTTGTTTCTTTGGCCGATAGGGTTTTGATAACTTTATCTCACTTTGGGTATGACCTACTCCTAACTACCTATTGTTCCTCTTACTACGCCGAAGTCCTTACTCGTTAAACTTTTTTTGCTACGCAACTCGTTGTCGCCGATATCTCTCCTTTGTATTATTAAACAAATAATTAACCCATGCAATGCACATGCTCAAAACCAGTGAAATAAATAATAAAAAAAATTAGAAAAGAACATATGATTCTGCAATTCAAGGAAAGAATACGTGGCCAAAGTTGCTGTCAACGCTACAACAATGTGGTCCCCACAAAGAGGTCACGTGTTCCATAGATTCGGCTATGTCAAGTGTGTGTTACGTGGGCCACAATTTTCTTTTGTTTCTTTGGCCGATAGGGTTTTGATAACCTCATCCCACTTTGGGTATGACCTACTCCTAACTATCTATTGTTTCTCTTACTACGCCGCAGTCCGTACTCGTTAAACTTTCTCTGCTACGCAACTCATTGTCGCCGATTTATCTCCTTTGTCTCTCGTTCCTCCGATAACCGTGCTCCTCTTGCTATCCACCACACGTGTCTTCTCCTTACAATCTGTAGGTAGGTGATGTCATCATTAGCTCTGTCAAATAAAAATTTACAATAAAGAGAAGAAAGGAAGAGGGAGAGAGAGGACTCATGACTTAAAAAGACCAAGACTTTGTAGTGTTTTTTATTATTATTGTTTTTTATTATTTTAATTTTCTTAACTCGTATTATTTTTATATAGCAGTTGTTGTTATTATTATTAAATAATTTTCTGGTTCTAAATTGAGAGAGAGAGAGAGAGGGGAATCAGATTGGCCTTTGAAATTTCCTCTCAGATTCTGAATACCCAAAATCTAGGGTTTTGTTTTCTTCTTCTTCTTCTTCCCGGTAAGTGAGTAACTTGGTTTTCCTTTGATAAATAATTTTTTTTTTTTAATTGATTTGGGGGATTTAGTTTGATTGCGTGATTCGTTCCCTTCTGAGTCTCTTTTTAGAAATTAGGGTTTTTTTTGTTTTATAATCCGGTTCGAATAATTCTGTGGCTGCATGGCTTTTTCTGTTGGAATTCTTGAATGGAATCACGAAAAAGCCCTTTTTTTTTTAATGTGGGGTATGAGTTTCTTCTTCAGCAGGGGTTGGTTATGAATGTTGGATAAGGGGGGGGGGGGGGGGGGGGGGGGGGGAAATTGTGTCTTAGCTCAGAAATTTGGTGAAATTTTATGAAATAGAGTTTCGTAGGAAGTGTTTGGTTGTCTGGCCGACAGTTAGATTGCATGTTAGTTCTGTTTTGTTTTCTGACTAATGAATAGTTATAATTGGGAAAAAGAAATTTAGGATATGTTTTAGATTTTGTTTTTCTGGTTTTATATAAGCTGTAGGCTGTAGCTAATAATTGAAAGTAGTTATCTTTCAAGATATACTAGTAGTCAAGTAAAACAAAATGAACAGAAGTTTGTTGAATTTTGGCTGGCTAAGAAGAATTATTTGTTTCTTTATATATGATGAATGCTAATTAATTTTACTGAGGGGTTATTTATTTTTTCTTTTATTGTGCATCTCTTAAAATTATGATTAATTTATTGTCCTTTTAAAGTGTTTCTTGTTTCAGTTTCAATCAGCTTTGTTTAAGCTTAAAGAGTGAAGTTTATATATGACTGTTACCTCTATCCCTGTATATGACTGTTACAATTTTTGTAGGGAACTGAAGAAATGCAGTCCAAGTCTGAAACAAATCGAATGAGGTCGGATCCGCATTCCTTTCAACCTAGCAATGTTTACGCTGAACCTTGGTGGCGTAGTATTGGGTACAATCCCATTGCCCAACCGATGTCTGTGGCAAATGCAACCAATTCATCCTCTCTTGATTGCCCTAATGGCGGTGATTCAGAATCCAATGAGGAAGGCCAGTCTTTGTCCAATAGTGGATTGAATGAGGAAGATGACGATGCCGCTAAGGACTCCCAACATGCTGCTCCTAATAAGTCAGGTGCTTTAGAGTATGATGTAGCTATTTTCAAACAAAAAAAAAAAAGTGAAGATAAACAAATGAATTGGGACTTCTAAATTATTTTTTTTTTTTTTTAGTTTTTTGTTATTCTTTCAAATATTAAAAACTTACAGAGATACTGAAGTACAGTGTTCTTTTCTTGGTAGAAAATTATGGACAAGAACACCAAGGGATGCAGCACACTTCAGCATCTGCACCTTCCGTGAGTGAAGATGGCCATACTCAGACTTCTCAGCTGGAACTTGTTGGTCATTCAATTGTAAGTCCTTGCTTTTATTGTTTTCAATTTCTTGACATAAATACCTGGTACAAATATTATTGACTTTGTTCAATAGCATAAATCTTTGCTGATTCTTGCATAACTTTTGATGGAAGTTCTATTACTTTAGAACGTATATTGTTGCATGCTGTTGGAATTTATGGGACTCTTGATATTTTTCAAATTCTTTGATGCAGGCATGTGCTACAAATCCTTATCAAGACCCATACTTTGGGGGCATGATGGCAGCTTATGGACACCAGCAATTGGTATGTGACATTAATCTTTGATTTAGACATTTTCATACATGATCAGAAAGTTACTTCATATGTAGGTCATAACAGGCTTTCTGGATAAATTAGTCTGATTGTGGTTAGTGCATTTCATTCTGTTTTTCATATTAACAGAGAGAGATGACCATATTATATTTTTGTTTTTTAATGTTAGGGATATGCTCCTTTTATGGGAATGCCTCATGCCAGAATGCCTTTGCCCCTTGAGATGGCACAAGAGCCTGTTTATGTGAATGCTAAACAGTACCAAGCAATTCTGAGGCGAAGACAGGCTCGTGCTAAAGCAGAATTGGAAAGGAAGCTCATAAAAGCTAGAAAGGTACAACTGCACTAGACCTAATGCATCTTTATGCATATTTCTTTTTTTTTTTTTTTTTTAACTGTTGTAGTTGGATGCTGCTTTATTAGTTGGACAAATGATTTCTGACCACTTTTTATGAGATATTTGTTCTGCTATGTTGTTTTTTACTGTACCAAACCTTATTACTTATATTACTTATGAGCTAAAAGTTTTTGTTTGGCATGAATGAATTAACTTATGTGAGAAGGTTTATCTATCAAGGATACATGTTAGCAAAAGGAAAGCTTAGTAATCTGTGGAACTTGAAACATTTTTAAATTTACAAAAGAGCAATGTACTTTCCCCCTCCAACCCTCCCAAAAGACATTAGCAGTGGGTATTTGCCTTCGTTTGGAGTGACATAAATAAGTAGTTGGGCAAGACTGGCAGTTTAAGAGAGTAAAACTTTCCTTTCAGAGAGATAGCGTTTTTTTATTCAGGCAGTGTTCTCTCTACCTTTTGAATGATATCATCTGATAGTTGCTTAGTCTTAGTCTGGAAACTATTTTCAAATTATAGTATCAGTATGTATGAGAAAGGAAAAGTTTTTGTGCATTACAAATTGTTCCGTATTGTCTATATAGAGAAAACAAGAGATCTGATGCTGACATATAAGACTCAACAATGAAGCCACTCAACTTTTAAGCCTTTGCCACCTTTGCAGTAGTGTTTACTCTATCCACGGCTCTGCTGATGATGGGAAGAAAAGCTGGCCCTCCTTTATTCCATTGGAACTATTGGAAAAACTTCATGAACAGTTATTATCCCTAGTGAAAATCATATAAAATTGTTAATGCATTCAAAAAATCCAAAATCCTAACCATAATCTTCCTAAGATCTATTAAATCTACACTGCCCAATATGTTTGTCCTTGCTAAATATGTGTTTAAAGTGCCCACTCTAGGGGATTGTAACATGCTGATATTGTTAGGTGGGTTAATAGGAATCATTTTTTTTAATGACACAATATAAAAACTGGAAGTTCCTTGCAGAGAATGCAGAAGCATGTTACCTAGAATAATTTTGAACTTGTAGAGGAACACTGGTGAGGCCAACTTCTAAATTTTGCTGTTAAAGATCTGCAATTGGAGGCTCAGTTGTAAAAATATAAGTTTGCATAGGCAGGTAGTGGAAAATGGAAATCATACCAATTAACAGAGGTTAAGAAACTTGTTATGACCTTTTAACTTCTACACTGGTTTTGCTACATTGATATCTGTGGATTCCACTCTGATTTTGCATGTGTATGCAGTCACCTTTTTAAAACCATTTATTTGATTGGAAGTGAGAAAAGCTACTCAGGGGTCAAGGTGTTTATTTCTGTCAATGTTTTCCATGTTCAAATATACTAGTATTGAATGAGACATAATTTATACCAGTATTAATGTCATGACACACTTTAATGTTTTCTTGATTGAAATCTGTGATCCTCCTTTGGGTCTGGGCTATGCTAAGTGCTAACATCTGTTTTGTGTAGCCGTATCTTCATGAATCTCGTCATCAACATGCTATGAGAAGGGCAAGGGGTAGTGGAGGGCGTTTTGCAAAGAAATCTGGTGCTGAGGCCTCGGGCAAGGAAAAGGCTATGGGTTCTGGTCCAGTTCTGTCATCCCATTCAATTAGTTCATCTGGTTCTGAACCTTTCCCTTCGGACTCTGCACACAGCAGGTTCGTAGCAGCACCCAATTATGAAAATGGTAGCGGCTCCTACCATAATCATAATGGTTTGCAATCTTCAACTTATCATATGCACTCAGGTGAAAGAGTGGAGGATGGGGTCTGCTCCGGTCAACAAAGGGGAAGCATATCTTCTGAGCACGCCTCACAGAGGCGTCTTGCTATACAGTAACTACCCTGCATGGGGGATAGATACCAAGGTTGGTTTGTGTCCTCGTGAGTGATATATTGGATGAATGAATACCTTGGTTATCTATAAACATTCTTGGCAATATATATATGCCAAGCGGCAAATCATTCTTGGCTTTGTTCTTGTGTTTATGGTGTGAAAATATGGGGGAAAAGAATGATGATTCGGATGTGATTTCTTTTGAAGTCAACCAATCTTTCATTCTTATCTCGTTTTTTGCATTTTGTACAGAATTATAGTGGTTAGTGAACTCAAGCCCAGGTGGATGGATGGTCAGATCAGAGATTCAGAAGACTTTTGGAGAAGTAAACTCTTTGATGTACCAACTTTGGTATGATGGGTTTATCTTATATAACTCACCTGTTTTTAATGTTAACATGAGACATCATAGGAGAATGACATGAATTTAGTCACATTATATTTGTTGGCCTTGTTATTTCAACTTTTAGCATTTTGAGACGTCTTATGTTTTAGACTCGATAGTTGTTGGTTCTCTTCACTAATACTTTGGTGCTTGGTTATTAGTGTGATAATTTATGATTTATATTGTAATCCCTTAAAGTGCTAATCCCCTAAAAACAATTTGAAAAAATGTTATCCCGTGAAGCTTATAATTTTATTAATTCATTTACACATACTTTTACAGTCATACCTAATATAATAATGTTATATTATGCAAGAAATTATATAATTAGTTATGAGAAAAAATAACGATGTCTTGCGTAATGTAACACTATTATGTATGACACTATAAAAATGTGAGATAGCTACAAAAAGTTTAAGCCTAAAATAACGAGCTTCAAAGTTATGGTCAAAAATCAACTATGAAGTCTAAAACATAAGAGGACAACTCAATTATAACACAGACCTAAGTTTGTCTTTTGTTTTTGTTTTTATTTTGAAACTGAAGTTTGGCTCTTTTTTTTTTTTTTGTAAATTTTTTTTATGAACATGGGAGCCAAAAGGCCCAAACAAACAAACTACACTGTCTCAAAAAAAATGGTAGCAGAATTATCTGCCAGCAAAGGAAGGATAAGGACGCGAGGGATAACATCATAAACTCATCCACGTTAAATTATCATTCATCAAATTCCAAACAGAGCATATACCCTTGGCAATGTATGGCATGGTGTCCAAAGTCAAAGGAACACACATGATGCCCTTATAATAATACGTTAGATATTGGATGCATGGTTTGAATGGTCCAGATTGTGTACTCTATCTACTCCAACCAGTTGCATTAAAATTGAATTAATACGGTTAAAAAAAACTCCCGTCCCGTTTTTTAGTATTTCGTCCATCATTTTGTCTTTATATGGCATGGGTCTGAATGTGAGGCATTGGGCTTTAGAAGCATGGTTGCTTTCCGGTCAACAGAAATTATGACATTATGCAATATTATTATTGTTGAACAAAGAAAATTTTAATTAATGCATAAACACAACATTGTTATTTTTATTAAAGTAATTAAAATTAAGTATATTGGTAAGTGTAATTATTATTTGGCTTAATTATGTCACAAGTCCTTGAAATTGGGGATACTTTTGTCAGATACCCTTATTATTATTTTTTCAATGTTTGACTTCTCAAAGTGACTTCTGGGTTTGTCATATACCCTTACTATCAATTCTGATCAATTTTGCTGACATGTAACATCGGAATCCTGGTCAGAGCACAAAAATAGAAACCCTTACTCTCGTGCAATTTCTTCATTTGTGGTTCACTTGTTTTCTTAACTTATGCAATGGAGACCCTAACAACTTTTATAATTAAATATAAATAGTTAACCTTAACTCTCGAACACAATAATAGGAACTTTAACTCTCGGGCAACTTTTTCATTCCTGGTTTGACTTGTTCTCTTAACCTTTGCAATGGATAACCTAACAAATTGTATAGGAAAAATATAAATAGTAAATGCGGATTAAATTATGTTATTACCTCCGTCCCTAAATATAAGACCATTTAGACACTTTTGTTTTGTCCCTATTTATTTATAAGACAATCAATTAATTTTTTCCACAAACACCCTTATTTATCTAACAATTTTTAGATTGTTAATACTAATATTAATAAAGATAATTTTAAAAATACATATTAAAAGTTCACATTTTCAATACAATTAATTAAATTAATCAACTTTGTTAAAGGACGTAAAATCTCCAAAAGAGGTCATATATATATATATATATATATATATATATATATATATATATATATAGAAGCGGAGGGAGTATTAACTTACTACTGCCTCTGTATTTAAACATAAGCATAATTACTGCTTTGGTTTTAGTTTTTTAGATAATCCCCATTGAAGCACTCTTATACTAATGTTATTTGCATGCAGCTTACTTATTCGGTTGCATACCGACTTCGTTTTCATCATTGATTTATTTATTGCATAGCACTAAAAAATCAGTTTTTTTTTTTAATAAAAGTGTTTATTTCTTTAAAATGGTTTTGTTATTATTGACGGAAAGTTAGTATTAATAAAGTTTATAATTATAAAAAAAAAGTTTATATTTTATTTTTAGTAAAAAAATTAAATTTAAAAGTATTTAATTAGTTTCAGTCATTACTCCCTCTTCCATTTTATTTGTCCTTTTAGGAATTTATTTTCATTTTATATTTTTTGCCCTTTTACACAATGCATAAACATACTTCCTCCGTCTCACAAGGATAGTAAAAAATGGCTAAATTTTTTTGTCCCAAACTATAGTTAAAATAATTAATGAAAAGTTTAGAAATTGTAAACTTTTAATTGCGATTAGTTGATTAATGCAAAATGCATCAAATTAGTTGTTTTATAATTGGTTAATGTATCTTGGACAAATCATTAAATGCATGTCTCCTTAATTTTTTTTACTTTTGAATATTAGAACCATCTTTGTGAGACAGAGGAGGTATTTTTTTCTTCTAATTTTAACCCTTCATTCAATCGTTTGTCTTCATTGTACAATTACTTCTCATTGATTGTACTTTTCTCATCAACATTTTGTTAATATGTATGCCCAAACCTAAAAGGCAAAACAAAATAGAACCGAGGGAGTACTATCCAAATATTTTTACCTAATTATGTTCAAACATTTCTTTTTGTTTAAACAATAAATAAATATCCTAAGAAATTTGAGAGGTCATGGATGGAACGGAAAACACGGTTAGTATTTTAACTTAAGGTAACACGGTATTCTTTTCCGTTTTCTTCATTTTTTACTGTTTTAGCTTGGATGTCTTCTAACAAAGTGGAACTGGTGCAAGCAGGTGATGAAACCGGCACTATGGGTGTCCCTTTGACTTTGGGCACCATGCTATAAGGCTCCTATACCTTCCACGTATTAGAATCGGTTTGCTTTCTGCCAACACAGGGAAGGATATCATTTGCACACTAGTATTTATGTCTTAGCACCTGCACCCATAGAGCCTCTTTCTCCATTATCATACCCCAACCAAGTTTGAGCATGAATGCGGAATTCAAGTGTCTAGAATGTCTTAAACCAAGCCCACCTTCAAGTTTAGGCCTACAGACCTTATCTTATCCCAACCCAATAAGTGCATTTTCCTAAAATTATCAGATTCTTCCCATAAGAAAGAGCGGCTAAGTCTATTGAGGCTATCACAAACCTGTCTAGGCAGAAAGGAAGTTTGCATAACGTATGAAGGAAGCGCACCAAGAATAGATTGCATAAGTATCCGGGCAAAGGACATAGTTCTAGACTTCTAATTATTAAGTCTTTGAGAAGCTTTGTCCATAACATAGCTAAAAGTATCTTTGGATACCCTTTTATGAAAAGGAGGGATCCCAAGATACTTTCCTAAATCATCCTTACGCTGAAAATCAAAGGCTTGACTAATTTCTTCCAACACATTCACATTGACATTCTTGGAGAAAAACATTATGGTTTTATCTCTATTAAACTTATTACCTGGACTCTCACAAAAAAGATCATCTTGACAAGTAGAGATACAATTTATTGATCTAAATCAACTTCTGCAAGTAAAATGAGATCATCAGCAAAAGCAAGGTGCGTTATTTTAGCACCATCCCTAGAAAATTGGAACGATTTCTGTAACACCCTCCCAATTGATTAGCTTAATTACTATTAATTAGAACTTAAAATTTTTTACAAAATATCCGACAGAGTTTCCTCTGTTTATTGGACTTCCCAGAAATTGTCAATTTTTAAACCTGTCAGTCCAGAGTAAATTAAAATTAAAACTTAACTTTAAGTTGCAACCAAAATATCCTAATGCCCTGATACAAAAATAATATAAGATGTGGGCCATAACTATTAAACTATACAAATTACACCACTTGAATTTTAAGTTCTCTCAATGCCCTAATTTACACTCCACGGTTCTGCTCGGCCATGCGTAGTGTAAGCTCCATCTTCATACCTGTAAAAAAAAAATAGACAAGAAGGGTAGCATTAAACATAACTTATGAAATAGTGTCTAACAAGGCATAATAACAACTAAGATCATGCACAACATTCAATCATAATTTATAATACAATATACACATTTATTTCTAATCGACTTATCCTCATTTTCTAACTTAACCCTATTCTCAGTAATTACTTCTCTTTTCTTTTTACCCTTTCTCTTATCCTTCTTTCTTTTTACTCTCATGTCCACAAGGTCAACTGACCAACCTGTGTCCAATATCACATCCACAGGGTCATCTGACCAACCTGGGATGTGTGTTCTTAATCACAGGGTCATCTGACCAACCTGGGATGTGTGTTCTTAATCACAGGGTCATCTGACCATCCTGCGATGGGTATCTAGTCACAGGGTCAACTGACCAACCTGCAACGTGTCTCTATTGCTCTATCCCCAGGGTCAACTGACCAACCTGGGTCCTATCTTAAATCATAGGGTCAACTGACCAACCTGCGATGAACCTAGTCACAGGGTCAACTGACCAACCTGCAACGTGTCTCTATTGTTCTATCCCCAGGGTCAACTGACCAACCTGGGTGTTATCTTAAATCACAGGGTCAACTGACCAACCTGCGATGTGTTTATCTTTTCTATCTCTTTGCTCTTATTCCTATCTTGTTACTTACTTATTCTACTTTTCTTATTTACTCTTTCCTTTCCATCTAAATACTTATTCTCATGTACTATTCTTAACTCTTTTTCTATACCTACTCATTCTTTATTCACTTTTAATTCTTCCTCTTCTTTCCTTTTACTTTATTAATTATTCTTACTTCTCTTTGATTTTCCTTTGTTAATTACTTTCTTATTACTCTTGTCATTTCACAACTTATTATTTACTACTCGGTCACTCACTTTTTTATTATCGTTCCCTAGTTTCTCTTATGTTCGTCCTACTTGTAAATTAACTCCTATTTCATGCTCACGTTCTCTATTCTAGTTTTTAATTATTCATAATTCAATCTAATCCATTTTAGTCATTCATTTGAATTTAAGTCTTTTTGGGAAAATCCTAAATTAAGTCTATCTTCTATTAACTTCCTCTCATATCTTATTTCACTTTATTTAGTCTTATCTAGTCTATTATATTTAAGTCCACTACTCTAATATCAACCAATCTATATATTTTAATTAAAGTTGATTAACTTCTTATTCCCTCTATACACTTAGTGTTCCTTTTCTATTACCCTAAGGCCTAGTCCTATTCTATTTATGCACATCTTTAACTATTACGTATTCTATTTGATTCATCTATTTCTTACTTACCTCTTTATTTATTTCTTAAGCGTTCCTATTTCACTTACTAGCTACTCCTTAGTACAACAATCCTAACTATCTCTTTATTGTTTTATTAAGTTTTTCATCTTTAAGCTTTTACATTATTTTATCACAAACCTAACTTAGGGATTTACTCAAGTTTTTACCTAGCTCTATCGTAAACCTAGCTTACCTTGGGATTTGCTAATGTCTTTATACTACACCCTATCTCATACAAGCAACTAGAACATACAGAAGTGCATAACATCTCACAAACATACATTCAACAATCATCACAACTATTTCTATAATCCCAATTCTAACTATTTAGCCCTATTCAACTATGTTACCCTAAGGTTTAGCACTATCACTACCCATCCCTCTTAGCATTCACTATACACTAGTTAGAACCCATGCCCTAAGAACAGGTAATACCACCTCCTTACCTGGGAGTCCTGACAATAGAAACAATGTCACGTTCACGTCCGCGCCTTACTCGAGGGTCAGGGTCAACAATAACGTGTTGGATCTAAACAGGGACACACGTTAAAACTAATTATAACATTAAAAGTGTGTATTTATATATAATCAACTAAATTCATTTTTGTCCAAATAGTAAATATATATCATTATACGATAAAAATATATCACTTTTCCCCAAAATATCTCCTTATTTGAAAATATAGGGATAATAAAAATATTAACGGATCGTCGAATAAATTACATGGATGGGTAGAGGGAGTTGAGGAGATTAGTTACCTAAGAAGGATTTGAGATTGAACGGTTGGATCTTGAGTAGTGAGACTGAGAAGAATGAAATTCCACAATTGCTCTCTCACTCTGCGTCGCCCACCCTCTTTCTTTCTTGATTCTTCTTTCTATTTCCCGTACTCTAACTGATGGCTTGTCCCTTCTTTTATTTAAGTTTGAGTTTTACTATTCAAACCCCACCCATTACTCATTGAACCCCATTTGAGTTTCGCTGGACAAAGCTACCCCTTATAGTCCGCCTCACGTAAGGCGGATGAACTTTCCGCCGTATAGAAGGCGGAAAAAAGGACAATGTTTATTCCGCTCTCAATAAAGCGGAAACTATCCGTCTCGTTGAAGGCGGAAATAAGTTTTAATGTTCCGCCTTGAATGAGTCGGGGACTTAAAAGAATTGTGTAATACCTAAAATGCCCCTCCGTTCATATTAACAAAGCAGCGTAGCTTCTGTATTAAGTTACACACAAAGCCAGCAACAAAACAATATGTGAACGAAAAGCAAAGAAAAAAAGAGAAAGAGAACAGAAAGAAAAAAAGGAAAGAAGGAAAGAGAAGAAGAAGTTGAAGAAGAAAGAGTGATGAAAGACAAAGAAGACATTGAAGCAACACTCCACACTCTTGTCTTTGCATTTGATCATTGAAGCTACATTCTCCACACTCTTTCTCGAACAAAGCAGAGAAACATAAACAAAGCAACACAAAGAAGCATAACAATCGAACATACACTACACAAACAACATTCCAACAAACAATGAACATGCATACTTAATCATAGGCATAGAGAGAAGACACTTACTTTATAGAGAAGTGGAGAATGAGAGACAATGAGAGTGGTTTGGGTGTGAGAGAGTTAGAGAGTTAGAGAGAGAGAGGATTAACGAGACACTTACTTTATAGAGAAGTGGAGAATGAGAGACAATGAGAGTGGTTTGGGTGTGAGAGAGTTAGAGAGTTAGAGAGAGAGAGAGAGGATTAACGAGTTTGAGAGAGAATGAGAGGGAGTTGAGAGAGAATGAGAGGAGGTGGAACGGTTTTGGGAGTTATAAGGGTGTTATTGAACCTTAAATTCAAAAGGAAGAGGGAGGGTTAACGGAGGGGTATTTTCGGGATATACATAATTTTTAACACTTTTCGCTTTATACAAAGCGGAACACACAAAAAATGATTCCGCCTATTACAAAGCGGAATTGTCCCGCCTCTTCATAGACAGATTTGTGTTACTTCAGTATCCGCTTTGTGTAAGGTGGAAAGTTCATCCGCCTTAGGTGAGGCGGAATATAAGGGGTAGCCTTGTCCAGCGAAACTCAAATAGGGTTCAATGAGGAATGCTTGGGGTTTGAAAAGTAAAACTCTTAAGTTTTGGTGCCCTTTTCTTGTTTTCACGGGGTGGCCTTATGGCCACTACTTTCGTTTCTTTTTCTTTGGTTTACGGTGGGTTTTGCTTTCATTCGTGGGTTAATATGTGTAGGTATTTTGGATTATAATTAAATGTTTGATGATCCAAAAAGTAAAATACATTTAAGTACAACAATATTGTATTTTTAATTACTCAAAATAAATTGAAAAATAATAAAGTTATCGATCCCTACAAGTAGTTATTGCGTAAGAAAAAGTATCGAAATTCAAAAGTAAATATAGTTTCTCAATCCTGATATTAAACTTGATAAAATATAATATTTATAAATTTGAAATAGCATATCATTATATATAACTTATACCAGTAATATAGTAAAACCAGTCTGGGAGCTAAAAATAAAGCAATCTCAAAACGCCATGAAAACTTACAAGAATGTTTGAAATATAAAATTAAACATATCTTTCTGAAGAAATTATTTATGAAAATGTCTCTAAGGCTTGTCACTTGAGCTCCCTTCAAAATATTAATTAAACTAAATAAAAATACTCTTTTATTTTTGTAAAATGTATGATAACAAATTTATACTTATTTTGACTAGAAAACATATTTCAATTATAATGACGAAATTAAAATTTTATTACGATGCTTCAATCTTGAAAATAACATATTAAATCATTTTATTTTTTACTAAAAGTATTAGAAATAGTGAGATGTTACAATTTCCAAAATCCATTTTAGAAGCCACATTTATTGATTGAGAAAGTCTCTCCATACAAAACACAAAAAGGTACTGAGATATGGTGTTTCCCTGGCGAATACCCTCCTCAGGTTTGAAAGCCTCAAGGACATCGTCATTCATAATTAAACTCATAGAAAAGGAGGAAATAAAATTCCAAATGACCTGAACTATATTGTCCGGGAGCCCAACATCCCTCAAGAAATCAAGAATAAAATCCCACCTAACTTGGTCATTATACTTTCAAATAATTTTTTATATATTACGAAATTTATCAATCCAACCGTTGAATTATATGTTATTAACATGATGATCATGCATACCAAATTTTAGACAATTCCGAGATTCATAGGTATGCAATATAATAATGCAAATTTACTTATATTTTAAATAACATATTATCCTTTAAAATAGAGTGGTGGGATGAAGTATCAAATAATTTTTATATTTTATGAAATTTTGTAGACTTGATCTAATTGATTAGAACTTTAAACTCAACGATTGGATTGATAAATTTCATAATATATAAAAAGTTATTTGAAGGTGTAAGTGACCAAAACTTACACTCGGTGTCAACGGATCCTAACTCTTACCTTTAGAGTTAGGATCTGTTGACACCAGGTGTAAGTCTTAGTCATTTACACTTTCAAATAACTTTTTATATATTGTGAAATTTATCAATCCAACTGTTGAATTATGTGTTATTATCATGATGATCATGCATACCAAATCTTAGATCATTTTGAGATTCATAGGTATGCAATATAATAATGCATATTTACTTATTTTAAATAACATATTATCCGTTGAAATAGAGTGATGGGATGAAGTATCAAATAATTTTTATATTTTATGAAATTTTGTAGACTTGATCTACTTGATTAAAACTTTAAACTCAACAGTTGAATTTTATAATATATAAAAAGTTATTTAAAGGTGTAAGTAGGGATGGCAATGGGTCCGGGTATCCCATTATCTGGGCCCGCCCCGTTCATGCATATCTGAACCTACTCGGGTACCCGATGTCAAGCGGGCCAGCGGGTCTTCGAGTACCCAAATGGGTTTGCGGGTACCCATTATATTTAAAAAAAGTTTATTCGAATTTTAAGCTTATTTTTTTTGAACAAACAAAAATTTTCTCTATTTTTACTTGTCAATCACTTGATATATCATCAAATGATTCACAAACAAATTCACTAGTGTAAAATCAAAGAGCTTTTGATGATGTCAAATAAATAAGTTCGGCTTATGCTAAGCCGTCAGTCTTATCAGCGCAAGCATTTCGCTAAAGGCAAAAGCTCTGCAGAAGCTCGGAAACTTAATTTTGTGTATGCGTTCCGACAAAGGCAAAGGCTCGGCAGAGGCTCGGAAAATTAGGATTCTAAGCTACCTGCAACGAGTCAGCATTTGAAGCTCAAGCTCGGTATGCGCTTGGCCCTTGATCACGGCTAAAATTTCATCCAAGTTTGCAAGCTCGTTTCTTCATTTCAAGACAGTAAGCTCGGAAGATGATTTGCTCGGTATTCGCTCGGATTAAGCTTGGAATAGCCACAACATCAGAAAGAGCAAATAAGCTCGGGTTGGTCACACTCAACTTGTCTGATTGCCCACGATCAGACCAAGCTCAGAAACACCAAGCTCGAACAAAGCTCAAAGCTCGGCAATCTCTGTTCATCGTCTTCAACAATGCATCATCTTCAACCTTCAGACTCTGCTCAGCTGTTCCGTACATTTTATTACCGTTGAGTCTGGGTAGAAGTTCTAGGTTTTAACTCCAACGCTGTGACAAGTTTGAAATTCAAAATGAGTTAAATCAA
This sequence comes from Crotalaria pallida, assembly GCA_037953625.1. Lineage (NCBI taxonomy): Eukaryota > Viridiplantae > Streptophyta > Magnoliopsida > Fabales > Fabaceae > Crotalaria > Crotalaria pallida. The sequence goes on along the minus strand of CM075649.1, from coordinate 92,075,301 downwards.
AGGTTGGTGAAGTGTCACCATCACTGCTCTGCTGTCATTGTTACCGTTGGAAACCCCTTGACATTTCCGTACGTCTTTCTCTCTCTCTCTGTTTTCTGGAGATTAGAGGAGACTATAAATGAGGGGTCTTCAACAGTAACAAGGACAAGAATTTTGAGATACATTTTTGAACCATTTTTCTCTGATCAAAAACTTTCATTTTACTTTCGAAAAACAGAGCAGAAATCAAAAACTCACAGAGAAGAAGAACATTTGATTTTCATACGAACTTAGAGAGTTAAATCTTTCAAATCTTAACTCTAAGTTCGGATCAGTTCTTCTCTGTGATATCCTTCTGGAATTGACTCACTCTTGATATTCAATCTTTCAACACATTCGAAGAGTGTTTCGAATTGGAGCCATCCTCTTTCATTATCGTCTTCATCGTGTTTGCTGGTGTGAGAAGTTGGTCTCTGATCGAGAAAGCTTCCTTGGTTTGTAAAGGTTCCAAAGAGGTTCTTTGGTCATCGATTTGTTGTGGGTAGTTTGTCACGAGTTTGGTACACTCGTTTGACTGGATAGGTTTAGAGGGGTAGTCTCTTGTAAATCCTTTATAACCCAGAAAATCGATTTTTAGTAAAAGCTCTCTAAAAGGTTTTTAGAGGGGACTGGACTAGCTCTCAGGGTGAGAGTGAACCAGGATAAATTTCTTGTGTTCTTTCTTTACAGCTTATCTGCTGCTGCCATGCTTAACTATTTTTCCGCTGTATTTCATGCAATCAAGTTTCAATCGTTATTTATCATAGCTCGGCCTTGAGTGTTGTTCTCCGAGGTTAAGTCTCAAAAACCAGCTCTAACTTGAAGCAGCTCGGTTAACTGATTAACCATTCAGTTTATCTATTTGGTTAATCAATTAACCTTGTCTGTTCGGAAAGAAGCTCGGCATTTCTTTTAAATCTGTAAACAATATTCAATCAATTTTCAATAAATCGAAAAAATTGCCATATTAGCTCCAATCTCCTATTCACTCCCCTCTACTCGATTGTTAGGCCTCTTGTTGGTTTCCAACAACTAGAGGCTGATAGGCGACATCCAAGAGGACAAGGATCTAATAAAGGAAGGATTGCAAACTTGGAATTCCAATAAGGAAAATTAGATCTAAGCCTTAAGGAATTTGAATATGTTCATGCTGTAACATCCTGACTTTTTACTTTAAAATACATTAAATAAAATGTTGATTTAATTAGAAAATACTTGGGGTTTTGTAAAAATTTTGGCGGAGTTTCGTTTGAAATACGGACTTTCACCAAATAGAATTTAAACCTATCAAGTCCAGAACAGTTTTAATAAAATAGAAAAGAGACCTATAAATACATTCTTGTGGTTGTGTCTCACTTTAGCACTATTTAAAAGAGAATAGTTTTATTTCCCCCACAACCACTAATACATTCATAAAATGGTTATAGAGTCCCTTTTTACAAAAGTCAAAGGGAGTCCGACATCTTCTGCCATACAATGCTTCATAAGGAGCCATTCCGATGCTCGAATGGTAAGAGTTATTATAAGTAAACTCTACCAAAAGCAACAACTGCTCCTAACTCTTCTGATACTCCAGAGTACAAGTCCTTAGCAAATCTTCTAAGGATTGAATGGTCCGTTCAGTCTGTCCATCAGTTTGAGGATGATAGGCAGAATTGAGCTTCAATTCTGTTCCTAGAGCTTGCTGAAGACTCTGCCAGAATCGTGAAAGAAACATTGGATCACGATTTGAGATGATATTTGATGGCACTCCATGCAACCTGATAATCTCCTTGATGGACAACTGTGCCAGCTTCTCCATGGAATACTTTATGTTCATGGGAAGAAAGTGAGCAGATTTTGTCAATCTGTCCACAATCACTCACACTACATCATGTCCAGTTGTGGTTCTTGGCAAGCCTGAAACAAAGTCCATAGCTATGCTGTCCCACTTCCACACTGGAATCTCCAACGGATGCAATACACCACCAGGCTTCTGGTGTCCCACTTTGGACTTTTGGCAGGTCAAACATCTAGCAACATAACCTGCTACATCCTTCTTGATACCGGGCCACCAGAAAAGCTTCTTTAAATCTTGATACATCTTTGTCATGCATGGATGCAAGCTTAACTTGCTCTTGTGTGCCTCTTCTAAAAGAGCTTCTTTCAATTTTGGATTGGATGGAACACATATTCTATTCCGAAATCTAAGAACTCCATCTGCACCTTCATGGAAATCAGGCTCATTTCTGCTTACAGCTTCTCTTTTCATTTCCTGTAATCCAACATCTTCCAATTGATTCTGTCGAATTGCATCCTTGAAAGTATTGGTTATTTGAAGCATCCCAACACTTATGCTCTCTTTCTTGAATTGGATCCAAGATAAAGATTGCGTAAATCCTCAATCAATTCCAATTCTTTGATCATCATGCAACTGATATGGAGGGCTTTACGGCTAAGTTCATCGGCAACCACATTAGCCTTGCCTGGATGGTACTGAAAACTGAAATCACAATCCTTGAGAAACTCCATCCATCTCCATTGTCTCATGTTCAACTCCTTCGGGTCGAACGAATACTTAAGGCTCTTGTGATCACTAAACACCTCTAACCTCGTTACATACAGATAATGCCTCCATATCTTGAGAGTAAAGACAATAGCTGCAAGCTCCAAATCATGGGTAGGATAGTTCTCTTCATGTGGCCTTAACTGCCTGGAAGAATAAGCAATTACCCTTCTTTCTTGCATGAGAACACATCCTAAACCCTGCCTTGAGGCATCACAATAAACATCAAAATTCTTCTTCGGATCCGGAAGAACAAGAACAGGAGAGGAAGTTAACTTGTCCTTGAGTTCTAAGAAAATCTGCTCACAGTTCTGGTTCCAATCAAATGTCGTCTCTTTCTTGTTAACTTGGTCAAAGGCAAAGCTATCTTAGAAAAATCCTTGATAAACCGTCTGTAATAGCCTACCAAACCAAGGAAACTCCGAACTTCCGTCACTGACTTAGGCCTTTCCCATTGCAACACGGCCTCAACCTTTGCAGGATCCACTGCAATGCCTTCTTTAGCAATAACATAGCCCAAGAATTTTACTTTCTCAAGCCAGAATTCACACTTGGCAAGCTTAGCATACAACCGCTTCTCCTTCAAGGTTCTTAGGACTATTCTGAGATGCTCCCGATGCTCATTGGAGTCCTTTGAGTATATGAGAATATCGTCAATGAAGACAACTATAAAGGAACCCAAGTAAGGTCGGAATATCCGATTCATATAGTCCATAAAAACTGCAGGGGCATTGGTTAGACCAAACGGCATTACCACATACTCATAGTGGCCATAACGTGATCTAAAAGCAGTCTTGGGTATATCCTCTTCTTTAACCCTGATTTGGTGATAGCCAGATCGGAGATCGATATTGGAAAACACTGCTGCACCACACAATTGGTCCATCAAATCATCGATGCGTGGAAGAGGATGCTTGTTCTTGATTGTCACCTTATTCAGCTGCCTGTAATCCACACACAATCTGAGGCTTCCGTCCTTCTTCTTGACAAAAAGAACCGGTGCACCCCAGGGTGAGACACTAGGCCTGATAAACTTCTTAGCCAACATATCCTCCAACTGCTTCTTCAACTCTACCAACTCAATTGGAGCCATTCTATGCGGAGTCAAAGAAATAGGTCCAGTACCGGGTACCAAATCAATACTGAACTCTACTTCACGTACTGGTGGTAAACCAGACACCTCATCAGGAAACACCTCTGGGAACTCATTCACTATTGGGATTTGGTGAATAGATGGTTCTTTTTCAGTTTCTAAAGCAGCTAAGTTTAACTTTGGTTCTTTGGGTTGGAGGAAGATTATGGTCTTTTTGTGACAGTCTATCATAATGTGGTTTTCTGACATCCAGTCCATTCCTAAGATAATATCTAATTGGGTTAAGGGTAGACATATGATGTTAATGTGGAATGTGTGGTCATGTATTGTGAGGGTACAATTTGGACACATTTGAGAGGTAGAGACTGAGGGATTTGTTGGGGTAGACACTATGAGTTTAAAAGGAACTTTTATAGTAGGCAAATTTAATCTAGTAACACAATCTAGGGATATAAATGAATGAGTTGCTCCACTATCAAATAAAACATTGCAAGGCATTCCATTGATAAGACCAATACCTCTGATGTGATCCTCTGACTGCTCCGCCTCCACACCACTCATAGCATAAACTCTGCCATACACTACTGGTCGAGCTCCCTCATATTGACCCACTAGAACATCTCTCTTCTGATTCTGATTTGGACAATTGGCAGCACGATGTCCAACTTGTTTGCAAATGAAGCAAGGACCAATCTGACCTGGTTGACCAGCATACAACACCCTCCAACAAGTACCCCTGTGAAACTTTCCACATTGCTGGCATTGTGGAAAAGATGGAACAAAACCAGAAATAGCTGCTGGAACTGCTGCTTTCGCGACTACCCCCTTAGCCTTGTTATCTGCAATCTTTGGAGTTGGGTAAGGGTGGTTCCTTTGGATGGAAGGTCCTTTGCCCTTGTCGCTCACTGGCCCACCCACCTTCTGGGCCGCTCTTATGCTCCTATCATTTGCCTCCTTCACCTTTAGATCTCCTTCATACATCCTGCACATATTCACCAACTGTGGGAAATTCCGAATCCCCTGATATCCAAGAGCCAACTTAATCTCAGGTCGAAGACCATTCTCAAACTTGATGCATTTGGAACCCTCATCTGGATGATGCTGATAATATGGAGAGAATTTAATCAACTCCTCAAACCTAGATACATACTCCCCAACAGACATAGCCCCTTGCTTTAACTCCAAGAATTCAATCTCCTTTCTCCTCTGAACATCCTCTGGAAAGAACTTGTCCAAAAACATCTCCTTGAACAACTCCCATGAAATCTGCCTCCCTTCCGCCTCCAGGAAATGGCTGCTGTCCTCCCACCATGATTCCGCATCACCAGAAAGCATGAAGGTGGAATTCGCCACCTTCTCCGCATCGGTACATGGTAAGGACTTGAAAATCTTCTCTATTTCCTTCAACCACTGCTGGGTTCCTGCCGGATCAAACCCACCCACAAACTTAGGGGGGTCCCGCTTCTTAAATTCTATTATGCCATGAGCTGTTGCTTGCGGCTGGGGTTGAGGATGAGGCTGATGATTAGCATTTTGGGCCTGTTGAGCACTGGCCTGAACCAAATTCTCCAGAATATTGGTCTGATTGGCATTGGTCCGAGATAGGTCCTCCAAGACCTCGGATATTCTTTCGAATACTCGATTTTGTCGAGCCGCCATACTAAACTTGGAATCAAAGAGCGATTAATAAGAATCACATCTACAAAGAAAATTTAAAACTAGAACTAACTAACTAATTGCTTAAGAAATAAAAGTAAACTAATTACTAACTACTTTAATGCTACTCTCATGTGGAGTAACACTTTGGGAGTAGGAAAAACCGTACTCCGTAACCGAGGAATGCAACCACTGCTCTGATACCATAAATTTAACACCTTAATCTTAATCTATTTAATTTTATGCAATTAGGAAAAATCAAGAAAATTTTTTGCAAAGGTTCGTCTATAAATCGGACTTATCCCAAAAAAAATAAAACCCTGTCAGAAACCAGAACATTTATAATTACACATACTTATCATTACTTATGCTCATAAGCATAAGATAACATCATCATCATACAACCATATGTTTTACAAAGTCCATAAAGTTTATAAGAATTTGCATACACTCCAAAATAGGTTGTGGTTTGCCAAGCTAAATTTTTACATCAAAAGAATGGATGATCAACCATCCTCACAACCATTGTATATAATATAAATATTTACAACAAAAGGGTAAACCATAATATATGCATCAAAAGAGTAATATATAAAGGGTTTATCAAAAGCATGAAACATGTGTGTGTGCAGCTAGCATGAACTATGATGATAAAGCTACACTCCGTCAGGAAGAGTGTAATGATCCTCGGCAGAGGGAACAGTAGATGGATCCTCGTCATGGGTACCTAAAATGTCAACATGTAAGGGTGAGTAACTCAAATTTAGATTAGAGAAAACATTTAAAAATAAGAATAAGACATAACTAGGCATACCCATGTTACCAAGCAATTTAGAAATGAATTTAACAATGGCTATAATCAATATAAGAACGATACACACTTATAGTATAACAATTTAGTATACAATCACATGATTATGCTATGCGCGTCACACTTTAATGGTTCAATTCATGAATCCGATATTACACAATTTATTTCATTTCGTTTAACTTGAACAATTTGGTCGGATTCAATGAATTAACTCATTTATGCAAGTTCTTCCATACTTTCACTTTCAGTTTCACACTTTAACTTTTACTTTAACTTTTCCCTTTTCATTAACACTTTGACATCCTCACATACACCCTCCACTCTGGGGAAAAACCGACCAGGAGTAAGCATTTCTCAACCTATAATTGGATACTTCACCTCCACTTATGAAGGTCCCTCATATCCGCTTGCGCAGCACTTCACCTCCACTTAGGAAGGTCCCTCATGCAATTTGGGTTGATATGTCCAAATTGGCTTTAGCAGAAATCACCCTTGATTGGCCAAAAGGAGCCAAAGTAATAGAATTATTATGGTTTGCATAGAACCAATCCACAACACGGGAATCAAACCCATGTCTTGTGCAAGATCAAAGTTCTACATAATAATTCTAATAATTTACTTTTGCCCTCATCAATCAAAAAGACGTGTGTTTTTCCCCAACTCCTAACGTCCCCTTTACACCATGCATGATTCAATAATCAAGTATTTTCCAATTGAGATTGAAGCCCTTTTTATTCTTTAGAAATAACATTGGTGTGGTTCAACTCAAATGGAAAGTACTTGTCCCTAAATTTATGCATAACTAATAATACTTTAATTCCATAATTAACAAGAACCTCACAAACACATAGAATAGCAACAATTATCAAACTAACATATAATTTAAGGCATTAAACATAAACAATTACATACATAATATACCATCACTTAGGGTTTTCTAGATTAAACTATTTTCCCTTAATCCTATTTCAACTAATCATCTAAACATACCTAATTAAGTTCCAATTATTAGTTTCTAATATTTCCCCTAAGCTAATCCCAAGTTAAACCCGTTACCTCTTGGAGGGTAGAGGAGAATCTTATAAGTCCTAGTATAAGCTCCAACCTATACTCCTAGCCTCCTAATCCTTGCCCCTTAGTCCTTTTCCAAGCTTCTTTGATGACTAGAAGACCTTGTTAGAATTATTGATAGGATTGGCAGCCGTCACCCAAGAGGGGGGGGGGGGTGAATTGGGTGTTTACGAATACATTGGAAAATATTCGCTTTAAAACGTTTTCAATAAACTTAAAGAGATTTTGCAGTGGAAAACAATATAATGATGAAAACGATTGCGCGAAAGCGAATAATATTATTAATTATATAAAAACTAATATGCGCGGCACAATTAAAAAGATAACAACGAGAAACGTTACCGCGCTAATTAATTTAAAACAATTAAATTAATTATTATGAAAATAGATGTTATGATGCGCAACAAATAAATATAACAGCAGAAAATAAAGAGATGAGAGATAGAAGAGATTGCACAAGAGATTTTTATCCTGGTTTGGCAAACCCGGCCTACATCCAGTCCCCAAGCGACCCGCTTGAGCTTTCACTATACCAAAGACGCCTCGCGTCCCCAAGTACAACCAGAGCACCCCGCACGCTACTAGGAACCTCCGTTCGCTAGGGGCCTCAAAACACAACCAGATAGCCTAACTACTAGGTGCCCCACCGTTCGTCTAGCACTACCCACACAGCAGGGTTCCTCACCCTATAACCACGAACGCAGCACGTCCGCACTAGGAGATTCACTCCCTAGTCACTAAGGGTTACACACCCCTTACACAAATGGTTATGGATATGAATGATTAAGTACAACCACTATGATGCACTCTTGATAGTGCGAATACAACAATATAAGGCTCTAACAAAAGTGTGTTCTATATAACACTGATACAACAATAAAGCTCTAGTGGTGCTGAATTTAAATCACAAGTACTAAGGCCAATATAATTTTTCTCTTCAAGAAATAATATCAAAGTTTAAGAACAGGTTGAAGGAGAAGAGAAGAAGAAGAAGCGTTCAGAAGAAAAGCGTTATCAGAAATAAAAACTTGATTCAAATCCTTTTTATAAAAGCAACAATTAACACATGTTTAAAATCAAAAACAAATCTTAAAGATTTAAGAAATAAAAATAAAGATTTTAAAATATTTGAAATTCAAATTTTGAATTTGAAAAAGAATCAGAATCAAATCAAAAACGATTTTGGAAATAAATCAAATTTAAAAATAAGAATGAAAGCAAATCCGAAAATATTCAAAATTGATTTTCTGAAATCAAATAAGTAAAATAATATTTTTGAAATCAAAATCAAATCAAATAGATTTAAAGAATAAAATAAAATAGAATAAAATCAATTTTGAAATCAGAAACAAATAAAATAGATTTAGGAGATAATTAAACGATTTGATTCTTAAAAACAAATAAGGAAATATTTCAAAATAATATTCAAATTCGAATTTTGAAAATAAATCAGAATCAATTATATAAAAACAAATCAGGAAATAAATCAAAATGATTCTGACACGTTTTTCAATAAAAGCTGAAGTAATCGATTACTTTCTGAAGGTAATCGATTATTCCTTCAAAAATAGAAACTTTTAAATTCATTTGAAAAACAAGTAATCGATTAGACCAACAATGATTAATCGATTACATCACTCCTGTTATTATATGATGCAACTCATTTAATCGATTACTACTCATCAAATAATCGATTACTGAGTCTCTGATCATTATGTGATGCAACATATGTAATCGATTACTACACAGCCTGTAATCGATTACTGAGCCTCTGAAAAATATATGATGCAACAATTCTAATCGATTACTTGAACAATGTAATCGATTACTCTCATAAGAAAGTAATGGATTAGAAAAGTTCACTTAATCGATTACAACCTCTCTGATTTTTCTATGATGCAACAAAGTTAATCGATTAACTCAAGCAGGTAATCGATTACTCTCTCTTGCATACATAAAAATATTCAGAGTTTTATAACATCAAGTATTTTCACCAAAACTAAGATAAAAACAGATTTTCACTAAAAATCTTTTTGCAATTAAAAACATTTTTCATAAAAAGTTCTTTTCTTCTCCTTAACATGAAAAACTAATTTTGGCCATTAGACACTTGTAATAAAAATTCATTACCTTACAAATTTCCTATAGGCCAGGCTATGCTAAACTTGAACATGAAGCTTGAGCCTTGACTTTAGCCTTGAAGCTTGATGCTTGAACTTGATGCAGCTTGATGCTTGAAACTTTGAATCTTGTTTGTAATCATCAAAACATTATCTTCTAGAATCCTTCTAGCATTACTCTTTATGTCCTTTGGGGCAAGCTTGACTTCCAACAGACCTCAAATAAAGTATTGCACCAATTTGGGGTTTATGGGTGATTTGGGGAAAGTGAGAAGAGAGAGAAAATATGTGATCAAAGGGTAGGAAATTCGTGGGGGGATGATGGGTGAGTGATTTGGGGCTTTAATTTCATGAAACTTTGGTGATTACTTGAATAAATTGAAAGCCCTAAGAGAAATTAGGAGAAGGAGTTCGAGTAGAGAGAGAAGGAAACAATGAAAATGGCACTTTGAAACAAGTGTTTTATGACTTAAACACAACCCTTAATCGATTAACTCAGACCTTAATCGATTAACACTGCAGTTAATCGATTAATGCCTGAAGCTGCCTCAAAACTTAATCGATTAAGCCACACCTTAATCGAGTAGTGGCTGAAAGGTGCTTAAAATTTAATCGATTAATGCCCCACTTAATCGATTAACCAGTTACATTTACCCTTCTTTCATGCATTCTAAGGATCCTAAACTTACTATAACCCATTCTAACTTACTCTTAGCTAAAACCTACATCCTAAACACATTCTAACCTATTCTTAACTCATACCATTCTACACTTAGCTAAATGCTAATTCTAAAGACTTACTAATACTAATACCAATTAACACTTCTAAACGAAATCGAAAGTTGAGGATGTTACACATCTATGACTGCCCCTGCTGTGGCCAAGAAAGGCCGACCAAAAATCAGAGGAATATTTTCATCCTCTTCCACATCTAGGACTACAAAGTCCAGGGACAGTATGAAGTCATTAACCTTTACCAAAATCTCTTCCACCACTCCATAGGTGCGGAGGATGGATCTATCAGCTAATTGTAATATGGCAGGGGTAGGTTTAATGTCTCCTAGTTCTAATGCATTGCACACAGATAAGGGCATTATATTCATACTAGCTCCAAGGTCACAGAGGGCCTTACCTGAGTACTCCTTGCCAATACTGATGCTGTAACACCCCGTCTGAATACCTCACATTTGTTTTAATTTGTAAAGTAATCAATTTGAGAAAATGTTTTCAAATGGTATTTTGAAAAAGTATTTCTTGAATTAAATTTATTTTGTGATTTCCAATGATAAAGAGTTTTAAGGAAAATGATTTTTTTTTGTGGGAAAATCTTATGAATTTGGATTGAGTTTTTGATTTAAATTGTTTAAAGTATTTAAGTATTTAATATTTGGTATTTTGTATTTTATGGAAAATGATGAATTTATGAAAAAGAAAAAAAAATGATTTTGTGCATGTGTGTGCATATGTGTCGCCGTGTGGTGTGTGTGTGTGGCATGCATCATGCAAAAATTTTGACTTCTTTGCACCCTAGGTTAGTAGCCAAATAGCCCTAGGTTTAGTTCAGTGTAAAGCTTGATTAGGAGTTTGACCAACCAATAGGAAGTGAGATTAAGCCTAATTCTTCTCTATTTGTCCAATGGCTTGGCTTGAGCCATGCAAGCCTTGATGATGCCAAAATTACCCTTCAATCCACACTCTTGGCCGAACTTTCTTAAGGGCAAGAAAGGGAAATGCTTTGTTACTCCTTATAACCCAAAACCGTAGCACCTCCACTCATTTGCTTCTCATTTCTTTTCCAAACCAACACACAATTCCTAAGAGTTCTCTTCAAACTCTTATAGAGACTTAGAGAGAGAGAGAGAACCCGTGAGCTTGGAGAAGAGAGGAAGAAGAAGATCAAACCTAAAGCTTTAGGATTCTTGAAGACTAAGTGGAGAAGGTTGAAGATCCTTTCTTTTTCTTTAGTATTTTCGAAGATCATAGGGTATTAGTGATAGTTTTTAATTTCCAAGTCTTGTAAAGTTCTTTGTTGTTGCATGTCCAATTTCTTTGAAGATCTATGTTTGTAAGTACTTGTAAAGCCTTGATCTTAAGTTCCAAGAACATCATAAACTTGTAGAACCCTAACTCATAGACATTATCATTCGGTCATGCTTAGAAAAATAGGTTGTGGTGATTTTTATTTCATTTTGAGTCCATGCATGTTAGTTTGATGTTTGATAAAGTTGATCAAAATGATTTTCGTGCTTTGATTTCAACTTTGATTTTTTCTAAAGCTTTGATCTTTGATTTTAATTCAAAAGGCTTTGATCTATCACTTTAATCTTGAAAAAGGGCTTGTTTTCTTACTTTGATTTTCAAAGCTTTTAATCTTGAAGTTTGATTTATGATTTTTGAACTCAAAAGTTTTGGTTCTAGACATGCATGTTACGGTTTTGAGGAGAAACAAAGGGAAACAATTTTCTTTTCAAATGATTTTTGTTTTGATCTAAATTTATGTGTTTCAAAGCTAAGGATTTAAGTTTTCCTCTTGATTTTGTTAGTGTACTTTTCGATCAAGCTTTAAAAACAAAGATCAAGATTGTTTTTCATGATAAGTCTTCTTGCATGAGTTTTCTTTTGATTTTCCATGATTTTTAAGGCACATGCAAAAAGGAGAAATGAAAATGAAATGGTGTTTGAAGTGACTTGTAGGTCACGGTTTTGAGAAAGAAAAAGGGGAAGTTATTTTCTAAAACCATGTGTTTTATATGTGCATGTTTTTGATTTAATGTTTAAAGGTTTTTGCATGAAAGAAAATGCATCAAAGGTTTTGTTTTCTCATAGTAATGATTCGGCCTATACTAGGATAACTAGGCTAGATTCTTTTTGCATGAAATTATCTCTTTGAAATGATTATGTTTTATGACTTTGTTTTAAGAAATTTTTTTTGAATTGTGTTGTTTTACTTTTGGGTCAATTCGGTTTTCATGAAAGAAAAAGGATAAATGTATTTGATTATTTCTAAATGTATTTTTATAGTTTGATTTCTTTTATCCTTTGCTGTCCAAGAATTTATTTCAAAGTATTTCACCTTTAAAAATGTTTTGAGTTGTGAAAAAGGTAGATTTCAAGTGTTATGTGTTTTATAAAAAGTTAGAATGAAAATTGTGGATTTTTCAATATTTTTCAATTTGAAATGGTGGCTGGACTTTTCCATACAGCCACATAAACCATTTGTTTTATTGGTTTTAATGTGAAGTTTTCCAGTGATTTTCCAAGGATTTCAATTATGAGAAAAGATTGAAAGTCGTTTTGATAATCACTTGTATTTTAAGAAAAGAATAAGGAAAGTAAAGAATCTTATATTTAAAAGATCAAGTTATAAATTTTAATTGAAATGATTTTTGATAAAAGCGTATTTATTTTGAGGTTATTCAGTGGACGGTAGGAACTATTCTCAAGGAGAAGCTAGAGATCCCCAAAGTCAAAGTATTTCTCTTGCTGGATTAAGAGGTGAGTGAGTGAGTGAGATTGTGGTGAGCCCGTAACATGGTTGTTCGTATGGTGGTAACATGAGTTTACGTGATATTCTGTCCTATGTTTCTTGAATTAGTGCATGTTTATTCCTATCCTATGTTAGTTCCTTTCTCTTTCTTTGTAAAAGTTATTCTTCGCGAAATGAGTCTGAATGTCGTTATGATTGCATACGAGAAAGCGAAAGTAAAGTATGAGGATTTGTGATAAGAGATATGTGTTGAGATTCAAGATAATGTGGTGGAGTAATAAAGTATCAGATGAGGATATTGCGCTCGTAGAGCCGAGCTTTGTGCTAGAGAATGTGTGATGGAAATGATTGTGATGAGAGATATGTGAATGTATGTGAGAATGATGTGATGGAATTGTGGCCGTGTGGCTTGAGAAAGTGATGGTTTGATTATGTGAAAGTGGGGAAAGATGTAACCCTTAGTGATCGGGTCTTGTCGAAGGGATGTACTAAGGGCAAGCCGATCTTAGGTTAACTAAGGATGCTAAAAGACTTGTAAAATATTTTAAAAGACACTAAAAGACATTAATATTCGCGGTGAGGTATATGAGTGTGAAGTAGTGGAGAGGAAGATACTATGGGTATCTGCGGATACTCAGGTGGAGATTGCATGAGGGGAGGGCAAGGACGGTGAAACGTCAAGAAGCCTCGAGTACATTTTTAGGCGGGACGAATCCCACAAGTGGCACACTAACGTGGTGGGGACTGGGTCTAATGCCGTGGAAAGTACCGCATAGCTAACTAGAAATGATACTGTCACCCCCTTGAATGCAAGTCTACAACAGTGAGAGGGACTGGAACGGGGCATTGTGTTTGCCACTGCGTGGACAGTGAGCCTTAATGTTATTGATATGTTTTGAGGACGAGATCCTCCTAGTCTGGAACCATTGTGTTGAGACAGCTGTCGTGCCCGCGTGGTAAAGGTCCTGTACTCATGTTGGCTTCCGACTAGGTTTGGATGGTGACCGAGGAGATGTAGAGAGTGCGTTTTTCCCCATTGATGGTGATTCCCCTACCTCATTGAGTGAGCTGAGATATGATAAAACTTAATAACTAAAGAGTAAATATATAATTGAATGATGATGAGAATATTGATGAGTCGAGGTTGTTCTGAGAATCATGTTTCTGGATTGGTGGTTTACGCTTACTCATGTTATGTGCTTATTTATTTACGCATTTCTCGTTCATTTCGATTATTATGTTACTCGCTTTGTTATCCTATTCTGTCAAATTGGTCTATCCGTGTGTTCTCTACGCTTTTGGGTATCTTGTCTCATCTTGTATACTAGTCGAGTGTCGTGGTTGTCTATTCTTTTTTTGTCGAGTCTACCCTGAGACCTTACGGTCAACCTGTTAGTGTTTGGAACACTAACTCTCTCCTACCTGGTTGTCGTATTGGCGTCCGCCGGTATTGCAGCGGGTAGATGGCATATCATGTAGCAATCCACATGTGGCCTCTGGAGGGAGGAGCATGGGAAATGGTACCTGATGGTTGGATCTGGCGCAGCGAAACTCGATTGGAGATCGACGATCCGAGACATATTATACGAGGAGCAAGCATGGACGTGCACATGGGACAAGTCACTCTCCGTGACTATCAAAATGGTGGACCGAGGGAGTATCACGAGTTTGGTGGAGATCCTGCACCCCTGGCGGCTGCGATTCTTCAACCAATGGAGGAAGAGGATGTTAGTGACTCGGATCACGAAGCGGAAGCGGATTCGAGCGAAGATATGGAGACGGAGGCTAGTTCCGCTGAAGAGTGATTCCCTGTGTCTGTGTCTAAGGAATGTTGTGTGTCTAGGATCTGAGTCCAGTCGAGGATTATCTTGTTATGTACTACTGATGTAATCAGCTACTTTTATTTTGGTTTGTAATCTCTTTTGTAATGATGGCCTACTTTTGGAAAACCTTTGGAGTGTGACTCCAGTACTTGTGGCACTTGTTTTTCTTTTAAATGAAAACAGTTTATATTTCAATGATGATGTTTTGAGTGGGGAGTTTCGAAAGTGACAACTCGATTTTCGAAAGGGTGGTGTTGGTCGTTAATGAACTTATGTTTTTAAAAAAAAATGGCCTCATTTTTGCAACAAAATAATAATAATTCAGTTAAGTTTTTGGAAGCGAAAATCGGGCTGTTACAGAGGTGGTATCAGAGCAATGTTAATCCTCTGTGGCCTTAAGCCAAGTCTTGTGTGCTTACTCTGTGTACTCTGTGTGTCTAGAGTCTAGGTTTCTGTGTTATCGTGCGTTGAATCTCTTTCTGCTTTATTTTAAGATGAGTCGTACGCGTGGAAGACCTTCTGGTTCAAGTTCGCGAAACCCTGGTGAGGATGCTGATCACCCGGATGCGGCAGATTTCATGACTCGGATGGCAGCAGTGATGACGGGAGTCAACGATAATCTTCAAGCGTTGCATCGTCAGGCGCAGCAGAATTTCAATGTTCAGCAGCAAGCTCAAAATCTGGAAGCCCAAGGCTATAAGGGATTAGACGAGTTCTGTCGTCGCAACCCGAAGGAATTTGCGGGAGGCTTTGCTCCGGATGCAGCTGTGGAATGGATTGAGGATTTAGAGCGTATATTTGGGGGTATGGTGCAGTGCAATGATGAGCAGAAGTTGGCCTATGCTGGGTATATGCTGACAAGGGAGGCTGCAGCATGGTGGCGCGTGACTAAGCAAGTGATGGTGAATCTGGGAGAAGTGCTAACATGGGAGGCTTTTAAGCAAAGGTTTCTTGAGAAGTATTTTCCGTTGTATCTGAGGACGGAGAAGGAAATGGAATTTCTGAGATTGAGTCAAGGGAATTTGTCGATTGATGAGTATGCTTCGAAATTCGAAGAGTTAGTTAAGTATGTACCCCAATATGCTGGAGGAGAGAATGAGCGATCGAAGTGTGCTAAGTTTAGGGATGGTCTTAAGCCTGAGTTTAAGTTAGCTTTTTCTCATTTAGAAATAGATAATTTTGCTAGTTTGGTGAATCGTTGTCGTATGTACGAAGGAGGTCTGAAAGTAAGAGGAGCGGCTGAGAGGGTAGTGAACCCTTCTTCATCTCATGGACCGGTTCGCAATTTTGCTTTTCGTCGAGATTCTGGTGGAAGGTATAGGGCTCCGCACCCGTATTCTAGTTCGAGTGGGAGAAGAGATCTACGCTTCGGAGGCAACGGTAATCGCGGTGGAAACCGTGGGGGCAGCAGCTATGGAGGGAATCGTATGGAGCATGGCGGTGGTAATCGCAACAATTTTGGTGGAGTGAGATCAGGGAACGTACCTCCTCATTGCAACAAGTGTGGTCGTAGTCATTTTGGCCCGATGTGTCCATCAAGGAGTTCGAACTATTTCAACTGTGATAAGCCTGGTCATATTGCAAGAGACTGCAGAGAGCCTAAGCGAGCAGCTAATTCGGGGAATGCTAATCGTCCTTCTATGCCCGGAAGAGTGTTCACGATGAGCGGAATTGAAGCTGCGAATGCTGCTAATCTTATCCAAGGTGAATGTTTCATTTATAAGAATTCCTTGTTAGTATTGTATGATTCGGGTGCTACTCATTCTTTTATTTCTCATGATGTGGTGAATAGATTAAATTTGAAAGTAGATGCCTTACCCTATAACTTGATTGTTTCTACCCCTACTGATAAGCCTGTGATAGTGTCTACCTATTGTCCTAATTGTCCCTTAGAGATAGAAGGAAACACTTATTTTGTTGACTTGATTCAACTACCCCTTTCTCAAATAGACATCATACTAGGAATGGACTGGCTTACTAGGAATCATGTTCTACTGAACTGTTCCGAAAAGTCGTTAGTCTTTAGTGAAACCCAATCTTCTTTGCCTAAACCCAATGACCCTGAGCATTTATCTGCCAAGCAAATTCGAACTTCATTGAAGGAAGGCGCGGTAGCTTACATGTTTTTGGCTTCGTTGGATGTCAAAAAGGACAAGGTGCTGCATGAATTACCCTTAGTTCGGGAATTTCCCGAAGTTTTTCCGGAAGAGTTACCTGGTTTACCGCCAATTCGAGAAGTGGAATTCTCAATTGACGTGATACCTGGAACTGGACCAATTTCCAAAGCACCGTATAGGATGGCCCCGACAGAGTTAGCCGAATTGAAGAAGCAATTGGAGGAGATGTTGGAAAAGAAGATGATAAGGCCTAGTGTTTCACCCTGGGGAGCACCGGTTTTGTTCGTCAAGAAGAAGGATGGTAGTATGAGTTTGTGTACGGATTACCGGCAATTGAACAAGCTGACGATCAAGAACAAGTACCCTTTGCCAAGAATTGACGACCTGTTGGATCAATTGAAGGGAGCGACTGTATTTTCCAAAATCGACCTTAGATCGGGATATCATCAGATAAGAGTAAAGGAGGAAGATATTCCCAAGACCGCTATCCGAACTCGTTATGGTCATTGGGACCATTGTGTTGAGACAGCTGTCGTGCCCGCGTGGTAAAGGTCCTGTACTCCTGTTGGCTTCCGACTAGGTTTGGATGGTGACCGAGGAGATGTAGAGAGTGCGTTTTTCCCCATTGATGGTGATTCCCCTACCTCATTGAGTGAGCTGAGATATGATAAAACTTAATAACTAAAGAGTAAATATATAATTGAATGATGATGAGAATATTGATGAGTCGAGGTTGTTCTGAGAATCATGTTTCTGGATTGGTGGTTTACGCTTACTCATGTTATGTGCTTATTTATTTACGCATTTCTCGTTCATTTCGATTATTATGTTACTCGCTTTGTTATCCTATTCTGTCAAATTGGTCTATCCGTGTGTTCTCTACGCTTTTGGGTATCTTGTCTCATCTTGTATACTGGTCGAGTGTCGTGGTTGTCTATTCTTTTTTTGTCGAGTCTACCCTGAGACCTTACGATCAACCTGTTAGTGTTTGGCACACTAACTCTCTCCTACCTGGTTGTCGTATTGGCGTCCGCCGGTATTGCAACGGGTAGATGGCATATCATGTAGCAATCCACATGTGGCCTCTGGAGGGAGGAGCATGGGAAATGGTACCTGATGGTTGGATCTGGTGCGCCGAAACTCGATTGGAGATCGACGATCCGGGACATATTCTACGAGGAGCAAGCATGGACGTGCACGTGGGACAAGTCACTCTCCGTGACTATCAAAATGGTGGACCGAGGGAGTATCACGAGTTTGGTGGAGATCCTGCACCCCTGGCGGCTGCGATTCCTCAACCAATGGAGGAAGAGGATGTTAGTGACTCCGATCACGAAGCGGAAGCGGATTCGAGCGAAGATATGGAGACGGAGGCTAGTTCCGTTGAAGAGTGATTCCCTGTGTCTGTGTCTAAGGAATGTTGTGTGTCTAGGATCTGAGTCCAGTCGAGGATTATCTTGTTATGTACTACTGATGTAATCAGCTACTTTTATTTTGGTTTGTAATCTCTTTTGTAATGATTGCCTACTTTTGGAAAACCTTTGGAGTGTGACTCCAGTACTTGTGGCACTTGTTTTTCTTTTAAATGAAAACAGTTTATATTTCAATGATGATGTTTTGAGTGGGGAGTTTTGAAAGTGACAACTCGATTTTCGAAAGGGTGGTGTTGGTCGTTAATGAACTTATGTTTTAAAAAAAAAATGGCCTCATTTTTGCAACAAAATAATAATAATTCAGTTAAGTTTTTGGAAGCGAAAATCGGGCTGTTAACAGATGCGGAGGTTGAAACTTCCCGGATCCTTCAGCTTCGGTGGCAGGTTGATCTTGATAATGCTGCTACACTTCTCCGCGATCGGAAATGTATCTTCCGAGAGCATTCCCTTCTTCCTTGTGAGCAGATCCTTCATTCGGGTACAGAGGCATCTGTTCAAGAGCCTCTGCAAACGGAATGTTGATGTGGATCTTCCGGATCATCTCCAAAAATCTGGAGAAGTGTCGCTTATCTTCTTCCTTCTTCAGCCTCTGAGGATAAGGCACCCTCAAAGGCACGAATCAGGCTTTGGTGGGCTGTGGTTGAGATCCGCAAGTGGACCCTGCGCTTTCGATGCTCCTTGCTTCCCTTGCTCTTGATCATTCTTTGCATCCGTCCTAGGTTGCTCTTCCTTCTTCTTTTCCCCTTCAGTTGCATCACCCTTCGAATGTGGCTCCTCATAAGACCTGCCACTCCGAAGAGTCACCACCATGCATCGCTCCTTGGGATTGGTAATTGTGTCACTAGGAAAGGTTCCTAGTGGCCTCTCTGAGAGTTGCTTTGCAATTTGGCCCACTTGCATCTCCAAGTTGCGGATGCTAGCCTCTTGATTGGTGAGTTGCGCTTTGTTTCGTCCATGAATGTTGTAGTGTGGGCGGCTAGCTTCTCCAATGCTACTTCCCAGGCTAGCTTATGTGTCTGCTGGGGTGGTTGTAACACCCCAAAATTTTAATCCCTGATTAATGGAAAGTTAATTATAAATTTTGTTATAATTAATTATTTCTATTTTTAATCTTTGATTAAAATCTGTGATTATGTTATTAGTGGATGTATGAATTTATTTTGTAAGTATATTTATGCATAAAATAAACATTTTTGCATATTAGTCCCTGAGTTGGGACCTAGAAGTAATTATAGGAAAGGTTTTGGAGGGAAAATAAATAAAATTATTATTTTTCAAAAACTGACCAAAACACTCGAGTATTTCTGAAAAGACTCGAGTGTTCTAGTCAGAGTTGCACGGGTTAGTGCGTTTGGTGAGTCACCACCAACGATTCCCGTCGTGTGACACGAATACTCCACTCTCAACACCTCAATGGTGTCGTGTCGACCTGCATGCAAGCTTTAATCGTCTATTTAAGCTCTTCATCAACGAATTTGAAGACTTTGTTGATGAAATTGTGAGGTTAGGGTTCTGAATTCGTTTCCTTCGATTCCTCTTCACTTCTGAGTGTTTCATTTCGAGTGATACACGATTACAAAGCTCACATCCAGGGCTTCATAAAGATACTAAGTTTGTTAGTTGAGAGCAAGTATAGAGTGAGAACCGAATCTGAGAAGGGAAGGAGTTGAAGTTGGTTTTTGTTCCTGGAGCTTACTTGGGCCATCGATTTTGGTAAGCCCTTGAACCTTTGAGACTTCAATTTCATTCCATTCTGTAACACCCCGCAAATTCCTCGTATTAAATTAAAACACTAAAGAGATTATTTTTTTGAGAAAAGTGTTTTGAAAGAATATTTTCTTGAATGATTTTCCTAAATTCACATTTTCAAGATAATGGGTAAATTTTAAGAAATTGATTTTTCTGAAATTATATTCAATATTTAGAAATTGAGTTTGTCTTTAAAATCTATATGCTTGATATTTTGTAAAAGTACTTGTGATATTTGTGTGAGTCATTATATGATGAACAAGAATTATTTCCTAGGTGTGTGTATATACGATTTTGGTATGTATAAGTATGCTTAGGATTATATGAGTATTTAATCATGAAAAAGAATATAATGTATGTGTAAATGTATGTGAATAAATATATATGAGTGATGTGTGATGCATGAATGTATGTATCTATATGTATGATATATGTATGCCGTATGAACAAGATGCCATCAAAATGTTAATTGTATGCATGCTCATGTATGTGTTGAGTGTGTGCATTATTCCATGAGTCCATGCTATGTGTTGATGAACATGAAAATAAATTGTATGTGAATGTGTGTATATGTGTATGTGGTTCGGCCAAGCATAGAATAGAAGAACCAAGTAGGAGTGACTTTCTTATATATTAAGAAAATGAAAGTTTGAATAAGAAAAAAGGAGGAAACTAGGAGGTGTAAGTCATGAAACCTAGTGAAGACTTTTACTCCACCATGTCCCCCACGACATGACCCCTCCCATGCAACTTTGTGGCTGGACCGAATTGCCCATGAACCAATGCCTTGAACCAAGGACAAAAGAGGAAATTACCCACCCTTGCCTTTGCCATTAAAACCGTGTGGATGAGTGAGTGTGTGTTTGGTTCATTTCCTTCTTCCTTTCAATTCTTTCATAACACACACCAACACACTTACTCTCAAGAGCATTCTCAAACTCTTGGGACATAGAGAGAAAGAGAGTGAGGCCGTGAGGAGAAGAGAAGGGAAAAAGAGTGAGAATCCAAACCCTTGACCCCAAATATCCTTGATTTCTTCTTTCCACACATATTCTTCTTCAAAGATCAAGGAGAAAACCCTATCAACCCTAGAAGAAGAGAGAGACCGATGCAAACCCAAGAGGAGGAGAAGAGGAGATTTGAAGATCTAAGTTAGGAATTAAGGTAGAGAGAGTTTGATTAAGTGATTTTTATGTTGTAAAGGACTTTTAATGGACTTTATTTAATTTTTGTGATGCATGTAATTATTTTTGAGTGATCTTGAGATCTAAGTGTCATGCATGTTATTTTTGTGCTTTGATCTTGAATGTTGATGTTGAAAAGCTTTGATCTCTTACTTGTAAATTTTCTTCATCACGGTTTTGTTTAAAGTTGTGCCAAAAATTCATGTCTTGTATTGATCTTATTTTGCATGTTGATTTTGTGGCTTTATAGTTCTTATTTTCCCTTGCATGCCCTCTTTATGTCTTGATCTTGGATTTCTAGGACTAAATGAACTCATAAATTACCAAATCAAAAACTAAATGATTCGGCCATGAGTAGAAAACTTAGGTCTCATGCTTTTAATTTGATCTAAGTGATTTCATGCTACTTCTATGTTTAGGAAAAAATTAATTTCTAACTTATTTTTCACGATTTGCTTGGAGATTTGAGTTTAAGTTTATATTTTTGCCTTGATTTTCTTTTGCATGTCTTGATCTATGGTTGAGTTTTGAGAAAACATGAAGCTTAAATCTTGTATGTCTAAATTGAGTGTAAAGTCTTGATTCCTTGTATGCATGTCACGGTTTTCATAAGAAAATAAGCCTAGCAAGTTTTAAAAATAATTGTTAGTATGAAAAGAGTTTGCATCAAGATTCTTTTGTGTGTGTGTGATGATTCGGTTGATAGTTTAGAAAATAAAATGATGCTTTTTAGTCTTGCATGATATGATCTATGAATTTAAATAATTGCATGTGAAAACAAAATTATAAGACTTTGCCTTCTTGCATGTCATCATTCGGTCAAGTCTAGGGAGAATAGGAAAACCCTGCTAGGTTATCATTTTAATTACATGCATGTTGACAATTGTTCCACCTAGAGATTTTTAGGTGCATGCATGAGTTTTCTTAGAGGATAAAGACTTTGACATAATTCTTGACTTTATTGTGTTAAGAAATTGAATTTTTATTTGCTAAATTTCTTGTGAAACTCACGGTTTTTATAAAGAAAACAAGGAAATAAGTTTTTGAAAATGATCTTTGCATTGATCCATGCTCTTTGTGGATGCATGATGAATATTTGACCTTGCTCTATCATGATGATATTCGGTCTATATATGTTAGCTAGACTAGAATTTCTTTTCAATAAAATGACTTAGAAGAAATAAGTATGTTTTAAGAAATTGTGTTAAAATGAATTGCTTGAATTTACGTTGTGAACATTTATTTTCTAACCGGTTCTTCATTTAAAAAAATAAAGGAAATAAATAAATTAAGTTAATCTTAGAAGAGTGTTGTGTTTGAATGCATATATGTGTGAGTGTGTGTTTATGTGTAATCGGTTGAGATTAGAAGAAAATGGAATTTAAATGCCTAAAATAAACCAAGTGGATTCATGTGATTTAGATTGTGATGTTTGATCTATTTTCTTTAATCATATTCGGTTAAGTAGTATAAATAGGTCTAGGGAGTTTAGTTGCATGAAATGGAATGTGTATGATGATTTTGAAGGATATAAATTGTCTAAAGTAAGGAAAAGGAATATTGATGTGTTGGTTTGAAATTTGATTACGTTTGGTTTATGAATGCTTGCATGCCTAAGTGTTGTTTGCGGTTGTATGTGGTGTGATGATATTCATGGTTGTTCAAGTGTTAATTTTTAATGAAAGCATTATTTAAAACCAAGAGTATTTTTATAATATTTTCGGAAGTTTCATTCAAGTAAATTGTGTAAAACTGTTTTTGCTGTCCAGAATTACTTGGACGTGCTTTTCACGTTTAAAAAAAAAATGTTTTCATATGATTTAAAGCCAAGTTTTCAATTAATAATTGATTTTGGTTATATTTTCAAAGTTTACCCCAACAAAGAAAAGACACGTATCCAGCTAAGAAAAGATTTTCTCATGTAAGTCAATAACGTAAAGTGTTTCATGTAATACGAGGAAGGATATAGAAAAGAGATTGGGACAGTTGGCAGCACACGGATTCGAGGAGAGCACGCCTTAAATAGCTGGACCTCAAGTGAGAGAGAAGCTTTCCTAAGACACCGTGGTAGCTAGGTGATATATTAGGACGTTCTGTATCAGCTCAAAGATCGGAACTTAGTGGTTCTAAGTCAATAGTATAGTGGCAATTGTTTGTCTTGTGTGGCCACTTATACGAAGAAGACGAGGACCACATTATTGTGTGTGATGATTGTGTGATGTTGTGTGTTGATAGCATGCTTTCATTTATTTATTTAATTATGTATAATGATGCTTATTGCTGTTGATTATGATGAGTAAATGGCTGATGGACGTTTATTACGTCCTGGATAAGAAAATGGAAAAATAGAAAGTAGTGGCATAAAGAGAAAAGATCAATGATAGAGGATAAGGAAATTGAATAAGAAAAAAAAAAAGAAAGGAGTTGAGATGGGGAAAAGAAGTAAGGATAATGCTGAGGAGAGTGGTGTGGATTGTTGGGACAAGAGGTGAATTGAGTGGAGCTGGACTCCTTTGTTTTGGTTTTAGACTGGGAACTAGTGTTGAGTTGAGCTTGCTCCTCCACTAGCGCTCAGCAAAAATGTGTTTTTGAAAAAGGGTTTTTGAAAAAGGAATTTTCGAAAGGATTTGTGAAAAGGAATTTTTATAAAGATATCTTCGGAAAAGGGTTTATGAAACAAATTTTTTTGAAAAGGTTTTTGAGATAGGATTTTGAAGAAGCTTGTGAAACAATATTTTCAAAGGATTCTTTTTATTTTATGAAACGATCTTTTTGAAAGGATATTTATGGAACAATATTTTTGAGAAAGTTTTACGAAATGATCTCTTTGAGAAAAGTCTGTGAAAATAATACATTTGTGAATGTTGGTGAAAATAAAGTTTTGTAAAGGTTTTTGGAAAGAGTGTTTGTAGAAAGTTTGAGAAATAAGGTTTTTAGAAAGTGGCGAAATCAAAGATTTTTAAGGAAGGATGGTAAAAAGGAAGATTTGAGAAATGATGATGTGACTGGAAAGAAAGTTGCGAAGTAAGATGTGAAGCCAAGGAAGTAGTCCCAGCTCTGAGCTATGCGTGATTTTGATGAGAGAAAGAAATTGCAAAGTTAGTGGTCGGGACTCATTGAAGGGATGTACGAAGGGTGAGCCGATCATTAGGGTTAATTAAAAAGATAAAAAACTTTAAAAGACATTAACATCAAACGTAGTGAGGAATGAGAGTAACCCGAAGTAGTGGAGAGGAAGATACCATAAGTATCTGCGGATACTTAGGAGGAGATTGCATTAGGGGAGGATGATGACGGTGAAACGTCAAGAAGTCTAGAGTATTGTTGTAGGCAGAACGAATCCCATAAGTGGCGTACGAACGTGGTAGGGACTGGGTCCAATGCCGTGGTAAGTTCTGCATGCGCACTAGAACAATACTGTCACCCCCTAGATTGCAAATCTAGAACAGTGAGAGGGACTGGAGTGGGGCATCTTGAATTGCCACTGTGAGACAGTGTGCCGTGAATGTTTATGAAATGATATTATTGATTGAGGCTGAGTCCTCCTGGTCTGGGACCATTTGTTGTGAGACAGCTGTCGTGCCCGCACGGTAAAGGTCCTGTACTCCTGTTTGCTTCCGACTAGGTTGGGTGGATGGCCGAGGAGATGTAGACTTGAAACGTGAGTGCTAACTACGAAGGAACGCGGACATCAATGATGCTTTAACCCCCTTGATCATCGATGGTGGTAATTCAATAAGACATGATAAGAAAAGACTTATTATTAAGGGAAGTAAAAGTTTATGAGATGTGGATAATGAGAAGAGAAATATGGATGGAAGTAACGGAATCATAATAAGTTTGGGAAGATAAGGAACAATGATGATAAGATGGAATACTGAGGTGTATTGATGATGATAGTGTGCTTGTTTGTTATCCTATATGTGTGTTATATATTGTGTGTGTGTCCTATATCTTGCCTACCGTAATTCCACATCGTCGACGCTACGGATCGCTTACTCTCTCCTGTTCGTTGGTACATCGGTGTTGCTGATATCCCAACGGGCAGATGGATCGTCGCTTGGAAATCTCTACGTGGCTTCGTGAAGGGAATGGATGGAAAGCTACGCGTTACGGATGGGTATGGACTGGACATGCTCAGTTGGTAATCGCAGACCCGGAGCATAAGCTAGGAGGAAAGACAACGAGTTCATGTTTAGGAAGCGTATCCTTTGTGGGACATAATTCTGAACCACCATCTCGGGATACCAAGAAGGAGAACCCTGTGAAGCTGTTCGGAGTGGAGCTTAAATCGAATTCTGAAGTAGAGTCAACAAGTGAGGTCGCATCAACCTCTGGTACAAAAGCACCAGCAAAGAAGAAAAGGAAGCTGGATCCGATCATCTTTGATAGGAAAAGGGAGCCAGTGGTGGAATTAGAATAAGTTGTTATTCGTATTTTGTATTCAGGATTACCTAGGTGATGAGCTATTGCTGTATTGAAGCATGCCCGACTTTTAGGGAATGTAAGGACACTTTTTATGAAACATGTTTAAGTCCTTTTGATGAAATGAATGGAATTACTTAAGTTGGAATCAAACTGTTTTCTTGATAAAATGTTTTTGAAAAAAAAATAGAGTGAATGAGTTGTGGTTTTAAGTAACAACTCGGTTTTCGAAGGAAAAGGTTGAAGGATATCAATAACTTTCCAAGAATGTTTCAAACCCTTCAACAATGTTTTACACAAAAAAAAAAATTTCCCCAAAAATTTGGCCTCATTTTTGCAACATTAATAAATAAAAGTCAGTTGTTTTGGTTTTCGGAAATCGGGCTGTTACACATTCTCTTATGCATGTTGCAGAGGACGATTTCTAATTATTTTCCCCAATTGTTTTGCATGATTTAACCATTAAAATCTCTGGTTTTATGACCTCACTCAAAACTGTGTTGCTGTCATATGATTCTTGGGGAAACTAGCTTGGAGTTCGTTTTTCTGTTCAATTTCAGTTCTCACATGATTTTGAGGTAAGGGGAAAGCTTTCTATTCACTAGATAGAGTTTAAATTTCATGAACTTAATTAGAGAGCCACCAAGAGGCTCTAAGGGCTTAGATTGAATAGGGAATTAGGTTTGGAGGCCAACTTATGCTCTATTGTTGTTTTGAGCAAGTTACATATGATGCATGCAAGCTGTTTTAAGCTCAAATTCACAAGTTTATTGAGTATATTGTAATTTGATATGTTAAGTTGTGAATTTGCAAGTTTTATGCATAAACTCTTGATTCTCTGTCAAATATGTAAATTGATGTGTTTTAAGTGTTTGAGCATGTTCAATATGTGATATATGAACATTGTTGATCATTGGATTGAACTAGAAATGGTTAGAATTGAAAATGGTATGTTAAAACCAAGTTTCCAGTCTGTTTTGTAAGAAAAGACTCGAGTACTTGGCTTGATACTCGAGTAATTTTTGATAAAACAGTGTATCTTTGTGTTAGAACACTCGAGTATCAGGCCCAGAACTCGAGTATCAACTGATGCTCAGAAACATGTTCTGATAAACCACTCGAGTAATGCATGAGTCACTCCAGTATTCTGGATTTGATGAAGAACACTCGAGTACTCATGAACTACTCGAGTAATTTTTAAGAATCTGAAATCTGGACTTTATGAAAAACATGAACAACTCGAGTAGCCATGAACCACTCGAGTAATCTGGAAAAAAGAAAAAAAAACTGAAGAACCACTCGAGTATCCTGAAGAACACTCGAGTAGTTTTGCCCAGAATATTAAAAATACCATTTTTAATTCTGAATCATTTGTGTAATACTTAAATGACTATAATCCAATTGATCTAAGACTTAAAAGAAATTGATTGATGATATGGTAATTTCTTTTGGAAGACGAGACGTTGCTCGGGTGGCACGTCAGGTATTATTAAAAAGAAAGACACCAATCAATTCCTTTAAGTGAAAGATAAAGCATTCATTCTGGAGTTTGGACGATAGATCATTTATCATGTTTTGGTAACATGAGGAGGGCCTCTGGGAGTGCCAATTGACGGCTCGCTTGATGACACGTTATGGTTGACGACGTGGTCGGCATAGTGAGATGCTGATAGTATGGTTATACCGTTTGGATGACGGGACGTGCTCGGGTGGCACGAATTCCAAGCTTGTCGTGTACATTCTTGGTGAATGTACGAATGTTGTACACCTAGGAGTACAACGCACTGTTGAGTGCTGGACGAAGTAAAGGATGGACGTCAGAGAGTGACATAGAATGATGGAGATAGGCTTGAGAGCTAAGTTCATACATCATGCCACTCATTTAAACTAAAGTTGATAAATGAAACAGGTATGAGCATCTTACTTGCAGTTAATATTTGCTAAATGCTAAGTGTGATTGTCATTTATTGTTACATGTATATACCTTCACATTGTACATATATTTATGCTCTATTGATTATGTATATAGAATTGCTTACCCCTATGCCCTTGTAGGTGATGTCACGTTACATCGCTTGCATCGAGATCCGGCCACTTCCTAGTGGCATATGGATCTACGAGGATCACCGCGCGGTGTTCGAGGGAGAGGTAGAGGTTACCTTCTACCACCCGAATCCGCTGATCCGGTTCCGTCCTCGTAGGTTCAGGATTCCCATCATATACACTATGCACGTACCACCCTTTTACACATATCATGGACCACCTCCCACACGACCAGCTCGCTCGTATCACAGTTTCCGTTTTTGACCTACCCGCTCACACCCTTTTTCTTCGAGAGTCGTCCGCGAGGAGACTCCCCCATCTGATCCGAGGAGCCCAGTTAGGGTCTCACCATCTCCTGACCCGGTACCCAGTGGTAGGGTACCCACTCCATCGGATGAGATTGAGGAGGACCCTGTGGAGGACGAGAGCGGAGGCGAGCCAGTCGTTCATTCTACCGGGAGTCAGTGGAGGGACGATGATCCCTAGGTATGTGCATATGGTATGTGGTGAGGATCACGGGATCCGGTGAGGGGATGCTGTGGAGGAGAGCTGTTGATGATGTCTGATGATGATTACTACTTATGCTATCTGGAGACTACTACTACTACTACCACTGCTGTTATCAGATCTATGTGACCACCTCTAGAGTTTATATTTTGATATGTATATATTGTAGATATATCTTTTGAGAACTTTGGAGCGATGGTCTACTTTTGATGCATATATTATATTATGGACTTGTACTGGGGTCTTGGAGACTTTTATGTATGGACTATGTATCATATGACTCTTGATATATATATATATATATATATATATATAAAATCTATGTTCATGTTTCTATTGGTTATATAGTCCTATTATTTCCGCTTACTCTGATAAAGGTTATTTGAAAGAATTCGGCTATGTTATTTGAAAATGATATCAGTTCCGCGAAAGAAACAAATGGATAGCATCGCTTAATCTTACTATGTAAATACGTTTTCAAAAGTATCGATGCTATCTGAATTATGAAAAGGTTTTATTGTCTTAGCAAATGCCGAATTCAATACAATGTTAAAACGATATAAATTACATACTCCAAGAACACCATGTTTTGCTTTGTGCACCTGCCTGATAGAAAATGAAAAGTAAGTTTTTGATTTCCACATTTTTTTAAACATTGACAAGTCCATATCTTATCCAAGTAATAGCATATTTATTGTACTAATTACTTGAAGTATAAAGAAGGGTGTCACAGTGGTTGTGGTGGATTGAGAGCCGGGGTATGCCATGAAAAGTTGGGATGGTTGCGGTATGCTGGATTGTAGGAGTTGGAGTACATATTGTTTTTATGTCCTCCACCCCCACATAATTTGCCTGCTCCTCAATTGTCACTGGTCATTCTCCTATGTCCTTTGCACAATCACCATTGCGGTGATTCCCTCCACAGAAGTCGCACTTCAGGGTGTTGACAGCTGAAATCTGAGCTTGACCCATCTGCTTGGCCAATGCAGCTATCTGTTGCTGCATCTCCTTATTTTGCTGAATAATGGTCTGCACTTAGGTTGAGCTCAAGTATGAATTTCTCAGGATGGTCTTCTCCGTGATAGCCTGGCTGTTGTTGTAGGCCATTGTTTCTATGATCTCCTTTGGCTCTTCAATAGTCTTCTTCAGAAGGGAACCCCCAGATGCTGCATCTATCATAATCTTGTTCGCCATCTTCAGTCCAAAGTAGAATAGCCGGATTTGCATCCAGTCCGGAATGGCATGAGTTGGGCATTTCTTGAGCAGCTGGTTGTACCTATCCCAGACTTCATGTAAGAGCTCTCCATGTTCTTGCATGAAGGAGTTGACATCCTGGCGCAATCTTGCTTGCTTTCCCACTGGAAGTAACTTGTCTATGAATTTCTTGACAAGCACTTCCCAGCTAGAAAGATTGCCCGGTGGCTGATTCTTCATCCAAGTATAAGCAGGTTCTCTCAAAGAGAGAGGAATCATCCTCATCCTAATCGCTTCCTCCGATGCACCCTCGATCTTAAAGAAGTTGAGCATGTTCAAGAAATAGGCCACATGCTCCGTGGGGTCTTGGTGTGGGGCGCTTGAGAATTGATCCTGCTTGATAAGATGGATGTACTGGGGATCAATCTCAAACGATGCTGCGGTGATCGCCGGCCGGACTATGCTGGAGATGCATATATCCGGGTCCATGGTGGTGTAGTCCGCCAAGGTCTTCCTGACCGGAGGTGTTGCTTTGGATCCATTGTCTTAAGCCATCTTCTTCTCTTGCTCTTTCCTTTCCTTCTTTGCTTGCTTCTTCCTCCTTTTTTCACTCAACTCCACGTCAGGGTCCAAACGCAAAGCTTCTCGATTAACTGGAGAATGCAAATGCATAAGAGGTTACACAATACTTGTTAAGAAAGTAAAGAACAATAAAAAATAAAAAAAATAAATTAAACTAAAAACTACTTCTATGTGCCGAAAATAAATTGAAACGAATATTAATCCCTGGCAACGACGCCAAAAACATGTTGGACTGTCAGCAAGTATACTAGATCGTACAATAGTAATATAATGAAAGTGAAATTATCGTCCCACGAGGATTGCAAATTGTTCAATTAATTTCACCTAAGAGTAGTTTTAAGTCCAATCTATTAAATAAAATTACTTTTTAAATTTGATTTTGAAATAAAATTAAAAATAAAATAAAATACTGAAAAATAAAAGAATAAGGTTTCAATGGAAGAAAAGTGGTTAGTTAGGAACTTAGTTTCATTGCAGACATCATTAATTAATTCTGAATTATTGTTTTTCCTTTAAACCAAGAACAAACTCCTAAATTAGCAATTACTAGATTCCTCTTATGTAATTACTGTTTATTATCCAATTTGATAACTCTTAATTCCTTAAGAAATTAAACCATTGAATAACCTTAATTAGAACATTGAATTTATGAAAAGTTACATTAAAATCCAAAAGTATTCCTACAAGTTGGATAATTATGCTGTTTGATTGCAAGACCTATTCTAAATCCTAACTTTCAAATTAAAGATTTAGAGATCCAAAACACAAATTGATCAGGTTAATGCATAACACTAAAAACACAATCAAACACTTGATTTAAAACTGGAAAAACACTAATTCATAAATTAAAACAAACCATCCATGCAAATCCACCATGTTCATAACACAAGGGTTTAGTTTCACATCATAGAAGGAAGAAACAAAACTGAAATAATGGAATTCATTCCTAAATTACCACTAAAACTGCATTGAATCTTCAATCTTCATTGGATTCCTCCTTCAAATTGCTTCCAAAGTGTGTAATCTCCCTCTCTAAAAGCTGCTAACCTAGTCACTAATCCTCATATAAATAATAATACACTCAATCCTAATAGAATCCTTCGAAAATACTCTGAAATTGGCCCAATTGGGCCTGAACGTGCTGCGCGCGCTTGGGCATCCCACGCTCCACACCTGGGCGCGCCAGGTCTGATCACTGTGGTTTAGCGTGGCTCGCGCGCCTGGGCATGCGGATCTGCACGCCTGGGCGTGTGATGCCTCTTCTGACTCCGTTTCGCTCCGTTCTTGCGCCATTTTCAAGGTCTTCTTATGCTCTTTCCAGCTCCATAATTATTTTCTCCAATTAAGCTCAAAAAGTACCTGAAACATACCCAAAACGGAACAAAACGTTCAAAGGACTCTACTTCTAATAAAAATCATAAATTTAACAAAAACAACCTATATTTACAAGAGAAACAAGCCAAAACCATAGTAAAAGGACGTGAAATCAAGCCCAAAAACATCATATATTAGACCCAAATCAAGTAGAATGGCCATTCATGACACTTAAAGTCACCATAAAGCTTCTTCAAAGTGTAACCGCCCTCATTAAATGAACTTGAGTGGAATTGAATTTGTAACCATAGCATTTAATGCATCTTAAGTTGAATTGAGATGCATTGAGATGCATTTAGTCTTCATTTAACTTGAAACTGCTTCCACTAAGTCTTCATTAATGGTTGAAATGTAACCTCCATGGATTTCAAGTGATGAACTTCTCAACTTCTTCCTTGCATCCTAAGGAAGCTTTTCATCTTCCACTTTGTCTTGTGTCTTCAAGCATCACGCCTAAACCTTCCTTTAGTGTAAGAAACATAAACATAAAAAATTGTGGGCAAACTCCTAAGGCCTTATTACACACCAAAGTTTATTAACAAAGCAAAGTTTAGACACAAACACATAAGATCTTAAGGATTGATAGTCATTATCTCAAAGGTCATCCTCATCTTCTTCTTGGACTTTGGGCTCTTGGGCTTGATTTGGGTCCATTATATGATGTTTTGAGCATGGATTTGACTCCCTTTTACTAAGGATTTGGCTTGTTTCTTTAGCAAATTTAGGAATTTTAGTATAGTTTTAGGAATTGTTATTAGTTTAGCATTCTTTGAATGTTTTGATCCATTTATTCATGATTTCAGGTTCTTTCGGAGCTTAATTGAAGAAAATAAATATGGAACTGGAAAGAGGACGAAAAGACCTTGAAAATGGCACAAGAACTGAGCGAAACGGAGTCGGAGCAGGTGGCTCACGCCCAGGCATGGCCACCACGCTGGTGCAACTTCATCAGACCCGGTGCGCCCAGGCATGTGGCCTGGGGCGCCCAGGCGCGCATGACCCGGTGCAGGCCCATTTGGGCTTGTTTTGCTGATTTCTGATGGGATTTGTGTAGGATTTGTAATATTCTATTTATTCTAGTCTTAGA
The DNA here is from genome assembly GCA_037953625.1 of Crotalaria pallida. NCBI lineage: Eukaryota > Viridiplantae > Streptophyta > Magnoliopsida > Fabales > Fabaceae > Crotalaria > Crotalaria pallida. Next base: position 92,042,982 of record CM075649.1, on the reverse strand, counting down.
ATAAGGTTTAGCAGCTTTTCGAGAGGGGGAGATTACATGATTTTGGAGAGCTTTAGAGGAGAAGAAGATCGGAGATTGGAAGATTGAAGATCTCCGATCTCTTCACGGTAATCCTAATTGTTTATGATTATGGATTACTCGTCTATGGTTTTTGTTCATATTTTCTTAATTTGTAACTAAAACCCTCGTGTTAGGAATTGGTGGATTTGTATGGATTAGTTTATTGATTTAATGAATTGATGTTTTTCCGTTTCTAAATCAAGTGTTTGATTGTATTTTCACCGTTACGCATGGAAGTAGCTAATCTATGTTTTGGATCTCTAATTCGTCAATTGGGAGATTAAGGATTAGAATAGGCCTTCAATCAAACAATATAACTATTCAACCCGTAGGAATACCTTTGGATTTTTATACAAATTTTTATACATTCCACTGTTTTAATAAAGGTTATTCAATGGTTTAATCACTTAAGGGATTAAGGGTTATCAAATTGAATAATAAACAGTGATTTCACAAGAGGGATCTAGTAATTACTACCTTAGGAATTTGTTCTTGATTTAGGGAAAAACATAGATTCATGATTAATAAATAACGCCTACAATGAAACCACGTTCCTAACTCGTTTTCTTAAATTTCTCACAATTTTTACTTAATTTCTGTTCCTATTTTATTTCAACTCAATCTTAATTAATTAATTAGAAACCTATATATTTCGCTTCTAACTACTTTTTGGTGAAAACTAATTGAACAATTTGCAATCCTTGTGGGGCGATAACTAGTCTTATTGACTATATTACTTGATGACCCGGTATACTTGCCGGTAGTCCAACAAGTTTTTGGCGTTGTTGCCGGGGATCGAAATTCGTTTCAATTAGTTTTCGATACTTAGTAGTAGTTGTAGGTGAAATTTATTTTTTTTAGTGTTCTTGTCTCGACAGGTGCTGCGTAATCTTTTTGTTGTTTTTGTGCTCTGCAGGTAGAATTATCTATTTGAGTGCAAAGAGGAAGAAGAAACTAACACAAGAGGGGAAGGAACAAATTTAGAAGATGGCTGAAGGAGGAGGATCTCACAGATCCTCTTCGCCTCCTCCTTCCTGGAGGACTTTGGCGGAATATGCAACCGTGAACCCAGACTTCAGTGCTTCAAGCATAGTCAGGCCAGCCATCACTGTGACTACATTCGTGATCGATCCGCAGTACATCCACCTGATCAAACAGGATCAGTTTAGTGGTGCGCCGCATCAAGACCCCAGGGAGCATATCGCCAACTTTCTGGGCATGCTCGATTTCTTCAAGATCGAGGGTGCTACGGAGGAGGCCATCAGAATGAGGATGTTCCCTCTCTCGCTGAGGGGCGAGGCGCTAACGTGGGTGAACAACCAAGCACCCGGGAGTCTTTCCAGCTGGGGAGTACTTGTCTGCAAATTCATGGATAAGTTCCTTCCATCTGGGAAGCAAGCAAAGCTGAGGTAGGATGTTCACTCATTCATGCAAGAGGACGACAAACCATTGAATAAAGCTTGGGAGCGCTACAACCAGCTGCTAAGGAAGTGCCCAACATATATGCCCGACTGGCAGCAGATTCAATTTTCCTATAATGGGCTCAACAGATTTAACCAAAGCATGATTGATGCAGCAAATTGTGGATCGATGAGGAAGAAGACTGTTGAAGAGGCCAAAGACATTATTGCAAACATGGCATTCAGCAGCAGCCAAGCACTAAGGACCCAGGTAGAGCGAAGCATCCTGAAGAGTTATGATCTTGACTCTACTCAAGCCCAGATCTTGATCCAGCAGAACAAGCAGATGCAATAGCAGATTGCTGCATTAATACAGCAGTTGGGCCAGACTAATGTGTCAATTGCATCTACCACTCTGAGGTGCAACTTTTGTGGGGGAAGTCACCGGAATGGTGAGTGCGCTTTCGAAGTCAGAAAGGGTCAGGCAACCATTGAGGAGCAAGCTAATTTTGTGGGTAGCAGAGTACTTAAAAATAATATGTATTCCAACACCTACAATCCGGGGCCAACAAATCATTCCAATACCTCATGGTACACCCAACACCCAGTACACCACAACCACAGAAGCAGAGCTGGGAGAAGGCGGTTGAAGAAATAGTTAACTCAACCACTACCTTGACGTAAGCAACTAGAACCTTCATGACCGAAACCAAAGCCAACATTCATAACTTGGAGGTATGAGTGGACCAATTGACCAATCAAATGTCAGAGATCATAACCAACTCCAAGGAGTGATGCAACTGAGGTTGAGAAGAAGGAAGAGGGGCAAAAGCAATGAAGTGGAGGAGGCTCAACTGCAATGCAACAAACGCAGGATCAACCTGCGGATCACGATAAAGAGAAAGGCACAACCAAACCAGCACCACTACATCCGAGGATTCCTTATCCTCAGTGGTTGAAGAAAGAGGAAGACCAGAAGCAATTCTCCAAATTCTTGGAGATGCTACAGAAGGTGCAGATCAACATCTCGTTTGCAGAGGCTCTTGCACAAATGCCTCTGTATGCGAGATTCATGAAGGAGTTGCTGATGAAGAAGAAGCGGATGCTCACTGAGGAGACATTTCCGATAACAAAGAAGTGCAGCAGCATAATAAAATCCAATCTTCCACCAAAGCTGAAGGATCCAGGTAGCTTCACCATTTCAGTTAGCATAGGCAAGGAGTACTCAGGTAAGGCTCTCTGTGACTTAGGAGCTAGCGTAAATATTATGCCTTTGTCTGTGTTTGAGGAATTGAAAATAGGAGAGATTAAGCCTACCCCGACATTACTTCAATTAGGTGATAGAACCACCCTCCGCCCATGTGGAATGGTGGAAGATATTCTGGTAAAGGTGAATGATTTTATCCTGCCCCTACATTTCATGATCTTAGATATAGAAGAGGATGAAAATATTCCTCTAATTTTTGGAAGGCCATTCATGGCCACAGCAGGGGCAGTAATTGATGTGCCCAGGGGAGAAGTAATTCTCCGAGTAAATGGTAAGCAAACTACAATTAATTTTTTTTGAAAAACCACCAATCACCGCGGAGAATTTTGACCCTCTCATGTGCATTCAGAACTCGAATGGAGAGAGTGTTGAAAAGAAGTTTAAAAATAAGGTGCCACCCTTGAAAGGATCTCTTGGCAACCACCTTAACCTCTGAAAAGAGGTGACTCGTCAGGCTCGTGACGTTAAACAAGCGCTTGTTGGGAGACAACCCAATATTTCAGTAGTTTCTTTTGTTTTTCTAGATAGTTTAGTTGCATTTTTATTTTGTAGTTAGGTTAGATTAGTTTGCTTGAGGACAAGCCAACCTCTAAGTTTGAGGGAGTGGTACAAAATAAAAAATTTTCAGATATGAATTTTTCTCTCATTTTTAGTGTTGGTTTGTGTCCTTTGTAGGAGTAAGTAATTATTCTAGGCTTAGGACTATTTTTATGACGATAGGTGTAAATACTTAGTTTAGGATTAGACTCATTGATTTAAGATACTGTTTTGATTGAGCTGTAAATATTTTTTTGAAATCTGGTTATTTTGACGAACTTTTTGAGAATTTGTGATTAGTTAACTGACCTTTAGCCTAGTGAGATTTTGAGCCTAAACACTAACAGGGGTAGGTGATTATTGAATTATTTTGATTTGAAACCCCTATTTCTTTCATGAGTGTTGTTCACTTTGATTTTGTGTTCTAGAACTTGACCGGTGACCATTTCAAAATTGATAATTGTTTGCATGCATTAAGATGATTAAGGCACTTAGGATGTGTTTTTGTGGCCTTTAACTGATTTGTATTGATATATTTCCTTTAGTTGCCCACTTTGAGCCTAATGACTATATGATTTTTCTTTGGTACCTTGCATTGATTATATAATTTTTGTGAGTACCTTAGGAATTTTGAATGAGCAATTGAGAGGAATGAATAAGGAAAAGTGAATGAATGATATAAAGTGTTGTGAATCTACTTCTCTTCCATGAATAAATGAAATAAAAAATAGAAATAAAGAAAATAAATTTGGAAGAGTGTAGAAGAGAAAAAAGTGAAAAGAAAAGAAGTATGAAATTGATTGTAAGTTGAGTGTGAGTCCTCTTTGTATTCATTGCTCATTCATAATTTTTAAGGGAAATTTGTTTTTGCATTTTAGCCCTTAGTTTTGTCCTTTCTTTCTTTTATCCCACCTTACACTTTTAGCCATGACCGCATTACAACCAAATATAAGACCTTTTGATTTGTGCATGTATTCAATAATTTCAGTGGAGATTTGGGTCTATGGTCAAGCATATGGTAACATATGGTCATTGTATGAACTTGAGTGAATTACATATATATAACCCTTGATACACATGAGAGATATGCACTGTGAGGTTGAGAGTGTTCACTAGTCCTGAGTTTTTGTAGAGTTTGTTATTCTAACCAGGTTTCGATTGTATAAATTGCTTCTGAAAATTAAATAAGTGTCTGAGTCTGTGAGTCGACGTCCAAGATTAGGTGTGTACATTTTGGTTTAGAGGGTAGTCTTGTGTTCTAGAGTTTTTATTTTACTTTTGCCTGGGACAAGCAAAATACTAAGTTTGGGGGAGTGATTTGGGTCTAATATATGATGTTTTGAGCATGATTTAGACTCCCTTTTACTATGGATTTGGCTTGTTACTCTTGTAAATTTAGGAATTTTTGTATAGTTTTTAGGAAGTTAGGTAATTTAGAATCCTTTGAACGTTTTGATCCGTTTTGTGTATGTTTCAGGTACTTTCGGAGCTTAATTAAAGAAAATAATTATGGTGCTGAAAAGAGGATGAAAGGATCTTGAAAATGATGCAAGAACGGAGCGAAACGGAGCCAGAGCAGGTGGCACACGCCCAGGCGCACAGACCCGCATGCCCAGCGCGTGCACCACGGAGAACCACCAGCATCAGACCTGGCGCGCCCAGGCGTGAGGCCCTGGGCGCCCAGGCGCGCTTGAGTCGCAATAGGCCCAATTGGGCTGATTTCTGATCAGTTTTGCTTCCAATCAATTAGGATTAGTTTTAGACTTTAAATATAGGTTTTTCCTTTAGGTTTGGTAGACTTTTCAGAGTCAAATAAGAGTTAGGATTAGAGAAGAGAGGTTGTTCTGCAATTGAGAGAAAGGAGGCAAGGCACAAGGATTGGAGATCAACATTGCTGGAGGAATCCACTTGAAGATTGAAGATCTCTTGGGGGTAAATTGATTACTGTCTATGATGATTTGTTTTTCCCATTCCTTTATCTTCTTCTTCCAATATGTATAACTGAACCTCTTGTTAGTAATAGGGTGGATTTGTATGGATCTTAATTTGGCTATTTATTCATGAATTAATGTTTTTTCCTTTTAAATCAATTGTTTGACTGCGTTTTAATTACATTTCATAGAATTGATCACTTTATGTTTTGCTTTGGTAATCTGAACCTTAATTGGAAAATTAGGATTTAGATTAGGCCTTTAAACCAAACAATATAATTATTCGATTCGTAGGAATACTTTTGGGTGATTGTATAACTTTCATAAACATAACTCACTTAAGGGATTAAGGGGTAAGAAACGTAAGAGCCATGAGGGATCTAGCTTTTATTGTTTCTGAAGTTGTTGATTTATTGGAAAACAGATTTTCATAATTAATAACCTGATCCTACAATGAAACCAAGTTCCTAACCTTTTCCATAATTGTTTCTAAACCCTTTTTGTTTTCTGATTTGTTTCATTCTTTTAATTCTACACTCCTATATCTTAAACTCAAAACCAATACAAGTTTCACATAGTAATCGCAATTAGGTGAAAGAAATTAGAAATAATTTGCAATCCTCGTGGGAACGATAAATGGTCTTACTGACTATATTACTTGTCGATCCGGTATACTTGCGGGTAATCCAACACTAACCAGGTTTCAATTGTATGTATGCTTGTGGAAATAAGTGTCTGAGTTGGTGAGTCAAAATCCTAGATTAGGTGTATACATTTTGATTTAGAAGGTAGTCATTTGTTTTAGAATGTTTATTTTACTTTTGCCTGGGACATGCAAAATGCTAAGTTTGGGGGAGTGATTTGGGTCCAATATATGATGTTTTGAGCATGAATTAGACTCCCTTTTACTAAGGATTTGGCTTGTTTCTTTAGCAAATTTAGGACTTTTAGTATAATTTTAGGAATTGTTATTAGTTTAGGATTCTTTGAACGTTTTGATCCGTTTGTTCATGATTTCAGGGGCTTTCAGAGCATAATTGAAGAAAATAAATATGGAACTAGAAAGAGGATGAAAGACCTTGAAAATGGCACAAGAACAGAGCGAAACGGAATTGGAGCAGGTGGCTCACGCCCAGGTGGGTGGAGCAGCACGCCCAGGTGTGGCCACCACGTTGGTGCAACTTCATCAGACCTGGTGCGCACAGGCGTGTGGCGTGGGGCGCCTAGGGGCGCATGACTCGGTGCAGGCCCATTCGAGCATATTTTGCTGATTTCTGATGGGATTTGTTTAGGATTTGTAATCTTCTATTTATTCTAGTCTTAGAATTAGGTTTAGCTTCTTTTGGAAAGAAGGAGATTACATGATTTTGGAGAGCTTTAGAGGAGAAGAAGATCGGAGATTGGAAGATTGAAGATCTCTTCACGGTAATCCTAATTGTCTATGATTATTGATTACTATTCTATGGTTTTTGTTCTTATTTTCTTAATGTGTAACTAAAACCCTCGTGTTAGGCATTGGTGGATTTGTATGGATTAGTTAATTGACTTAATGAATTGATGTTTTTCCGTTTCTAAATCAAGTGTTTGATTTTATTTTCACTGTTATGCATGGAAGTAGCTAATATATGTTTTGGATCTCTAATTCTTCAATTGGGAGATTAAGGATTAGAATAGGCCTTCAATCAAACAATATAACTATTCAACTCGTAGGAATACCTTTGGATTTTTATATAACTTTTTATAAATTCCACTGTTTTAATAAAGGTTATTCAATGGTTTAATCACTTAAGGGATTAAGGGTTATCAAATTGAATAATAAACAGTGATTGCACAAGAGGGATCTAGTAGTTATTACCTTAGGAATTTGTTCTTGATTTGGGGAAAAATAGAGATTTATGATTAATAAACAACGCCTACAATGAAACCATGTTCCTAACTCGTTTTCTTAAATTGCTCACAACTTTTATTGAATTTTTGTTCCTATTTTATTTCAACTCAATCTTAATTAATTAATTAGAAACCTATAGATTTCGCTTCTAACTACTTTTTGGTGAAAACTAATTGAACAATTTGCAATCCCTATGGGACGATAACTGGTCTTAGTGACTATATTACTTGATGACCCGGTATACTTGTCGGTTGTCCAACAGGGCTGCTCCTCATCAGAGGCAAAACAAATTAACTTAGAAACAAATCCTACTTAAATTCCAAATCCATTGAATAATAAGTATTTTTCTGCGGTTCCGGGTACTTGCGGGTCCAATACATCATTACCCGAACCCGGACCAAATCTGAGCATTACCCGCGATACTCGTTTTTTATACCCGCGGGTCCATTTTTGGATCCTGATTCGGACCCGTTACGGGTATTCCCCGCGGGTACCCGCGGATACGGATCCAATTGCCAAGCCTAGGTGTAAGTGACCAAAACTTACATCCGATGTCTATGGATCCTAACTCTTAACTTTAACATCCATATAATCTTTCTTGCATTTTGGAGGCATCATAGAGTGGATAACCTCTTGCGTTATCTTTCCTTTTAGTATAAAAATCTGTCCTAATGGAAGCTCCACAATCTCCCATTTCAAAATGAAGTCTCCGCATTAAAAATTACGAAATACTGAAATTCTATGCAACCACATGTCATGCTTTATATTCAATCTACCCTGAGAAAGATTTTGGGATTGTGATGATAAGAACCTGAGTAAAGTATTTGTGTTCATGATGATGATGGTGATGATTTTATTACTGCTATGATTTTTATCTGCTATATGTATTTGTTGATGATTATGTGATTGCATCATGATAAGTATCTAGGTTATACTATTTTAGTTATATTACCAGTCTGTCTTTATATTCAATCTACCTTGAGACCGCATGGTCAACCCGTTAGTGTTCGGAACACTGACTCTCTCCTACCTTGTTGTCGTATCGGCAACCGCTGATATTACAACGGGTAGATGGCACAGCGGAAGCGTGGTGGGCTTCATCAACCAAAGTCCGGAGTTAGACGACAAGTAATAGGAAGCATGACTAGAAGCTAGGAAATTTCCCTGACGGAATGTACTCCATTGTAAGTCATTAGTTACCTAGCTCTACCATACTGTACCCCAATTAAAGTTTTATTAAACATGAATGTTTTGAAACAAGTAAACGGGCTACGTTTTGAATGATGCTTTTGAAAACGAGTTTCAAGGCGCGGTGTCTTGCGACATCTCGGTTTGGAACTTGAAAAGAGTTTATGTAATGTGAAAACACGAGTTTTAATTGTAACTATGTTTTAAAAGTCTAAGTGTTCTCACGTTCACATAACACTTGTTTAAAAAAAAATGGCCCTAATTTTCACTATATTTAATGTAAGTTTTCAAGTTGCCAAATCGGGGTGTTACAGTTGTGTTATCAGAGCCAGGTTAATCTAAGTAACCTCTGCATGGACTTACGTACTCTGCTGTGTGTCTCTATGTGTGAGTTAGTAATAGGATTGCGATAGAACGTTAAGAGTACGCGGATGCTTTCCGGGAGTACGTCAGTTTTCGTCTACGGCGAAGACGGGGAGCAGAGATCAGTGTCGTCATGGGATATTGATGCGTGATTCGGAATCTTCTTTCGTTGAATCCTCCTTTGATATGAACCCTTTTTTCTTGAGATAACCCCTAAACTCTTGATATGAGACTTTGTTATGTAACTAGAACCTTTCTTTTCTTGTTGAAGCTTTTCTTGTATAAACCCTATGCGTGCCAAATTGCTTTGGCATGACATTTAAAGAAGCTTTTTCTGAGGATCTTAAACCATCATTTTGACACAGCCTTGATTGCTAATGAGCCCAAAGCTTTCTCTTTTGATCTTTGACCAGACATTTATCTTTCCTAAACTTTTGATGAAACTTTTGGGTCCTGACACCTTATCCCAGTCACAAAGATAGTTTTAAGTGGGGAATTGAATTGTGAAGTGATGTTAGGTAAGGGTTGTAAAGGTTAAGGAGAATGAGGACCAGTTAGTATGGACGAAAGAAGTATGAGTCTTGGAGGAAATCTGAGATGAATGGTGAGTTATGTAAAGCGATTAGGACTAAGAGTTTTGATGCCGGATTGGTTAAATTAATGGTTTAGGTGGTGATAAGATGAGGAAGAAATTAATGTGATGATTAGGATTTAGAGTCCTAAGAGTCTTGATTTGAGTCGTAAAATGGCTAGATAGAGGTGAATAAGTGATGATATGGTAGAGTCGAAGTGATAAGATGATGGAACTTGTGGTTAGAATCTTTAAGTGATTGACTCAAGATTAGGTAAAAAGCTAGGATTTGATTTGGTAATGGATAAGGTTTAGAATTGTCTAAGTTGTATGATTGAGTGTGTGAGATAAGGAGTGAGATAGTGTATATTTCTTGAGGATTAGTGGTTGATAGAGTAAGAGGAAGATTTAATAGTAACCATAAGGGTCTGATAAGGACAATTGTTTAGCGAGATGTAAGACAACCAGAGGATAGATCGAAGTTAAGTGATGAGAAATTTTGTAAGAGTTGATCAAAAAGGTGGTGAAGGATAGGAGTATTTAGAGGTTAAGCTGTGATAATGAATGTGGTGTAGAGAGATATGAGTCATCTAAGTTGGGGAGTAGTTGGAAATGTGAAGTTTTGAGAAATAGCTTGTCTAGGCTTGAACTGATAAGAAGAATGTAACCTTGAAGTGTGGTAGTGTCCTGACCCCAAATGAGCATAACCCTTTCGTTCTCGAACACTATTTTGATACCTTTGAACCCTCAGTCTTTTGTTACCACTAAAACTGTGTTGTTTTTCACCCACCCTATTTGCTATTGAAAGTTCTTCGAGGGATTACTTATGCAAGTGATCCGTTTGATTCACTCTTAAGAACGACGAGTAGATAGTTCATTTTCGAAAATACGACGATTGCGATAGTTAAAGAGGAAAAGAATTTCGTCAAGAAGTTACGCGTCCACCGACTAGCCAGATTCTACGCCGCATTTCTCGAGGACGAGAAATCTTCAAGTTGGGGAGAATGTAACACCCCGCATTTTTCCCGTACGTGCGTAAACGATTTTCGTCAAAAAGAAACCCTGAGATTATATTTTCAGAAAAATATGTTACGTGAGAGAGAAATAAAGTAATGATTTTCAAAGATTTTTATAAATCAAAAATGTTTTTATAAATGTGAAGTGAATGGTTTTGTTGATTTGATTTATAAAAAAAAAAAAAATTGGTGGTGATTTTATTAAAAAGTGATTTTGTTAGAAATGAAGTTTTTGGGTCTGTTAACTTTAAAAATTAGTAACTTTTTAACCGTAACTCGGATTTTTACGATCTTTATATCAAAACGATCGTCTTAAAACATAGATTTTGAAAGTGTAATTTTCAGATTTTTCTGGGTTGATTTATAAAAATTTATTTTCAGAGTTTGTAAAATACGAATTTTGGAGTTTGTGTTTTAAAGAAAATAAATCTATTGATTTGGCTTAAAATTTTTGTGTGATGAATGATTGGATGTATGTGTGTGTACTGAGTGATGCATGAAATTAATTTTGTGAGTGTGATTTCTTATGAAATGATTGCATGATTGTATGTATTAACAATTAGAATGTTTAAGTAAATAAGGTTAAGAAAATAAAATGTAAAATGCATGTATGTGTAATGTGTTTGCTATGGTATTTGTATGTATTTGTGTGTATATGTGTGGGTATGTGATACGTGTATGTGTGTGTGCATAAGTAGGAGTGTAATTTTCTAGAAGACTTGGTGAGTAAGAAAAAGCCGTAACCAAATGAACTAGAATCATGAACCAAACCCAAACTAAGTTAGAAAACCCTAACTATTTCCTAACTAATGTTTAAACCTAGAATGACCCCTAAAGCTCTAGCCCATCCCACCTTGTCTCCTTGCATTTGATAAAATGCACCCATGCAAAATTTTGAAAACCCAAATCTACCCCTCCCAAGGTGCATGGCCGAACCAACCTACAAAGGGCACAAGGAGGAAAATGAATTTGCTTATAAAATAGGGTGAGCCTTAGTTCATTTCCCATTTTCACTTCTCTTCACCAATTCATTTCTTTACTCAAACATAAACACCACTCTAAGAGACTCATTCTACTCTTAGAGAAAGAAAAGAAAAGAAAATAGAGAGAAAAAGAGAGAGGTGGTCGAGAGTGATGTAGGAGGAGGAAGAGGAAATTTCAAATAGATCAAGCCTTGTCCCTTGTAGATCAAGAGTGTTGAGAGCTAAGAGACCATCCCCTTTCATGGTAGGAACCGAAGATCAAGAAGAAGATTTTGTAATAGCTTAGTTTTCCTTTTTAGCTTATAAATCCTTATTTCTTTTCTTCTTGCATGTTAAATTTTATGACTTCAAAGATGATTTTATGTGTTGATCTTCTTTGATCTTGGACTTTAAGGACTCTAAATAATTTGTAATATGTTAGATGTGATGCTTGATGTTCGTTTAAGGTTTCTTTTGTTGGATCTAAAGTTTTTCTAACAAAATCTTTAAGGATCTAAAGAAAACTAAGGTTTTTGTGAAAGCTAAAATAAACACTCTTGCATGTCTATTTTTCCTTCTCTAAACCGTGGACTATTTGTGTTTATGTGATGATTTGATAAATAAATCCATGATCTAAGTTTATTTATTAATAAAGTGGAATTTTGGTTTTTAGATCTTGATCTATGTGTGTGTTTGTGATTATGTGACAAGAAAATCTATGATCTAAGTTTGTTGATTTGTAAGGTGAAGTTCTTTGTCTTTGCATGTTAAATCCTTTTTTTCTAAACCATGATCTATGCATATTTCTATAATTATTTGTTGAATAAATTTAAGATCTAAATTTGATTTGTGAAAAAGTTCAAGTTTCTAGTCTTGCATGTGGTTTGTTGATGATCCTTATTTTTTTTAAGTGGTGCATGTAGTTATTTTGCTTGATAAATGAAAGTGTTTAGATCCTTGATTTGCATGTTATTTTTCAAAAGTAAAATTGTGTTTTCTTTTATGTATATGTCTCTTTTTTGGTAATAAAAATATTTATTACCAACTAGCAAATTCAAAAACAACTCAAAAAACCTTATGCATAATACCACCTACTAAGAATGGTACATTATGCAATAAGATATTGTAAATGAAAATTAAACATATAACCTACAGTAGAGCTTGTATTCTATTCACTAGGATTACATTATTCCACTTCCTAAAATCTATAAAACTAGCTGAAAATCTATAGGCCAGCTCCCTGATTATCCTCATATAGATTTGCTCCATAGCTTGTTGTTCTCCTTGGAAGATTCTTCTATTCCTTTCACCCCACGCATGATATACCACTGCTGCTATACAAGCACAATTTATCTTCTTCTGTGTTCTGTTAGTTGCACCAAATCTCATCCATCTTGTTACCTGATTAAAACTGCAATGATTAAGATTAATGCAAAGCCATGAAGTTACATACTGCAGCAATTGTTTTGTCCAATTGCATTGAAAAAAGAGATGATCTCTTGATTCTGTATGAAGGTTGCATAGAGAGCATGAGACTGAATCAAGCTGCATAAACCTGCTCATCCTCTCCTTTGTCTTGAGCCTGTCATGAGCTGCCATCCACAATACAAAGCAATGTTTTGGTACTGAATAGGAATTCCATACTTCCTTGGCAAGTTTGAATTTCTGCTGTTGGCCTAGGAGGAAGTCATAACCAGATCTAATTGTATAATCACCATCTGCTGTATGAAGCCATTGACCATTAAGGAATCCAGCTTGTACTAGATTTCTGATTTTTAGCAGTTGCTTAAAATGCCATCCCTGATCCTGCTTGTACTGAGCTGTCCATATGCTGTCTCCTTTCAGATACACTGTGTTGATCCACTTCACCCATAGCAAGTCAGCTTTTGAGGATAAGTGCCATATTTGTTTAGCCAATGCTGCTTGGTTCCATACCACTGTGTTCTTGAAACCAAGGCCCCCAAATTTCTTCTTCTTACAAATATTGGCCCAACTGATAGCTCCAGCCTTATCTGAGTTTCAAAGAAAATTCCTACAGACTCTATCAATACTCTTCAACACTGCTTTTGGGATAATAAAAACTGAGGACCAATAAACATGCAAAGACAATAGGACAGAATTAATTAGGACACATTTGCCTTGGTAAGACAGGTTTCTTGTTTTCCAAGTTTTTAACCTTCTGGTCACCCTTTCCACCAAAATCTGACAAGATGAATTGGACCATTTCCTTGCAGATATCTGAAAGGAAATGTCCCTTCATTAAAGCCAGTGTAATTCAGAACCTGGTTTCTGCTGTGCTCTCTCATTCCTGCCATGAAAACCATTGATTTCTCAGTGCTAGCCTTCATTCCTGAATTCTGAGAAAAATCCTACAATGCATCCACCAGAATCTTCACACTATTTGGATGACCTTTGCAAAAAACCATGACGTCATCCGCAAAGGCTAGACTAACTAGCTTTAATGGTTTGCACATTGGATGAAACCTGAAACCTGGCAAATTAGTAGCAGCTTGCAATCTCCTGCTCAAAACTTCCATAGCCATCACAAAAAAAATGGTGATACAGGATCACCTTGCCTAATACCACTGCCACTGTTAAAGGCTTCTGAGGATTGGCCATTGATCACAATGTTAAAGGACACTGAGGATATACATACCATGATCCATCTAATGAACTTGTCAGGAAAGTTCATTGCCTCTAGCATATTTTGTATGAAGGACCAGTTGAGGGTATCATAAGCCTTCATGAGGTCAATTTTCATCAAACACCTTCCTGAAACATTCTTTCTTCTGTAGTGCCTCAAAAGATCTTGTGAAATCAAGATATTATGAATGATGCTTCTCCCCTCCACAAAGGCTGCTTGGTTTGGATTTATGATTTCAGGTAGCACCTTCTTCATCCTACTGCACAACAACTTAGATATACACTTATATAAAGTGTTACAGCATGAGATTGGTCTATAGTCCTTAACTGAGATAGGATTATCAGTTTTTGGAATAAGGACTAGAGAGGTTCTGTTCCAAGCTTTAAGCAATTTCCCCGTGCTATAAAATTCTTCAATTGCTTCACAGCACTCCTCCTGTACTATGTCCCAGGCTGACTTGAAGAAACCAGGCCCAAACCCATCGGGTCTAGGACTTTTGTCTTTGCCAATGGACCATAATCATTGCTTGATCTCTTCTCTTGGAAATGGTTTCACCATATTGATCTGATCTTCCACATTCAGGATCTTGCCATTTTGTCTAATCACCTCAGTCGTATTCCAAACCACCTCTTTTTCCTGAAAGAGTGATTTATAGTACTGCATAAAAACCTGCATGATTGGCTGCTGCCCCTCAATTATCTGTCCAGAGCCATCTTCAATTTTAAGTATTCTATTTCTGTATATCCTCAGTTTAATGGCCTTGTGGTAGAAGCTGGTGTTTTGATCCCCTTCACTGATCCAAGCTTCCTTAGATTTCTGCCTAAGGAAAGACACAGAAGCCTTTAGATCCTTCATGTACTCAGAGTGAATCATCCTTTCCTCCTTCTGTATGTCCTCATCTAGGGGATTGTCTCTGAGCTTAAGCTGTACCTCATCAAGATTCTTCTTCATTTGCTTCTCCCTGATGTCAATGGCCTGGAATTCAGAGTTATTAAGTCACTTCAGAGGTTCTTTCAACAATTGTAACTTCCTTGCCACTCTGTACATGGCATAACCCTCCACTTCAGTACTCCAAACATCCTCAACTATCTTCAGAAAATATGAGGATTGAGTGCACATGTTCAGAAATTTGAAGCCTGCATATTTCTGAATTGTTTGATCTGAGAAAGTCACAAAAGCTGGAGTATGATCAGAAACACTACAATTCAAGAAATTAGTTTCCACTAAAGGCCAGCAATGGATCCAGTCCAGATTCACCAAATTTCTATCTAGTTTGCAGTAAATTCTGCTTCCTCCTTCCTGCCTATTACACCAAGTGAAAAAATTGCCAATATATCTCATATCCTGCAAGCCACAGGATTCTACACAGTCTCTGAAATCCTCCATAGCCTCCCAATCTACCCTATTACCTCCTGCCTTATCATCAGGATTAAGGTAGCAGTTGAAATCTCCTGAGACAAGCCAAGGTCCATTAACATTGTTATGCAGCCTCACTAAATCACACCATAGTTCCCTTCTGACCTCCATATCATTAGCACCATATACAAATGTACCAAACCAAGCCGGTTCATTGATTAAAGGTTGAATTCTGCAGTGAATCATCTGAGTTGTAGTTTCCAGAACATCCACAACAAACATGTCTGGTTTCCACAACAAACAAATTCTTCCAATGTGGTGAAAGTCCAAATTAGCAGTAAACTTCCAACCAGGGGCAAAATTTTGCAGAGTCTCTTCATAGTTGCTGTCTTTGAGTTTATTTTCTAAAATAGAAATCAGTCCTACATTCCTATCATGACAAAGAGTTTTGAGGTCTCTTTGTTTTTGAGGGTTATTAAACCCTCTTGTATTCCAAGTCAGAATACTATCCATTGGCCTTAGAGGCCTGACCTTGTAACATACCTCTCTTTCCAAGGCTTTGCTCATATCTCTCCTGTGCCTTGCTTCTGGTCATCACTGTATTCCAAGGATTTATCTCCTCATCATTTCCATTCTCTGATGCTTTCTGCTCTGAATTCATCTCCAAAGCACCTTGATTGCTATTCACCTCCTGATCATTCTTATTCTGCACTTTCTCAACATCAGTTGCTTGTGTTTTAGATACCACAATTTCCCCCTCTTCAACTGATTTTTCTATAGGCTTTTCACTATCATCAGCCTTTTGAGAATTACTTGCTTCTTCATTATTTTTCTCCACTGTCTCAGGCTTCTTTCTTTCCTTCCAAACTTGCTTAACATTTCTTCTACAAATTTTAGAATCATGCCCAAACATTGCACACTTGGCACAAATCACTGGTTTCCATTCATAAGAAACCTGTTGGTGGACAATTCTACCATTGCAATCTTCAAAAATCACCTCATCTGGCAGGTTCTTAGGATCCACTTCAATCAAGACCCTTGCAAAGTTCATTCTTTGTCTATCCTTGGTGACTTTATCCACCATGATCGGAATGCCAACAAGGCTTGCAATTTTGCTCATAGCAGATTCACTCCAGTACTCCAATCCAAGTTTTGGAAATTGAATCCATACTGGCACCCTCTGCAGCTGTTCCTTCCTCTCAAACTGACTCCTCCATGGGGCCACTATCAAAGGTTTTCTGTCGAAATGGTAAATACCAATTTCGAGAACAGCATTCCTAGCCTCCATTGTGTTAAACCTCACTACCATAGTGCCATCGTTATTCATAAGTACTCTGTCAATGCCATGCTGCCCCCAAATCTTCTTTATGTAGCCACTAAGCACTGAGAAAGGGGGTCTAGCCCCAAGTACATAGCAGCAAACTACATTTTGCCAAAACTCGATTTCAGTCTCCACATCATCTCTCTCAATCTTTCCAATCAACACACCTTCCTTCCGTATTGGCTCTACGTACTGAAGTTTTTCTCCAGCGTTCCTAAGCTTAGAGATATCGAAATTTTCCCATATTGATCCAGTTGCAGGTTTTGCATGAGTCTCAGTTTGAAGTTGCACCACAGTTTCATCACGAATTACACTCTTTTCATTCAAAACAATCGTCTCCTTCTCATTAATAGCATCATCCTTCCCTTCTATGCTTTTCCCCTTAATCTTTGCACGTAAGATATCAATGTTACGTAATAGCAAAGCCGCTTTCTTAGGGGTTAAGCTATCGAGTTCTTCAAGGGTTTCTACATCCGAGAGTGTAATATCATCACACGTTGGACCTGGATCGTTAGCTGACTCATCATTGGTTTTCTTCTTGGCTGAGGATAAGAGTGTTTTTAGAGGCCGCCCTCTCTTTTTCGCCATGCCGGCGGCTTCCCGGTGCAATCACCGTGAAGGAAGGAGAGAGAAGATAGCAAAAACCCTAATCCTTATTTTTTATTGAGAAGAAAATGAGGATTTTTAGCTTTGCAGTCTCGGTTTTAAGAAAATAATTAAGATTTAAAATGATTTTCAAGTTTAAACATGTTTTGATTTAATGTTTGATTATGTGCATGTTTTATTTTTTTTAAGCAGGCCATTCGGCCATGTTTAATAATAATAGGATCCATGCTTTTTATTTTATAAAAAGTTGATGCATGTTGGTTTTAAGAATAGATCTAATGATTCCTAATGCATGCATGTTATTTTCATGAAAATAAAACTAAACCTTTATTTTTGGTTTGAAAAAGAATTATGAACTTGAATTTATTTTATGTGTACTAAAAGTGTTTGAAAAAGATTTTTGTTATAATAAATGTTATTGCATGATGTTTTAAATGAGCTTTAAATACTAATATGATTTGATTTGATTTTTATGTGCGTTAAAAAAATGAAAACATTGTCTTTTGCATGTTGACTTTAAAGCCATCCTAGGTATTAGGTGGGAGACTATGTTGTCCCTCATATAGGTTGTATACATCATGAGGTTAAATGAATTTAAGATTTCAAAAAGTGCATTCATGAATTAATTAATTTTAAAAGAAAATGTGTATAATTGTTGTGTTGATTTTGTTTTGAAAATGAAATTAAAATTTACTAATTTTTCCATGGCATGCTCACGGTTTTCATTATAAAATAAAGAAAATAATTTCCTGATTTTAATTGTGCATTAAATCTTTGCAAACTGCATGTGTGTAGTTCGGTCAATACATGTTTAAATTGGTTGGATAATTGTCTTCATGAAATGACTTAGGATTATGACTATGTTCTATATGTTATGTGTTTGAATGAAAGTGACATGTGCTTACTTTTATCTTTTTGATTTTTTTATAAATAAGTTGATTTGATTATGTGAAAGGATTTTTGTAATGCTAATTTAATGATTTTAAGTTGTGAAGTTTATTTGTGGATAGAAAATAATAAACATGTGTAATTCGGTTTTGTTGAATTAATTAAAAGGATTAAGTTAAACTATTTTCTTAAGAATAATTGAATCAGTTTATTATAATTTAATTGATGATTTTAAATAATTAAAAATGTGACTTTCTGTGTACATGTTTGTGAATGATTTGTATGCTTTGAAATATGTATGTGATTGTTCTGTGTTAATTGAATGTGTTTGTTTTGTATACTGTTTGAGAGATTTATTTGTGAAAAATGCTTTGTTTAAAAAGGTGTGATTTAAATAACTTAAATTGATTTGGAAAAATTTTAAAGAACCTTCTTTGATCAGTATCTTATAATGTTTAGAATTTAATAAACTAATCTGATTGGTTTTGAAGTTTTACTTTCTTGAATTTTTGTATTTGATTTAGCAAAGATTTTCAAAGAGATGGTTTTCAAAGTTTTCTTGAACACATTTTTTTATTTAATAGTGATTTGAATTTGAAAACCTTTTTGGATATTGGCAATGTGCTTTTAAAAAAAAAAGGGGGAATTATTTAAAAGTGTTTTAAAACGAAATTAAGAGTTGATCGAAAACGTTCTAACACACGGGAAAAATGTCTAGTTCGGGTGTCGGACGCGAAGAAAACGTGGCAAGGTTAGCGACTGGAAATCTTGGAAAGTTTTTGGATGTGTCATCATCCAGGTGAGTGAGAGTGTTGTGATCCCGTAACGTGGTTGCTCGTAATTCGAGTAGACGAATTGCGAGAGTACTGCGAATTAGGCAATGTAGATGTTGTGCTAAATGTTTATCTGTTTTGTTTGCATACTAAATGTTTATTTATTGTGCATACTTTATTTTGTTGAGAAATTGTTTGATTATGTTGGGATAGTGAAATGATGATGATGAAACCACGAAAGTAATAAGATAAATTGAAAAGAGAAAAGAGAAATAAACAAGAACATGACAAATAATTGAGAAAGAAATAAGTGATGAGTTGAGAATGAAGAGAAAGTATGAGAATGATTGAGAAAGAGTTGAAACACGATGCAAATGAAATTGTAAGAGATATGAAGAGTTGAGATTTGAAAGAGAACGTGGTTATGGAAGTGAGATGTGGTTTGAATGGAGATGTGATTCCTCGTTCATGTTTTTGGAAAGAAGTCTAGTGTTGAGTTGAGCTTGCTCCTCCATTAGAACTCATCCAAAAATGTGATTGTTTTTGAAAAAGGTTTTGAAAAGCTTTTGTGAAAATGATATTTTGTGAAAGTTTTTGGAAACATTATTTTTGAAAAAGTTTTGTGAAAGGATTTATGAAATGAGGTTTCTGAAAATGTTTTGTGAAGTAAAAGTTTTGTGAAATCATGTTTTCGAAAGAGTTTTGCGAAAAGATATTTTGAGAAAGACGATGAAAAGATACTGATGATGTTGATGAGAAATATGATGAGAATGAGTTTATGAGAATGGTGATAATGAGAAAGTGATTTGAGGCTGGATGCCATTGAGATTTAGGGGGACGGATTGTGATTAGTGGTCGGGCTTCGTTGAAGGGATGCACCAAGGACGAGCCGACTGTTAGGATTAAGCCGCTAATTAAAACGCTGAAACTTTAAAAGACTTTAAAAGACATTTACAAATGCGGTGAGGTATGAGTGTCGTATCGAAGTAGTGGAGAGGAAGGAACCATAAGTATCTGCGGATACTTAGGAGGAGATTGCATGAGGGGAGGACGATGATGGTGAAACGTCAAGAAGTCTAGAGTACTTTTCTAGGCAGCCAAACCCCACATGTGGCGTACTAACGTGGTAGGGACTGGGTCTAATGCCGTGGTAAGTTCTGCAGCGGAACTAGAATTGTACTGTCACCCCCTTGATTGGAAATCTAGAACAATGGAGAGGGACTGGAACGGGGCATTTGTGATTGCCGCTAAGAGCGTGCCTTGATTATATGATATGAATGATATGAATTGATTTGAGGCTGAGTCCTCCTGGTCTGGGACCATTTGTTTGTGTGACAGTTGTCGTGCCCGCGTGGTAAAGGTCCTGTACTCCTGTTTGCTTCCGACTAGGTTGGGTGGTTGACCGAGGAGATGTACACGTGTGTGAGCTCAATGATGTTTCCCCCTCATCATTGATGCTAATCGAAACAATAAAACTTAAAAGACAAAGAGGTTCAAAGAGAAGTATATCAAAGCATTAAGCATCGAATAAGATTTATAAGATGAGAGAATCCTTGGAGTAAGTAATAAGTGTGGAAATTATGAGGAAAGAAGGAATGAGAGCAGTTGTGAAAGCTCATGAGAAAGATTTTGGGATTGTGATGATAAGAACCAGAGTAAAGTATTTGTGTTCATGATGATGATGGTGATGATTTTATTACTGCTATGATTTTTATCTGCTATATGTATTTGTTGATGATTATGTGATTGCATCATGATAAGTACCTAGGTTATACTGTTTTAGTTATATTACCAGTCTGTCTTTATATTCAATCTACCCTGAGACCGCATGGTCAACCCGTTAGTGTTCGGAACACTGACTCTCTCCTACCTTGTTGTCGTATCGGCAACCGCTGATATTGCAACGGGTAGATGGCGCGGCGGAAGCATGGTGGGCTTCATCAACCAAAGTACGGAGTTAGACGACAAGTAATAGGAAGCATAACTAGAAGCTAGGAAATTTCCCTGACGGAATGTACTCCATTGTAAGTCCTTAGTTACCTAGCTCTACCATACTGTACCCCAATTAAAGTTTTATTAAACATGAATGTTTTGAAACAAGTAAACGGGCTACGTTTTGAATGATGCTTTTGAAAACGAGTTTCAAGGCGCGGTGTCTTGTGACATCTCGGTTTGGAACTTGAAAAGAGTTTATGTAATGTGAGAACACGAGTTTTAATTGTAACTATGTTTTAAAAGTCTAAGTGTTCTCACGTTCACATAACACTTGTTTTAAAAAAAAATGGCCCTAATTTTCACTATATTTAATGTAAGTTTTCAAGTTGCCAAATCGGGGTGTTACAGTTGTGGTATAAGAGCCAGGTTAATCTAAGTAACCTCTGCATGGACTTACGTACTCTGTTGTGTGTCTCTATGTGTGAGTTAGTAATAGGATTGCGATAGAACGTTAAGAGTACGCGGATGCTTTCTGCGAGTACGTCAGTTTTCGTCTACGGCGAAGACGGGGAGCAGAGATCAGTTTCGTCATGGGAATTGATGCGTGATTCAGAATCTTCTTTCGTTGAATCCTCCTTTGATATGAACCCTTTTTGCTTGAGATAACCCCTGAATTCTTGATATGAGACTTTGTTATGTAACTAGAACCTTTGTTTTGTTGTTGAAGCTTTTCTTGTATAAATCCTATGCGTGCCAAATTGCTTTGGCATGACATTTAAAGAAGCCTTTTCTGAGGATCTTAAACCATCATTTTGACACAGCCTTGATTGCTAATGAGCCCAAAGCTTTCTCTTTTGATCTTTGACCAGACATTTATCTTTCCTAAACTTTTAATGAGACTTTTGGGTCCTGACACCTTATCCCAGTCACAAAGATAGTTCTAAGTGGGGAATTGAATTGTGAAGTGATGTTAGGTAAGGGTTGTAAAGGTTAAGGAGAATGAGGACCAGTTAGTATGGACAAAGGAAGTATGAGTCTTGAAGGAAATCTTAGATGAATGGTGAGTTATGTAAAGCGATTAGGACTAAGAGTTTTGATGCCAGATTGGTTAAATTAATGGTTTAGGTGGTGATAAGATGAGGAAGAAATTAATGTGATGATTAGGATTTAGAGTCCTAAGAGTCTTGATTTGAGTGTAAAATGGCTAGATAGAGGTGAATAAGTGATGATATGGTAGAGTCGAAGTGATAAGATGATGGAACTTGTGGTTAGAATCTTTAAGTGATTGACTCAAGGTTAGGTAAAAAGCTAGGATTTGATTTGGTAATGGATAATAGGTCTTTGAATTGAGGAATTCTGATGGTTTAGAATGTAAGAAAAATTATGGGAAGTGGAAAAAGGTTTGGAATTGTCTAAGTTGTATGATTGAGTGTGTGAGATAAGGAGTGAGATAGTGTATATTTCTTGAGGATTAGTGGTTGATAGAGTAAGAGGAAGATTTAATAGTAACCATAAGGGTCTGATAAGGACAATTGTTTAGCGAGATATAAGACAACCAGAGGATAGATCGAAGTTAAGTGATGAGAAATTTTGTAAGAGTTGATCAAAAAGGTGGTGAAGGATAGGAGTATTTAGAGGTTAAGCTGTGATAATGAATGTGGTGTAGAGAGATATGAGTCATCTAAGTTGGGGAGTAGTTGGAAATGTGAAGTTTTGAGAAATAGCTTGTCTAGGCTTGAACTGATGAGAAGAATGTAACCTTGAAGTGTGGTAGTGTCTTGACCCCAAATGAGCATAACCCTTTCGTTCTCGAACACTATTTTGATACCTTTGAACCCTCAGTCTTTTGTTACCACTAAAACTGTGTTGTTTTTCACCCACCCTATTTGCTATTGAAAGTTCTTCGAGGGATTACTTTTGCAAGTGATCCGTTTGATTCACTCTTAAGAACGACGAGTAGATAGTTCATTTTCGAAAATACGACGATTGCGATAGTTAAAGAGGAAAAGAATTTCGTCAAGAAGTTACGCGTCCACCGACTAGGCAAATTCTACGCCGCATTTCTCGAGGACGAGAAATCTTCAAGTTGGGGAGAATGTAACACCCCGCATTTTTCCCGTACGTGCGTAAACGATTTTCGTCAAAAAGAAACCTTGAGATTATATTTTCAGAAAAATATGTTACGTGAGAGAGAAATAAAGTAATGATTTTCAAAGATTTTTATAAATCAAAAATGTTTTTATAAATGTGAAGTGAATGGTTTTGTTGATTTGATTTATAAAAAAAAAAAAAATTGGTGGTGATTTTATTAAAAAGTGATTTTGTTAGAAATGAAGTTTTTGGGTCTGTTAACTTTAAAAATTAGTAACTTTTTAACCGTAACTCGGATTTTTACGATCTTTATATCAAAACGATCGTCTTAAAACGTAGATTTTGAAAGTGTAATTTTCAGATTTTTTTGGGTTGATTTATAAAAATTTATTTTCAGAGTTTGTAATATACGAATTTTGGAGTTTGTGTTTTAAAGAAAATAAATCTATTGATTTGGCTTAAAATTTTTGTGTGATGAATGATTGGATGGATGTGTGTGTACTGAGTGATGCATGAAATTAATTGTGTGAGTGTGATTTCTTATGAAATGATTGCATGATTGTATGAATTAACAATTAGAATGTTTAAGTAAATAAGGTTAAGAAAATAAAATGTAAAATGCATGTATGTGTAATGTGTGTGCTACGGTATGTGTATGTATTTGTGTGTATATGTGTGGGTATGTGATACGTGTATGTGTGTGTGCATAAGTAGGAGTGTAATTTTCTAGAAGACTTGGTGAGTAAGAAAAAGCCCTAACCAAATGAACTAGAATCATGAACCAAACCCAAACTAAGTAAGAAAACCCTAACTATTTCCTAACTAATGTTTAAACCTAGAATGACCCCTAAAGCTCTAGCCCATCCCACCTTGTCTCCTAGCATTTGATAAAATGCACCCATGCAAAATTTTGAAAACCCAAATCTACCCCTCCCAAGGTGCATGGCCGAACCAACCTACAAAGGGCACAAGGAGGAAAATGAATTTGCTTATAAAATAGGGTGAGCCTTAGTTCATTTTCCATTTTCACTTCTCTTCACCAATTCATTTCTTTACTCAAACATAAACACCACTCTAAGAGACTCATTCTACTCTTAGAGAAAGAAAAGAAAAGAAAATAGAGAGAAAAAGAGAGAGGTGGCCGAGAGTGATGTAGGAGGAGGAAGAGGAAATTTCAACTAGATCAAACATTGTCCCTTGTAGATCAAGAGTGTTGAGAGCTAAGAGACCATCCCCTTTCATGGTAGGAACCGAAGATCAAGAAGAAGATTTTGTAATAGCTTAGTTTTCCTTTTTAGCTTATAAATCCTTATTTCTTTTCTTCTTGCATGTTAAATTTTATGACTTCAAAGATGATTTTATGTGTTGATCTTCTTTGATCTTGGACTTTAAGGACTCTAAATAATTTGTAATATGTTAGATGTGATGCTTGATGTTCGTTTAAGGTTTCTTTTGTTGGATCTAAAGTTTTTCTAACAAAATCTTTAAGGATCTAAAGAAAACTAAGGTTTTTGTGAAAGCTAAAATAAACTCTCTTGCATGTCTATTTTTCCTTCGCTAAACCGTGGACTATTTGTGTTTATGTGATGATTTGATAAATAAATCCATGATCTAAGTTTATTTATTAATAAAGTGGAATTTTGGTTTTTAGATCTTGATCTATGTGTGTGTTTGTGATTATGTGACAAGAAAATCTATGTTCTAAGTTTGGTGATTTATAAGGTGAAGTTCTTTGTCTTTGCGTGTTAAATCCTTTTTTTCTAAACCATGATCTATGCATATTTCTATAATTATTTGTTGAATAAATTTAAGATCTAAATTTGATTTGTGAAAAAGTTCAAGTTTCTAGTCTTGCATGTGGTTTGTTGATGATCCTTATTTGTTTTATGTGGTGCATGTAGTTATTTTGCTTGATAAATGAAAGTGTTCAGATCCTTGATTTGCAAGTTATTTTTCAAAAGTAAAATTGTTTTTTCTTTTATGTGTATGTCTCGGTTTTAAGAAAAAATTAAGATTTAAAATGATTTTCAAGTTTAAACATGTTTTGATTTAATGTTTGATTATGTGCATGTTTTATTTTTTTTAAGGAGGCCATTCGGCCATGTTTAATAATAATAGGATCCATGCTTTTTATTTTATAAAAAGTTGATGCATGTTGGTTTTAAGAATATATCTAATGATTCCTAAAGCATGTATGTTATTTTCATGAAAATAAAACTAAACCTTTATTTTTGGTTTGAAAAAGAATTATGAACTTGAATTTATTTTATGTGTACTAAAAGTGTTTGAAAAAGATTTTTGTTATAATAAATGTTATTGCATGATGTTTTAAATGAGCTTTAAATACTAATATGATTTGATTTGATTTTTATGTGTGTTAAAAAAATGAAAACATTGTCTTTTGCCTGTTGACTTTAAGCCATCCTAGGTATTAGGTGGGAGACTATGTTGTCCCTCATATAGGTTGTATACATCATGAGGTTAAATGAATTTAAGATTTCAAAAAGTGCATGCATGAATTAATTAATTTTAAAAGAAAATGTGTGTAAATTATTGTGTTGATTTTGTTTTGAAAATGAAATTAAAATTTACTAATTTTTCCATGGCATGCTCACGGTTTTCATTATAAAATGAAGAAAATAATTTCCTGATTTTAATTGTGCATTAAATCTTTGCAAACTGCATGTGTGTAGTTCGGTCAATACATGTTTAAATTGGTTGGATAATTGTCTTCATGAAATGACTTAGGATTATGACTATGTTCTATATGTTATGTGTTTGAATGAAAGTGACATGTGCTTACTTTTATCTTTTTGATTTTTTTATAAATAAGTTGATTTGATTATGTGAAAGGATTTTTGTAATGCTAATTTAATGATTTTAAGTTGTGAAGTTTATTTGTGGATAGAAAATAATAAACATGTGTAATTCGGTTTTGTTGAATTAATTAAAAGGATTAAGTTAAATTATTTTCTTAAGAATAATTGAATTAATTTATTATAATTTAATTGATGATTTTAAATAATTAAAAATGTGACTTTTTGTGTACATGTTTGTGAATGATTTGTATGCTTTGAAATATGTATGTGATTGTTCTGTGTTAATTGATTGTGTTTGTTTTGAATACTGTTTGAGAGATTTATTTGTGAAAAATGCTTTTTTTAAAAAGGTGTGATTTAAATAACTTAAATTGATTTGGAAAAATTTTAAAGAACCTTCTTTGATCAGTATCTTATAATGTTTAGAATTAAATAAACTAATCTGATTGGTTTTGAAGTTTTACTTTCTTGAATTTTTGTATTTGATTTAGCAAAGATTTTCAAAGAGATGGTTTTCAAAGTTTTCTTGAACACATTTTTTATTTAAGAGTGATTTGAATTTGAAAACCTTTTTGGATATTGGCAATGTGCTTTAAAAAAAAAAGGGGGAATTATTTAAAAGTGTTTTAAAACGAAATTAAGAATTGATCGAAAACGTTCTAACGCACGGGAAAAATGTCTAGTTCGGGTGTCGGACGCGAAGAAAACGTGGCAAGGTTAGCGACTGGAAATCTTGAAAAGTTTTTGGATGTGTCGTCATCCAGGTGAGTGAGAGTGCTGTGATCCCGTAACGTGGTTGCTCGTAATTCGAGTAGACGGATTGCAAGAGTACTGCGAATTAGGCAATGTAGATGTTGTGCTAAATGTTTATCTGTTCTGTTTGCATACTAAATGTTTATTTATTGTGCATACTTTATTTTGTTGAGAAATTGTTTGATTATGTTGGGATAGTGAAATGATGATGATGGAACCGTGAAAGTAATAAGATAAATTGAAAAGAGAAAAGAGAAATAAACAAGAACATGAGAAATAATTAAGAAAGAAATAAGTGATGAGTTGAGAATGAAGAGAAAGTATGAGAATGATTGAGAAAGAGTTGAAACACGATGCGAATGAAATTGTAAGAGATATGAAGAGTTGAGATTTGAAAGAGAACGTGGTTATGGAAGTGAGATGTGGTTTGAATGGAGATGTGATTCCTCGTTCATGTTTTTGGAAAGAAGCCTAGTGTTGAGTTGAGCTTACTCCTCCATTAGAACTCATCCAAAAATGTGATTGTTTTTGAAAAAGGTTTTGAAAAGAGATTTTTGAAAAGCTTTTGTGAAAATGATATTTTGTGAAAGTTTTTGGAAACATTATTTTTGAAAAAGTTTTGTGAAAGGATTTATGAAATGAGGTTTCTGAAAATGTTTTGTGAAGTAAAAGTTTTGTGAAATCATGTTTTCGAAAGTGTTTTGCGAAAAGATATTTTGAGAAAGACGATGAAAAGATACTGATGATGTTGATGAGAAATATGATGAGAATGAGTTTATGAGAATGGTGATAATGAGAAAGTGATTTGAGGCAGGATGCCATTGAGATTTAGGGGGACGGATTGCGATTAGTGGTCGGGCTTCGTTGAAGGGATGCACCAAGGACGAGCCGACTGTTAGGATTAAGCCGCTAATTAAAACGTTGAAACTTTAAAAGACTTTAAAAGACATTTACAAACGCGGTGAGGTATGAGTGTCGTATCGAAGTAGTGGAGAGGAAGGAACCATAAGTATCTGCGGATACTTAGGAGGAGATTGCATGAGGGGAGGACGATGACGGTGAAACGTCAAGAAGTCTAGAGTACTTTTCTAGGAAGACAAACCCCACATGTGGCGTACTAACGTGGTAGGGACTGGGTCTAATGCCGTGATAAGTTCTGCACCGGAACTAGAATTGTACTGTCGCCCCCTTGATTGCAAATCTAGAACAATGGAGAGGGACTGGAACGGGGCATTTGTGATTGCCACTAAGAGTGTGCCTTGATTATATGATATGAATGATATGAATTGATTTGAGGCTGAGTCCTCCTGGTCTGGGACCATTTGTTTGTGTGACAGCTGTCGTGCCCGCGTGGTAAAGGTCCTGTACTCCTGTTTGCTTCCGACTAGGTGGGGTGGTTGACCGAGGAGATGTAGACGTGTGTGAGCTCAATGATGTTTCCCCCTCATCATTGATGCTAATTGAAACAATAAAACTTAAAAGACAAAGAGGTTCAAAGAGAAGTATATCAAAGCATTAAGCATCGAATAAGATTTATAAGATGAGAGAATCCTTGGAGTAAGTAATAAGTGTGGAAATTATGAGGAAAGAAGGAATGAGAGCAGTTGTGAAAGCTCATGAGAAAGATTTTGGGATTGTGATGATAAGAACCTGAGTAAAGTATTTGTGTTCATGATGATGATGATGATGATTTTATTACTGCTATGATTTTTATCTGCTATATGTATTTGTTGATGATTATGTGATTGCATCATGATAAGTATCTAGGTTATACTGTTTTAGTTATATTACCAATCTGTCTTTATATTCAATCTACCCTGAGACCGCAT
Source organism: Crotalaria pallida (assembly GCA_037953625.1). Taxonomy (NCBI): domain Eukaryota; kingdom Viridiplantae; phylum Streptophyta; class Magnoliopsida; order Fabales; family Fabaceae; genus Crotalaria; species Crotalaria pallida. The sequence goes on along the minus strand of CM075649.1, from coordinate 92,014,784 downwards.
GGTCAACCCGTTAGTGTTCGGAACACTGACTCTCTCCTACCTTGTTGTCATATCGGCAACCGCTGATATTGCAACGGGTAGATGGCGCAGCGGAAGTGTGGTGGGCTTCATCAACCAAAGTCCGGAGTTAGACGACAAGTAATAGGAAGCATGACTAGAAGCTAGGAAATTTCCCTGACGGAATGTACTCCATTGTAAGTCCTTAGTTACCTAGCTCTATCATATTGTACCCCAATTAAAGTTTTATTAAACATGAATGTTTTGAAACAAGTAAACGGGCTACGTTTTGAATGATGCTTTTGAAAACGAGTTTCAAGGAGCGGTGTCTTGTGACATCTCGGTTTGGAACTTGAAAAGAGTTTATGTAATGTGAGAACACGAGTTTTAATTGTAACTATGTTTTAAAAGTCTAAGTGTTCTCATGTTCACATAACACTTGTTTTAAAAAAAAATGGCCCTAATTTTCACTATATATAATGTAAGTTTTCAAGTTGCCAAATCGGGGTGTTACAAATTACGCATATGAGTATGCAATGGGTGCCTCAAATGGAGTGAATACATGCAATGACTATAATTAAAAAAACAAGATTAAAGAGATGCGAGGCATAGAAGATTAAATATCTTATGCAACAAAAGAATGAGAACATAAACTGAAGGTGCGGTACTTCTATGATAAAATATTAATTGTTCACTTTAAAAGACAGTATATACTAATATTGATTTATGTATTTTAAATTTTGTTGATTTATATCATAATTTTATGCAGCTGTGCAATCTATACTGCAAATTCCATGTGATTCTCAATGTTCAAGGCATAAAAGACATGATATACTCAAAAGGAAGCGGTGTGGTAATGCTAATATAGGTATGCCCATTATACAGTGATGAAAGTCATATAATTCACCAATCATGTGCGTAACTAAACAAAATATTGGTAATTATGTGTTTGTCAACAGGAATAGATTCATATGCTCACCTAGGTGATCAATCATGGGCATGTAAGCATTGTGGAGCTATGATGTGGTATGAAGAAAGAAAACACAAATAAAAAAAGGCAATCTATCCCTTAGTTTATCCTATATCACAGAAATGGTGATGTTCAGTTACTACGGATTCAAGATCCTCCTGACCTTATTAAGGAACTATTTTTTTTAAAAAGGACATACATATGAGTAAACATTTTCGAGAAAATATCGGACTCTATAATGGTGCCTATAACTTCACATATATGGCAGCCAAGGTGTATAATGAAATTAATCGAGGTTCGGGACCCACTATTTTTAGGATTTTGGGTCAAAATTACCACATGATTGGTAATCTTACACCATGTGTTGGTCAACCACCTAAATTTGCACACCTTTACGTATATGATACAGCAAACGAAGTGAATAACATGATGTCTATTTTCAGGTGATAAAAAAGAGCATAGAATATTTATTTTTGACAGCATAATTTTTTTTATTATTGAAGGACATTATATAGTATTTTAAATGTAATAGGTATTAATCAAAATATTGCTATCATTACAGGTCAGATAACTTCAAAAATTCCATCAATACTACAATTTTGCAGAAGACAAAGGATATTCTTGATGAGGTAAATGTTTGGGCAAAGACATTTCGCATGCCCAGGGATGTTTTGTTTGGCAATGAAGAAAATAATTTTGGCTTAAGGTTAATATCTGAAAGAGCGACAGATGGTAGAACCTACAATCTTCCGTCTATTTCAGAAATGGCTGCCCTCATAGCAGGAGATTTCGGATACGCAGCTGAATTTAGAGATATGGTGGTCCGTAATAAAGATGGTCATTTACAAAGAGTTCATAAACTACATCCTGCTCAATTACCCTTGCAATATGCTTTACTGTTCCTCTATGGCAAGGATGGTTACAGGAATGTGATTTTCTACAAGAATTAAGATGATTTGTCAAAAATGGCATACCACACAGTGACAATGAAACAACTCTTTGCTTATAGACTACAAACCAGGGAGAATGAAGCAGAGACTATTTTACATGTTGAAAATTATTTCAGCAATTTGTGGTGGATGGATATACAATGATTGAATCTGAAAGTTTGACTTACCTAAAAAGCAAGCAGAAAAATTTGAGAGCAAACAGTTTGAATGAGATTAATAAAACTATAGATGAATGTAACTTAGATTCAGCTACTTCTAGAACTCAATCTTTCTCGCTTTCTCATTTGTAGGGTGACGTCGATACATGGATGAACACTACTATGATGCAATGACTATTTGTCATAAAATTGGTTACCCAGATCTAATTATCACATTCACATAAAACAAAAATTGGCCTGAGATTACTAGGTTTCTTAAGAAAAAGAAGTTGAGGTCGGATGATCGACTAGACATAGTATCGAGAGTGTTCAAAATGAAACTACAGCAATTGATAGAAGGTTTAAAAAGTGGGGAGTTATTTGGAGAGGTCATAGGTGGTATGTTGCTGAATTGGGATATTTTCTTATATAATTACTCAATTGAACGCGCTTTTTTGGATGGATTTAGCTAATCTACTTTTTTTTGAAGTTGTTTATATAATAGAATTCTAGAAAAAGGGTCTATCTCATGCACTCTAAGACCCGAGAACAAATACCCCAATTGCTCATCAATAGACAAGATCATCTCTGCTGAAATACTGGACAAGGAAGTTGAACCATTATTATATGAAATGGTGATGTCATTTATGATGCATGGACCATGTGGATCAGCAAACAAAAAGTTTCCTTGCATGGTAAACCATTGGTGCACTAAACATTTTCCAAAGCCCTTTGTCAATAGAACTTCAGTTGATGAAGAAGGATATCCAATCTATAAGAGGCGTGATGATGGTAGAACTGTCACAAAGGGAGGAGTTGAGCTAGACAATCGCTATGTTGTCCCTTATAATCCATATTTGTTAATTAAGTATGATGCACACATCAATGTGGAATGGTGTAATCATCACCGTCAATTAAATATTTATTCAAATATATTAACAAAGGACATGACCGCATTACAGCTGCATTGTACAACAAAACCAATCAAGTGGATGAGGTGTAAATGTATTATGATTGTCGATACTTGGGCCCATGTGAAGCTGTATGGCGAATTTTTGGCTTTCCAATACAGCATAGGGAACCTGTTCTGGAAAGGTTGTCTTTCCACCTACCTAATGAACAAAGTGTCATATTCGAAGATGAAGAATCACTTGAAGCAGTGGCTGATAGGAATTAATCGTTTTATCATTTAATTATTGCAACGACCCCATTTAGGACTCCCAAAATATCAACCAAGTGGGTAAAGACTTCCACTGGGACGTGGGAAAATAATCAACCAAATGGATGTACGCACTTCCATTGGGACATCTGTCCGAATATGTCAACCACTGAATAAAATTCCAGTAGGACTCATCCAAGATAAAATCAACCAATGGGAATCAAGTAAACTTATACATTTGTCCATTGGGACTCCTGTCCGAACATATCAACCACTGGATGAAATTCCAATAGGACTCTTTCAGGATAATAATCGACCAATGGGTAAACGTATAAGAATTAGGTATTTAATATTCTAAAAAAAGTAAGTGTTTTCTTCAGTTTTGGTCAAAATACTCGAGTATATTATAAAATACTCGAGTGTTCTTCATTTTTTTCCAGAATACTTGAAGTCCTTGAAGAAAGACTCGAGTTGTTCTTCATTTTCCCAGAATACTCGAGTGTTTCTCAAAAACTTGAGTGTTTTTACTGCAACAGCACCAGTTTCTGCATTTTAAGCACCAATTCGAATTCCATTCATTGTTTTTCCATTCTTATGCAAAACAGAGGCATAAACACATATAAGAAACAAGTTAGAACAGATAAACAAGTACATAACAACATAAATCAACATCAAATCACAGAATCAACATAAACATGGAAAATAACCATTTCAAGAAATGAAATTCATTTCCACTTGGTTTTAACTTCGAAAATCAATCCAGTGAGCATTATTAGGTCCATTTAAACTTGTTTGACTTAGAAAACCTTGGGTTTATGACATCCATGTCATATTCCCAATTCCAACTTCATCCCTTGATGAACCTTGTGAGGTTCCTACATTTCTAGCTTGAGATTACTCATTCTAGCAATTAGATAACTCCTCCCTTACCTTAGAGAAGCTAAACAACAGATTAAACAACGAGAAACTTGGCTGGATCAAAAATCTAAATTCAGGACTTGTGAAAAAGAGGTTGAACAGGCTGACTTTGGCCACAGATATCACCACGGATTTGGCATGAAAAAGAATGAAACAGGTTAGTTTAACAAACTAGGATATACTAACTCCAATCAGAAACAAGTTTGACACAAAAAGGATTCCTGAGATTACCAAACGAATTCAATGAAGATGAATACTTGATGCTGAAAACTACTCTGTTTTTACAGCTTTGAACTCGAACTACAGGGGCTTATTTGATGTGATTCTTGATTCTAATTCAAAGATGGAACTAGAACCTTGAGTTGTGTTTTGGTTTCGAAGGATTTGATTGAGAAACGAAGGAGAAATCAGAGATCAAAGTGTGCTCTAGAAAACTGAGAGTCAAAATCTAAAATTCGGGTTTTGGGTGATTAGAGGTGTTGAATGCTTCAACCAAGCACCAATTTATAGCTTAAGAATACTTCAGGTCGAAGTAAAGTCCAGCTCTATGCTTGTCATTTCAAGAAACCGCGTTTTGGTGCGAAAATTAAATGAAAACCGACTTATACACTTTCAGGTCTGCACGAAATACTTGAGTTTTTTCCCAAATACTCGAGTTTTTATTTAAAAATTCAAATTTCCAAACAGCTACTTAAAATACTCGACTTTTGCCTAAAATACTCGAGTGATTTTGCTAAAATAGGAAAAATTGACTATTTTAATGATACTAATATTGATAAAATACTTTTATTTCATATATTTAAAATATAGGATCTTACATCCTCCCCCACTTAAATAGAATTTCGTCCTCGAAATTCGGATTAAATGAACAAATGTGGGTACTCTTCTCTCATCTTAGATTCTAATTCCCATGTTGATTCTGACACTCCTTTTTGATTCCAAAGAACTCGCACTAAAGGAATCTCTTTTCCTCGCAGCTTTCTGATTTGACGATCTTCAATTCGCACTGGTCCGACTTCAAATGTCAGATTCCCCTTTAAAGGTATTTCGTCTGGCTGCAATTGGATAATTGAAGACGGGTCTTGAATAAATTTGCGAAGCTGAGAGACGTGGAATACATCATGGAGATTAGCTAAAGAAGGTGGTAACGCGATCTGATAAGCGACGGGACCGACTCGCTTTAGGATCTGATAAGGGCCAATAAACTTTGGTGTCAGTTTCCTCGGCTTCATCACTCTCCCGATACCAGTTGTTGGCACTATTCGCAGAAATACATGATCTCCTTCTTGAAATTCGAGCTTGGTTCTACGCTGATCGGCATAGCTCTTCTGACGACTCTGTGCAATCTTCATCTTTTCTTGGATAACCTTGATCTTCTCGGTCGTTTCCTGAACTAACTCAGGTTCAATGATAGCGTTCTCCCCCACTTGGAACCAACATAGTGGGGTTCTACATTTCCTTCCATAGAGGGCTTCGTATGGAGCCATATCAATGCTTGTGTGGTAACTATTGTTGTAGGTGAACTCCACAAGCGGCAACAAACGATCCCAACTTTCTTGGTACTCTAAAACGCAAGCATGGAGTAAATCTTCCAGAGATTGAATCGTTCTCTCCGATTGACCATCCGTTTGCGGGTGATAAGCCGAACTCATTCTTAGCTGCGTTCCTAACGCTCGATGCAAACTCTGCCAGAAGCGAGATACGAAACGGGGATCACGATCCGATATGATACTCGAGGGGATTCCATGCAATCTTACGATCTCCTTGATGTATAATCTCGCAAGCTTCTCCAACGGATATTTCATGTTGATGGGAATGAAATGAGCTGACTTCGTTAAACGATCAACTACTACCCAAATTGCATCGAAACCCTCTCTCGTTCTCGGGAAACTACTTACAAAATCCATGGCTATCCCATCCCATTTCCATTCTGGTATGCTCAAAGGTTGCAATTCTCCTCCAGGCTTCTTATGTTCAATCTTCGTCTTTTGGCAAACAAGGCAAGACGCAACATAAGACGCAACGTCTTTCTTCAATCCGGACCACCAAAACATCTTCTTCAGGTCTTGGTACATCTTAGTTGATCCAGGATGCATACTCAGCTTGCTTTTGTGGGCTTCTTCTAGTATAGCTCTCCTTAGTTCTTGATTTGACGGAATGCAGATTCGATCCTTAAATCTCAAAATGCCATCCAATCCTAATTGGAAATCTGGTTCCACTCCTTCTATCCCTAGTCTTTTCTTCTCTAGGAGCTCTTCATCCACTTGTTGCAGGTTTCGGACTTGACCCAAAACTCATTTGTGATTTGTAATATTCCTAATTTGATGCAATTTGGTTTGAACTGAACTGCCAAATTCAAGTTTCAGAATTCTTCAATCAATTCAGCTTCTTTCACCATCATCAATCTCATATGCAAAGTCTTTCTACTCAACGCATAAGCTACGATATTGGCTTTGTCGGGGTGGTAATGTAATTCAAAGTTGTAATCCTTTAAGAATTCCATCCACCTACGTTGCCTCATATTCAGTTCCTTTTGGTCAAAAAGATACTTTAGACTTTTATGGTCACTGAATACTTGGAACGTATTACCATACAGGTAATGCCTCCATATTTTCAAAGCAAAGACAATAGCAGCCAACTCCAAATCATGAGTAGGATAATTCTCCTCATGCACCTTCAACTGTCGTGACGCATAACCAATAACTCTTCCTTCTTGCATCAGAACACTGCCTAAACCTTGTTTTGATGCATCACAATAAACATCAAAATTTTTCTAGGGATCGGGCAGAGTTAACACTGGAGACGATGTTAACCTGTCTTTTAAAGTTTGAAAACTAACTTCACACTTCTCATTCCAAACAAAAGGTTGCTCCTTCGTAGTCAGGCGGGTTAAAGGAAGAGCCAATTTAGAAAATCCTTTGATGAATTTCCGATAGTAACCAGCTAGGCCAAGAAAACTTCTAACTTCAGTAACAGACTTAGGCTTCTCCCATTTCAGCACCGCTTCTACTTTAGCTGGGTCCACGGCAACATCATCTCTCGAAATCACATGCCCCAAGAAATTGACTTTTTCAAGCCAAAATTCACACTTGGCTAACTTGGCATATAGTTTCTTTTCCTTCAAAGTCTCCAAGACAATCTTCAAATGATTGGCATGCTCTTCTGGGGTCTTTGAATAGATGATTATATCATCTATAAACACCACAACAAAGGAATCCAAATAAGGTCGGAACACTCTATTCATGTAATCCATGAATATGGCGGGAGCATTGGTTAAACCGAATGGCATCACCACATACTCGTAGTGTCCATACCTTGATCTGAAAGCTGTCTTCGGAATATCTTCCTCTCTTACTCTGATTTGATGATATCCCGATCTCAAATCAATCTTCGAAAACACGAACGCTCCTCTAACTTGATCCATCAAATCGTCGATTCTTGGCAACGGGTATTTGTTCTTGATTGTAACCTTATTGAGTTGTCTGTAATCAATGCACATCCTCATGGATCCATCCTTCTTCTTTACGAACAAAACTGGCGCTCCCCAAGGCGACACACTTGGTCTGATGAACTGCTTCTCTAACAAATCTTCCACTTGCTTCTTCAGTTCAGCTAATTCGGTTGGAGCCATACGATAAGGGGCAATAGAAATAGGACCAGTACCAGGAACTAGATCGATATTGAATTCTATTTCTCGATGCGGTGGCAAACCGAGAACTTCATCAGGAAACACTTCGGGAAAATCTCGAATAATCGGGATTTCCTCTAACTTCGGTTCATCCTTCTTTTCTGCTACGACCGCAGAAAACACACAAACGTACCCTTCAGGTTGCACCTCAGGCGACTTTTTACCGGGAAAAACAATCGTTCGAGTCTTACAATCGATCACCACTTGGTTAGTTGCTAACCAATCCATCCCCAAAATAACGTCGAGTTGGGATAAAGGTAGACAGATTAAATCTACCCTAGAGGACAGACTTCCTATATTAACGGAACATCCAAAACATGCTCTTGACGTAGTCACCGGCACATTCGAAGGAGTACACACCTTAAGTCTAAACGGTGTCTCCGAAACGAGTAAACACAAACGCTTAACGCATTCCTCAGAGATGAAAGAATGCGTAGCACCAGAATCGAATAGAAAGCGACAAGGCATGCCATTGAGAAGATGGTTACCTTGCACGAGATTGTCTGCCTGCTCCGCTTCTGATTCGGACATGGTAAAAACCTTCCCATTGACCCATGGTTTTCTTCCCGAACCTTGATCGTTCTAACGCTGGGGCTGATGACAAAGACGAGCGATGTGGCCAGCCTTTCCACAGTTGTAGCAAGTTGGTGGTTTGTCTCTCCAACATTCCCTTCCAGGATGAAATCTTTGACATTTGTTGCACATTGCACCAGGGGCTGGGAGACTGGGCACTCCAGAAGATGATGCATTTCCTTTTCCTTGTTGTGGATAAGGACCTCTCCGGTTCTTGTTGCCATGCCTATGCTGATTGCGATGCGGCCCAAAACTTCCTTGTCCAATGTCCTTCTTGACGCTATTCCTTTCGAAAATGCGACAAGTACTAACCAACGTTGGATAGTGTCGGATCCTTTGCACACTCACAACTAATTTGATATCGGGTCTCAGACCATTCTCGAATCGTGTGCACTTGGAATGTTCATCGGTGTGATACTGGAAGTATGGCGAGTACTTCATCAGCTCTTCAAATTTATCAGCATACTGGTCCACTGACAGATTTCCTTGCTTTAAATCGAGGAACTCCATTTCCTTCTGCAGCCTGATGTCATCCGGGAAATACTTCTCGAGAAACTTTTCTGTGAAGATTCCCCAAGTAAACTCTGCTTGATCAAACTCCAGGAATTGACGAGTCTGGTTCCACCAGGTCGCAGCTTCACCAGTGAGCACGTAGGCAGCAAACGTGACCTTTTGCGATTCCGACAGAGTCAACGTTCTAAAGATTTTATTCATCTCATCGAGCCAGAACTGAGCTTGCTCGGGACGACGACCACCCGAGAAGTTAGGAGATTTGCACTTTCTAAAGGAATCTAAGCCTTGAAACTCCGCTGGGGTTCCATTGCTTGGAGGATGGTTGTGCTGGATATTCTCCAGAACTGCAGCCATCCGGGTCAATGCCTCCGCAATGTTAGCGTTATTTCTTCCGGCCATCTAGTCCTACAGAATCCAAAGGGGAAACTTAATTAGATTCTGCGAATTCTAGTCTTATACTACAAACATCAAAAACATCATGTCATGATATGCAATGGTTAGTGTGTAAGGCCACACTCCAAGGCTGAGAGTCGAACCATTGCTCTGATACCACTAAATGTGACGACCCAACTTTTATTCCAAAGTTAAAATATTTGTATTCAAAAAATACAACCATTTTTTTTTCTTTGAAACTAAAAGCCAAGTCATCATCCATTATCAAATCTTGCAGAATCATATAAACACCGAGTCATGAAGACAAGTGACGTAACATCATATTTCATTCATACTAAAAAGGGAGTACATCCCATTTTCTTCATTTAAACAAAATACATAATTACTTAACTTAACACTCTAGGCCATTACATTATCTTACATATATTACAACAAAATTCATAATAACCTAGAGCATATGGTTCATGACTCAAAATATAACATAACATAGATAAGAGAAAACCTGATGGGTTATATCAGTCACATTCCACCCCACAACTTAACTTAGTCTTCAGTTCCCCACTGACTTCCAGTTGAGTTGTCCATAAAGTCATCCACCATCTGATTCGCATTATCCACCGAATCCTCATCCTCGATTGGATCCTCCTCTTCCTCTTCCTCCTCTTCTTGTGCCGAATCGTCAGGCACGTATATCGGAGTTCGGGATCGAACTCGAGGAGAAGGACTAGGACAAGCAGGAACCTCTAGGATGATTCTTTCTGAGGAGAGTGCTGGACTCGGTGGGATAGTGCGTCTCGGAAAACGTCTTGGTGGTGGTGGAGGGGTTCCATTTCTCATAACAAAATTTGGCGGAATGTGCATGATGTAAACCATTGGAATTCTCGATCTAAGCGGACGCATACGGGAATATGGATTAGGATGGCGGAAGATAACTTCCACATCCCCCTCATATGTAGCCCTATGGTCCTCAAAATTCCACTCCCCATTAGGGAGCGGCCTCATCTCCACGCAGAACATGTTTCTCGCCATCACCTACACAAGGGACTGGGAGTGAGTCATAGCTAAAAGCAATAACAAATGAGTATAACAGTGACTAGAAATAACAAACACATGTTATCATATAGAAATAATAAATGCATATGTATATGCTCAAACTGTCTTTTATAATATCTCGATTAGTGTCGTAATGCATGCCTACTCCTCATTCATGCTACACGGTTTGGCATCCGAGTATCTCAGGCTCGGGATATTCTCAATCCTATGGTTCATCAAACCGGAGCGATTCATATTCAAGCATCACGATCGATGGGAACTCGGTCTTCCTAGCATCCTTGTGCCAGGGATATTCTGATTTAACCTTACCGAAGTTCCGAATCTAGATCGGAGCAACTCCTTCTCCATGCATGATAATGTCACACAAAACTTTTCGTCTTCTTTCTTTCTTTTAAATCACATCCTTGAACATCATGCCTCCAATATAGAGACCCAAAGTTCATAATCCTTCTTAATCACAATTTCATCTTTTCTTTTAGCATTAACTGGTGCTAGTGCTTACTGAAAATTCCATCAGCGGCCCAGCCACTTTGTGATGGTTTTATACAATAGGAATTAATCGTTTTATCATTTAATTATTGCAACGACCCCATTTAAGACTCCCAAAATATCAACCAAGTGGGTAAAGACTTCCACTGGGACGTGGGAAAATAATCAACCAAATGGGTGTACGCACTTCCATTGGGACATCCTGTCCGAATATGTCAACCACTGAATAAAATTCCAGTAGGACTCATCCAGGATAAAATCAACCAATGGGAATCAAGTAAACTTATAAATTTGTCCATTGGGACTCCTGTCCGAACATATCAACCACTGGATGAAATTCCAGTAGGACTCTTTCAGGATAATAATCGACCAATGGGTAAACGTATAAGAATTAGGTATTTAATATTCTAAAAAAAAATAAGTGTTTTCTTCAGTTTTGGTCAAAATACTCGAGTATATTATAAAATACTCGAGTGTTCTTCATTTTTTTCCAGAATACTTGAAGTCCTTGAAGAAAGACTCGAGTTGTTCTTCATTTTCCCAGAATACTCGAGTGTTTCTCAAAAACTCGAGTGTTTTTACTGCAACAGCACCAGTTTCTGCATTTTAAGCACCAATTCGAATTCACTTCATTGTTTTTCCATTCTTATGCAAAACAGAGGCATAAACACATATAAGAAACAAGTTAGAACAGATAAACAAGTACATAACAACATAAATCAACATCAAATCACAGAATCAACATAAACTTGGAAAATAACCATTTCAAGACATGAAATTCATTTCCACTTGGTTTTAACTTCGAAAATCAATCCAGTGAGCATTATTAGGTCCATTTAAACTTGTTTGACTTAGAAAACCTTGGGTTTATGACCTCCATGTCATATTCCCAATTCCAACTTCATCCCTTGATGAACCTTGTGAGGTTCCTACATTTCTAGCTTGAGATTACTCATTCTAGCAATTAGATAACTCCTCCCTTACCTTAGAGAAGCTAAACAATAGATTAAACAACGAGAAACTTGGCTAGATCAAAAATCCAAATTCGGGACTTGTGAAAAAGGGGTTGAACAGGCTGACTTTGGCCACAGATTTCACCACGGATTTGGCATGAAAAAGAACGAAACAGGTTAGTTTAACAAACTAGGATATACTAACTCCAATCAGAAACAAGTTTGACACAAAAACGATTCCTGAGATTACCAAACGAATTAAATGAAGATTAATACTTGATGCTGAAAACTACTCTGTTTTTACAGCTTTGAACCTCAAACTTTGATGAGCTAGAACTCGAACTACAGGGGCTTATTTGATGTGATTCTTGATTCTAATTCAAAGATGGAACTAGAACCTTGAGTTGTGTTTTGGTTTCGAAGGATTTGATTGAGAAACGAAGGAGAAATCAGAGATCAAAGTGTGCTCTAGAAAACTGAGAGTCAAAAACTGAAATTCGGGTTTTGGGTGATTAGAGGTGTTGAATGCTTCAACCAAGCACCAATTTATAGCTTAAGAATACTTCAGGTCGAAGTAAAGTCCAGCTCTATGCTTGTCATTTCAAGAAACCGCGTTTTGGTGCGAAAATTAAATGAAAACCGACTTATACACTTTCAGGTCTGCACGAAATACTCGAGTTTTTTCCCAAATACTCGAGTTTTTATTTAAAAATTCAAATTTCCAAACAGCTACTTAAAATACTCGACTTTTGCCTAAAATACTCGAGTGTTTTTGCTAAAATAGGAAAAATTGACTATTTTAATGATACTAATATTGATAAAATACTTTTATTTCATATATTTAAAATATAGGATCTTACAATTACACTCATCAAGCACAATTTAGAGGTAAGGGGGAAGCTTACTATTTGCTAGATTGAGAATAAATTGTGGTAGAACATAGGATGAGTCACCAAGAGACTCAAAGGGCATAAGTTAAAATGGTTAAGTGGCTTGGAGGCCAATCTGAGCTCAATTGTTGTTATGAGCAATGTTATCTAGATGCATGCAAGCTATATTGAAGTTGGATTCATGACTTATTTGGATATTATGTGAATTGATGTATTAAGTTGTGAAATATGTGCAATTATGTGCAATTTGAGTATCTAAATTGAATGCATGCAAGATAGATATGTTTCTGTGGCTGAACATACTACTATTAAGGTATGTGAACTCTATTGATTGTTGAAATTGGTTAGATTTGAGTATTGAAAAGAATGGTATGCAAATCCTCATTTTTCAATGTACAGACTGCATAATCTAACCGGTTATTCGAAATTTGTAACCGGTTAGATACTGTCAATTTTCAAAGAAAATGAATTTCTGAAATTGGCTAAGTGTCCATACCATTTGTACTCAAGTTTAAGCTATGATTTCATTCAAAGACCAATCTAAAACTATGTGATTGAGCACTGTTTGGTTTAGATTGAAGGTGATGAGTTAATACCTTAATATCAAATGATAATTTCAAGAGGAAATTATGCATAAATGAAATTGGATTATGACTTAGATCTTTTGGATGATATTATGTGTTGAACTTGAGGTATTTTGTTATGCTAAGACCTTGTTATTGGATTGAGTAGAGAAATCAAGAAAAGATTCTTTGAAAATCAGTGGGTTTGTATTCAGGTCTGTAATTCTAACCGGTTAGGTGATAATGTAACCAGTTAGTAGCTGAAACTTAAAAAATAAAAGTTAAGTTTTTGAGTAAGGATTGTTAACACCAATTATTATACTCTCTCAATCTAGGTCTATAAGCATATGTTATGAGTAAAGCCATACCTCAAGATATCATTCAGAAGTTGTGTTTTTCTAAGTCATAATAATGGAATTAATGGAAAGACCAACCTTAGTAATTATGTATGCAATGCATGCATAGAGAAAGGTAATGAAATAGGTTGGCAAGGATTGTTTGCCATGTTCTGGGAACATGACCCTGTACTCTAGGAGTACCAAACTGATGCAACCTACTTGATGACACATTCTGGGAATGTGGCCATTGTCAAGGACATGGTTTCTTTGACACGTTCTGGGAACGTGATGCACACTCTGGGAGTGGTGCTTGATTATATTCCATGTATGGTTTGCGATACGTTCTGGGAACGTATGTTAGTGTTCTGGAGACACGTTGGTATAATAATAGAATTAAAGATAAAACCAACCTTGATGATTGTGCATTCATATAGAATGGAAGTTAGGTTGGTAGGAACGTTTATCATATTCTGGGAATATGAGGAGGGTACTCCGGGAGTACCAAATTTGCAACCTACTTGATGACACATTCTGGGAATGTGGCCAGTGTTCGGGACCTGGTTTTTATGCGTTATGGGAACGTATGCGTTCTGGGAACGTGATGCACACTCTGGGAGTGATGCTTATTATTCCAAGTATGGTTTTCTACACGTTCTGGGAACGTGATGCACACTCTGGGAGTGATGCTTATTTATCCAAGTATGGTTTGGCATTACGTTCTGGGAACGAATGTCAGTGTTCCGGGAACACAACGGTGTATTGGATGGACATCCAAGATGGACTTTGTTAGAGGCCTCAGTTGTGGATGAAAATCATGCATCATGCCACCTGCATTGAAAGAATTATTATGATTAACCGGGTGTGCTCATATGAATATGCATCAAGATTTGCTACATGTTGACTTGTGGATGTTAGTGTTATTCTCATTTGATTATGCGAATATGTATAGCTAACCCCCATGCCCTTATTAGGTGTTGATCGTGCATCTAGCTTGCACAAGAATCAGTAAAGGGAGATGTCCCTTAGGTGCATGCAGAGTATAGAAAGTGTGGGTTGGGAACCCGTTGTGCAAATATCGAGGATCCGGCCAGATAAATGTTTGGACAGAGGACCAGTGACCAGCTCTATAACATCTCTGTTTTTAATAGTATTTATATGATACACATTTTGAAAGAGGTATCATAAGATGAATTTGGTTTCATAATAATATTCATTTGGTATCCATGAACTTGTTACACCTGATTTATTTTGGGAGTATAATATGATTATTTTACTATGTTTCCGCAAACTCTGATTTTGTTAGTCAACTTCATTATTAATCAAGTGTTTGTGAAAAGGAATTTTCAAGGGAAGGGAAAATTCTTATTTTCAGATCTTTTTCCAACAATAACAAGTCCCAGTATTCATAAACTTATTATATTTCTTATAAAGTAAGATGATATACAAGGAGTGTTACACATGAATGCATTAAAATATTCCATTTAAGATTAAATCCTCTTTAATCTGGATATATATCCAACATGGAATAATTTATTCACAAGTATTCAAAGTAATTGATGTAATCTTACTTTCTTCTTAATTTCTTGGAACATGATTAATCAACTTAAAAATTAATAACTTGGGTTAAAATAACTTGGTTAGATTTTAAAATGAAATCTAAGTGTTCTTGTAGTGGACCAAGAGAATATTACATTAAACCGACCAGTTAGACACTGGATTAACATATGCGGATTATTATATTCGCTCGGTAGCAAAGCCGAGCCCACGGACATTCAGGAAACGTTACCAGCTTTTGAGATTAGGTCCAAGCACAGGGTATTCAACCATATCCTTATCCCCAACAGTCTCGATTCGCTTAACAACATCTCCTCTTATCTTACGTAACTGGGATGGATGAACATGATAAAGATAAGGACATATCACATACAGGATTTAAGAAGGCAACCTTATCAGGACCTTTACAAATCCTATTTGAGTTCTTCCTCTTCACAAGCCTCATCAGAAAGGCCCATAACACACAGGTAATCCCCTATAAGAACCACCATGCTATAGGGGCTAAGGTACATCTTCTCATCCCTAAGTTGACACTAGCACACACATTGTTGACTAGGGAGAACCTGTTTATCCCTACTGGATATACAGAAATCCTAAAGAGTCCTACATTAGTATCTTGGTTGATATCATTCCTAAAGTTCTTCTATAGCTTTAAGGGTGATTTCGATTAAGGACACGACATTGGCGCCGTCTGTGGGGATAGAATAACATATCATTCCCACCACCACCATGGTTTATACTCGGAGCCAAGCTGGTGATCTCCGTGATCGCATTGGCCGTACTCGTGGTAGACCCAGAAACGTTAGTAATAACGATCAACAGCCACAACCCTTGGTGACCTGCGAGATATTCTTAATCAAAATCGTGAGACTAATTCACAGCCACCACATACATCCCATTCTGGAACGAGAAATAATCTGCAGCCTCCGCATAATTCGCAAAGCCAAAATCACGCCACCAATTCTCAACCGCCACAATCTTCTCAGCCTAGAACCGGGACGAATCCCCAACCACTCCAAACCTTACGGAATTTACTTCCTCCACCACCGCCCCCACCTCCTCCAACGCCACTTCCCTCCACTCAAGGTGATTCAAGCAGCACCGCCCCAACTACCCGTAATACTGCCAGATCTACTAGAACCCGAGCACACCACGGGCGAAACACTCACCGAACCCCAACTCCGCAAGTCCAACCCAACCCTGACCATATAGGAGTAACTCCCAGTACTAGATTAAACCCAGGTAGAACAGCCCAAAGTAACTCCCGACGAGCCCACTCCACTAGCAGATCCTATGCAACCTCCGCATCCGCTCGCGCTCGCGAGCAAGAGATGATTAACATACTGAACCGACAAACAGCTCTGATTGAGCGGCAAGGGCAGGCCATTGTCGATCTCCAACAACAGGCAATGGCAAGAATTGCTCAAAACCAACCTACTACCCAGCAAGCCCATAACCAAATGAGCAACCTTTAGATCCTCAACCTATTTTCGTGATGCAACTCCCCCCACCCCCTAACTTTAACACCAATCCAGTCTCAGACCACGGTCAGGGTGATTTTCACCCCGGTCATCCTTTTACACCATATATCATGGAATTTGAAACTCCTCAAGGGTACTTAGGCCCATCCAACGTACCACATTACAATGGCCTGACTGACCCAGTTGACCACATAGTTTCTTACGAGGGGGCAATGAACTATTATGGAGGCGGTGATCGGATGAAGTGCCAAGCTTTTTCCATGACCCTTGAGCCCTCTGTGTTGCGTTGGTACTCATCTCTCCCTCGGAATTCTGTTAATTCGTGGGAGAAGATGAAACGAGTCTTTCTGAATAGATACACAGCCAGTTGAATCCAACCAAAGTCCGATCACACACTGGCTGCAGTTACCCAAAAGCAAGATGAACCTTTGAAAGATTATTTATCACGTTTCCATACGGAGGCTAGTTCGGTCCCACGGCTGGAACCAGGCGTCGCAGTGTTATTGTTTAGACAAGGTTTGCAGCCGGGGGATTTCAGAAAATCGCTAATCGGAAAACCTCCGAAGGACATGGCCGAGCTCAGACGGCGATCAAATAAATTCTTCAATTTAGAGGAATTCCACAAAGGTCAGAAATTCAGGGACGATCGGCAGCGTTCCGACCCTCAAGGACAGAATAAGCAGAAACGTGACGAACGTTTTGGTGGTAGACAGGACAGAAATGATCGTGACCGAAGGCCACCTCCGAGGAACAAATATCAGGAGTACACTCCTCTGACTGTTCCTAGGAGTCAAATTCTTCGGGAAACGATGCAGACCTACTTACGCTCGGCCCAAAGACCTCCGTCTTTAAGAAAGGGCGCACAGCGTGATAGGTCTAAATATTGCGATTTTCACAAAGGGTATGGACACACGACTGACGAATGCATTTGGATAAGGGATCTAATTGAAGAAATGATCAAAGATGGAAAGCTGCAACAATACATTAGAGATGCAGCAGGACGAAGAGGCAGAAACATATCCCATTCCCCAGCAAGGTCTAAGTGCCAAAGAAGCAGATCACCAGACGACAGGAATGCAGGAAGACAGAAAACCGACCCCGCCCCAGTTACTGACACAAATCCAACCACCAATGAATTTTTAGTAAACACTATTGCCGGAGGATTTGCCGGGGGTGGAGAGAAAAGAGCTGACAGAAAGAGATACATCAACCAAATCTTAGCAGTAAGCCAAAAACCAATCTCCAAAAGGTCGACGAAAAATGTTCTGATCATTTTCAATGACGAGGATTTGGACGGGATCCTCCCAGGTCACAACGATCCCATGGTTATCACAGCTCTCATAGGTAACTATGAAGTAAAGCGCGTCTTTGTTGATCAAGGGAGCTCAGCTGATATCATGTTCCTCCCCCTGTTTATGGCCTTGAAACTTAGGGAGTGCAATCTCACTCCGTTTGAAGGCGAGTTGATTGGTTTCACAAGGGACACCATCGAGCCGAAGGGATACATCCAACTTCCTGTTACCCTCGGTCAACAACCTTCGGCCCGAACGGAAATAATTAAGTTTTTGGTGGTTGATTGCCCAACGGCCTACAACGCCATCCTCGGAAGAACTTTCTTACAAGCATTCGACGCAGTAGTTTCAACAGTACATTTGGCGATGAAGTTCATAGGAACGGATGACAAGGTGGTTACAGTCAAGGTCGAGCAAGAGGCAGCTCGAAAGTGCTACAATCCAAGTTTGGGCAAGGTCAAGAATAAAGACCAGGACCGCTTGGAAAGGATTCCCCTCGGAAAAGGTAACATAAATTTGGCAGATCTTGATGTGCGCACTGAATCTGACAAAAACAGACCGACTCCGAAGGGACAGTGGGAGTTTTTAACGCTGAAGGATGATCCTCTCAGACAAATAAAAATTGGTTCGGATCTCCCTATAGATGTCAAGGCTGAACATTCTGCTCTGCTGGTCGCTGATAAGGATCTGTTTGCTTGGACCTCGGCTGCTATGCCGGGAATTGATCCTAATTTTATCTGCCACAAGTTGAGCATTCTTCCTGGGGCAAAACCAGTAGCGCAACGCAAAAGAAAGGTCAGTGCTGAAAAGGCCGCTGCTATCGAAGAAAAAGTCACCAAATTACTCCAAGCTGGCTTCATTCGGGAAATTTGGTTAGCAAACACCGTCTTAGTCAAAACACCCAACGGGAAGTGGAGGATGTGTGTTGATTACACGGACTTGAACAAAGTCTGTCCGAAAGATCAATATCCACTTCCCGTCATTGACAAGCTCGTCGACAATTCGCCCGGGTATAAGCTACTGTCGTTTATGGACGCCTACTCAGATTACAACCAAATACCCATGTACCCTCCCGACCAAGATAAAACTGATTTTATCACCGATAAGGCAACCTACTGTTACAATGTCATGCCTTTCGGACTTGATACACCCAAGCCTAGGGACTCTTATTTCAAAAGGGGTTTTGGATTTGCCTTGAGTGTTTTTGGTTTGAAATCTTTACCAAGGCTGTTTTATAGTCCTTTTTATATTCACACAAGGAATTCTCAAATTGAGTCTTTCTTTATCAAATAAGGGTTCTAAGGGATTGAACTTTGATGATTACAAGGAATTGAATTCTTCACTGGATTACAAGTATTGCCACGGTTTGAATAAGATGGGTTTGATATGCATGAACTTTTCTCAATAGTATTTGAATTCCTTTTCTAATATAACACATAGAAAGAAATTCTAGTTTGATTCAAAGGAATTGAAATTGTTACCAAGAATGGATATGGCGCCACAACCAAGAGAGGAGGATGAGGTTGATAAGCCTTGGAAGCCTTCCACAAATTGATCACCAAAGAGAAGAAGAACTTCCACCTTGTAAAGTATCACACGTTCAAGGATTTAGAGAGAAGAGTGTTTGACACAAAAACCAAATTCTAATTTTATTCATTCAGCCAAGGTTACAATTTATAGAGAAGACAACCTAAGTCTAAGAAGAGTGGCCGTAACATGCTTATGGCCATAACAAGCTTTTTGTAACTCCTTACAATTATTACTATCTTAAATTGATTCTAAATTCTATTGTGTTGATTCATTTTCCTTTTCAGCTGTAACATCCCTCGTTTCCTTAAAAAGAATTTCACTTATTATTGAGACGTGTTGGAAAAATCTGAGTAGGAAAATTTTTCAAATGAATGTGGTACTCAAATTTAAACCATGTATTGGAACTAAATTCGGTAGAAGGAGTAATTATTTGCTGAACATTTTAGAATCCTTTTGAGATAACCTTTGTAGTACAAAATAGCTTTCAAAAATAATTTAGTTATTAGGTCATCCCAGGAAATCAACTTTAACAATACTTCCTTCGTGTCGAACGGATAAAATCAGAGTGAGCGGAATATATTAAAATAGTTCATTGACTTATAAAATCATATATATATAAATTCGATGTGTACCACAATTATATTAAAGTACGAAAATCTAGGTTTTCTCTTGGATACATCTCTCAAAATATATACATTGTTTCCATTATCAAACATAGAGACGTTCCAGAGCTGGTCACTGGTTCTTCATCCATTCGTTCATCTGGTTGAGTCCTCAGAGTTGTACAAAAGAGCCTCTATCCCATGATGACTTAGTACTTCATGAACTTAAGGGTCGTCCAATTCCTTTAGTCTCTAGGTGGTCTAGGTACCTTGTCAAAACCTATTAAGGGCAGGGGTAAGCTTATACATTCACATTATCAAATAAGAATAAAGTCCTAACACCCAAAAGTAAGCACCCATCATGATAGAAATGCATAACCATGAGCACTCGCCATTTCATTTATTTCTCTTTCCAAATAGGTGGAATGATGCATGCTTCCCATCTCTCGATTCCTGAGATTCTTCAACTAATCACTCAGATGAACGTCCTTCCATAACACCATTGTATTCCCAGAATACAAATAATACGTTTTCAAACGTATGGTGTACTTGCTCGGAAGTGATAAAAACGTCACACTATCTGGTGAACGTCACGTCGCCCAAGGACGTAAACCTATCACTTTTCAATATGCACTGGGTGTGATAAAAAACGTCACCACATCTGATGAACGTCACGTCGCCTAAGGACGTAAACCTTATCACTTGTGATACACAACAGAGGTGATAAATAACGTCACCATGTCTGATAACGTCACGTCGCCTAAGGACGTAAACCTTATCACTTGTGTGCACCACACCCTTCTCAACAAACAACGGGTGTGATAAAAAACGTCACCACATCTGATGAACGTCACGTCGCCTAAGGACGTAAACCTTATCACTTGTGTAACACAACAGAGGTGGTAAACAACATCACCATGTCTGATGAACGTCACGTCGCAAAAACGTAAACCTTACCACTTGTGTGCAACACACCGTTGAACTATCAAACCAACAGTATACCACATACTGCCCACATTGTCCACCTCAATGTGTCATCGAGCAAGTAGTAACATTTGGCACTCCCAGAGGCCCTCCTCATGTTCCAAAAACATGACACAACGATAACTCATCACCGTTCACTGTGCATGAATGCATGCAAGTATTCCCTCAAGATTATTCGTTAATCTCATCCTATATAATATGTAATGAATTCATCAATGAGATATATCAATTTCCATGCTTAGGAATTATGGGATTTATTAAAGGAAGTATCACATTATTCCCTTTAAGTGTCATTAGGTTTAAATGGAAGTGGTTAGATTAAGAATGGTGTTTTCTCAAGATTTTAGTAAAAGACTCGAGTAGTAGCTTCAATACTCGAGTAGTTCTTCAATTTCATGAAATTGTGTATCAGACTGCACAGAATACTCGAGTATTTCACAAAATACTCGAGTAGTTTACAGTTCAGAATACTTGAGTATTTCACAAAATACTAGAGTATTTTTCAGCCCCAAAATACTTGAGTGTTTCACAAAATACTAGAGTATTTTTCAGCCCAAAATACTAGAGTATTTCACAGAATACTAGAGTATTTTAAAGCCCAGAATACTAGAGTATTTTACAAAATACTAGAGTATTTCGTGATATTCTGGGAAGCTTGCATCAGAAAATACTCGAGTGTTTTACCAAATACTCGAGTATTTTTGACAGCAGATGCACTACAACTTGGTTTTAACATACCGTTTTCAATTCTAACCAACTCTAACTTAAACCAATGATCAACAAAACTTTGTTTACACATTTAAAACTTGTCTCAACATAGAGATTGCATCAACTCACAGAAAATCATAATCATTCATCAATTATGCATGAAAATCACATATTATGCAACTTAAAGTACCAATTTCAATTCTACTCATTTTTGGCATAATTTCAGCATTGATTTAGCTCATATGCAACCAAATAAACTTGCCTTAGCATGCAGCATGCCTCAGATTGGCCTCCAAGCCATATTCCTATTTCAATCTATGCCCTTAGAGTCTCATGGTGACTCCTCCTACTTTCTAATGCAATTTACTCTTATTCTAGCAAATGGTAAGCCTCCCCCATACCTTAGGGTCGTTCTTGAACAAAAGCTCCACAGAGAACAGCAACCAAATGTTCTAACCACTTCCCACCCGAACTTGCATAACAGTTTCAGCAGAGGTTCAAAACCACATCAATCGACATTCGAATCATGCATAAAAATTGGGGAAATTGGTTAGACTATGTTCTCTGTAACATTAACTTTGAAAACCAATAAGTTTCAGACCAAAAGGGAGCTTGAGCTTACCACAATTGAAGCTCAAAGTCGGCTCTCTGAATCTGAAAATCTAGTTTGGCAGATTTCAACCCCTAACTTTGAAGGCCAATAACTTTTCATCCAGGAACTCAAATCAAACAAACTTGGTATCAAATCGAAGCTCGTTGAAAGAGCTTTCAAATGGTATATCAGGCGTGAGGTAACTCTCAAGGAGGAGAGAGAATCGAAGACAAGAAGGTGACGGGTCTGAACAACATTCTAGTTCTTGGCAGATTTCGAACTCTATTGCAGAGCTCATTACTCCTCACACACTCAACCTTAGCTCACGATTTTTGGTGCTGTTCAAAGCTCTGGATGTGAGCTTCGAAATGGTGTATGGTTTGTTCTATGAGATTCAGAAACGAAGACGAATTGAGAATTGGAATTCAAGAACCCTAAAACTCGTTTCTGAACTTCAAGGATTGAGTTTTATACCAAAAAGTTGAGGAATTGGTCAAATCCTTCTCTTAGAAGGATGAATAGATAATGGAAATGTTTGCATGAAAGGCGCCACGAGTCATAGGACGTGGCTAGGGGTTGAAATCGTGTCAAACGGCGGTGACTCGGTGGTGGTGACTCACCAAACGCACTAACTCGTGCAACACTGCCAGAATACTCGAGTATTTTGACCAGTTTTCACTAAAAACTTTGTTTAATTAATTTTAACCCCAAAAGACCTTCCATTATTGTTTTTAGGTCCTTCCCAAGGACTTAATTGCAAAATTTAATATTTTATGGAAAAACCTCATCATAAAATATTTTCACATAATACTTATAATGAATATATATCCAAATCAAACATGAAATTATTATTTATTTATAAAACCATTTTACTAACATATTTATTCGGAAGACGAAATTTGGGGTGTTACACTACTCCCCCACTTAAAAGGAATTTCGTCCCCGAAATTTATTCTTTTAAAATTCCTCATTTTCATAACAAATTGTCTTGATGTTTATTTTTCAAAACATAATTAGGGAGAACTCTCCCCCACTTAAAAGGAATTTTCTTATACTTTTTCAAATTCTCTAACTCAAAACGTTTTACAAAATATTTCAATTGAACTTTTCTCAATTAAAACTTTTGCATTCCAAAGCATATACAGATCCTTGTTTCTCATAAAAGGGTTTTTCTTAAACTTCCTCAAAATTATCTTGTAATTCCTTCAAATGAAATCTTTTGACTAAAACTTGTTCGAATAATATCCTTAAAATATATATACATGTATATATATACTTCTCAATTAAAACATTTCCAAAAATCTTTTTGAGGAAAAACCCCGTCCCGTTGCGCTCTGATCACTCGGGCACGAGTAGGGAAATATTCGTATGACTTCATTTCTTAATAGTTGTAAACATTAGGGTGATCAGTCCTAATATTAAACTATAAGTAATGGAATCATCCCTCTTAGATATAATCTTTCTCAAGAAAGACTATACGATTTACCGTTAAGTTAGATGAACTTAAAGATAAAGAGCATTATTGTCACTATCAGACTCAGTCAGATAGCCAAGTCCTAGAGAAACTTCCGTTGGGGAGACAAATACTTGTCCTATCCCGGTGGGTGTTAATCTCTCTAGTCTTAACTGATCTTTCTCTCTCTGTAGTGCCCAAAGACATTTATCACATCCAACTGTGATAAAGGTTTTGATCACAGAAATCCAAGTTAAAGACTTGCTCAGATATTCAAATTACAAAACGATTTAATTAACGCAATCGAAAACATTTGACTTCGTTAATTCAAATCGGTGAAGGGATAACTCAATCTATCTATAACCAAATCTAACTCGCATCCTAGCAGGATGGAAAACTCTCCCATTCTTGATTTGTTGGCTGACCATTCCCTTTTCGTATATCTCCATCAAGCAATCCGGCGAATAAGACTTCATTTTCTTGTAACCGAAATCAAATATCCCTTTCAGATATCACCACTCAATCCATGATGATGCGGCTTACCTTCCCACCTTAAAATTGACAAACGATTTCTTTCCATTGGCTTTTCTATTACTTTCATGCGCTTGAGGTTTCCTTAACTCCTTATGAAATTCTGGTCCCCATAATTAATTCACTCACAAGCTTCCCGTGCTTATAAGCTTCTTGTGCTTCCCTCATTATTCATACCAATTCTACACATGCTTGCTAATGTCAGGAATCCTTTATTCCTCAATGATTGACAACTGGTTTGAAGTTCAAACATCATTCTTTTCGGACTCCACATGTTTGAATCTTCTATCAAAATTGCAACGAAACGTACTTCTTCGATCCTTTGAACTTGGCAACGTTTTCCCCGAGAT
This sequence comes from Crotalaria pallida, assembly GCA_037953625.1. Lineage (NCBI taxonomy): Eukaryota > Viridiplantae > Streptophyta > Magnoliopsida > Fabales > Fabaceae > Crotalaria > Crotalaria pallida. The sequence continues at coordinate 91,990,123 of CM075649.1, read as the reverse complement.
TCATATTACCCTACCTTATTTATAAAAATTCAATCTCCTTTCTCTAATTTTTCAAAGATTTCATCCTTGAATAATTCTCAAGTGACATGCCATTCCTTTGCTTCCAATATCAGATTTACATAGTTCCACTATGTTTTAGCTTCACCACTTAGCATATTAGTGTATAACCTTTACTCATCCATTTTGCTTGATCCCATAAACGATCCTTCAACTCCCAAATCGTTCGGAATCCAAATTCTTGTCCTTAAAACATCCCCTATGGAACTTAGGTTTCTTCCCTTTTGAAATCAATCTCTTATTTGTTCTTAGCTCTTCAGTTCTTTGTTGCAATTCACGAATTCGAATTAGGAATTCTATTGTGATTAGAAACCTTCCCTTCTTACTTCTCGTCGGTCTACTTGTATCATTAAACTCGTATCTATTAGACTTCTTAAAACCACTTTCTTAATCCCCGTAGAGCTCCCATAAATTGCCTTTCGGTCCATTGTAATTGCTTTTGTCTTATGCTTCGTTACGACGACGACAGAGTTTCCAATCACGAGCCTTTAAAATTCTTTCTATCGGCGTTGTCCCTTGTTCAACTCCTTCCGATTGAACAATTACTTCGACTTTCAATGGTCATTAACACTTAAAACAGAGTGACACGAGGAAAGGCCTCAAATCCTCAAACAACCATGGTCGTTGTAAAACTCGAGTCATGAGTCAATTGTATCACCTTGTGTGTATTCAATCACCTTGATGTATACACATCAGCCTTTTTTTCATAAAACTTCCTCCTTCCAAGTCCGGGTCTCGACACATGAAAGTATGCTCCAATACTTTGGCATGAATCGAGTGGAGGTAACACAAGAGGAAATGCTAACTTTCCTAGAAATCACATCCAAATATGATAAAGGATAATGGATCTATTTTAACTTAGTGTCGTGATCGAATACCTCGATACTAATTTGGGGAATTTCATAGAGTCTCTAATTATAAAACAATTAGGTGAATCCGACTTAAACCTAATCTCACATATATATATAGAACAAAAGAATGGGTAACTCCCGAATCGAACACAATCATGCAAAGTTGGTTTTGAAATAAATGGTTACCTTGCACGAGATCAGGAGATTGGTTAACTTCTACTCTATTCAGGGTAGACACTTTTCCTTGAGTCATTGGTTTGCTAGCAAATCTGGTGGGGTCACTCTTCGCAAGTTCTCTGCAGTGACGTGCAATATGACCCTGCTTCCCACAGTTGAAGCAAGTACTTGTTGCCCAGCAGATTCTTCCATAATGATGATGCTTGCACTTCTCACAGTAAGGGGCATTGCTGCGAGACTTAACCTGATTCCTGTCTTCAACTCTACCTTTGCCTCATTTCTGGTTGAAATATGGATCCGTTTTCCGATGATTAAATCCTTTCTTTCTTTGTGGTCCATAACTCGGCTGGTTACTCATTGCCTGATCAGCTGCTACTTCAGCCTTCTTGTCATCCCCATACATCCGACACATGTCAACCAACGTAGGAAAACTTTGGATCTTCTGATAACTGAAAACAGATTTCAGTTCAGGTCTCAGGCCACCTTCAAATTTGATGCATTTGCTTCTCTCGTCCGGATTGTTTTGATAGTATGGAGAGTACTTCATCAATTCCTCAAACATAGCTGCGTACTCGCCCACACTCATATCTCCTTGTTTTAATTGTAGGAATTCAACTTCCTTCTTCCTTCTCAGGTCCTCTGGGAAATATTTATTAAGAAACGTTTCCATAAACATCTCCCAATTGACGTCCTTTCCCTCATAGTGTAAAAGCTGAACCGTGTAATTCCACCAATTATCAGCCTCTCCTTCTAACATATAAACTGCATATGCCACCTTTTGAGCTTCCGTGCAGTCTAATGTTCTAAAAATCTTATCCATAGTATGAACCCACTTGTTAGCCTCCTTTGGCTTAAATCCTCCTTCAAACTTAGGTGGATTACAACTTCGAAAATCCGCTAAACTCTTAGCCTCAACATTACCGACATTACATTGATGTGGCGGATTAACTGGTTGTGGTGATTGTTGATGTTGTTGCTGTTGCCATTGCTGCATTGATTCCAACACAGTCGTGATCCTCTCCAGCATCGCATTAGTATGATTTCGGTTTCTTGTCGTCATATTAGACCTGCACTATGGACGTGTGGTCATATATGGTGGACTTAAGAAACACTCATCACACAACTTATACTAAAGCTGTAGCTTCAAACGGTACATCCAACTCGTATCTATTACTTGAACAAAGTAGAATATAAATCTCATCCTGTGGATACTTTGCTTGATGCTGATAACTACCTTTCTAGAACTACTTTAGCTATTACAGGATCTGACTTTTGCTCAAACCCGACACTTCACGAGAGAATATCCGGGAGATTCTTCGTAACCATGATCTCTTTAATTCCCCTCTTCATTTACCCCACTATGAGAACAACACTCATACATCTTGGGTTTCGGATTCTCGCCTCTCTATCACAATTAGTTATTACTTGATTCTTGGGTATCCAATCCAAGTCCAAGATCACACCTAATTGTGAAAAAAAAATGAGTAGACCAAGCTTACTCTGAAGAGATAGCTCAATAGAATAGCTCAAACATACGAGAGAAACAACTACAAGAAAACTTGTAGGAGTTTGATCTTGAGGTAGCAGGGTGGATCAAACACAAGAAAACGCAATCGATTCTCGTCCTCACCAAGGGTTAATTAACTTCAGAGTTACAACTCTGCAAAGCAAACCACTAAGAAAAATAACCTCCTAGTACTAACTTCGGGGTTTGTTAATTTTCATACTAGAAGAAAATACCCTCCCTAGAGGATATTAGCTCGCCTTTAGATCCTTTGGAATCACCCCTTGTTGATTCCTTGATGCCATAATGGATCAGCACTATGAGCTTAAGGTTGGAATTGACCTAAAAGAAGTACATCACTATCATACTTCAACTTAGGCTACTTTAAACACTATAGACAGGTACTTGGTCACCTACCCAGGGTCAAGGGATAGAACCTTTTACTCCAATTAGAAGTATGTAAGAGCATACTTCACAAGAAACTCTACAATTCTTGAGGACCAGCGTATTGAACCACACACCCAAGGACCAAGAGTCAGGACCATTGCTCTGATACCATAAAATGTAACATCCCTCGTTTCCTTAAAAAGAATTTCACTTATTATTGAGACGTGTTGGAAAAATCTGAGTAGGAAAATTTTTCAAATGAATGTGGTACTCAAATTTAAACCATGTATTGGAACTAAATTCGGTAAAAGGAGTAATTATTTGCTGAACATTTTAGAATCCTTTTGAGATAACCTTTGTAGTACAAAATAGGTTTCAAAAATAATTTAGTTATTAGGTCATCCCAGGAAATCAACTTTAAAAATACTTCCTTCGTGTCGAACGGATAAAATCAGAGTGAGCGGAATATATTAAAATAGTTCATTGACTCATAAAATCATATATATATAAATTCGATGTGTACCACAATTATATTAAAGTATGAAAATCTAGGTTTTCTCTTGGATACATCTCTCAAAATATATACATTGTTTCCATTATCAAACATAGAGACGTTCCAGAGCTGGTCACTGGTTCTTCATCCATTCGTTCATCTGGTTGAGTCCTCAGAGTTGTACAAAAGAGTCTCTATCCCATGATGACTTAGTACTTCATGAACTTAAGGGTCGTCCAATTCCTTTAGTCTCTAGGTGGTCTAGGTACCTTGTCAAAACCTATTAAGGGCAGGGGTAAGCTTATACATTCGCATTATCAAATAAGAATAAAGTCCTAACACCCAAAAGTAAGCACCCATCATGATAGAAATGCATAACCATGAGCACTCGCCATTTCATTTATTTCTCTTTCCAAATAGGTGGAATGATGCATGCTTCCCATCTCTCGATTCCTGCGATTCTTCAACTAATCACTCAGATGAACGTCCTTCCATAACACCATTGTATTCCCAGAATACAAATAATACGTTTTCAAACGTATGGCGTACTTGCTCGGAAGTGATAAAAACATCACACTATCTGGTGAACGTCACGTCGCCCAAGGACGTAAACCTATCACTTTTCAATATGCACTGGGTGTGATAAAAAACGTCACCACATCTGATGAACGTCACGTCGCCTAAGGACGTAAACCTTATCACTTGTGATACACAACAGAGGTGATAAATAACGTCACCATGTCTGATGAACGTCACGTCGCCTAAGGACGTAAACCTTATCACTTGTGTGCACCACACCCTTCTCAACAAACAACGGGTGTGATAAAAAACGTCACCACATCTGATGAACGTCACGTCGCCTAAGGACGTAAACCTTATCACTTGTGTAACACAACAGAGGTGGTAAACAACGTCACCATGTCTGATGAACGTCACGTCGCCAAAACGTAAACCTTACCACTTGTGTGAAACACACCGTTGAACCATCAAACCAACAGTATACCACATACTGCCCACATTGTCCACCTCAATGTGTCATCGAGCAAGTAGTAACATTTGGCACTCCCAGAGGCCCTCCTCATGTTCCAAAAACATGACACAACGATAACTCATCACCGTTCACTGTGCATGAATGCATGCAAGTATTCCCTCAAGATTATTCGTTAATCTCATCGTATACAATATGTAATGAATTCATCGATGAGATATATCAATTTCCATGCTTAGGAATTATGGGATTTATTAAAGGAAGTATCACATTATTCCCTTTAAGTGTCATTAGGTTTAAATGGAAGTGGTTAGATTAAAAATGGTGTTTTCTCAAGATTTTAGTAAAAGACTCGAGTAGTAGCTTCAATACTCGAGTAGTTCTTCAATTTCAATACTCGAGTAGTTCTTCAATTTTGTGAAATACTCGAGTAGTTTACAGTTCAGAATACTTGAGTATTTCACAAAATACTAGAGTATTTTTCAGCCCCAAAATACTTGAGTGTTTCACAAAATACTAGAGTATTTTTCAGCCTAAAATACTAGAGTATTTCACAGAATACTAGAGTATTTTGCAGCCCAGAATACTAGAGTATTTTACAAAATACTAGAGTATTTCGTGATATTCTGGGAAGCTTGCATCAGAAAATACTCGAGTGTTTTACCAAATACTCGAGTATTTTTGACAGCAGATGCACTACAACTTGGTTTTAACATACCGTTTTCAATTCTAACCAACTCTAACTTAAACCAATGATCAACAAAACTTTGTTTACACATTTAAAACTTGTCTCAACACAGAGATTGCATCAACTCACAGAAAATCATAATCATTCATCAATTATGCATGAAAATCACATATTATGCAACTTAAAGTACCAATTTCAATTCTACTCATTTTTGGCATAATTTCAGCATTGATTTAGCTCATATGCAACCAAATAAACTTGCCTTAGCATGCAGCATGCCTCAGATTGGCCTCCAAGCCATATTCATATTTCAATCTATGCCCTTAGAGTCTCATGGTGACTCCTCCTACTTTCTAATGCAATTTACTCTTATTCTAGCAAATGGTAAGCCTCCCCCATACCTTAGGGTCGTTCTTGAACAAAAGCTCCACAGAGAACAGCAACCAAATGTTCTAACCACTTCCCACCCGAACTTGCATAACAGTTTCAGCAGAGGTTCAAAACCACATCAATCGACATTTGAATCATGCATAAAAATTGGGGAAATTGGTTAGACTATGTTCTCTGTAACATTAACTTTGAAAACCAATAAGTTTCAGAACAAAAGGGAGCTTGAGCTTACCACAATTGAAGCTCAAAGTCGGCTCTCTGAATCTGAAAATCTAGTTTGGCAGATTTCAACCCCTAACTTTGAAGGCCCATAACTTTTCATCCAGGAACTCAAATCTAACAAACTTTGTATCAAATCGAAGCTCGTTGAAAGAGCTTTCCAATGGTATATCAGGCGTGAGGTAACTCTCAAGGAGGAGAGAGAATCGAAGACAAGAAGGTGACGGGTCTGAACAACATTCTAGTTCTTGGCAGATTTCGAACTCTCTATTGCAGAGCTCATTACTCCTCACACACTCAACCTTAGCTCACGATTTTTGGTGCTTTTCAAAGCTCTGGATGTGAGCTTCGAAATGGTGTATGGTTTGTTCTATGAGATTCAGAAACGATGACGAATTGAGAATTGGAATTCAAAAGAACCCTAAAACTCGTTTCTGAACTTCAAGGATTGAGTTTTATACCAAAAAGTTGAGGAATTGGTCAAATCCTTTTCTTAGAAGGATGAATAGATAATGGAAATGTTTGCATGAAAGGCGCCACGAGTCATAGGACGTGGTTGGGGGTTGAAATCGTGTCAAACGGTGGTGACTCGATGGTGGTGACTCATCAAACGCACTAACTCGTGCAACACTGCCAGAATACTCGAGTATTTTCAAAAATACTCGAGTATTTTGACCAATTTTCACTAAAAACTTTGTTTAATTAATTTTAACCCCAAAAGACCTTCCATTATTGTTTTTAGGTCCTTCCCAAGGACTTAATTGCAAAATTTAATATTTTATGGAAAAACCTCATCATAAAATATTTTCACATAATACTTATAATGAATATATATCCAAATCAAACATGAAATTATTATTTATTTATAAAACCATTTTACTAACATATTTATTCGGAAGATGAAATTTGGGGTGTTACATCAGCCGTAGCTTTGATGAAGGTGAGCAACAAATCATGGATGAGTATTGTAACATCCTCATTTTTATTAACCTAATAAGTATAATTATGAACATTTTATTTACATAATAAAAATGAATTACAACTATTTTCCTAAGTATAGGTATATATTTGTATAAATATATCTTTGAGTAGATATTATTATTTGTAACTATATCCTCGTGTATATGGATGTGTGTGCGTTTGTATGAGTACATCTATATGTATGTATGTATAGGTATATGTATTTAGGTTAAGTTAGTATATGTGTTTATATATATATCTATATATATGTGTGTGTGTGTGCTTGTGTGCATTTCTAGGTGTTAGCATTTGTGCTTGTGTCCTTGTATGGATGAGTGTATTCGTTATGTGGTCGCATCGTTAGGTTTAGACAGGGAAGTGTCCTAGGGTCGTTGGTTGCAGTTGAAGAGTAATCAGTCAAGATCCTAGATTGGTGTGTTTGTGGTTGTGGTTGATTAAGTAGGTTTATGTAGGAGGGTGCCAAGGAATTCCAAAGCCCTTGTGAGTGCTTTTAGTGTGTTGATCTCGATAGAGTGAGTGGATAAGGATCCTAGGATGGAGCCTCGAGTTAAAGGGTAGACTTTAAGGTCTATGTGCGGAGAATTCCCTCGAATACATGTTTCGATGAAGTTCCGGAACTTAGTGAATGTGAGGCAATCGGGATCGATTCGATCCTATTGATTATGCCTCGAGAGTGGTTGGTTTTAGGGTTGAGTGGTTATAGAACATAGCTTAGATCGATCGAGTTAGATCGAGTGTTTAAGAATAGGCTAAGTCTAGATTTCGGAGTGTCGATTCGTTCGTCTTTTCGTGTATGTGAATTGTGTGTTTATTGTTGTGATTTATGATTGTGATGTTTTGTGTCTGTTAGGAGGTGTTTAGAAGGTGTTTAGATAGTGGTATCATGATCGGACAAGTTAGGGTGCATTAGGATCGGCTTAGAACTCTTAGAAGACTTGAAAGAAAGGAAAAATTAGTGCATTAATCGATTAATTGGTCTGTTAATCGATTAAATTTTAAGCACTCTTCGGCATTAATCGATTAAGGCATAGCTTAATCGAGTAGATCTTTGGGTACTTTCGGCATTACTCGATTAACACGTGAGTTAATCGATTAGCCCGATTGTAAATTAAGCGAGTTAATCGATTAACCAAAGTGGTTAATCGATTAACCACTGCAGATCAGACTTAAAAACACGATTTTAACGTGTTGTTCTTCATTTCCTTTCTCTCTTTTTCTCGGCCCTTCCCTCTTCTCTCCTCCCAAACTCTTCCAATCTTCAAATTAACATCAAATAACATCAACCCATCATCCCATAATCATTCCCCATCAACTCCCCATGATTTTCTACCAACAAAAACCCCAATTTCATTCTCAATCCCTCAAATCCCCAATTCCCAAATTCAAAACCCTAACTTCCCAATCCTTCTCTTTTAATTGGGCAATCATCAAGGGAGCTAGAAATTGATATTGGAGCAAGGAACTAGGAGCTTAGGAGTGTGTCCCTAGAGCTTGGTGGAGCTTTTTCTCTCTCTCTGTCCTTCTCCTCTACTCTTCAACCGGTAAGGGGGGACTCTTTCCTCACTTTGAGTTAGGGATAGTTGGAATTTATAATAGGATTTGGGATTAATAATTAAATTAGAGTGTAGGTAGCAATAAGTAATTGGTCAGAGTTGTTCTTGTATTTTTCTTAACTTTAATATTTTTATAAATGTTTATATTAAGTGACTTTTCGATAAATTGGTAAAGTAGGAAGTGAAGAACCCTAGGGAGATGATTTATTTTACTGCACTCTGAGACATACCTGTGTATGTCGACTGGTTGTTGCTTCTCTGTTGATTTGTTGTTTTTTATTGATTATAGATTGATTATTGAACAACCTAAGTGCTATATGTTCTAATTGTGATTTAATGTTTCAATTGTTAAATGGTGAGACTGAAAGTGGATTGTGGACTAGTATATATATATATATAGTTTAAGGGAATAAAGGGAATGAAAAGTGAAAATGGTTAAGGGATAAAGTATTGTAAATGAACAGTGATTAAAATAAATAATGGAAGTCTAAAATAATTATGAATAAAAAGGGAAGTGTGTGTGCAATAGGATGTTGTTGCCGCTATCTTTGATTTGATTATTATTCTTATGTCCTTATTATGAATTGTATACTGTCCTTTAATTCACTGTGCTGTGAAAGATCTCACCCTTAGTGGATAACAATTTAGGTACAAGTTCAAGAGGCTTGGAGATCAGAGTGCGCAGCGGAACAAGTCGGAAGAAAGGAAACTGACTTTGTACATATGTTCTATATTGTAATTGGGTGCCCCACATTTTGTACTAACTTAAATTGTAAAAATGTAATTTTCTTAAAGTATCCGTTGTGTCGAACTCTGGTTTATGTATTGTTAAGGAAAATTACTTTTAAAGTTCCTCAATTATTTTTCAAAACTTTTATTTCTGTATATTTTTATATTAAGAAAAATCGGGGTGTTAAAAGTATCATTGCCTTCTTTGTAACTCTTGACATTAATTGGCCGAAGCTTGTGTGTGGCTGCAGTACTTCTTTTGATTCCTTTCCATTCTTTGTAACCGTAGCCTTATTTGATGGCTGCTCCATTTAATGACTTTGATCCTTTTTGTAACTTCTTGCATTTTACCTAGCCGAATGCATTTAGTTGCTCCTTAAAGCTGGGAATTCATTCTTCTTAAGGATAATTGATGAGCACTAATGACCCTTGACATTTGAATTTCTTTCCTTATCTCTTGGACGAATCTTCCTTGGATTGAGTTCTTCTTCAAGTTTGTTTTCCTTGCTTGTCTTGGCTGAATCTTCAAAGTGGATTTGCTCCCTTGGTAACCTTGTTTATTTAAAACTTAGAACTTAAAATCCAAACTTAACATTACAAGAAATAAATTCAGTCTATTTGGCAAATGAAAATTGCCATTATTACAAACCCCATGAAAACATAAGTGTAAACATAAATTAAAGAAACTAAAAACAAAAAATTCAGCTAAAAAAAAAAAAACAAATCAGGACAGCCTCCTCTTTTTCCCAAAGTGCTCTACCACACTTGTCATGACTTCCAATCTTGTCTCTCCTTGGTTCACTTGCTCCACAGGGCTGCCTTCATCAGGACTCAAGAACGCGGGAGCCACATATCAGTGAATGATGAACAAGGTATTTCAAGGGATGATCGGCTCAAACATGGAGGTTTACATTGATGACATAATTGCAAAAAGTAAACAGCAAGAGACCCATGTTCAAGACCTCAAAACAATATTGGACCGAGTAAGGAAATACAACATGAGATTAAATCCTGAAAAATATGTGTTCGGAGTCCCAGCCGGGTCCTTTCTCGGTTTCATGCTAACCGAGAGGGGTATTGAAGCTAATCCAGACAAGTGCAAAGCAATCCAAGAAATGAGAAGTCCAACCAGTCTTAGAGAAGTCCAGCAGCTTACAGGTCGAGTGGCGGCACTTTCCAGGTTCCTATCTCAAGCCGCTCGGAAAGCTTTGCCGTGGTATCAACTCCTCAGAAAAAACAAAAACTTCCTTTGGGATGATCATTGTGAACAAGTTTTTGTTCAGTTGAAAGTCTATCTCTCCAGCCCACCAGTCCTTCATAGCCCTCTTTCCGGAGAAGACCTTATTCTTTACTTGTCAGTGGCCGATGCAGCAGTCAGCTCAGTGTTGGTACGAGAGGATTCTGGAGTTGAGGCCCCCATTTATTTTGTCAGCCGAGCACTTCAGGGACCCGAGCTGCGGTACCAAAAACTTGAAAAACTTGCATATTGTTTGGTAATATCCACTCGGAGGTTAAGACAGTACTTCCAAGCTCATAGAGTCATGGTCAGAACAGCTCAACCCCTAAGGCAGGTTCTTCACAAGCCTGACCTCGCTAGCAGAATGGTTTCATGGTCATTAGAGCTATCTGAGTTTGATATCGTTTATGAACCGAGAAAGCAATGAAATCTCAAGTTCTTGCAGACTTCGTTACTGAGTTTACCGAGTCTCCCTCGGATACACCTCAAGACTCGTGGTTAGTTTATGTGGATGGTTTGAGCAACAGGAAAGGAGCTGGCACTAGCGTTATTATTGAAAATCCCGAAGGACTTAGCATGGAATACTCGTTGAAATTTGAATTCCAAACTTCAAATAATCAGGCAGAATACGAAGCAGTCCTTGCAGGCCTCAAAATGGTTCAGGAGCTTGGTGCGACTCGGGTGTCGGTATTCAGCGATTCACAGTTAGTGGTCTCTCAGATTAAGGGGCAGTATTCGGCTAAGGATCCCATCTTGCAAAAGTATCTTGAAGAAGTAAAGCGAATAATCTCCAATTTCTCGGAGTTTGATATCTCCCATGTTCCGAAAGATTCGAACTCTCGAGCTGATATCTTATCTAAGCTTGCAAGCATGAAGGGGTCGTAAAACAACAAGACTTTGATTCAAGAAACTATCCCAAAACCAAGTGTCATCCTTGCGGTATCTTTGTGCCAATCATGGATGGATCCAATACTAACTTACTTGCAACATGGTTTCATCCCCAAAGATCAAGCAGAGGCTTGTAAGTTAATTCGACAGTCAGCCCAGTACACAGTTCTTAATGGAATCCTTTATAAGAGAGGGCTCGATTCACCCATGGTCAGATGCGTCAATCCCTCTCAAGCTGAAGAAATCCTCGAAGAGATCCATGGTGGAGTCTGTAGCCATCATATGGGCGGAAAGTCTCTAGCTCGGAAAGTAATCCGAGCAGGATACTTTTGGCCCACATTGCAAAGAGACTCCATGGAACATGTCAAAATATGTACTCAATGTCAATTTCACAGTGACCTGCTGAAGAGTTACATTCCCTCGGAGCTCCCTGGACTTTCTATCAATGGGGAATGGACATCATCGGAAAGTTTCCCACTGCACCTGGACAACTGAAGTATGCGGTTGTAGCCATCGACTACTTTACTAAGTGGATTGAAGAAGCACCATTAGCAACAATTACTACAGCCCGAATTCAATCTTTCTTTGTAAAGGAAATAATCTCTCGGTTCGGAGTGCCCCATTCTATAGTCACTGATAATGGATCACAATTCGCAGCCTCTCACTTTCAGGAACTAGCAGCTGACCTCGGGATCATTCACTACTTCAGTTCTGTAGAACATGTAACATCCCAACGTACTTTAATTATAGAAAAGATTTTGATATTATATAAAAAAAACTTGATTATTAATTCGATATTTACAAAATCATCGGAGTGTTCATATGAAAATATATTGGGATTATACAATATGGCATCAAGAACTATTCTAAATATTCTTCCTTTTCGCCTGCTTCGTTATAAATCTCTGGTTCCTTGCTCGTTTCCAAGAGTACCTAAAAATGTTAAGCCACAAGGAGTGAGATACTTCTTCATAATTTAAGCAAAAGAATTAAAGGAATTCATAATAAAAATTGAAAAGGGCAAACTATAACAATTTTACTTGTTATATTAATTTCGTTCTCTTTAAGTAATCATTAATTGTGACAGTTTCTTTATATTTGTTTGTACAAACCTTAAATTGTCACTATTATAATTCATTTATAATTATTAGCACATCAATCATAGATTATTTATCCATTTCCTTCATTCTTCTTTATAATTTGAGATTTATAATAACTTTTGTACCAATAACTCATAACTATATTCGCAAAATAGTACGTTCAAGCGTAGACATAAACATAACACTAAAAACACTGATGTAACATATACTCAAACAAGTAGCTTTTCTTTAAAATTCGGTTCAATATATATATTTTGGTATCAGATTCATACTGGATCGGATTTTCTACTAAAGTTCCTAAATTTTCCGCTAGAGTAATCCCTATATTCATAATTTATACTGATAGCTACTATAACATTACATTCACATACAAATAAAATATATATATATATACACACAATCAATAATTCATAATAAACCTATATGCACAGGCATATATTCAGCAAAATTTACTATCCTAAGGTTCAAGGAACAATTTAAACTACAACAATAATTATGATTTCCTAAGTTCAATTTCTTTTACAATCTTAAAGATGTTTATTCTTTACAATTTCTAGTACAAATTTCTCTAACTCTTAAGCTTATATAACGAAGAAATACTCATCCTTACCTTATATGAGGAGAGAAAGAGCTTTAGAGAATAAAAATCCTTCCCAAGCTTTAATGACTATGAAATTCTTGTTCTCCTCCTTGACAAATCTTTCTCCACTTACTTCTTTATTCCTAAGCCCTTCTTCTTCTACTTATTGAGGTAGAACACAAGAGTATGGAATTTTAGAGATTTGGGGTTAAAAAGTATGGATTTTTATGGAGATATGAGGAGTGGGTTTTGAGTTTGTAAATTTGTTGGAGCTATTTTTTTTTTTAAGGATTATTATTTAATGGATTATGGTGTGTTAGTGAAGAAGGCTCACGAAATTTCCAGAGCCAAAGGAAGAAGTCTGAGTTTGTTGATAGCCACACGTGAAGGATTGATTTAAAATGCATTCTAGAATTCGGTGGATCAGAGGACTACTCGAGTAGATCACTCGAGTACTTTTACTTTTATTTTTTTTTTGTCAATGTGTGTAAGTATAATGGATTATAACCAAAAGTTTGACGATGCTAAAAATAAAATATATTTAAGTACAATAATATTGTATTTTTTAATTACTCAAAACTGATTGAAAAATAATAAAGTTATCGATCTCTAAAGATAGCTATTGCGTAAGAAAAAGCATAAAAATTCAAATGTAAACATATTTTCTCAATTCTGATGTCAAACTTGATAAAATATAATATTCAGAATCTTGAAATAATAAGTCATTAAATATAACTTATACCGGTAATATATTAAATCAGTCCGGGAGTTAAAAATAAAACAGCCTTAGAATGCTATGAAAATATACAGAAATGTTTAAAATATTAAATTGAATATATCTTTCTAAAGAAACTATTTATGAAAATGCCTCTAAGACTTGTCAGTTGAACTCCTTATCAAAATATTAATTAATAAACTAAATAAAAGCGTACTCTTTTATTTTTATAAAGCATATGATAACAAATTTATACTTATTTCGATTAAGAAACATATTCAAAATTTTGTTACGACACTCCAATCTTGAAAACATTATATTAAATCATTTAATTATTTTGCTAATAGTATTAAAATAGCAGGGTGTTACAATCTCCCCCACTTATGGGAATTTCGTCCCCGAAATTTGGTTTGGGTAAATCATGAAAGTTAAAATTCAAGAATTCTTGATCATTAGTTCAACTAAAATCATACAAACATAGATGTAAATAGACAAACACAACATTCAACACTAAGGTCTTTGACTAATTTACTAGGTAAAAGCAAAACTTTTTCCTTTATTGGAGATCATTTATATAATAAGAAAACTCAAACCTTAGTGGTAACAAAGTTTGACATTAGCAAAAGGAGTACTGATAACTAGAAAAGAAGAAAGATTTCTCAAATACAATCAGAGAGGAAAAACCATATTTCATGACTATGTCAAGTAATGTTGGCAATTAGGGCCAAAGACCGCGGGCCCCACCCGCCCGCCCGCACTTTTTTGCGGGCAGGGCGAAGGATTTGGACAAAACCCAAAAATTATGCCCGCCCGCGCCCGCCCTAATTTTTTGCGGGCCGCGGGCCTCTATTAAATTAAAATTTTTTTTACTGCAAAATACAAGAAAATAGTCTAATTAGGGCAGGAGGGTATGCGGGCGGGCGGGCCGCCCGCATTTTTTTTACACTATATAGTAAAAAACCAAAGGAAAAAGAGAAAAATAAATAAATAATAACAAAACGGGCGGGCCTGCTGCCCGCACTTAGGGCGGGCAGGGCTTGATTTTTCGACCCTAAAAATTAATTAGGGCGGGCGCAATTTTTGCGGGCTTAATGCCGGCGCGGGCCAAGCCCGCCCGCTCGCCCTAATTGCAAATGTTAATGTCAAGTAAAGGAAACCATCACTTATGAACGAATAGCAGTCTCAGTTAAAGAAGTCACAAAACAAAATTATTTATGTTCTTAAAACAGAAAGAAAAGATTTTTAATATTTACCATATGATAGTTGTTGGAAAAATGTTCTGACTTTCTGTCATAACCGTAAAACGAATCAAATTTTAAAGTGGTAATAGAAAATATAATGCAAAATAGGATATTTAAAAATAAAGTTTATATAAAAAAAATTAGTACTATACATTTGTTTTGAGTTTGCATAGCGCGTTCAGCATCTAAAATGATAAAATATCTCAAAAGCTTACTAAGAACTTTTTTCGTACGAAAAATATAACAAGAAATAGAACATGTAGAAAAATCTAGGTGAAAACTAAGATTCTGAAAGGTAGCAATAAATAATTATGACTCAATCAATAGGGTGCAATTAAATTAAATGAATGTTAGAACAAATCTCAAAGAAAAACTTAAACTTGAAAAAAAATTAAAAAATTGATTTCAAAATAGCGTTCCAAACATTTTCCCTATTATAATAGAGTTGGGAAGCAACTTGGAGTAAGTCAAGTAATACAATAGATTGACATTGATACAACACTAAAAATTATGAGTAATGTGCTAAATAAAAGAAAAAGATAATTACTGAACTTTATTTAACAATTTTCCGTGTCAGAACAATATTAATCAATGGCTCAAAACCAGAAAAACTTATCGGTTTCAGGTGCATGTATAGGGAGATAAAAGAACAAATTTTTATATATAAAGATGTAACATCCCAACTTACTTTAATTATAGAAAAGGTTTTGATATTATATAAAAAGAACTTGATTATTAATTCGATATTTACAAAATCATCGGAGTGTTCATTTGAAAATATATTGGGATTATACACTATGGCATCAAGAACTATTCTAAAATATTCTTCTTTTTCGCCTGCTTCGTTATAAATCTTTGGTTCCTTGCTCGTTTCCAAGAGTACCTAAAAATGTTAAGCCACAAAGAGTGAGATACTTCTTCATAATTTAAGCAAAAGAATTAAAGGAATTCATAATAAAAATTGAAAGGGGCAAACTATAACAATTTTACTTGTTATATTAATTTCGTTCTCTTTAAGTAATCATTAATTGTGACAGTTTCTTTATATTTGTTTGTACAAACCTTAAATTGTCACTATTATAATTCATTTATAATTATTAGCACATCAATCATAGATTATTTATCCATTTCCTTCATTCTTCTTTATAATTTGAGATTTATAATAACTTTTGTACCAATAACTCATAACTATATTCGCAAAATAGTACGTTCAAGCGTAGACATAAACATAACCCTAAAAACACTGATGTAACATATACTCAAACAAGTAGCTTTTCTTTAAAATTCGGTTCAATATATATATTTTGGTATCAGATTCATACTGGATCGGATTGTCTACTAAAGTTCCTAAATTTTCCCCTAGAGTAATCCCTATATTCATAATTTATACTGATAGCTACTATAACAATACATTCACATACAAATAAAATATATATATATATATATATATAATCAATAATTCATAATAAACCTATATGCCCAGGCATATATTCAGCAAAATTTACTATCCTAAGGTTCAAGGAACAATTTAAACTATAACAATAATTATGATTTCCTAAGTTCAATTTCTTTTACAATCTTAAGGATGTTTATTCTTTACAATTTCTAGTACAAATTTCTCTAACTCTTAAGCTTAAATAACGACGAAATACTCCTCCTTACCTTATATGAGGAGAGAAAGAGCTTTAGAGAATAAAAATCCTTCCCAAGCTTTAATGACTATGAAATTCTTGTTCTCCTCCTTGACAAATCTTTCTCCACTTACTTCTTTATTCCTAAGCCCTTCTTCTTCTACTTATTGAGGTAGAACACAAGAGTGTCGAATTTTAGAGATTTGGGGATAAAAAGTATGGATTTTTATGGAGATATGAGGAGTGGGTTTTGAGTTTGTAAATTTGTTGGAGCTATTTTTTTTTAAGGATTATTATTTAATGGATTATGGTGTGTTAGTGAAGAAGGCTCACGAAATTTCCAGAGCCAAAGGAAGAAGTCTGAGTTTGTTGATAGCCACACGTGAAGGATTGATTTAAAATGCATTCTAGAATTCGGTGGATCAGGGGACTACTCGAGTAGATCACTCGAGTACTTTTACTTTTTTTTTTTTTCAATGTGTGTAAGTATAATGGATTATAACCAAAAGTTTGACGATGCTAAAAATAAAATATATTTAAGTACAATAATATTCTATTTTTTAATTACTCGAAACTGATTGAAAAATAATAAAGTTATCGGTCTCTAAAGGTAGCTATTGCGTAAGAAAAAACATAAAAATTCAAATGTAAACATATTTTCTCAATTCTGATGTCAAACTTGGTAAAATATAATATTCAGAATCTTGAAATAATAAGTCATTAAATATAACTTATACCGGTAATATATTAAATCAGTCCGGGAGTTAGTCAACAAGGCGTATCCAGAACGGGCTTTCAACGATAACCAGGGACATTTTTCAGACCCCTTCTCAAAGGCATTGGCTCGTGGGGTAAATAAGTAAAAAAAAGGTGGGGTTAGTACAGGACCAATCCATCGCCGAGCACACTTGTTGAAAGGCTCGCACGAAAGCCCATGCATTCGGATGTAACTGTGAAGGGGCAATTCTCAATGTATTCAGAACTTCTATCTCAAAGTCCATAAATGGCATCCTAACTCCAAGGCGAGTCACTACTTCCTCATAGAAATAAAAACCAGTTCTTCCCTCAGGAATTCGAGTACAAATTCTTTCATCAGGTCCCACCGGGCTTACAGAGTACAGGTTTTCCATTGGTATGTGTAGGCTAAAATAAAAAAAATAAAAAATAAAAATATAAGATGTGTGTGTGTGCGCTACGGTTGTGTGAGTGTATGTGTAGGCTTAAGATTTTAATTTTTAGGACAAAGAATTTATAGGATAAGTGGAACCATTTGGAAATTTAGTAAGATAGGATGGGTAGGAAAATTTAGAGTGGTAGAGTTAATCATTCAAGAAGTGACCTAATGCCCTAATTCACTCTACCATGTCTCCTTGATTTGATCCCTTACATGCAAACTCTTGGAAGGCCAAAATTACCCCTCCCTTTGTGCTTGAACCGATACCAAAACCCAAGGGCAAAGGAGGAATAATTTGTTTGCCTATAAATACATGAAGCCTTAGTTCATTTCCTTAGTTCATTTTTCATTCTTCTTCTCATTTCACCCAAACACATTCTAAGAGCCCATCAAACTCTTAGAAAGAAAGAGAGAGAGAGTTGGCCAAGAGATAGGAAGAGGAAGAAGAGAGTTAGGAGTTTAATCAAGCTTGTTCCTTGAAGATCTAAAGTGCTAGAAGACTAGGAGATCAACCTCTTCTTGGTAGGTGATTTGAAGATCAAGAAGAAGATTATGTTAGTTAGGTATTTCTTTTGGTTTTGTAATTTTTCTTTTTCTTTCTCCTTGCATGTTTATTTTTATGGCTTGAAAGATGAGTGCAAGTGTTGCTTATTCTTGACCATGGACTTTTAAGACTTAAAATGATTTGTAATATGTGAAACCATGGACTTTATGGTTCGGCCAATGTTTTCATGATGGATCTTGGTGCTTTTCAAACAAAATCTTAAAGATCTAAAGTATTATTTGAGATTTTTGTGAAGACTAAAATAAATTTCTTTGCATGTTGGATTTCCTCACTTAAACCGTGGTTTTTGAAGCTTTTATGAGATGATTTGATAAATAAATTCATGATCTAAACTTGATAAATGATAAAGTGAAGATCTTTAGTCTTGCATGTTAAATTTTTTTGCTCAAACCGTGATCTATGTGTATTTATGTGATTATTTTACAAGCAATTATATGATCTAAGCTTACTTGAAGATAAAGTTGAGATCTTTGGCTTTGCATGTTGATTTGATGATGATTTTGGTGGTTTAACTGGATGCATGTAATAATCCATGTTTAATAAGCAAAAAGCTAAGATCTTGAAGCTTGCATGTCAAATTTAAGTGGAAAGATCAAGTTTTTCTTTTATGCTTGTCACGGTTTTGGAGAAAGAATAGGGTAACAAGCTTTAAAATGATTTTTTTTTGCATAAACATGATTTAATCTAAGAATTTATCTTGTGCATGTCATGTTTGTGTGAAGGCCATTCGGCCATGATTGATGAAAATGGGATTTATGCTTGTTATTTTGTGAAAAGTTGATGCATGTATATATTATGGATGGATTTAATGATTTCAAGTTCATGCATGTCATATTTTTGAAGTTTAAAGTATAATCTTAATTTTGTTTAAGAAAAAGTTATGAGCTTGAGTTTTAATGGAAATATTTAAGAAAAATTTTGTCATGATAATGATTAATGCATGTTGATATGAGTGAGTGATGTAGTATAATGCTTTGAAAAATTTGCCTTGAAAACCTACATGTCTTGATTTGATTATATGACTTTTGCATGTTGAAAAAGTGAACCAAAATCCTTGTCTTTTGCATGATGATATTCGGCCATGAGGAAGAAGAGTAGGAAATTGTGTTTGATCATTATTTAGGTTACATGTATGATAAAACTAGTTGAATCTAAAAGCATAGAAGTGTATGCATGCAATAATCAAATTTAAAGAAAAATAAAAATGAAACTTTGAGATGATGTGTGACTTTAATTGTTGTTTTGATTTAAGCTAAGAAAGTGAATTAAAATTGTTAAATTTTTCTTCTTGGATGCTCATGGTTTTAGTCTTAAAGAAAAGAGAGTAATTTCATTATTTTATGTCTTTATTTGTGCATTAAATCTTTGCAAGATTGTACCTATATGATTCGGCCAATGCATGTTTAGATGGTTGGAAAATTTTCTCCATGAAATGACCTTTGATAATGACCATATTCTATGTGTATGACGTTATAGGTTTGATGGAAAGGATATGTTGATTTCTTTAACCCTTTTCGGTTTTTAGAAATGAAAATAAATTAATTAATTGAGTTAATCAAAAAGAAATTTTTATGATGTTAATTCCATGATTCCAAGGTTTAAAATTTATTGGTAATTAGAAATTGTTGACCATGGTTAATTCGGTCCTTGTTGAATTAATTAAGAGGTTAAGTTTGAATTATTTCCTTATGGATGATTGAGTTAATATATGAAGATTAATTTAATTAACAATTTTAAATGATTTAGAATGTGACTTGCATTATGTGAGTTGTGTATGTTTTGAAAACTTAATGTGTTGTTCGTTATGTTCATTGGATATGCTTTGGAAAAAAAATCTAGATTTGAATTAGATTTATTTTTGAAATTGTTTGTTAGAATTATTGGTGAAAAACCTATGTCTGGATTTCAAAAGATATAAAAAAATATATATATTTGATTTGGAAAGTATAGTTTAAGCAATTTAAATTGATTTGGAATTTCTAAATAACACCCTGTGATCCGTATTTAATAGTGTTGTAAAGTTTTGGGATTTAAACGAATCAATTCAAAGTGGTTCTGGAATTTTATCCTCTTGAAATTTTGTATTCTATTGGATGCTTAAGGATAACGATTTTTATAACGTGAATGTTTTAAATTAAGTTTTTACGAATGAAATGGAGTCTATTTTGATAAAGAGAGTATTTTCGAATTATTTCAAGTTTTCTCGAAACCGTTTTAATTATGGATTTGATTTGAATTTGAAATCTGTGGATAATGGCAATATGTTTTCAAAAAGGAATTGTTTCAAAGTGTTTTCAAGAACGAAATTAAGAATTTATTGAAATTGTTTTAACGCATGGAAAAAATGTTCTAGTTCGAATGACGGACGAAAAGGGAACGAGGCAAGGCTAGCAACTGGTAAATCTTGGAAAGATTTCGAAAGTTTACGTCATTGAGGTGAGAGAGGGGCTTTCCCTTAAGACGCCGTGGTATTTAGGTAACATATTAAGGCATCCAATCATCTCAAAAGTTGGACCCTGATTTCATTAAGCAAAGTAGTGGGATAGCAATT
This sequence comes from Crotalaria pallida, assembly GCA_037953625.1. Taxonomy (NCBI): domain Eukaryota; kingdom Viridiplantae; phylum Streptophyta; class Magnoliopsida; order Fabales; family Fabaceae; genus Crotalaria; species Crotalaria pallida. The sequence goes on along the minus strand of CM075649.1, from coordinate 91,969,424 downwards.
GTTTGTTTGTTTGGCTATCCACACGAACAGCTGAGATCGGTTTGTTGTTTTTTTTTGTTGACATGTTTTTGTTGAGATAGTATGATGTTATGATTGTGCGTGAGCTGCTTGATTTTCTTAGTATGTGACCTAATTTAATTATCTATTAAGCAATCGTGATACTGTCTGAGAAATGTTTGATTACACCTGAAGCATGAGATGATAATAACGAAATTGTGAAAGTAATGAATTAAGACAGAAGAAAAAAGAGTACGGATAAGAATTATGAGAATGATTGAGAAAGAGATAAGTCATGAGGTGAATGAAACTGTGAAAGAAATAAATAGTGATTGGAAGAGAAACATGAGCTGAGATTGAGAAAGAATTAAGATGATGCTGCTGAGCAATAGCCGACGAGGAAGGATGTTGATGATGCTGCTGACAATAGCCAACGAGGAAGGATGTTGATGATGCTGCTGAGCAATAACTAACGAGGAAGGATGCTGATGATGCTGCTGAACAATAGTTAACGAGAAGGATGCTGATGATGCTGCTGAGCAACAGCTGACGAGAATAAAGCTGATGAGATGCATGAGAAAGAGATGTGATGCAAGATGCTGATGAGATTCTTTGGGGAACGGATTGAACGATTAGCGGTCGGGACTCGTTGAAGGGATGTACCAAGGATGACCCGACCATTAGGATTAAGCCGTTAATTAAAACTCTAAAACTTTAAAATCCTTGAAAAGAGATTAACGAATGCGGTGAGGCATGAGTGTGATATCGAAGTAGTGGAGAGAAAGGTACCATGAGTATCTGCGGATACTCAGGTGGAGATTGCATTAGGGGAGGACAATGACGGTGAAACGTCAAGAAGTCTAGAGTAATTTCTAGGCAGAACGAACTCCATATGTGGTATACGAACGTGGTAAGGACTGGGTCCAAAGCCGTGGTAAGTTCTGCATTCGAGACTAGAATAATACTGTCGCCCCCTAGATTGCAAATCTTGAGCAGTGAGAGGGACTGGAACGGGGCATATGTGATTTGCCACTGTACCCGAGTTTTCTACAATGCGCCTTGATAATAGATGATTTGATATGATATGAATTGAGTTGAGACTGTACCCGAGCTTTCTACAGTTCTCCTGGCTTGGAGCCAATTGTTGAGACAGCTGTCGTGCCCGCGTGGTAAAGGTCCTGTACTCCTGTTTGCTTCCGACTAGGCTAGGTGGATGACCGAGGAGATGTAGACGTGTGTGCGAGGTCAATGATGATTTCCCCACATCATTGATGCGAACTGGAACGATAAGACTTAAAAGATTAAGATGTTTAAAAGAAAAATACAGTAAGAATATCAAGTGATGAATAAGATTTATGAGTCAAATATGAAATAAGAGCCCTGAAATAGTTGATAAGTTTGGAAATAATTATTGAGGAAAGAATTGATAAGGATTGTGAAAGTTTTAAGAGAAAGATCTTGAGAATGTTATTACGGAAGATCGAACATGTGTTTATGTTTATATGATGATGATCATGTTGTTGTTATGATTTATTTGAGGTATGTCGTTTTGTCTTAATATTTGCCTATTGTAATTCCACACAGTCGACATTTAATGTTTTGGGTAGCTCACTCTCTATTGTACTTCTGCTTTGTATTGGGAAAATGTATGAATCTTAGATGGACAATATCGCGAGATTCCAGCTTATTCAAGAGATAGGAGCATCTCCATTGAGAGGAGACAATATAACTATGTCCGCCTATGTCATAGTCTTCATAGAGATGAAGCGGCGAAGGGCAGAGATCATGGAGAGGCTTTTAGCCCGCGAGATGGAGGAAGAGAAAGCACAAGACAACTCTATGGAAGAAACCCCTGAGGTGGCAGATGACGACGATTCAGATCGGTGGTCTGAGGCCGACACGGAGGAGTGTCTCAGTGACGAGGATTGGTGCCCGAACCCTGAGGATCTCCCGACGGATGAAGATGATTGAGAGTTTGATCAGCCATGAATCAGTATTAGGTGGCAAGTTTTAGTATGTATGACTAGAGAATAGGTAATTTCCCCCAGAGTAATGTATCCCACTGCAAGTTCTTAGTACCATAGCTTTACCATGTTGTACCCCGGATGATAATTTATTCAGTACTGATGTTTTGAAACAAGTAAATGGGCTGTTGTAACTAAATTATGTTTTAGTGGACAAGTTTCAAGGTGTGGTGTTTTGTGACATCTCAGTTTGGAACTTGAAAGATTTTTATGCAACATGAGAACACAGGTTTTAATATTAATCAAGTTTTGAAAACTTAAATGTTCTCATGTCTCTGTTATACACGTTTTAAAAAAAAAAATTGGCCCAAATTTTCACTATATTCAATTTAAGTAATGGTGGTTTTCAAGTTGCCGAATCGGGGTGTTACACTTGGTATATCAGAACTTACAGAATCCTCACTCATTTCTATCCCCACTTTGATACAAGCCCTAGGAAATTATCAACAGCGAGAGAGCAACATTATCCTAAAAAACCCTTCGATAATCGTTCAAGAAATGGCAAAGAATTTCAGAGTAAAGAGGGGTATCCAGACGATCAGCGCAAGGTTTGATGAGACCCTAAGATCGATTCAGAATTAAGAAAAGGGATGCATGGCTTACACTAGAACGTAACAAGGTGTGTCTTAAGCTCAATCCACACAGAAGATGATATTAACAAAACGCATGCAACATTTTGAAACTTGAAAAAACAGAAGCAAAAAGGAGTCAAGGAGTGTTGAAAGAATGTGATCATTACTTGTTTGATGATGAGCGGGTAAGGCGTTGATGATGGAAGTAACAACGAACTTGGAGCGTTCCTGGTATAATTAGTGGAAAGAGTGCAATCGGTGCAAGAACTTCTTCAATGTTCTTCGAATCTACTGTAGATCGTTGGCAAGTGAAGCGACTCTTCAAGATGATGGAAGAAAGAGAAAGAAGTTGATAAAATCCGCCAGAAATAGATTTCGAAAACCGTTCCAATCTTTACCTTCAGAAGTTTCCCTCCACTATCTGAGAATTGGGCCGAATAAACAAAGCCCATTCCATTTACAACTGTATATGTGGCATTGTTTGAAGTTTTGAAATCTCAACGTTTTGTTTCCCGATAATGGAAAGGACACGTGAAAGTATAGGAAGAATTGGAAGGTCCTTTCCGTACAGATGAAAGGACAGATATACGGGTACGCTAAGACAGCTGGATTCCTCTTCTCGTCAGCCTAGCATGCCTTAGTAGAAAAGATCTCAAAGGTCTAACTAACAGCTCGATCAACTCTTTAACTCGGCAGGGCTCAAATCACCCAACCGAGCTTGGGGAGCTTATGTAGTGGACCAAGAGAATATTACATTAAACCAACCAGTTAGACACTGGATTAATATATGCAGATTATTATATTCGCTCGGTAGCAAAGCCGAGCCCACGTACATTCAGGAAACGTTACCAGCTTTTGAGATTAGGTCCGAGCACAGGGTATTCAACCATATCCTTATCCCTAACAGTCTGGATTAGCTTAACAACATCTCCTCTTGTCTTACGTAACTGGGATGGATGAACATGATAAAGATAAGGACTTATCACATACAAGATTTATGAAGGCAACCTTATCAAGACCTTTACAAATCCTATTTGAGTTCTTCCTCTTCACAAGCCTCATCAGAAAGGCCCATAACACACAGGTAATCCCCTATAAGAACCACCATGCTATAGGGGCTAAGGTACGTCTTCTCATCCCTATGTTGACACTAGCACACACATTGTTGACTAGGGAGAACATGTTTATCCCAACTGGATATACAGAAATCCTAAAGAGTCCTACATTAGTATCTTGGTTGATATCATTCCTAAAGTTCTTCTATAGCTTTAAGGGTGATTTCGATTAAGGAAACGACAGTTCTGACTAAAAAGACTCGAGTATCTTACCAAAAGACTCGAGTAGTTCATACGTTTACTAATAAGTAAAGTTTCAGATTTTCCAGAAATACTCGAGTAGTTCATGAATTACTCGAGTAGTTCATCATTCAGAATACTAGGGTAGTTCACAAAAGACTCGAGTGGTTCATCACAGTTTCAAATTGGTGCATCAGACAATACTCTAATCTCAGCTCAAACACTCGAGTACTGGTGCTACCAGATGCACCGGTGCACCACGATCTACTCGAGTATCGAGCCAAAGACTCGAGTATTTCATGACAGTAAAACACTGAAATTAAGTTTTCACATGCCAAATTCAATTCTAACCAATTTTAACCAAAATCAATGTTCAACAGAGTTAAGTTTAAGTATATTAAACATGTTCCAATACAAAAATTACATCACATTACACTGAATCAAAGCAAAGTATTCATTATGCATAAAAATCATGTTTTCAACAACTTGGCATACCAATTTCAATTCTGAGCATGTTTAACATGAAAGTAACTTGCATTTAGCTCACATGCAACATAACAAACATGCTCCAACAAGTTATAACATACAGAATGGCCTCCAAGCCAATATACTATTTCAAACTAAGCCCTTTAAGCCTCATGGTGGCTTTCTAACACAAACCAAGTAATTAAACCTTATTCTAGTCAATGTATAGCTTCCCACTTACCTCTAGATTGAGTAGAAACTGAAATTTGATGAAAATTGGCCTTACAATACTGAGCTCCCCAAAGTCCACACTGAAACAGAGCAGTTTCAGCAGAGCACCAAGATTGAATTGGTTTATGCATTAGACAGACATAAAAATTGGGGAAATTAGTCTCTAACTACTCTCTACAATTCGTACTAACTAAAGGAACAAGATTTACATGGAGAGGTTGCCTGAGCTTACCAAAAACAGACTCCAAAGTAAGCTCCAGGAACTTAAGTCAGCTTTCAACACCTCCACTTCTTGGATTCGATTCTCCCTACACACTCGATCTTAGCTTATGATTTTAGTTTCTTTACAAAGCTTGAGATGTAAGCTTCGTAACTGTGTATCACTCGTAATCTATCACTCAGAGATCAAAGAGAATAGATCGAACGAAATAGAAAACCCTAAAACTCACGATTTGATCAACAAGAGTTCGAATTTGTGGTTGATGAGCTTAAATAGGAAATCTCTAGATACATGCATGTCGACACGAAGCAGTTGAGGTGTTCCTTAACTGATTTTGTGTCGAATCGAGGAGATAGTGGAACGGTGACTCATCAAACGCACTAACTCAACCAGTTCTACCCAGAATACTCGAGTATTGTAAGAAATACTCGAGTCATTCGACTCAAATTTGAAAAATAATTATTTTATCCCTTCTTCCCTCCAAAATCTTTCTAATATTGCAATTAGGTCCTACAGCAGGGACTAACATGCAAAATTCTAATTTTTGCATAGAAGATAACTATGGAATTATTTTTCGCCCACTCGCATACTAAATACCTAATTTAATCAGGGATTTATAATAGCAATTAATTATAAATAAAATTTTTAATTAACTTTTATTAATCCAGGATTAAAATTTTGGGGTGTTACACCATACCCTGATATGTCAACCCAAAATGAACATGGTAATGCTCTCATACAGAATGAAATGAATTACAATCAATCACAACTAAAGGATGATTTAGAGATACTAATGTCTAAGTTAACAGATGAGCAAATGTATGCTTTTAACACTATTATGACATCTGTAGAACAAAAGACAAGTGTACTTTTTTTCTTGAATGGTTATGGAGGTACCGGTAAGACTTTCGTATGGACTACTCTCATTGCTGCTATAAGATCTAAAGGTGATATAGTTATTAATGTCGCATCCAGCGGTATAGCAGCTATTCTTCTTTCAGGAGGAAGAATAGCTCATTCTAGATTTGGAATACCAATTGAAGTAGCTTTACATTCTACAAGTAAAATTAAACAGGGTTCAGAGTTGGCTAATGAGTTACTAAAAATGACCAAGTTAGTAATATGGGACGAAGCTCCAATGAGTAGAAAGGAATGTTTTGAAGCACTGGATAGAACTTTTAGAGATATCATGCGGACTGCAGACCCTAATTTTGAGAACAAAGTCTTTGGTGGTAAAACAATAGTCTTTGGTGGCGATTTTAGACAAATCCTCCCAGTAATACCTGGAGGAGGAAAAGCTGAAATCATATTTGCCACAATTAAATCCTCACCATTATGGGACCATTGCAAGGTATATACAAATTTATGGATAATTAATAAAATACTTTTAGTAATTACTGCTATAAAAAGTTGTTTTATATATTTTTCATTTGTGTTGTTTAGGTGTTAACATTAACAAAGAACATGAAGTTGCAATCAGGATGTGCTAATTAAGATATTCACCAGAAGCGAAATTTCGCAAGTTGGATATTAGATGTTGGTAATGGTGATGCAAGAACACCTAATGATGGTGAGGTTGAAATAAAGATCCCATAGGACTTACTTATAATGGATTTTGCCGACCCTATCTCGACAATTGTAGAGAAAACTTACCATGGTCTAATAACTAATTACAAGGACAAAAGTTATGTCCAGGAAAGAGCAATACTGTGCCCAACATTGCGTATAGTTAAGAAAAAAAAAATGATTACATTATGTCTATCATCCCAGGAGAAGAAAGGTTTACTACAACACTAATAGGATATGTCCAAGCCAGAGAGAATACCATGGCATGCAACATCTCAACCAATCAGAATTCCTAAATGACTTGACATGTTCTGGACTTCCAAACCATGAAGTTAGATTAAAAGTTGGGTACCAATAATGTTACTCGGAAATATTGACCAATCTCAAGGATTATGCAATGGTACTAGACTACTGGTTAGTAGACTACACAATTGTGTCATTGAAGCTGAGATCATGACGGGAGCAACCAACGGTCATAAGATATTCATCCCAAGGATGCTCATGGTACCTTCGCAATATAAATGGCCATTTAAACTACAAAGACGACAATTCCCAATTACAGTGTGTTTTGCAATGACTATTAACAAGTCTTAAGGACAATCCTTAGGTCATGTTGATTTGTATCTTCCTAGACCGATTTTTACTCATGGACAACTATATGTGGCAGTGTCTCGAGTCAAAAATAAGAAAGGTTTGAAAATTTTGGTGCATGATGATGCTAGGAAACCATCTAAACTTACTACCAATGTAGTTTGGAAAGAAATTTTCAAATTGTACATTAGGCAGCAACAATACAATTGTTGGTGTATTTTACTTTTCTTAGATAATAGCTTATTATAATATGTACAATGCTTAATATGTATACTATTATATTACAAGAAAGTAAATAGTATCAAAGATTTATTAATCAAATAAATAACTAAAAACTAATTATACAAGCATATTCAAAATAATAACTACAATTGGAACAATGCAGCATGAAAAAGGAAAAGTATATTCATACTCTGAAATAAACTCTGGCTTTTCTTCTGCGACATGGTGCATTTATCCTCCTACATCTTTTGAAGACTTATGGCTCAATGAATATCCTTAATGGTGAGCTCATAAACTGCAGTAAGCCACAACTCACTCAGTGTGGTAAAAAAAATAATATATGTTATTTGGTACTAAAAAAAATTCAAAAACCATAGACAAGAATATGAGATTACTATTGATGTTAGCATCTATGCATAAAAAGATATAAAAAAATTTCTAATTATTTTCCTCAAGTTCACATAAAAATTATAATAATAATTTGTAACAGCCCAGCCCCAGCCAGTCGTACGGTACTGAGCACTAGGTCCCTGGCACTGCCACGTGGATATTGTCCGCTTTGGGCATCCTTCACCCTCACGGTTTTGCTCTTGGTCTCACCGTGTCGTAGCGTAGTGAGCCTCAAAATGCGTCCACATGATGTAAGGTATCCACGCCCTATATAAGGCATGCTTCGTTCACCTTACCAGCCGATGTGGGACTAAGGCGTACCTTATATCCACCCCCTTGGAGGCCCAACATCCCCGTTGGCACACCGACCCAGCCCTAACTCTGATACCAAATGTAACACCTTACTTTTAGCTACCCTTAAATACCAATGCAATTTAGTGAACTTAAAATTTCTTTTTAATCCTCTTTTGAAACAATTTCTTTTATCAAAATCTCCGTGAAAATTTGACGGAGTTTCCTTTGTTTATTTATCTTTCCAAAAATTTAGGTTTTTCCTGCAACCTGATAAAAACATTCATTCACAATATCCAGAAGCCAGCAGGGCCAACATCATCACATATCATAACTTGGTGCACCATTGTGCAAGGTTGGTGGAAGGTTGGATTTGATGATGCTGCTGCACTTCTCTGCTATGAGGAACGTCTCGTCAGTGAGCATCCTCTTCTTCTTTGTCAACAACTCCTTCATGAATCTCGCGTACATAGGCATTTGTGAGAGAGCCTCTGCAAACGGGATGTTGATCTCCACCTTCCGTAGCATCTCCAAGAACTTGGAGAATTGTTTCTGGTCGTCCTCTTTCTTCCACCTCTGAGGATAAGGAATCCTCGGAGGTAATGGTGCTGGTTTGGGTGTGCCTTGCTCTTTCTCTTGATCCGCAGGTGGATCCTGCGTCTGTTGCCTTGCAGTTGAGCCTCTTCCACTTGGTTGCTTTGGCCCCGCATCCTTCTTCTCAAGCTCAGTTGCATCACCCTTCTTCTGTGGCTCCTCATACGACTTGCCACTTCGAAGGGTTACCGCCATGCATCGCTCCTTGTAGTTGGTTGCAATCTCTGATATCTGATTGTTTATTTGAGCCAATTGCACCTCCAAGTTGTGAATGCTGACTTCCTAATTGGCGAAATTCGCCCTAGCTTCTGCCTTGAATGTATTGGTTGTGGTAGCCATTGCTTCAAGTGCTTTCTCCCAACCTTGCGTCTGTGGCGGTGATGGATTGGGTGCTGGGCTATACCCTGAGGTGTGAGACTGACTGATTTGCCCCAGATTGTGGATATTGGAGTACATGTTATTTTTAGGTACTCCATCACCCACAAATTTGGCCTGCTCCTCAATGGTGGCTGGACCCTTACTGACTTCAAAAGCACAATCACCATTCCGGTGACCCCCCCCCCCCCACAAAAGTCGCACTTCAAATTTGCTGATCTGGCTCATCTGCTTCATTAATGCAGCCATTTGCTACTGCATTTGCTTGTTCTGCTCGATTAAGATCTAGGTTTGACTAGAGTCCAGATCATGACTCTTCAAGGCGCTCTGCTCCACCTGGGTCTCAATCCTTGACTACTGCAGAATGCCATGTTTGTAATAACTTCCTTGGCCTCTTCAACAGTCTTCTTCATCAGCGATCCACCAGCTGCTGCATCATCCATGCTTTGATTATTGAATTAGTTGAGCCCATTATAGAATAATTGAATCTGCTGCGAGTCTTGCATATATATTGGGCACCTCCTCAATAGCTGGTTGTAACGCTGCCAAGCATCATGCAACGGCTCGTTGTCCTCTTGCATGAATGAGTGAACGTCTTGCCTCAGCTTCGCTTGCATCCCAGCTGGAAGAAACTTATCCATGAATTTGGAGACAAGTACTTTCCATCTAGACAAACTCCCTGGTGCCTGGTTGTTCACCCAAGTTAGCGCCTCGCCCCTCAGTGAGAGAGGGAACATCCTCATTCTGATGGCCTCATCCGTAGCATCCTCGATCTTGAAGAAGCCGAGCATGCCCAGGAAGTTGGCGATATGGTCCCTGGGGTCTTGATTCAGCGCACCATTGAACTGATCCTGCATGATGAGGTGAAAGTATTGTGGATCAATTACGAATAAAGTTGCAGTGATGGCTGGCCGGACTATGCTAGAAGCAAGGAAGTCCGGGTCCACAGTTGCATATTCCGCCAAGGTCTTCCTGGGAGGAGGATGCGGAGAGGATCCGCGAGATCCTCCTCCTCCAGCCATCTTCAATGTTGGTCTTTCCCCTCTTCTAGTGCTGAATTTTTCTCCTCTTTGCACTTAAATTGATATAAATTCCTGCACAGCACAAAAACAAAAGAAAAATTATGCAGCACCTGTTGAGACAAGAAACTAACTAAAATAAATAAATTTCACCTAAAACTACTACTAAGTACCGAAAACTAATTGAAACGAATTTCAATCCCCGGCAACGGCGCCAAAAACTTGTTCACTCTCTAGCAAGTATACTCGATCGGATAGTAATATAGTCAATAAGACCAGATATCGTCCCTCAGGGATTGCACATTGTTCAATTAATTCTCACCAAAGAGTAGTTAAAAGCAAAATCTATAGGTTTCTAACTAATTAAGATTGAATTGAAATAAAAATAGAAAATAAATTAAAAATAGAAATTAAATAGAAGTTGTGAGCGATTTGAGAAAGATGTTAGGAACATGGTTTCATTGTATGTGTTGTTTTATTATCATGAATCTCTGTTTTTCCCTAAATCATGAACAAATTCCTAAATTGGTAACTATTAGATCCCTCTTTTATAATTACCGTTTCTTATTCAATTAGATAATCCTTAATTCCTTAAGAGATTAAACTATTGAATAATCTTAATTAAGAACAGGGAATTAATCATGTTATATAATTACCCAGTTGTATCCCTACTTGTTGAATAACTATATTGTTCGAAGGCATGGCCTATTCTAATTCCTAATCTCTCAATTGAAGAATTAGAGATCCAAAACAAGACATAAATTGGCCAGATTTATGAATTGGAAATAAAACGCAATCAAACACATGATTTAGAAATGGAAAAACATCAATTCATAAAATCAATAAACTATTCCATACAAATTCACCAATTCCTAACACAAGGGTTTTAGTTACACATTATGAAAATAAGAACAAAAGCAATAGAAGAATGCATGATTACCATGGAAAAGCCTTGGATCTTCCAATCCTTGATCTTCTCCTCTTCTAAAACTCTCTAAAATTATGTAATCTCCCTCTCTAAAAGCTGCCTAACCTAGTTCTAAAACCTATATTTAAAAGATAAAACGAAATCCTAATTAATCCCCTAAAAAACGCATTAGAAATCAGCCCAATTGGGCCTCCTCGACGTTCGCGCGCCTGGGCGCGCCAGGTCTGATGGTCCTGAAATCACCGCTGCATGCGCAATAATATTTTCAGCTCCAATAATAATCCTCTTTTCAGCTCCAATAATATTTTCTTCACTTAAGCTCCGAAAGTACCTGAAACATACCCAAAACAGATCAAAATGTTCAAGGGAATAAAATTTCCTAAACTAATTAAAAAATAAACAAAATCCACCTAAAATACTTAAGAAACAAACCAAAACTAAGCAAAAGGGAGTCAAATTAAGCTCTAAAACATCATATGTTAGACCCAAATCACATATATGCACCACTAGGATTTGATTTCACCTACTAGGGCATTTGGAACACCCATTAAGGACTTTATCACCCATCAGGATTTTGGCACCTATTAGGTTTCACCCGTTAGGACTATGCTTATTACTTCACCCATTTTTATCTTGCTCTTTTTCATATTCAACTTTATTTTCTTTAGTTCCTTTTTTTTCTCATCCAAATCTCTTTTTATTTGGTAGCGAATTGATCTATTGGGTACACCGACGCCTAACGGGGCGTTTGGACCTAATGGGGTGTTTAGCCTGATGGGGCGTTTGGAACACCTAGCAGGGCACCTAGTGTGCAGGTATTCCCCAACGATCAATTCGACTGCCTTCTCTTTAACTTAGTCCATTGTTCATTTCATTTTCTTATTATCTCATTCGTCATTCAACATACATTTATCATGCACTCAACACAATTTACATAATCATTTTCGTAGGTTCATGTTCTTATCCCTAATTCATTTTATTTAACATTTATTAATTTAACACTACCACATATACTACATCTAATCACTCAAGCATACATAACAATTACCGCACATAATCATTCACAAGTATCACATTGATTTCATATTCATCATTTAAACATTCATAATAACAATTAACATTTAGCATTTACATTCAAACACAATTATCAATTTAGGGTTCATTTCATTTATTTACATAATCACCATATTATCATCATTCACTAACCTATGGTTCATATCCCTAAACTAAGCACACATTCTTAGCCATCATTATGAAAAAAACTAGAAACTATTTCCTATGTCAAGGTAATACCCACTCCTTACCTCAACCAAGTAGAAAATATACTAAATCTCCAAAAACCCTAGCCATTAGCTTTTGCCCTAGCTCCTTACGACTTCAACCGAGGAGCCACCAAGTGTGTAGTGAGAAGAAAGAGGATGAGCTTGATACCTTCTAGCTATGAAAATGAAGAAAACATAAGAGTGTGGTTCTTTAAGAGGTGGGGTTTGAATTTCCCAACTGAGAAGGAGAGAGAAATACGTGAGATGAGTGTGAGGAAGAGAGGATGGAATTTACCATGATGATGAATATAAATGGGGCTCTTAGAATCTGGAAGGAGAAAAGGAAGAATAAAACATTGCCTCGGTGGGGAGGGTGGAAATCGTGTGATGATGTGGGGTGGGGTTGGTTCTCTTTGTTCTTGGCTATGGAGATGGGGTGGTGTTCTTGTTTGACTTGGTGTTGATGATGATGAACGGAGTTGATGATGATGGTGGTTCACTCTTGGTTTCTTAGGGCTTGCGAAGAGAAGAAGAAGAAGAAGAATGCGTAGTGTCTGATGTTGTGTCTGGTATGGAAAGCTTTTCTAAGAATCTTGCAGATTGTGTGGCTTATAATGAGTTCCAAGGGTGGAATTTACAAATTTGCCCCCAGATGAGGTGCACTTTCGCACCATAAAGTCGACCAGCGCACCTGGGCGAGAGGTATAGTGCGCCTAGGTGCGGAACAGCCTATGAGAGCCAGCTTCCTAGAATCTTGTTCTCCATATCCAACGGCGAAGTCACGTTGGCCGTTAGGACCTCAACGCTCAGATCCTTGAAGGCACCCACTCGAAATGAGACAAATAAGACGAGAGGCTGCGACACGCGAAGGTCGAGATGCCTTAGCATCGGTGCGAGGTCACTGTAGCCTCTTTAACGAGATGCTAGGAACGTGGAGGCCGAGATGACTTGGCGTCGATGCGAGGTCGGTGTAGCCTCTCTAACGAGATGCTAGGCACAGCGCTAATGAGATGCTAGGCACGTGGAGGCCAAGATGCCTTGGCGTCGATGCGAGGTCGGTGTAGCCTCTTTAACGAGATGATAGGTACGTGAAGGCCGAGATGCCTTGGCGTCGATGCGAGGTCGGTCCAAAGTCCTTTAAACCCGAGAAGACTGGTTATTGCTTATGATCGGTTGACACGAACCGACTCGTTGTGGTCGATTGGTTACTGACGAGGGGTGTGAGGCGAAACGAGTGTAAGATCCATGAAGAATGTTTTGATAAATGCCAAAAGGTTTTGAACAAGCTTAAATGTGTTCATCAAGTTCAAGCTCAACAAGCAACAACAAACATCAAGTGATAAAGAGAGAGCCAACTCATGAAGACTTAGTTTGGTAGTTTATGTTTTATTGTTTTATCTTTAGCCTCACAAGTCTTTTAGTTTATGAGTTTGGGTAGAGTTTATTAGAGGGTAGTGAATCTCTTTTGATTGCATGATTATATCATATTTTGAGTATTCACTTTGCCTAAAATCAATAGGTGGCTTAAAGGTTTGAAAGAAAAGGTTTAGATTTTGAGAAAACTAATTTTTAAGTGTTTTTTTGAACTGACTACTCGATTAGCCACTTGTTTACTCGAGTAGAATTTTGCAGTCTTGCGCAAATACTCGATTAAGGGGCTGATTACTCGAGTAGAATTTTGAAGCCTTGTGTAAATACTCGAGTAGTAACTCAGATTACTCGAGTAGTGAACACTGATTACAATTGTTACTCGAGTAATGACTTGGCTACTCGAGTAACACGAGCTGTTACTGTTTTTAAATGAGTTTTTCTCTTCTCAAAAGCATTTCTAACCATTCCTAACTTTTGGGTATTCTATATAAACCTTTTCCTAACCTTTGTGAATCATTATTACAATTACCTATCATTTTTATATCAATTTTACAAAGAATCAAAGCCACTCTATTCTCTCTCACTTTCTCAAGATCAAAGCTTTAACTTTTACATTCTTTGATCAAGAACCTTGAATCTCTCATGTTGATCTTTTCATAGCTTTTGAAAGAGATTCATAGGATTGTTATTTTGTTTTTATTTGAGTTGTAATCTTTGCAAGAGGCAAGCTATCTACAACAATTGGAAGTCATGGTTGTGAATCAAGCAAAGTTATATTGGAAGTCTTGGTGTGGCATTTCATCAAGCACTTGGAAGCCTTGTTGTGAAGCAAGCAATTGGAAGTCTTTGAAGAATCTCAAAGCATTGGAAGTCTTGTTGTGGGAATCGGCAAGCAAGAGAAGAGGTTAGATTAGATATCAATAGGGTTACAAGGCAAGGGTGTGGTATCTCTTGTAGGCTAGCAAGAAGGGAGTCTTGTGAGGCATTTACTTGTAATTTGAGAAACTCTAATTCATCATAGTGAAGAATCTCTCTCGGTTGAAGAGGGGACTGGAGTAGCTTTGAAGTGGATGAAAGTGAACCAGGATAAATCACTGTGTCGTATCTCTAAACTCTTAACTCTTTACATTCTTGTTATTCATTGTGTTCTTGGTTGAAAATCTAGAAAAAGTGATTTTTCATAATTGATTGAATTTAATCTTAATTGTGCAAAATTGATTTGGGGAAAATCATTTTCATAACCTAGGTAATCAATAAGAATATTGGTGTTAATCAATTCCGCTTTATCTCTGATCATATGTGTTAATTGATTGATTTTCATATTTGATTGAAAAGTGATTTTTCAATTTTAACATTGATTAATCGAGTAATTGGTTTCATTAATCGATTAGTTTGAATTGATCATTCGGCATTAATCGATTAGTTGACTTGTTAATCGATTAATAGAAGAAAATTTCAAGAAAATCATTTGTTTTGATTGTTTTGATTTGTTTCTTGTGAAAATCTTTCAAGGTTTCTTTTACACCTATTCAACCCCCCCTTCTAGGTGTTCTCCTAGTGTATCCTAGTTGTTTCACTCACCGATTGTAGGTTCTCACAATTGGTATCAGAGCTCGGTCGAAAGACACGAGCATAGAGCTTTTTCGTTAAGATCCTTGAAGAAACTACAATGGGATTCGTACCTTTTGGTGGTGAAGGTGCTTCAATAAATCGCCCTCCTATGTTTTGTGGAGAGGGTTATGGTTATTGGAAAATTAGGATGAGAATCTTTATAGAAGCTATAGATGTGAACATTTGGGAAGCCATTGAAAATGGTCCTTATATTCCCTCAAAAGATGTAGAAGGTGTGCTTACCCTTACTCCCAAAGATAAGTGGACCGATGATGATAAAAGGAAAGTTCAATATGATTTAAAAGCAAAGAATATCATCACCTCCGCTCTATCTTATGATGAGTTCTTTAGAGTCTCCCAATGTTGTGATGCCAAAGAAATGTGGGACACCTTGCAAGTCACACATGAAGGCACTAGTGAAGTTAGGCGTGCTAGATTAAATCCTTTGATGCATGAATATGAATTGTTTCGTATGTTGCCTAATGAATCTATATGTTTTATGCAAAAACGTTTTACTCATATTGTTAATCATATCATTGCTCTTGGTAAAACTTTCTTGAATTGTGAACTTGTTAACAAAGTTTTAAGATGTCTAAGTAGGGAATGGCAACTCAAGGTTACCGCAATTGTTGAATCAAAGGACTTGGACACCATGGACTTAGCAACACTTTTCAGAAAGCTTCAAGAACATGAAATGGAGCTTGAACGTTTGCATATGCATGAAGAATCGGACAAGAACAAAGAAAGAAAAGGAATCGCTCTTAAAGCTCAAAGGTCATATAAAAAGGAAGAGAGTTTCGATGATGATGATGATGATAATGAAGATACCGATTCGGACATTGATGAAGAAGAGATGAAACTTCTACTAAGAAAGTTTAATAAGATTCTAAGGAGAAAAGGAAGGTTGAACAAAGACAAAAGTAAAGAGAAGAATTCCCCACACTACAAGACCAAGACTACAAAAGAAGGTATAATTTGCCATGAATGTGGAAAGCCCAGTCATCTCAAGTACTCATGCTCTAAGTATCTTAAGAAGAAGGAGAAAGAAAAGAAAACTAAAAGGGCATACATAGTTTGGAATAGTGATGATGAAAAAGACAAGAAAAGCACATTAAATAGTTCTTCGGATGATGAAGATGCCGCTTGTCTCAACTTGATAACTCTAGTAGATGATGAAGAGGAAAGTTCAAATGATGAATCAAGTGAACAAAGCGACGAAAGTGATGTAAGTCTTACAAAATCCGAAATTTCTTCTAAATATGAAATGTTATATAATGCTTATGAAGAAATGCATGAACAATTTAAGAAACTAGCTTTGAAAAATATTGAAAGAAAGAAGCTCATTTTGAAACATCAACAAGAGATTTTAGATCTTCAAAAACAAGTTGATGAGCTTAATCTTCAAAATGAAACTCTTGATCTTATATATGCTAGTTCTTCTTGTGATTGTGCTAGTAGATTGAATAATGTGGTTGATTGTGAGAATTGCAAGTTGCTCAAAGATGAAAATGCTATTTTGAAAAATAAGCTTGCAAGTTTCACAAGTGGTGATATTAGATTGCGCACTTTGTTAAATTTTCAAAGAGAAAATTCAAACAAGTTTGGTTTGGGTTATACTAATGCTAAGAGTAAATCTAATAGAAATGTTGTTGATTTTTCTAAAGTTGATTTTTCAAATGCACCAACACGTTTCTATTGTGGTACTCATGGACATACTTCAAATGTGTGTTATATTAAAGTGCATGGTATACCTAAAGGAGATTTTGTTTGGGTGAAAAAGGG
Source organism: Crotalaria pallida (assembly GCA_037953625.1). Taxonomy (NCBI): domain Eukaryota; kingdom Viridiplantae; phylum Streptophyta; class Magnoliopsida; order Fabales; family Fabaceae; genus Crotalaria; species Crotalaria pallida. The sequence continues at coordinate 91,952,618 of CM075649.1, read as the reverse complement.
TGAGAGTCCCTACACTAACAAAAATGGATCCAAAACCATTTGGATACCAAAAAGCAAAGAATGATTGTTTTTGTAGGTATGATTGAAGAGCAAAAGGACTTTCATGTGTTATTCATTCATTTGCTTCTTCAATTGCTATTAAGGAGAAAATCCTACAAATTGGTAACATTCGATATTATACAATTGGTATTTTCAATTTGATATTGTTGGATATTGCTCATAGTTCTCTCAATTGGTATTATTTCTTATAATGTGATATTGTTTATACTATTGAGATAATACTATTGGTATCAAATTCTTACAATTGTTTTACAATTAGTATTACAATTGGTATACAATTGTTTCAATTGGTATCATTGAGTGATTATTAGATGATTATCATGCTTTGGTTGTTATATCTTATTAATCTCTCTATTTTTGGCTTAGATCTTATATTTCAATTGGTATATATTTCTTTTTGATAATGCCAAAAGGGGGAGAAATATGATGTTTTGAAAAAGGGGAGAAATATTATGTTTTGACCATTTTTGGTGAAATGAAATGGTATGTTTGGAGAAAGGTTGTTTTTGTTGTTTTTATGTAGGTTGAGCAAAGTTGTTGGAGATAGGGAGAGAATCAAGCTTAACTCAATTGGATTTCAAATGTCAAAAGCATTTATTGAGGGGGAGCAAGAGTCTCACCAAGTGATCAAATGGTTCAAGCATCAACAACTTCAATGAACTTCATAATTTCAAAACATGTTTGTCATTTTCAAAAAGAGGGAGATTGTAAGATCCATGAAGAATGTTTTGATAAATGCCAAAAGGTTTTGAACAAGCTTAAATGTGTTCATCAAGTTCAAGCTCAACAAGCAACAACAAACATCAAGTGATAAAGAGAGAGCCAACTCCTGAAGACTTAGTTTGGTAGTTTATGTTTTATTGTTTTATCTTTAGCCTCACAAGTCTTTTAGTTTATGAGTTTGGGTAGAGTTTATTAGAGGGTAGTGAATCTCTTTTGATTGCATGATTATATCATATTTTGAGTATTCACTTTGCCTAAAATCAATAGGTGGCTTAAAGGTTTGAAAGAAAAGGTTTAGATTTTGAGAAAACAAGTTTTTAAGTGTTTTTTTGAACTGACTACTCGATTAGCCACTTGTTTACTCGAGTAGAATTTTGCAGTCTTGCGCAAATAATCGATTAAGGGGCTGATTACTCGAGTAGAATTTTGAAGCCTTGCGTAAATACTCGAGTAGTAACTCAGATTACTCGAGTAGTGAACACTGATTACACTTGTTACTCGAGTAATGACTTGGCTACTCGAGTAACACGAGCTGTTACTGTTTTTAAATGAGTTTTTCTCTTCTCAAAAGCATTTCTAACCATTCCTAACTTTTGGGTATTCTATATAAACCTTTTCCTAACCTTTGTGAATCATTATTACAATTACCTATCATTTTTATATCAATTTTACAAAGAATCAAAGCCACTCTATTCTCTCTCACTTTCTCAAGATCAAAGCTTTAACTTTTACATTCTTTGATCAAGAACCTTGAATCTTTCATGTTGATCTTTTCATAGCTTTTGAAAGAGATTCATAGGATTGTTATTTTGTTTTTATTTGAGTTGTAATCTTTGCAAGAGGCAAGCTATCTACAACAATTGGAAGTCTTGGTTGTGAATCAAGCAAAGTTATATTGGAAGTCTTGGTGTGGCATTTAATCAAGCACATGGAAGCCTTGTTGTGAAGCAAGCAATTGGAAGTCTTTGAAGAATCTCAAAGCATTGGAAGTCTTGTTGTGGGAATCGCCAAGCAAGAGAAGAGGTTAGATTAGATATCCATAGGGTGACAAGGCAAGGGTGTGGTATCTCTTGTAGGCTAGCAAGAAGGGAGTCTTGTGAGGCATTTACTTGTAATTTGAGAAACTCTAATTCCTCATAGTGAAGAATCTCTCTTGGTTGAAGAGGGGACTGGAGTAGCTTTCAAGTGGATGAAAGTGAACCAGGATAAATCACTGTGTCGTATCTCTAAACTCTTAACTCTTTACATTCTTGTTATTCATTGTGTTCTTGGTTGAAAATCTAGAAAAAGTGATTTTTCATAATTGATTGAATTGAATCTTAATTGTGCAAAATTGATTTGGGGAAAATCATTTTCATAACCTAGGTAATCAATAAGAATATTGGTGTTAATCAATTCCGCTTTATCTCTGATCATATGTGTTAATTGATTGATTTTCATATTTGATTGAAAAGTGATTTTTCAATTTTAACATTGATTAATCGAGTAATTGGTTTCATTAATCGATTAGTTTGAATTGATCCTTCGGCATTAATCGATTAGTTGACTTGTTAATCGATTAATAGAAGAAAAATTCAAGAAAATCATTTGTTTTGATTGTTTTGATTTGTTTCTTGCGAAAATCTTTCAAGATTTCTTTTACACCTATTCAACCCCCCTTCTAGGTGTTCTCCTAGTGTATCCTAGTTGTTTCACTCACCGATTGTAGGTTCTCACAACGAGGTCGGCTTATGACCCTGAACGTCGCTCTTTGGTTGGCTAAGATGGAATAGGTCGGACTGAGGTCCAATCCCCTACACTTAAACCCTCTTATTCTTTGCTAAGGCTTAATTACTTCACAGAATAATTGCAATCGATTATCACCCTACGGTAATCGATTACATCAACAGATTTTTATGTACTGATGGTTTCTAACTCTATGACATACTTCTCAACTCCTATACTCATTTTGGCTATGTTTTTCCCTCATTAAACCCCAACTTATTCTTATGATTTCCATTAGTTTCACTTAGAATTATTCTAATTAAACTTGAAATTAAATTCAGGATGTTACATGTTGCGAGCTTGTGCATTGGAGTACCAAGAAAGTTGGAATCTATTGTTGCCTCTAGTGGAATTCACCTACAACAACAGTTATCAGGCAAGTATCGGGATGGCCCCATTTAAAGCTTTATACGGAAGGAAGTGTAGAACCCCACTAAGAGGAAAGGACATTCCCTTAGCCAAAGTTGCAAGGAAGCAAGGCGAAGTCATCGACATGACTTGGGAGTTAGAAGATCAAATGTGTGAGGAATATCCTCATTTGTTTGAATCTAGGTAGTCTTGTGAGTGAATTTCGAGGACGAAATTCCTTAAAGTAGGGGAGAGTTGTAATGCCCACTAGAATTACCCTCGAAATTATAAATATTATATAGATTAAATTCGATATTATGTAAAAATTATGAAATATTGTGTGAATTTTTGTTTTTAAATGTGGAAATAATTTAGAACAATTAGAATGAAATGAACATGTTTTAAATAAAAAAAATTAAATAAAAAATTTAAAAAAAAAATATCTTTTTTTTAAATTTAGCAGTGACTAATCTATTAGCGGAGAGGCTAATCGATTAGCCCGACTCAGACCAGCCAACAGTAGGGCGGTTTGAGCATGAATTGCAGAGATTAATCTATGTTTTTCACCACAAATTCATGTAAATATCAACCTAGCATTGTGCTTAATTGATAATGACACTTTATGAGGGATTATTTTGTATATTTAAGTGTTATACTCCCTCCAAATTTCATGAACACCTAAGTCCTCTAAAATTCGAGTTTTCAGGTGTGAACTTCCTTTGATTCGTTCTCCATGATCTGAGTCTCAAACCCTTACAAATCACATACCAAATCGAAGCTTGTTTAAACCTCTTCAATTGGACTCCAAGGTTGTGTGATTTCGTGAAGTGTAGAGAAAGTTACAACCCTGTAAAGTTATGTGTTTGAATCTGAAATTCAGAGTTTCAGATTCGGGTAGCCGTATTCCTTGGATTCGTGTGGTAAGCTCGAGCATCCTTTAAGCTTCAAACTTGTTCTATTTTCAAGATAACATATCTTAGTTTTGATTCTAACCCTTGATCACAAATTACTGTGGCTTATTCTTGGTTATCAACACTGATTTTGTTGCCTTGTGAAACTGAAAATAGAGTATTTGGTAGCTGAAACCAAAACTTGTGATTTCTCTACAAACTCGTTTCTTTCCACTCCAAATCAATCCAAACACTTGAGATAGGTAAGGGAGAAATTATCCGGGTGCTAGAATAATAATCTTATGGCTGGAAATATAGGAGTTCACTTGAACTCAGGGGCAAAGTAAGAAAAAATGGAAACTTGAAATAGGAATGTGACTTGGAGGTCGTTTAAGTCTTATTTCTTGATTTGAGCAACTTTTATATGATGAATATGATCTAAATCAAGCATAAACTTGGACTGTTTTATAAAGGAAATAAAAATCATATTTTAAATTGTGAATTTACGCCTTTTATGCATATTGAATGAATTGAATATGAATATGATGATTTCATTGCTTGAAGAATGCATGAACACATGTATTTATGTGAACTATTGATCTGTTTTGGGTTGAAAATGGTTAAAGTGAAGTGTATCAAAATTTTGTATAGCAAACCTCAATTCAGTATGCAAAAATTATGCAAACTAATCGATTAGTTGGTTGGCTAATCGATTAGTCAGTGAAATTTTTGGTACCAAAATTTGAATTTTTAAGCACTAATCGCTTAGCTCCTCTACTAATCGATTATTCTAATTCTAAAAATTGAAAATGCCAATTTTAATACACTTGGCTTTATTCAAACCCTTTTATGGAATGTGAAAAGTATGTTTGTGAATAAATGAATCTCTTATATGATTATTTTGAGGAAGATTGATTATGAATGTGATTTCATGGTTATGAAATGAATTAATTATGAAATGTGAAACGATAAATTGTTTGCATTCGCACGAGGAGTTGCGGATGGTGATATAGGATATCGGGAAAGATATGACGATTCTTAGAATTGGAAAGAGAATTCTTAAAGTCGGGACGGGAATGTGCAGAGTTTAGCTTCGAAGGTGATTCGTTAGTAACCAATGGGGATTATTATGGGTAAAACGGTCCTATGATGGGGGGGTTCTGCAGACTTTTCCCGGGATAGTTTTGTTTAACCATAATATATCCTAACGGCCTCTAGGTACATATCGTGACTGCGAAGGACGATCCTTTGGCAATGATCGGACCCTAGTGAGAAGGGTACGCATATATGAGTTGCGTGATCTGTCGGGATGAAAGACGTTTACTCCCACTTGCTTTCCTTCGATTAGAGATATGAATGAGATGAAGGGTTGTATATGAGAATGATATTGGATCCAGACGAGAAGATTGACATTAGAATACATGAATCATGAAACTTAATTACAAGAGAATTGTGTGATAAATTGGGTGTGCACTTATATATGCATTATTCTCTGATTACATTATTCCTTGTGATTGTTATTTCTAGTTTTGATAAATTATTATTTGATTATGTGCTTCGGCTATGACTTACTCCCTACCCTTTTGTTTGTTAGGTAATGGCGAGGAATCTCTTCTGCATAGTGTAACACCCTAATGAATTCTACCCTTAATTACCAAGTATTAAAAATGAGTACTTAAAAATTTCTTTTTAGTTTAGTAAAATCACCCGTCAAACGGACGGAGTTTTGTCTGTTTTTCGGACTTTCCAAAATCTTCAACCTGATAAACACATTTATATGAAACCGACAGGAGCCAGCAGGGCTCAAAGATAAATATATAAGTATCGCATAGTTGCCCCTTGGGCTCAAGTGTAAAACATCACTGTGTCAGAGTGCCAGCAAAATATTAAGTATGTAAATCAAGAGGCCATAACAACAACTATGCTCAAAAAGAATCATAAACCCTGCACAAAAGAAACTAGCCTAAGCCTCACCCAAAAAGCATATATAGCTCATATACATCCAAATATACGGAGGCTGAAGTCAAAAAATAAAAATATCTAATCCCCATAACCCTACTCTCCCTGTGAGGGAGAGCACTCCTGCTCGGACGGGGGCTGTGCTAACTCAATCTCTGTACCTGAAAGATAGTAAGGGAGTGAGCATTGCACATGAATAGAAAAGCAGTTTCTAGATAGACATAACAACTAACCAGGCCAAACACACTTAGCAATTCATACGCATAAATGACAATATCCACACAAGCATACCACATTTTCCAATCCCATTATTTTATAAATGCCGATTCCCTTTTTAGTTAGTTCATTTCCACCATTTAATTCCCTTTTTTTCATTTTCTCCGTTCCTAAAGAAATCCCTTTTTAATCCCTTACCTTTTCCTTATTTTTACGGTGTATGTATGTCTCCACCAAATCGAAGGCCTACATACATACACCAATCACGATGTATGTCTCCACCAAATCGAAGGCCTACATACATCGCGTTTCCATTACCAATACCTTGTTAAATTTTATTCCCTATTTCCTTTATTCATTTCCTTTTATCTACGGTGTATGTATGTCTCCACCAAATCAAAGGCCTACATACATACACCAATCACGATGTATGTCTCCACCAAATCGAAGGCCTACATACATCGCGTTTCCATTACCATTTACCTTATTTTGTCCATTGTCCTTTCCTTTTTCCTTTTTATTTAGGGTGTATGTATGTCTCCACCAAATCGAAGGCCTACATACATACACCATCGACGATGTATGTCTCCACCAAATCGAAGGCCTACATACATTGCCCCTTTTACGTTGTATTGTCTCCCCCAAATCGAAGGCCTACAATACAACCCAAATTTTTACGATGTATCGTCTCCCCTAAATCGAAGGCCTACGATACACCACCATATTTATGCATTATCAATTGTCCATATTATATGCCATTACATCGTCTACCAATTCCATTTAATATTTATCAATTCATTCCGATCACAAAAACCATCACAAAGATAACCAAATAGCCACAATTTACATTTCACATAAACAATTAGAGTACAAATAACAACCAAACTTCAACTTTTCATATACTTATATAATAACCACATTTTGTTCACATGTCCCAATTATTGATTCAGGGTCCTAAATTAGGGGTTCATACCATTTAATTTTTCCTCCATTAATACCTAACCTTATTCTCAAATTCTTAGAGTTCCATAATTAATAATTAAGCTTATGTTCACCATTTTCCTTAGTTTCTAAATTGGGGTTCCAAATTTCCAATCCTAACACATAAACTCCTAACCAATCATTATATCTAAACACAAACCCTCTCCTAGAACAAGCCAATGCTCACTATAACCACCCCCTTACCTTAAACCAAGAGAGATGGGAAAAATATTCCAAGCCCTAGCTCCTATGTTCCTTAATCAAGAGCTTCAAGGATTGAGTGGAAAGAGAGAGATTCTTGACCTCCATGAAACAATAGAGCACAAATGAGTCATAATTTTGTTAAATCATGACACAAAATTCCTATGCCATGGGAGGGAGGAGAGAGAAATTCGTGTGAGCCCTAGAGGGAGAGAGAGAGTGTGTGGAAACTTACCAATGGAGATGGATGGGGATGATTAATGGGTCTTGAGCTTGAGGAAGAAGAAAAATAAGCTTGACCTTGGTGGGGAGAGGAGGGAGTTCGAATGGAAGGAAGAGGAGAGATGGGGGAGTGTTTTTGTTGTTGGAGGATGGAAGAATGAAGAAAATGAAGGTGGAAGGGAGTTTATGAGAGATGGGGAGTATTTGGGCGGCTGGGATTAAAAGAGCCATGGAGAGATTCCCATCGGACGGCCCCGATCGCGACCTGCATCAGCAGATATGGCATTTTTCGCTTAAGCGAAATTTATTCGCTTAAGCGAATCCAGTTCAGTAAGTTTGGGTTTTTGCTCGAGCCGGTTTCGCTTAAGCGAAATCCGTTCGCTTAAGCGAACATCATTTAGGTTGCTACTGGGTCAGTTTCGCTTAAGCGAAATATTTTCGCTTAAGCGAAATGATCAGGTACTGCTGTTTCACTTTTCTATTTTCCTTCTATTTTCTTCCTAACTTCAAATGGCTGTAACTTCTTCGTTCACCGTTGGATCTTGCTCAAATTTTGAGGCAAGTTTTTCTAAAAATCCAAACTTCATATCCAACGGTGGAATTCTCGTCTGGAGTTGTAAATCTTTTATTCCTAATTTTTTCTTATATTGTATAACTATTATCCTTTAACATTAGTTTAAGGTTTAATTAGCTCTCCCCTTAATCTTTCCTTCACCCTCACATTGTAAGTCTATTAACATAGAACCTAAACTTAGAAATTAAATTGAGGATGTTACACATAGAGATGAGGCCACTCCGTAGTGGACAGTGGCATTATGAGGACGAGCGGATAGTGTTCGAGGGTGACGTTGAAGTGACCTTTCGTCATCCGAATCCGCTATCCCGCATGCGTCCTAAGAGGGTAAAACTTCCAATGATTTATATAATGCATATTGCACCTGCTTTGAGATATCGTCCAGGTTATCCTCTACCTCCTAACCATCATTTTAGACGTGCTCTTCTAGTGAGTCCTTCTCCTCCTCGTGAGAGGATTATCCGTGAGGATCCTACTCGTCCTAGCCTTCCACCCGATCGATCGAGAGTGTTGACTCCGGAATACGTTCCCATTGGGTCAACACAGCATTCAGAAGGCGAGGAGGAGGAAGAGGATCCCAAAGAGGAGGTGGATCCAGTGGAGGGGGAAAACCCCGAGGCGGAGGACGACCCTGTTGAGAACTCGACAGGAAGCCAGTGGGTTACTGGTGACTGAGTTGGGTATTCGCAGGTGGGATTTTATAATATTAATTAGTAGGAACTTCTACTCTCTAGACTATAGTTTAATGGAGTTCGGAACCAAGGCTCTAGGTTATGTCTTTTGAATGTGCTATATTGTAACTCGGAGTCTATCTTTTGAAGTGATAACAATGCTGATGCTGCTATTGTGATGTTGTACTGAAAACTCTTAATAAGAATGTATATGATGTAAATTAGTTTTTATCACTATGTGTTTGATATAATGATGTGGTGAGTAGATATAGTAATGGCTTAAATTTATTTTCATAAAAGTGAAAAATTAATCCGTATTTTCGATAAAAGAATTAGAAATGGAAATAAATTTGGGTCGTTACATTTGTGGTATTAGAGCAATGGTTCAACTCTCGGCCTTGGAGTATGGCCTTACATACTAACCATTAGCGCATGTTTGTATTGATTTCTATATTCTAGTTTTAAGTATTTAAGTTAATGGAGGTCATAGTGCAGGTTCCTATGGTTGCTAGAAATAACGCACGGATTGCTGATGCATTGGAACGAATGAATGCGATGTTCAAGAATATGCAACAGCGATAGTCGGAACCTCAATCGCATCGAGTTCCTGTTCCAGATGAATTTAAGGGGATATCAGTCTTCCGTAAGTGTGATCCACCTGAATTCGGAGGAGGACATCGTCCGAATGAGGCCCAGAAATGGATTCGTGAGATGGAAAAGATCTTTTGAACCATGAACTGTAGCGATCGTCAGAAAGTGACGTTTGCTACATACGTTCTGGTGGACGAGGTCGATGATTGGTGGAACCATTCGGTTCAGCTTCTAGTAGTAGAAGGAAGAGAAGTGACTTGGAATACCTTCATTGAGAAATTATTCGAAAGGTACTTCCCTGAAGATGTGAAGAGGAAGAAGGAGATCAAATTCCTTCAGCTGCAACAAGGGGATATGACGGTAGGAGAATATGCTGCGAAGTTTGAAGAACTAAGCAAGTTTTCTCCCTACTATCATTATAACCCAGATGAGCGTTCAAAGTGATCAAAGTTTGAAAACGGATTGAGGCCTGAGCTGAAATCTGTTTTCGGATATCAAGACATCTAGAGTTTTGCAATTTTGGTCAACAAGTGCAGAGTTTATGAAGCAGACAGAAAGATCGAAGAAGAGAACCTGCACACAAAAAGAAATTTGAAGAATCAACAAGGATTTGGTCTGTGGCGTCATAAAGGATGAAATAACCAAGATAGAAGGAACCCTTACCCTGCTGGTAAAGGGAAAGCTGATGTCGCAACCAGAAGTGCAAGTCCCCCGCAATGCAATAAGTGTAAGAAGTATCACTATGGACAATGTTGGAGTGAAAATCCGCTTACCTGCTTTGAGTGCGGAAAGCAAGGCCACTTTGCTCGCTATTGTCCTGAAACAATTAAGAGAGGAAATCAAGGCGGATCTGGAGGCAAGCATATGGCCCAAGCTAAAGTGTACACCATGTATGGTGCTTAAGTGGATCAGTCTGAAGATCTTATTCAAGGTAACTATTTTCTGAATGGTATGCCTTGTAAGATTTTGTTTGACTCTGGTGCAACGCATTCGTTCATTTCATTCAAGTGTGTTAATCGTTTGAAGCTAGTAGTTTCAAATATGCCTTATAATCTGAAAGTGTCAACTCCAACTAACTCTCCAGTTATCTCTTCGAAAGTTTGTCTAAATTGTCAAGTTACGGTATTAGACCGAACGACTCCAATTAATTTGATTTGTTTACCTCTATAGCAATTGGATGTGATACTAGGAATGGATTGGATGTCCGCCAACCATGTAACCATCGATCTCCATAGAAAATCCCTTATCTTTCCAAACTCAGAATCTTTGCTAAGCCAACCAGAAGGTTATCTATGTTTTCTTTCTGCTGTGGTTGATGAGGAAGTAAGGGTGGATAGTATTCCAGTAGTTTGTGAGTTTCTAGAAGTGTTTCCTGAGGAGGTGCCTGGGTTGCCACCAAATCGGGAAATGGAGTTTAGCATCGAACTGGTTCCGGGAGCTGGTCCCATTTCGATTGCACCTTACCGGATGGCCCCGGTAGAATTAGCAGAATTAAAGAAGCAAATAGAAGATCTGTTGGAGAAGAAATTCATAAGACCGAGTGTCTCACCATGGGGTGCACCTGTCCCCTTTGTCAGGAAAAAGGATGAGAGCATGAGAATGTATGTAGACTATCAGCAGCTGAATAAGGTGACAATAAAGAATAAGTAACCTCTCCCAAGAATTGATGATTTGATGGACCAAGTTCGTGGAGGAGCGGTATTTTCTAAGATTGATCTAAGGTCTAGGTACCATCAGATCCGTATTTAGGAGGAAGATATTTCAAAGACTGCATTTCGGTCCCGATATGGACACTACGAGTATGTAGTGAAGCCTTTCGGATTGACCAATACTCCAGCCGTATTCAGGGATTACATGAATAGAATCTTTCGGCCTTATCTAGATTCTTTTGTAGTAGTGTTTATCAATGATATTCTGATCTACTCTAAGAATCCGGAGGAGCGTTCCGCTCACCTTAGAATTGTGTTAGAAATCCTTAAGGCGAAGAAATTGTATGCCAAGTTATCCAAGTGTGAGTTTTGGTTGAAGGAAGTGAAATTCCTTGGGCATATAATTTCTAAAGAAGGCATTGTAGTCGATCCAGCCAAAGTTGAAGCTGTGCTCAATTGGGAAAGGCCCAAGACGGTCACAGAAATTCGAAGTTTTCTGGGATTAGCCGGATATTACAGGAGATTCATCGAGGGATTCTCCAAGATTGCTCTTCCTCTAACACAATTGACTCGGAAGGAGCAACTTTTTGTTTGGGACGAAAGATGTGAAGCAAGTTTTCAGGAGCTTAAGGGGAAATTGACATCATCCCCGGTGTTAATTTTACCTGATCCACAGCAGAGTTTTGAAGTATTATGTGATGCTTCAAGACAAGGTTTGGGTTGTGTTTTGATGCAAGAAGGAAAATTTATAGCCTATGCATCAAGACAATTAAAAGTTCATGAAGAGAACTACCCAACGCATGATTTGGAGCTTGCCGCCATTGTCTTTGCATTGAAGCTATGGAGGCATTATTTGTATGGAGCTACGTTCCGATTATTTAGTGATCATAAGAGTTTAAAGTATCTTTTTGATCAGAAAGAACTGAATATGTGGCAACATCGGTGGATGGAGTTTATCAAGGATTATGACTTTGAGTTGCATTACCACCCTGGAAAGCCCAATGTGGTAGCCGATGCTCTCAGTCGTAAAGCTTTGAACGTGAGTGCATTGATGGTAAAAGAAGCTGAGCTAATCAAGAAATTTCAAGACCTGAACTTAGCTGTGCAATTTGACCAGAGAAGTATCAGATTGGGAATGCTGCGAATTTCCTATGAATTTCTTAATGAGATTCGGGAATCACAGCAAGGAGATGTCGAATTGCAAGAAAAGCAAAGGCTAAGTATAGAAGGAAAGGAACCAAATTTCCAATTAGGAACAGATGGAATCTTGAGATTCAAAGATAGAATATGTATTCCTGCCAACCCAGAACTAAGAAGGGTTATTCTAGATTAAGCTCACAAGAGCAATATGAGTTTACATCTGGGATCTACCAAAATGTATCAGGATTTGAAGAAAATGTTCTAGTGGCCTTGGTTAAAGACAGATGTAGCTGCTTTTGTATCATCTTTCCTTGTTTGTCAAAGGGCAAAGATTGAGCACAAAAGGCCCGATTGAGAATTGCAACCTTTGGATGTTCCCGAATGGAAGTGGGATAGTATAGCAATGGATTTTGTGTCAAGTTTTCCAAGGACACAAGGTGGCTATGAAGCTGTGTGGGTTATTGTGGACCGATTGACGAAGTTGGCTCACTTTATTCCAATCAATATGCGATATTCATTGGAAAAACTCACTCAACTTTATATTAAGGAGATTGTGAGATTGCACGGAGTCCCCTCCAACTTCATATCTGATCGTGATCCGCGATTCCTCTCCAGGTTTTGGAAAAGTTTGCATCAAGCTTTGGGAACAAGATTGAGGATGAGTTCGGCATATCATCCTCAAACAGATGGGCAATCAGAGAGGACGATTCAATCACTTGAAGATTTGTTGCGAGCTTGTGCATTGGAGTACCAAGAAAGTTGGAATCTGTTGTTGCCTCTGTAGAATTCACTTACAACAACAGTTATCAGGCAAGTATCGGGATGGCCCCATTTAAAGCTTTATATGGATGGAAGTGTAGAACCCCACCATGTTGGTTCCAAGTAGGGGAGAATGCACTTATTGGTCCCGATATAGTCCAAGAAACAACAGAGAAAATCAAGGTAATTCAAGAGAAAATGAAGACTGCTCAGAGTCGACAAAAGAGTTATGCCGATCAGAAGAGGTCTAAGTTGGAATTCGTAGAAGAAGGCCATGTTTTCCTCAGAATTGTCCCGTCAACCGGTATTGGTCGTGTGCTGAAACCCAAAAAGTTATCACCAAAATTTATTGGTCCTTACCAAATTTTGAAAAGAGTCGGCCTGTTGCTTACTAAATTGATTTACCTCCATTTCTATCCAATTTGCACAACGTTTTCCATGTCTCTCAACTTCGAAAGTTTGTGCATGACCCATCTGCTATCATCCAAATTCAGCCGGATATGTTGCCGTGGAAGGAGAATTTAACGTTCGATACTGGTCTGATCCGTATCAAAGATAGAAGAATTAAGAAGCTAAGAGGAAAGAACATTCCCTTAGTCAAAGTTGCATGGAAGCGAGGCGAAGTCATCGACATGACTTGGGAGTTAGAAGATCAAATGCGTGAGGAATATCCTCATTTGTTTGAATCTAGGTAGTCTTGTGTGTGAATTTCGGGGACGAAATTCCTTAAAGTTGGGGAGAGTTGTAATGCCCACTGGAATTACCCTCGAAATTATAAATTTTATATAGATTAAATTAGATATTATGTTAAAATTATGAAATATTGTGTGAATTTTAGTTTTTAAATGTGGAAATAATTTAGAACAATTAGAATGAAATGAGCATGTTTTAAATTTAAAAAAATTAATAAATATTTTTAAAAAAATATTTTTTTTTTGAAATTTAGCAGTGACTAATCGATTAGCTGAGAGGCTAATCGATTAGCCCGACTCAGACTAGCTAACAGTAGGGCGGTTTGAGCATGAATGGCTGAGATTAATCCATGTTTTTACCACAAATTCATGTAAATATCAACCTAGCATTGTGCTTAATTGATAATGACACTTTAGGAGGGATTATTTTGTATATTTAAGTGTTATACTCCCTCCAAATTTCATGAACACCCTAGTCCTCTGAAAATCGAGTTTTCTGGTGTGAACTTCCTCTGATTTGTTCTCCATTATCTGAGTCTCAAACCCTTACAAATCATATACCAAATCGAAGCTTGTTTAACAATCTTCAATTTGATACCATGTTTTTGTGATTTGGTAGAGTGTAGAGAAAGTTACAACCCTGCAAAGATAGGTGTTTGAATTTGAAATTCAGAGTTTTAGATTCGGGAAGCCCAATTCCTTGGATTCGTGTCGTAAGGTCGAGCCTCCTTTGAGCTTCAAACTTGTTCTATTTTCAAGATAACATATCCTAGTTTTTATTCTAACCCTTGATCACAAATTATTGTGGCTTATTCTTGGTGATCAACACTGATTTTGTTTCCTTGTGAAATTGAAAACACAGTATTTGGTAGCTGAAACCAAAACTTGTGATTTCTCTACATACTCGTTTCTTTCCACTCGAAATCAATCCAAACACTTGAGATACGTAAGGGAGAATGATCGAGGCCGTACCCAATCAAAATAAAAGGGGTTTATTCTGTAGTACTAGGAAGGTGATCCTAGGTCGTTTCCCAGTGAATATCGGTCTAAGCAAAGTATCAAACACGTAGTGTGCAGTAAAATGGGGGGGTTTTTGTGTGTAACAATTGTGAAGAACAAAACATAAACAGACTATTAAAATTAACAAAATCAGAAACAAAAGCGGGCAAACCCCTTTGGCTACGTACACTACTCAATCCTAGCTCACTAAAGATCGATTCCTCTCCTCTCCTCTGTCCAACTCGTGAGACCTAAATACTAAGCGAAAATTCAGTTCTCACCCCAAAACCGTAGCTTCTAATTAAGCATCAGAAACCAAAGCATGGGATTTTTACGAGTTAGCATAAATTAAGCATTCACACTCATGGATTATCGCTAATAAATTGAACTAAGCGAACCATAAATAGAGATAAACCATGAAAACAGTAGAGAGAAATTGAAATAGCATTAAGAACAAGAGCTCATCAGTAAGTGATACAATACCAAAGGGATTAACCCTTGAAGTTAGCCTTCCATGGTCATAAATCAAGAAAAACATGTAGAAAGGGGGAGGAACAAAACCCTAGCAGCCACCACTTGCTATGGAGAGCCAAAAGAGAAGTTCTAACCTATAAAGAGAGTGAGAAATCTGAAATGGGAGTGTGTTCATGGGGGTTACACGAATTTCCCCTCTTTAGTCATGAAAATGGGCCTAAAACATGGGCCCAAGTCCTAAGAAACACTATTCTGAAAATTACAATTAAAAAGGGACCTAAATGCAAATTACAATTTTCACTTCAATACTTCAATCTTCATTTCCAAACTTCCCAAAGTGTCCTTGTGCCAATTATGACCTGAAAATAGAAATAGAATTAATTAGACTAAATAATCCCAAATTAAAAATATTCAGAATATTAGTCCAATAAACTCTAAATCACTAAATCAAGCTAATTAATGTCAAATGGGCAACAAGTATCAATAATAGGAGTAAAATAATGCAAGGAATAATGGGAAATAAAATGCTCATCAAATACCCCCACACTTATCCTTTTGCACTCCTGGGCAAAACCAAAAGATAGGACTATGAAGATCAATATGCA
Organism: Crotalaria pallida; assembly: GCA_037953625.1. NCBI lineage: Eukaryota > Viridiplantae > Streptophyta > Magnoliopsida > Fabales > Fabaceae > Crotalaria > Crotalaria pallida. The sequence continues at coordinate 91,937,100 of CM075649.1, read as the reverse complement.
CCAAAGTGAATCATGCAACAAGATGACTACAACTAAGAAATGCAAACCTAAGAGATTACATACTTCACAATGAATTCTAGGAAATGCAAAGAAATGGGCAAACTCAAGCACACAAAATGGTTAAGGATCAAAGAGTCAAAGCATCCGTGAACATCATCCAATTACTTCAAGTATGCAAAGAAACCAATGACATCAAGAGGATAGTCACAAAGATGATAGAAACTCACAAGGATCACTCAAAAGTGTTTACACTCAAGTGTTTGGGGTTAATCATTATTTACACTCAAGGAACATCATGAAAAACAAACACAATCATAAGCTTGACAAGCCTCTAACATCAACTATCAACACACATGCACAAAATGATCAAAAGGTCTTTTAAGAGTTGTAATGGGGCCAAGGACAAGGTAGGATAAAAAATATGGGAATGTAGCTAAAACCAAGGGAATAGAGGAGCAATGGGGAATAAGTAAAAAGTAAGCAAAATCCACCCCAAAATCAACAGCCACTAATTCCAATCCTCTTTGCCTCAACAACCTTTTATTCACTTTTTTTTTCTTTTTTTTTTTCATTTTTACATTTTTTTTGTATTTTTGTCTTCTATATTTTTTTTTCTTTTTGAGAGATATATAAAAAGAAAAGAAGAAACAACACAAATGGCATGAAGATGAAGCCATAGCTATAACAACCAAAGAGGCAAAACCAAGAACTCAACCAATTGAAGCATAGAGCACACTTCTTACCTAATACCCATTCCCAAAACAATTCCGAAGCTCCAAAATTTCCTAAGGTTAGGACAATCATGGTTTTTCAGTCATAGGCTTGTAATGAGCTAAAGAACAAGGAAAGGGATAAAAAGGCTCAAAGGGGCTAGCAAAGGATACATTCATTCAAGGTAGGCTCATATGGCTAGTAGCTTATTCAAGAAAGAAAATGCCTAAGTCATTTCAAAATGTGCATGAGCAATCAAGTATCAACAAGACTCAAGTCAAGTTCTAGAGTGCAAGTAATCCAGAGTGCAATCACACATGAAGAAAATTAGGTGGCATATATAGCAATCCACCGACAATTAAGGCTCAAATCCTCACAAAAGGGACAATTCTATCACAGTGTTACTACCTCTTAATTATCAAAAGTAACTTTGCACACAGAAATGCATGAATTCAGACACAAGATACCAAGACTCTACTAAAATGAAGCAAAAAGATGCAAGAAAATGCCCAAAACTAAGCAAAACCTAAAAAAATGAAAGAAAAAATATGCAACCTAAACTACTATCCCCCCACACTTAAATCACACATTATCCTCAATGGAATACAAATAGTAGAATCAAACAGATATAGACAAGTGTAATAAAAAGAGTAAGGAAGGAGAAAAGAAGACTCCTTAAGTCATGGTTGTTCAAAAGTGGGGTCGACCAATGAGGCCTCCTCCACAGGTGCATCATCCAAAGAAGGGGTGGTTAGGAAAGGCTTGAGTCGGTGGCCATTGACTTTGAAGCTCTTGTTCGTGGATTCACTCTTGATCTCCACAGTGCCATAAGGAAACACCTGGGTGACTACAAACGGTCCAATCCACTTAGAGCGGAGCTTTCCACTCATGAGTCCAAGCCTAGAGTTGTAGAGCAAAACTTTTTGACCAACCAAGAACTCCTTTCTGGAAATTGAGCTATCATGAAGCTTCTTGGTCTTCTCTTTGTAGAACTTGGAGTTCTCATAGGCCTCCAAACGGATCTCATCTAGCTCACTCAACTGCAGCTTCCTCTCCTCACCCGCTTGATCAAGAGCTAAGTTACATTGCTTCACAGCCCAATATGCACGGTGCTCTATCTCCACAGGCAGGTGGCACGCCTTACCAAAGACAACCCGATAGGGTGACATCCCTATGGGTGCCTTGTAAGCGGTCCGATGGGCCCACAGAGCATCCTCCAATCGTGTGCTCCAATCCTTTCTATTAGGCTTCACCATCTTCTCCAAAATCCGCTTGATCTCTCTGTTTGAAATATCAGCTTGCCCGTTGGTTTGGGGGTGATAGGGTGTAGAAACTTTATGCACAACCCCATACTTCTTGAGCAAAGCTTGCATGGATCTATTGCAGAAGTGTGTGCCTTGATCACTGACTATGGCTCTAGGTATGCCAAACCTGCAAAGGATATTAGACCTGACAAAATCTACAACAACCTGAGCATCATTAGTCCTGGTGGCCTTAGCTTCCACCCATTTGGATACATAATCCATAGCAAGTAAGATATAATAAAAACAAAAAGAAACAGGAAAAGGGCCCATGAAATCTATACCCCAGACATCAAATACCTCACGAAACAACATAGGTTGTTGCGGCATCTGTTGCCTCCAAGATAGGGCGCCTCCTGCTCTTTGACATTGCTCACATGAGCTGCAGATGTTGCTTGCATCCTTGAAGATGGTAGGCCAATAAAATCCAGAATCCAGCACCTTTCGTGTTGTCCTTTGAGTCCCAAGGTGGCCTCTAACTGGTGAAGCATGACAAAACTGGAGAACCGATTGGATCTCATGGTCTGGAATGCACCTGCGAATGACCTGATCGCTGCAAAAACGCCACAGATAGGGGTCATCCCATACATAATACTTGGCATCGCTATTTAATTTGTCTCTTTGAGCTTTGGATGCCAAGGCAAGAAAAACAGAAGCAACCAGAAAATTAACAATGTCTGCAAACCAAGGAGTTTGGGGAAGGGGATGGGAAACATGTAAAGATAAAAGCTGCTCATCCGGGAAGTCATCCCGGATAGGAAATGCATCCTTCTCTCTCTCTATTCTGCTCAATTGGTCTGCGACAAGGTTATGCGCACCACTCCGATCCTGAATCTCAAGATCAAACTCCTGGAGGAGCAACATCCACCTAATCAACCTAGGTTTGGAATCTATCTTTTTCAAAAGATACTTCAGAGCAGCATGATCAGTGTACACTACAACCTTAGAACCAAGCAAATATGATCTAAACTTGTCAAGTGCAAAAACAATAACCAAAAGTTCTTTTTCAGTTGTTGTGTAATTAACCTGTGCTGCATCTAAAGTCCTAGAAGCATAATAAATCACACGCGACAGCTTACCAACCCTTTGGGAGAGAACTGCTCCCAAAGCATAATTTGAAGCATCAGTCATGAGCTCAAATGGGAGGGTCCAATCAGGTGGTTGGATGATGGGGGTGGTGGTCAGTGCTTTCTTCAATTCATCAAATGCCCTCTTGCATTGGTCTCCAAATTCCCATGAGGCATCCTTTTGAAGCAGCTTGGATAGAGGAAGGGCAATGTTGCTAAAGTTCTGAATAAACCTGCGATAGAAACCTGCATGACCAAGAAAAGAACGCACCTCTCGCACACAAGAGGGGTAAGGCAAATGTGATATTACATGCAGCTTAGCATGGTCAACTTCTATGCCCTTGTGCGAAACAATGTGCCCTAAGACTATGCCTTGTTCTACCATGAAGTGGCATTTTTCAAAATTCAAGACAAGGTTAGTCTCAATGCACCTGTTAAGCACCTTAGTCAAATTATCAAGACATGCATCAAATGAGGAGCCATAAACACTAAAATCATCCATGAAGACCTCTATGCAATGCTCGAACAAGTCAGCAAAAATACTCATCATACATCTTTGAAATGTGGCAGGAGCATTGCATAGGTCAAAAGGCATTTTCCTATATGCAAATGTGCCAAAAGGATAGGTAAATGTGGTCTTATGTTGGTCCTCTGGTGCAATGCAAATTTGAAAATTACCAAAGAAACCATCTAAGAAGCAATAATGAGATTTACCTGCCAGGCGCTCCAACATCTGATCAATGAAGGGGAGAGGGAAATGATCCTTGCGAGTCGCCTGGTTGAGCTTTCTGTAATCAATGCAGACTCTCCAACTGTTCTGCACTCTAGTGGGAATCAGCTCATCCTTCTCATTTTTGACAACTGTGACACCAGACTTCTTGGGAACAACTTGCACCGGGCTCACCCAAGTGCTATCTGAAATTGGGTAGATGATACCCGCTTGGAGCAGCTTGGTGACCTCTTTCTTAACCACATCAAGAATCTGGGGGTTCAACCGCCTTTCGGGTTGTCTCACTGGTTTAGCCCCCTCCTCCAACAAAATGCGGTGCATGCACATGGAGGGGCTAATTCCAGGAATATCCGCTAAAGTCCATCCAATTGCCCTCTTGTTCTTTCTTATCACATCCAGCAGTTTCTCCTCTTGATCAACAGAAAGTGAGGTAGAGATGATCACTGGGAGTTTCTGCTCATCCTCCAAGTAAGCATATTTGAGATGAGGAGGGAGGGGCTTCAGTTCCAATGAGGGTGCCTGCATAATAGATGGAACTAAAGGGACAGCAGAAATGGATTCTGCTGCCTGCACCTGAACAAGTGAATCAGACTCATGCATAACAGATATAGGGTTAGGGTTAGCATAATCTGAATCTATAACATATGAATCATCAGATGTAGTGGCAGAGTCTAGAAACTGAGCTATTTCAGTGCATGTGGTGCACCATCCAGAGTTAGTGCATGATAGACAAGTAAATGAATCAGTGAAAGATGGCAATTCAAAATCATGATGCAAAAATTCAAGCATATGCTCATCTATCAAATCATCAAGCAAGTCCACATGGAAAACAGAGTGATCCTCAGGAAAATGTTTCATAGCATGGAAAATGTCAAATCGGATCACACTGCCATCAAACTCCATGGAAAGTGAACCTGAATGCACATCTATCTTGGTTTGGGCTGTTTTCAAAAATGGCCTCCCCAAAATAATAGGAACAGCATTACGGGGGGAGTCATCTTCCATATCAAGTATGTAAAAATCAGCAGGGAAGATCAACTCTTCAACCCGAACCAAGACATCCACTATCAAACCTGCGGGGTGGACAGTACTTCTATTTGCCAATTGAATCACCACACCCGTAGGTTGAAGAGGTCCAAGAGAAAGAGACTTAAAAACATACATAGGCATGACATTTATGGATGCTCCTAAATCTAGCATAGCATTTTCAAACTTAACATTGCCTATGATGCAAGGTATAGAGAAAGTTCCAGGATCCTTACATTTTTCCGGAATGTGAGGGATAGGTTTACCTATGAGAGCGGAGACATTCCTTCCCATGCTTATCCTCTCATTGCCCTTGAGTCTTCTCTTATGAGTGCACAACTCCTTAAGGAACTTCGCATACCTTGGAATCTGTTTTAGTGCATCAAGAAGTGGTATGTTGACTTCCACCTTCTTTAATGTGTCAAGAATATCCTTGTCCACCTGTTCCACCCTTTTGTTTTGAGGCACTCTTGGTGGGAATGGAAGAGGAACAGGAGGAGGTTGTAGGACAATAGCAGGGCTTGTGGTTGAAGTTGACGAAGGTTGAGTCAGATGATTCTCCTTGGTGCTAGCATGCTCACCTTCATCTACCACTTGGCTCTTCCCTTTAGAGTAAGAAGCTAGAGCATCATTGTTGAGGTGAGGTTGTGGTGTGGGTGTGACAATCTGCTTTCCTGACCTCAGGTTGATGGCACTCACATTCTGATTCTGAGGGTTGATCACTGTTTGGGATGGCAACATGTCAGAATTTTGAGATTGCAAGTTGTTGAGAGAAGTTGCCATTTGACCCATATGATTTGTCAAAGTCTGAATGGATGCCTCTTGTCTCTGAATGGATGCTCTGGTTTCTTGTTGAAATTGGAGGTTCTGCATGGTCATTTGTCTCCCCAACTCCTCCAAGGTAGGTTGGTTGGATGGAGGGGCTGATGGTGCAGGATGAACCACTTGCTGCTGTTGTTGTTGCCTCTGCTGCTGGATTGAAGGAGGTACATATGGTGGTCTACTCGGTCCAACGGTGTCCTGAAATGGAACATTAGGAGAAGGTTGCTGTTGTTGATCAGGCCACTTCAGGTTGGGATGGTTCCTCCATCCAGGGTTGTATCTATTGGAAGAGAGGTCATGATTGTGCTGTTGTGGTCCTCTATTGTTGTATATGTTTGCTGCATAGGCCTCGGGTTGGTCACCACTGGTCATTGGCTGTTGCTGCTGAAGGGTAGGGCATGCATCTGTGGGGTGGTCAATGGATGTGCATATGCCACACACTCTATTAGGAAGTACCATCTTTTTCTGATTGACAGCCAATTGTGTGACCAATGTTGTAAGAGAATCAATTTTCTGCTCAAGCTTCTCAACCTTGCCCGAGTCTGCACCAACATCATTTACATCCCTCACAACTATTGCATCACTGTTGCTTCTTGCATGGAATTGCTGACAGTTGGAAGCCATCTTCTCAATTTTGCTCCTGGCTTGTAAGGGTGTCATATCTCCCAATGTACCACCACTTGCAGCATCTACCATGTTTCTCTCCATGAAGTTGAGGCCTTTATAGAAATATTGAATAAGCAGCTGCTCTGAGATCTGATGGTGGGGGCAGGAAGCACACAACCTCTTGAATCTCTCCCAATATTCATAGAGACTCTCTACATGTTGTTTCTTGATACCAGAGATTTCCTTTCTGATTGCAGTGGTCCTATTTGCAGGGAAGAATTTTTCTAGAAATGCCCTCTTCAAGTCATCCCAGCTTGTGATGGAACCAGGGGCCAAGTCAGATAACCAATCCTGCGCCAGACCCTCTAAGGAATGTGGGAATGCTCTGAGACAGACATGATCCTCTTGCACATCATGTGGTTTCATTGTGGTGCACACTATATGGAATTTTTTGAGAAGCTTATGAGGATCCTCACCTGCAAGACCATGAAACTTGGGCAACAAATGGATTAGTCCTGTTCTAAGCTCAAAAGGAACATCCTCATCAGGATACCGAATACACGAGTCTTCAATAGTGAAGTCAGGTGCAACCAGCTCCCTAAGTGTCCTTTCCCTTGGTGGGGGTTGAGCCATGTTATCACAATGTACAAAATCAGATTGAACAGAAGCAGAAGGAATAGAAGAAACAGAAACAGAATCAGAATTAGGACTATAAGATGACTCTGACTCACTATCTAATGAATGATTCCTATTTTCTCTAACTAATCTGTGATAAGTTCTAACAATTTTAGGGTTGTAAGGATGCAAATAACTTGGGTTGCCCCTAGTCATGTACTGAACAGAATACCATTAAGCATAGCAAACTGTCACAGATATGCATGACCAAAATAGGCAACAAAAAATTTTTATTTTTTAAAATTTTTTTCTTTATTTTTTTCAGCACCCTAAAATCATGAAAACACACAGAAAGTTTGAGGACAAAATTCAAAAGGGAACCAAGTCAAACAATTAAAACAGAGACCAAAAACTAAGAAAATAAAACTTGTAAAATAAAAAAGAAATAGTAAACGAAGGATTTTGGGGTCCATATTTTCTCTAATTAAAACATATTATCTTTTTATTGAATTTTTCCATTCGATTTGATATATAATTCGTCCAATTCCGACAACCTGATCAAAAGTTATGTCTATTTATAGTAAGTGCTGCTAAAACATGGAAAATTTTTCTGGAACTCACAACCAGTGCATATCTGAGTGTTTGTGATGCATCAACATACTAATATATGATGAAACAAGTGTGGATACCAATTTTCGTGCAAAAATTCCACCCACAGCTATGTTGAATGACACTCACAGAAGCACTAAAATAGGATCAGTTATGCAGAACAGACAGCAAAACAGAGCAACTTTCAATCAGTTATCAGAATGCTTATTCACACACTAACTACACTAACTACTCTAACTAACTACTGTATGATCTTTGGCAAGAACTGATAATCCCCGGCAACGGCGCCAAATTTTGATCGAGGCCGTACCCGATCAAAATAAAAGGGGTTTATTCTGTAGTACTAGGAAGGTGATCCTAGGTCGTTTCCCAGCGAATATCGGTCTAAGAAAAGTATCAAACACGTAGTGTGCAGTAAAATGTGGGGGTTTTTGTGTGTAACAATTGTGAAGAACAAAACATAAAAAGAATATTAAAATTAACAAAATCAGAAACAAAAGCGGGCAAACCCCTTTGGCTACGTACACTACTCAATCCTAGATCACTAAAGATCGATTCCTCTCCTCTCCTCTGTCCAACTCGTGAGACCTAAATACTAAGCGAAAATTCAGTTCTCACCCCAAAACCCTAGCTTCTAATTAAGCATCAGAAACCAAAGCATGGGATTTTTACGAGTTAGCATAAATTAAGCATTCACACTCATGGATTATCGCTAATAAATAGAACTAAGCGAACCATAAATAGAGATAAACCATGAAAATAGTAGAGAGAAATTGAAATAGCATTAAGAACAAGAGCTCATCAGTAAGTGATACAATACCAAAGGGATTAACCCTTGAAGTTAGCCTTCCATGGTCATAAATCAAGAAAAACGTGTAGAAAGGGGGAGGAACAAAACCCTAGCAGCCACCACTTGCTATGGAGAGCCAAAAGAGAAGTTCTAACCTATAGAGAGAGTGAGAAATCTGAAATGGGAGTGTGTTCATGGGGGTTACATGAATTTCCCCTCTTTAGTCATGAAAATGGGCCTAAAACATGGGCCCAAGTCCTAAGAAACACTATTCTGAAAATTACAATTAAAAAGGGACCTAAATGCAAATTACAATCTCCACTTCAATACTTCAATCTTCATTTCCAAACTTCCCAAAGTGTCCTTGTGCCAATTATGACCTGAAAATAGAAATAGAATTAATTAGACTAAATAATCCCAAATTAAACAATATTCAGAATATTAGTCCAATAAACTCTAAATCACTAAATCAAGCTAATTAATGTCAAATGGGCAACAAGTATCAATAATAGGAGTAAAATAATGCAAGGAATAATGGGAAATAAAATGCTCATCAGAGAAGTTATCCGGGTGCTAGAATAATAATCTTATTGTAACATCCTGATTTTAAATTCCAAGTTTAATTGTAAATATCTAAGTTAAACCCCTGAAAATCATAGGAGTAAGTTAGGATTGAATAGAGTAATCATAGCCAAAATGAGTATAGGGGTTAAGGGAAATGCCTTAGAGTTAGAAGCACTCAAAAATATGAAAATCCAGTAGGGTAATCGATTACCTTGCGGAGATAATCGATTACCATGTTTCTGTGAAAAGCCCTAAGAATTGAATTCAGGGAAGTAACCGATTACCTTTGGGTATGTAACCGATTACAATCATTCTGTGAAGTAGTTAAGCCTCAGCAAAGAATAAGAGGGTTTAAGTGTAGTGGATCGGACCTCGGTCCGACCAATCCCATCTTAGCCGACCAACAAGCGATGTTCAGGGTCATAAGCCGACCTCGTTTCGCCTCACACCCCTTGGCAGTAACCAGTCGACCACAACGGGTCGCTTCGTATCATCCGATCATAAGCAGTAACCAGTCTTCTCGAGTTTAAAGGACTTTGGACCGACCAGTTAGCACAGAGCTCATGAGAACCGACCAGTTAGCACCGAGCTCATGAGAACTGACCTCGTTTCTTTTTACACCCCTTGGAAGTGGCCGCACCGACCTCGCACCGATGCCAAGGCATCACGACCTCCATGTGCCTAGCATCTCGTTAGAGAGGCTACACTGACCTCGCACCGATGCTAAGGCATCTCGGCCTCCGCATGCCGCAGCCTCTCATCTTGTTTGTCTCATTCCGAGTGGGTGCCTCCAAGGACCTGAGCGTCGAGGTCCTAATCGGCTTTGTGATGCGAAAGTGCACCTTATCTGGGGGCAAATCCCGAAATTCCACCCTTGGCTCTCATTATAAGCCACCCAATCACCAAGCTTCTTAGAGAAGCTTTCCATACTAGACACAACATCAGACACGACGCATTCTCCTTCTTCTCTTTGCAAGCCCTAAGAAACCAAGAGTGAACCACCATCATCATCAACTTCGTTCATCATCATCATCATCAAGCTTTCTTCCTTCTTCTTATTTTGGTGGTGACCTCGTCTCCATCAAGCTCCATCATCGTCTCCCTCATGTTTCTCTCTCTTCATAGCTAGCAAATGTCAAGGTAAGCTTGATTAAGTTTCTTCCTTCCTTTCCTTCATCCTCACGAATTCCATCATTATCGTTTCTAAACTTGTTTCTCTTTTGAATAATAAGGTGTTATGGCTCATTCTCTCACTTGAGTTTCTCTCTCTCTCTCTATTCTAAGGAAAGGTGGTCGACTCCTCCACACCATCTTATTGTTGCTTCCCGTCATTCTCCGGCTCGCCTTCATGCTGTCCATTTGCTGTCACACACTCGACTCTTTTGGTTCTAATCTTTAAAACATTAAAAGCTAGGGTTTGGTATTTTCTCTCTCTACACTTGGTTGAGGTAAGAGGGAGTGTTACCTTAGCTTATAAAATGCATTTCTAAGTAGTCTATAGTGATGATTAATATTGTGTGATCTTGTATGTTAATGAACCTTAGGGTAACCATAAATAATAAAAATAAAGACTTAAGGAAAGAGTAAAAAACCCTCCCTTGTGAATTTATGTCTTAAATGCATGATGTGATTATTGGTATTTGATATTTGCTATTTTCTTGATTATTTGTATGTGTGGTTGAATGTCTTATTTGCTATTAATTGAGAATATTCAATGTGAGAGAATAGAATGAAAAAGGAAACGATATTAGTGGGTTGATTGAAATAGGAGGAGTATGGTTGAATGATGAAATTAGAGAAACAAAAGAGAAAGTGATATGAGAGTTAGGGATTTGGTTAGCGGATGCCAGGCCAAGTAAGCATGCCCCATTTGGGTGCATTGGTTGCGTAAGCCGCACAATTTAATGGCATGTGCAGCAGTAAGAGGCCCTCGTTTTGGTGCGCAGTGGTGGGTTCACGAAACCTTAGAAAGAGAATTGATACGCCCAGGAAATGAGACCATCGATTCCAACTCTTTTCTCCAAGGCAAGATCAAATGATCTTTGACTCAATCACAAAAAGTAATTCGGTTCTCTTCAATTCACCCTTTAAAATCCATGAATCTTATGATTCATTGTTCATTCGTTGTGTTCTTTTTTTTTAGGGTTCTTAATTCTATAAAGCCACAGAAAACCAAGCATGGATTTCTCAAGAACAAAACTCAAACACAAAGATTTAGAATTGGTTCAACCGAATTGGACTCAAAACTCAAGACTCAAGAACAAAACTCAAGTCCATGAGCAATCTCTAAATGAGATTCACAAACACTTGACTCAAGAAGAAACACCAAAAGAAAAACACTCTCAAACACTTCAAGGATAATCATGATTTGATCAACCATGACATGACTGAAACAACACTCTTTTTGTATTTTGTTTTATGAACACAAGTGTGTTCTTAGACTCAAAAACAACAAAAACAAAACAACACTAAAGATAGGAAGATGGCGACTCTCAAGGAAGAAAGAAACCATCTTGCTTCTCATAACATCACGCCATGGAAGACTTGAGTTTTGGTTCAACCACTGAACCATCAAGAGAATCACACTCTTGAGAAGAAGAAAGGCATCATGCCTAACCAAGGCCTAAGCCACACGAGTTTTGTCACAAAGTTTCAACCTCCTTTCATTCATGTCAATCATTACAATTCATAGAGATTACAATGAGCATTAAGGCTGCCCCATTCCTATACATGTGACACTAAGTGATATGCAAGCCATGACGAGCAATAAAGCCTATCTAATGAGGAATTAAAGCAAAAGTAACCTATTCGGCCCCTTAATGATTCCCATGATGATGAGCATGTAACTCCCTCCTTGATCTTTAAGTCATGGCCAAACACATTGATCACCTCATGAATGTGTGATTAAATTTGTAACCTTCCTCATTTTATGGCCACGGTTGTGAGCTTGATTAAGTCTCATGAATTTGCAATTCAATTCATAACTTCTTCCTCTTCAATGCTTGGCCATGAGCTTTGATTGCCCCATTTGAATTTGCAATCCAAATTGTAACTCTCTTAGGTTGATGACTCCATGAATGCTTGAAACTCTTGTTTCTCTTTATTCTTCTTACTTGGATGAATTTGTGTGATGATTGGGGCTTGAGAGATATGTTTCATCTTCATCTTTTGTAATCATGAATGACCATTAATGTCACTAATGATTGTGGTTACAATTCATTATTAAGGGGGTTACTGATCACTCTATAGCAAGTATACTAGATCGCAAAGTAATATAGTCGGTTAAGACCAGATATCGTACCCAAAGGGACTCAAAATTGTTCAATCTATCTCTACCTAAGGTAAAATCTACAATAAAATCTATTAAAAGATAAAATTCAAAATTAAATAAATAAAATAAAAAGAAGAATTATATGCTGAAAATAAAATAAAAGAGAAATTAAATGGAAGAACTTGGTTAGGAACTTAGTTTCATTGTATATTCATTTATTTCTTATAAAACAATATTTTTCATTCAAATCAAGAACAAATCCAGAAAATAGTAATTCCTAGATTCCTCTTATGAAATAACTGTTTATTATTCAATTTATTAAATCCTAATTCCGTAGAAATTTAAATCATTGAATAACCTTAATTAAAAACAGTGAATTATCAAGTTATATAATAATCCAAAAGTATTCCTACAAATTGAATCATTATACTGTTTAATTGCATGACCTATTCTAAATCCTAATTTTCCAATTCAGATTTAGAAATCCAAAACATAGATTAGCTACTTCTATGCATAACATTAAAATCACAATTAAACACTTGATTTAAATCTGAAAAACATTAATTCATAAAAATAAATTACAAATACAAATCCACCATGTTCCTAACACAAAAGGGTTTAGTTACACATAATGAAAGAGAAGAAGAAAACAAATAACTATGATATTTATTCCTAAATTACCGCAGATATGTGCTTTGAATCTTCAATCTTCTCCGGATCCCTCCTTCAAATGCTCCCAAAACTGTGTAAATCTCCTTCAAACTCTAATCTAATCTCTTAGAATGACTAATGGCTGCTAATTTTTACTCTCACTCTAAACCTAATATTAATCCTAATATAAATAGATAAAAGTCTAATCTTATCAAAATCCCTCAAAACTGCTCAGAATTAGGCCCAATTGGGCTTCCTCATGTCTCGCGCGCCTGGGCGTGTGAATCAGCACGCCTGGGCGCGCGCTATCTGATGCCCTTTAAATTGACGAAGCACGCGCACCTGGGCGCGCCATTCCTGCGCTTGGGCGTGCCAGGTACTTTCCGACTCTGTTTCTCTCCACTCTTGTGCCATTTTCAAGGTCTTCTTATGCTCTTTCCAACTCCAATAATATTTTCTCCAAATTAAGCTCCAAAACACCTGAAACATACCCAAAACGGATCAAAAATTTTCAAAGGATTCTAATAAACTAAAAACTCCTAAAACTAATACAAAATACCTATATTTACAAGAGAAACAAGCCAAAACCAAAGCAAAAGGAAGTGAAATTAAGCCCAAAAACATCATATATTAGACCCACATCATACCCCCAAACTTAGCATTTTACATGTCCCAGGAAAAAGTAAAATAAAAATTCATAAACACAAGACTACCTTCTAAATCAAAATGTACAACACTTAATCTAAGACTTCGATTCATTAACACAGCCACATATTTACACAAGCTATTCACATATCAAAACCTGGTTAAGGAAACAAAACCAATCAGAACTCAGAACTAGTGAACACTCTCAACCTCTCAGTGTAAATCTCTCATGTGTATCAAGGGTATAACAATTCACTCAAGTTCATACAATAGTCAAATGTTACCATAAGCTTGACCATAGACCCAAATCTCCACAAAAAATTATTAAAAACATGCACAAATCAAAAGGTCTTTATTTTGGTTGTAACGTGGCCATGGCTAAAAGTGTCAAGGTGGGATAAAAGAAAGAAAAGATGAAACTAAGGGCTAAATTGCAATACAAATTTCCCTCTAAAAATTATGAATGAGCAATGAATGCTATGAGGACTCACACTCAAATCACAACTATTTCAAACTTCTTCTTTTTCTATTTTTCCTTTACTACTTCTTCCAAACAAAATTCTTTTCTCTTATCATTCATCAATTTTCACTTTTTCTCATTTTTTTTCTTTTATTTTCTTTTGGAAGAAGAGTAACTCAATCAACACTTTCACAATTTTCATACTTTTGAAATGTCCCTCTCTCAATTGCTCATTCAAAATTCCTAAGGTACTCACAAAATATACAATCAATGCGGGGTACCAAAGAAAAATCATATTTATATTAGGCTCAAAATGGGCAACTAAGGGAAAACAAATCCAACAAAAATCTCTGAAGGCTACAAAAACACCATCCTAAATGCCTTAATCATTTTCATGCATGTAATCAATTATCAATCTCAAAATGGTCACAAGTCAAGTTCTAGAACACAAAACTAAAGAGAACACACTCATGAAAGAATTAGGGTGTCAAATCAAAATAATTTAAATTAATCATACCGCATCAAATAGGCTCAAAATCTCACTAAGCTAAAGTCAGTTCACTAATTTCAAGTTCTGAAAAACTTTGTCAAAATAACCAGATTTAAAAAATTGTTTACAGCTCAACAAATAAATAACATAAATCAATGAGTCTAATCCTAAACTAAGTATATACATCTATCATTAGAAAAATAATCCTAAGTCTAGAATAATTACAAAACCTCTACCTAAGACACAAACCAACACCAAAAATGGGAGGAAATTTCAGTCTGAATATTTTTTTTTATTTTGTCCACTCCCCCAAACTTAAAGGTTGGTTTGTCCTCAAGCAAACTAAACTAAACATACCTAAATACAAAATAAAAAAATTACATGGAATAAATTTGGAACACTCACTACTTGCATCTGAATAAAATAATCAGCACTAACAAAAGTGAGAAAACATTCCCCGAAACTTTATATAAGTCATTCAAAACAAGTGCCAAAAAACACCTCTAATGGGGAAATATCAACTCATATCTGTTACACAAAATATAACTTGATGCAAATAATTAATGATCCAAATAAATATCCAAGCAATTAAAACTAAAAATCCTAGAAAGCAATTACATATTTTTGTTGCACGGGTACAGGACTGGTGTAACATCCTAGAAATTAATAATAAAATAATATATATGAATATTTATTTAAGGATAGGTTTAAGCCGTGGAAATTGTATAAGGGTCATAGGGTGATAGGAAGCATAGGCCGACCTAGTATGTAAGCATTGGACCTCGGTCCGATCCCGGCCGAGCTAGATGAGATTGTGTGCATATGAACCGAGCTAGATGGGAACCAAACGCGGAACCTGTGTCAAGCTCGGATTAGCCGACCTCAGCGCACCTCACGTTACCATCCGAGAAGGAAGCTCGGACTACTGCTGATCCGACATACCGAGCCGACGTGTCCTAGCCGACACGT
Source organism: Crotalaria pallida (assembly GCA_037953625.1). NCBI lineage: Eukaryota > Viridiplantae > Streptophyta > Magnoliopsida > Fabales > Fabaceae > Crotalaria > Crotalaria pallida. Next base: position 91,921,773 of record CM075649.1, on the reverse strand, counting down.
CCTAGCTCCTCCGTGCCAGCTCATGTTGAGCTGTTGGTCCCTTGGTTTTCGTACCATCCGTACGGTACTATCCTTCACTTTATGTCATTGTCATTGCTTTATGTCACTATCATTGTTTTATGTCCCTTTCAAGTACTATTCATGGCTTCCTTTGGAAGCCAATGAATCTTGTCCACACATTCTAGCTTCCCCAAGAAGCCTCCAATGAGGACCACACAAATATTTCCCCTAAATGAATAAAAGAAAATCCCAACACATAACACAACACTTTTCACTTCTCTCATTCTTCTTCTCCCTATGTCTCTCTCTCTTTCTCTCAAAGTTCCAGCAGCCCCAACACTTTCTTTCTCCCTCTCTTCTCACGAACATTTCCCTCTCTTCCACCAAGTTCCACCCAACCGGAGACCTCCTCCCCGCCGTCTTCTCTTCCGTCCCGGACGCCCCTGGACCGCTTGGAGTTCGTGTGTAGCTTGGTGGAGTTGTGGCAGCTTGGAGGAAAGGATTCAAGGGCGTAAGCTCAAGGTCAAGCAACAAGGAAAGCCATTCTCAAGCTCTCAACTCTTATCTCTCACGGTTTAAGGTAAGGAGTGAGTGTTACCTCTACTTGAGTTTGGGTTTCTAGGGTGTTCATAAAGAGTACTAAGAATGGGTGTAGATTAGGGAATGGATATAGGTTAATGATAGAAAGAAGAGGTAAAAAAGGTAAAGGGAACTAATGAATGAACTAGAAACATGAGATTGAAGTAGGGAGGAATATTGGTTTATGCTATATGTTGGTATTTACATGATGGATTGGTTGAATGCTTTTATTCTTATTGTTGTTGTTGTATAGGTGTTTATGAACTTTGTTGTATAAATGTTTATGAGCTTTGATATTTGTTATTTATATTTGTGGCCGAGCTGGGCCGAGCTAGGAGAGGTTGCGAATGGGTTGAGAAAATGGTAAATATGGATAGTAGGGGAGACAGAGTAATAAGTCAGATAATGAGAAAGGTTAAGGAAAAAGGGGAATGGTTAAAGGGTTGAGCCGAGAGAGGTCGAGCTAAATAAATGGTTAAAAGGATAAGAGGAATAAAAGAGAAATGGTTGTGTGATCGGGTCATAGCAGACGCGTACCGGGTGCGTGCATTGATCAAAGTCAGACGCATACTGGGTATGTGCAGCTGTAAGACGGGTACTGGGTACTCGCAGTTATGATTCACACAAGGTTCCGAGCACGGAATCGGTGGGATGTGTTCCTGGTCATAGCAGACGCGTACTGGGTGCGTGCATTGATCGCGTAAGTCGCCGAGATGCGCCGCTGTAAGACGAGTACTAGGTGCTCGTAGTTATGGACACTCCTTACTCCATAGAATGATCGGCGGAAGTGCTCCTGGTCATAGAAGATGCGTACTGGGTGCGTGCATTGATCGCGTCAGACGCATACCGGGTATGTGCAGCTGTAAGACGGGTACTGGGTACTCGCAGTTATGGACACTCCGATATCCGAATTTAAATGGTGTAAGACATGCATTGGGTGTATGCATCCGAGAAGAGTAAAAGATTGTAAGATATGTAAAAGTGGAATAATGAGTAATGAATCCGAGATAGAGATGGTAATCCGAGGTAAGAGGATAGTGGCCGAGATGCCGAGTGTAAGAATTAAGGAAAGAGTATAAGGGGAATCGATAGGATGTGCCGAGGTATAGTTAATAGGCAATGGATAAGCTGAGTAACGATGTGAGCCGAGCTAATTGATGTTGTACGATGTGAGCCGAGCTAAAGGATGATGTATGCATGTGGTTTGATTACTTGTTATTACATGCTAACTGTCTACTTGTGTTTGGCTTGGTAGTTCGGTATGTCATTTTAGAAACTGCTTACTTAAGTTCGGTGTAATGCTCACCTCCTTACCATTTTTCAGGTACTGAGCCCGAGCAGACGCAGTCCCTGGTCGAGCAGGTTCACTCTCCATCACAGGGAGAGTAAGTCATTTAGAGTCGGATAGTTGATGGGGTCTCGGCCAGTTGGGCCGAGCTAAAACACTGATTTGTATTTTGAATGACCGAACTGAATGTACTTAAACTTATACTTTATGTATTTGATGTATTTAAGTCTTTCGCTTTATTAACTCTGATGTATTTTGGTATTAATGGAAGGAACAATTATGTTGGTAATTTATTATATTCGTTTCCTTTAAAAGAAATTTTAAATCCTAATGTTGGGGTATTTAAGGGTAATTATTGTTTAGGGTGTTACAACTGGTCTGGTGGGAAAAAGGGTATAAAATTGATCAATGAATAAAAAATCCCCAAAATTTGGACATTTTCTCGCCCAGGCGTGCAGGACTGCGCGCCCAGGCGTGCCAGACCTGTACACTGGTGCTTTTTTTAATTTTTTTATTTTTTTTAATAAAAAATAAATAAAATTAAATAAATAAAATATTTACCTACACTAAAAATTATTTTTCTAAACTAAAATCAACTAATAAATGGAGTTAGGAAATTTACCTTTGTAGCACAGCTTTTTCTATTGATGCACATGGAGGAAATTCCCCCTAACTTATTTACCTGTGTCACATAAACAACTAAAAATAGTGCTATAAAGCACCTCATTAGTAGTTACTTATAGAAAGTATCAACTCCTTATTCACTAACTAAAATAAACAAAACCTACACTACTACATAATTACAAAGAATCAACCAGGATCCCAAATTCTATGGCTCAATTCCCATGTGATAATAGAATAACAAGTTACTCCTATGTCCCATGGGAATGAGCATGGATGAAGTAAGGTGTTAATTTCATGAACATGGAAAACAAGATTATTTGGATCTTTATTCATCCCTTTGTACAACAATGACTCATGTTGATGTTTTGGAAAAACATCATGCAAATTCAAGGATCGAACATAATTGAAAAAATTTGAATCATCCATGCATGCAAGGGATTTAACACAATTTTTAAGTTCAAAAAATTCAGCACGCAAGGATGAGTCAAATTTTTCTACTATTATTCTATCCCATTTTGTTTTGTTTTGTTTCACCTCTTCTTCTTCATGATGCTCTTTAATTTCTTTTTCTTCAAAATTTTCAGAGAAATTAGTACTTAAGTCTTCCTTAACGGACAACTCTTGTACTATATTTTCTATGAAAGATTTCTTATTTAACTTTTCAATCTCACTAATAGGGGTATTTGCATCATAAGTAAGAGGGTGTGAAGCCAAAACAAAATCAAAGAATTCTAACTCTTCACAAATCATTATTATACATTTCAATTAAGTAACAAAAATAGATTTCACTCCAAATTACTTCTTAGTGCCAAAACAGATTAAACTAATTCAAGTCCCCGGCAACGGCGCCAAAAACTTGATCACTCTCTAGCAAATATACTAGATCACAAAGTAATATAGTCGGTTAAGACCAGATATCGTACCCACCGGGACTCAGAATTGTTCAATCTATCTCAACCTATGGTAAAATCTAGAATAAAATCTATTAAAAGATAAAATTCAGAATTAAATAAATAAAATAAAAAGAAGAATTATATGCTGAAAATAAAATAAAAGAGAAATTAAATGGAAGAACTTGGTTAGGAACTTAGTTTCATTGTATATTCATTTATTTCTTATAAATCAATATTTTTCATTCAAATCAAGAACAAATCCATAAAATAGTAATTCCTAGATTCCTCTTATGAAATAACTGTTTATTACTCAATTTATTAAATCCTAATTCCTTAGAAATTTAAATCATTGAATAACCTTAATTAAAAAATAGTGAATTATCAAGTTATATAATAATCCAAAAGTATTCCTACAAATTGAATCATTATACTATTTAATTGCATGACCTATTCTAAATCCTAATTTTCCAATTCAGATTTAGAAGTCCAAAACATAGATTAGCTACTTCTATGCATAACATTAAAATCACAATTAAACACTTGATTTAAATCTGAAAAACATTAATTCATAAAAATAAATTACAAATACAAATCCACCATGTTCCTAACACAAAAGGGTTTAGTTACACATAATGAAAGAGAAGAAGAAAACAAATAACTATGATATTTATTCCTAAATTATCACAGATATGTGCTTTGAATCTTCAATCTTCTCTGGATCCCTCCTTCTAATGCTCCCAAAACTGTGTAAATCTCCTTCAAACTCTAATCTAATCTCTAAGAATGACTAATGGCTGCTAATTTTTACTCTTACTCTAAACCTAATATTAATCTTAATATAAATAGATAAAAGTCTAATCTTATCAAAGTCCCTCAAAACTGCTCAGAATTAGGCCCAATTGGGCTTCCTCATGTCTCTTGCGCCTGGGCGTGTGAATCAGCACGCCTGGGCGCGCGCTATCTGATGCCCTTTAAATTGACGAAGCACGCGTGCCTGGGCGCGCCATTCCCGCGCCTGGGCGTGCCAAGTACTTTCCTACTCTGTTTCTCTCCGTTCTTGTGTCATTTTCAAGGTCTTCTTATGCTGTTTCTAGCTCCAATAATATTTTCTCCAAATTAAGCTCCAAAACACCTGAAACATACCCCAAACCAAAACGTTCAAAGGATTCTAATAAACTAAAAATTCCTAAAACTAATACAAAATACCTATATTTACAAGAGAAACAAGCCAAAACCAAAGCAAAAGGATGTGAAATTAAGCCCAAAAACATCATATATTAGACGCACATCAGTTATAATTCATTAATGCTGAGTTAGAACTATTAATGGTTTTGTAACGTCCAATTAATTTCATTTGATTACCACATGATGTACAATTAACACACTTCTGTCTTGCATCAATGCATTCAAATTCGTGCACCACTTTTATGTTCCATGAATGACCCTTAATTCATGGAACAAGTGTCTTTATTAAGGGCATGTGTCCTCCATAAGGAAACCTTTAAGGGCAGTCCCTTATATTTTCCAATCTTGAGCTTGATTGTTTTAGGATTGTATTTGAGTTTCCATGGTCCCTCCAGAGAAGGATATCAAGAATTGAGCATGTTACGTGAATTCCAGGCCAAGTAAGTACGCCCCGTTTTGGTGTATTGGTTGCGTAAGCCACACGATTTAATGGCGTGCGCAGTGGTAAGACGCCCACGTTTTGGTGCGTAGTTGTGGGTTCACAAAACATTAGAAAGATGAGTAGGAACACAACACGAATGCCAATCCAAGTAAGTACGCCCCGTTTGGGTGCATTGGTTGTGTAAGCCGCACAATTTAATGGTGTGCGCCGCGGTAAGACACCCTCGTTTTGGTGTGCAGTGGTGGGTTCGCAATGCCGTCAGAAGGAATGGTATTGGGATGTCGGTAGGAAGACGTGAATGAGGACAGTGGCTTCATTAAGATTGGAATGGGAATAATTGAATAAAAAGAGTCGGATAAGAACGAGAGATAGAGAATAAAATGAGAATGTAATGACAAGTGTTTGTGAATGCAATTGAGTTGGATTGTAATCGTCTTGTACTTATATGATTATCTGTTGTTGTGACATCCTACATTTTATACTTTAAGAAAATTACTTTAAATTATTGTTTATTTATGAAAACGTTCGGGGTTTATAAAAATTTTCATAGAGTTTCCTTTATAAATCGGACTTTCCCCCGAATAAAAATTAAACCAGTCAGTCCAGAACAAACAATATTAAACATTTAAAAATTAAACCAGTCAGTCCAGATCAAAGAAAACGTTTAAAAACAGTAATAAATCATAAATAGGTATATTCATGCACAAACAATATCAATAACACAATTCAGTTAAAAATTAACAATTATGACATTCTAACCTTATTCAATATATAACTATGCAAACTTGGAGTATAGTAATTTAATATAATACTATAATGCGCAAACACATGGTTATGCTCAGCTGACGTCACACTTAGATGATTTAATTCTCGAATCTGATATTAAACATTTCATTTCGTTTAATAACTTTAACACTTGTGTAGTGTCTAGGACACTGTGTTCCAGATGTATCCCTAGCTCAAAGGTATTGAGAGACTAGTGAGGTAGAGAATAGTCTGATGTTAGTATATGATTTCTTAGGTATGCTAGGAGTCCAGTTGGGACAGCTAGGGTTTCCCTAATCACTGGTGTGTGCAAATGTGCAATTAGGGAGAGAGAGAACGTACCAGAGCCCCTTGCTGGAGACAGCTATTTATAGGGGTGGCATTGTACCTTGTGGGCCCGTACGGAGGTCCAGCAAGGCTGCTAACGTGTCCCATTTAGGATAAGGGATGAGTCATTCATCCTTATCCTGTATTGGGAGATCTTATCCCTCTTGGCAAGTTAGGCTCACGCGCCCCTAGCTCAGACTCTTTAGGGGGCGAGGCCCATACGGTCGGCTCTAGGTCTCTAGGGTGGGTCCTAGTACAAGCGCTCGACTTGGATAGGCATGACCTGTCAGATAGATAAATCTGGTCGGCCGAGTACTTTGAGGGTAGGCCGAGGGTCGGTCTACCACATAAGCCCCCTAGCTCGGTAAGACTTTTTGAGTCTTGAGCCGAGCTGAGTGTTTCCCGACATCGTTAGCTCGAGGAGTCGAGTATCGTGGTCGGACTGAGGCAATGACCTTGAGGTGACCCATTGTGCTTAGCTGTCCCTTCGTCTATTCGAAAGGACGTTTGGGTGTCCTTTTAATGACACGTGCTGCTTGTGTCAGAGGTGTCATCATTATGCATGCAAATGTAGTGTCTAGGACACTGTGTTCCAGATGTATCCCTAGCTCAAAGGTATTGAGAGACCAGTGAGGTAGAGAATAGTCTGATATTAGTAAATGATTTCTTAGGTATGCTAGGAGTCCGGTTGGGATAGCTAGGGTTTCCTAATCATTGGTGTGTGCAAAAGTGCAATTAGGGAGAGAGAGAACGTACCAGAGCCCCTTGCTGGAGACAGCTATTTATAGGGGTGGCATTGTACCTTGTGGGCCCGTACGGAGGTCCAGCAAGGTTGCTAACGTGTCCCATTTAGGATAAGGGATGAGTCATTCATCCTTATCCTGTATTAGGAGATCTTATCCTTGTTGGCAAGTTAGGCTCACGCGCCCCTAGCTCGGACTCTTTAGGGGGAGAGGACCATACGGTCGGCTCTAGGTCGCTAGGGTGGGTCCTAGTACAAGCGCTCGGCTTGGATAGGCATGACCTGTTAGATAGATAAATCTGGTCGGCCGAGTACTTTGAGGGTAGGCCGAGGGTCGGTCTACCACATAAGCCCCCTAGCTCGGTAAGACTTTTTGAGTCTTGGGCCGAGCTGAGTGTTTCCCGACATCGTTAGCTCGAGGAGTCGAGTATCGTGGTCGGACTGATGCAATGACCTTGAGGTGACCCGTTGTGCTTAGCTGTCCCTTCGTCTGTTCGAAAGGACGTTTGGGTGTCCTTTTAATGACACGTGCTGCTTGTGTCAGAGGTGTCATCATTATGCATGCTGCCTTTTGGGTTTTTAAATGTTTCCTTCCACAGATTGCGTGCCACGTGTCCTTTTTCGTGGCTCAATGTAGGTTTTGGGCCCTTTGCAAACAGGCCCAAATGCTTAAAACGTGGGCGGAAGTTTCTTTTTGAACTTCAACTGCCCCTTCCGTTTCCTCTTATTCACTTTCCTCCAAACCTTGTGCTTCTGACATTCTTCTCCTTCCTGCGATTTTCCTCCTTGGCTTTTGGATTTCAGATATTTCTCCATCGCATTTTCACTGCCATTCTCTCTTGAAGCTTTTTGGCTTCCGTCTTGCTACTTCAGTTCAGTTCGTGCCAGTTTTCAAGTTTCGGGTACTTTGATCCCTTCGTGCTGTACTGTTTTCTATTAGTTCTAAGGTTCTGGTTTTCTAGTTTTCATTGGGTTTAGCATTTCTTTCTGGGTTTCTTTCTCTGGGTTTCGTTTCTGGGTTTCGTTTCTGGGTTCCTTATTTAATCATGGATAATGAATGGTATGAAAAGTGGTCTAAAATTTTTGGGTTGAGTGACATTGAGGATTCTTCCTCTTCTTCTTCATCTTCGTCCTCTTCTGATTTGGAGATCTTGGATTCTCTTCATTCCCCTTTCCGCCATCGCATGGCGGATCCTACGGTGGAGACACCGTTATCGGTGGATTATCCCCAAAATTCCACAGATGAGGAAAGTAGAAAGTCAGCTTATCGTGCGGCGGAGGAGCGGGCGCAAGTGGCGTCTCGCACCTCAAAGCGCTCCGCCACGAATCGTCCCTGGGAGAGGCCTTTTTGGGGGAAAGCCGTAAAGGTTAGGGGGAGGTGTAGTAGGCTCGGCTATAGGACCAACCGACCTAGGGTTAGGGTTTCTGTAGATTATAATTTTATAGATTCTGATGCCGAGTCTTCCCTTTCCCCAGGTATGGTTCGTCGATGCGTTACACATCCTCATGAATTTCCTGTACCTCCGAACTCTGAAGCCTATGACTGGGTCGATTTGGAGGTGCTCGGTACACCGTCGACTTTAGTTGGCAGCAACCTGGGCCATATCCAAGCTAACATACTCCCGTGCCCCACAGATGAAGCTGGGACGTCTTACACCATTAGTGCTCCCTCGGCTAATGACCGAGTGTGCACAACAATTGGAGGGAACCATAGGGAGTTTTTCATGTACGAGGAGGTCGTGTTAAGACTGGGCGTTAAGATGCCCTTTTCCGATCTGGAGATAGCTCTGTTGCGACGGCTGCGCTTGGCTCCCACCCAACTACATCCTAGCGGTTGGGTGTTTGTTCGTGCATTTCAAAAATTTTGTGAGGCCCGAAGACTGACATGCTCGCTCCGAGCATTCCTATGGCTGTACATATCGCAAATAAATATTTTCGAGAAGGGGTCAACCAAAAGACTGTGGGTATCGTTGAAGGCACGTAATGAGCATGCTCTCTTTGCCAAGTTCACCGATTCGTGGAAAACTTTTAAGCCGTTATTTTGCACGTATCAATTCGTCGGAGAGAGAGAATGTTGGTTTATGGAGGGCGGTGAGCCTCGGTTCCCTTTATCATGGACACCTGAGTTCTTCAACAGACACCCAAAGCTTTATCAATATCATTATGACAAAGAATTGACGAGCGACGAGAGGCATACCTGTGATACCTTCTTCCACTACCTTAAAACCAATGGTCAAGTCGATATTAGGAACATCATTATTTTTCCCCAAGAGCTTGTGAAAGCCGAGCTTGGTATATACCTTTTTTTTTTAACATTTTTACTTTTTTGTTTCGCTTTTTTGCAGTCAAAATGGCTAGGGAAAATAAGGCTGCTGCTCGCATGAGGGAGCTTGCTAAATCGAGGGCGGTCGGCTCTTCGGGTGGAGCCGTTTCCTCGGAAGCTACTCGATCAGTTACGGTGGCCGAGGCATCACCTTCTGAGGTTGAAGTGATGCAAGATGTCCGACCACCATCTGTTCGTGTGGTGGAGGTAGCTACTGGGATCCCCGTTGCTCAAGTGGAGGAGGAGGACCGAGTGCCTTTGTCCATGCAGTTAATGATTCTTTTGTCAATGCTGTCAAACAGTTGTCTCTTATGAATCCGGGAATCCGAGCTGTGGGGGCAAGTCCAAACTTTGGAGTTGATGGTGATCGTATCATTGACTATGCACATGAGGATAGGGAGGTGGACTTATCAATGCCGAATCTCCCCAACCCCTTGGACTTGGAAAATGAGGATGAAGCTGATTTTGATGGGTCAACCATTGCACTTTCTGAGGATGAAGATTAGACCTTTTTATGATGTATTTCTCTTTGCTACTATTCACAAATTATTATTATACATTTCAATTAAGTAACAAAAATAGATTTCACTCCAAATTACTTCTTAGTGCCAAATCAGATTAAACTAATTCATGTCCCCGGCAACGGCGCCAAAAACTTGATCACTCTCTAGCAAGTATACTAGATCGCAAAGTAATATAGTCGGTTAAGACCAGATATCGTACCCACCGGGACTCAGAATTGTTCAATCTATCTCAACCTATGGTAAAATCTAGAATAAAATCTATTAAAAGATAAAATTCAGAATTAAATAAATAAAATAAAAAGAAGAATTATATGCTGAAAATAAAATAAAAGAGAAATTAAATGGAAGAACTTGGTTAGGAACTTAGTTTCATTGTATATTCATTTATTTCTTATAAATCAATATTTTTCATTCAAATCAAGAACAAATCCATAAAATAGTAATTCCTAGATTCCTCTTATGAAATAACTGTTTATTATTCAATTTATTAAATCCTAATTCCTTAGAAATTTAAATCATTGAATAACCTTAATTAAAAACAGTGAATTATCAAGTTATATAATAATCCAAAAGTATTCCTACAAATTGAATCATTATACTGTTTAATTGCATGACCTATTCTAAATCCTAATTTTCCAATTCAGATTTAGAAATCCAAAACATAGATTAGCATTTTCTATGCATAACATTAAAATCACAATTAAACACTTGATTTAAATATGAAAAACATTAATTCATAAAAATAAATTACAAATACAACTCCACCATGTTCCTAACACAAAAGGGTTTAGTTACACATAATGAAAGAGAAGTAGAAAACAAATAACTATGATATTTATTCCTAAATTATCACAGATATGTTCTTTGAATCTTCAATCTTCTCTGGTTCCCTCCTTCTAATGCTCCCAAAACTGTGTAAATCTCCTTCAAACTCTAATCTAATCTCTAAGAATGACTAATGGCTGCTAATTTTTACTCTTACTCTAAACCTAATATTAATCTTAATATAAATAGATAAAAGTCTAATCTTATCAAAGTCCCTCAAAACTGCTTAGAATTAGGCCCAATTGGGCTTCCTCGTGTCTCTTGTGCATGGGCGTGTGAATCAGCACGCCTGGGCGCGCGCTATCTGATGCCCTTTAAATTGACGAAGAACGCGCTCCTGGGCGCGCCATTCCCGCGCCTGGGCGTGCCAAGTACTTTCCTACTCTGTTTCTCTCCGTTCTTGTGTCATTTTCAATGTCTTCTTATGCTGTTTCTAGCTCCAATAATATTTTCTCCAAATTAAGCTCCAAAACACCTGAAACATACCCAAAACCAAAACGTTCAAAGGATTCTAATAAACTAAAAGTTCCTAAAACTAATACAAAATACCTATATTTACAAGAGGAACAAGCCAAAACCAAAGCAAAAGGATGTGAAATTAAGCCCAAAAACATCATATATTAGACGCAATCAGTTATAATTCATTAATGCTGAGTTAGAACTATTAATGGTTTTGTAATGTCCAATTAATTTCATTTGATTACCACATGATGTACAATTAACACACTTCTGTCTTGCATCAATGCATTCAAATTCGTGCACCACTTTTATGTTCCATGAATGACCCTTAATTCATAGAACAAGTGTCTTTATTAAGGGCATGTGTCCTCCATAAGGGAACCTTTAAGGGCAGTCCCTTATATTTTCCAATCTTGAGCTTGATTGTTTTAGGATTGTATTTGACTTTCCATGGTCCCTCCAGAGAAGGATATCAAGAATTGAGCATGTTACGTGAATTCCAGGCCAAGTAAGTACGCCCCGTTTTGGTGTATTGGTTGCGTAAGCCGCACGATTTAATGGCGTGCGCAGTGGTAAGACGCCCACGTTTTGGTGCGTAGTTGTGAGTTCACAAAACATTAGAAAGATGAGTAGGAACACAACGCGAATGCCAATCCAAGTAAGTACGCCCCATTTGGGTGCATTGGTTGTGTAAGCCGCACGATTTAATGGTGTGCCCCGTGGTAAGACACCCTCGTTTTGGTGTGCAGTGGTGGGTTCGCAATGCCGTCAGAAGGAATGGTATTGGGATGTCGGTAGGAAGACGTGAATGAGGACAGTGGGTTCATTAAGATTGGAATGGGAATAATTGAATAAAAAGAGTCGGATAAGAACGAGAGATAGAGAATAAAATGAGAATGTAATGACAAGTGTTTGTGAATTCAATTGAGTTGGATTGTAATCGTCTTGTACTTATATGATTATCTGTTGTTGTGACATCCTACATTTTATACTTTAAGAAAATTACTTTAAATTATTGTTTATTTATGAAAACGTTCGGGGTTTATAAAAATTTTCACAGAGTTTCCTTTATAAATCGGACTTTCCCCCGAATAAAAATTAAACCAGTCAGTCCAGAACAGTTTTCAATCGAATAAAGATATAACTTTCAGTTCAAAATATTCAATACTAGGCCATGCTTTAAAACTTATCAAAATAAGGGTAAACATATAACTCTTCCAATATACAAAAATGCTTAAACAAAATAAAATTCATTAATTACAATTACATTTACAAAAATCTATGTATTACAAAATAGGACCTATGAATGGTTGCTCCACTTCGTGACCCTTGGGTCACTTATACCAATATACTCTCTACTATGAGTATAGCGTTCTCGGCCTTCACCTTTTGTGCCTGAATCCTTGGTGTACCTAATATGTCCACTGTAAGGGTGAGTACTTTGAAATCTAGATCAAAGAAAACGTTTAAAAACAGTAATAAATCATAAATAGGTATATTCATGCACAAACAATATCAATAACACAATTCAGTTAAAAATTAACAACTATGACATTCTAACCTTATTCAATATATAACTATGCAAACTTGGAGTATAGTAATTTAATATAATACTATAATGCGCAAACACATGGTTATGCTCAGCTAACGTCACACTTAGATGATTTAATTCTGGAATCTGATATTAAACATTTCATTTCGTTTAATAACTTTAACACTTGTGTAGTGTCTAGGACACTGTGTTCCAGATGTATCCCTAGCTCAAAGGTATTGAGAGACCAGTGAGGTAGAGAATAGTCTGATGTTAGTATATGATTTCTTAGGTATGCTAGGAGTCCAGTTGGGACAGCTAGGGTTTCCCTAATCACTGGTGCGTGCAAATGTGCAATTAGGGAGAGAGAGAACGTACCAGATCCCCTTGCTGGAGACAGCTATTTATAGGGGTGGCATTGTACCTTGTGGGCCCGTACGGAGGTCGAGCAAGGCTGCTAACGTGTCCCATTTAGGATAAGGGATGAGTAATTCATCCTTATCTTGTATTGGGAGATCTTATCCCTGTTGGCAAGTTAGGCTCACGCGCCCCTAGCTCGGACTCTTTAGGGGGCGAGGCCCATACGGTCGGCTCTAGGTCGCTAGGGTGGGTCCTAGTACAAGCGCTCGGCTTGGATAGGCATGACCTGTCAGATAGATAAATCTGGTTGGCCGAGTACTTTGAGGGTAGGCCGAGGGTCGGTCTACCACATAAGCCCCCTAGCTCGGTAAGACTTTTTGAGTCTTGAGCCGAGCTGAGTGTTTCCCGACATCATTAGCTCAAGGAGTCGAGTATCGTGGTCGAACTGAGGCAATGACCTTGAAGTGACCCGTTGTGCTTAGTTGTCCCTTCGTCTATTCGAAAGGACGTTTGGGTGTCCTTTTAATGACACGTGTTGCTTGTGTCAGAGGTGTCATCATTATGCATGCAAATGTAGTGTCTAGGACACTGTGTTCCAGATGTATCCCTAGCTCAAAGGTATTGAGAGACCAGTGAGGTAGAGAATAGTCTGATGTTAGTATATGATTTCTTAGGTATGCTAGGAGTCCAGATGGGATAGCTAGGGTTTCCTAATCACTGGTGTGTGCAAAAGTGCAATTAGGGAGAGAGAGAACGTACCAGAGCCCCTTGCTGGAGACAACTATTTATAGGGGTGGCATTATACCTTGTGGGGCCGTACGGAGGTCCAGCAAGGCTGCTAACGTGTCCCATTTAGGATAAGGGATGAGTCATTCATCCTTATCCTGTATTAGGAGATCTTATCCCTGTTGGTAAGTTAGGCTCACGTGCCCCTAGCTCGGACTCTTTAGGGGGCGAGGCCCATACAGTCGGCTCTAGGTCGCTAGGGTTGGTCCTAGTACAAGCGCTCGGCTTGGATAGGCATGACCTGTCAGATAGATAAATCTGGTCGGCCGAGTACTTTGAGGGTCGGTCTACCACATAAGCCCCCTAGCTCGGTAAGACTTTTTGAGTCTTGAGCCGAGATGAGTGTTTCCCGACATCGTTAGCTCGAGGAGTCGAGTATCATGGTCGGACTGAGGGAATGACCTTGAGGTGACCCGTTGTGCTTAGCTGTCCCTTCGTCTGTTCGAAAGGATGTTTGTGTGTCCTTTTAATGACACGTGCTGCTTGTGTCAGAGGTGTCATCATTATGCATGCTGCCTTTTGGGTTTTTAAATGTTTCCTTCCACAGATTGCGCGCCACGTGTCCTTTTTCGTGGCTCAATGTAGGTTTTGGGCCCTTTGCAAACAGGCCCAAATGCTTAAAACGTGGGGGGAAGTTTCTTTTTGAACTTCAACTGCCCCTTCCGTTTCCTCTTATTCACTTTCCTCCAAACCTTGTGCTTCTGACATTCTTTTCCTTCCTGCGATTTTCCTCCTTGGCTTTTGGATTTCAGATATTTCTCCATCGCATTTTCACTGCCATTCTCTCTTGAAGCTTTTTGGCTTCCGTCTTGCTACTTCAGTTCAGTTCGTGCCAGTTTTCAAGTTTCAGGTACTTTGATCCCTTCGTGCTGTACTGTTTTCTATAAGTTCTAAGGTTCTGGTTTTCTAGTTTTCATTGGGTTTAGCATTTCTTTCTGGGTTTCTTTCTCTGGGTTTCGTTTCTGGGTTTCGTTTCTGGGTTCCTTATTTAATCATGGATAATGATTAGTATGAAAAGTGGTCTAAAATTTTTGGGTTGAGTGACATTGAGGATTCTTCCTCTTCTTCTTCATCTTCGTCCTCTTCTGATTTGGAGATCTTGGATTCTCTTCCTTCCCCTTTTCGCCATCGCATGGCGGATCCTACGGTGGAGACACCGTTATCGATGGATTATCCCCAAAATTCCACAGATGAGGAAAGTAGAAAGTCAGCTTATCGTGTGGCGGAGGAGAGGGCACAAGTGGCGTCTCGCACCTCAAAGCGCTCCGCCACGAATCGTCCCTGGGAGAGGTCTTTTTGGGGTAAAGCCGTAAAGGTTAGGGGGAAGTGTAGTAGGCTCGGCTATAGGACCAACCGACCTAGGGTTAGGGTTTCTGTAGATTATAATTTTATAGATTCTGATGCCGAGTCTTCCCTTTCCCCAGGTATGGTTCGTCGATGCGTTACACATCCTCATGAATTTCCTGTACCTCCGAACTCTGAAGCCTATGACTGGGTCGATTTGGAGGTGCTCGGTACACCGTCGGCTTTAGTTGGCAGCAACCTGGGCTATATCCGAGCTAACATACTCCCGTGCCCCACAGATGAAGCTGGGACGTCTTACACCATTAGTGCTCCCTCGGCTAATGACCGAGTGTGCACAACAATTGGAGGGAACCGTAGGGAGTTTTTCATGTACGAGGAGGTCGTGTTAAGACTGGGCGTTAAGATGCCCTTTTCCGATCTGGAGATAGCTCTGTTGCGACGGCTGCGCTTGGCTCCCACCCAACTACATCCTAGCGGTTGGGCGTTTGTTCGTGCATTTCAAAAATTTTGTGAGGCCCGAAGACTGACATGCTCGCTCCGAGCATTCCTATGGCTGTACATATCGCAAATAAATATTTTCGAGAAGGGGTCAACCAAAAGACTGTGGGTATCGTTGAAGGCACGTAATGAGCATGCTCTCTTTGCCAAGTTCACCGATTTGTGGAAAACTTTTAAGCCGTTATTTTTCAAGTATTAATTTGTCGGAGAGAGAGAATGTTGGTTTATGGAGGGCGGTGAGCCTCGGTTCCCTTTATCATGGACACCTGAGTTCTTCAACAGACACCCAAAGCTTTATCAATATCATTATGACAAAGAATTGACGAGCGACGAGAGGCATACCTGTGATACCTTCTTCCACTACCTTAAAACCAATGGTCAAGTCGATATTAGGAACATCATTATTTTTCCCCAAGAGCTTGTGAAAGCCGAGCTTGGTATATACCTTTTTTTTTTAACATTTTTACTTTTTTGTTTCGCTGTTTTGCAGTCAAAATGGCTAGGGAAAATAAGGCTGCTGCTCGCATGAGGGAGCTTGCTAAATTGAGGGCGGTCGGCTCTTCGGGTGGAGCCATTTCCTCGGAAGCTACTCGATCAGTTACGGTGGCCGAGGCATCACCTTCTGAGGTTGAAGTGATGCAAGATGTCCAACCACCATCTGTTCGTGTGGTGGAGGTAGCTACTGGGATCCCCGTTGCTCAAGTGGAGGAGGAGGACCGAGTGCCTTTGTCCATGTAGTTAATGATTCTTTTGTCAATGCTGTCAAACAGTTGTCTCTTATGAATCCGGGAATCCGAGCTGTGGGGGCAAGTCCAAACTTTGGAGTTGATGGAGATCGTATCATTGACTATGCACATGAGGATAGGGAGGTGGACTTATCAATGTCGAATCTCCCCAACCCCTTGGACTTGGAAAATGAGGATGAAGCAGATTTTGATGGGTCAACCATTGCACTTTCCGAGGATGAAGATTAGATCTTTTTATGATGTATTTCTCTTTGCTACTATTGTGTCTTTTTTTTTTTGATTTTTTGTTGTTTGATGAAATACTGAATTCTGTAATATGATCGGTTTGATCAGAACTCGGTTTTTTGTTGTTTATGAAGTATCCTCCTCATCTTTGCACAATCTTCGGTTTTTGTTGTTTATCTTGTTATGAACTTTTATCGAGATCTTTTGTTGTTTATGAAGTATCCTCCTTATCTTTGCACAATCTTCGGTTTTTGTTCTTTATCTTGTTATGAACTTTTATCGAGATCTCGGATCTCCTACCTTTGGCCAAGGTGGGATCCTCGGTCCTCGGCTTGTGGAAACTGTATAAGTTTTTGGCCGGGCATCTCTAAAAGCACTTTGTTATTGTTAGTTTATAAGTCCCAGTTGAAAGGGCATGTATAAACGCCTAAGTTCGACTCGGTGGCGAGCCGAGAAGAAATGACTAGTGCGTTAACAGTGAAAAGATAAAAAGATGTGAAACTGAAAGGAAATTTCCATTAGATTCTTTTGATCTGTAGATAAACAGCAAAATTCAAATACAATATAAACATAAAGACGCTAAAATAAATGACATGAAATTTAAACAACAGAATTTTAAAATCAGGGTTGACACTTTGCAAGAGTTGTTGTGGGATTCCAATTAGCTATAGTAGGGCTTGAGCTTTGTGGCATTCCAGGAGTTGTTCAATTGCTGCTTTGTTAGTGTCTCCAATCTGTATGCCCCATACCCTGTTTTTGAGACGACCCTGTAAGGGCCTTCCCAATTTCTGGCCAATTTTCCTTCTTTTGAATTTTTTAAACCGATGTCAGCTCGTCTGAGGACCAGATCCCCAACAGCGAAGCTTCTTGGAACCACCCATTTGTTGTATTCTCGGGACTGTCTTTCTTTTGCCTTTTTCTCTCGGTCAGCCATGAGGGATCGGATCTCATCACTGAGAGTTAACTCTTCCTTTAACAAACCATCATTCACCTCAAATGGACGTTCAGATACTCGGAAGGTGGGAATCCGAGTTTCGATGGGTAACACTGCCTCGCAACCGTAGATAAGTCGAAATGGGGTTTCTCCTGTCGAGGTGTGTATGGTCGTTCGGATTGACCATAGTACCTCTAGAAGAAGGTCAGCCCATGACCCCTCGGCTTCCAACAATCTTTTCTTCATCCCATCAATGATAATTTTATTTACTGCTTTAGCCTGTCCATTCGTCTGCGGATGCTCGACCGATGAAAAATGGTGGGTGATATGAAAGTGGTCGACCAACTCTTGGAAAACCTTGGCAGTGAATTGTGTGCCATTGTCGGTTACGAGAGTGTGTGGGACGCCGAAGCGAGCGATGACTTGTCTGAGGAAGAATTTTTGGATTTTAGCTGAAGAGATTGTGGCCTAAGCCTCGGCTTTGACCCATTTTGTAAAATAATCCACTGCGACCACAACGAACTTTAATTGTCCCGGAGCTGTTTTGAATTTCCTGATGATGTCCATGCTCCACTGATAGAAGGGCCATGGTGCAATCATCGCGTGGATCTCCGTCGGGGGTCGTTGGAAGACCTTTCCGTGGAATTGACAAGACTTACACCTTTTGACATGTTCTGAAGCATCGCTTAGAAGAGTGGGCCAGTAATAGCCTGCTCGGAGTACTTTGCGGGCTAGAGCTTTTCCACCTACATGATGGCTCGAAATTCCTTCATGAACCTCGGCCAACACTAGGTCAGCCTCAGCAGGGTCTAGACACTTCAGCATAGGGGAGTCCATTCCCCGTTTATACAAGGTGTCACCGATCATGGCATACTGGGCAGCTTGCTCGGCTATCTTCTTTCCTTGAGAAGGGTCGGTTGGCAAAACTTGGTATTTAAGATACTGCTTGATGGGGTCCATCCAGCCGGTGGTTAAAGATACTGCCAGAACCACGCTCGGCTGATGGACAGTTTCTTGAACTAGACTCTTGTTGTTTTCAGGGCCTTTGGTGCTGGCGAGCTTGGATAGGATGTCAGCTCGCCCATTGGAGGCTCTGGGGATATGAGTGATGGAAAATTGTGAAAAAAGCTCTGAAAGGGTTTTGACTTGTTCTAGGTACTTTTGGAGAATTGGTTCCTTAGCTTGAAACTCCCCGTTGACCTGGGAAAGAACTAACTGTGAGTCACTGAAAACTTCGATTTCCAAAGCCCCCATTTGATGGGCCATCCGCAAACCGGCCAACACCGCCTCATATTCCGCCTGGTTATTTGAGGTGGGGAACTCAAACTTGAGGGAATATTCTACACTGAGGCCCTCGGCATTTTCAAGAATTATACCGGCCCCAGCCCCCTTACTGTGGCTGGAACCATCAACATAAATCTTCCAAAGATGAACCTTGTTGAGATGGTCCGAGTCTGATAGTTCTGAAATAAAATCCGCTAAAATTTGGGACTTGAGAGTTCTCCTCGGCTCGTAGGTCACATCGAACTCTGACAGCTCGACGGACCATGAGACCATTCTTCCAGCTATGTCAGGTCGGTGAAGTACCTGTCTTATCGGCTGAGTTGTTCTGATCACAATGGGGTGGTTCTGAAAGTACTGTCGGAGTCTCCTAGTAGTAACTACCAAAGCAAAGGCATGTTTCTCTATCTTGGAATATCTTATTTCAGGTCCTTGGAGGGCCTTACTGACGAAGTAGACAGGCTGCTCGGTCCCCGAGTCATCCTTGACCAGAGCCAAGCTAACAGATGTTTCACCAATAGACAAATACAGAAACAGGATTTCCCCTTCCCGAGGGCTTGTGAGGACAGGAGGGGCTGAGAGGTATTCCTTAAGTTCAGCAAACGCTTGTTCGCAAGAGTCATTCCAATGGAAATTTTTTTTTCTGAGTAGTTGGTACCATGGGAGTGCTCTCTTGGCTGCTTGAGGGAGGAATCTTGAGAGGGCTGCCATCCGACCAGTCAACCTCTGAACCTCCTTCACATTAGATGGACTACGCATAATCAAGATGGCCTGGCATTTCTCTGGGTTGGCCTCAATGCCTCTCTCCGTAAGCATGAAACCTAAAAAAGCCCCGGCCGGAACCCCGAAAATGCACTTGTCGGGGTTTAGGCGCATGTTGTACATTCTGATTCTATCCAAGATGGTTGCTAGATCATGGGGATGGTCTTCCTTCATCTTGCTCTTGGCTATCATATCATCTATGTATACCTCGAGGGTAGGACCGATCAAACCCGAGAAGACCTTGTTCATCATCCGCTGGTAAGTTGCGCTAGCGTTTTTCAATCCGAAAGGCATGACTGTGTAACAGTAGGTGGCCTTTTCGGTGATGAAGGTCGTTTTCTCCTGATCAGGAGGGTATATCGGGATCTGGTTGTACCCTGAATATGCATCCATAAAAGAAAGGAGTTGGTACCCAGAAGAGTTGTCCACAAGCTTGTCAATGACAGGAGGGGATACTGGTCTTTCGGGCAGGCTTTGTTTAAGTCGATGTAGTCGACGCACATGCGCCACTTCCCGTTTGATTTTTTGACTAGTACGGTGTTTGAGAGCCAGTCCGAGTAATTGACCTCCCTGATGAATCCGGCCGAGAGGAGCTCGGCCACCTTCTCCTCAATGATTGCGGCTTTCTCTGTTCCTACTCTTCTCTTCTTCTGGGCGACCGGCTTGGCTGTCGGGTTGACGCTGAGGCGATGACATATGATGTTTGGGTCAATCCCCGACATATCAGCCGAGGCCCATGCAAACAGGTCTTTGTTTTTCTTCAAAAGTTCGAGCATTTCTGCTCGCATACTATCTGACAGGTTGGTTCCTAGCCTCACTTTCTTGCTCGGAATTTCTTCATCCAAAACAATGAGCTCCCACTCCCCCTGGGGGGTCGGTCTTGTTGTAGAATCAAAGAGATTTTGATGATGTCAAATATATACGCTCGGCAGAATCAATGATGTTGATAATGTCAAGTAAATTAGAGCTCGGCGTGGGGTCAATGTCAAAAATGCCAGACTTAGTTCTGCGCATGCATTCCGCCAAAGGCAGAAGCTCGGATATCTGCTTCTGAAGTTTCAGCTCGGATTGAGCTTGGCTCTTGATCACGGCGAAAGTTCATCCAAGTTTGAAAGCTCAGCTCTTCACTTCAAGACAGTACGCTCAGATATTGATCAGCTCGGAACACGCTCAGAAGGCTCTGAATATTGAACTAAGCCACAACATATGAAAGATCAAATTAGCTCGGATTGAACACGCACCCTGAGCAAAGAACAAAGTTTGGATCTGTTACTTCAAGTTTCAAGTCTGGTTGCCGAGGAAAGCTCAAGGCTCGGTAACACAAATCTCAGACCAAGCTGGAACAAAGTTCAAGGCTCGGCAACACCAATCTCAGACCAGGCTCGAACGAAGCTCAAGCTCGACTGTCTTTGTTCACTCTTCAACAACACATCTTCTTCAACCTTCAGACTCTGCTCAGCTGTGTCGTACCTTTTATTACCGTTGAGTCTAGGATTTTAACTACAACATAATAACAAGTTTGAAATTCAAAATGAGTTAAAATCAAAGGTTGGTGAAGGGTCACTATCACTGCTCTGCTGTCAAAATATAGCCGTTGAAATCCCCATTTCTTTTCCGTACAGCTCTCTCTTTTTCTGAAAAAATCAGAAAAGCTTATAAAAGGGGTCTTCAACGGAAACAGTAAAAAGACAGCTTTTCTTTGAACAATTTTCTGGAAACCATATTTTCATTCTCTTTCAAAAACAGAGCAGAATCAAACTCACATAAAAGAAAAAGATCATTTGAATTTACACAAGAACTTAGAGAGTTCAATCTTTCAAATCCAAACTCTAAGTTCAACATATTTTCTTCTCTGTGATACCCCTTCACAAGATCGACTCACTCTTGAACTTCACATCTTCATACTCATTCGAAGAGTGTTTTGAATTGGAGCCATCCTCATTCATAAATCCTGTTCGTTGTATTTGCTGGAGTGAAAAGCTGGTCTCTGATCGAGAAAGCTTTTCTGTGTTGAAAAGGTTCCAAAAAGGTTCTTTGGTCATCGATTTGTCGTGGGTAGTTTGTCACGAGTTTGGTATACTCGCTTGACTGGATAGGTTTAGAGGGGTAGTCTCTTGCAAATCCTTTTGTAACCCAGAAAATCGATTTTTAGTGAAAGCTCTCTAAAAGGTTTTTAGAGGGGACTGGA
Source organism: Crotalaria pallida (assembly GCA_037953625.1). Lineage (NCBI taxonomy): Eukaryota > Viridiplantae > Streptophyta > Magnoliopsida > Fabales > Fabaceae > Crotalaria > Crotalaria pallida. The sequence goes on along the minus strand of CM075649.1, from coordinate 91,900,181 downwards.
CTAGCTCTCAGGGTGAGAGTGAACCAGGATAAATCTGTGGTGTTAAGTTTTATTTCTTTACTGCTTTCTTATTGCTCGACTTGCTTGATTGGTTATCCGCTGGCTTAAGCATCAAGCTTTTAATTTACTCTGTGATAGCTCGGTTTTTGAGTGTTGTTCGGAAAACTTAGCCTTGAAGCATCTATGTTAACCGATTAACCAGTTTATTCATCTGGTTAATAAATTAACATTGTTTACTCGGTAGCTCGGTTAATCAATTAACCTTTCTGTTTATCTATTTGGTTAATCAATTAACCGTGTCTGCTCGGATAGAGCTTGAATTTTATTTAAAACCGGGAACAACAATTCAAACTATTTTCAAGAAATTGAAAAATTGCCATATCACCTTCAATCTCCTATTCACCCCCCTCTACTCGATTGTTAGGCCTCTTGTTGGTTTCCAACAAGTGGTATCAGAGCTCGGTCGAAAGATCGAGTGTAAAAACTTTTTCGAAAAGATCCTTGAGGAAACCAAATGGCTACTAACAATCCCTTCGGAGGTGAAGGCTCTTCCATAAACAGACCACCACTATTCAATGGTGAGGGTTATGCTTATTGGAAAGCTCGAATGAAAATTTTCATTGAAGCTATAGATATGGAAATATGGAAATCTATTGAAAACGGGCCATTTGTCCCTAAAAGAAAAATTAATGAAGAAGTTGTAGAAATCCCATGGGAAAGCTGGGATGATGATGATAAAAGGAAAGTAGCCTTCGATTTAAAAGCCAAAAATATCATCACCTCAGCTTTGTCCTATGATGAATTTTTTAGAGTGTCAAGCTGCAAATCTGCAAAATGTGGGACATTCTTCAACTTACTCATGAAGTGACAACTTCCATGTGGATCTGCTGGAGCTCTGCTATGGCCCTTCCCTGTTGCTCCAACATTTAGGCTTGTTGTTTAATTATTTCTTTAAGCTGGGTTTCTCTTCGGCCTTGGGAGTGTCCCCTTTCTTCTCCGGAGACACGGGCATCAATGGATCGGCCGGAGCCGTGGTTTGGTACACGATTGGGGGGGTTGGGGTTTGTTTGTCTAGAGTGAACGGTGTATGGACCACTGTGAGTTCGGGCGGGTAATGAGTGGTGGCTGCGGGATGGAATTTCGAGTCTTACCGATGGCATACTCTGGTGGGGAGGGTTTCTTCCTTCCAGATCTCTTCCATTGTCAGCACTGCCTTCTTCCAGTCTTTGGCGGTTTCTTCCGGCCTGGTGGTTTGCACCACGCGAGCTGTTCGCGGCGTTTCCACGTGGGTTTACCATTTTTGGGTGGGGATAACAGTTTATCGGTTCCCCACAGACGGGGCCAATGTAGTGTCTAGGACACTGTGTTGCAGATGTATCCCTAGCTCAAAGGTATTGAGAGACCAGTGAGGTAGAGAATAGTCTGATGTTAGTATATGATTTCTTAGGTATGCTAGGAATCCAGTTGGGACAGCTAGGGTTTCCCTAATCACTGGTGTGTGCAAATGTGCAATTAGGGAGAGAGAGAACGTACCAGAGCCCCTTGCTGGAGACAGCTATTTATAGGGGTGGCATTGTACCTTGTGGGCCCGTACGGAGGTCCAGCAAGGCTGCTAACGTGTCCCATTTAGGATAAGGGATGAGTCATTCATCCTTATCCTGTATTGGGAGATCTTATCCCTGTTGGCAAGTTAGGCTCAAGCGCCCCTAGCTCGGACTTTTTAGGGGGCGAGGCCCATACAGTCGGCTCTAGGTCGCTAGGGTGGGTCCTAGTACAAGCGCTTGGCTTGGATAGGCATGACCTGTCAGATAGATAAATCTGGTCGGCCGAGTACTTTGAGGGTAGGCCGAGGGTCGGTCTACCACAACTTGGATCGGATTCCACGAATTAAAATATCTATACAACACATTCACACTTTCCCTTTCACTTTCACACTTTTAACAATAACAATTTACACTTTAACACTTTTTAACAATTGGGTACGTTGTGCTTCACATTCTCCCCGAAGGAGTCCTCACATACACCCTCCACTCTGGGGAAAAACCGACCAAGAGTAAGCATTTCTCAACCTAAGTACTTCACCCCTATAGGGTTCGTCATACCGCACTTCACCCCTCTAGGGTTCGTCATGCTTGCTTGCTCAGTACTTCACCCCTCTAGGGTTCGTCATACAATTTGGATTGATTCGCCCAAATTGGCTTTAGTAGAAATCACCCTTGACTGGCCAAAACGAGCCAAAGTAATGGAATTACTATGGTTTGCGTAGAACCAATCCCCAATATGGGAAGCAAACCCGTATCCTTTGCAGGATCAAAGTTCTCCATAATAATCCCAGTAATTTACTTTTGCTGTAACACCCTCACAATTACTTACTTAAATTAGGATTTTATAAAAATGGTAATTGAAAATTTCTTTTTAATTTAAAATACTTAAGAATATTTTTCCAGAAAAACGAACAGAGTTTCTTCTGTTTTACGGACTTTTCCCCAAAATTTCCTTTTGTACCTGTCCAGACCAGAATAGTTCAAAAGCTTAATCATAAATATTACAATAAATGAAAACCTAATGCCCACAAATACCCAACTCTGGGCATACACTAATACACACATTTAATTATAAAAATACATTCTTAAACTTAATTAAAATTCACTCTTGGTATCATAAAAGACACCCCTCGTGGTGAGGGTTTCCTGCTCGGCCAGCACTGGTGTATGCTCCACTTGTGTACCTGAAAAATATTAACCACACAGGGGAAGCATCACACAGAACTTAAAGAGAGATTTCTAAGCAGTTATATACGACACACCAAGACAATTCAAGCCTATGCTATACTACTTAATTCATGTTCTTCTTTTCTTTTTTTACTTCCTAACTGTTTCCCAATTCTTTTTCTTTCTAATTGTTTTCTTTTAAATAATCCCTAACCTCTAATTATTCTTGTTCCTCATTACTTTCGCTCTTTCCTTTTTATTCCCATTTTCCATTTGTATTTTCATTTTAATTCCATTATTTGGTTAACATGCCGGTTACCTTTTCGTTCCTTTACCCTCTTATTGGTGACAGGGTCTAACGACCTCCCGCCATTTTAATTTCTATTATGGTGACAGGGTCTAACGACCTCCTGCCGTTTTAATTTCTGGTGACAGGGTCTAACGACCTCCTGCCGTTTTATATTATGGTGACAGGGTCTAACGACCTCCCGCCGTTTTATATTATGGTGACAGGGTCTCACGACCTCCTGCCATTTAGATTATGGTGACAGGGTCTCACGACCTCCTGCCGTTTAGATTATGGTGACAGGGTCTCACGACCTCCTGCCGTTTTAGATTATGGTGACAGGGTCTCACGACCTCCTGTCGTTTAAATTATGGTGACAGGGTCTCACGACCTCCTGCCGTTTATATTATGTGACAGGGTCTCACGACCTCCTGCCGTTTTAATCCTTTCTCTTTATTATCGTATTAGTCTTATCCCTTTACTTTCAGTTCCTTAATTCTATCTAATACTTTTAATTTCCTAACTCTCCCTTATCCTCTATTATGGTCTCACTTCGCTCAATCCTTCCCTTAACGACTTATTATTATTTCCTTGCCATCTTATACTTAAGTACTTTTTGTTACTAATTATTCTCATACTAACTCTTAGTTATTTACCTTTTCTTTTTCTTTTCTTTTTCTTCTTCTCTTCCTTTGTTTCTTTTTCCTACATCACTCATATTTAATAATACCTAGCTCATGCATTCAAAACCAATTATATTATTTCTTTTTCCGTTAACTCTCTCTTTCTTATTTTCCGTTTATTTCCTTCCTCTAATGGCTAAATACTCACTCACTCCATTTATTTCTATTAACCTTATTTTATCCTAATTTAGTTCTCAACTCATTCCTACGCTTTCTTTATTTAATTCCGGCTCTCCCTAATTAATCTCTAATTTCTCCCTTTTCTCACTTACGCTACTCACTCGTTCTTATAATTCCGTTTATTTATTTCTTTCTTATTATTCCGTTTATTTCGTTGTTAATTGTTTCAACTCTTCTTTAACTAAATTTTCTTTCCTAATTATCTTCCTTATTACATATCCTATTATTATATTATTGGTCCTATTCTACTCAGTGGTCTCACTAAATTCTCTTTACTCTCATTTGTTCATTTCTAAATTTATTTCCCTATTCGCCATTTCTATTCTTTTGCCACACCCTACCGATCTAATTGATTAGTTATTCTGTTACCTATCTTTTTATTCGTCACTATTTGTTTCCCCTATTTACTCCATCGATCTTTCTTCATTATTAGCGGGCTACTCTAAGGTTCATTAGCAATTAATATTTCCCCCGGTCCTAGCGATAGATATAACTACCCAGAAATACACCCCTTAAGGACTAGTAATGAAACCCCTTACCTCAATTGACAAAATTAATAGAAATAACCTCAACCCGAAGCTCTAATCCTTGTCCTCGCTTTATCACCGCACCGATTAAGCAGAGGCTTGGCGACGAAAAAGGACGGCGACCCGAGAAGCTTTAGTGAACCGCGATAACGATGACGGTGACGACGATACCGACGTCGATGGTGACCTCGGTCCTTATAATTAGCAGCAGCACACTCATCGGAGAACGAAAGAGGCGATGCAGAGTGCCTTATCCAATAGGGGCGGCGAACAGCGGTGGCAATAAAAACCAGAAACGGAGGCGGCGGATTGCAACCCTGGGGGCAGCAGGTCGTGAATCACGACTGGTTGGAGGGAGAACGTGCGCGGCTGGGGCTTGACAGGGACAGCGAGTGGCGGCAAACGGTGGCGGCGAGTGGCGGTGTGCGACTTCCAGGGAGAGAGAGCGAGACACGAACACAGAGAGAGGAAAGAGTTGGAACGATGGGTGGCTGGGCTTGCGACTTGCGAGCCTTCCCCACGGTATGGTGATGGCGGCGCGAGGAAGGGACAAGGGAGCAAGGTACGATGGCGGCTGGCCCAGAGGTGGTGCGGCACGAACAGGAACCGGCGGAGGGAGGAGGGACCACGACGAAGAAGAGAGAGAGACGGACGAGTGGTGGTGCTTGGTGGGGCGGCTTAACGGTGGTGAGAGAGAAGGGCGAGTGGCGGCGGCCGGATCTGGGAGGAACGAGGGAGCTGTGGCTTGTGGTTGCCCTATTAGGGCCGGCTAGAGAAGATGGGGGGTTGTTCGAACCCCCCTCCACTGTTTTGTTTTTTTTTTTACATTATCATTATCATTATCATTATTATTATTATTATTATTATTATTATTATTATTATTTTTCTTTTTCTTTTTATTTATTATTATTACTATTATTATTATTATTTTTATTTTTGTTACTCTTATTATTATTTGGAATTAAAAATGGGGATGTTACAATTCTCCCCCACTTACAAGAATTTCGTCCCCGAAATTCGGGTTACTTCGTAACGCGGAGAACCATCCAGCTAATGGGGTTCCTGTCGGTTCTATTTCCTCGCTTCCGATGTGTTTAGGTCCATTCTTCTTAGTATTGCCATGTCTGTCCTCGGACACTACGCATCTCCTCTATCGCGACAGGATTCACCATTTCCTTATTATTAAAGTTCCATCTCCCATTCCTTGGGTTGAAATTCTCCCCCACTTAGCATCAACTTACCTGCCTACTCCGATGCCAGGAAGTAGGAAATCGAACATGTCGACTCCTGATTGCCTTTCATATGACTCTTAATAAAGAGTGCAAGAATCTAACAACAACATAAAATATAATCTTTGGAATTCACGAGGAATTTGCGACTTCGCTTTAAGAAAATAGTATAAGATTATGCGATCCAAAGACTTTTCGCAGAATGTAGCAGCTTATGGCTAGAAATTTCCCGGAACCGGATCGAATAATTAAGACTGGAACTCCAGGAACGATGAATATTCTAGGATAAGAAACAAGGAGAAGATCGCAAGTTCACAGTGTTTAGTAGATTGGAGGGAGAACTACTTGCACGAATGAGGAGGAAGGGATCTACTTGCACGAATTGAGGTACTAATTAAGGCTTTCAGATTTACTATTAAATTCTTAAACGATTTTCGATGGTCAAAGATTGGAGGTTGGCAAGTATTCTTGAGGTTTGAACATTCTATTAAACACTACTTTAGACCAACGACACTCAAGACATACCTTGGGTGTATGTCAGCAATCCCTTACAACCTTCTTCGAGTTAAACCTTAAGGAAAGCTTGAATGAACTTGATACAGAACAAGAAAGCTAATGGAATTTGACATTTCTATCACCTTAAGACTTGCATTTATTTCGAAATCGAGAGTCATGATGGGTTGACGAGTTTGAGAAGGTTGTGGTGTCTGACCGTGTATGGTTTTCTCCATACTATATGGTGATTGGCGGGTCCAAGAGGGTCGCCATCATGACAAGAATCGGGTAGATACAGGCATTGGAGACGATAACGTGATTAGATACATGTCAAGCAAGAAGATGAAGAAAATCATCCTAAAGAATGCATTTTTACTAGATATTCATAGAAAAAGGCATTTCCTCCGGACTAATGGTTGACTTCGTCCATACTCCGGCACTTGTGAGTACCAACTTTGATTATTAGGGAAAGGTTCTTTCGGCTAAGTGTCCAGATTTAATCAGCTAGAAGTAACGGATTCCGATTATGGTTCCTTACTCCCCCACTTGGCATTGACATACCTGGCAGTGTCAATGTCAAATAATAGGCTTGGTCAGTTCTAAGGATCGTCTATCTAACTTTTTGACGGTTCTTCGATATTGAAGATGGCACCTGTTGAGGAGCATTGGGTCATATTGAAATTCTACGATTTGGCGAATTCTCGTGTCTACTTCTAAGTTCTCCCACTTGATGCTTGAGGCTCGAAAAGAGTGAAGATGTGAAGAAGAAACACGAAGCACTCAAGGAGAAGCCTAATGATCTTTGCAAGGTGATCAAGGATGTGCTGGGTGACAAGGTCGAGAAAGGTTCATGCCCGTACAGACATTGAGGTTAGCAGCACGACTGGGTACATGTCAAGCAAGAAGACAATGGAGATTATCCCAGAGAATGCACTTTCATTAAGGAATCATTAATAGATGTACTTTCTACAGAGCGATGATTCACTTGATCGATCTTGGTGAGGGTACCTCGTGCAGTGGTCCAGCTTTATTCATACGAGGTAACCGAATCGAATAGACAAAACTAGAACTCCATGAACGTCTGATATTCACCAAAGACAAACATAGGGAAAATCAATAGTTCACCAACCTTAGTTGGTTGAAACATGAATGCACTTGGTTAGGATTGAAATCGTTGCATCAAATTTGGTTCAGAACCACAAAGATCAAAATAAGAAGATGGAGGTTTACTCGCACGAATGGAATCATTACTTACGGTTCAACAAAACACGTATAAAGCCTTGAATGACACTTAGTGCCCATGGATCGAGGTAGGCCAACATTCTTAGGGGTTTACATCATTTCCAAGACTAAGGGTCAGGTTAAGCTTACTACCTGTTGGTGCTCAATTGCTAAGATCGTCTAGTCTCAGCGTGGAGACTTTATGGAATTGTCAGAACTATTTTTTTTTTGGTGGCTGTCCAGGAATTGTGGAAAGATTTCCGATGAGTTTATGGCTAGCAACATATGATTTGGTTCTTCATGCAATTTAGAAGGGGTTCCTAAGGCCAGCTTGGTTTTCTCCAGGATGCTGCATGAAGGGTTCGAAAGGCACTGTCTGGCTGGCTTCCTTGCTCCTAAAGGTGATACTTCTTGGGGAAATTCTATTTCGGATCGGTTTTTGTTTTAGTTAGGAGCTTCCAATGGCATCGACCATGAATAGGTGCGAAGATCAAGGTGATCAGTCCCAATCTCCCATCTATCAATAGCAACATCATTGGAGCAGTTATTGATGATATTATCACTTAACAGATGCAAGGATCAGAATGATCAGTTCTGACCTCACATTCCATCAAACGACAACACCATCGCCGAATTCAATTAAAGTTAAACCTGTGTTCCATGGCTTAACGCTATCACTACACTTCCAAATCTTATCACTTAGTTCCTATAATTATATGTGTTTCCCTATAAATATAAATATATATATATATATATATATATGTATCCTATTAATCTGACTTAACTATCTATCGGTTACTCGCTTGGTGAGTAACCCAAAGGAGTTATGAGTCCACACTCCAAGGCCGAGGAAAAACTGCTCTGATACCATAAATAACAGCCCAACCCAGCCAGCCATACGGTACTGGGCACTGGGGCCCAGCGCACCACCACGTGGATATTGTCCGCTTTGGGTTACGCTCACCCTCACGGTTTTGCTCTTGGTCTCACCTTCCGTGAGCCCCAAAACGCGTCCACATGAGGTAAGGTATCCACACCCTATATAAGGCATGCTTCGTTCACCTTACCAGCCGATGTGGGACTAAGGCTTGCCCTTACATCTTGTAACATCCCCATTTTTAATTCCAAATAATAATAAGAGTAACAAAAATAAAAATAATAATAATAATAGTAATAATAATAAATAAAAAGAAAAAGAAAAATAATAATAATAATAATAATAATAATGACAATGATAATGTAAAAAAAAAACAAAAAAAAAACAAAACAGTGGAGGGGGGTTCGAACAACCCCCCATCTTCTCCAGCCGGCCCTAATAGGGCAACCACAAGCCACAGCTCCCTCCTTCCTCCCAGATCCGGCCGCCGCCACTCGCCCTTCTCTCTCACCACCGTTAAGCCGCCCCACCAAGCACCACCACTCGTCCGTCTCTCTCTCTTCTTCGTCATGGTCCCTCCTCCCTCCGTCGGTTCCTGTTCGCGCCGCACCACCTCTGGGCCAGCCGCCATCGTACCTTGCTCCCTTGTCCCTTCCTCGCGCCGCCATCACCATACCGTGGGGAAGGCTCGCAAGTCGCAAGCCCAGCCACCCGTCGTTCCAGCTCTTTCCTCTCTCCGTGTTCGTGTCTCGCTCTCTCTCCCTGGAAGTCGCACAACGCCACTCGCCACCACCGTTCTCCGCCACTCGCTGTCCCTGTCAAGCCCCAGCCGCGCGCGTTCTCCCTCCAACCAGTCGTGATTCACGACCTGCTGCCCCCAGGGTCGCAATCCGCCGCCTCCGTTTCTGGTTTTTATTGCCACCGCTGTTCGCCGCCCCTATTGGATAAGGCACTCCGCATCGCCTCTTTCCTATAAAAATTCCAGTGTTCGAAAACATTTTAAAACTCGCTTCCTATATGCACGTCTATATGCCTACACCTATGCCTGAAACTCTAGGACTCAATCAAATCGAACCTAGCTTCTATCGCCCAGTCTATGAATGAAAATTATTGAGGTTCTACACTCAATCTAAAAGAAACTCTATAACTCAAGACTTCAACTAATGATACGTTCACTAATCTTCCTAAGATTTAAGGTTTCCTAATTAGTTCCTTAGGCTTAAAGATCGCACAACTAAGATTTGCCCTCAAATCCTAGTTGAGACTTCCTTATTACTAACTAGACTTTGGTGCTACGACTCTTAGGATGGATGTCCAAACTAAAACTTTAACATTCACAAACTACATTCTAGGGAAGAGTTGATAATGGTTTGAAAATGATTTGAAAATTATTTGCACTTCTGCCGGAATACAGTTTGTTCAATAAACACAACAAATCCTTGGAGTTCTATATGAACTTGAAGGAATAAGGGATAACATTCATTACTCTGGTTTGGTTCTAGACTAGACTTTAACTCTAGGGTAGCTACATTACCTTTAACTTACCCCACTACCTTCGATTCACATTTTCCACTTCCACATTACAATAGAAACAATAAAGTACCAACTTCTGTGTAAAAGGTTTGGTACTTGGTGATAAAAGAGTTTTCAAGAATTTGCATTTTCTTTAAAATGATGAAAACATTTTATACTTTTGTAAATTCTTTTCATCTAATACTTAAACAAAATCATTGTTTAGGAAAAACATGTCAAGTACTTACAAGTTCAAATCATTCCTGGGTTTTTTTCAAAATCATCTCACATCCATTGGAACTGATTCATAAGTTTGGAGGATTCCTTTGACAAAGAAAATAAGAATCCTCTATAGTCGTCAAACCCAAATGAAAGGAACGGATTCTCCGGTCAAAAGTTTAACGTCATTCACCTTTTTAAATTCTAGTGAATGCCTTTCCTTTCATTTTAGTTGGGAATTCAAATTGACTTATGTCGCCTTAATTGAATTCCTATCAATTGATAATTGGTGTAACTTACGAGTGAATTACACTATCATTCAATCAATTAGAAATTCACATTGTGAGTAAAACTTTCTTGAAATTTAATGTTGGGACATTTAATCAATTATCAGAGTTTGAATCAATTCCACACTTTGAAAAATATCGAAGCATTACTGTACTTGACATTCATTTAAAATCGTAGTACTAATACTTTTCAAAAATAGAATCTTGGAAAGATTGGTTGCAAAAGCAGTGTCCTATTTTAGCATTCAGAGTTTATTTATCACCAGAATATGATGTGGAAATGTAGAAGGCAATTAGGTCTTACTAAGATGGCACTTAGTAATCACAATTAAAGGCAATTGCTATGGGTTAACACCTATTCACATTCGTTGCGCACTCTGATAAAGAATGCTCGGAGTGTAAACTAGACAACTTCTAGTACCGATCCTATCCTTAGACATAGAAAATAAATCCAACAAGTATTTGATTGAATTCAAGGACTTAACGATGCCATCTACCAATGAATACAAAATGCGAGGGATCCTTCTCGATTCTACATTGCATTGGAGATAAAATCATTTCCGTGCTACTTGAATTTCAATCAAATAGGAAATGACTCATCTTCAGTTCAAAAGGAGGCTTTGAAATTTCGTCTTAAAGCGAAATCTCAATCCCTTGTCATATTTGAAATAGACACGATTGATCCAAAACTAGGAGTTAGTCCTTCCCGGTGGGGTAGCAATTTCATGCTCTGTCCCGTTGGGAGTTTTCCTTTCCTTTAGTCTATACTTTCCGTCCATTTCTAAATACAACAAAGTTATACTTTGAAAAATTTTGTTAGCCCACTTTAAATTGAAGATATAATTCTATGACTACTAAACTATGACTCACCCTACTAAACTATACGCATTCCCACTTATGATGCATGCATGAAACACTAAAGTGCACTCCCTAATCAACTACCTATTAGTTACTCTCATGTGGAGTAACTCTTTGGGAGTAAGAAAATCCATACTCCGCGGCCGAGGATTGCAACCATTGCTCTGATACCATATTGTGACATCCTACATTTTATACTTTAAGAAAATTACTTTAAATTATTGTTTATTTATGAAAACGTTTCGGGTTTATAAAAATTTTGACAAAGTTTCTTTACAAGTCGGACTTTCCCCCGAATAAAAATTAAACCTGTCAGTCCAGAACAGTTTTCAATCGAATAAAGATATAACTTTCAGTTCAAAATATTCAACACTAGGCCATGCTTTAAAACTTATCAAAATAAGGGTATAGATATAACTCTTCTAATATACAAAAATGCTTAAACAAAATAAAATTCATTAATTACAATTACATTTACAAAAATCTATGTATTACAAAATAGGACCTATGAATGGTTGCTCCACTTCGTGACCCTTGGGTCACTTATACCAATATACTCTCTACTATGAGTATATCGTTCTCGACCTTTACCTTTTGTGCCTGAATCCTTGGTGTACCTAATATGTCCACTGTAAGGGTGAGTACTTTGAAATCTAGATCAAAGAAAACGTTTAAAAACAGTAATAAATCATAAATAGGTATATTCATGCACAAACAATATCAATAACACAATTCAGTTAACAATTAACAATTATGACGCTCTAACCTTATTCAATATATAACTATGCAAACTTGGAGTATAGTAATTTAATATAATACTATAATGCGCAAACACATGGTTATGCTCAGCTAACGTCACACTTAGATGATTTAATTCTCGAATCCGATATTAAACATTTCATTTCGTTTAATAACTTTAACACTTGGATCGGATTCCACAAATTAAAACATCTATACAATGCATTCACACTTTCCCTTTCACTTTCCCACTTTTAACAATAACAATTTACACTTTAACACTTTTTAACAATTGGGTACATTGTGCTTCACATTCTCCCCGAAGGAGGGTTCCTCACACAATGTACCTTAACACTTTTCCCTTTTTCCAATAACAATATATATATCCTCACATACACCCTCCACTCCGGGGAAAAACCGACCAGGAGTAAGCATTTCTCAACCTAAGTACTTCACCCCTATAGGGTTCGTCATACCGCACTTAACCCCTCTAGGGTTCGTCATGCTTGCTTGCTTAGTACTTCACCCCTCTAGGGTTCGTCATACAACTTGGATTGATTCGCCCAAATTGGCTTTAGCAGAAATCACCCTTGACTGGGCAAAACGAGCCAAAGTAATGGAATTACTATGGTTTGCGTAGAACCAATCCCCAATACGGGAAGCAAACCCGTATCCTTTGCAGGATCAAAGTTCTCCATAATAATCCCAGTAATTTACTTTTGCCCTCATCAATCGTAAAACGACGTGTGTTTTTCCCCTACTCCTAACGTCCACCTTTTCTCCATGCATGATCCAATATTCTAAGTGTTTTTCAATTGAATTCAAAGCCCCTTTTGTTCTTTAGAAAATGCCATTTGTTTGGCCCAAATTCAATTGAAAAAGACTTGGCCCTATTAATGCATAACTATATGGATGTCATTTTATATTTTATAAACATATAATTTATACTTACAACAATAATAATTATAAGTACAACAACAATTTCTAATCAATTAACATAAAGTATACACGGAGAATAGTCATTAACACTTAGGGTTTCTATCTAAACTCTACCCCTCTACCCATCAACCTAACCAATCAATAAATACACCTATTTATAACTCTATTACTATAATTAAACCCATTCTCTAATACTAAACCCAAAGTACACCCCTTACCTCTTGAAGAGAAGAGGAGAAGGATGAGAATTTGAGGGAACACCAACACCAACTCTACTCCAAGCTCCTAAGTTCTTCCTCTCTTGATTCCTATGGCTCCTCAAGCTCCTGGGATGGATTTGAGACTCTAATTGACCAATTGCACACTTTGGGGCTTAGGGTTAATTTGGGTGTTTTGTGAGAAAGGGAAGAAATTGAGAATTGAGAGAGGGAAATGCATGAGGGAGTGTTAGGGAGATGATTTGGGGTGTCAATTTGTTGATTCTTTGGTGGTGGCTTTGAGAAATCGAAAGCCCTAGGGGAGGAGAAGAAGGAGGAGTCGTGTGAGAGGAGAGAGGAAACCTTGAGAAAAATGGCCCAAAACAAGTGTTCTTAGGCTGATATAGCAGTGGTTAATCGATTAACCACTTTGGTTAATCGATTAACACTTGACAATTACAAAGGATTAATCGATTAGTCCTGACCTTAATCGATTAATCCCAGAATGTGGTCAAAAACTTAATCGATTAAGCTACTCATTAATCGAGTAGTGGCTGAATGTTGCCTAAAATTTAATCGATTAATGTTTCAGTTAACCGATTAACTCAGTGAAAATTGCTTTTCTTTCATACTTCTAAGAGTTTTAAGCTCTCACCACTCATCCTAACTTACTCTAAGCTAAAACCTATATTCTAAACACATTCTAATCTATCCTTAACCCATATCTCTTTACACTTAGCTAACTACTAACCCTAAACACATACTAATACCAACACTAATCAACGCTTCTAACCGAAATCGACACATAAGGACACTATAACACTTATGAAAATTCTACTAATCAAGGCACCTAACCACTTAGTAAATTTGGGGATGTTACAGTTGTACTGTGTATGACTTAATTGTTGTTATATCTATTTAGATTTCATTTGCTATGTTCTGTGTAATACTCACCTCTTAATTGTTTTTACATAGGTTCAGAGCTTGAGCCAGCACAGCCCCCGGCCGATCAGGAGTACTCTCCCTCACAGGGAGAGTAGTTCATAGTAGTCGGTTTGTTTTGGTTGGGTCTTGGGCCGGTTTGAGTCTCAGTTATGCTTATGGGTATTTTGTGAAACTTGTACGTGTCTATTTTGATGTAGATATTACGCAGGGTCGGCCCAGACCATGTCTTGTGTGTTTGGGGTTTATTTTTGGGAGATAGTTAATTTCCACAGATTTGGATTGTTTATCTACTGATGTATTTCCAGGATGCATGTTTAGGCATCATATCATGTGGCATGATAGAACTGATTATGATGTGTGTAGGGTCTGCCGACCATATACGGATCTGAGTCTTACCAATGGGATTCTCTAAGGCACTTTCCTCGGATTACCTGTCATGGAAGTCCTTCACTCGGGCTTATGGACTCCGAGCGTACCAAAGGACCAGGCTCGGACTCGATGGATCCGAGCCTTACGATCGGTCCCCAATCCATCAGGCTCGGAACTCTAGGACCGAGACGTACCGTCGGTTAGTGGATAAGCTCAGGCTCGCCGAGGCTTCTTATCCCTTCCGCAAATCTCTCCTAGATTCTCGGAACAGCCTAGACATGAGATCTTCAGTTGATCCTAACCAGATTCTAAGAGCATAATTATCCGACATTATCTCACAGAGTCCTGGTTCAACACAACTCTGATACAGGACCCAAACGGCCCATATCAGCCTCCTCCAAACCCTATAAATAGCTCATCACAGCTAGGGTTTCAGGTAAGTACTCTCATCCCTAAGTTGACACTCTACACACACGTTGACTAGGGAGACCCTGCTTTTCCCAACTGGAACTGCAGAAATACCACAAGTCACATATTAATACTTGATCGTCTCTTGGGCTCCTGGTTACCATAATCTTGAGCACTTAGGGGGTTAAGGACATCTAGTGTTCAAGGACACTACATTGGCGCCGTCTGTGGGGAACGAATAACTAGTATTCCCACATCCACTGTTCTCATGGCAAACGATAAGGGTAATCAAGGAGATCTCCGCCGTCGCCTCCGTGGGAGGCCACCCAAGAACGGGGGAAACGTTAGGGACAGAATCGCCCCAGGAAGACCAACTGAAGGCAATCAGGCTGATGTTCCGCCAGTTCCTCCGGTGGTTCAGGCACAAGCCACGGTTCCTCCGGTTATTCAGGCACAAGCCACTGTTACTCCTCGCATTGAAGGCGACGGAGGGCGATCCAACCCTCGCACTGTTCCAGAAGGCCATGTTTCATAATGGCATGATACTACAGATTCTGGACCACATCAATCTCGAAGGGCCCCTGCTGGATCACGAACTGGTGAGGATTTGCGAGTTGAGCGTTCCTCTCATCGTGATCATTCCCGAGCCGAGCGATCCGACAGGGTAATACCTCACTTGACTAGGGGTCGTTTTGGAACGTTTCAAGGTGGTCAAGGTTCTGAAACAGAGGGTAGATCTTACATGACTACCTCTTCGGCCCGAAGGAGAGAAGAATCAATCATGGAAATCTTGAGAACTCAGACTTCTTTGATTGAGAAACAGAATCAGGCTATTGCAGCTCTTCAGCAGCAGAGCATGGCAAGAACAGCCGAGCAAGGCCCTCGCGTGGCTCTCGGCAACCCGATCAATCTTCCTCCACCCCCACCCCTCAACCCGAGCATGGTTCCTGAGCGTGTTACTGGGGAACCTCATCCTGGACATCCTTTCACAGTTGAGATTATGGCATTCCATACCCCACAGACGTATGTGGGCCATCAAAATATCCCTCGGTACACGGGGACAACTGATCCGATGGACCACATTGCGGCTTATGAGTCTTCCATGATGTTTTATGGAGGAGGGGATTTCATGAAGTGCCGCGCCTTCTCAATGACTCTGGGCTCGGCACCTTTGAGATGGTTCAATTCCCTACCTGCTAATTCAATTCACTCTTGGGCCGAGCTTAGAAAAGCATTCCTAAATAGATACACAGCCAGTATGTCACAGCCGAAATCAGATCATTCACTAGCTGGAGTCGCACAGAGACCTGACGAGTCTCTACGCGACTACCTAGCTCGGTACCAACAAGAGGCCAGTGGCATATCAGGTCTGCAATCTGGGGTATCTGTTCTCTTACTCACTCAAGGGTTACGTGATGGAGATTTCAAGGATTGTTTGATTGGAGAACCACCAAAGGATATGGCCGAGCTTAGGGAAAGGTCCAGGAAGTTTGTTAATCTGGAAGAATTCCACAGAATTAGCACTGCGGCACGGGGTAAAGAAGAACGCCAAGTGCAACGCCCTCGTCAAAACGATCCTCGTCAAAACGATCGTTTTCGAGATAGCAGGGGGAGGAAGGACAAAAGAGAAAGAGAAAGAGGAGAAAAACTGCCTCCAAAAGGCAAGTACGATGAGTATACCCAGCTTACAGTCCCAAGGAGTCTAATCCTTCGTGAGACTATGCATACCAAGATGCGCAATATCACTCGACCTCCAGCTCTGAGAAGAGCTGCTCAAAAGGATAAGACGAAGTATTGTGACCATCATGGCGGATGGGGGCATACCACTGACCAGTGTACTATGCTAAAGGACTTGATTGAAGAAATGGTAAGGGATGGAAAGCTTCAACAATACATTGGCGAAGCATTGCGGAAGCGTGCTAAGAGAAGAAGTCATTCCCCACCAAGATCCGAGCAGAAACAAAGAAACAGAAGCCCATCACCACCTGCAGGGGGAGCCTCTACCCTACTGTCCGAACAGGATAAAGGTAGAGAGACTTTTTTGATTAACACCATTGCTGGAGGGTTTGCAGGTGGAGGGGAAAAAAGAGGCGATCGAAAGAAGTATGTGGGGCAAGTCCTTTCGGTGGCAAGCCGACCAATCCAAAAGCCCAAAAAGAAGAACATCGTCATCAGCTTCAGTGACGAGGATTTTGCCGATATTATCCAAGACCACAATGATCCAATGGTAGTTATAGCCAGGCTCGGCAATTACGAAGTAAAGAGGATTCTCGTTGATCAGGGGAGCTCAGCAGACATTATGTTCTTGGATCTGTTCAAAGCCTTGAAATTGAAAAGATCTGACCTAACTCCGTTCGAGGGAAGTTTGATTGGCTTTACGGGTCATTTCATTGTTCCTCTAGGGCATATCCACCTCCCAGTTACCATGGGGGAACAACCATCTGCTCGAACTGAGATAGTGAAGTTTCTGGTTGTCCAGGCTCCGTCAGCATACAACGCCATCCTCGGCCGTACTGCACTCTAGTCCTTTGGTGCCGTTGTATCAACTGTCCACCTAGCTATGAAGTTTCCAGGGTCTGACGATAAGGTGGTAACGGTACATTCCGAACAAGAGCTGGCTCGGAAGTGTTACAATATCAGCCTGGGCAAACTGAAGCTTGAAGATGAGAAGATTATGCAAGAACCACTCAACAAGGGAAGTGTTAACTTGGCAGATCTTGACGTAAGGGAGGCGGATGAAACTAGGCCAACCCCTCAAGGGGACTTCAAGAAGGTAATTTTGGGTTCCGATCCATCGCGTTGTGTCAAGATTGGTGTTGGTCTTGCGGAAGAAGTTGAGAGAGAACTGACAGAACTGCTCATAGAAAACAAAGACTTATTTGCTTGGACTTCGGCAGACATGCCAGGAATCGATCCGAATTTCATTTTCCATAAATTAAGCGTGTACCCTGGTGCCAAGCCAGTTTGTCAGAAGAAAAGGCGGGTCGGAACCGAGAAGGCTCAAGCAACAGAAGAAAAGGTTGTCGAGCTACTTGAAGCAGGGTTCATCAGGGAAGTGGTGTACACCGATTGGTTGGCTAATCCAGTACTGGTTAAGAAATCTAATGGAAAGTGGAGAATGTGCGTGGATTATACAGACTTGAACAAGGTCTGCCCCAAGGACCAATACCCCCTTCCCTGCATAGACAAATTAGTAGATAGCTCGGCAGGATATCAGAGATTGTCCTTCATGGATGCTTATTCGGGCTACAATCAGATCCCGATGTATCCTCCAGATCAGGTGAAGACTTCATTCGTCACTGAAAATGCCACATATTGTTACAACGTCATGCCCTTCGGACTTAAGAACGTTGGGGCGACTTATTAGCGGATGATGAACAAGGTGTTCGGCCCACTTATTGGGCCGAGAATGGAGGTATACATCAACTATATGATTGCTAAGAGTTTGAAGGAAGAAGACCATGCTAAGGATTTGAAGATCATTCTCGGCAGAATTCGGCAATTCGATATGAGGTTGAATCCGGAGAAATGCACCTTTGGGGTTCCTGCTGGGTCATTCCTCGGATTCATGCTTATTGAACGTGGGATCGAGGCAAATCCGGAGAAGTGCCGAGCCATCCTCGAGATGAAGAGTCCCTCTGACATCAAGGGTGTACATCAACTGGCAGGTCGGGTAGCGGCTCTTTCCAGATTTTTATCCCAGTCAGCTCGGAAGGCTCTACCGTGGTACCAACTGCTGAGGAAGGAAAAGGAAAAGACATTTGAATGGAACGAGGCATGCGAAAAGGCCTTCACTGACCTTAAGCAATACCTGGCATCTCCCCCAATCTTATCTAGTCCTGTAACTGGAGAAATTCTTTTCCTTTACTTATCAGTGGGTGATTCAATCGTCAGCTCGGTTCTGGTCTGGGAAGAATCAGGCAAAGAATCCCCTGTTTACTTTGTCAGCCGAGCGCTTAAAGGACCAGAGTTGAGGTACCAGAAGGCGGAAAAATTGGCTTTTTGTTTGGTTATCACGGCCAGAAGACTACGACAGTACTTCCAGAGCCATCACATCATGGTCAGAACAGCTCAGCCGATCCGACAGATTCTTCAAAAACCCGACTTGGCAGGGAAAATGGTGACTTGGGCCATTGAACTTTCCGAGTTTGACATCACTTTCGAACCAAGGAAGGCAATGAAATCTCAGGTCCTAGCTGATTTCCTTTCCGAGTTTACTGAGCCATCGACAAGCTCAAACTTGGACTGGAGCGTTTATGTTGACGGGTCGAGCAACAAACTTGGAGCAGGTGCTGGAATAATCTTGGAGAACTCCGAGGGAGTGACCCTTGAGTATTCTTTGAAGTTCGGATTTCCTACTTCAAACAATCAGGCGGAATATGAAGCTGTAATGACAGGTCTCAGGATGGCAAAAGAGGTAGGGGCCCGAGAAGTGAAGATTTTCAGCGATTCTCAGTTGGTGGTTTCGCAAGTTAAAGGTGATTATCAAGCCAAAGAACCCATCCTCCAGAAATATATTGAGAAGGTGAAGTTCTTATCTTCAGAGTTTGCCAAGGTTGAATTCTGCCACATCCCAAGAGAAAGCAATGGCCGAGCGGACATTCTTTCAAAACTTGCTTCTACGAAAGGAGCTGGAAATAACAAAACGTTGATCCAAGAAATGGTGCACGGACCTAGTGTTGTCCTCTCCGTTTCGGTGGATCCAAGTTGGATGGCTCCGATCACGAATTACTTGGAACAGGGAATCTTGCCGACTGACCCAATCGAGGCCAAGAAACTCATCAGGAAAGCATCACAATTTGCTCTGGTGGAAGGAATTCTGTTTCACCGAGGGATCAGTTGCCCTATGCTCAGATGTTTAGATCCCGCTGAAGCAAAACAGACACTGGAAGAGGTTCACGGGGGTATCGGAAGTCATCATGTTGGGGGAAAATCACTGGCCAAAAAGATTCTAAGGGCAGGATATTACTGGCCGACCCTTCAGCAAGATGCGATCAATCATGTGAAGAAGTGTGAAAAGTGTAAATTTCACAGCGATGTGTATCAGATGCCGGTCGAGGAACTCCACTCACTTTCATCTCCCTATCCTTTTTATCAATGGGGAATGGATTTGATTGGCCAGTTCCCCACCGCACCAGGACAACTAAAATGGGTGATAGTTGCCATTGATTACTTTACCAAGTGGATTGAAGTCGAGCCCCTAGCAACTATCTCGTCGGCCAAGGTTCAGAAGTTCTTCGAAAGACAGGTCATAGCTCGGTTTGGAGTGCCACAAGTTCTGGTGACTGACAACGGAACTCAATTTGCAGCAAAGGCATTCCAAGACTTGGTTAATGCTTTAAACATTGAGCATTATTTTTCCTCGGTCGAGCATCCTCAGACAAACGGAGAAGTGGAATCAGTAAACCGAACTATCATCCAGGGGATGAAGAAGAGGCTCATCGGTGCAAAAGGAAGTTGGCTGGACAACATGCATGAAGTACTTTGGTCATATCGCACTACAATATAGACTTCGACGGGAGAGACTCCGTATCGGCTTACTTACGGTTGTGACGCAGTCATCCCGATTGAAAGGATTATCCCTTCATTCCGAGCCATGCAACAACCAAACCCCCTCAACAACACTTTACTGTGTGAGGACCTTGTTATGTCGGATGATGTCAAAGATCTAGCCGCCGAGCGGGAGAAACATGCCAAGCTTATGCAAGCAAAGGGGTATAATCGCTCGGTAGTACCCAGAGAGTTCGAGGTAGGTGACCTCGTCCTAAGAAGAGCTGACATTGGCCTCAAAAATGCCAAAGACGGGAAACTGGCTCAAAACTGGGAAGGGCCATACCGAGTAGCTTTCAAAACGGGAACAGGAGCCTACAAGCTCGAAACTCTCTCGGGTGCTCTCATCAATAACACATGGAACGTGGCAAAGCTTAGAGCCTATTTCAGCTAAATTTTTTATCCCTGTTTCAATTATATTTTTCATTTTTAGTTTCATTATTAACTTTGCTTTGTTAGGATTGTTTATTTTTAATGATGGTGTACGCTCGGTGGAACTCCGAGCCCATTGTATTCACTGCTTCGAATAAATAAAAGTTCTGTTATTCAATTCATTGTATTTACGTGCTTTTCCTCATAACCGACTAGCCACCGTTTATGACGCGAACGATTATAAACAGCTCGAGCAAGATCTTATAACTTGTCAAGTACTTTAAAAAGATTCCCGATTCAAACATGATTTCTTTAAAATCATTTTATACATCGCGGATAGAGGAGCCCACCTCGGCTAAAGTGCTGGAGTTCCGAGGTCTTAACACTTGAATTCTTAACAAAAAGAACAAAAAGAAGCACAAAATGATAGCGGATATTATAAATATTCAAAATTAATTACAGCAACAGATCCGAGCCCGTCTATCGGAGCAAATACAAGTTAAAAAAGCAAAGGAAAGATCTACTCTAGGTCAGACAGTACTACACTTTCAGGATCAAACTTGTCCTCTTCCTCCTCGTCACCTTCAGCACCCTCGGCCCCTTCTTCGTCGTATTCCTCAGTGAAGTGGTCAGGAAGATCATTTCCGCCCATATCTATTGGGAGCCCATTCTCGCCCACGATCTGACCATTCTTAACAAAAAAGTTGGGGTCAACACCCTTGGTCACAAGGCCAGGATTCAAGACGCGAAGTTGCTTGGCTGTGTTGAGGAAAGAATCTTCAACCGCATGATCCCAGTTGTACAGATTCTCTTTGGCTACTTTTTTATGCTTAAGAGCTTTCGCTCTCATCTTATCCAGAGAGGCTCGAAGCCCAGCGGCTTCGTCCTTGGCATACTCGAGCTGCTCCCGAGCCACTGTGACGTCTTCCTCGGCTTTCTTCTTGATTTCTTCAGCCTTTCTCATCCCCTCATTGGCCTCTTGAAGGGTTTTTTTCTGCTTTCTCTTTGTCAGCCTCGGCTTTAGCCTTGGCATCTTTAGCATCCTGCTTCCCCTTTTGGAGCTTTTCATTCTCGGTAGCCAATGCTTGAAGCTTTTTATTAAGGCCCTCTACCTGAAGCTGTAAATAGTCTTCCCGAGCATCAGCTTTGCTCCATTTTTTCTTCTCCTCGGAAGACACACCAGCGTGAACGTCGTCACCACGCTGACTGAGGTAACGAAGAATGCTTGCACTTCTCAGGAGACTCCTCACCAGGGCCGAGCAATTATTTTCCCAGGTACCTGGGGTCCAGGCACCTATCACTTGCGCGTCCTCAGGGGGAAGACAGTTGCGTTAAAGGCATCGGAATTCTTCTTAGCCCACACTATTTTGGCGACAATGTCATCCATGCCCTCAGCAACGTGAACTCCCTTGTGGGACGTACTCAAATTGAGCCAACCTTCGGCCACTCCCTTTCCTGTGTCCGTCCGAGGCCGCTTGGGTGGAAGCTCGGGGGTACCCCTAGCACTCGGCTGAGCCTCCGAGTTGATTATTTGCTCTATGCCTTCAGCGGCCGAAATCACCTCGGCAGGGACAGTCTGAGGGGCAACGGTTGGACTACTCTTTGGCGTTGACTCGGAGGACTGGCTTTTGGATGAGGAGCCAGAACTTGCCTTCACAACAGCCAGCTGCGCCATCCTAGACGAGGCAGCAGCACTTTTCTTAGCCTTTGAAGCCTTCTTCCCCATTTTCTCTACAACAAGATAAGATGTGTTATATCGAGCAAAAAAAAAAAAAAAAAAAAGAGGCCCCTCGGCCAAGGAAAAAGTGTATATGTACCAAGTTCGGCTTTCACTTCAGCCTGTGTTCTCTTCAACAAAATTTGTTTGGTGTCAATTTGCCCCTTTTCTCGGAGATACTCCCAAACCCGATCGCATAATCGTCTTTCGGCCTTAGTTAAGTCCACTTTATAATCAAATTGATACAAAGAGGCCCCTCGGTTATAAATAGCGTTCGACCAGCTCAATGGGAATTGAGGCATGACTTTAATTTCCCCTTCTTCCTCAATTCGCTTCATAAACCAACACACTTCGGCTCCAGTATATTCATATTGGAAGAAGCGTGGTTTGAAGGATTTCCAAGAATCGGTTACCTTCTCAAAAAGGGCATGCTCTTTCCGAGCCTTCAATGACACCCAAAGCCCCTTGGAGTCGCCGAATTTATTTACTTGGGGGGCGTACAACCAGAAGAAGGCTCGTAACGTCGCTGTCAGACCTTCAGCATCACAAAATTGTTGGAAAGCTCGGACAAAGGCCCACCCGCTCGGATGCAGCTGGCTCGGAGCTATACCTAAGTGGTTGAGGACTTCTATTTCTAAGGTAGAAAAGGGCATGCGGATTCCGACCATTGTCACAACCTCCTCGTAAAAGTAAAAAATATGTTTGTCTTCCGGCACTTGGCAGCATATCCGGTTGTCTATGCTTACGTATCTCAAAACAAATTCCGAAGCAGTCCCATCCGGGTTCGGAGGTGTTAGAATTGGACGAAGGTGGTTCAGGCTGTCCATCGTCAGCAACGAAGGCCTTGTTCCATGTACTTCCCGATCGAAGACTCCGTCGTACTGCGCGTGGTTGGGAGGTAAAGGATATTCTTCAGGATGGGTATCACACCTGCGCTCCACCATATCTGGGGAAAAAGTAAAAGGCTTGGCGTTAGCATTTTTTATAGAAGGTCTTTTAAATCTAAAACTAAGGCCGAGCCTTGGACCTTTTCCCCCCTCCCTCTTAGGATCTCCCAAAGACTCTTCCCTCCTTGTAAATCGCTCGGGACTAGTCCTAACCTGAGCTCTACGCTCGGCAAACCTATATGCCAACAGCCACCTACCATCCTCTGCGGGATCAGAAGGGTATTCCGTTGCCAAGGGTTTTACCTCAGATGGCTCGTTTATCCCTTCGCCGCAAGGGGGGACAGGAGGATCTCCTATTGTGTCATTACCAGTATCACCAGAATCATAACTAATCTCTATGGGAACGGAATCAGCATCAACATCCCCAGAATCCCCAGAACTAAAACTAGAATCGCTGGAAGGCTCCTCTCCTAATCTCCTACAGAGTTCATGGTAAATCTTCTTCCAATCTCTCCAACTCCCCATAGTTACGAAATCCAAACCCTCTATACTATCTACCTAGAACAAAAACCCCAAAATCCCTGCAAAACCCAGAGAAACCAAAACCCTCTTCAAAAAAGAAGAAATAGCAGAACTAGAGGCGGATAATTGGATTAGAAGAAGTAGAAGAAGTTACCTTTTTTCATTTATCGCTTGATGAGTAGAGATTGATTGTAGTGGGAGGATCCAGAGAGCAGTGGTGCGTTAAAACGTGCTTGAGAGGGGAAATGAGAAGAGTTTTCGGTTTCAGAAAAGTTGGAAAGGAGAAGAGTAGTGGAAGGGTGAGTAAGGGTTTCAAATAATATATAAAAACTCTTTGGTTTCACTCCGCGATGCATTGGTTGGGCCGAAAGCCCATTAGCCTACTCAACCACACACGGGTTGAGACGTGGCAGTTACTAAAGGCACTTTTTCAAATTTCAAAATTTACAATGATATGGCACGACTCTCAAGGACACGCGTTGTACCTGGGGAACCCAAAACGTCACCTCGAACAGGCTACAGGGTTAAAGCTGGAAACAGTTATCAAGCACTCCCGAACTAAGACATCCGAAATGGTCAACCTTAGCCACTTGTTACCTCATCACAGACTTTCCAAAGTCTTACGAGCTGGGCGGCTTGTAGGGTCTGCCGACCATATACGGACCTGAGTCTTACCAAAGGGATTCTCTAAGGCACTTTCCTCGGATTACCTGTCATGGAAGTCCTTCCTCAGACTTATGGACTCCGAGCGTACCAAAGGACCAGGCTAGGACTCGATGGATCTGAGCCTTACGATCGGTCCCCAATCCATCAGGCTCGGAACTCTAGGACCGAGACATACCGTCGGTTAGTGGATAAGCTCAGGCTCGCCGAGGCTTCTTATCCCTTCCGCAAATCTCTCCTAGATTCTCGCAACAGCCAAGACATGAGATCTTCAGTTTATCCTAACCAAATTCTAAGAGCATAATTATCCGACATTATCTCACAGAGTCCTGGTTCAGCACAACTCTGATACAGGGCCCAAACGGCCCATATCAGCCTCCTCCAAACCCTATAAATATCTCATCACAGCTAGGGTTTCAGGTAAGTACTCTCATCCCTAAGTTGACACTCTGCACACACGTTGACTAGGGAGACCCTGCTTTTCCCAACTGGAACTGCAGAAATACCACAAGTCACATATTAATACTTGATAGATCCTCTCTTGGGCTCCTGGTTACCATAATCTTGAGCACTTAAGGGGTTAAGGACATCTAGTGTTCAAGGACACTACAATGTGATATGATATGATATGATATGGTTTATGATTGTCTGGCATTATCGGGAATGTTATTGACAGGTTAAACAGGAAAGAATAAATTTTGGGAAAGTCCATAAAACAGAGTAAACTCCGTCGAATTTTCCAGAGATTTTTATAATAAGTTTATGTTTAAAAATAAATTTTCAATTTGTTAATTTTGTTTAAGTGTCTAATTAGAGTTTAAAAGTTAGGATGTCACACTTATGGCTGAAAATATAGGAGTTCACTTGAACTCAAGGGCAAAGTAAGAAATAAATGGAAACTTGAAATAGGAATGTGACTTGGAGGTTATTTAAGTCCTATTTCTTGATTTGAGCAACTTTTATATGATGAATATGAACTAAATCAAGCATAAACTTGGGCTGTTTTATAACGGAAATGAAAATCATATTTTTAATTGTGAATTTACGCCTTTTATGCATATTGAATGAATTGAGTTTGAATATGATGGTTTTATTGCTTGAAGAATGCATGAACACATGTATTTATGTGTACTCTTGATCTATTTTGGGTTGAAAATGGTTAAAGTGAACTGTAACAAAATTTGGTAACCTCAATTCAGTATGCAAAAATTCTGCAAACTAATCGATTAGTTGGTTGGATAATCGATTAGTCAGTGAAATTTTTTGTACCAATATTTGAATTTTTAAGCACTAATCGATTAGCTCCTCTACTAATTGATTAGTCTGATTCTAAAAATTGAAAAATGCCAATTTTAGTACACTTGGCTTTATTCAAACCCTTTTATGGAATGTGAAAAGTATGTTTGTGAATAAATGAATATCTTATATGATTATTTTGAGGAAGATTGATTATGAATGTGATTTCATGGTTATGAAATGAATTAATTATGAAAAGTGAAATGATAAATTGTTTGCATTCGCACGAGGCGTTGCGGATGGTGAGATAGGATATCGGGAAAGATATGACGATTCATAGAATTGGAAAGAGAATTCTTAGAGTCGGGACGGGAATGTGCAGAGGTTAGGTTCAACGGTGATTCGTCAGTAACCAATGGGGGTTATTATGGTTAAAACGGTCCTATGATGGAGGGGTTTTGCAGACTTTTCCTGGGATAGTTTTGCTTAACCATAATATATCCTATCGGCCTCTTGGTGTAACAGCCCGATTTTCGTAACACAAAATTACCAACTTTTATTTATTAAGTTGCAAAAATGAGGAAAAAAAATTTTTTTTTTTAAACATTATTGAGATGTCATTGGTATACTTTGTCATCCCTCATGGAAAACCGAGTTGTTACTAAAACATATACTTACTTACTTGAATCTCTAAAAACATTTATCATTGGAAAATGATTTGGTTTCGTACCCAACATAGCTCTTTGCATTACATCAAAAGAACTTATACAGTTCTCACAAGGTTTCAATCTTAGACTTCTTCAAAGGTAGGGCATAATCTAAAATAAGCTGAATTACATAAATAGTTCATTACTTAGGTAATCCTTGACTCTAAATACTGACACTAAATTTA
This sequence comes from Crotalaria pallida, assembly GCA_037953625.1. Classification (NCBI taxonomy): domain Eukaryota; kingdom Viridiplantae; phylum Streptophyta; class Magnoliopsida; order Fabales; family Fabaceae; genus Crotalaria; species Crotalaria pallida. The sequence continues at coordinate 91,873,661 of CM075649.1, read as the reverse complement.
GGTTGACAGATAACGTGAGGCTACCTAATATAATAACACTATCCTCCGATCTTCCTGTTGAAGACGACTGGTCGAAGCTTCCCTTTCATCTTGCTCCCTTCCTTCACTCCCGAAGATGACGCCATCCATGTCGCTGCTTTCCCATTGTCATTGGACTCCAACTCCACTCCATCTCGAGTGGTGGATTTTTCCTGAGTCTCACTCCTCACCTTTTGTTCATAGCTTCTGTATCCTCGTTGATGAGCATTTTATTTCCCATTATTCCTTGCATTATTTTACTCTTATTATTGATACTTGTTGCCCATTTGACATTGATTAGCTTGATTTATTGATTTAGAGTTTATTGGACTAATATTCCGAATATTGTTTAATTTGGAATTATTTAGCCTAATTAATTCTATTTCTATTTTCAGGTAATATTTGGCACAAGGACACTTTGGGAAGTTTGGAAATGAAGATTGAAGTATTGAAGTGAAGATTGTAATTTGCATTTAGGTCCCTTTTTTAATTGTAATTTTCAGAATAGTGTTTCTTAGGACTTGGGCCCATGTTTTAGGCCCATTTTCATGTCTAAAGAGGGGAAATTCGTGTAACCCCCAAGACACACTCCCATTTCAGATTTCTCACTCTCTCTCTAGGTTAGAACTTCTCTCTTGGCTCTCCCAAGTGGTGGTGGCTGCTAGGGTTTTGTTCTTCCCCATTTCTACTCGTTTTTCTTCATTTATGGCCATGGAAGGCTAGACTTCAAGGGTTAATCCCTTTGGTATTGTATTATCTACTCTTGAGCTCTTGTTATTAATGCAATTTCATTTTCTCTTCTCTGTTTTCATGTTTATCGATGTGTAGTGGTTTGCTTAATTCCATTTCGTAGAGATAATACATGAATATAAATGCTTAATTTGTATTAACTCGTAAAAACTCCAATTCTGGTTTCTGATGCTTAATTAGAAGTTAGGGTTTGGAGTGATAACTGAATTTTCGCTTAGTATTTGGTTATCACGAGTTGGACAGAGGAGAGGAGAGGAATCGATCTTTAGTGAGCTAGGATTGAGTAGTGTACGTAGCCAAAGGGGTTTGCCCGCTTTTGTTTCTGATTTTCTTAGTTTTTATATTCTGTTTATGTTTTGTTCTTCACATTTGTCACACACAAAAACCCCCCCATTTTACTGCACACTACGTGTTTGATACTTTGCCTAGACCGATATTCGCTGGGAAACGACCTAGGATCACCTTCCTAGTACTACAGAATAAACACCTTTTATTTTGATCGGGTACGGCCTCGATCAAAATTTGGCGCCGTTGCCGGGGATTATCGGTTCTTGCCAAAGATCATACAGTAGTTAGTTAGATTAGTTAGTGTAGTTAGTGTGTGAATAAGCATTCTGATAACTGATTGAAAGTTGCCCTGTTTGCTGATTTGCTGTTCTGCACAACTGATGCTATTCTAGTGATTCTGTGAGTGCCATTCAACATAGCTGTGGGTGGAATTGTTGCACGAAAATTGGTATCCACACTTGTTTCATCATATATTAGTGTTTTGATGCATCACAGACACTCAGATATGCACTGGTTGTGAGTTCCAGAAAAATTTTCCAAGTTTCAGCAGCACTTACTATAAATAGGCATAACTTTTGATCAGTAACTCGGAATTTGACGAATTTTATATCAAATCGAAGGGAATTTTCTGAATAATCTGATTTTTCTGACTTCGTCAGAAAACCCCTTCGTTTGGATCCTGAAAAAGCTTGTTTACTGTTTCTTTTTTATTTTACAAGTTATATTTTCTTAGTTTTTGGTCACTGTTTTAATTCTTTGACTTGGTTCCCTTTTGAATTTTGTCCTCAAACTTTCTGTGATATGTTTTCATGATTTTAGGGTGCTGAAAAAAATAAAGAAAAAAATTTTAAAAAATAATAAATTTTGTTGCCGATTTTGGTCATGCATATCTGTTACAGTATGCTATGGTTGATGCTGTTCTGTTCAGTACATGACTAGGGGCAACCCAAGTTATTTGCATCCATACAACCCTGAAATTGATAGAACTTATCACATATTAGTTAGACAAAATAGGAATCAGTCATTAGGTAGTGAGTCAGAGTCATCTTATAGTCCATCTAATTCTGATTCTGTTTCTATTTCTTCTATTCCTTCTACTTTTATTCAATCTGATTCTATACATTGTGATAACATGGCTCAACCCCCACCAAGGGAAAGGACACTTAGGGAGCTGGCTGCACCTGACTTCACTATTGAAGACTCGTGTATCCGGTATCCTGATGAGGATGTTCCTTTTGAGCTTAGAACAGGACTAATCCATTTGTTGCCCAAGTTTCATGGTCTTGCAGGTGAGGATCCTCATAAGCATCTCAAGAAATTCCATATAGTGTGCACCACAATGAAACCACATGATGTGCAAGAGGATCATGTCTGTCTCAGAGCATTTCCACATTCCTTAGAGGGTCTAGCACAAGATTGGTTATCTGACTTGGCCCCTGGTTCCATCACAAGCTGGGATGACTTGAAGAGGGCATTTCTGGAAAAATTCTTCCCTGCAAATAGGACCACTGCAATCAGAAAGGAAATTTCTGGTATCAGGCAACAACATGGAGAGAGTCTCTATGATTATTGGGAGAGATTCAAGAGGTTGTGTGCTTCCTGCCCTCACCATCAGATCTCAGAGCAGCTTCTCATCCAATACTTTTATGAAGGTCTCAACTTCATGGAAAGAAACATGGTAGATGCTGCAAGTGGTGGTACATTGGGAGATATGACACCCTTACAAGCCAGGGGCAAAATTGAGAAGATGGCTTCCAACTGTCAACAATTCCATGCAAGAAGCAACAGTGATGCAATAGTTGTGAGGGATGTAAATGATGTTGGTGCAGACTCGGGCAAGGTTGAGAAGCTTGAGCAGAAAATTGATTCTCTCACAACATTGGTCACACAATTGGCTGTCAATCAGAAAAAGATGATACTTCCTGCTAGAGTGTGTGGCATATGCACATCCATTGAGCACCCCACAGATGCATGCCCTTCCCTTCAGCAGCAACAGCCGATGACCAGTGGTGACCAACCCGAGGCCTATGCAGCAAACATATACAACAATAGAGGCCCACAACAACACAATCATGACCTCTCTTCCAATAGATACAACCCTGGATGGAGGAACCATCCCAATCTGAAGTGGTCTGATCAACAACAACAACAACCTCCTCCTAATGTTCCATTTCAGAACACCGCTGGACCGAGTAGACCACCATATGTACCTCCTCCAATCCAGCAGCAAAGGCAACAACAACAGCAGCAAGTGATTCATCCTGCACCATCAGCCCCTCCATCCAACCAACCTACCTTGGAGGAGTTGGTGAGGCAAATGACCATGCAAAACCTCCAATTTCAACAAGAGACTAGAGCATCCATTCAGAGACAAGAGGCATCCATTCAGACTTTGACAAATCAGATGGGTCAAATGGCAACTTCTCTCAACAACTTGCAATCTCAAAATTCTGACAAGTTGCCATCCCAAACTGTGATCAACCCTCAGAATCAGAATGTGAGTGCCATCAACCTGAGGTCGGGAAAGCAGATTGTCACACCCACACCACAACCTCACCTCAACAATGATGCTCTAGCTTCCTCTAAAGGGAAGAGCCAAGTGGTAGATGAAGGTGAGCATGCTAGCACCAAAGAGAATCATCCAACTCAACCCTCCTCGACTTCAACCACAAGCCCTGCTGTTGTCCTACAACCTCCTCCTGTTCCTCTTCCATTCCCACCAAGAGTGCCTCAAAACAAAAGGGTGGAAGAGGTGGACAAGGACATTCTTGACACATTCAGGAAGGTGGAAGTCAACATACCCCTTCTTGATGCAATAAAACAGATTCCAAGGTATGCGAAGTTCCTTAAGGAGTTGTGCACTCATAAGAGAAGACTCAAGGGCAATGAGAGGATAAGCATGGGAAGGAATGTCTCCGCTCTCATAGGTAAACCTATCCCTCACATTCCTGAAAAATGTAAGGATCCTGGAACTTTCTCTATACCTTGCATCATAGGCAATGTTAAGTTTGAAAATGCTATGCTAGATTTAGGAGCATCAATAAATGTCATGCCTATGTCTGTTTTTAAGTCTCTTTCTCTTGGACCTCTTCAACCTACGGGTGTGGTGATTCAATTGGCAAATAGAAGTACTGCCCACCCCGCAGGTTTGATAGAGGATGTCTTGGTTCGGGTTGAAGAGTTGATCTTCCCTGCTGATTTTTACATACTTGATATGGAAGATGACTCTCCCCGTAATGCTGTTCCTATTATTTTGGGGAGGCCATTTTTGAAAACAGCCCGAACCAAGATAGATGTGCATTCAGGTTCACTTTCCATGGAGTTTGATGGCAGTGTGATCCGATTTGACATTTTCCATGCTATGAAACATTTTCCTGAGGATCACTCTGTTTTCCATGTGGACTTGCTTGATGATTTGATAGATGAGCATATGCTTGACTTTTTGCATCATGATTTTGAATTGCCATCTTTCACTGATTCATTTACTTGTCCATCATGCACTAACTCTGGATGGTGCACCGCATGCACTGAAATAGCCCAGTTTTTAGACTCTGCTACTGCATCTGATGATTCATATGTTATAGATTCAGATTATGCTAACCCTAACCCCATATCTGTTATGCATGAGTCTGATTTACTTGTTCAGGTGCAGGCAGCAGAATCCATTTCTGCTGTCCCTTTAGTTCCATCTATTATGCAGGCACCCTCATTGGACCTGAAGCCCCTCCCTCCTCATCTCAAATATGCTTACTTGGAGGATGAGCAGAAACTCCCAGTGATCATCTCTACCTCACTTTCTGTTGATCAAGAGGAGAAACTGCTGGATGTGATAAGAAAGAACAAGAGGGCAATTGGATGGACTTTAGCGGATATTCCTGGAATTAGCCCCTCCATGTGCATGCACCGCATTTTGTTGGAGGATGGGGCTAAACCAGTGAGACAACCCCAAAGACGATTGAACCCCCAGATTCTTGATGTGGTTAAGAAAGAGGTCACCAAGCTGCTCCAAGCGGGTATCATCTACCCAATTTCAGATAGCACTTGGGTGAGCCCGGTGCAAGTTGTCCCCAAGAAGTCTGGTGTCACAGTTGTCAAAAATGAGAAGGATGAGCTGATTCCCACTAGAGTGCAGAACAGTTGGAGAGTCTGCATTGATTACAGAAAGCTCAACCAGGCGACTCGCAAGGATCATTTCCCTCTCCCCTTCATTGATCAGATGTTGGAGCGCCTGGCAGGTAAATCTCATTATTGCTTCTTAGATGGATTCTCTGGTTATTTTCAAATTTGTATTGCACCAGAGGACCAACATAAGACCACATTTACCTGTCCTTTTGGCACATTTGCATATAGAAAGATGCCTTTTGGCCTATGCAATGCTCCTGCCACATTTCAAAGATGTATGATGAGTATTTTCGCTGACTTGCTCGAGCATTGCATAGAGGTCTTCATGGATGATTTTAGTGTTTATGGCTCCTCATTTGATGCATGTCTTGATAATTTGACTAAGGTGCTTAACAGGTGCATTGAGACTAACCTTGTCTTGAATTTTGAAAAATGCCACTTCATGGTAGAACAAGGCATAGTCTTAGGGCACATTGTTTCGCACAAGGGCATAGAAGTTGACCCTGCTAAGCTGCATGTAATATCACATTTGCCTTACCCCTCTTGCGTGCGAGAGGTGCGTTCTTTTCTTGGTCATGCAGGTTTCTATCGCAGGTTTATTCAGAACTTTAGCAACATTGCCCTTCCTCTTTCCAAGTTGCTTCAAAAGGATGCCCCATGGGAATTTGGAGACCAATGCAAGAGGGCATTTGATGAATTGAAGAAAGCACTAACCACCACTCCCATCATCCAACCACCTGATTGGACCCTCCCATTTGAGCTCATGACTGATGCTTCAAATTATGCTTTGGGAGCAGTTCTCTCCCAAAGGGTTGGTAAGCTGTCGCATGTGATTTATTATGCTTCTAGGACTTTAGATGCAGCACAGGTTAATTACACAACAACTGAAAAAGAACTTTTGGCTATTGTTTTTGCACTTGACAAATTTAGATCATATTTGCTTGGTTCTAAGGTTGTAGTGTACACTGATCATGCTGCTCTGAAGTATCTTTTGAAAAAGACAGATTCCAAACCTAGGTTGATTAGGTGGATGTTGCTCCTCCAGGAGTTTGATCTTGAGATTCAGGATCGGAGTGGTGCGCATAACCTTGTCGCAGACCACTTGAGCAGGATAGAGAGAGAGGAGGATGCATTTCCTATCCGGGATGACTTCCCGGATGAGCAGCTTTTATCTTTACATGTTTCCCATCCCCTTCCCCAAACTCCTTGGTTTGCAGACATTGTTAATTATCTCGTTGCTTCTGTTTTTCCTGCCTTGGCATCCAAAGCTCAAAGAGACAAATTAAAGAGCGATGCCAAGCATTATGTATGGGATGACCCCTATTTATGGCGTTTTTGCAGTGATCAGGTCATTCGCAGGTGCATTCCAGACCAGGAGATCCAATCGGTTCTCCAATTTTGCCATGCTTCACCAGTGGGAGGCCACCTTGGTACTCAAAGGACAGCACGAAAGGTGCTGGATTCTGGATTTTATTGGCCTACCATTTTCAAGGATGCGAGCAACATCTGCAGCTCGTGTGAGCAGTGTCAAAGAGCAGGAGGCGCCCTATCTTGGAGGCAACAGATGCCGCAACAACCTATGTTGTTTTGTGAGGTGTTTGACGTCTGGGGTATAGATTTCATGGGCCCCTTTCCTGTTTCTTTTGGTTTTTATTATATCTTACTTGCTGTGGATTACGTATCCAAATGGGTGGAAGCTAAGGCCACCAGGACTAATGATGCTCAGGTTGTTGTAGATTTTGTCAGGTCTAATATCCTTTGCAGGTTTGGCATACCTAGAGCCATAGTCAGTGACCAAGGCACACACTTCTGCAATAGATCCATGCAAGCTTTGCTCAAGAAGTATGGGGTTGTGCACAAAGTCTCTACACCCTATCACCCCCAAACCAACGGGCAAGCGGAGATTTCAAATAGAGAGATCAAGCGGATTTTGGAGAAGATGGTGAAGCCTAATAGAAAGGATTGGAGCACACGATTGGAGGATGCTCTGTGGGCCCATCGGACCGCTTACAAGGCACCCATAGGGATGTCACCCTATCGGGTTGTCTTTGGTAAGGCGTGCCACCTGCCTGTGGAGATAGAGCACCGTGCATATTGGGCTGTGAAGCAATGTAACTTAGCTCTTGATCAAGCGGGTGAGGAGAGGAAGCTGCAGTTGAGTGAGCTAGATGAGATCCGCTTGGAGGCCTATGAGAACTCCAAATTCTACAAAGAGAAGACCAAGAAGCTTCATGATAACTCCATTTCCAGAAAGGAGTTCTTGGTTGGTCAAAAAGTTTTGCTCTACAACTCTAGGCTTGGACTCATGAGTGGAAAGCTCCGCTCTAAATGGATTGGACCGTTTGTAGTCACCCAAGTGTTTCCTTATGGCACTGTGGAGATCAAGAGTGAGTCCACGAACAAGAGCTTCAAAGTCAATGGCCACCGACTCAAGCCTTTCCTAACCACCCCTTCTTTGGATGATGCACCTGTAGAGGAGGCCTCATTGGTCGACCCCACTTTTCAACAACCATGACTTAGGGAGTCTCCTTTTCTCCTTCCTTACTCTTTTTATTACACTTGTCTATATCTGTCTGATTCTGCTATTTGTGTTCCATTGAGGACAATGTGTGATTTAAGTGTGGGGGGAGAGTAGTTTAGGTTGCATATTTTGCTTTGATTTTTTTTTAGGTTTTGCTTAGTTTTGGGCATTTTCTTGCATGTTTTTGCTTCATTTTAGTAGAGTTTTGGTATCTCGTGTCTGAATTCATGCATTTCTGTGTGTAAAGTTGCTTTTGATAATTAAGAGGTGGTAACACTGTGATAGAATTGTCCCTTTTGTGAGGATTTGAGCCTTAATTGTGGGTGGATTGCTATATATGCCACCTAATTTTCTGTCATGTGTGATTGCACTCTGGATTACTTGCACTCTAGAACTTGACTTGACTCTTGTTGATACTTGATTGCTCATGCACATTTTGAAATGATTTAGGCACTTTCTTTCTTGAATAAGCTACTAGCCATATGAGCCTACCTTGAATGAATGTATCCTTTGCTAGCCCCTTTGAGCCTTTTTATCCCTTTCCTTGTTCTTTAGCTCATTACAAGCCTATGACTGAAAAACCATGATTGTCCTAACCTTAGGGAATTTTGGAGCTTTGGAATTGTTTTGGGAATGGGTATTAGGTAAGAAGTGTGCTTTATGCTTTAATTGGTTGAGTTCTTGGTTTTGCCTCATTGGTTGTTATAGTTATGGCTTCATCTTCATGCCATTTGTGTTGTTTCTTCTTTTCTTTTTGTATATCTCTTCTCAAAAAAAAAAAATATAGAAGACAAAAATACAAAAAAAAAATTGCAAAAATAAAAAGAAAAAAAAAAGAAGAAAAAAAAAAAAAAAAAAAAGAGAAAAAACAAAAAGTGAATAAAAGGTTGTTGAGGCAAAGAGGATTGGAATTAGTGGTTGTTGATTTTGGGGTGGATTTTGCTTACTTTTTACTTATTCCCCATTGCTCCTCTATTCCCTTGGTTTTAGCTACATTCCCATATTTTTATCCTACCTTGTCCTTGGCCCCATTACAACCCTTAAAAGACCTTTTGATCATTTTGTGCATGTGTGTTGATGGTTGATGTTAGAGGCTTGTCAAGCTTATGGTTGTGTTTGTTTTTCATGATGTGCCTTGAGTGTAAATAATGATTAACCCCAAACACTTGAGTGTAAACACTTTTGAGTGATCCTTGTGAGTTTCTATCATCTTTGTGACTATCCTCTTGATGTCATTGGTTTCTTTGCATACTTGAAGTAATTGGATGATGTTCGCGGATGCTTTGACTCTTTGATCCTTAACCATTTTGTGTGCTTGAGTTTGCCCATTTTTTGCATTTCCTAGAATTCATTGTGAAGTATGTAATCTCTTAGGTTTGCATTTCTTAGTTGTAGTCATCTTGTTGCATGATTCACTTTGGTGCATATTGATCTTCATAGTCCTATCTTTTGGTTTTGCCCAGGAGTGCAAAAGGATAAGTGTGGGGGTATTTGATGAGCATTTTATTTCCCATTATTCCTTGCATTATTTTACTCTTATTATTGATACTTGTTGCCCATTTGACATTGATTAGCTTGATTTATTGATTTAGAGTTTATTGGACTAATATTCCGAATATTGTTTAATTTGGAATTATTTAGCCTAATTAATTCTATTTCTATTTTCAGGTAATATTTGGCACAAGGACACTTTGGGAAGTTTGGAAATGAAGATTGAAGTATTGAAGTGAAGATTGTAATTTGCATTTAGGTCCCTTTTTTAATTGTAATTTTCAGAATAGTGTTTCTTAGGACTTGGGCCCATGTTTTAGGCCCATTTTCATGTCTAAAGAGGGGAAATTCGTGTAACCCCCAAGACACACTCCCATTTCAGATTTCTCACTCTCTCTCTAGGTTAGAACTTCTCTCTTGGCTCTCCCAAGTGGTGGTGGCTGCTAGGGTTTTGTTCTTCCCCATTTCTACTCGTTTTTCTTCATTTATGGCCATGGAAGGCTAGACTTCAAGGGTTAATCCCTTTGGTATTGTATTATCTACTCTTGAGCTCTTGTTATTAATGCAATTTCATTTTCTCTTCTCTGTTTTCATGTTTATCGATGTGTAGTGGTTTGCTTAATTCCATTTCGTAGAGATAATACATGAATATAAATGCTTAATTTGTATTAACTCGTAAAAACTCCAATTCTGGTTTCTGATGCTTAATTAGAAGTTAGGGTTTGGAGTGATAACTGAATTTTCGCTTAGTATTTGGTTATCACGAGTTGGACAGAGGAGAGGAGAGGAATCGATCTTTAGTGAGCTAGGATTGAGTAGTGTACGTAGCCAAAGGGGTTTGCCCGCTTTTGTTTCTGATTTTCTTAGTTTTTATATTCTGTTTATGTTTTGTTCTTCACATTTGTCACACACAAAAACCCCCCCATTTTACTGCACACTACGTGTTTGATACTTTGCCTAGACCGATATTCGCTGGGAAACGACCTAGGATCACCTTCCTAGTACTACAGAATAAACACCTTTTATTTTGATCGGGTACGGCCTCGATCACTCGTACAGTGACCTGTCCCAGATGCGGTTCCAAATTAACTCCACTCAAGGTGTGCTCCGGGTCCGGAATCACTATCTGAGTGCAGCCAGTCCATACCCATCCATAGGGAGTAGGCTTCCAACCATTTCCGTGCCAATTCCAGGTGGTGATCTCCATACGATGCTTCATCTGTCCATTGCAATACCAGTAGCACCGATATGCCAACGAGACAGGAGAGAGTAAGCAATCCGAACGACGCATCGTCGACGGTGTGGGTTTATAATAGGCAAGATATTAAGACAATACAAACACAACAATGCAACTTAAATACAATACAACATTCAAGTTTATCATCATCATCATCATTATCATCATCATTCATTCATTATCTTGCCAAACTTATTTTCACTTCTCAACATGATCATTCTTTCTTTCTCAATTCCTTTCTCGATCTCGAATTACAAATCTTTGAGTTTTATTATTTTCCATTTTCATATGGTTTCATTCACTTTTCCACACTTTCATTCTCAATTTGTTTCTCATTATCAACATTCCATCAAATTTCGCTCTTATAATTATGTCTTTTCATGATTCTTAAACTTTTCTTATCAAGTCTTATTAGATCACGCCCATCGATGATTGGGGAATTTAAAATATCATCGAGGTACTCGTTACGTTCGCAGTTAGCACACACGTCTACATCTCCTCGGTCATCCACCCTACCTAATCGGAAGCAAACAGGAGTACAGGACCTTTACCATGCGGGCTTGACAGCTATCTCAACAAAATACTCAATGCCAGGAGAACTGTAGAAAATCTGGTACAGTCTCAAATCATATCATATAAACAAGGCACACTGTAGAAAATCCGGTACAGTGGCAAAATCACAGAGCCCCGTTCCAGTCCCTCTCACTGTTCAAGATTTGCAATCTAGGGGGTGACAGTACTATTCTAGTTCCGGGTGTAGAACTTACCACGGCATCGGATCGGCCCATCCTTACCCCATATGGAATACGTTCCACCTAGAAAGTACTCAAGGCTTCTTGACATTTCACCGCCATTGCCTTCTCCTAATGCAATCTCCTCCTAAGTATCCCTGATACCCATGGTATCTTCCTCTCCACTACTTCACACTCATTGCTCACCACATTCGTCAATGTCTTTTTAAGAGTTTTAGAGTTTTAGTTATTACCCTAAGGTCGGCTCATCCTTGGTGCATCCCTTCAACGAGTCCCGACCACTAATTTACAACATTACTTTTCTTTTCTTCTCTTAACATAGCACAGAGCTGGGATAGCATAGACATACTTGCATCTCATTTCATAATCTTTCTCAAAATAACCACATATCTCTTTTTGGAACATCAGCCCTCTGGCTTCACTTTCACAACTGAAGAGCCCAACTCAACTCATATCACATCTCATTTCAGTAACATCAGCAGAGGAGCAACACTCAACTCATATCACATCTCATTTCAAGTAAACAACAACAACATTACTTTCCTCAGCTTTGGCTCATCAGCCTCATTATCATCAGCTCTGGCTCATCAGCCTCATTATCATTAGCTCTTGCTCAATGTAACACTCTCAATTTAGATATGTAATATAATGTGAAATCATGCCAAGTTATTTTAAGAATTATTAAGTTTAGGAAGAGGTTTTGTGTAGAATATCAAGTTTGGATTGGATAGAAAGCTTATGGAAATGCATTAGGGATAGAAAATCATCAAAATATGACTTTTCCACTAAGTAATCGATTACTTGGAGGGTCAGTAATCAATTACAGGGGCCCTGGTGAAAACACTAAAAAGTTGCAGCAATTCTAATCGATTACCTCATATGAAGTAATCGATTATCCTGAGTTTTTGAGCTGTAATCGATTACTTTCAGGGCATTAATCGATTACTTGTGCCCTGCTGAATGTATGGAGGAATGTTGCATCAAAGGTTAATCGATTACTTGGGGGTGAGTAATCGATTACCACAACAAAAATCTGGAAAAAAAATAAGGAGCACGTGTCATCTTGGGCGTGGCTTAAAAGCCTTAACAGTGAAGCAGATCAATCTTAGCCACTTGTTCTAAGATAGGGCTTATAGATAAAGAGAGAAATAAAAGAAAAACAACATAGCAACAAATCAAAGAAAATCATTTTCCTCTCTCTTCCTCCTCCATTTCCACTCGAGTTCCTCCCTCCTCCACCATAGGGTCTCAATTTTCTTTCCTCAAAATCAACCAAGAACTAGTGATCCTTGCCTCTCATCATTGCAACTTCTTATTTCTCATCTCAAGGTAAGAGTTTAAGTTTTGGTTTTCTCTCTCCCTCTCTCAAATTCGTCCCTTCTTTCTCTCTCTCTACCACCAATGGTGATCTTTAATACTAGACTATGGAGACTCCATTTTTCTTTGAATCTTGACATGAACCATGTTATAAATGACAATCCTTTCACCTTATGACTTTTGTTTTAGGTTCTCCCACTCTTTTGTTGATTATAAGTTTTTGGTGGAAAAGCTAAAGTTTAGAGCCAAGCTAAATCTTCCTATCTCTAAGAGTTGAGGTAAGGAGGTTTGTGTTACCATATTCTAGGGGGTAGGTTGTATTGTGTATATAATGGGTTGCCAAGAGATTATGTGTTAGTTAAGGGTTAGAAACCTTAGGATAGATAACATGGTATAAAAGCATTTAAATGTATTATGTGGTGATCAAATGTAAATATTGGTATTTATGTGGTGATTATATGTGATTATTGATACTTGGTTGATGTGGTTTGATGTTTTGCAAAATTATGTTGGACCTGGGAATTATAAGATGAATATGAGTGAGATAATTGAAATGAAGATGATTTTATTGTTGGTGGTGCCTTGTGTAATTAGAAATTAAAAGTATAATGGGTTTATAAAATCTATAAATTAATGGAAGAGATTACAAGGAAATGAAATATGTGAAATAAGTTGTTAAAAGATTTAAAGGAAAAAGAGTGTGTGACCCAGATCTTGTAAGACGTTGTCCTTAGGAGACTGTACGCATAGATCGCGTAAGACACACATTGTGTGCAGCTGTAAGACGTTGTCCTTAGGAGACTGTACGCAGTTATGGGCACACACATCATATATTAATAAAGGTATAATTGGATTGTGACTCTCCAGATCTTGTAAGACGTTGTCCTTAGGAGACTGTACGCTTAGATCGCGTAAGACACACATTGTGTGCATCTGTAAGACATTGTCCTTAGGAGACTGTACGCAATGATGGACGCACCTTCTGATTTTGGGAATCCAGGTCTTGTAAAGCATTGTCCTTAGGAGACTGTACGCATAGACCGCGTAAGACACACATTATGTGCAGCTGTAAGACGTTGTCCTTAGGAGACTGTACGCAATGATGGATCCCCGTGATAAATTCTAAAAAGCTATGTAAAACTCCGAAGAGTATGAAAAGGGAAGATTGTGAAAATTAATAAGGAATGAGAATGGGATTATGGTTGACTAAGCTGGAATTAAATGCATTCATGTTTTATGATATCTTGAAATGGACTAAATGTATATTATGTGTACATGCCTATTGTCTGGGAGTGCCTTATTGTGAATTGTGCTTTATCTGGATATATGTGTGTGGCTTGGTGGTTCAGTATAGCATAATAGAAACTGCTTCCCTATTTTATTGTGTAATACTCACCTCCTTACCATTTTTCAGGTACTGAGTCGGAGTTTACACCAGGACCGACCGAGCAGGATTACTCTCCCTCACAGGGAGAGTAGGGTTATGGGTTTCTTTTAGATGCACTTACTCACCTAAGCCTCACATATTCCTTTTGATGTATATGTGATGTCCATATTTTTGAGTGAGGCTTAGGGTGTTTTATTTTTGGCCATAGTTTATGTTAATTTCCCTTGAATTCAAATACTTGGTCTTTGATGGTACTCTGAAAACTGATGAATTGTTTTGGTCCCATGGGGCAATTATATGATGCATATATTTATACTTTGAGCCCTGTTGGCTTCTGTTTCCATGTCGTGAATGTGTTAATCAGGTGGAAAAATTTAGAAAAGTCCGAAAACAAATGAAACTCCGTCCGTTTGACGGTTGATTTTAATATAACAAAAAGGAATTTTTAAGTCTGTATTTTAATATAAGGGGAATTAAGGGTAATTAATTAAAGGGTGTTACATTTATGGTATCAGAGCAGTTTCTCCTCGCCCTTGGAATTATGTAAACTCCACATGATTACTCACCTAGCGAGTAATGGATGCTCATAGTAAAAGTTTAGGAATTTAGTAGTATGATTATAGTATTATATATACTTTTAGTATTTAAAGTCTTACTGGTCTGCTCTCTTTGGTTAAGCAGTATGGCTGGAAGAAGGGCTGCCAATGATGGGCTTGCAGCCATTCTGGAGCATCTGTCACAGATGCAGCAGCAGCAAGGAGAGCAGATGGCTGCTGCCGCAGCAGCTGCAGCTCTGCAACCAGCTCCAGTAGAGGTGGACTGGATGGCTAGGTTCCGCAAGAATGATCCACCTCGTTTTGAGGGTGGAAATGACCCTGATGGAGCACAGAGATGGATTCAGGAGATCGAGAAGATCCTCCGCTCTATTTAGCCACCCGTAGAGCAACATGTTCGGCTGGCGGAGTTCATGCTAACCAATGAGGCTGAGCATTGGTGGGATCAACAAAGGAGGGGATTGGTGGCAGCCAATCCAGTTGTTTCGTGGGAGGTATTCAAGGATCTCTTCTTAGGGAAGTATTTCCCTGAAGACGTAAGGAGGGAGAAGGAGATTGCATTTCTCTAGCTGACACAAGGCTCCATGTCAGTTGGGGATTATGCAGCTAGATTTGAAGACCTTATTCAATTCTCTGACTATCGGGATGCTAGTGAGCGCGGTTAATGCGTCAAGTTTGAGTCGGGACTCAGGACTGATATTCGCCTCTCGTGCGAATATCACAATATTGACAACTTGGCCCGTTTAGTTAACATGGCGAGCACTTATGAGAAGGGGCTTAAGAGGAAAATGGCTGAATACAAAAGCAAGTCTGTGCAGAAAATTGGTGGTCCTGTAAGGGGCAAGGGTGCGGTGCAGCGACCAGGCCCCTATCCACAGCCTAGATCAGGCCCTATAGGGGGTTCTTCTGGTCCTATTCCGCCTTGTCCTCATTGTGGCAAGCAACATAGAGGTGTGTGCTGGAGTCTGAATCAGAATCAACCAAATGTTACCTGTTTTAAGTGTGGACAGCCTGGTCATGTTTCAATGAATTGCCCGAAGAATGTTGTTAAGAAAGAAGCCAATGTGACTAGGGCGCAGAGGGTTGGAGATGGACGCCCACTTCAGCGGGGGAAGGTGTACACTCTAGACGGAGAAGAGGTGACTGAGGCTGATGAGCTGATACGAGGTATTGGCCATATAAATGACATTGCATGTGGTATACTTTTTGACTGTGGAGCTACACACTATTTTATTTCTGTCAATTGCATGGAAAGATTAAAATTGTCTGCTGTTGAGATGCCATTTAAGCTGTCTGTGTCTACCCCTACTAATTCAGCTGTGGTTACATCCCTGATGTGTTTGGATTGCCCACTCTGAGTATTGGATCGGGAATTCTGAGTGAACATAATATGTTTACCTTTAACCAAGCTGGATATTATTCTAGGCATGGACTGGATGCCCCAGAACCGTGTCCTTCTTGATTGTAGTCACAAGTCAGTAATTTTCTGTCAAGTCTCGGTGTCGGCTATGGATGATGAGGAAGCATCAGACATCAGTAAAATCCCAGTGGTTTGTGAGTTTCCGGATGTCTTTCCTGCTGAAATTCCCTGACTACCTCCAGCCAGAGAAGTAGAATTTGGCATTGATCTTATGCCTGGTGCCGGCCCGATATCTAAAGCGCCTTATAGAATGGCCCCTCCAGAGTTGGAAGAATTGAAGAAACAGTTGGAGGAGCTTTTGGCTAAGGGGTTCATAAGGCCCAGTGTTTCCCCGTGGGGAGCTCCTATCCTCTTTGTCAAAAAGAAGGATGGAAGTGTTCGTATGTGCACTGATTACCGGCAACTAAATGTGGTGACAGTGAAGAATAAATATCCGCTCCCACGCATTGATGATTTGTTGGATCAGCTTAGGGGAGCTGCAGTTTTCTCAAAGATTGACCTCCAATCTGGATATCATCAAATCCGTATCCGAGAGGAGGACATTCCCAAGACTGCTTTTAGAACCCGGTATGGACATTTCGAGTATGTGGTGATGCCTTTTGGCCTCATGAATGCTCCTGCCATCTTCATGGATTATATGACCAGGATCTTCAGGCCGTACTTAGACTCATTTGTCATTGTGTTCATTGATGACATTCTTATCTATTCCAAGAGCCCGAAGGAGCATGAAGAGCATTTGAGAATGGTGCTCCAAGTTCTCAAAGACAAGCATCTTTATGCGAAGTTTTCTAAGTGTAGTTTTTGGTTGGATGAGGTTCATTTTCTGGGACATGTGATTTCTGAGAAGGGTGTGGCTGTTGACCCTTCTAAGGTGGAAGCGGTGCTTAAGTGGGAGAGACCCAAGTCCATTACTGAGATCAGAAGCTTCCTTGGTATGGCTGGGTATTATAGGAGGTTCATTGAGGGGTTTTTGAAACTAGCCCTTCCTTTGACCACTCTTACGCGGAAAGGTGTTCCGTTTGAATGGTCCCCAGAATGTGAAGATAGCTTCCAGGAGTTGAAAAGGCGATTGACTAGTTCCCCAGTGTTGATTTTGCCGGATCCGACTCAATCCTTTGTAGTGTACTGTGATGCCTCAAAACAAGGCTTGGGATGTGTGTTGATGCAGCAAGGACAAGTCATAGCCTATGCATCCAGGCAATTGAGGCAGCATGAGCAGAACTATCCCACCCATGATCTTGAGTTGGCGGCAGTAGTTTTTGCTTTGAAAATATGGAGGCATTATCTTTATGGTTCAAAGTTTGAAGTCTTTAGTGACCATAAAAGTCTCCGCTACCTCTTCGATCAGAAAGAATTGAATATGAGACAAAGGAGGTGGATGGAGTTTCTGAAGGACTATGATTTCAATCTTCAATATCACCCGGGCAAGGCCAATGTAGTGGCTGATGCACTAAGTCACAAGACTTTGCATGTCAGCAATTTGATGGTGAAGGGGATGCAATTAATCCAAGAGTTCAGTGACCTCAACTTGAACATGCAAGTGAAAGAGAAGAGCATTGTTCTAGAAATGTTGCAGGTTACCAATGACTTGATTGGCCTTATTAGAGAGAGGCAAGCCGATGATGCAGAACTACAAAAGTTGTTGGAAGGGGCATCGGGCAATGAAGAGCCCGACTTTGTTAAGGGTTCTGATGGCATTATCCGGTTTAGGGGTCGGATATGTGTTCCTATGGACTTCGAAGTTAGAAGGGATATCCTATGGGAAGCACATCGAACCAAGATGAATTTCCATCCCGGTGCAACGAAGATGTACCAAGATTTGAAGAAGATTTATTGGTGGCCAAAGTTGAAAACCGATGTAGTAGATCATGTATCTCATTGCCTAACTTGTCAGAAAGTTAAGATTGAGTATCAAAAGCCTGGTGGTCCGTTGCGATCACTTGATATCCCGGAATGGAAGTGGGATAGCATAGCCATGGATTTTGTGACGGGTCTACCTAGGACTGCTGCAGGATGTGATGCAGTTTGGGTAGTTGTGGACCGTCTCACAAAGTGTGCTCATTTTATTCTGATTCACAAGAAGTACACTCTGGAGAAGTTGACTCAGTTGTATATCAGGGACATAGTGAAGCTACATGGTGTTCCTACCAGCATTGTATCCGATCGTGATCCGAGATTTATGTCGAGATTTTGGCAGAGTCTTCAGCAGGCATTGGGTACTAAGCTAAAATTTAGTACGGCTTATCATCCGCAGACAGACGGACAATCTGAGCGTACCATCCAGACACTGGAGGATTTGTTGAGAGCATGTGTTCTGGAGCAAGCTGGTAGTTGGGAGCAGTTACTACCGTTGATGGAGTTTACTTACAATAACAGCTTCCACTCCAGTATTGGCATGGCACCATTTGAGGCTCTCTACGGCCGAAAGTGTAGGACGCCTCTATGTTGGTTCTAGATAGGTGAGAATCTGTTAACAGGTCCTGATATTGTGAAGGAAACAACTGAGAAGATCACAATGATCAAGAACAAAATGAAAACTTCCCAGGATCGCCAAAAGAATTATGCTGACAGGCGAAGGAGACCTTTGGAATTTGAGGTTCGAGATCATGTGTTTTTAAGGGTGTCTCCGGTTACAGGGATTGGTAGAGGAATTAAGTCCAAGAAACTAACTCCTCGGTTTGTTGGACCTTATGAGATCTTGGAGAAGGTTGGCCCTGTAGCATATAGGATTGCTTTGCCCCCTCATCTAGCTAAGCTCCATGATGTATTCCATGTTTCACAACTAAGGAAATACATTCATGATCCTACTCATGTGGTTACATTGGATGATTTTCCCTTGAAGGAGAATTTGACTTTTGAAGTGTTGCCCGTGAGGATTGAAGATAGACAAGTAAGACGATTGAGAGGCAAGGAGATTGTGTTGGTAAAAGTTATTTGGAGAGTAAACAATGTAGAGGAAGCTACCTGGGAATTAGAAAGCAAAATCAAGCAGTCTCATCCACGGTTGTTTGAAGAAAGCTGAATTTCGAGGACGAAATTCGGGTAAGTGGGAGAGGATTGTAACACTCTCAATTTAGATATGTAATATAATGTGAAATCATGCCAAGTTATTTTAAGAATTATTAAGTTTAGGAAGAGGTTTTGTGTAGAATATCAAGTTTGGATTGGATAGAAAGCTTATGGAAATGCATTAGGGATAGAAAATCATCAAAATATGACTTTTCCAGTAAGTAACCGATTATTTGGAGGGTCAGTAATCGATTACAGGGGCCCTGGTGAAAACACTAAAAAGTTGCAGCAATTCTAATCGATTACCTCATATGAAGTAATCGATTATCCTGAGTTTTTGAGCTGTAATCGATTACTTTCAGGGCATTAATCGATTACTTGTGCCCTGCTGAATGTATGGAGGAATGTTGCATCAAAGGTTAATCGATTACTTGGGGGTGAGTAATCGATTACCACAACAAAAATCTGGAAAAAAAAATAAGGAGCACGTGTCATCTTGGGTGTGGCTTAAAAGCCTTAACAGTGAAGCAGATCAATCTTAGCCACTTGTTCTAAGATAGGGCTTATAGATAAAGAGAGAAATAAAAGAAAAACAACATAGCAACAAATCAAATAAAATCATTTTCCTCTCTCTTCCTCCTCCATTTCCACTCGAGTTCCTCCCTCCTCCACCATAGGGTCTCAATTTTCTTTCCTCAAAATCAACCAAGAACTAGTGATCCTTGCCTCCTCATCATTGCAACTTCTTCTTTCTCATCTCAAGGTAAGAGTTTAAGTTTTGGTTTTCTCTCTCCCTCTCTCAAATTCGTCCCTTCTTTCTCTCTCTCTACCACCAATGGTGATCTTCAATACTAGACTATGGAGACTCCATTTTTCTTTGAATCTTGACATGAACCATGTTATAAATGACAATCCTTTCACCTTATGACTTTTGTTTTAGGTTCTCCCACTCTTTTGTTGATTATAAGTTTTTGGTGGAAAAGCTAAAGTTTAGAGCCAAGCTAAATCTTCCTATCTCTAAGAGTTGAGGTAAGGAGGTTTGTGTTACCATATTCTAGGGGGTAGGTTGTATTGTGTATATAATGGGTTGCCAAGAGATTATGTGTTAGTTAAGGGTTAGAAACCTTAGGATAGATAACATGGTATAAAAGCATTTAAATGTATTATGTGGTGATCAAATGTAAATATTGGTATTTATGTGGTGATTATATGTGATTATTGATACTTGGTTGATGTGGTTTGATGTTTTGCAAAATTATGTTGGACCTGGGAATTATAAGATGAATATGAGTGAGATAATTGAAATGAAGATGATTTTATTGTAGGTGGTGCCTTGTGTAATTAGAAATTAAAAGTATAATGGGTTTATAAAATCTATAAATTAATGGAAGAGATTACAAGGAAATGAAATATGTGAAATAAGTTGTTAAAAGATTTAAAGGAAAAAGAGTGTGTGACCCAGATCTTGTAAGACGTTGTCCTTAGGAGACTGTACGCATAGATCGCGTAAGACACACATTGTGTGCAGCTGTAAGACGTTGTCCTTAGGAGACTGTACGCAGTTATGGGCACACACATCATATATTAATAAAGGTATAATTGGATTGTGCCTCTCCAGATCTTGTAAGACGTTGTCCTTAGGAGACTATACGCTTAGATCGCGTAAGACACACATTGTGTGCAGCTGTAAGACGTTGTCCTTAGGAGACTGTACGCAATGATGGACGCACCTTCTGATTTTGGGAATCCAGGTCTTGTAAGGCGTTGTCCTTAGGAGACTGTACGCATAGACCGCGTAAGACACACATTATGTGCAGCTGTAAGACGTTGTCCTTAGGAGATTGTACGCAACGATGGATCCCCGTGATAAATTCTAAAAAGCTGTGTAAAACTCCAAAGAGTATGAAAAGGGAAGATTGTGAAAATTAATAAGGAATGAGAATGGGATTATGGTTGACTAAGCTGGAATTAAATGCATTCATGTTTTATGATATCTTGAAATGGACTAAATGTATATTATGTGTACATGCCTATTTTCTGGGAGTGCCTTATTGTGAATTGTGCTTTATCTGGATATATGTGTGTGGCTTGGTGGTTCAGTATAGCATAATAGAAACTGCTTCCCTATTTTATTGTGTAATACTCACCTCCTTACCATTTTTCAGGTACTGAGTCAGAGTTTACACCAAGACCGGCCGAGCAGGATTACTCTCCCTCACAGGGAGAGTAGGGTTATGGGTTTCTTTTAGATGCACTTACTCACCTAAGCCTCACATATTCTTTTTGATGTATATGTGATGTCCATATTTTTGAGTGAGGCTTAGGGTGTTTTATTTTTGGGCATAGTTTATGTTAATTTCCCTTGAATTCAAATACTTGGTCTTTGATGGTACTCTGAAAACTGATGACTTGTTTTGGGCCCATGGGGCAATTATATGATGCATATATTTATACTTTGAGCCCTGCTGGCTTCTGTTTCCATGTCGTGAATGTGTTAATCAGGTGGAAAAATTTAGAAAAGTCCGAAAAACAAACGAAACTCCGTCTGTTTGACGGTTGATTTTAATATAACAAAAAGGAATTTTTAAGTCTGTATTTTAATATAAGGGGAATTAAGGGTAATTAATTAAAGGGTGTTACACTCAACGTCATTACGATACTTTCATTCACATCATATCTTATCTCTTATCACATTCTTACGATTTTCATGATATCTTAAATCTTTCCACAATCTCAACTCATATCTTTTCTCAATGTCTTATCAAAGTTGCCTTATCCAATAAGGACTTAAACCCCAACCGGGTGATACCTCTTTCTCTTCGTGTCTTTTACTTTCAAGACTTCTTGTGTCATTATTAATACCTCATTCGTCTTCTTTTCAATCATATTTCATCACTTTCACAAACTTATTCACATCATTTCATTCTCAAGACATAACAGACGTCCATCAGCATACTATTCATACTCTTTTTAATCAACAATTCAAATATCATCATGCATAATTAAACAGATAAACATAGGCATGCTATTTCAAATCATCATCATATAATTTCATCACATAACAACATGTGGTCTTTGTCTCCTTCGTATAAGTGGCCACGCAACACAAAACAATTGCCACTATACTACTGACTCAGAACCACTGTAACACCCTCACAATTATTTAGTTAAATTAAGATTTTATTAAAATGGTAATTGAAAATTTCTGTTTAAATTAAAATACTTAATAATATTTTTCCGGAAAAATAGACAGAGTTTCCTCTGTTTTTCGGACTTTCCCAAAATTTCCAACTTGTACCTGCTTAACCTGTTCAGTCCAGCAAACTTTTAAAACACAAAACGTTTAAATATTATTCAGAAACAGATCCTAATGCCCCAATATCACAAATAGGGGCGTACAACTAATACATATCTTTAAATTACAAAATAGTAGCTTTTAACATAACTAAAACTACAGTCCACTCGTAAAATAATAAACGAACTCTCCACGTAGTGGAGGTTCAACCTGATCGGCCAGAAAGTGTGCAAGCTCCAAGCTCAAAACCTGAATAATGGTTGTAAGGGTGAGCTTTACACATGAAGTAGAAAGCAGTCTCCAGACTAGACATAATAACTGACTAAGTCAAACGCAGTTAGCATACAGCACATAAATTTCATTTAGGCAAACCCAGCATGCATCATACACAAACATTAGCCTTATTAGTATCCATTCATTTATTCCATTCATAATATCTTCGTTATGTCTCAGTTTTCAAATTTCCATTTTAATAAATCACCAGTTCACACACATACCGTCATTTATCACGTAAACACCATTTCAAATATTCACACACAATTACCCGTCCTCTTCTTTTCATTCTATTCTTTCTCGTTATTCTCTCTCCTTTATTTTGACTCTTTCTTTTACGTTGTTCTCTTTCCTTTAGTTTCACCCTTTCTCTCTTGCTTTCATTCTTTTTATCGGTTCGGCTACAGGGTCTCATGACCAGGCCACACCGCCTAACCTGCACCGAACAACTGTTTATTGTTCTGCCACAGGGTCTATTGACCAGATACATATGACATAACCTATGTCACAGGGTCTCATGACCAGATCCTTTCGACCTAACCTGCGCCATAGGGTCTCATGACCAGATCATATTATCAAACCTGCGTTGGCCACAGGGTCTTATGACCAGATCCCAAGATCTAACCTGCGTTGGCCCATTCTCTTATTAGTCTATTATCAATTGGACACAGGGTCTCATGACCATATCTCGCGATCTAACCTGCGCCAGTTTCCTTTTACAATTCATGCAGTTCTCTTTTCTCCTTTCTGTACCTTCTTTTAATTATTCTTTTCTCTCTTGTCTTTTAATATTAATTTGTTATCTCATTCGTTATTCAACACACATTTATCATACAAGCATACACAACAATTTTCACACTTTATATTTTCAATTCCCTAAGTTTATGCCATGACATTTTTAACTCTTTATATTCCTTAGTTCTCATTCTAGTTTACATCTCATACATATTTACTTTCTTTTATTTATTATTCAATTATTCAATTCATTATGCGATACAAATTTAGCACACAACATCACAATTCAACCACTTAAATGATTTATATATATCTCTTTAAATCAACCAGACATATACAGAAAAATAATCATTTATAATCATTCACAATTAACAACCAGCAAACAAACAAACATGATAACATATAGCACTTAGCCTGCATATTCAATCACAAGTATCAAGTTATAGTTCATTTTATTTACTTTCTTACTTTATATTTAATTTAAATTAATTACCCGAATAATCAATCACAAGCATACTCACATATTCTTAGCAACTATTATATACTAATCAGAAAATACTCCCTAAAGCAAGGTAAAGAACCCCTTACCTCAGGGTTCTATTAGAACCAATTTGAAGGCGTGCAGCGAGCTCCCGATTCGGCAAAGGTCCATTCGATCCCGATCCAAGCATCCGCACCGACCCGATTCGGTTGAACCCAACCAGCAGCAGCAACAAACCCCGATTCAGCAAAAACCCACATCCGCTTCGACCCGGTTCGATAACGGCGTCGGTTTGACTCTAAAGCTCCATGAGTCTCCGGTTCAGGGCACAACAAGGTGGTTTAGGCCCGGTTCACAGCAACCCGGTCGAACTCAGATCCAAGCGGCGGCACCACCATCCGTGGCAGCACACAGAGCATGGCAAGGGTGGCGGTTTTTCAAATGGAATGGAAGAGGGAAGAGTGGCGGCTGGGTCACTAGGAACAGCGGCGGCGGCAGCTTCATTTGCACAACCAGGGAAGGAGAGCGGTGGCGGTGATGGCGACGGCTCCATAGCAGTGGCGCAGCAACGAATGCGAGAGAGAGAGACATAAAGGACGGAGGAAGGTGATACTGACTTGAGGAAGCAACACGGCGGCGAGATAACCGATGGAGCAAAAGGAAACCAGAAGGTTGCGATCTTCTTCGTGGTGGTGGCGGTCCGATTTGAGGAGGGAGGGAGAGACGCGCGGTGGAAGAGAGGGAGGAAAAGCAAGGGACGGCGGCGGAGATGGAGTAAGGAGAGAGAGGGGGACGGTTTTAGGGCCGATGGCCCTTGCTGAAGAAGAAGCTGGGGAGGGAGGGTTTCGAACCCCCCTCCTCTTATTATTTTTTTTTATTTTTTTTTAATTATTACATTATTATTATTATTATTATAATAATTATTACTATTATTATTATTATTATTATTACTACTATTATTATTATTTTTCTTTTTCCATTCTCATAAATTACGAACTCACGCAAATATATCATTTAGCACATAGACACAATTTCAATATTCAATTTACCAAGTTCCTACTCTTACTTTTTAGTTGTTATATTCCTCATTTACCACTTATATGATACTCGGGATGTTACAACCACCAAGTTCCGATCTTTGAGATGATCCGGAACGTCCTAATAAATCACCCAAATACCACGGTGTCTTAGGAAAGCTTCTCTCTCACCTCTAGTCCCAGCAAATAAATGCACACGATCTCCGTGGATCCTTATCGCTGTCAGATGCTCCAATCCCCCGTCTTCACCATTCCTCATATTAGACAGAGCATGTTTATGTTATTTACTGATGTCAAGAAAGTCTCCTCTTACTCAAATACAATTCATTTCTCGTCGAAAGACTTAAAGCATAATTGTTTTCTCAAAACAACTATAATATTTTCTAGTACTTTAAGTACCTCAAAACCATTTGAAAATATCCCATAAAGTAATTTTAACTAATTGATTTGGTTGATGGTCCGTCTTGGACAGCACCTCACTCATATTTGAAAACACCGAAAAATTCACCATTTTAAAATTTGTCTTTTTCCCCAAGTCAAATACCGCTTGAAAACCATACTTCAAATCACATGAGTACACTTTTAAAGTTAAGAAACAAATCCAAACAATTCTGGACAGCAAAGAATTGTTTTGCAAGTTCTCTTTAATAAAATCCGAAAACACCATAGAAGGACTTTTTACTTTAAATAATTCTTTAGCTGAAAAGAATCACTTTCACACTTTAAAATTCAAGCATTTCGTCTTGAAACAAATCTTGGACAGCCACCAAGCACAATCCAACAATCCCAAATAAATCAAATCGAATTATCTTAAAATCAATTAATTTCAAAACTAATTACGTATTCAAATATTTTCCAAACATCAACTAACACACAAACAACAAACAATGCCTTGATAAATCCATTCACATAGTCACTTAGCATATATTCTTTCATGACTTTAATAGTTTCAAGCGTATATACATATACTTAATCAAGCCATATACTCACTAACTTAACTTGATTATAATTTAAATATTCATTTTCGAATAAACACTTTCACAATCAAACACTTAGCTTTTACTTTCCATATAGGTCATACACTTTTCACATATCAATTATTATTTAACAAAATAATTCCCTATCCTACTAAACCCTTCAAGGCCGAATCATGCATCAAGGCCAAACAACAATTATAAATTTTTCTAACATTCCATAAATCATCAAAATAGTACTTTTTCATTTTCATATTTTCCTACATTAATAAAAAGGGACCGAATTGAATAAGCCAAAATAAACCAAGATTACAAGTTCATATATTTTAAATCAACACATGAAACATACTCATAAAATGTAGTCACCATCATAGGTCATTTCATGAAGAAGATTTTCAAACCTACTTGAACATGCATTGGCCGAATCTCAACATGACAAAGACAAGATTTTTGGTTCATTTTTCAACATGCAATGATCAAGATTCATAAACCAAATCATGTACTTGCTCACACAAAATTTTAAAACATCATTTCCTTCTTCAAGCATCAACCGAGTTATCATCATCACTCAAACAAAGTTTCATTTCAAATCTCTTGCATGCATAAGGTTAAACACTTAGATCAAATCCTTTTTATACTAAAAATCATTTTTAAAGCTTGCTGTCCTAATTATTTCTTCAAAACCGTGACATGCATCAACATGCAAGGATCAAGTTTCATGCTTTGTCATAGATCAAGTCCTTTTTGCTCAAAAACAACATGCAAGACTCAAGATTAAAGCTTTTTCATAAATCAAGTGTAGATTTTAACGCTCACATATTTATTACTAAAATTATATTATTTTATTGGACTTGTAAGAAGTTTGAAAATAGGGGGGGTAGAAAATTTTTCTTTGATTTTTTTAAAAACTCCTTTCGTATCGTGATTCGTGAAAACCTTGCTTGGAATTCAGATGGGATTAATTTACCATTTATTAATAAGTATTTCCAAAAATACATTTCTAAGTTATAAAAATAGTCTTTATGAAAGTACTTTAGAAACCAGACGTTTCCGTTGTAAATTTACTTGTTACCAAATTCCAATTGCGTTAATGGAAAACATAGTGATGATAAAGTAAGAATTCTGAGAAAAGGGTAACTGGAGATATTGTAACAGTTCAGATACATAGCATTATATTACAAGTCCAGTTGTTTTCAAAGCACTCTCATAATACCTCTCGAAAATATATACATACATACAGTGAACAAAATAGGTATCATCAGAGCTTGTCGTCAATCCACTGCCACTGCTCCAAGACCACACCACCAGGCTCCGCCCCTCCAAAAGCTGTACAAGGTTTCTAATTCCTACTATTTATACTAAGCATGTCCTAGGGGTCACCCGTCCTCCACTGACTGCCAGTGGAGTACTCCACTAACTCGTCTTCGCTCCTGAGCTCAGATGGATGCTCCTCAATCCCATCGGGCTGGGTCGATGCCCTACCATTTAGTTCATGGGTAAGGGAAGACGCTGTGCATGCCGGCACAGTCCGATCGGAGTGGGAGGTCCCTCGAGGGAAAACTCGAGTGGCATAAGGATGGGAGCGAGTAGCTGTATGAAACCGCCGCCCATGAAAACGACGATTTGGTGGGGATGAGGGAGGTCCATGATAAGTGAAAAAGGGAGGTACATGCATAGTATAAACTAGCGGAATATGAAAACGTCGGGGACGGAATCGTGCTAGAGGGTTAGGGTGGTAGATAGTAATCTCCACCTCACCCTCAAACGTAGCCCGGTGGTCCTGGTACTCTCAGTCACCACCAGGTAGCGGGCGCATCTCGATGCAAAGCAGAACCCTGTCCATCACCTATAAGGGCAGGAGAGTAAGCTAAACGCCATCGCATCATGGAATAAGACTAAGTACTAACAAGCACAAACCAGCACAGCACAGATAATAATGCGAGTACAGATGAGCACACACCAATTTAATTAATCTTTATTCTTAATGCAAGTGGCATGATGCATGCTCATACAATTCTAATGCTGAGGCCTCATTCCTGACCGGGTCCAGATCTAGAGGAACAGTCAATCCACCATGGAACATATCCACATTCGGGCGCTTTTCCTCTATGGTCGTCACCATAGGTCAACGATATCCACGTTCTGAATGCTTTACCTCTCCATACCATAGGTTTATTCCAGTACCCCCTCGAAAGTATCCACATCCGCGAACGCTTTTCCTCTATGGTCGTCACCATAGGTCAACCATATCCACGTTCCGACGAATGCTATACCTCCACGGTCTCCCTACCGTAGGTGTATTCGAGGTCATGAAGCATCCCTATGCTTCGGACATGCCCACGGCCCAGCCGCGTACATCGCAGTGCAGGCTGTCCAGACAACCTACACACGAAAAAAAACATGTCTACCAAAGGTACTATCTCGTTCCTTAGATTGGGACTGGTCTATCACATTACATTCTCATTCTTTATGCATGTACAAGTATCATCATTCATAAATTCAGCATGGATACATTATCTTCTAGCATAAGTCAAGGACATAACATTACGTATCCATGCATTTATTTCCTGTCTTAGTTACCACTGCTTACTATCTAAATCATATTCGAGTGTCCTTTTCTATCCTCAACCATACATCTTCATATGACTATCACTGACATCCTACCGATGTCCAAGTCCTTATCCCACTCATGGGTCTCAATCTCTTTGTTGACACTCACTTGTCAACCACACAAGTCAGATGCTAACTCATACACTTCAGATAAGACATAGATAGAAGTTATGTCCTTTGACTAGGGTCCAATACTCATTTAGTTTTCCTTTAGTTAAGGCCTAGTTGAGATTTTAGTTTCCACTCTAGTTAAGGCTTAGTTAACTGAGACTCTGGTTTTCCTTTCAGTTAGGACTTAGTTAATTAAGGCTCTCTTAGTTCTTACTTAAGTTAAGACTTAGTTAACTAAGACCCTATTAATTTCCACTTTAGCTAAGGCTCAGTTAACTAAGCCTCCATTAGTTTCCACTTTAGTTGAGACTTAGTTAACTAAGGCTCTTTTAAGTCTTAAGTTCTCAACTAGTCCAAAACTTCACTAGTACCCATTTGTTAACTATTTTTGGGGTTTAATTCATTAATCATCATCTAGTCTTCGTTCAGCTAAGACTTAGTCAACTAATTGTCCCTTGGTCTCATTTAGTTTCCATTTAGTTACCACTTAGTTGACTAAAATTCAACAACATATCCAAGCACAACATGCATCCATGTAGATACCCAATTTTGTCCCCCCTAAACAAAAATAAATAAAAAATAATAAAAATGTTTAAAAAAAAGATAAAAAATAAAAATGAAAAAATACAAGTATGTTGAAAAAGTATATTTTGTAAAAAATAAAAAAAACGAAAATCAAAAAAATCAAAAAAAGATAAGATAAAAATGTATTTTGGTAAAAGATTTGTGTTAATTTTTGTGAGGACAAAGATAAAAGAACTATTTTGTTAAAAAGATTTGTTTTTTTTTTTATAAAAGGATTATCGTCAAATTTGTTTTTATTTTAAAAAATTGGGAGTTTTTAACAAAGTTTGAAAGATTTGATTAAAGAATAAATCAGGGAATATTCCACTGGGCTCTCAAAGCCTGTTGGAGAAACCCTATTTTTCTTAACCTTATTTTTCCTATAAATAGAGCTCTCCTCCTCACAATTTAAAAATGGAATTTTTACACACACAATTTTGAAGACACAATTTTTAATATAGTCAGTTCAAAACATTTTTTTTCCTCCGGTTTCCGTACTAAATAATGCTCCCGTGAGCCTTCAGACTCATTCCTTTTTTGGGTTTTCGTGCCATATTTCCCTTCGTCATTCTTGGTCCCTCCGTTTCCAGCCAGAGTTGCTACTATTCTTCATTTCTATACCAGGTACTTCTTCTTCTTATTTTTTTATTACTTTTGTAAATGTTTTTTTATTGATAAATAATAATTAAAAATGTAATTTTTTTATTATTTAAATTGATTATGTTTTGGTAAGTCAATTTTTCTCACCAAAACATAACATAGCGATGGGATCTCTTGGACTTACTACTATTCACACCAAAAATAAATATATAAAAATAATAAGAACTAAAAATGTAGATTTTTTAGTTTCTGTTTTAAATTTGTTGCATTTTGGTAAGTCGATTTTTTTTTCCCAAATATAGTGGAGAGATCTCTCTGGCTGCCTCTCCGCACAAAAAATATGCATATAAAAATATTTTTTTTAGAAAATAAGTTGAAAAAAATTAAAAATATTAAAAGACAAGAACACTATTTTTTTTAACAAAAAAATTAAATTAGATTTCATTAATTAATTACTAACAACAAGCGTTTTGGAAATCCACCTTTTCTTGACTAAATGTGAAGGTCTTGTGCATGTTTCTCTTCGCATCAAAACCC
The DNA here is from genome assembly GCA_037953625.1 of Crotalaria pallida. Lineage (NCBI taxonomy): Eukaryota > Viridiplantae > Streptophyta > Magnoliopsida > Fabales > Fabaceae > Crotalaria > Crotalaria pallida. The sequence goes on along the minus strand of CM075649.1, from coordinate 91,843,578 downwards.
TTTTTATAAAAAAATAAAATTAAAACATTAAGAACTAGGTAGCCTTGATTCCTCATTTCATGAGGGTACGTAGGATCAGGGGCAACCTTGTCAGGCATAACAATAAAAAACAAATATTTTTTTGGCAAACCAATTATTAGGTCTTTTAATTAAAATCAATCAAAGGTAGCGTTTTCGAATGGGCGAACGGGGTGCTAATACCTTCCCCGGCTCGTAACCGACTCCTGAACTTGGAATCTATCTAGTTCGAGACCAATCTTATCTGTTTTAATTAATAATTATTTTTTCCGCGTTTTTTGCAACAAAATGCGGTGGCGACTCCAAATTGGGTCAATCGACCCCCACTCGTAGGCGAGGCCCCGAGGGCGACCTAGGACCCCGGTCGCGACAATCCAAATAAAACCAACTCCAAGACAAGTAAACCAAACCATCAACCAAGCAATAAAAATGGCCTCCAAGCCAAAAACAAGAACTGCCTAGTTCCCTTGAGCCTCATGGTGGCTCGAACCTAAAATTTCTAAACTTAAATCTTATTCTAGCAAAGGAGTAGCTTCTCTCACATACCTTTCAAGAACACACGAAATCTTTTGAGCTCAAAACTTCGATTCCTCTCGTAAACTCCAAACCGTGAACTCACACCTTTGATACTTGAAACTTGAGCTTGATTCTCCTAGACTCCAAGAGCTCCATGTGATACTCCAAGATAAGGAACTCAAGGTTTTGTTTATGGTTTGGCCGTGGGTTTTTCTTTGAGGATAAAGGTTAGATGTTGGATTTTCTTCAACACAAGAGCTCATGCATGTGACATATTCATGATCAAGGGTTAGAATATGTTAAAGTTTCTTAAGTTTGATGAGAGTTTAGGCTTGAGTAAGGGTGATGGTGGTTGTGGTCGTGGAGAAGAATAAGCAAGAAGATGGTGATGGTAGTGTGTGTGGCGCGAAGAAGGACTAAAGAAAGAAGAGTTCTCTCAACATGTAACCTTATATAGAAGTTGGTAGTGGATGATTAGGTGGCATGGTGGGCTAAGTGGTGGTCCTTGGTGCCGCCACCTCTTAACTTCATGCAAAAGGGTGGTGTGTGGTGGTGACACCTCATCTTGGCCCTTCATGCACCCAACAAGATCACGCCACCTCACCTATGCCATGCACACAAACACACGGCTCCTCCACTTTCTCCACTTCACACACACCACTCACTTAGTCAACTAAGCCTAAACTAATTTCCTCATGGCCTAAGTTTAGTTAACTAACCCTTAACTAAAATATTCAAGGCTAACGTTTAGTTAACTAAAGCTAAGCTATTTACTCATTACTAAAACCATTAGTTGACTAATCTTAATCAACTCACAACTACCCAAGTCTAACTTAGTTAACTAGGTCTTAGCTAATTCCCATAATTAAGGCCATTAGTTAACTAAGCAAAAGCTAGACTCCAAGCTAAAGCTTTTTAGTTAACTAATCTTTAACTAACGCCTTGACTAAACTCTTAACTAAACCAAACCTTAGCATATAAAGCACATCCGGCAAGGCAAAACATTCATCTGTTAAAACATGAGTCATTCATTACATTATTCGGGAATCAAAATTCCGGGGTGTTACATAGATCATCACATGCATGCACTTAAATCAACTAATCCAAGCATAAAACCAACATGCAATCATCAAGGTCTTAGCTTTTTCACAAAATATGCAAGGATCAAAATAATCATAGATCAAAATAAACATTTTCAACTTATTTTTCAAAGAAGCATAAAAATAACTTTTCAAGATCAAACATCAACATGCATGTACTTAGATCTTACACATCAAGTCATAAAATTAACATAAAAATACAAATCAAAGATAAAAAACCATTTCAAGTAAAAAGGGACCAAAACCGTGAGCATCATCAAGTTGATGCATGTTCATTTCTTTGATTTCACTCTTAGATCCAAATAGAAATAGGTGTAGAAAGTCATGAGAAGAAAGAAAATACACATGCAAAAGAAAAGAGAATTACAAAGCCTAAGAGAAAATCCTAACCAACACAACTCTTCAAGATTTCAAGCCACACACCTAAGATTAAGGTCTTCTAGCCTTCAAATCACTTGGATCTTCAAGGAAAATCTTGAATCAAGCTTGATCTTCTTCTCCCTCTCTTCTTCTTCCTCACGGACCTCTCTCTCTTTCTCTCTCTCTCTTTAGTTCTAAGAGTTGGATGAAGCTCTTAGATGGTGTTTGGTGTGAAATGAAGAGGAAGGAATGAAATGGTGCAAATTAACTAAGCCAAGCCCTATATATACAGGCAACTCGTGATTTCTCTCTTTTGCCCCCATTTAAATTTCGGTCCATGTGTTAAGGTGGAGGGAAATTTTTCCAATTGAGAAGTTTGCATGGGTGAATCTTATCAAGGAGACATCAAGGAGTAATTTAAGGCATTAGGTCTTATCACACATCATTTTGTTTTCTACATCACATCTCCTAATTTATTTTCCATGGATTAAGTTTTACTTTTAATTTTCTTAACCTAGAAGAAAATAAACTCTCCTACTCTCTCTTCATGCATGTTTGCCACCTATACACACTTATACACAATTTTAAATTTTCATTTTTCTAATCACACTCATCATACAAATATTTAAAGTGTTATGCCACCTTAAGGAAAATAATATGGTGCAAAGAATTCATACATCAAACAAACATTCACATACACCTCACATCAAATACTCATTTTATTTTAAATTCACTTTATAAGATTACAGAAAATAATTTTCCCTTTATAACATGACTATCACCCACAATAGTGAATAAAAATTCTAAAATACACACTTTAAATAAAACAATTAACTGAACTACTTGGCTATAGATATAGCCCTCATTTCATTTTCTAAAATCATGTTTTCATATATAAAAGAGATCCTCAAAATGAAAAATTCATTAGGGATCAAAAACTATTTTTCATGATCAATATCTTCAAAATTCGTACTTCACAGATCTGAGAAATAATTTTCGTAAATCAACCCATAAAATTATAAAAGTTACATTTTTGAAATCTACATTTCAATACGATCGTTTTTTATATAAAGATCATAAAATTCGAAGTTACAGTTAAAGAGTTATGAATTTCTGAAGTTTGTTAAATCTATTAAAGTTCACAAAGAATTCGACTTCTCAAAGAAATCCCAAATAATAAAACCATCTAATTTGAGTTCATGAAAATATTTATTTTCACACAAATACATCTATCGTTGATAAAACATATTTCAAAAATTCGTTTAAAACAGACGAGGAATTTGTGGGTCGTCACACTTGGTACCTATCATGACTGCGAAGGACGGTCCTTTGGCAATGATCGAACCCTAGAGAGAAGGGTACGCATAGATGAGTTGCGTGATCTGTCGAGATGAAAAGCGTTTACTCCAAATTGCTTTCCTTTTATTAGAGAATTGAATGAGATGAAGGGTTGTATTTGAGAATGATATTGGATCCAGACGAAAAGATTGAGATTAGAATAAATGCATCATGCCACTTAATTACAAGAGAATTGTGTGAAAATTTGGGTGAGCACTTATATATGCATTATTCTCTTATTACCTGATTCCTTGTGATTGTTATTTCTAGTAAGCAGTCTTTGGAATATCTTCCTTCTTCACACGGATTTGATGATAACCCGATCTCAGATCAATTCTTGAAAACACAGAAGCTCCTTTCACTTGATCCATTAAATCATCAATCCTCGACAACGGGTACTTGTTCTTGATCGTAACCTTATTGATCTGCCTATAATCAATGCACATCCTCATAGATCCATCCTTGTAACATCCCCAATTTCTGATGTTCGTTTAGAATGGTTATTAGAGGTAAATAAGTATGTGCTTAAGTGTTTAGAATGTAGTGTTTAGCTAAAAGTAGGCTTGTATGAGGTAGAAATAGGTTAGAAAAGGTTTAGAATGTAGAGAAAGGAACATGTTAGGTTAAACTTGTGGTTTAGAAAGGTTATTTAAGAACTAGGAACATAGGTCTTTAGAAAATTAGGAATAGAAGATCCATAGCTCTAAATGTAACATCCCGAATTTTAATTCTAATAATAATTAGAATAATAGTAAGATTTGGAAGTAAGGATCATCCTAGAAGGGATTTAAAATGATGGATTAGGAGTGCTTTGAGTGCCATATAGGAGCCAAGGAGCATTGGCATCGAAAAGCAAATTTAAAGAAGACCAAACGAGTGTTAAAAATCGATTTTTTGGTGTTATAAACACCCGACGTTAGGAAATTCAAAATAAAAGATTTAAGACTCAAAACACAATTCCCACCGTTGGATATGAAGGTATGATTTTTAGGAAGTTACTCGTCAAATTTGAGCAAGATCCGACGGTGAACGAAGAAGTTATGGCTATTTGAAGTTGGGAGAAAATAGTTGAAATACTCGAGTATTTTGTGTCAAAATACTCGAGTATTGGAAGAAATACTCGAGTATTCTGCGGTCTGCAACATTAAATTCGTGTTTTGGGTGCTGAAACTCCCATTTCAACCCCTCCCTCTCTCTCTCCGCCCAGCACCACCTCCAACCACCACCACCGGAGCTCATGGCCGCCACCCCACCTCCTTGTTCCTCCTCCTCCTCATAGACCCTTTCTTTCCCTCTCCTCCCTCTTAGTCTCCTTCTCTCTCTTTCCCTCATCTCTTTCCCTCTCCTCCTCCTTCCTCCGGCGGATCCGCCGCCACCGGAGCCGCCCCAAGAGTCACCACCCATCACCACCTTCTTCCTCCTCCATCTCTTTCTCTCCCTATTAAGCTCTCTCTCCATTGCCTCACTTTCTCTCTCTCCCTCTCCACCCACACATACCGCCGCCACTACACCGGCCAATCACCACCACCGTCGACCCAGCTTACCGCCGCCGCCATCAAAGGCCCCTTTCTCCCTCCTTCCCTTGATCTCTCTACCATGCTTTCTCTCTCCTCCCGGTGTCGAAGAGCAACACCGTCACCGTGATCGAGATCGATAGTCCCCACCGTGCTTGGAATCGAAGATTGGGGAAGCTTAGGATCAAGCTTGAGCCGAGCTAAAGCGTGAGTCGGGGAGTAAAGCGCCAGATTTAAAGTTACCCCTCACTATCACCGATTAAGGTAAGGGACTTCATTACCAGTCCTTAAGGAGTGTATTTCTGGGTAGTTATATCCATCGCTAGGACCGGGGGAAATGTTAATTGTTAATGAACCTTAGAGTAGCCCGCTAATAATGAAGGAAGATAATTAGGAAAGAAAATTTAGTTAAAGAAGAGTTGAAACAATTAGCAACGAAATAAACGGAATAATAAGAAAGAAATAAATAAACGGAATTATAAGAACGAGTGAGTAGCGTAAGTGAGAAAAGGGAGAAATTAGAGATTAACTATGGAGAGCCGGAATTAAATAAAGAAAGTGTAGGAATGGGTTGAGAACTAAATTAGGATAAAATAAGGTTAATAGAAATAAATGGAGTGATTGAGTAATTAGCCATTAGAGGAAAGAAATAAACGGAAAATAAGAAAAAGAGAGTTAACGGAAGAAAAAAGAAATAATATAATTGGTTCTAAATGCATGAGCTAGGTATTATTAAATATAAGTGATGTAGGAAAAAGAAACAAAGGAAGAGAAGAAGAAAAAGAAAAGAAAGAGAATGGAATTAATTGAGAGTTAGCAACAAGAGTTAAAATATAAAGCATATGACCAAGTTAGGTAGAGTTAATTAAAGGTAAGAATAAACTAGTAAAGTGAAATATTGAAACTAGTGGAAAGTAAATAATGTGATGATAAGTCCCTAAATAGCGGAATGAGAGGAAAGAGAATAACACATTAAACCAGAAAAAGAGGCTGAGAAACAGAAAAAGAGAAAGAAAGGTAAAAGATAAAAATCCGATGCGGGTCTGAGAAGGCGTATCGGCATCGATGCGAGCCTGTGAGGGCGTGTCGATTGAAAAGGAAAGATGAAAGTCCGATGCGGGCCTGAGAAGGCGTATCGGCATCGATGCGAGCCTGTGAGGGCGTGTCGATTAAAAAGGAAAAGTGGAAGTCCGATGCGGGCCTGAGAAGGCGTATCGTCATCGATGCGAGCCTGTGAGGGCGTGTTGATTAAAAAGGAAAAGTGGAAGTCCGATGCGGGCCTGAGAAGGCGTATCGGCATCGATGCGAGCCTGTGAGGGCGTGTCGATTAGAAAGGAAAGATGAAAGTCCGATGCGGGCCTGAGAAGGCGTATCGGCAACGATGCGAGCCTGTGAGGGTGTGTCGATTAAAAAGAATAAGAATGGAAAATGAATAAAGGATATGGAGTGTATGCAGATCACTGATTTGTGGTTGCATACACTGTGCGTAGATCTCTGATTTGAGGTTACGTATAAGGGAAAAAAAAACGAATAAAGGAAAATGGAAAGGATAAAGGGTAATGAGAATGAAATAAAAAGGAAATTTAAATGGAAATACAAATGGAAAATGAGAATAAAAAGGAAAATAACGAAAGTAATGAGGAACAAGAATAATTAGAGGTTAGGGATTATCTAAAAGTAAACAATTAGAAAGAAAAAGAATTGGGAAACAGTTAGGAGGTAAAAAGGAAAAGAAGAGCATAAATTAATTAGTATAGCATAGGCTTGAATGGTCTTGGTGTGTCGTATATATCTTCTTAGAAATCTCTCTTTTAAGTTCTGTGTGATGCTTCCCCTGTGTGGTTAATATTTTTCAGGTACACAAGTGGAGCATACACCAGTGCTAGCCGAGCAGGATTACAAGTTCCACTACGTGGAATGTATTTTACTTATTTTGGAGTGGATAATTACTTTTTGTGAATTATTTATGAATTAGTAGCTTGCCCTGAAATTTGTATCCATCGGGCGTTAGGATCTGTTGTAATTATTAAACTATTGTTGTTTACGTTTTTAAACAATTCTGGGCTGACAGGTTTTTAGAAGAAAATTTTTGGGAAGTCCGGAAAACAGAGGAAACTTTGCCGGATTTTCGTAAAACCTTCTAAAGAAATTTAAGTATTAAAAAGAAATTTTCAAACTCCGATTTTAATAAAACCTAAAATTCACTAATAAAAGTGAGAGTGTTACATTTTGGTATCAAAGCAGTTTTTCCTCGGCCTTTGGAGTGTGGACTCACATCTCCGATTGTAACATCCTAAGCTTTTATTTAAATGAAATAATTATTAAAAATCTTAGAAAAATAGGAAAAGTGATTTAATGAATTTTGGTAGAGATGTGAGTGGTGATTATAAGTCCTAGGAGTTGTATAGAAGGCAATTGTGGCTTTGGGCAAAGTCAAATAAGCGAGATCGGGAGTTAAATCGGCGTTTTAGATGTTAGAAATCGACCGAAAAGAGAAAATTAGAAATTTATTATAGGATGCTAAGAAAATAAATTCCACCGTTGGATGTGAAGTTTATGGGGTGAAGAAGCTTGTCTAAAAATTTGGGCCCGATCCGACGGTTAACGAAAAAGTTACGGCGAATCGAAGTTTGGAAATTCTGGTGCACGCCCAGGCGCACCGGTTCACGCCCAGGCGCACCACTGTTTATTGGTGCACCAACTCAGGAGCTTTTTCGCTCAGGCGCACCATTCCGTTCGCTCAGGCGCGCGCAAATCGCACCAGCTGCACCAGAAATCGCGTGTTGGCGCGCCAAAACTCCTGCTGACTATATGAGCCATGCACCAGCTTGGTGCTGGTGCTGATCGTGCGCCCAAGCGAGCCTGGCATGCGCCCAGGCGCGTGGCGTAGATCTGGACAGATCTAGTCCATTGAAATTGAACTTGGTGGCTAAGTCAAGGATTTCAGCCACACGATTTCCAGCAGAACCAAGGCAAAAATTAAGGCACCAAACACACCTCATTTCACCACCTTTCATCACCAAACAACTCCATCAACTTCATCCATTTTCTCTCCATCTCCAACACATTTCCATCACCAAACCACCATAAGCACTTGATTCTTGGGCACTTCAACCCAAAATCAACCAAGCTCCACCAAGTCTTGCACCATGGAAGTGGGATAAAGCTCATTCCTTCCTCCCTTGGCTCTCACGAATCACTCCCACCTTCACTCTTCTTGGTTTTTCAATTTTTCACCATTGATTTCGGTAAGTAGCTTCATGCCATGAGTTATTTTCCTCTCCATCTCAACTTTCCTTGACTCATAGAAATTGAGCTCTAAAACCCTAGGATTCTTGCACTTTTTGCTATATAGGGATTGTGTTTCATGCCTTCCAACTCAAACCAAGGCAAGGACAAAGATCATTCCTCTTGTGCTCTATCAAATAGGGTTGTCTATCATCATTTCATCATTTCCTTATCGAGGTGGCAAGCTAGACTTAGGAAGTTCAAGTTTCCAAGATTTTGAGCTAGGGCTCACTAAGGTTCTATTTACTCTTTGCTAATTTAAGGTAAGGAGTGGGTTATAGTGAGTATTACCGTACTCTGGGGTTTAGTTTACAATATGCATATAATGGGTACTAAGACTTTTGTGTTAGTTTAGGTTGATATGATATAGAATAATTGTTAAAAATAGAATTTATGACTTAGGGAAATTATTTTGATGTTGATATGTGTCATCTTGATATTTGGTAATTGTTGATAATTTGAATGCTTGATTTGTGAAATGACTGAGATATTATGTTGATTAAAATCCAAGGCAATGAATGATGATAATGTATAAAGTAAATAATAATGAAAGTGCAGTTGAATTGAGAATTGGTGCATTGGTAGACTAGGTGCCCCTGCCGGGTGTATCAAATTCCCCAGGGCTACGTTCTCAACCAGGCATGAAATTCCCATTAGGTTCAAATTCCTGTTAGGCATCGATGCACCAAGACTCAATTCACTGCCAAAATAAAAGACATAGAATGTGTTGAGAATGTGAAAAGTGAATGAATTCAAATAACTGAATGTGTAATTGGAATGTGGAAAATTATATGATAGCATAGCTTAACAGGTGAAGCCTTTTGGGTGAGATAGAGACCTAGTTGAGCGAGAGACCCTTGGGTGTGCCAAAGTCCTGGCAGGAGCGTTAAATTCCTAGTGATGCAAACCGGTTCTAACCGGGAGTGTTGTCCAGACGTGGTAAGTCGTTATCGCGCATGTGGTGCGAACGCAATAAAGTCGTGACTGGAATACACCGACTGAGAAATGTGATTATAAATGATGAAATGAGAATGAAAGACATTATGAGGTTAATGCATGAGAATGATGAGATAAAATTGACTTGAGAAACTAATGAATACTTGAAATTGAGTTGTGATGAATTGACTCTTATTTTGTGTGATTGAACTTTTATATGTGTATGGCTTAGTGTTGCATTATGTCTTATCTGGAAACTGCCTCCCCATTTTATGTGTAATACTCACTCCTTACTATCTCCACAGGTACTGAGGAAGAGTTTGCACAAGATCAGGCCGAGCAGGAGTACTCTCCCTCACAGGGAGAGTAGGTCACTTATTATTATGTAGGACATGGGAATGTCCTGGGCCCGATGATGTGAATCCTTTTTGTCGTGTATAAATGTAAATAGCTTTTTGGGGGCCCAGGACGACTCCTTTTGGGAAAGGGGTCTATTTTAGGGAAAAACTGTCTTCCTAACTTGTTTATATTTCTGCTAACCCTGATGTTCATACTATGATGTTTTAAACTTGTTTCTGATGCGTGAACGAAGATGCACTAGCTGATATATATATATATATATATATATATATATATATGAATAGCCCTGCTGGCTTTGAAGTTTGAAAAATATGTTATTTATCAGGTTGCAGGAAAACAGAAATTTTGGGAAAGTCCTAAAAACAAACGAAACTCCGTCCGTTTGACGGGAGATTTTCATACGAGTAAAAGTAACTAAATGTTTTTCCTAATCAATTCATAAGTCTAAAAATTAAATTTTCAAGTTGCTATTTTTAATTAAGGGTATAAAAGGGTAAATAAACTTAGGTGTTACATTTATGGTATCATAGCAGTTTCCCTCGGCCTTTGGAGTTATGAGCTACTCCAGTGATTACTCACCGAGCGAGTAATCGATAATTATAGTTTAGAGTCTAGAGTCTATCGATAGGATGTTTATACTGTTAACTATGCTATTAAGCATTAACTGTCGGCCTTGTGCATGACTAAACAGAATGGCTGGTAGACGGATCGATAATGATGGGATCCGAGCTATTTTGGAGCAGATGGCTAAGATGCAACAGGATCAGGGGAATAACATCGCAGCTGCAGCAGCAGCAGCAGTAGCAGCAACAGCAGCTGCAATGATTCCTCAACCCCCAGCTCCAGTGGCTATTGATTGGTTGGCGCGGTTCAGGAAGAACGATCCTGCAGAAGTTCGATGGTGGTTTCAATCCCGATGGTGCACAGTTATGGTTGCAAGAGATCGAGAAGATTCTTAACACTATGGCACCACCGGAAGAACAGAAGGTTCTGCTAGCACAGTATATGCTGACTAGTGAAGCGGAACATTGGTGGCAGCAAATGCGGAGGGGTTTGGAGGCGGACAATCAGGCGATTACATGGGACTTGTTCAAGAGTCGTTTTCTGGGCAAGTACTTTCCGGAAGATGTTCGGAGAGAGAAGGAGATTACTTTTCTGCAGCTCGTGCAAGGAAACATGAGCGTCGGAGAATATGCTGCTAGGTTTGAGGACCTAATCCGTTATGCGGGGAGTTACAGGGATGCCGGTGAGAGGACAAAGTGCATCAAGTTTGAGACCGGACTGCGTTCTGAGATCAAAATGGCTTTTGAATATCAGAACATCAGCAACTTGTCTCAACTGATCAACATGACCAGCACTTATGAAAAGAGCCGCAAGCAACGTGCAGCTAAGAAACGCAGCAAGAATGTTCAGAAGTCTGGAGGTCCTGTCAGGGGCAAGAGTTCGGTGCAGCGACCAGGTCCTTACTCCCAGCCTAGATCAGGCCCGGTAGTGAGTACTTATGGTCCTATTCCGACTTGTCCACATTGTGGTAGACAGCACAGGGGAGATTGCTGGAAGTTTGATCCGAGCAAAAGGGTTGTGACCTGTTTCAGATGTGGTCAGCCAGGTCACATGAGCATGAATTGTCCTAACAATGCAGTTAAAAAGGAGGTGAATGTGGCTATGGTTCAGAAAGTTGGTGACAACAGGGTGACTCGAAAGGGCAAGGTGTATACTCTGGATGGCGAGGAGGTTACTGATGCTGATGAACTGATTAGAGGTACCGGTTATGTTAATAGTATTCCTTGTGGTATTCTCTTTGACTGCGGAGCTACTCATTCATTTATTTCTTCCGATTGCATGAAGAAGTTAGGGTTGTCTGCAATAGAAATGCCTTATAAATTATCTGTTTCTACACCCACAAATTCTTCTGTAGTCACATCAACTATGTGTTTGGATTGCCCACTTCGAGTATTGGAGCGGGAATTCAAAGTGAATCTAATCTGTTTACCTCTAACTAAGCTTGACGTCATCCTGGGCATGGACTGGATGTGTCGACACCATGTTCTGATTGACTGTCATCAGAAATCAATTACTATCAGTGATCTTTCTTTATCTGCCTTGGAGATGAATGAGGAGGCGGAGATCAGTCAGATTCCGATAGTCTGCGAATTTCCAGAAGTCTTTCTTGCAGAGATTCCTGGATTACCTCCAAACAGAGAAGTAGAGTTTAGCATTGATCTCATGCCCGGTGCAGGTCCTATTTCTATAGCCCCGTACCGATGGCACCTCCGGAGTTAGAAGAGTTGAAAAAGCAGATAGAGGAGCTTTTGGCTAAGGGTTTGATTAGACCGAGCGTGTCACCTTGGGGAGCTCCGATTCTTTTTGTTAAAAAGAAGGATGGAAGTCTCCGAATGTGCATCGATTATAGACGATTGAATGCGGTGACTGTGAAAAACAAATATCCTCTCCCTCGCATCGACGATTTGTTGGACCAATTGCGAGGAGCAGCTGTATTTTCTAAGATTGACCTTCGATCGGGATACCATCAAATCCGTATCCGAGAGGAGGACATTCCTAAAACGACATTCAGGTCGAGATATGGACATTTTGAATATGTGGTTATGTCCTTTGGTCTCACCAATGCTCCGGCTATCTTCATGGATTATATGAACAAAATATTCAGGCCGTACTTGGATTCTTTCGTCATAGTCTTCATTGACGACATTCTAATCTATTATAAGAGTCCGAGTGAGCATGTTGAGCATCTGAGAATAGTGCTGCAAATTCTCAAATCCAAACAGCTTTATGCAAAGCTTTCTAAATGTAGTTTCTGGTTGAATGAAGTGCAGTTTCTGGGGCATGTCATTTCTGAGAAGGGTGTTGTTGTTGATCCTTCTAAGGTGGAAGCGGTACTTAAGTGGGAGAGACCTAAGTCCATTACTGAGATCAGGAGTTTTCTTGGTATGGCTGGGTATTATCGGAGGTTCATTGAAGGGTTCTCTAAGTTGGCTCTTCCATTGACGACTCTTACACGGAAAGGTGTTCCATTTGAGTGGTCCCCGGAATGTGAAGGTAGTTTCCAAGAGTTGAAGAGGCGGTTGACTAGTTCCCCAGTGTTAATTTTTCCGGACCCGACTCAATCCTTCGTGGTGTATTGTGATGCTTTTAAGCAAGGGTTGGGTTGTGTGTTGATGCAGCAAGGGCAAGTCATAGCTTATGCATCCAGACAATTGAGGCAGCATGAACAGAACTATCCCACTCATGATCTTGAGTTGGCGGCAGTAGTTTTTGCTTTGAAAATCTGGAGGCATTATCTATATGGTTCAAAGTTCGAAGTCTTTAGCGATCATAAAAGTCTTCGCTATCTCTTCGATCAAAAAGAGTTAAATATGAGACAGAGGAGGTGGATGGAATTTCTGAAAGACTATGACTTTGATCTTCAGTATCATCCGGGCAAGGCCAATGTAGTGGCTGATGCACTAAGTCGTAAGACTTTGCATGTCAGCAATCTGATGGTGAAAGAGATGGAATTGATTCAAGAATTTAGTGACCTCAACTTGAACATGCAATTGAAAGAGAAGAGCATCGTTCTTGAAATGTTGCGGGTTACTAATGACTTGATGAGTCTTATTAAAGAAAGGCAAGCCGATGATGTAGAGCTGCAAAAGTTGTTAGAAGGGGCATCAGGCAATGAAGAGCCTGACTTTGTGAAAGGTTCTGATGGCATCATCCGATTTAGGGGTCGGATATGTGTTCCTATGGATTTCGAAGTTAGAAGAGATATCCTATGGGAAGCACATCGAACCAAGATGAATTTTCATCCTGGTGCAACAAAGATGTACCAAGATCTAAAAAGGATTTATTGGTGGCCGAAGTTGAAAACTGATGTGGCCGATCACGTGTCTCATTGCTTAACTTGTCAGAAGGTTAAGATTGAGCATCAAAAGCTTGGTGGTCCTTCGCGATCACTTGAGATTCCGGAATGGAAATGGGACAATATATCTATGGACTTTGTGACGGGTTTACCAAGGACTGTTAGAGGATGTGATTCAGTTTGGGTGGTTGTAGACCGTCTGACAAAGTGTGCTCATTTCATTCCTGTTCATAAGAAGTACACTCTTGAGAAGTTGACTCAGTTGTACATCAGGGACATAGTGAAGTTGCATGGTGTTCCTACTAGTATTGTATCCGATCGCGATCCGAGATTTCTATCTAGATTTTGGCAGAGTCTTCAACAGGCATTGGGTACTAAGCTGAAATTTAGTACGGCTTACCATCCGCAGACAGACGGACAATCGGAGCGTACTATCCAGACACTTGAGGATTTGTTGAGAGCATGTGTACTGGAACAAGCTGGTAGTTGGGAGCAGTTACTACCTTTGATGGAGTTTACTTACAACAACAGTTTTCACTCCAGTATCGGTATGGCACCATTCGAGGCTCTCTACGGAAGGAAATGTAGAACGCCTTTGTGTTGGTTCCAGATAGGTGAAAATCTGTTGACAGGTCCTGACATTGTGAAAGAAACAACGGAGAAGGTCACAATGATCAAGAACAAAATGGAAACTTCACAGGATCGCCAAAAGAGTTACGCAGATAGGCGAAGGAGACCTTTGGAGTTCGATGTTGGAAATCATGTGTTCCTAAGAGTGTCTCCGATCACAGGAATTGGTAGGGCAATCAAATCCAGGAAGTTAACTCCTCAGTTTGTTGGGCCTTATGAGATTCTGGAGAAGGTTGGCCTAGTGGCGTACAGGATTGCGTTACCCCCTCATTTGTCAAAGCTTCATGACGTGTTTCATGTTTCACAATTAAGGAAATACGTCCATGATCCTTCGCATGTGGTTACATTAGACGATTTGCCTTTGAAGGAGAATTTGACTTTCGAAGTTCTACCAGTTAGAATTGAAGACAGGCAGGTGAAGCAGCTCAGAGGCAAGGAAATCTCTTTGGTAAAAGTGATTTGGATCAGGAACAATGTGGAGGAGGCTACATGGGAACTGGAGGACAAGATCAGGCAGTCTCAGCCACAATTGTTCGACGAATTTCGAGGACGAAATTCAGGTAAGTGGGAGAGAATTGTAACATCCTAAGCTTTTATTTAAATGAAATAATTATTACAAACCTTAGAAAAATAGGAAAAGTGATTTACTGAATTTTGGTAGAGATGTGAGTGGTGATTATAAGTCCTAGGAGTTGTATAGAAGGCAATTGTGGCTTTGGGCAAAGTCAAATAAGCGAGATCGGGAGTTAAATCGGCGTTTTAGATGTTAGAAATCGACCGAAAAGAGAAAATTAGAAATTTATTATAGGATGCTAAGAAAATAAATTCCACCGTTGGATGTGAAGTTTATGGGGTGAAGAAGCTTGTCTAAAATTTTGGGCCCGATCCGACGGTTAACGAAAAAGTTACGGCGAATCGAAGTTTGGAAATTCTGGTGCACGCCCAGGCGCACCGGTTCACGCCCAGGCGCACCACTGTTTATTGGTGCACCAACTCAGGGGCTTTTTCGCTCAAGCGCGCGCAAATCGCACCAGCTGAACCAGAAATCGCGTGTTGGCGCGCCAAAACTCCTGCTGATCGTATGAGCCATGCACCAGCTTGGTGCTGGTGCTGATCGTGCGCCCAGGCGAGCCTGGCATGCGCCCAGGCGCGTGGCGCAGATCTGGACAGATATGGTCCATTGAAATTGAACTTGGTGGCTAAGTCAAGGATTTCAGCCACACGATTTCCAGCAGAACCAAGGCAAAAATTAAGGCACCAAACACACCTCATTTCACCACCTTTCATCACCAAACAACTCCATCAACTTCATCCATTTTCTCTCCATCTCCAACACATTTCCATCACCAAACCACCATAAACACTTGATTCTTGGGCACTTCAACCCAAAATCAACCAAGCTCCACCAAGTCTTGCACCATGGAAGTGGGATAAAGCTCATTCCTTCCTCCCTTGGCTCTCACGAATCACTCCCACCTTCACTCTTATTGGTTTTTCAATTTTTCACCATTGATTTGGGTAAGTAGCTTCATGCCATGAGTTATTTTCCTCTCCATCTCAACTTTCCTTGACTCATAGAAATTGAGCTCTAAAACCCTAGGATTCTTGCACTTTTTGCTATATAAGGATTGTGTTTCATGCCTTCCAACTCAAACCAAGGCAAGGACAAAGATCATTCCTCTTGTGCTCTATCAAATAGGGTTGTCTATCATCATTTCATCATTTCCTTATTGAGGTGGCAAGCTAGACTTAGGAAGTTAAAGTTTCCAAGATTTTGAGCTAGGGCTCACTAAGGTTCTATTTACTCTTTGCTAATTTAAGGTAAGGAGTGGGTTATAGTGAGTATTACCGTACTCTGGGGTTTAGTTTACAATATGCATATAATGGGTACTAAGATTTTTGTGTTAGTTTAGGTTGATATGATATAGAATAATTGTTAAAAATAGAATTTATGACTTAGGGAAATTATTTTGATGTTGATATGTGTCATCTTGATATTTGGTAATTGTTGATAATTTGAATGCTTGATTTGTGAAATGACTGAGATATTATGTTGATTAAAATCCAAGGCAATGAATGATGATAATGTATAAAGTAAATAATAATGAAAGTGCAGTTGAATTGAGAATTGGTGCATTGGTAGACTAGGTGCCCCTGCCGGGTGTATCAAATTCCCAAGGGCTACGTTCTCAACCAGGCATGAAATTCCCATTAGGTCCAAATTCCTGTTAGGCATCGATGCACCAAGACTCAATTCACTGCCAAAATAAAAGACATAGAATGTGTTGAGAATGTGAAAAGTGAATGAATTCAAATAACTGATTGTGTAATTGGAATGTGGAAAATTATATGATAGCATAGCTTAACAGGTGAAGCCTTTTGGGTGAGATAGAGACCTGGTTGAGCGAGAGACCCTTGGGTGTGCCAAAGTCCTGGCAGCAGCGTTAAATTCCTAGTGATGCAAACCGGTTCTAACCGGGAGTGTTGTCCAGACGTGGTAAGTCGTCATCGCGCATGTGGTGCGAACGCAATAAAGTCGTGACTGGAATACACCGACTGAGAAATGTGATTATAAATGATGAAATGAGAATGAAAGACATTATGAGGTTAATGCATGAGAATGATGAGATAAAATTGACTTGAGAAACTAATGAATACTTGAAATTGAGTTGTGATGAATTGACTCTTATTTTGTGTGATTGAACTGTTATATGTGTTTGGCTTAGTGTTGCATTATGTCTTATCTGGAAACTGCCTCCCCATTTTATGTGTAATACTCACTTCTTACTATCTCCACAGGTACTGAGGAAGAGTTTGCACAAGATCAGGCCGAGCAGGAGTACTCTCCCTCACAGGGAGAGTAGGTCACTTATTATTATGTAGGACATGGGAATGTCCTGGGCCCGATGATGTGAATCCTTTTTGTCGTGTATAAATGTAAATAGCTTTTTGGGGGCCCAGGACGACTCCTTTTGGGAAAGGGGTCTATTTTAGGGAAAGACTGTCTTCCTAACTTGTTTATATTTCTGCTAACCCTGATGTTCATACTATGATGTTTTAAACTTGTTTCTGATGCGTGCACGAAGATGCACTAGCTGATATATATATATATATATATATATATATATGAATAGCCCTGCTGGCTTTGAAGTTTGAAAAATATGTTATTTATCAGGTTGCAGGAAAACAGAAATTTTGGGAAAGTCCTAAAAACAAACGAAACTCCGTTCGTTTGACGGGAGATTTTCATACGAGTAAAAGTAACTAAATGTTTTTCCTAATCAATTCATAAGTCTAAAAATGAAATTTTAAAGTTGCTATTTTTAATTAAGGGTATAAAAGGGTAAATAAACTTAGGTGTTACACCGATGGTTACTCACCAAGCGAGTAACTGATTTGTTTAGTAAGAGTCTTAGTCTAGGATTAGGATATTTAGGTTATTGATTAAGTATTCAGTCTTTAATTGGCTGTTCCCTTCATGACCTAACAGTATGGCTGGACGACGTGCCGAAAATTAGCGGATGGTTGCCATATTGGAGAATCTGATTCAAATGAATCAGAATCAGGCCCGAAAGCAGCAGAACCAAGCTGAAAACATCGCAGCAGCATTGAATCCACCACCCATTCCTGTCGAAATTGACTGGATGGCTCGATTTAGGAAATGCGAACCGCCTAGGTTCGAAGGAGGGTATAATCCTGATGGAGCTCAGCGATGGCTCAAGGAAATTGAGAAGATCCTTCACACCATGGCGCCACCTGTTGAACAAACTGTGTTGCTAGCGCAGTATATGTTGACTGATGAAGCAGAGTATTGGTGGGAACGAGTGCGAAGAGAATTGGAGGCAGCCAATCAGGATATCACTTTTGATCTGTTTAAGGCTCACTTCCTGGGGAAATATTTTCCTGAGGATGTTCGTGGGGAAAAGGAGATCGCTTTTCTGCAGCTGGAGCAGGGAAGTATGAATGTCGGTGAGTATGCGGAACAATTTGAAGATCTGATTCGCTATTCTGGCAGTTATCGGGACGCAGACGAACACACCAAGTGTATTAAATTTGAAACAGGTCTCAATGCCAGAATTCGGACTATCTTTGTGCACCAGGGTATAGCTAACCTCTCTCAGCTGGTGAATATGACTAGCACTTATGAGAAGAGTTTGAATCAGCAGGAAGCAGAGGAAAGGAGCAAGAGTATACCAAATGAAGTAGGTCTCAACAAGGGTAAGGGACTGGCTCAAGGATCAGGTCCGTACGCTGTTAACCGCATCAGAGCAGTAGTGCCAGAGAATGCGAGACAGAGTGCGACCGCTCCAAGGACAAGGCCACCATGTCCACATTGTGGAGGATTCCATACTCGTATGTGTTGGATGCTTGAACAGCTTAGAAAGGAAGGTCTCTGCTTCCAATGCGGGCAACCCGGACACCGTGCTGCAAACTGTCCTATGGGCACGTAGAACGAGGAATGAACTTATCCAAGGTACTTTTCATGTTAATGTTGCATCAACTGATTACTTTAGCGTCTTTGCCTAGAATAAGTGTGAGTAATGCAATCTAGAAGGAGTCGTTAAGTGTTAAAACCTTAGTTAGAAATTTCACCAAGCTCAATTGTGATAGTGTCGTCCTCTAATAGAGTGTAAGGTCAGGATTGGTCATCCTTTCTCTTGCACCTGTTAAAAGGTAATGCTATTATTCAATAATGCAATGATGTACACTTAATAAATGTGAGATTGGGACTGACCACCTCGGTCTTCGCGTTTATTGACATACTATATTATTGCAATCATCTAGTTGAAAAATCAGAAACAACCATCGAGGAATTCAATCCCTGTCGAAAGCCACTTTAATCCTATAGGATCTTTCCTAAGACTCATGAACAGTGATTCACAAACCAACCCCATTCAAGACACTCTTATTCTGTATTTCCACCGAGAACATTCAACTCAGTAATTGAACCACCCTTCTAACTCGTATGAGAATTTAGCCGCATGCGTAGGTATGAAGAGTCGTCATATCATAGAAAATTCGAAACCACACCGATTAGACCGATTAACGGTCAACTTAAATCCATGTACCACCTCGCCAATCAATTAAGAACCCAGTTAATCAATTCTTGGAATTAGCTTAGTTTCCTCCTTGCCTTCAACCTACTTAGGTATGTTGATAATAAGTGGGGGAGACTTGACGACTCGATTCGGATCCTATCCAAGCGACAATAACTCGTAACCATATCAAAGGCTATAGGACTACCAAATAGATAATTCCAAACGCTCTGCGGATGATCGAATGAGGGTTAAACCAGAGGAAAAACTAGACCTTGACCTTGACCCTCAAGTGGAATCGATCTCTAGGAATTCTTTAACCGAATTGGAATTGTCAAACGAATGAGAATGAAGTAGCATCGGAGTAGAATGCGAACGTGGTGAAGATTGATTCTAAAATGGACTTTGCTAGACTCACTTGAAAGAGTAGAAGGTGAACGGGATAAAAGTGAAGTCGCGAAGTGGAATCTCAATCCAGACGTTATGTCGGAACACCGCAAGTGAATATCTAAGTCTGTTGGGGACTCTGTACATTTGATAGGATCCTCGGGTGACCGAAACCAATCAATTAACCACAGGTCCATAGAAGCGCATCCTTCGACGGCTCTCTGCTGAAAATGCACTCTTTGGAGATAATCTCCATTGTTTTCTTGCTTGACATGTATCCAGTCTGTCCTGGGTCATCTTGCAAAGACCATGAGGCTCATTCTTGAGTGCTTCATGCTTCTTCTTTTCATCTTCACTCTCTTCAAGCTTCAAGCATCCCAGATGCATAGGTGAGAATTCGTCAAGTTGTAGAAACCCAGCATAGTGCAATGCCTACCGATAGATAGTCACCTACGTGTCCTCTTTTCAGCCTTGGATACCGGACGGGAACCGGTGTACTCTATTCTGAGCAACAAACGAGCATGCCCACTTGCGTGGATATAATCAAGTATGTCAATGCTAAGTGGGGGAGGATTTCAATCCAAGGAATGTGAGATGGAACTTTAATAATAAGGAAACTGCCGCTCCTGTGCAGGCAGAAATAATCCGTAGTATTAGAAGACACGCCTTGAAATAGGCATGAACCTAGCCACACCTGGAGCGGGAAATAAAAACCGAAGGGAAGTAAAAACCGTAGTCCGGAGTTTACCAATGGGATGATTCTCCATTTAAGGAACCGAACGGAATTTCGGGGACGAAATTCTAATAAGTAGGGGAGAAATGTAACATCCCGAATTTTAATTCTAATAATAATTAGAATAATGGTAAGATTTGGAAGTAAGGATCATTCTAGAAGGGATTTAAAATGATGGATTAGGAGTGCTTTGAGTGCCATATAGGAGCCAAGGAGCATTGGCATCGAAAAGCAAATTTAAAGAAGACCAAACGAGTGTTAAAAATCGATTTTTCGGTGTTATAAACACCCGACGTTAGGAAATTCAAAATAAAAGATTTAAGACTCAAAACACAATTCCCACCGTTGGATATGAAGGTATGATTTTTAGGAAGTTACTCGTCAAATTTGAGCAAGATCCGACGGTGAACGAAGAAGTTATGGCTATTTGAAGTTGGGAGAAAATAGTTGAAATACTCGAGTATTTTGTGTCAAAATACTCGAGTATTGGAAGAAATACTCGAGTATTCTGCGGTCTGCAACATTAAATTCGTGTTTTGGGTGCTGAAACTCCCATTTCAACCCCTCCCTCTCTCTCTCCGCCCAGCACCACCTCCAACCACCACCACCGGAGCTCATGGCCGCCACCCCACCTCCTTGTTCCTCCTCCTCCTCATAGACCCTTTCTTTCCCTCTCCTCCCTCTTAGTCTCCTTCTCTCTCTTTCCCTCATCTCTTTCCCTCTCCTCCTCCTTCCTCCGGCGGATCCGCCGCCACCGGAGCCGCCCCAAGAGTCACCACTCATCACCACCTTCTTCCTCCTCCATATCTTTCTCTCCCTATTAAGCTCTCTCTCCATTGCCTCACTTTCTCTCTCTCCCTCTCCACCCACACACACCGCCGCCACTACACCGGCCAATCACCACCACCGTCGACCCAGCTTACCGCCGCCACCATCAAAGGCCCCTTTCTCCCTCCTTCCCTTGATCTCTCTACCGTGCTCTCTCTCTCTCCTCCCGGTGTCGAAGAGCAACACCGTCACCGTGATCGAGATCGATAGTCCCCACCGTGCTTGGAATCGAAGATTGGGGAAGCTTAGGATCAAGCTTGAGCCGAGCTAAAGCGTGAGTCGGGGAATAAAGCGCCAGATTTAAGGTTACCCCTCACTATCACCGATTAAGGTAAGGGATTTCATTACCAGTCCTTAAGGGGTGTATTTCTGGGTAGTTATATCTATCGTTAGGACCGGGGGAAATGTTAATTGTTAATGAACCTTAGAGTAGCCCGCTAATAATGAAGGAAGATAATTAGGAAAGAAAATTTAGTTAAAGAAGAGTTGAAACAATTAGCAACGAAATAAACGGAATAATAAGAAAGAAATAAATAAACGGAATTATAAGAACGAGTGAGTAGCGTAAGTGAGAAAAGGGAGAAATTAGAGATTAACTATGAAGAGCCGGAATTAAATAAAGAAAGTGTAGGAATGGGTTGAGAACTAAATTAGGATAAAATAAGGTTAATAGAAATAAATGGAGTGATTGAGTAATTAGCCATTAGAGGAAAGAAATAAACGGAAAATAAGAAAAAGAGAGTTAACGGAAGAAAAAAGAAATAATATAATTGGTTCTAAATGCATGAGCTAGGTATTATTAAATATGAGTGATGTAGGAAAAAGAAACAAAGGAAGAGAAGAAGAAAAAGAAAAGAAAGAGAATGGAATTAATTGAGAGTTAGTAACAAGAGTTAAAATATAAAGCATATGACCAAGTTAGGTAGAGTTAATTAAAGGTAAGAATAAACTAGTAAAGTGAAATATTGAAAATAGTGGAAAGTAAATAATGTGATGATAAGTCCCTAAATAGCGGAATGAGAGGAAAGAGAATAACACAGTAAACCAGAAAAAGAGGCTGAGAAACAGAAAAAGAGAAAGAAAGGTAAAAGATAAAAATTCGATGCGGGCCTGAGAAGGCGTATCGGCATCGATGCGAGCCTGTGAGGGCGTGTCGATTGAAAAGGAAAGATGAAAGTCCGATGCGGGCCTGAGAAGGCGTATCGGCATCGATGCGAGCCTGTGAGGGCGTGTCGATTAAAAAGGAAAAGTGGAAGTCCGATGCGGGCCTGAGAAGGCGTATCGGCATCGATGCGAGCCTGTGAGGGCGTTTCGATTAAAAAGGAAAAGTGGAAGTCCGATGCGGGCCTGAGAAGGCATATCGGCATCGATGCGAGTCTGTGAGGGCGTGTCGATTAGAAAGGAAAGATGGAAGTCCGATGCGGGCCTGAGAAGGCGTATCGGCAACGATGCGAGCCTGTGAGGGCGTGTCAATTAAAAAGAATAAGAATGGAAAATGGATAAAGGATATGGAGTGTATGCAGATCACTGATTTGTGGTTGCATACACTGTGCGTAGATCTCTGATTTGAGGTTACGTATAAGGGGAAAAAAACGAATAAAGGAAAATGGAAAGGATAAAGGGTAATGAGAATGAAATAAAAAGGAAATTTAAATGGAAATACAAATGGAAAATGAGAATAAAAAGGAAAATAACGAAAGTAATGAGGAACAAGAATAATTAGAGGTTAGGGATTATCTAAAAGTAAACAATTAGAAAGAAAAAGAATTGGGAAACAGTTAGGAGGTAAAAAGGAAAAGAAGAGCATAAATTAATTAGTATAGCATAGGCTTGAATGGTCTTGGTGTGTCGTATATATCTGCTTAGAAATCTCTCTTTTAAGTTCTGTGTGATGCTTCCCCTGTGTGGTTAATATTTTTCAAGTACACAAGTGGAGCATACACCGGTGCTGGCAGAGCAGGATTACAAGTTCCACTACGTGGAATGTATTTTACTTATTTTGGAGTGGATAATTACTTTTTGTGAATTATTTATGAATTAGTAGCTTGCCCTGAAATTTGTATCCATCGGGCGTTAGGATCTGTTGTAATTATTAAACTATTGTTGTTTACGTTTTTAAACAATTCTGGGCTGACAGGTTTTTAGAAGAAAATTTTTGGGAAGTCCGGAAAACAGAGGAAACTCTGCCGGATTTTCGTAAAACCTTCTAAAGAAATTTAAGTATTAAAAAGAAATTTTCAAACTCCGATTTTAATAAAACCTAAAATTTACTAATAAAAGTGAGAGTGTTACACTAAACCCAAATTCCACCATTTTATGTGAAGATAAATGTCTTAGGAAGCCTGCCTCAAAATTTGAGCAAGATCCGACGGTTAACGAAAAAGTTATGACACTTTGAAGTGCAAGGGAATGGTGGATTGAACCAGTTAATCGATTAAGCCTTGAGTTAATCGATTAAGACCTGAATGATGCACACGACTTAATCGATTAAGCATGAGGTTAATCGATTAAGGCCTGAATGTTGGTTTTGGCCAAAATTACACTGGTTAATCGATTAACCACCCAGTTAATCGATTAACCACTGTTGAATCAGCCTAATAAACTCGTTTTTGAGCCATTTTTCACAAAGTTTCCTCTCTCTTCCACACGAATTCTCTCTTCTCCTTCTCCTAGTGCTTTTGATTTCTCAAGCCTCCACCCAAAAGATCAACAAATTAAACCCCCAAATCATCTCCCTAACACTCCCTCATGCATTTCCCTCTCTCAATTCCCAATTTCCTCCCTTTCTCAATTGAGTTTAAACCAATTAAATGACATTTTTCTAAAGAACAAAGAGGGTCTTAAATTCAATTGAGAAATACTTGGGATATTGGATCATGCATGGTGTAAAGGTGGACGTCAGGAGTAGGGGAAAAACACACGTCGCTTTGCGATTGATTAGGGCAAGAGTAAATTACTGGAATTATTATGGAGAACTTTGATCCTGCAAAGGATACGGGTTTGCTTCCCGTATTGGGGGTTGGTTCTACGCAAACCATAGTAATTCCATTACTTTGGCTCGTTTTGGCCAGTCGAGGGTGATTTCTGCTAAAGCCAATTTGGGCGAATCAATCCAAATTGTATGACGAACCCTAGAGGGGTGAAGTACTGAGCAAGCAAGCATGACGAACCCTAGAGGGGTGAAGTGCGGTGTGACGAACCCTATAGGGGTGAAGCACTTCGGTTGAGAAATACGTACTCCTGGTCGGTTTTTCCCCAGAGTGGAGGGTGTATGTGAGGGTTGTATATTGTTATTGAAAGGGGAAAAGTGTTATAGGTACATTGTGTGAGGAACCCTCCTTCGGGGAGAATGTGAAGCACAATGTACCCAATTGTTAAAAAGTGTAAAAGTGTTAATTGTTATTGTTAAAGTGTGAAAGTGAAAGGGAAAGTGTGAATGCATTGTTTAGATGTTTTAATTCGTCGAATCCGCTCAAAAGTGTTAAAGTGTTTAAAATGAAATGAAATGTTTAATATCGGATTCGAGAATTAAATCACCTAAGTGTGACGTTAGCAGGGCATAACCATGTGATTGTGCATTATAGTATTATACTATAGTATTATACTCTAAGTTTGCATAGTTATATATTGAATAAGGTTAGAATTTCATAATTGCTAATTGTTAACTGAATTGTGTTATTGATATTGTTTGTGCATGAATATACCTATTTATGATTTATTACTGTTTTTAAACGTTTTCTTTGATCTAGATTTCAAAGTACTCACTCTTACCGTGGACATATTAGGTACACCAAGGATTCAGGCACAAAAGGGCAAGGCCGAGAACGGTATACTCATAGTAGAGAGTATATTGGTATAAGTGACCCAAGGGTCACAAAGTTGGAGCAACCATTCATAGGTCCTATTTTGTAATACATAGATTTTTGTACATGTAATTGTAATTAATGATTTTATTTTGTTTAAGCATTTTGTATATTTGAAGAAGTATATGTATATCCTTTATTTTGATAAGTTTTAAAGTACGTCATAGAATGGTTTTCAATGAATCGAAATTTATATTTTATTTTATTTAAACTGTTCTGGACCTGACAGGTTTAATTTTATTCGGGGAAAACTCCGGTTTTCAAAGGAAACTCTATCGAAATTTTTGTAAACCCCGAACCTTTTCATAAATAAATATTAATTTAAAGTAATTTTCTTTAAGTATTAAAAGTAGGATGTTACAATCCTTCTTATTTACAAACAAGACTGGCGCTCCCCAAGGCGACACACTTGGTCTGATGAACTGCTTCTCTAACAAATCTTCCACTTATTTCTTCAACTCTGCTAAATCGGTTGGGGCCATACGATAAGGGGCAATAGAGATAGGACCAGTACCGGGAACTAGGTCAATACTGAATTCTATCTCTCGATGCGGCGGCAAACTGGGTACTTCATCAGGAAAAAATTCGGGGAAATCTCGAATAATCGGGATGTCTTCGATCTTCACTTCATCCTTCTTCTCTTCAGCGACGACTGAAAATAGGCACACATAACCTCCAGATGGAATGGCAGGAGACTCCTTACTAGGGAACACAATCGTTAGAGCCTTGCAGTCGATTACCACATGATTGGACGCCATCCAATCCATACCCAAGATAACATCGAGGTTGGATAACGGCAAACAGATCAGATTTCACGAGAAATCTGATTTCCTATGCTAACAACGCAACCAACACATGCTCTTGATGCAACCACAGGAGCATTCGTGGGGGTAGATACACTCAGATTAAACGGGGCTTCCGAGACAGACAGACATAAACGCTTGGCACATTCTTCGGAGATGAAAGAATGTGACGCTCCAGAATCAAATAAAAAGCGACAAGGCATGCCTTTGAGGAAATGGTTACCTTGCCTCAAATCAAGGAACTCCATCTCCTTCTGGATCCTAACATCATCCGGAAAATACCTCTCTAGAAACTTCTCCGTGAAGACTTCCCAAGTGAGCTCTCGATGATCATATTCCAAGAACTGGCGGGTCTGCTCCCACCAAGTTGCAGCCTCTCCATTCAGCATGTATGCAGCAAACGTGACCTTCTGAGCTTCCGTGAGGGTCAGCATTCGGAAGATCCTATTCATTTCAGCTAGCCAGAACTGAGCTTGCTCGGGACAACGGCCACCCGAAAAGCCAGGGGGTTTACATCTACGAAACGAATCTAGTCCTTGAAATTCCGCTGGGGTTCCATTGCTGGGAGGACGGGTTTGCTGCAAGCTTTCCAGAACCGCAGCCATACGGGTAAGAGCCTCAACAATGTTAGCGTTATTTCGTCCAGCCATCTTATCCTACAGAATCCAAGGGGAAAACTTAATTAGATTCTGCTATTCTATCTCTCAAAACACAATCATTATTCTAGAATACGCAATGGTTAGTGTGTAAGGCCACACTCCAAGGCCGAGAGTTGAACCATTGCTCTGATACCACTAAATGTGACGACCCGACTTTCTATTCTTAATAAAATACTTATATTCGAAAATATGACCATTATTTTTTCATAAGTCAAATCATCATCATTTTCAAATCATGCGGAAACAGCTACATATATCATGAAGGGTAAACATTGAACTTTCAACTTCATTCCATTTATCAAAAGAGTACATCTTACATTACATAAAGTTAAATACTTAACTTAGAAACTCTAGGCCATTACAATATATTACATATATTACAACAAAACTTATAACAACCTAGAGCAGCTGGTTCGAAACTCAAAACATAAATAGCATAAGTAAGAGAAACCTGATGAGTAGCATTATCCACATTCCATCATCAAGAACTCAACTCAGTCGTCAGTTCCCCACTGACTTCCAGTTGAGTTTTCCATGAATTCATCATTCGCCACCGAATCGGCGTCCTCCACCGGATCCTCATCCTCTATGGGATCCTCCTCCTCCTCCTCCTCCTCCTCATGTGCCGGATCAGATGGCACATAAACTGGAGTCCGAGATCGGGCTCTAGTGGAAGGACGAGAGGGAGCAGGAACCTCTAAAATAATTCTTTCCTCAGAGGGTGATGGACTTGGTGGGAGGGTGCGTCTCGGAAAACGTCTTGGCGGTGGTGGTGTTCCATGGCGAAACACAAAATTTGGTGGAATGTGCATAATGTACATCATTGGGATTCTCGTACGACGCAGACGCATCCGTGACCATGGGTTTGGGTGACGGAAAGTGACTTCCACGTCCCCTTCTTACGTGGCCCAGTGCTCCTCAAAATTCCACTCCCCATTAGGGAGCGGCCTCATTTCCACGCACATCATATTCCTTGCCATGACCTACAACAAGGGATTAGGAGTGAGTCATAGCTAAATACAGTAACAGATGAGCATAACAGAGGCTAAAAATAACAAGCACATATAATCAGATAGCATTAAGAGTGCAAGAATATACACATGCTCAAACTTATTTAACTCATATTTGATTTCTTTAGTGATATGATGCATGCCTACTCATCCTCATTCATGCTTCACAGTTCGGCATCCTTTCGGGTATCCATTTCAAACCTATGTTTTCATCGAACTGGAGCGTATCCATTTCCCATGCATCACGATTGATTGGGAACTAGCCTTCATAGCATTCTTATGCTACGGTATCCAAATCATCATAGCACCTTCAGGGCCATGGTATCCAAATTCTATCCTATGCTAGATTTCCACAATCGAAATCGGAGCAACTCCATGCATGATAATGCCACATCAGAGTTCCATTTCTTTTCTTTCATTATTCTCATTGGCATCTCATTTCATTAACTTTCATTTAGTTTTTCTCTTAGCTGGTGCTGGTACTTTCCGAAAAAGACCATCAGGGGCATAGCCACTTTATGATGGGTTTACTTACTTTCAATTTTCTTTTCAGAAAATCCATCAGCGGCCCAGCCACTTTGTGATGGTTTTAGGAATAGTGTATAATCATTTAGTTAATAATCCGTTGGGGCATAGCCTCCTATTGGCGGATATTTATTGCAACGACCCCAATGGGACTCCCATAGAAAAATATCAACCAAGTGAATAAAACTTTCACAGGGACATCTAGGGATAATATCAACCGAATGGGTGTACGCACTTCCGCTGGGACTTTTGTAGGGAAATAATCAACCACTGAATAAAATTCCAGTAGGACACCTCCAGGGTAGCCATCAACCAACGAGATTAAGATATTATAGTATTAAACGAGTTAATTATAATAAAATTTTAGAAAGTAAGTGTTTTCTGAAAAATTGCTCAAACTACTCGAGTAGTTCTTGACTACTCGAGTTGTTCATGCAAAAATACTCGAGTCTTTAAAGATCCACTCGAGTGTTCTTCCAGTTTTCAGAATACTCGAGTCTTTCTTAAACTACTCGAGTCTTTTTGCTGCAACAGCACCAGTTTTCTGCACTTTCAATACCCATTCGAGTTTCTTGCTTTATTTCTCCATTCCTATGCAAAACAGCAACTTAAGCACATAAAACAAACATGTTACAACACGTAAACACAACTGAAACAATATCAAATAGCATCAAATCACAGATTGCATTCAAACTTGAAAATATTCATTTTAAAATGTGAAATTCATTTCCACTTGATTTTAATTTCTAAACACATTACAGTGATCTTTATTAGGTTCATTTAAACTTGTTTGAATCATAAAATTATGGGTCTCTGACCTCCAAGTCAGAATCCCAATTCAAGTTGCATCCCTCTTTGAACCTTTAATGGTTCCTACATTTCTAGCTTGAAATTACTCATTCTAGTATTTAGGTAACTCCTCCCTTACCTCAGCGAAGCTAAATAAAGGATTGGTTGCAAAGAAAAAGGTTTGAATCAAAACTTGATTTTGAACCAGTGCAAAACTGTTGCACGTGGCTGGCTTTGGCCATCAATTCCACAATGAATAAGACATGAAAAAGAATGAAACAAGTTAGCTTTAGAAACAAGGAAATGGCAACTTTAAATAGAAACAAGTTTGGAATCGAAAGAGTTCTTGGATTTACCAAACGGATTCAAGAAATATGGGTATTTGATGCTGAACTTGCTCTATTTTTCGCAGCTTTGAAAGCTCAACTTTGATTGCCTAGAACTCGATCTACAGCGGGTGGTTTTAAGTGATTCTTGGTTCTAATTCAAGATTGGAATTAGAACTTTAGTTTGTGTTTTGGTTTCGAAGGAAATGGATGAGAATTGAGAGAGAATGAAGTGATTAAAGTAAGCTCCACAAAACAAAGAAATTTAGACAGAATTTCGGGTTTGGAATGATTTGAATGTGTTTGGGGATTCATTGCTCACTTATTTATAGTCTAAGATTACCCTCCTTCGAAGTAAGGTCCAGCTCTGTGCTTGGAACCTCGAGAAAACGCGTTTTGGTGTGAAGTTCAAATGAAAACCGACCTATAGACTCAACCATACTGCTCGAACTACTCGAGTCTTTTTCCCAGGACTCGAGTCCTTTTTAGCAATACCAAAGAACACTCGAGTCTTCCATGAAAGACTCGAGTCTTTCGACTAAAATTTGTAACACTCCTTGTATATCATCTTACTTTATAAGAAAAGTAATAAGTTTATGAATACTTGGACTTGTTATCGTTGGAAAAAGATCTGAAAATAAGAATTTTCCCTTCCCTTGAAAATTCCTTTTCACAAATACTTGATTAGTAATGAGGTTGACTAACAAAATCAGAGTTTGCGGAAACATAGTAAAGTAGTCATATTATGCCCCCAAAATATATCAAGTGTAACAAGTCCATGGATACCAAATAAATATTATTATGAAACCAATTTCATCTTATGATACCTCTTTCAAAATGTGTATCATATAAATACTATTAAAATAGAGATGTTATAGAGCTGGTCACTGGTCCTCTGTCCAAACATTCATCTGGCCGGATCCTCGATATCTGCACAAAGGGTTCCCAACCCACACTTTCTATATTCTGCATGCACCTAAAGGACATCTCCCTTCACTGACTTTTGTGCAAGCTGGATGCACGATCAACACCTAATAAGGGCAATGCGGTTAGCTATACATATTTGCATAATCAAATGAGAATAACACTAACATCCACAAGTCAACATGTAGCAAATCATGATGCATATTCATATGAGCACACCTGGTTAATCATAATAATTCTTTCAATGCAGGTGGCATGATGCATGATTTTCATCCACAACTGAGGCCTCTAACAAAGTCCATCTTGGACGTCCATCCAATACACCGTTGTGTTCCCGGAACACTGACATTCGTTCCCGGAACGTAATGCCAAACCATACATGGATAAATAAGCATCACTCCCAGAGTGTACATCACGTTCCCAGAACGTGTAGCAAACCATACTTGGAATAATAAGCATCACTCCCAGAGTGTGCATCACGTTCCCAGAACGCATACGTTCCCAGAACGCATAAAAACCAGGTCCCGGACACTGGCCACATTCCCAGAATGTGTCATCAAGTAGGTTGCATATCAATGTGTTCCCAGAACACTAACATACGTTCCCAGAACGTATATAACCAGGTCCCAGACACTGGCCACATTCCCAGAATGTGTCATCAAGTAGGTTAGAAATTTGGTACTCCCGGAGTACCCTCCTCATACTCCCAGAATATGATAATCGTTTCCTACTAACCCATCTTCCATTCTATATGCATGAATGCACAATCATTAAGGTTGGTTTTTATCTTTAATTCTATTATTATACCAACGTGTTCCCAAAACACTAACATACATTCCCAGAACGTATATAACCAGGTCCCAAACACTGGCCACATTCCCAGAATGTGTCATCAAGTAGGTTGCATCACTTTGGTACTCCCAGAGTACCCTCCTCATGTTCCCAGAACATGACAAACAACCCTTGCCAATTCATTTCATCACTTTCACTTTGCATGAAAGCGCACATAATTTCTAAAGTTGGTCTTTCCTTTAATCTCAATTAATTAATTAATATTGCGACTTATGTCTTAAACTCATTTCAATTATAAATTTAAGGTATTAAATTAATTACCATACTTCATTAAATTCACCCTTGAACTTAACTAGGTAATTAACATGGTGCTTGAGTAGAGAGAGCATTCTCATAATCATCAACATCACATAATAAGGAAAAATTAAGGTTCGTTAAAGTTTCAGGTCCTAATCGGTTACAACCTCTTCTAACTGGTTTAGACCGTATCAATTCATAAAATGCAACACTTGATTTTTAAATCCTTTTCCTTTGCTCTCTCAATTGCAGACCCAACACAACTTCCTTTCTGACTTAATACCTTAACCATAACAAATCTAATCATTGAAATATTGTTTAAGTCATAATTCAAAGCGCAATTCCATAAAACTTCCCTTTGAAGTTATCATAAACATTAAGGCATAAACTCATCGAAGTTCAACTATAATTAAAAAACACCTTGGTCATTAAATTATAGTGATAGACCCTCTGAAATTTGACTTAGAATTGAGTACATTTGATAGGAATCATTCAAACAATTCAAAAATTGTTTTGTTCTGAATGCTGTCAGCTAGTAACTAGTTACTGCAACTCAGTAACTGGTTACTGGCTGCAGAATGACACTAAAAAGTGGGGTTTGACATACCAAATTCTTTAATACTCAATTCCAATCCAATTCAAGGCATAAACAGAGTTTTATTACCTTAATATAAACATGTTCCAATGCTCAACATGTCACAAATTCATGTATTCAAAACATATATATCAGTCATACATAAATCACATATAAGTTCCGTGTATAACATTATGATAATTATACAATATTTCGTCAATTCGTTAAATCACCATGCTCATACTATACATGTAGTTCCCATAAGATAGGTTAATATAAGTTATTTGAGATGGGTTTAAAAGAAAGATGATTGAAATGGATTTTTCATTGTTTTTCTTCAATTTTCTAGTTTCAGGTACAGCTAGTAACCGGTTACTGCAAGTCACTAACCGGTTATTGACTGCAGAACATACACTAAAAAGAGGGTTTTTCAATACCATTTTCAATCACACCTCATTTTAACCCAAACCAACCCCAAACAGAACTTCATTGCCATAAACTAAACATGTTTGAACACTGAAACTAACAAGAAACTTGTTGATTTCATTTCCATTCCTCATTATGCATAAACACCATAATTTCATCAACTTCAAGTATCAAACTCACATTTACTCAGAATTAGCATGGTTTAAGCATCAAATAAGTTCACTTGCAGCATATTAAACTTATTCAAACAAGTGTTATATTTCAATTTGGCCTCCATGCCAATATCCTATTCCAAAATTAATGCCCTTAAGCCTCATGGTGGCTCATCCTACTTTCTCAACATGTTTATTCTCATTCTAGAAAAAAGTAAGCTTCCCCCTTACCTTAGGTTCGTGCTTGAACAAGATTTGAGCAGAGATTTGAGGTAGAACACCAAACACCCAAAGCTCCTCCTCAAACCAGAACCGTTTTGACAGGGTAGATTGATCAAGGAATTTGGAACATGAAATGGACATGGAAATAAGGGAAAATGGTCGTTATCAAAACCATGCAACATAAAATTTGAAAGGAAATCAAGTCTAGAACAAGAGAAGGCTTGAGCTTACCAAAATCGAAGCTCAAAGTCAGTTCCAGAAACCTAATACAGAACTGTGACAATTTTGAACCTCCAACTTCGTGAATCGATTTCTCCTAGCTCAGGAACTCTCAACTCACAAACCTTATATCAATACAAAGCCCTTGATTCAAGCTTTTTAATGGTATATCACTTGAAATCTAACTCTTAACAAAGAAGGAGAATCGAACGAAACACAACAAGAACCCTAAAACAGAGATTGATACCAACACACTCACAAAAACCCCAACTTTGATCTGATTAATGGCCTTATATAGAAAAATTAGAGAGCCATGCATGTTGACACGTCCTAACCCACCAAGAGAAGGATGATTTCGTGGCAAATTTCTGGGTTTTGGCTTGATTATTCATCAAATTCCACTTTCTCTTATGAGCTGTCTGCACTCACTAACCGGTTACTGGGCACGGGTAACCGGTTACTCCAGTGCAAAAATTCAAAATTTAAGATTTTAATTCCTTTCCTTCTAAAAACCTTTCTAATATTGTAATTAGGTCCCAACCCAAGGACTAAATTACAATATTCATATTTTTGTACAAAATAACCATATAAAAATATTTCTCATATTTTTATATATAAAAACACATGATGTACAAAAACTAAAACTTTCCAAACCAATATAACTCAATTATAAAATAATTGTTATAATTAATATCTTGGTTATTTTGAAGACAAAAATTAGGGGTGTTACACTACTCCCCCACTTGAAAAGAATTTCGTCCCCGAAATTCATTTTCTGAAATTTTCCACTTTTCCAAAATGTTTTTATACTAGAAAAATTCATCTAGCTTCCAAAAATTTGTTCTTTAGGGTACTCCCCCACTTAACAGAGTTTCGATATAATTCTTTTATTCCGAAACATTTCTAATAAAATATTTAAACAATAAAAGTTCTTTGCGTAAAACTCTTACGTGAAGGAATTCTTTTAAAAGGAATACTCTTTTGAGTAATACACTTCACATAAACATTCTTCAAATAAAACGCTTTTCATCAAACTTTTTGGAAAAACTTTTTGGGCTGCGCACTCTGATCTCTCGAGCACGATCAAAGAAACATTTGTATGACTTCGTTCCTTAACAGCCTGAGATAGGGTGATCAGTCCTAATATTTAAACCATTAATAACAAAATCATCCCCTTCAGATATAATCTTTCGCAGGAAAGACCATACGACAGTTCTTTAAGTTAGATGAACTTAAAGATAGGGTAATTATCACTATCAGACTTAGTTAGATAGTCAAGTTCCAGAGACATTTCCGTTGGGGAGACAAAGATTTGTCCTATCCCGGTGGTTGTTAATCTCTCTAGCCTTAACTGATCTTTCTATTTCTGTAGTGTCCACAGATATTTATCACAACCAACTGTGATAAAGGTTTTGATCACAGAAAAATTGGAGTTGAATTTCCAACAAGATATTGATATTTTCAAACGATTAGATTAACGTAATCGAAAAACATTTGACTACGTTAATTCAGATCAACGAAAAAGATAGACTTGGGTTGTCTACGTCAGGAGTAGACTCAACTCACATCTCAGCTGGTGAACTCTTCTCTTGCTAGATTCGTCCATTCCTTTCTCACCTTTTTCCTTCAAGACAATTCGGTGAATAATACTCAAGTTTCCTGCAGTTGGAATTGACGATCCCCTAAGGTACATCACAACTAAATCCAAAGCAATGAGCCTCACATTTTTCACCTTGAGATGGACAAATGTTCTCTTCCCTATTTCCTCCTTAGTCACCTTTTCTTCAGTCGAGGATT
The DNA here is from genome assembly GCA_037953625.1 of Crotalaria pallida. NCBI lineage: Eukaryota > Viridiplantae > Streptophyta > Magnoliopsida > Fabales > Fabaceae > Crotalaria > Crotalaria pallida. The sequence continues at coordinate 91,809,297 of CM075649.1, read as the reverse complement.
CCTTAACCGTGATATCTCCGTAGTTGAGATTCTCCTATTTACTTTTCCCCTTTCTCCAATTGGGCCTTTATTTCATCAATCTTTCTCTTATTTTGTCCCATAGTCCTCATACATGCTTACCAACACCAAGAAACTCCTTATTCCTTGATAGTTGATAGCTGACTTGGTTTCTGTCGTGTCTAGGACACGGTGTATCAGATATACCCCTAGCTCAAAGGTATAGAGAGACCCAAGAACTAGTGGATGGACTGAGGTTAGTGTATGATTGTTTAGGTATGCTAGAGGTCCAGTTGGGACAACTAGGGTTTTCCTAATCACAGTGTGTGCAAATGTGCAATTAGGGAGAGAGAGAGTGTACCAGAGCCCCTTGCTGGAGACAGCTATTTATAGGGGTGGCATTGTACCTTATGGGCCTGTACGGAGGGCCAGCAAGGCAGCTGACGTGTCCCATTTAGGATGTAGGATGAGTCATTCATCCTTATCCTGTAGTGGAGAATCTTATCCCTGTTGGCAAGTTAGGCTCACGCGCCCCTAGCTCGGACTCCTTGGGGGGTAAGCCCCATGTGATCGGTCCTGAGGTGCCAGGATGGGTCCTAGGACAAGCGCTCGGCCTGGGTAGGCGTGACCTATCAGATAGGATAATCTGGTCGGCCGAGTATGCTAAGGGTAGACCGAGGGTCGGTCTACCACATAAGCCCCCTAGCTCGGTAAGACTTTTTGAGTCTTGAGCCGAGCTGATAATTCTTCGATGGTGTCCTTTAAAGGAACCAAGCGTTAGGGTCGGGGCGAGGTGATGAGTTCAGGACAGCTCAAAGTGCCTCGCTGTCCCTTATACTGACTGAGAGGACGTTTGAATGTCCTTTCATTGACACGTGCTGCTTGTGTCAGGTGTCATTATTATGCATGTTGCCCTTTGGGTTTTTGAAATGTTTCCCTCCACTGATTGCGTGACACGTGTCTCTTTGAGTGGCTCAATGTTGGATTTGGGCCTCTGCTGCCAGGCCCAGTAACTCAAAAAACGTGGGGAGGGAAGTTTCTTTTTGAGTTTAACTGCCCTTTAGTCTTCTCTTTTCTCATTTCTTCCAAAACTCTTCCTTCTATCTTCCCTCTCTGTTCCTGCGTTTTCTCTTAAGATCTCAGATTTCCTCCAACCATTCTCAAGCCATTGCAGTCCTGCCCTCTTTGACGGTTATTGCTTCCCCTTCATTGCACCTATCAGTTCGTGCCAGTCTTCTTTCTACAGTTTCAGGTATTTTGACTTGGAACCTCTGGTTTTTGCTTCTATCTTTTTCTTTTTTCGTTTGAACTGTTCATCCCTTAGGTTCTGGGTTCTTGGCTTTCGTTGGGTTTAGAATTTCTTTCTGGGTTTTCTGAATTTCCTGAGTTTTCATCATGGGTGTTAACTGGTCATGGTATGAGGAATTGTCAAAAATTTTGGGTTTAGGCGATATTGAGGATTCTTCCTCTTCTTCATCTTCATCTTCTTCTGATTTGGAAGTGCTAGACTTCCTGCCACCGCCTTTTCGCCATCGCATGGCAGATCCCACGGCTGAGATGCCGTTATCGGTGGAATTTCCCCAGGATTTTGAGGGAAAGGAGAGTAGGAAGTTATAGTATCAAGTAGCAGAGGAGCGGGCCCAAGTGGCTCGCCGCCCCTCGAACCGTACTTGGGAAAAACCCTTCTAGGGAAAAGCCTTAAAGGTTAGGGGAAGATGCAGTAGGCTCGGCTATAGGACCAATAAACCTAGGGTTAGGTTGTTTAAAGATTTTGATTTTGTAGATTATGACGCCGAGACTTCCCTTTCCCCAGGTATGGTTCGACGGTGCGTCACACATCCTCACGAATTTCCTGTGCCTCCGAACTCTGGAGCTTATGATTGGGTTGATTTGGAGGTGCTCGGTACGCCGTCAGCCTTAATCAAAAGCAATTTGAGTCATATATGAGCTAACATACTCCCTTGCCCTACGGATGAAACGGGGACATCTTACACAATCAGTCCTCCGTCAGCCAATGACCGAGTATGTACAGCAATCGAAGGGAACCGCAGGGATTTTTTCATGTATGAGGAGGTTGTGATAAGGCTGGGTGTTAAAATGTCATTTTCCGATCTAGAGATAGCTCTGCTCTAGCGGCTGCGCCTAGCTCCCACCCAACTACATCCTAGTGGTTGGGCATTTGTTCGAGCGTTTCAAAAATTTTGTGAGGCTCGCCGATTGACATGCTCGCTCCGAGCGTTCCTATGGTTATACATACCAAAGGTAAACATTTTTGAGAAAGGGTCAACCAAGAGACTGTGGGTATCGTTGAAGGCACGCAACGACCATGCTCTCTTTGCTAAATACACTGATTCATGGAAAACCTTTAAACCTTTGTTTTTCAAGTACCAATTTGTCGGAAGGGGAAACTGTTGGTTTATGGAGGATGATCACCCTCGGTTTCCTCTATCCTGGTCGCCTGACTTTTTCAACAGACACCCGAAGCTTTACCAGTTTCATTATGAAACTGAACTGTCGGCCGACGAGAGGCATACATGTGATACCTTCTTCAGCTATCTTAAAGAAAATGGCCAAGTTGACATTAGGAACATTATTATTTTTCCACAAGAGCTTGTGAAAGCCGAGCTTGGTATATACACCTTATTTTCTTATTTTTTTATAACCTTTGTATATTTGATTTGCAGTTAAGATGGCTAGGGAGAACAAAGCTGCTGCATGTATGAGGGAGCTTGCTAAGTCAAGGACAGTTGAAGCGGTCGGCTCTTCGGGCGGAGCCGTTTCCTCGGAAGCGACTCGATCAGTTACGGTGGTCGTGGCATCACCTGAGGTTGAAGTGGTGCAAGATGTCCGACCACCATCTGTTCGTGTGGTGGAGGTAGCTACTGGGAGGCCCGTTGTTCGGGTGGAGGAGGGGGAGGAGGAGGACCGAGTGCCTTTGTCCAAAAGAGCTAGGATAGATAAGGGTAAAGGCAAAGTTGTTGAGTTGATGAAACCACTACAAAGGAGTAATTTATGGTTTGATGTTTCGGACCCCGAGGAGGAGACCGTTTGGGCTCAGAAGCTGAAGGAGAAATTTGTTGATTTGGTTTATACTTCCAATGATGATAAGAGATTGTCGGACCAGACTGCTACCACTTTGAAATGTCACTGTGATTTATTGGGCAAAAATATGCTAAGGGCTGCTAGCTACATGTTCCACCTTAGTAAGCATGCCGAAGATATCAGCGCAACTCTTTCGGCCACTGAGAAGGAGAAAAGGAGAGCTGCTGCCCATCAAGCAAAAAATCTGTTAACTCAAATTAAGGAGAATGAGGCAAATATTCAAGCTCTGACCGAGGCCAACACCGACCTGCAGAGAAAACTTGAAGCATCTGAAAGAGCTCGGGAGACCGCTCAAAAGGCCTTGGAGGATGTTGGTGGAAGGGAGGCCGAGAAGGGAAGGCTGCTGCAAATTGCTCAAGAGAAACTGGCTGAAGCTCAGTAGAAAGTTACCGAGCTGGAGGGTGTGCAGGGTCGGTTAACAAATTCTGAGAATGAGGTGGGTCGGTTGCAGGGGGAGTTGATAAAGGCTCGTCGGAAAGCTTTGAAACATAAGGTTACGGCCAAGCGGAACCACTTCAATTGGGATCATGCAGTGAATGACTCTTTTGTGAATGTTGTTAAATAGTTGTCCCTTATGAATCCGGGGATCCGAGTGGTAGGTGCAAGTCCAAATTTTGGAGTTGACGGTGATCGTATCATTGACTACGCCCACGAGGATAGGGAGGTGGACTTATCAGTGCCGAATCTCCCGAACCCCTTGGACTTGGAGAATGAAGATGAAGCTGATTTCGATGGGTCGACCATTGCACTTTCCGAGGATGAAGACTAGATCTTTTTATGCATTTCTTTTTGCTACTATTGTGTTTTTAATTTTCGTTGTTTGATGAAGTACTGAATGCTGTAATATGATCGGTTTGAATAGAATATTGCTTTACTTATCCTTTGAATTTCTTATGAAATGTTGATGTTTTAATTTCGTCAAGATTTTGCACTGTCCTTTATTTCGTTGTAAACTGTTATTTAGATTTCGGATCTCCTACCTTTGGCCAAGGTGGGATCCTCGGTCCTCGGCTTACAGAAATTGTTTAAGTTTTTAGCCGAGCATCTACTAAAAGTACTTCTGATTGTTAGTTTATAAGTCCCCGTTGGAAGGACGTGTATAAACACCCAAGTTCGCCTCGGTGGCGAACCGAGAGGAAATGGTTAGTACGTTAATAGTAAGAAGACAAGATGAATGACTGAAAAAGATAGATCTTCATTAAGCTCTTTTTTGATCTGCTTGCAAACAATAGAAATCAAATGTAACATAAACATAGAAATGCTGAAATAAATGACATGGAATTTAAACAACAAAATTTTAAAATCAGGGTTGAAACTTTGCAAGAGCTGTGGTGGGTTTCAATTAGCTGTAGTAAGGTCTAAGCTTGGTAGCATTCCAGGAGTTGTTCAGTTGCTGCTTTGTTAGTGTCTCCAATCTGTATGCCCCCGAGCCAGTTTTTGAGACGACCCTGTAGGGGCCTTCCCAATTCCTTGCTAACTTTCCTTCTTTTGAGTTTTTCAAACCGACATCGGCTCGTCTGAGGACCAGATCCCCTACAGTAAAGCTTCTTGGAACCACCCACTTGTTGTATTCTCGGGACTGCCTTTCTTTTGCTTTTTTCTCTCGATCAGATGCGAGAGATCGGACCTCCTCGCTGAGAGTTAACTCTTCTTTTAACAAACCATCGTTGACTTCTACTGGACGTTCGGACACTCGGAAGGTGGGAATCCGAGTTTCAATAGGCAACACAGCCTCACAACCATATGTTAGTCGAAATGGGGTTTCTCCTGTCGAGGTGTGAATGGTCGTTCAAATTGACAATAATACCTCGGGGAGGAGGTCAGCCCATGATCCCTCGGCTTCATACAATCTCTTCTTCATCCCATCAATGATGACTTTATTCGCTGCTTCTGCCTGTCTGTTCGTCTGCGGGTGTTCGACCGATGAGAAATGGTGGGTGATGTGGAAGTGGTCGACCAGCTCTTGAAAAACCTTGGCTGTGAATTGTGTGCCATTGTCGGTCACCAGAGTGTGTGGGACACCGAAGCGAGCGATGACTTGTCTAAGAAAAAATTTTTGGATTTTAGCTGAAGAGATTGTGGCCAAAGCCTCGGTTTCGATCCATTTTGTGAAATAATCAATTGCGACCACCACAAACTTTAGCTGCCCCGGAGCTGTTTTGAATTTCCCTATGATGTCCATGCCCCACTGATAGAAGGGCCATGGTGCGATCATTGAGTGGAGCTCCGTCGGGGGGCGTTGGAAAATCTTTCCGTGAAGCTGACAGGACTTGAATCTTTTGACATGTTCTGAAGCATCGCTTAGAAGTGTAGGCCAGTAATAGCCTGCTCGGAGTACTTTACGGGCTAGAGCTTTTGCACCTACATTGTGGCTCGAGATTCCTTCATGAACCTCGGCCAGCACGAGATCGGCTTCAGCAGGGTTCAGACACTTCAGCATAGGGGAGTCCATTCCCCGTTTATACAAAGTTTCACCAATCATGGCGTACTGAGTAGCTTGCTTGACTATCTTTTTTCCTTGAGTGGGGTCGGTTGGTAGAACTCGGAATTTAAGATATTGCTTGATGGGGTCCATCCAATCGGTGGTCAGAGATAATGCCAGAACAACACTCGGCTGGTGGACAGTTTCTTGGACTAGGCTTTTGTTGTTTTCAGGACCTTTAGTGCTAGCGAGCTTGGAGAGAATATCAGCTCTCCCATTAGAGGACCTAGGGATGTGAGTGATGGAAAATTGAGGGAAGAGATCTGAGAGGGTTTTGACTTGCTCTAGACATTTTTGGAGAATTGGTTCTTTTGCTTGAAACTCACCTTTGACTTGAGATACAACTAACTGAGAATCGCTGAAAACTTCGATTTCTGAAGCCCTCATTTGGTGGGCCATCCACAGGCCGGCTATCACCGCCTCATACTCTGCTTGGTTGTTTGAGGTGGGGAACTCAAACTTGAGGGAATATTCTACCCTGAGGCCCTCGGCGTTTTCAAGGATTATTCCGGCCCCAGACCCCTTACTGTGGCTGGAACCATCAACATAAATCTTCCAAGGTTGGAGCTGGCTGGGATGGTTAAAGTCTGACAATTCTGAAACAAAGTCCGCCAAGACTTGGGACTTGAGAGTTCTCCGCGGCTCGTAGTTAGGAAACCGCAATTGGTGGTTGGAGAGACAAAGGAACCCTAGGAATACACCTAGAAGGGGGGGTTGAATAGGTGTACAAGATACCTTGAAAGATTTTCGAACGAAACAAAACGAAACAATCAAAACAAATGATTTTTGCAAATTCTACAGCACTTAATCGATTAACCTGCAATTTACTCGAGTAGTACTCGATTAAACTTGAACTTAATCGATTAAATATGACAGAAAACAGAAAAATCAATTTTTCATTCGAATACGAAAATCAATCAATTCACATGCAAGATCAGAGATTCAGCGGAAATGATTAACACCTATATTCTTATTGATTAACCTAGTTATGAAAATGATTTTCCCTTTATCAATTTGAACAATTAAAGATTCAATTCAATCAATTATGAAAATCAATCTTTCTAGGTTTTCAACCAAGAACGCAATCAAATGACTTGAATATAAAGAGTAAGGGTTTAGAGATACGACACAGTGATTTATCCTGGTTCACTTTCATCCGCTTGAAAGCTACATCCAGTCCCCTCTTCAACCAAGAGAGATTCTTCACTATGAGGAATTAGAGTTCTCAAATTACAAGTGATTGCCTCACAAGACTCCCTTCTTTCTAGCCTACAAGAGATAACCGACACCCTTGCCTTGTAATCCTATTGATCTTCTCTCTAATCTAACCTCTACCCCTTGTTGATAATCAACACAACAAGTCTTCAATTGCTTGATGATAAACCACACACCAAGGCTTCACTTGCTTGATTCACACCCAAGACTTCTTCTTCTTCTTCAATAAGAATGCACTTGCTTGATGATAAAATCGACACACCAAGACTTCTTGTTTGTTGTAGTGGCTTGCCTTCTTGCAAAGATTACAACACAATAGAAAACACAAAACAATCCTATGAATCTCAATCAAGAGTTATGACAATTCACCATAAGAGATTCAAAGGTTCTTGATCAAAGAATATAAAAATAGAAAAGCTTTGATCTTTGAAATTGAGAGAGAATAGAGTGGCTTAATTCTTTGTAAAACTTGTATGAAATGATTCTAATCTATCACAAATAATTGGAAAAAGGTTTATATAGAATACCCAAAAGTTGTAGCACTTGAAAACTGATTTTGAGAAGTGAAAAACGTATTTTAAAAAATCAGTTCAGCAGTACTTAATCGATTAAGCAAGTCGTGTACTCGAGTAGTACTCGATTAAGTTAATCACTTAATCGATTAAGTTGGTACTGCACATATTCAAAACTTGTTTTCTCAAAATCCAACCTTTCCTTTAAAACCTTTAAGCCACCTATTGATTCTAGGTTAAGTGAAAACTCAAATTATGATTAAATCATGACTTATGAATGAGATTCACTACCCTCTATAATAATCTAACCAAATAAAAAACCTATGAAGCTTGAGAGGCAAAAGATAAAAGAAATACAAATACACTCAAACTTTGGTCTTCATGAGCTTGCTTTCTCTCTTCTTCATTTGATGTTTGTTGTTGCTTGTTGAGCTTGAAACTTAATCAACACTTGTAGCTTGTTCAAAAACACTTTGTCATTATCAAAACATTCATCATGTTCATCATGGAACTAACAATCTCCCCCTTTTTGAAAATGACAACCCATGTTTTGAAATCGCTTGAAGTTGTTGATGCTTGAAACATTTGATCACTTGAGAAGACTCTTTCTCCCCCTCAATCAATGCTATAACACTTGAATCCAATTGAGATAGAAGCTTGATTCTCCCCATATCTTAAACAACTTAGCTCAACCTACATAAAAACAACAAAACAACCTTTCTCCAAATATAATATCATATTTCTCCCATGTTTCAAAACATACCATTTCTCCCTCTTTGAGAAACATTTCATTCAATTCAAAACATCATATTTCTCCCCCTTTGGCATTATCAAAAAGTAATATATACCAATTGAAATATAAGATCTAAGCCAAGGTAAGAAATCAATGATCATTTCTTCACAACATTGATACCAATTGAACAAATACAATAGAACTATACTTTGAAATGTGATATCAATTGGTAAGAGAATATAACAATGAAATATAATACCAATTGAGAACTAAAAAGATCATAATATCACTTAACAAAGAAGATATCAATTGTAAAGAAATATAACACCAAAGCATCATACTTTAATCAACTCAATGATACCAATTGAATTAACTAAACATTTAGAAAAGTAATATCAATTGAGAAGATACCAATTAAGATAATATATCAATATCAAATATTACCACTTTGTAGGACATTCACTTGAGATGCAAGTGTGATACCAATTGAAAATGTGAATATAGACATTCATAGTTGAGACCAATTGAGAACATGTGTCATTCATTTGCATCTTCAATCAAACCTACAAAACAATCATGCTTTGCTTTTTGGTATCCAAATGGTTTTGGATCCATTTTTGTTAGTGTAGGGACTTTCACCCTTTTTCATCCAAACAAAATTTCCTTTAGGTATACCATGCACTTTAACATAACACACATTTGAAGTATGTCCATGAGTACCACAATAGAAACATGTTGGAGGATTTGAAAAATCAACTTTAGAAAAATCAACAACATTTCTATGAGATTTACTCTTAGCATTAGTATAACCCAAACCAAACTTGTTTGAATTTTCTCTTTGAAAATTTAACAATGTGCGCAATTTAATATCACCATTTGAGAAACTTGCAAGCTTATTTTTCAAAATAGCATTTTCATCTTTAAGCAACTTGCAATTCTCACAATCAACCACAATATTCACTCTACTAGCACAATCACAAGAAGAACTAGCATATATAAGATCAAGAGTTTCATTTTCAATATTAAGCTCATCAACTTGTTTTTGAAGATCTAAAATCTCTTTTTGATATTTCAAAATGAGCTTCTTTCTTTCAATGTTTTTCAAAGCTAGTTTTTCAAGTTGTTCATACATTTCTTCATAAGCATTATGTAACAATTCATATTTAGAAGAAATTTCGGATTTAGATTCACTTACATTGCTATCCTCGCTTTGATAACTTGATTCATCATTTGAACTTTGTTCTTCATCATCTACTAAAGTTATCAAGTTGAGACAAGCGGCTTCTTCATTATCCGATGAACTACTCGATGTGCTTTTCTTGTTATCTTCATCACTATCCCAAACTATGTATGCTCTTTTAGATTTAGAATTTTTCTTGTCTTTCTCCTTCTTCTTGAGATACTTAGAGCATGAATACTTGAGATGTCCGGGCTTTCCACATTCATGGCAAACTACACCTTCTTTTGAAGTTTTGGTCTTATAGTGTGGGGAATCCTTCTCCTTACTTTTGTCCTTGTTCAACCTTCCTTTTCTCCTTAGAAACTTGTCAAACTCTTTTAACAAAAGTTTCATGTTTTTTTCATCAACATCGGAATCGGAATCTTCACTATCATCATCATCGGAACTATCTTTCTTTTTATATGCACTTTTGACTCTAAGAGCAAGTCCTTTCCTTGATTTGTTCTTATCCGACTCTTCATTGATACTTAATCGTCCAAGCTCCATTTCATGTTCTTGAAGCTTTCCAAAAAGTGTTGCTAGATCCATAGCATCCAAATTTTTAGATTCAACAATAGCCGTTACTTTTGGTTGCCAATTCCTGTCTAAACATCTCAACACTTTGTTAGAAAGTTCACCTTGAAGAAAAGTTTTACCAAGAGCAAGTAAATGATTTATAATGTGAGTAAAACGCTTTTGCATATCATTTATAGATTCATTTGGAAGCATAGTAAATAACTCATATTCACGCATCAAAGCATTCAATCTAGCTCTCCTAACCTCACTAGTTCCTTCATGAGTCACTTGTAAAGTGTCCCACATTTCTTTAGCACTAGAACATTGAGAAACTCTAAAGAACTCGTCATAGGATAAAGCGGATGTGATGATATTCTTTGCTTTATAATCATATTGTACTTTCTTTCTATCATCATCCTTCCACTTATCCTCGGGGATCAATTGTTCTACACCTTCAACTAAACTAGAGGGGATATGAGGACCTTTTTCAACTACTTTCCAAATTTCACTATCTATGGCTTGGATAAAGATTTTCATTCTAACTTTCCAATATGCATAGCCTTCTCCGACAAACAATGGAGGACGACTTATTGAAGCACCTTCACCACCAAAGGGATTCATGGAACCCATTGCGATTTTCTTAAAGGATCTTTACGAAAAAGCTCTTATGCTCGTGTCTTTCGACCGAGCTCTGATACCAATTGAGGAAACCGCAATTGGTGGTTGGAGAGAAAAAGGAACCCTAGGAATACACCTAGAAGGGGGGGTTGAATAGGTGTACAAGATACCTTGAAAGATTTTCGAACGAAACAAAACGAAACAATCAAAACAAATGATTTTTGCAAATTCTACAGCACTTAATCGATTAACCTGCAATTTACTCGAGTAGTACTCGATTAAACTTGAACTTAATCGATTAAATATGACAGAAAACAGAAAAATCAATTTTTCATTCGAATACGAAAATCAATCAATTCACATGCAAGATCAGAGATTCAGCGGAAATGATTAACACCTATATTCTTATTGATTAACCTAGTTATGAAAATGATTTTCCCTTTATCAATTTGAACAATTAAAGATTCAATTCAATCAATTATGAAAATCAATCTTTCTAGGTTTTCAACCAAGAACGCAATCAAATGACTTGAATATAAAGAGTAAGGGTTTAGAGATACGACACAGTGATTTATCCTGGTTCACTTTCATCCGCTTGAAAGCTACATCCAGTCCCCTCTTCAACCAAGAGAGATTCTTCACTATGAGGAATTAGAGTTCTCAAATTACAAGTGATTGCCTCACAAGACTCCCTTCTTGCTAGCCTACAAGAGATAACCGACACCCTTGCCTTGTAATCCTATTGATCTTCTCTCTAATCTAACCTCTACCCCTTGTTGATAATCGACACAACAAGTCTTCAATTGCTTGATGATAAACCACACACCAAGGCTTCACTTGCTTGATTCACAACCAAGACTTCTTCTTCTTCTTCAATAAGAATGCACTTGCTTGATGATAAAATCGACACACCAAGACTTCTTGTTTGTTGTAGTGGCTTGCCTTCTTGCAAAGATTACAACACAATAGAAAACACAAAACAATCCTATGAATCTCAATCAAGAGTTATGACAATTCACCATAAGAGATTCAAAGGTTCTTGATCAAAGAATATAAAAATAGAAAAGCTTTGATCTTTGAAATTGAGAGAGAATAGAGTGGCTTAATTCTTTGTAAAACTTGTATGAAATGATTCTAATCTATCACAAATAATTGGAAAAAGGTTTATATAGAATACCCAAAAGTTGTAGCACTTGAAAACTGATTTTGAGAAGTGAAAAACGTATTTTAAAAAATCAGTTCAGCAGTACTTAATCGATTAAGCAAGTCGTGTACTCGAGTAGTACTCGATTAAGTTAATCACTTAATCGATTAAGTTGGTATTGCACATATTCAAAACTTGTTTTCTCAAAATCCAACCTTTCCTTTAAAACCTTTAAGCCACCTATTGATTCTAGGTTAAGTGAAAACTCAAATTATGATTAAATCATGACTTATGAATGAGATTCACTACCCTCTATAATAATCTAACCAAATAAAAAACCTATGAAGATTGAGAGGCAAAAGATAAAAGAAATACAAATACACTCAAACTTTGGTCTTCATGAGCTTGCTTTCTCTCTTCTTCATTTGATGTTTGTTGTTGCTTGTTGAGCTTGAAACTTAATCAACACTTGTAGCTTGTTCAAAAACACTTTGTCATTATCAAAACATTCATCATGTTCATCATGGAACTAACACGTAGGTGACGTCGAACTCTGATAGCTCAACGGACCAAGAGACCATCCTTCCCGCCAAGTCAGGTCGGTGAAGCACCTGCCTTATCGGCTGAGTTGTTTTGACCACAATGGGGTGGTTCTGAAAGTACTGCCGGAGTCTCCTAGCAGCAATTACCAGAGCAAAAGCGAGCTTCTCTATCTTGGATTAACTTATTTCGGGTCCTTAGAGGGCCTTGCTGACAAAGTAGATGGGTCGCTCGGTACCTGAGTCGTCCTTGACCAGGGCCGAGCTAACAGATGTTTCACTAACAGACAAGTATAAAAACAGAATTTCTCCCTCCCGAGGACTTGTGAGGACGGGAGGGGCCGAGAGGTATTCCTTGAGTTCAGCAAACGCTTGTTCGCAAGAGTCATTCCAATGAAAAGTTTTGTTTTTTCTGAGAAGTTGGTACCACGGGAGGGCTTTTTTAGCTGCTTGAGGGAGGAATCTTGAGAGGGCTGCCATCCGACCAGTCAGCCTCTGGACCTCCTTCACATTAGACGGGCTGTGCATGTTCAGAATAGCTTGGCATTTCTCTGGGTTGGCCTCGATACCCCTCTCTGTGAGCATGAAGCCTAAAAAGGCCCCAGCCGGAACCCCGAAGGTGCACTTATCGGGGTTCAGGCGCATGTTGTACCTTCTGATTCTGTCCAATATGGCTGCTAAATCCTGGGGATGATCTTCCTTTTTCTTGCTCTTGGCTATCATATCATCTATGTACACCTCAAGAGTAGGACCAATCAAACCTGAGAAGACCTTGTTCATCATCCGCTGGTAGGTTGCGCCAGCGTTTTTCAATCCGAAAGGCATTACCGTGTAGTAGTAAGTAGCCCTTTCAGTGATGAAGGTTGTTTTCTCCTGATCAGGAGGGTACATCGGGATTTGGTTGTACCCCGAGTATGCATCCATAAAAGAGAGGAGTTGGTAGCCAGCTGAGTTGTCCACTAGTTTGTCAATGATGGGGAGGGGATACTGGTCTTTTGGGCAAGCTTTGTTCAAGTCGGTGTAGTCGACGCACATGTGCAACTTCCCGTTTGATTTTTTGACCAATACTGTGTTTGAAAGCCACTCGGAGTAGTTGACCTCTCGGATGAATCCGGCAGAGAGGAGCTCGGCCACTTTCTCCTCAATTACTGCAGCTTTCTCTGTGCCTACCCTTCTCTTTTTCTGGGCGACCGGCTTGGCGGTCGGGTGAACGCTGAGACGATGAAAAATCAGGTTTGGATCAATCCCCGGCATATCAGCCGAGGTCCATGCAAAAAGGTCCTTGTTTTTCTTTAAAAGTTCAAGCATCTCTGCTCGTACTTTTTCTGAAAGGTTGGTTCCTAGCTTCACTTTCCTGCTCGGGAGCTCTTCATCTAACAAAATGAATTCCCACTCACCTTGTGGGGTCGGTCTTGTATCATCCAACTCGGATCTGACATCCAAGTCTGTCAAAAGTACATTTCCTTTGTTCAAACATAACTTTGGCTGAATTTCTTCAGAGCTTTTGAACTTTGCTAAACTAGCATTGTAGCACAGTCTAGCTTTTTCCTGCTCGGCTCGGATAGCGACAACAGTTCCGTCAGAGCCTTCGAATTTCATGGCCAGATGAACGGTCGAGACGACCACACCGAAAGCCTGTAGGCATGTTCTGCCGAGGATGGCATTATATGCTGAGGGGCAGTCGACCACGAGAAACTTGATGATCTTGGTCCTCGTCGAGGGGTGGTTCCCAAGTGTTACCGGTAGTTGGATGTGTCCTTTGGGAACCACCGCGTCTCCTGTAAAGCTGATTAACTTTCCCTCGAATGGGGTTAGGTCAGAGGTCTTTAACTTTAGGGCTTCAAAAAGGTTCAAGAACATGATATCTGCCGAACTGCCTTGGTCAACAAATATCCTGGCAACCTCATAGTTGCCTACCAGGGCAGTAATGACCATTGGGTCGTTGTGACCCTGGATGATCCCTTCAAGATCTTCATCAGAGAAACAGATGACTACACTTTTTGTGGTTCTTTTTCGGATTGGATGGTCATGGACGGTGAGCACTTGATTGATGTATTTTTTTCTGTCGGATCTCTTTTCTCCTTCCCCCGCGAAACCTCCTGCTATGGTGTTGATTCTAAGGTTTTGCGAGGATTGGTCTGTAGTTACTTCTACCATGGCTACTCTCTGTGGATCGGATGGTTGCTGATTGGTGTTATGGTTGGTTTCTCTGGTTGGAGGTCGGATGTTTCTGTCCAGAGAGGAGGTCCTTCTTCGAGCATGTCGGTTGAGTGCCTCCCTGACATACTGTTGTAATTTCCCATCTCTTATCAATTGCTCGATGACATCCCTTAGCCAGGTGCACTCGTCTGTAGTATGCCCGTATCCCCCATGGTACGAGCAAAACTTGGAACGGTCTTGGCGCTGACTTCTTTTTAAGGGGGGAGGTCTCTCTACCATTCGAAGGTCGGTTTGCATTGTTTCCTGCAGTATCTGACTTCTTGGGACCATGAGAGGAGCGTACTGCTCGAATTTTGCTCGAGGAACGCCGAACCTTCTGTCCCCTCTGGATCCTCTTCTTTGTTCCTCCCTTCTGTCATCTCTTGTGTCATCTCTTCTTGGTTTTCCCTGAGAGGAAGGTTCCCCTCGCTCACCTCTTTCCCTGTTTTTCTGCCATTTGCTGAATTCCTCCAAATTTATGAATTTGGTGGAACGATGTCTTAACTCCGCCATATCCCTCGGCGGTTTTCCCACTAGTGAGTTTTTGAAGTCTCCATTCCGAAGTCCCTGAGTGAAAAGGAAGACCGAGAAGCTCGATTCAAGGTTTGGAACGGATCCTGCCTCTGAATGGAAATGGGATAGATACTCTCTCAAGGGTTCTTCGGGTTGTTGCATGACACCTGCTAGTGCGTGGTCGGACTTTGGCTGGACGCAGCTAGCAGTGTATCTATTCAGGAAAACTCTCTTCATTTCTGCCCAGGAGTTAACGGAGTTCCTAGGCAGGGCCGAGTACCACCTCAAAACGGGTGGTTGCAGAGTCATAGAAAAGGCTCGGCACTTCATTAGGTCTCCTCCATCATAAAAGTTCATAGCACCTTCAAAAGATAAAATGTGTTCCAAGGGGTCGGTTAACCCGTTATACTTCGCCACACTGGTGGGGCCGAGGAATGCGGAGGGTGTCTCATAAGCCATGACTCGCGGAGTAAAGGGGTGGCCAGGGTGAGCGCTGTCGTCGGTCTCATAACTGGCTGCAAGGGCTGGATTTATTGGAGGTGGTGGGGGAAGGGCGATGGGGCCTTGAGGATCCTGGGTTGGTATGGTTACCGGGGTTGTTTCTACTGCCCGTGCAGCAACCGCCTGCATGTGGATCTGTTGGAGCTCTGCTATGGCCCTTCCCTGCTGCTCCAACATTTGGGCTTGTTGTTTGATTATTTCTTCAAGCTGGGTTTCCCTTTGGCCTTGGGAGTGTCCCCTTTCTTCTCCGGAGACACGGGCGTCGATGGAGCGGCCGGAGCCGTGGTTTGGTACACGATTGGGGGGGTTGGGGTTTGTTTGCCTAGAATGAACGGTGTATGGACCACTATGAGTTTGGGCTGGTACTGAGTGGTGGCTGCGGGATGGGATTTCAAGTCTTACCGAAGGCATGCTTTGGTGGGGAGGATTTCTTCCTTCCAGATCTCTTCCATTGTCAGTGTAACATCCCTGAATTTTAGCTCCCAAATAATTCGTGCTTAATGTTTTGCCTTAGCTTGATGTGTTAGAGTTTAATCCTGTTTGGATAGCAAATCGTGATTAGGGTTAGATCAAACCTAATTCATTAGGTTTAGGCTTGTGTGGTTTTAAGTTGATTTGGTTTAGTTAGCTAATAGTTGGTTTAGAATTAGATTAGCTTGGGTAATGTAGAGCTTAAGGGTTAAGTGGGCTAGATCAAGTCTAAGTGAACCTAATGGGCCTTGTGAGTGATATTGGGCCATGAAAGTGTGATGGCCCATGTGTGTGAGTGTATGGCCGTGGCATGTGTTGTGTGTGTGCAACCATGGAATGGATATTGTGAATTCATGAAGGAAGTGAGGTGTCAACCTCCCATTTCATGCATGTGGTCAAAGCATTAGGTGTCAACACCACCTTTCCTCCCTTTGCATGAAGAGTTGAGGTGTCCACACCAAAACTCACCACTTAGCCACCTTAACACCTCACCATTTGACCATAAGCTTTTATAAAAGTGGCCTTGTGTTGATGAGCTTCACTTTTGCTTTCCTTTCTTCGTAGCATCATCACCACCATCATCTTCTTCTCCTTTCTTTGAAGAGGCTCACGGCCACCTCCCTAAACACCACCATCCAACCATTTTCTTCCATTAAAACCAAGAAATCCTTACATACTCTAAGCCTAGATCATGAATATGCATCATGATTGAGTGATCATGGCCTAGAAAATCAAAACTCAACCCTTCCTTTTCTTGAGAAGCTCACGGCCAAACCCCCATCACCACCTTAATCAACCTAAACACTCACCAAACACAAGAAAGCTTGGCATATTCATACCCTAGATCATGAATATGCCACTTACCTGATGTGGTGTTGAAGAAATTTCAACCCAAGACCATAGCACCCTCACTGTAACACCCCAAAAATTAATCCCCAATTAGAAAATATAATTATATGTATTTACGTTAATTATTATAAAAATTATAATGTGATTATAATATAATTATGATGCTTAGTATATAATTATGTTTTAAAAATAAATTTAAGAAAATAATTAAAGAAAATTATTTTATTAAGGTAAATATTTCTTTTTGTGGAAATAAAAGAAGTATTTAATAAGTATTTGATAAGAGAAAAGAAAATAGAATAAAATATAATATTTTGTGATTTTTGTGTATCACTAACCGGTTAGTGAGATGAGTAACCGGTTAGTGCTCTCAGCAGAACCAGAGTAAGTCGGTTTTGAACTCAAATTGGGAAGAGGAACACGTCTCTGGTCCCAAAATCAATCACCTTGGCCTGAGACACGTCCAATCTCTGATCATAAGGAGTGGTGGTGAGTGTGGGTGACTCAAACCACTTCTAAACCACTCAATTTCACTCTCAACATTTCATATATCCAATATCTGAACTCTCCACTTTTGTTGATTCGTTCTTGCTCTATGAAGCATCAACACACACAAACCTTATATCAAAACGAAGCTCTCTGAACCTTCTTGAATTAGAAACAAACCCCACTTGATTTGATAAACCGTAGAGAAAGTTATAAGCTCTGCAATTTGACTCTGTGTTGCTGGAAAAACAGAGCACGAATCTGTTCTTGGAGCTCTCTTTCTTGATTTCGTTTGGTAAGCTCCAGTTACCTTTTTGTCTCGAATTTGTTTCAATCTCAAGTTCATGTATCCTAGTTTGAATTCCAATCCTTATTCACGAATTTATTTAGCTTTTTCTTGTTGAAAAACTCTGATGAACAGACCCTGTTGAAACTGAAAAATAGGGTGTTGCAGCTGAACCAAGTTTGCACCAAAACGTGTCAATCCTTTTTCTTTGGTTCCAATTCGGTTCCTACAGCTACAATAGGTAAGGGAGAAGATATTCATTTGCTAGAATGATTATTAAATGGATTGGAATGTAAAAGAGCTTTACAAGCTCAAGGGCCATAGGTTTTGAATTGGGACTTTGGCTTGGAGGCCAAAATAGGACATAAAACTCATTCAAGCAAGTCATATTAACTGAACATGAGCTAAAGGAACGATAAATTTGACTTGAGAAGCTCTGAAATTGAATTTGACATGTTAAGTGTTAATTATGTGATTTTATGCATACTTGAATAATTCTATATGAATCTCATGAAATTGATGTGTATAACTGGTTTGAACATGTTTAAATATGTCCATATATGTTCTGTGAATGATTGATAAGGATTGAAAATGAAAGGTTTTTGAATTGGTGTTAAAAAGTGACATTTTTGGACTGCTGCTGCAGTGACTAACCGGTTACTGCAACTACTAACCGGTTAGTTACTGTAAAACTGGGAAAGAGAGAAATTTAAATGTGAATAACCGGTTACACGACTCTCTAACCGGTTAGACACTGTTCAGAACCTAAAAAATGTATTTTTTCTTTAATCCAATATTTCCCTAATATTTTTAATTAATTCTTTTAAAATAAAAACTATTTTTTTATTATTTAAAAGAATGTTTGGATGTCAATTCCTTTTTAACATCAATTCAATGCCAATTAAATAATTTGAATTCAATCCTAATAACTAGGTTGTGATTGAAATCATGCATGGTGTTATGGAGCTAAGATAAGATAATAGGAAAAGACACATTCGATTTAATTAAATCGGTATGAGAATACGCGGAGATTAGGTTTATGACGGTGATACGTCAAATAACCGTGGGAATTAATTATAGGTAAAATGGTCCTATGATGAGTGGGTTCTGCAGACTCGACTCGGGATAATTTTACAATGACTATAATTTTATTCTATCGATCTCTCGGAGTATTTCGTGATTGCGGAGGACGGTCTTTAGTATAATTTACACATGGGTTGTAATTGTATACTTGGTGGAAAGACGTTTACTCCCAATTGCTTTTCCTATTTAGTGTGAATCGTTGGTACGTTGTCGTCAAACGTACGTGGAGCGTTTGAACGTTTTCGTTAAAACGTAAATTGGATCGTTTGAACGTTTTCGATAAAACGTAAATTGAATCGTTGAGGATGTTATCGATAAACGTGAATTTCCAAGTGCATGATATTCGTAGAATATCACAGAGGAGATTGCATTGAACATTGCATCGCATTGCATTGCACATGCATTAGAAACATACATTATTGCTTGATATTTATTGTTTATTAATTGTCGATGGATTATTTGAGTTTGCTTACTTGCTTACGTGACTTTAATTGCTACTTGACTAATTGTGTTTGTTTATTCCTAGTTCATTTAATTATTCATTTGCACGTGAATGACACTGTCTTACTCCCTTTGCCCTAATTGTTTGTAGGTCATGGCTCAGAACCCCATATGCATCGAGATGAGGTTTCTCCCTGAGGGAGATTGGCACCGGAGGGGACATAGTGTAGTCCTTGAGGGAGTGGTGGAAGTTACTATCTGCCGTCTCAATCCTCTCCCACATATGCGTCCCCTCAGGACCAGAATTCCTGTGATCTTTATCATTCATATTTTCCCTGATTAGGATGAATGTTATACGACTTCCTATCATATTATAGAGTTTTGTGGACTGCTCTGGGTTACACCTTATCATATATATATGTATATGTGCACTGATTGAGTTTAGTAACTCAGAGTTATGATACAGTACCTTTTGACTGAAACAATGTGAAATGATGTACATTAAATTAAACTCCTTATGTGAAATATAAATGACGCAGTTTTATGAAAGTATTTGGTTATATTTATTTCCTATTTTTATATACCATCATAAAAAACATCAATATCATTTCTTTAAAATACATTAATAATATGCATTTATCATAACATAATTCTCGTGACGACTCCGGTCGTTACACTCACGGCCAAACTTTGTTCAAGGCATTAGGATCTTTAGCTTGGTAGATCAAGTGGAGTCTTAGAAGTTTAGAAGCTTTGAAGTCAAATTTCAAGTGTCCAAGGAGGGAGTATTGCTCACGGTTTTGGTGAGAAAGAAGGCCAAAGGTTCTAAGTTTTCTTTTTGTGTCTTCAAGAGGTATGGGGAGAAGCTTACACTTTTGCTAGAATAGGTCTTGAAGCTTAGAACTAGGTTGAGTCACCATGAGACTCAAGGGCACTAGTTAGACTTTGATTTTAGGCTTGGAGGCCGAATTTGATGAATAATGACTTGTTATTGTTGAATGTGCAATGCTGAATTTTATGATTATGTTTTGTGTTGATGATTATATTACTTGTGTTATGTTGTTGATGAAATGTTCTATGCTGAATTTTGTGATTATGCTTTGTGTTGATGAGAAACCGAATGGATTATGTTGTTAAGGGAATGTTTAGAGCCTTGAATGAGCTAGGCTTAAGTGTTGATCCCAAACGGTTTTAGAACCTTAAGTCTCGGTTAAGGACCGAATTTAGTAGCCAAAGTGAGTTAGTCAACTAAGTGTTAATCAAACCTAGTTTTAGACAACTAAGTAGCACTTAGACCAAATTAAGTCTCCCTTAACCGTGATTAGTCAACTAATCCAAGATTAGTTAGACTTAATCCTAGATTAGTAACCTTAATCCTGATTAGTCAACTAATCCATGATTAGTTAGACTTAATCCGTGATTAGTGACCTTAACCATGATTAGTCAACTAATCCATGATTAGTTGGACTTAATCCTTGATTAGTGACCTTAACCATGATTAGTCAACTAATTTAAGATTAGTTGGACCTAATCCTCGATTAGTGACCTTAATCCTGATTAGTCAACTAATCCAAGATTAGTTGGACTTAATCCTCGATTAGTAACCCTAATCCCCTGATTAGTCAACTAATCCCCGATTAGTTGGACCTAATCCCTGATTAGTCGGATTTAATCCGAGATTAGTCAATTAAGCTTGACTTAACCCATGATTAGTGAGACTAAACTCCTGATTAGTGAGATTTAGTCCAAGATTAGTGGACTTAGTCCATGATTAGTCAACCGAAGTCAGTTAAACCTGGTCTTAAGTGATTAGGACTCACTGAACCAAAGTCTTAAGTAGTAAAGACTCGCTTATCCCAAGTTTCAGTCACTTGAGGCGACTTAGGTCAAGAAATGATGGGACCTTGAGTGAACACTCAGACATAGACGTGACCTAGAACTTGTATGGCTCTGCTATGTCATCTGTATGCTTAGATACTTATGGATACATGTTGGATGTCTATGGCTATGTATGTATCCATGTTGGACTGATGTCAAATACTTATGACATAGTTGGACTAATAATAAACCTGGAACTTGAACACGTGCATGATAACCTAGGATTGCAAGAGTTGCATCGAGAACATACATGACATGAGCTAGGTTATCAGACCAGTCCCAATCTGAGGAACACCTACGCAGGTGGAAACACCGTAAGGCGTGACTTTACTACGCCGGATGAACCTGTGAACTGTTTTGTAACTGAACTTGACATTTTACGAAAGCCTGCACAGGGTTCACCGTAAGTCATGCCGTTTATGCTGGTGGAAACACCGTAAGTCATGCCGTTTACGGTGGTGGACGCACTGTAAGTCGTGCCTTTTACGTTGGTGGAAACACTGTAAGTCGTGCCGTTTATGCTGGTGGAAACACCGTAAGTCATGCCTTTTACGCTGGTGGAAACATTGTAAGTCGTGCCGTTTATGCTGGTGGAAACACCGTAAGTCATGCCTTTTACGCTGGTGGAAACACTGTAAGTCGTGCCGTTTATCTGGTGGAAACACCGTAAGTCATGCCTTTTACGCTGGTGGAAACACTGTAAGTCGTGCCGTTTATGCTGGTGGAAACACCGTAAGTCATGCCGTTTACGCTGGCAGACGTGCCGTAAGCCGTGACGCGTCTGGGACGCACCGTTCCTCAGATTTGGACCCGGTGGACATAGAGGCCTCAGAGTCAGAGTTGGAGAACATGTACATGCATCATGCCACCTAACTTGAAGATAATAACTAAACTGGTGTTTGCTCATATGTATATGCATTTTCTGCACTGGTGATTGCTGCTGTGTATCTGGTTGTGAATGTTAGGGCTTAGGCTTTTTCGATAATGCGACTGTGTTAGGCTTACTCTCCTGCCCTTGTAGGTGATGGCCGAATGCCTGCCTTGCATCGAGATTCGCCCGCTCCTTGATGGTGCTTGGGAGTATCGGGATCACCGGGTTGTTTTGAGGGAGAAGTAGAGATCCCTCTCTACCATCCCAATTTTGTAGTTCGCTTTCGTCCTCGTAGGTTTCGTGGGACGAAACCGGTGATCTCTGTCTATGGAATAGCTGTAGTGGACCGACGACCAGCTCTGATGATACCCTTTCTTTTTGAGTTTTACCTTTTGTAAATTTTGCTTTTAGTGAGGTATTGTCAGAGTGTTTTGTTTCCAATGGACTTGTAACTATTTTGTATCAGACCATTTTAAGACCTATTACCTACAACCATGGTTCACTTCACGCATCTAAATATTCCGCTTGCTTTTAATACGTTTTGGGAATCCGGTATGAATCACTTTTTAAAGAACTCGCAATTGAGGGACTAAAGGTTTCATTTACGAAAATAATGTTTATTGCGAAAACCCTCGACTGCTTTTCAACTTCTTTTAACTCTCTGGATTTCAACTCTCTGATTTTACTTTCCAATCAAGTGTTTTAAAAAGAAAAATTTTTCCACCCTAATTTTTGGAAAACTTACAAGTCCAAATTCAATCAAATGATTTCGAGAATGAGAGCGTCACAGTCAGCACTGCCTTCTTCCAGTCTCTGGCGGTTCCTTCCGGCCTGGTGGTTTGCGCCGCGCGAGCTGTTTGCGGCGTTTCCACGTGGGTTTACCATTTTTGAGTGGGGATAACAGTTTATCAGTTTCCCACAGACGGCGCCAATGTCGTGTCTAGGACACGGTGTATCAGATATACCCCTAGCTCAAAGGTATAGAGAGACCCAAGAACTAGTGGATGGACTGAGGTTAGTGTATGATTGTTTAGGTATGCTAGAGGTCCAGTTGGGACAACTAGGGTTTCCCTAATCACAGTGTGTGCAAATGTGCAATTAGGGAGAGAGAGAGCGTACCAGAGCCCCTTGCTGGAGACAGCTATTTATAGGTGTGGCATTGTACCTTGTGGGCCTGTACGGAGGGCCAGCAAGGCAGATGACGTGTCCCATTTAGGATGTAGGATGAGTCATTCATCCTTATCCTGTAGTGGAGAATCTTATCCCTGTTGGCAAGTTAGGCTCACGCGCCCCTAGCTCGGACTCCTTGGGGGGTAAGCCCCATGTGGTCGGTCCTGAGGTGCCAGGATGGGTCCTAGGACAAGCGCTCGGCCTGGGTAGGCATGACCTATCAGATAGGATAATCTGGTCGGCCGAGTATGCTAAGGGTAGACCGAGGGTCGGTCTACCACAGTTTCGAACCTAATCTATTCTTGAAGTTCATGCCTTTGGATTTCTCATCTACGTTGTTCTAGACAACACTTCATAAATCCCTTGCCTCCATAATCTATTTTCGAATATCCATAATCCCTGACTTTAATTCCAAAGATTAAATCTCATTCGTTTCTTTCAACTCCTCATTTTCTGGTTGTAATTCACGAATCCAATTCAAGAATTCGTTGAGGATTTGCAACCTTCCTAATTTAATGCTAGATGGTTCAACTTGCATTACCAGACTTAGGTCTCTGAACTCCTCGATCAAAACAACCTCCTTGGCCATTATGAAGCTCATATGAATAGCCTTTCCGCTCAAAATGCTTGCAACTACGTTTGCTTTGTCAGGATGATAATGGAGCTCAAAGTCATAATCTTTTAGACACTCCATCCATCGCCTTTGTCTCATATTTAACTCTTATTCTCTACCTTCTCCGATTGGAGTAACTTCTTAATTTTAACTTTTGATTAATCCATAAAAGAACAGGTGCATTAGTCAATCCGAACGACATTATTTCCTACTCATAATGTCCGTATCGAGATCAAAATGCAGTCTGAGGTGTATCCCTGTCTCGAATCCTGATTTGAGGTTAATCCGACCTCCAATCAATCTTAGAAAACACTTAGACTCCTTTAACCTGATCCAACCATAACCTTCTTAGAAACTTCTCTACGTGTTTCTTTCATTGGACCATTCCCATTAGTACCATATTATAAGGATCGTAGAGATAGAATCAGTTTTAAGAATTAACTTGATTCCATACTCTATCTCTTTATTCAAGGGTAAACACTTTTTCCGAAAGTCAAGGACTTAACTACAACTCCTTGAGATTTCCTTATCACTGGTACTATGTAAATGTAATAAACCAACGCTATGGTTTTCGGTTTATAACATGTCTAAAGAGAAGCATACAACTATCATACTTCTACTTAGACTACATAGAACACTTCTTAATAGCAGACTAAGCTACTTATCTAAAGCCATCACACATAACTTTAAATCTAGTTTGGAAGTATATGGAAGCATACTTCCCAGGAAACATTGCAGATATCGATGACCAGCGTATTGGACCACACACCCAAGGACCAAAAGTCAGGACCATTGCTCTGATACCATAAAAATGTAACACTCCTTGTATATCATCTTACTTTATAAGAAAAGTAATAAGTTTATGAATACTTGGACTTGTTATCGTTGGAAAAAGATCTGAAAATAAGAATTTTCCCTTCCCTTGAAAATTCCTTTTCACAAATACTTGATTAGTAATGAGGTTGACTAACAAAATCAGAGTTTGCGGAAACATAGTAAAGTAGTCATATTATGCCCCCAAAATATATCAAGTGCAACAAGTCCATGGATACCAAATAAATATTATTATGAAACCAATTTCATCTTATGATACCTCTTTCAAAATGTGTATCATATAAATACTATTAAAATAGAGATGTTATAGAGCTGGTCACTGGTCCTCTGTCCAAACATTCATCTGGCCGGATCCTCGATATCTGCACAAAGGGTTCCCAACCCACACTTTCTATATTCTGCATGCACCTAAAGGACATCTCCCTTCACTGACTTTTGTGCAAGCTGGATGCACGATCAACACCTAATAAGGGCATGGGGGTTAGCTATACATATTCGCATAATCAAATGAGAATAACACTAACATCCACAAGTTAACATGTAGCAAATCATGATGCATATTCATATGAGCACACCTGGTTAATCATAATAATTCTTTCAATGCAGGTGGCATGATGCATGATTTTCATCCACAACTGAGGCCTCTAACAAAGTCCATCTTGGACGTCCATCAAATACACCGTTGTGTTCCCGGAACACTGACATTCGTTCCCATAACGTAATGCCAAACCATACTTGGATAAATAAGCATCACTCCCAGGGTGAGCATCACGTTCCCAGAACATGTAGCAAACCATACTTGGAATAATAAGCATCACTCCCAGAGTGTGCATCACGTTCCCAGAACGCATAAAAACCAGGTCCCGGACACTGGCCACATTCCCAGAATGTGTCATCATGTAGGTTGCATATCAATGTGTTCCTAGAACACTAACATACGTTCCCAGAACGTATATAACCAGGTCCCAGACACTGGCCACATTCCCAGAATGCGTCATCAAGTAGGTTACAAATTTGGTACTCCCGGAGTACCCTCCTCATATTCCCAGAATATGATAATCGTTTCCTACCAACCCATCTTCCATTCTATATTCACTTTGAAGCTCTTCTTTTCTAAGGAGAAGAGGTAATCCTACAATCTTGATTTTTGTTTTCATTTTTAAGTTCTTATTTTTCATTCTTTTGTTAAATAAAAACTTCTTCTACTCTTTTCTGATTATGAAATTGTGAAACTAAAACCTCTAATCTTTTTTCTGATATAATCTGAATTTTAATTTGTAAATGTGAATTTGGTTGAAGGTCAGATGAATAAGGATTAAAAAGGGACAAAACAAAAATTGTTTAAAGAGATATTGATCTCCCATTTTTAAAGCCTTTGATGACCAAACTATTGATAATAAAATAAGGAAATGATATTTTGATATTGTAATTGATAAAAAGTTTATCTGTTTTAAGAATTTTGATTTTCATCTGTACTGTATGGTTGTTTTGATTTTTCTTTGATTGTCAGTATGAAAACATGATTAATAAGCAAATGATGATGAACAAAAAAATTATAAAATTGTGATGTGTATGTGCTTTGGCCGTGAGGCCTATACTGTTTTTAAAAGTGATCATAGCAAATTTTATATGTTCTTTTGTTTACTAATGATGTGTATCTGATGATATCTGATGTGGTTCAAAATGATTAATTGGAATATGTGATTATGTGACTATATAATTTGATAAGCTATATTGTTAAGTACTGTACAAAAAGTGATCTTACTCAAAAGTGCTTATTTTCTATTTTACTATTGACGGCCGAAATTTATTTGGTAGGAAAGAGTAATTTTTGCTAAATTCCTAAGTGCTTATATGGTTATATGATGCCTCTGTATGTTTACTGATGTGTATACATGAAATAAACTATGTATTTGATAGAAAAATAATTTATATCTGAAAAATAAATTTTGTTCTGAAAAATAATACCTTATCTAACCTATAAGTTTCCAAATGACAATTTTTTTATGTGTTTGCAATGCTTAAACTTGTTTATAATTGTATCTGAATGTTAGAACATGTTTGTCTCAATTTTTAGAAGTGATGCAACTAAATTTTGGTGGTTGTCCAGCAAGCAAAACTATTTTGTTAAACTCATATTTAATCATATGTTTATAATGGAAATTGTAAGGAAATTTTAGGAAAAAGTGGCATGTCTTTTTGATAAACCATTTGTGAGAAAAGTGATTTTTCAGGCTTGTAGTGTCTGCTGTCCAAAAGTATAAATTTGTTGCATCAATAATAGAAATTGATCTGGAATGAATTAGTATGTGAATTTTATGTTAGGATTTTTAGTATAAGTATATAGAGTTTAAAAGAAATTATGGAATTAATTGTGTGAATGTATGCTTAAATATTTTAATGGTTTAGTAAATTGTTTGATTTGATGAAATATGTGATTTTATGTGTTAAGAATTTAGATGCCTGAATGTACTGATGTGTAAAGTATAATTTTTCTATTCTGTTTAGAACTTGTAATTAAAATTGCATCAACTTTAGAAAAATATATTTTTAGGTTTGAATGCATGAGTTATGTTTTATATGAATTAAGTATGCTTGTAATGTGGTTATGTGATTTTTATTTACTGCTTAATTTAGTTTTAAAGTTGCATCAAAACAAATGATTTAAAATCCTGCTATATGAATTATCTGCAAATAGTAGTTGTTATAAGGTATCTGGAAATGAGTTTTTGAGTAAGTGATGTTTTGGAATTTATGTTTGAAAGGTGATAATTAAGTTTTAAAAGTTATATTATTAGATGTTTTGTTATAAGTTATTTTTAGATAGTGAGAGGGAACCCGAACGAGGCTAGAAGCTCTGCTTATTTTGAACTCCTTTTTGGAAAATGTGTTTGTAAATTTGCTGACCGCAAGGAAGTTGGTTTCAGCCTGTTGTTTTGCGACTTCGATGCCAGCGTGGTTAGGGTTCCTGTGCGTCCCATCTGCTTTCTGTAACACCCCGATTCGGCAACTTGAAAACCACCGTTACTTAAATTGAATATAGTGAAAATTTGGGCCAATTTTTTTTTTAAACGTGTATAACAGAGACATGAGAACATTTATGTTTTCAAAACTTGATTAATATTAAAACCTGTGTTCTCATGTTGCATAAAAATCTTTCAAGTTCCAAACCGAGATGTCACAAGACACCACACCTTGAAACTTGTCCACTAAAACATAATTTAGTTACAACAGCCCATTTACTTGTTTCAAAACATCAAATAAATTATCATCCGGGGTACAGCATGGTAAAGCTATGGTACTAAGAACTTGTAGTGGGATACATTACTCTGGGGGAAATTACCTATTCTCTAGTCATACATACTAAAACTTGCCACCTAATACTGAGTCTTGGCTGATCAAACTCTCAATCATCTTCATCCGTCGGGAGATCCTCAGGGTTCGGGCACCAATCCTCGTCACTGAGACACTCCTCCGTGTCGACCTCAGACCACCGATCTGAATCGTCGTCATCTGCCACCTCAGGGGTTTCTTCCATAGAGTCGTCTTGTGCTTTCTCTTCCTCCATCTCGCGGGCTAAAATCCTCTCCATGATCTCTGCCCTTCGCCGCTTCATCTCTATGAAGACTATGACATAGGCGGACATAGTTATATTGACTCCACTCAATGGAGATGCTCCTATCTCTCGAATCTCGCGATATTGTCCATCTAAGATTCATAAAATTTTCCCAATACAAAGCAGAAGTACAATAGAGAGTGAGCTACCCAAAACATTAAATGTCGACTGTGTGGAATTACAATAGGCAAATATTAAGACAAAACGACATACCTCAAATAAATCATAACAACAACATGATCATCATCATATAAACATAAACACATGTTAGATCTTCCATAATAAAATTATCAAGATCTTTCTCTTAAAACTTTCACAATCCTTATCAATTCTTTCCTCAATCATTATTTCCAAACTTATCAACTATTTCAGGGCTCTTATTTCATATTTGACTCATAAATCTTATTCATCACTTGATATTCTTACTGTATTTTTCTTTTAAACATCTTAATCTTTTAAGTCTTATCATTCTAGTTCGCATCAATGATGTGGGGAAATCATCATTGAGCTCGCACACACGTCTACATCTCCTCGGTCATCCACCCAGCCTAGTCGGAAGCAAACAGGAGTACAGGACCTTTACCACGCAGGCACGACAGCTGGCTCAACAATTGGCTCCAAGCCAGGAGAACTGTAGAAATCTCGGGTACAGTCTCAAACCAATTCAATTCATATCATATCAAATAATCAAGGCTCACTGTAGAAAACTCGGGTACAATGGCAAATCACAGATGCCCCGTTCCAGTCCCTCTCACTGCTCAAGATTTGCAATCTAGGGGGCGACAGTACTATTCTAGTCTCGAATGCAAAACTTACCACGGCTTTGGACCCAGTCCTTACCACGTTCGTATACCACATATGGAGTTTGTTCTGCCTAGAAAGTACTCTAGACTTCTTGACGTTTCACCATCATTGTCCTCCCCTAATGCAATCTCCACCTGAGTATCCGCAGATACTCATGGTACCTTCCTCTCCACTACTTCGATATCACACTCATGCCTCACCGCATTCGTTAATGTCTTTTAAAGGATTTTAAAGTTTTAGAGTTTTAATTAACGGCTAAATCCTAATGGTCGGCTCATCCTTGGTACATCCCTTCAACGAGTCCCGACCGCTAATCATTCAATCCGTTCCCCAAAGAATCTCATCAGCATCTTGCATCACATCTCTTTCTCATGCATCTCATCAGCTTTATTCTCGTCAGTTGTTGCTCAGCAGCATCATCAGCATCCTTCTCATTAACTATTGTTCAGCAGCATCATCAGCATTCTTCCTCGTTAGTTATTGCTCAGCAGCATCATCAGCATCCTTCCTCGTCGGCTATTGCTCAGCAGCATCATCAGCATCATCTTAATTCTTTCTCAATCTCAGCTCATGTTTCTCTTCCAATCACTATTTATTTCTTTCACAGTTTTATTCACCTCATGACTTATCTCTTTCTCAATCATTCTCATAATTCTTATTCGTACTCTTTTTTCTTCTGTCTTAATTCATTACTTTCACAATTTCGTTATTATCATCTCATGCTTCAGGTGTAATCAAACATTTCTCAGACAGTATCACGATTGCTTAATAGATAATTAAATCAAGTCACATACTAAGAAAATCAAGCAGCTCACGCACAATCATAACATCATACCATCTCAACAAAAACATGTCAACAAAAAAAACAACAAACCGATCTCAGCTGTTCGTGTGGATAGCCAAACAAACAAACAATTGCTATCCCACTACTTCGCTTAATGAAATCGGGGTCCAACCTTTGAGATGATTGGACGCCTTAATATGTTACCTAAATACCACGGCGTCTTAAGGGAAAGCCCATCTCTCACCTCAATGACGTAAACTTTCGAAAGCTTTCCAAGATTTCCCAGTTGCTAGCCTTGCCTCGTTCCCTTTTCGTCCGTCGTTCGAACTAGAACATTTTTCCCGTGCGTTAGAAACAATTTCAATAAATTCTTAATTTCGTTCTTGAAAACAATTTGAAACAATTCCTTCTTGAAAACATATTGCCAATATCCACAGATTTCAAATTCAAATCAAATCCATAATTAAAACGGTTTCGAGAAAACTTGAAATAATTCGAAAATACTCTCTTTATCAAAATAGACTCCATTTCATTCGAAAAAACTTAATTCAAAACATTCACGTTATAAAAATCGTTATCCTTAAGCATCCAATAGAATACAAAATTTCAAGAGGATAAAATTCCAGAACCACTTTGAATTGATTCGTTTAAATTCCAAAACTTTACAACACTATTAAATACGGATCAAAGGGTGTCATTTAAAAATTCCAAATCATTTTAAATTGCTTAAACTATACTTTCAAATCAAATATATTTTTTTTTATATCTTTTGAAATCCAGACATAGGTTTTTCACCAATAATTCTAACAAACAATTTCAAAAATAAATCTAATTCAAATCTAGATTTTTTTCCAAAACATATCCAATGAACATAAGGAACAACACATTAAGTTTTCAAAACATTCACAACTCACATAATGCAAGTCACATTCTAAATCATTTAAAATTGTTAATTAAATTATAATCTTGATATATTAACTCAATCATCCTTAAGGAAATAATTCAAACTTAACCTCTTAATTAATTCACAAGGACCGAATTAACCATGGTCAACAATTTCTAATTACCAATAAATTTTTAAACCTTGGAATCATAGAATTAACATCATGAAAATTTCTTTTTCATTAACGCAATTAATTTATTTATTTTCATTTCTAAAAACCGAAAAGGGTTAAAGAAATCAACATATCCTTTCCATCAAACCTATAACGTCATACACATAGAATATAGTCATTATCAAAGGTCATTTCATGGAGAAAATTTTCCAACCATCTAAACATGCATTGGCCGAATCATATAGGTACAATCTTGCAAAGATTTAATGCACAAATAAAGACATAAAATAATGAAATTACTCTCTTTCTTTTAAGACTAAAACCGTGAGCATCCAAGAAGAAAAATTTAACAATTTTAATTCACTTTTTTAGCTTAAATCAAAACAACAATTAAAGTCACACATCATCTCAAAGTTTCATTTTTATTTTTCTTTAAATTTGATTATTTCATGCATACACTTCTATGCTCTTAGATTCAACTAGTTTTATCATACATGTAACCTAAATAATGATCAAACACAATTTCCTACTCTTCTTCCTCATGGCCGAATATCATCATGCAAAAGACAAGGATTTTGGTTCACTTTTTCAACATGCAAAAGTCATATAATCAAATCAAGACATGTAGGTTTTCAAGGCAAATTTTTCAAAGCATTATACTACATCACTCACTCATATCAACATGCATTAATCATTATCATGACAAGATTTTTCTTAAATATTTCCATTAAAACTCAAGCTCATAACTTTTTATTAAACAAAATTAAGATTATACTTTAAACTTCAAAAATATGACATGCATGAACTTGAAATCATTAAATTCATCCATAACATATACATGCATCAACTTTTCACAAAATAACAAGCATAAATCCTATTTTCATCAATCATGGCCGAATGGCCTTCACACAAACATGACATGCACAAGATAAATTCTTAGATTAAATCATGTTTATGCAAAAAAAAATCATTTTAAAGCTTGTTACCCTATTCTTTCTCCAAAACCGTGACAAGCAAAAAAGAAAAACTTGATCTTTCCACTTAAATTTGACATGCAAGCTTCAAGATCTTAGCTTTTTGCTTATTAAACATGGATTATTACATGCATGCACTTAAACCACCAAAATCATCATCAAATCAACATGCAAAGCCAAAGATCTCAAATTTATCTTCAAGTAAGCTTAGATCATATAATTGCTTGTCAAATAATCACATAAATACACATAGATCACGGTTTGAGCAAGAAAATTTAACATGCAAGACTAATGATCTTCACTTTATCATTTATCAAGTTTAGATCATGAATTTATTTATCAAATCATCTCATAAAAGCTTCATAAACCACAGTTTAAGTGAGGAAATCCAACATGCAAATAAATTTATTTTAGTCTTCACAAAAATCTCAAATAATACTTTAGATCTTTAAGATTTTGTTTGAAAAGCACCAAGATCCATCATGAAAACATTGGCCGAACCATAAAGTCCATGGTTTCACATATTACAAATCATTTTAAGTCTTAAAAGTCCATGGTAAAGAATAAGCAACACTTGCACTCATCTTTCAAGCCATAAAAATAAACATGCAAGGAGAAAGAAAAAGAAAAATTACAAAACCAAAAAAAAACCTAACTAACATAATCTTCTTCTTGATCTTCAAATCACCCACCAAGAAGAGGTCGATCTCCTAGTCTTCTAGCACTTTAGATCTTCAAGGAACAAGCTTGATTAAACTCCTAACTCTCTTCTTCCTCTTCCTCTCTTTCGGCCAACTCTCTCTCTCTTTTTCTTTCTAAGAGTTTGATGGGCTCTTAGAATGTGTTTGGGTGAAATGAGAAGAAGAATGAAAAATGAACTAAGGAAATGAACTAAGGCTTCATGTATTTATAGGCAAACGAATTATTCCTCCTTTGCCCTTGGGTTTTGGTTTCGGTTCAAGCACAAAGGGAGGGGTAATTTTGGCCTTCCAAGAGTTTGCATGTAAGGGATCAAATCAAGGAGACATGGTGGAGTGAATTAGGGCATTAGGTCACTTCTTGAATGATTAACTCTACCACTCTAAAATTTCCTACCCATCCTATCTTACTAAATTTCCAAATGGTTCCACTTATCCTATAAATTCTTTGTCCTAAAAATTAAAATCTTAAGCCTACGCATACACTCACACAACCGTAGCACACAAACACATATACACACATCTTATATTGTTATTTTTTTTCCAATCACATTCACTTAGGACACTATAATCACTAATTCACACAATAATGCAATTATTTCCAAGGGATCACATTCACACAATCATTTTTATGCATCATTCATCATTCACATATCAAACCAAACACATATCACATAATAGATTCATGCCATGACAATAATTTTATTTTTTTCAAAACACATTTCTCATCATAAAGGAATTTTAAACTCTTTTAAGGTAAAATAATTATCTCCATAAAATAAACATAATTAAAATCTCCAAATGATTTTTAAAACTAAGTTTTTTATACACATAAGAAATTTCCAAAAAGACAAATTCATTTGAAGTTTCTAGCTATCTTTTGTAACCAATACACTTCAAAATTCGTACTTCCAAATCCAGAGAATAAATTTTTATAAATCAATCCAGAAAATTCCAAAAGTTACATTTTCAAATTCTTCGTTTCAAGACGATCGTTTTCATGTAAAGATCATAATTTTTCGAGTTACGGTTCGGAAGATATGAATTTTCAAAGTTAACAAATCCAAGAGGAAATTTAAATCATCCTTTAATAAAATCACAACTCATTTCTTATAAATCAAATCATTCCAAACTCAACAAAATCATTCACTTCTTATCCATAAAACACTTTGTTCATAAAACTCTATAAAAATCAACACCTTATTTCTTGCTCACGCAAAATACTTATCTGAAAATTCCTTATAAAACAAAATCTCAAGGTTTCTTTTGACAAAATTCATTTAAGCACATATGCGAAAAATACGGGATGTCACATTCTCCCCAACTTGAAGATTTCTCGTCCTCGAGAAATGCTGCATAGAGTGAGTCTGATCTGTGAACGCGTAGCTCCTTAGAGTAATTCCTTTCCTCTTTAACTACAGCAATCGTCGCGACCTTGGATATGCACTGTCTATTCACCGTTCTTACGAGCAAATCAAACGAATTACTTGCAAAAGTAATCTCTTGGGGGTACTTTCAACAACAAACATGATGGGGTACAAACAATACGGTTTCACTGAATCAATCAAATAAAGAGGTTTAATGGCATCAGAACTGCGTTCAAAAACAACATGGTTACACTCATTTGGGGTCAAGACACTACTACTCTTAGGGTTGAGTTTCTCTTCATCAGTTCAAGCCTGATTAAGCTATTCCCAAATCTCACATCTCTACTTACTCCCCAACTTAAGATAATCATATCTCTATACACCACGTTCTTCATCACAGACTTAACCTCTAAAACTCTCATCCTTCACCACTTTTGATCGATCTTACAAGATTTCTTATCACTTAGCTTCAATCTATCCTCTAATTGTCTTACACCTCACCGATTAATTGCCCTTATCCGACTTCTAGACTTCACCATTACATCTTCCTTTTTCTCTAACAACCACTAATCCTCAAGAAATATGTACTATCTTACTCCCTACCTTAAACACTTAATCATATAACTTAAACATTCTAAACCTCTTTCCATTTTTTTTTTCTATTTATCACCGGTTCTAAACCATCAAAATTCCTTCAGTTCAGAGACCTATTATTCCTCAAAACATCAAGTCTTAACTCTTCAGCCTAACTTTGAGTCAGTACTTAAGGGTTCTAACCACAAATTCCTCTACCTCATCAATTCGACTTCGCCATGTTATTACCTATTTACCTCCGTTTAACCATTCTTCGACTCCAATCAAAACACTTATGACTTCAAATTCTAAATATCCTCTCAAATTCTTCCTGATCTTATCACCACCTAGACCATCATTTTGACCATTCCGACATCAAAACTCTTAATCCTAATCACCTTACACAGTTCGCCACTTAATTAAGACTAAAAAGAGTATTTCGTATTCTTCTCCAGAACTCATACATCCTTTCATTCATACCAACTAATCCTTATTTCCCTTGATCCTTGCAACTTTTACCTAACAACACTTCACAACTCACTTCCTAATCTAGGAATGTCTACTTGACTGGTACAGGATGTCAGGGTTCAACATTCTCACTAAAGCTTTAGGAAAGAACAAATGTCTGGCCAAAGGTCAAAGGGGAAACTTTGGGTTAGTCAATGATCATAACAATTTATCCCATTTATTTGATAGAACAGGGTCTAAGATTTTCTGAAAAAGCTTTTTCAAACGTATTGCCAAAGCAATTTGGTAACACTTAGGGTTTACACAAGAAAGGCTTCAACAAGAAAGGAGAGTTCTAGTCACGGGACGAGATCTCAGGTCCATAGCTCAAAGGTTATCTCAAACAAAAAGGATTTCACCTCAAAGAGGAGTTCAACAAGGAAGATTCGAATCACACATCAACATCTCATGACGACACTAAGTACTGCTCCTGGATTCCATTGCAAACGGAGACCGATGCATCCCGGAAAAACATCCGCATACTCTTAGCACCTCTATCCTCAGCTATCGCTATCTTACTACTACTAACACACACAGAGTCACACAGCAGGGCATGTAAGTCCATGCATAAAGTTACTTAGATCAACCATTGCTCTGATACCACAACTGTAACACCCCGATTCGGTAACTTGAAAACCACCGTTACTTAAATTGAATATAGTGAAAATTTGGGCCAATTTTTTTTTTTAAAACGTGTATAACAGAGACATGAGAACATTTAAGTTTTCAAAACTTGATTAATATTAAAACCTGTGTTCTCATGTTGCATAAAAATCTTTCAAGTTCCAAACCGAGATATCACAAGACACCACACCTTGAAACTTGTCCACTAAAACATAATTTAGTTACAACAGCCCATTTACTTGTTTCAAAACATCAGTACTGAATAAATTATCATCCGGTGTACAGCATAGTAAAGCTATGGTACTAAGAACTTGCAGTGGGATACATTACTCTGGGGGAAATTACCTATTCTCTAGTCATGCATACTAAAACTTGCCACCTAATACTGAGTCTTGGCTGATCAAACTCTCAATCATCTTCATCCATCGGGAGATCCTCAGGGTTCGGGCACCAATCCTCGTCACTGAGACACTCCTCCGTGTCGGCCTCAGACCACCGATCTGAATCGTCGTCATCTGCCACCTCAGGGGTTTCTTCCATAGAGTCGTCTTGTGCTTTCTCTTCCTCCATCTCGCGGGCTAAAAGCCTCTCCATGATATCTTCCCTTCGCCGCTTCATCTCTATGAAGACTATGACATAGGCGGACATAGCTATATTGTCTCCTCTCAATGGAGATGCTCCTATCTCTCGAATAAGCTGGAATCTCGCGATATTGTCCATCTATGATTCATACAAATTTTCCCAATACAAAGCAGAAGTACAATAGAGAGTGAGCTACCCAAAACATTAAATGTCGACTGTGTGGAATTACAATAGGCAAATATTAAGACAAAACGACATACCTCAAATAAATCATAACAACAACATGATCATCATCATATAAACATAAACACATGTTCGATCTTCCATAATAACATTCTCAAGATCTTTCTCTTAAAACTTTCACAATCCTTATCAATTCTTTCCTGAATCATTATTTCCAAACTTATCAACTATTTCAGGGCTCTTATTTCATATTTGACTCATAAATCTTATTCATCACTTGATATTCTTACTGTATTTTTCTTTTAAACATCTTAATCTTTTAAGTCTTATCATTCCAGTTCGCATCAATGATGTGGAGAAATCATCATTGAGCTCGCACACACGTCTACATCTCCTCGGTCATCCACCCAGCCTAGTCGGAAGCAAATAGGAGTACAGGACCTTTACCACGTGGGCACGACAACTGTCTCAACAATTGGCTCCAAGCCAGGAGAACTGTAGAAATCTCGGGTACAGTCTCAAACCAATTCAATTCATATCATATCAAATAATCAAGGCTCACTATAGAAAACTCGGGTACAGTGGCAAATCACAGATGCCCCGTTCCAGTCCCTCTCACTGTTCAAGATTTGCAATCTAGGGGGCGACAGTACTATTCTAGTCTCGAATGCAGAACTTACCACGGCTTTGGACCCAGTCCTTACCACGTTCGTATAACACATATGGAGTTCGTTCTGCCTAGAAAGTACTCTAGACTTTTGACGTTTCACCGTCATTGTCCTCTCCTAATGCAATCTCCACCTGAGTATCCGCAGATACTCATGGTACCTTCCTCTCCACTACTTCGATATCACACTCATTCCTCACCGCATTCGTTAATGTCTTTTAAAGGATTTTAAAGTTTTAGAGTTTTAATTAACAGCTTAATCTTAATGGTCGGCTCATCCTTGGTACATCCCTTCAATGAGTCCCGACCGCTAATCGTTCAATCTGTTCCCCAAAGAATCTCATCAGCATCTTGCATCACATCTCTTTCTCATGCATCTCATCAGCTTTATTCTCGTCAGCTGTTGCTCAGCAGCATCATCAGCATCCTTCTCATTAACTATTGTTCAGCAGCATCATCAGCATCCTTCCTCGTTAGTTATTGCTCAGCAGCATCATCAGCATCCTTCCTCGTCGGCTATTGCTCAGCAGCATCATCAGCATCCTTCCCCGTCGGCTATTGCTCAGCAGCATCATCAGCATCATCTTAATTCTTTCTCAATCTCAGCTCATGTTTCTCTTCCAATCACTATTTATTTCTTTCACAGTTTCATTCACCTCATGACTTATCTCTTTCTCAATCATTCTCATAATTCTTATCCGTACTCTTTTTTCTTCTGTCTTAATTCATTACTTTCACAATTTTGTTATTATCATCTCATGCTTCAGGTGTAATCAAACATTTCTCAGACAATATAACGATTGCTTAATAGATAATTAAATCAGGTCACATACTAAGAAAATCAAGCAGCTCACGCACAATCATAACATCATACTATCTCAACAAAAATATGTCAACAAAAAAAACAACAAACCGATCTCAGCTGTTCGTGTGGATAGCCAAACAAACAAACAATTGTTATCCCACTACTTCGCTTAATGAAATCGGGGTCCAACCTTTGAGATGATTGGATGCCTTAATATGTTACCTAAATACCATGTCGTCTTAAGGGAAAGCCCCTCTCTCACCTCAATGATGTAAACTTTCGAAAGCGTTCCAAGATTTCCCAGTTGCTAGCCTTGCCTCGTTCCCTTTTCGTCCGTCGTTCGAACTAGAACATTTTTCCCGTGCGTTAGAAACAATTTCAATAAATTCTTAATTTCGTTCTTGAAAACACGTCGAAACAATTCCTTTTTGAAAACATATTGCCATTATCCACAGATTTCAAATTCAAATCAAATCCATAATTAAAACGGTTTCGAGAAAACATGAAATAATTCGAAAATACTCTCTTTATCAAAATAGACTCCATTTCATTCATAAAAACTTAATTTAAAACATTCACTTTATAAAAATCGTTATCCTTAAGCATCCAATAGAATACAAAATTTCAAGAGGATAAAATTCCAGAACCACTTTGAATTGATTTGTTTAAATTCCAAAACTTTACAACACTATTAAATACAGATCAAAGGGTGTCATTTAAAAATTCCAAATCAATTTAAATTGCTTAAACTATACTTTCAAATCAAATATTTTTTTTTATATCTTTTGAAATCCAGACATAGGTTTTTCACCAATAATTCTAACAAACAATTTCAAAAATAAATCTAATTCAAATCTGGATTTTTTTAAAAACATATCCAATGAACATAAGGAACAACACATTAAGTTTTCAAAACATTCACAACTCACATAATACAAGTCACATTCTAAATCATTTAAAATTGTTAATTAAATTATAATCTTGATATATTAACTCAATCATCCTTAAGGAAATAATTCAAACTTAACCTCTTAATTAATTCAACAAGGACCGAATTAACCATGGTCAACAATTTCTAATTACCAATAAATTTTTAAACCTTGGAATCATAGAATTAACATCATGAAAATTTCTTTTTGATTAACGCAATTAATTTATTTATTTTCATTTCTAAAAACCGAAAAGGGTTAAAGAAATCAACATATCCTTTCCATCAAACCTATAACGTCATACACATAGAATATAGTCATTATCAAAGGTCATTTCATGGAGAAAATTTTCCAACCATCTAAACATGCATTGGCCGAATCATATAGGTACAATCTTGCAAAGATTTAATGCACAAATAAAGACATAAAATAATGAAATTACTCTCTTTCTTTTAAGACTAAAACCGTGAGCATCCAAGAAGAAAAATTTAACAATTTTAATTCACTTTCTTAGCTTAAATCAAAACAACAATTAAAGTCACACATCATCTCAAAGTTTCATTTTTATTTTTCTTTAAATTTGATTATTTCATGCATACACTTCTATGCTCTTAGATTCAACTAGTTTTATCATACATGTAACCTAAATAATGATCAAACACAATTTCCTACTCTTCTTCCTCATGGCCGAATATCATCATGCAAAAGACAAGGATTTTGGTTCACTTTTTCAACATGCAAAAGTCATATAATCAAATCAAGACATGTAGGTTTTCAAGGCAAATTTTTCAAAGCATTATACTACATCACTCACTCATATCAACATGCATTAATCATTATCATGACAAGATTTTTCTTAAATATTTCCATTAAAACTCAAGCTCATAACTTTTTCTTAAACAAAATTAAGATTATACTTTAAACATCAAAAATATGACATGCATGAACATGAAATCATTAAATCCATCCATAACATATACATGCATCAACTTTTCACAAAATAACAAGCATAAATCTCATTTTCATCAATCATGGCCGAATGGCCTTCACACAAACATGACATGCACAAGATAAATTCTTAGATTAAATCATGTTTATGCAAAAAAATCATTTTAAAGCTTGTTACCCTATTCTTTCTCCAAAACCGTGACAAGCATAAAAGAAAAACTTGATCTTTCCACTTAAATTTGACATGCAAGCTTCAAGATCTTAGCTTTTTCCTTATTAAACATGGATTATTACATGCATGCACTTAAACCACCAAAATCATCATCAAATCAACATGCAAAGACAAAGATCTCAACTTTATCTTCAAGTAAGCTTAGATCATATAACTGCTTGTCAAATAATCACATAAATACACATAGATCACGGTTTGAGCAAGAAAATTTAACATGCAAGACTAAAGATCTTCAATTTATCATTTATCAAGTTTAGATCATGAATTTATTTATCAAATCATCTCATAAAAGCATCGTAAACCACGGTTTAAGTTAGGAAATCCAACATGCAAAGAAATTTATTTTAGTCTTCACAAAAATCTCAAATAATACTTTAGATCTTTAAGATTTTGTTTGAAAAGCACCAAGATCCATCATGAAAACATTGGCCGAACCATAAAGTCCATGGTTTCACATATTACAAATCATTTTAAGTCTTAAAAGTCCATGGTAAAGAATAAGCAACACTTGCACTCATCTTTCAAGCCATAGAAATAAACATGCAAGGAGAAAGAAAAAGAAAAAATACAAAACCAAAAGAAAAACCTAACTAACATAATCTTCTTCTAGATCTTCAAATCACCTACCAAGAAGAGGTCGATCTCCTAGTCTTCTAGCACTTTAGATCTTCAAGGAACAAGCTTGATTAAACTCCTAACTCTCTTCTTCCTCTTCCTCTCTTTCGGCCAACTCTCTCTCTCTCTTTTTCTTTCTAAGAGTTTGATGGGCTCTTAGAATGTGTTTGGGTGAAATGAAAAAAAGAATGAAAAATGAACTAAGGAAATGAACTAAGGCTTCATGTATTTATAGGCAATCGAATTATTCCTCCATTGCCCTTGGGTTTTGGTTTCGGTTCAAGCACAAAGGGAGGGTTAATTTTGGCCTTCCAAGAGTTTGCATGTAAGGGATCAAATCAAGGAGACATGGTGGAGTGAATTAGGGCA
Organism: Crotalaria pallida; assembly: GCA_037953625.1. Taxonomy (NCBI): domain Eukaryota; kingdom Viridiplantae; phylum Streptophyta; class Magnoliopsida; order Fabales; family Fabaceae; genus Crotalaria; species Crotalaria pallida. The sequence goes on along the minus strand of CM075649.1, from coordinate 91,768,693 downwards.
TTAGGTCACTTCTTGAATGATTAACTCTATCACTCTAAATTTTCCTACGCATCCTATCTTACTAAATTTCCAAATGGTTCCACTTATCCTATAAATTCTTTGTCCTAAAAATTAAAATCTTAAGCCTACGCATACACTCACACAACCGTAGCGCACACACACATATATACACATCTTATATTGTTATTTTTTTTTCCAATCACATTCACTTAGGACACTATAATCACTAATTCACACAATAATGCAATTATTTCCATGGGATCACATTCACACAATCATTTTTATGCATCATTCATCATTCACATATCATGTAACGTCCCTGGCAAGCAAATGGATTGCGACTGTCCCCACATACCAACACAGGTCTTTTCAGCATGCTTTGTCCTCACTCGCACACTTCCCGAGAAACTTCCCAGGAGGTCACCCATCCCAGAATTACTCCAAGTCAAGCACGCTTAACCATGGAGTTCTTAAGTAATGGGCTACCGAAAAGAAGATGCATCTTGTTGATATGGGTAGTACCAATCAATTCATTTAAGCCTTCCTGTACTATGTAGTCCCATACCTACACAGTCTCAGGATCACCCTCTCATTCCGGTGTGTCGGTTCAGTCATGTACCCCTCCCTTAGAAGCCTGCCAGGAGCCGCTCCTTGTCCGTGCCTCTTGCGCCGGCGATCACTCCCCGCCCTCGTCAGCCCGGGGTCTTACATGCCCACCAGCTTCCGCCTGGTTCGTCCCCGAACCACACCGTACTAGGAGAGGAGCCGCTCTGATACCATTTGTAACGTCCCTGGCAAGCAAATGGATTGCGACTGTCCCCACATACCAACACAGGTCTTTTCAGCATGCTTTGTCCTCACTCGCACGCTTCCCGAGAAACTTCCCAGGAGGTCACCCATCCCAGAATTACTCCAAGTCAAGCACGCTTAACCATGGAGTTCTTAAGTGATGGGCTACCGAAAAGAAGATGCATCTTGTTGATATGGGTAGTACCAATCAATTCATTTAAGCCTTCCTGTACTATGTAGTCTCATACTTACACAGTTTCAAGATCACTCTCTCATTCCGGTGTGTCGGTTCAGTCATGTACCCCTCCCTTAGAAGCCTGCCAGGAGCCGCTCCTTGTCCGTGCCTCTTGCACCGGCGATCACTCTCCGCCCTCGTCAGCCCGGGGTCTTACATGTGTAACATCCCGTTATTTCTAATACCCTTAATAAAATAATTAAATGATTTAATATGATGTTTTCAATATTTGAGTGTCGTAATAAAATTTTGATTTCATCATTTTAATTGAAATATGTTTTCTAGTCAAAATGAGTATAAATTTGTTATAATACATTTTTTTCAAAAATAAAAGTTTTTTTATTTAGTTTAATTAACATTTTGACAGGGAGCTCAAGTGGCAAGCCTTAGAGGCATTTTTATAAATAGTATCTTTAGAAAAATATGTTTAACTTAATATTTTGAGCGTCCCTGTAAATTTTCATAGTGTTCGGAGACTGTTTTATTTTTAGCTTCTGAACTGGTTTAATAAATTACTGGTATAAGTTATATATAATAATTTGCTATTTCAAAATTATAAATATTATTTTTTATCAAGTTTAATATCAGGATTGAGAAAATATATTTACTTTTGAATTTTCATACTTTTTCTTACGAAATAGCTATCCGGAGGAACCGGTAACTTTATTATTTTCTAATTAGTTTTGAGTAATTCAAAATAGAATATTGTTTTGCCTAAACGTATTTTATTTTTACTATCGTCCAAATTTTAGCTATAATCCAAAACACTTACACACATTGATCCACAAGTAAAAACAAAATATTAAAATATAAATATTTCCCTAACTTTGCCTAAACCCAGCCGCCCATTTAAAAAAAAAAAAGAAAGTGTGGCCATAAGGCCACCACGTGAGGCAAAAGGAAATAATAAAAGAATGTGGCCATAAGGCCCTAAGCAAGAAAAAGAAACAGCACCAACGTGGGAAGAGCAAACGAAGTAAAATTAAAAAGAAAGAAAAACGGGAACAGAGAGGAGAAGGAGGCGAGTAACGAGCAAAAGGGAAATTGATTTTTCCTTAATTTTTGTCCAATAATTCAAGATCCAACCGTTCAATCTCAAATCCTTCTTAGGTAAATAACCTTCTCAACTCCCTCTATCCATCTACTCTATCCATCCATGTAATTTATTCGAAGATCCATCAACATTTATACTATCCCTATATTTTCAAATAAAGAGATATTTTGTTGAAAAATGATATATTTTTATTGTATAATGATATATATTTATTATTTTAACAAAAATGAATTTAGTTGATATATTTATATATATGTATATACACACTTTTAAGGTTATAATTATTTTTAACGTATGTCCCTATTTAGATCCCGCACGTTATTGTTGGCCCTGACCATCGAATAAGCTCGGACGTGAACGTGATATTGTCCCTTTTTTCAAGACTCCCAGGTAAGAGGGTTTGTATTACCTTAGCTTAGGAAGTAGATTCTCTTTAGTTATAGTGATGGCTAGGGGTAGAGAGGGAGTATAGCATGAAAACCTTAGGGTATTGATAATGAAAATAAAAGAAATAATTAATGGAGAATAGATAGAGTAATTAGTGAAATTTGTGAGAACAAATGCATGAATAATAATGGATAGGAAGTGAATAATGGACAAAGTTGATATATATAATTAGAGAGTAATGAGAATAACTGGTTGGCAAATCATAAGGAAAATTATAAAGGAAATTAAGAGGGGATAATGGAGCGAAAATAATTAGAGACTCGGGATAAGCTTGAAAAGATTTGGAGATTGTCAAAGGAATGAAACATTATATTGATGGGATAACCATGAGATAGGTAAATAAAAGGGAAAGTAATGATGGATTGGTTCTAATTCGGAAAGATGACGGATAAAATGTATGGAGAGTATAGAAGAATGTATGTTAAGAGGAATCGATAAATGAATACTAGAGTAAAATGTTGATTTAATGCTAAGTAAATAATGTGAGTGATAAATGTGTATAAAAAGGGAATTAATAACACAAAAGGGCATTTATGGCTAAAACGGACTACGAGTGCTAAAATGTGCAAATGAAATTGAATGGAAATCATATAGGGAATGAGTTAAGAGCGAGTGAATACTTGAACAATGGAATTATATGGTTAATGTGAGAAGAACCCACCTATTGAGGTGTGGATATAGGAATGTGAAAGGGTGAATTTATGTTGTGAATAATGATTTATATACGAATGACCCTCCCAAAGGGAGTGAGAATATGATAATGTTTATGAATGACCCTTCCTATGGAAGTGAAAATATGTATAGTATATAATGGACCCTCCATAGCGGAGCGTGTATATAATGGACCCTCCTTAGCGGAGCGTGTATATGATGGACCCTCCATTACGGAGCGTGATTGATGGACCCTACATATAGGAGTGGATATGTATATGATTTATGGACCCTCCTCAAAGGAGTGGATAGATGCATGATATGGACCCTCCCTATGGGAGCGTGATAATGTGAAATGATGGACCCGCCTATATGGCGTGAGTAGATGTGATTAGAACCCGCCCTTGTGGCGTGAGAATGAATGGAAATAATACCCGCCGAAAGGTGTGCGAAAGAATGGAAAATAACGGAAAGACTTGAAAGGCATAGGAAAGTACGTAACTGAAAGCTTAGAGAAATGCTGAGTTGTATAAAAGGAAAGTGAAGTAGTATGTGATCTGGTTAGTATGGTGTAGGGTAGGTCCTTGGTTTATTGCTATGCTTTTGTAGAAGCTATATTTCTAAGTTCTGTGTAATGCTACCCTTCTTGATATTTTTTTACAGGTACCGAAGCAGAGCATGCACTAGTCGTGGCCGAGCAGGGACACACTCCACAACGTGGAGTGTGAATATTAGGGGTGTAATATTATGTTATTCTAGCAATGAAAACTTTAGCTTTTGATGTATATAATTATGATGCATTATCTTTTGGGGAAATCAAACCACTTTATAACTTGAATATTATTTTGGAGACAATGTTCTCGAATGTATTGAACTGAATTGTATTTTGCCCTGTTGGCATATTGTTGATTATGTGAAATTGCTATCATAGGTTTTCAAGGCAAACTATTATTTTTGGAATGTCTATAAAACAAAGGAAACTCTGTCCGTTTTGACAGAGATTTTTATAAGTTTAAATCGTTTTAAAAAGAAATTTTCAAGTCACTAATTAAATCGGGGTAATTAGAGTATTAATTAAGATAGGGTGTTACATTTATGGTATCAGAGCAGTTTTTCCTCGGCCCTTGGAGTTAATCATTACTCCAGTGGTTACTCACCAAGCGAGTAATCGGTATAGAGTCAAATGTTTAAGTTATAGTGCTAGAATGGTTAAGTAGTTATTTAGTTGTATAAGTATTAACTAGTTATTCCGTTCAGGATTTAGTCAATATGGCTGGAAGGCGTGCACAAGACGATAGAATAGCTGCTATCCTGGAAAGTATAGTCCAAATGCAGCAAGCTCAGGCAACGAATATGGCTCAAATGCAACAGGCTCACGCTGCGAATATCGCTCAGATGCATCACAATCAGGCGGAGAACATAGCAGCAGCAGCAGCAGCAGCGGCAACAGCAGCAACAGTGAACCTTCAACAACCAGCTCCGGTCGCGATCGATTGGATGGCCCGATTCAGAAAGAACGAGCCTCAAAAGTTTGAAGGAGGATTCAATCCCGATGGGGCACAGCTTTGGTTGCAGGAGATCGAGAAGATCCTTAGTACCATGGCACCACCGGAAGAACAGAAGGTTCTGCTAGCACAATACATGTTGACTAGTGAAGCAGAACACTGGTGGCAACTGATGCGGAGGGGCTTGGAGGCGAACAATCAGGAAATCACTTGGGATTTGTTTAAGATCCGATTTCTGGAAAAGTATTTTCCTGAAGATGTCCGTAGAGAAAAGGAGATCGCCTTTCTGCAGCTAGTGCAAGGGGATCTGAGTGTCGGGGAGTATGCTGCTAAGTTTGAAGATCTGATCCGATATGCCGGAAGCTACAGAGACGCTGATGAAAGGACTAAATGCATCAAATTTGAGACAGGACTTCGTTCGGAGATTAAGATGGCCTTTGAGTATCAGAACATTGCACATCTGTCTCAGCTGGTTAATATGACCAGTACTTATGAAAAGAGTAGGAAGCATAGGGCGAAAGAGAAAGTTAAGAGTGGGCAGAAGGTAGGAGGTCCAATCAAAAATGATGGACCAACACAAAAATCAAGCCCTTATGTCGTTCCCCACAACAAGGCAGTTGTCCCAAGGATTATGGGCAAGAGTGAGACTGCTGTGGACACTCCTCCATCATGCCCACATTGTGGAAAGCAACATGGTGGAGAGTGCTGGTTCTGGAACCAAACTAGAAGAAGTTTTAGTTGTTTTGTGTGCGGACAACCCGGACACTATGCTGCTAATTGTCCCAAGAATGCTATGAAGAAATAGGTGAATACAGCTAGAGCCCATCCAGTAGGTGCCAGACGATCTAACCAGAGAGGAAAGGTACTCACTTCGAAAGGGAAGGAAGTGGAGAATGCAGGCAAGCTGAACTAAGGTAAACGCTGAGTCTCTAATACTCTCTGGGAGATGATGTTTAATTATCGAGTCACATGCTTATATGTTTCCCTTAATTACATGAATGGAAATGAAGTTGCTCCAAATTAGAAATCCCTTATGAGTCTTAGGTGTTGATCTTTGATGATCAGAAACCTCTTTAGTGAAAGCTTAGAAAAGCATGTGCTATTTAGAGCCTTGATCCCTAATCTCTGAATAAAGAGTTATGTAATTTAAGAAAAATGCATAGATACCACTACACTTATTAGGAAGAAATCAGAAAGAATAAAGTGCTAAGTTTTTGAATGCCAAGTAGAAAGTAACCAAACTCTGTGATAATGTCGTTGTTTAATAGAATGTAAGAATAGAGCTGACCACTCTGCTCCTACATCTGTTAAATGATGATGCTATCAGCAAAACCGCCGATGATGTGCTGTTAACGGACGTAAGATTGGGGTCGGTCGCCTCGATCTTTGTATCTATTAACGGACGATGTCATGGCAATCTTCTTAATAAAGTGAGAAATTAATTGCGATAGGAATTCTGCTAATACAAAGATCCATTAGTGGGATAAACACTAACTTGAATGGTGTTCCTTCCAAAATTCCTTACGCCTAATCGAGTACTAGACCCACAACGAAGCTTATGGATAAGAGTCTTTAGCTACACAAAACCCCCGGGATCTCACCAAGATCCCTGAACGGACAAACGTAAGAGAAGCCAATCTTAATAATTGTGTGAAGGAGCCACACAAAAATCAGTTAGCTTGATTCGTATTCGTACTCCCATTGAGTACAAGAACTTAAGGGCATACAAATACGAAGGGGTATGCCCACGCTAAGTGGGGGAGAGCTTAATTACGAAACTTTAAGGATCTTGTCGAGGTAACCACAGAATGAAGTGTAGACAAGCGGGAGTGACGGAAATAAGGACTATAATAGTAAAAATTTCCAATGGGATGGTGCTCCATTGAAGGAATCGAACTGAATTTCGGGGACGAAATTCTAATAAGTGTGGGAGAATTGTAACATCCCGTTATTTCTAATACCCTTAGTAAAATAATTAAATGATTTAATATGATGTTTTCAATATTTGAGTGTCGTAATAAAATTTTGATTTCATCATTTTAATTGAAATATGTTTTCTAGTCAAAATGAGTATAAATTTGTTATAATACATTTTTATCAAAAATAAAAGTTTTTTTATTTAGTTTAATTAACATTTTGACAGGGAGCTCAAGTGGCAAGCCTTAGAGGCATTTTTATAAATAGTATCTTTAGAAAAATATGTTTAACTTAATATTTTGAGCGTCCCTGTAAATTTTCATAGTGTTCGGAGACTGTTTTAGTTTTAGCTTCTGAACTGGTTTAATAAATTACTGGTATAAGTTATATATAATAATTTGCTATTTCAAAATTATAAATATTATTTTTTATCAAGTTTAATATCAGGATTGAGAAAATATATTTACTTTTGAATTTTCATACTTTTTCTTACGAAATAGCTATCCGGAGAGACCGGTAACTTTATTATTTTCTAATTAGTTTTGAGTAATTCAAAATAGAATATTGTTTTGCCTAAACGTATTTTATTTTTCGTATCGTCCAAATTTTAGCTATAATCCAAAATACTTACACACATTGATGCACAAGTAAAAACAAAATATTAAAATATAAATATTTCCCTAACTTTGCCTAAACCCAGCCGCCCATTTAAAAAAAAAAAAAAGAAAGTGTGGCCATAAGGCCACCACGTGAGGCAAAAGGAAATAATAAAAGAATGTGGCCATAAGGCCCTAAGCAAGAAAAAGAAACAGCACCAACGTGGGAAGAGCAAACGAAGTAAAATTAAAAAGAAAGAAAAACGGGAACAGAGAGGAGAAGGAGGCGAGTAACGAGCAAAAGGGAAATTGATTTTTCTTTAATTTTTGTCCAATAATTCAAGATCCAACCGTTCAATCTCAAATCCTTCTTAGGTAAATAACCTTCTCAACTCCCTCTATCCATCCATGTAATTTATTCGAAGATCCATCAACATTTATACTATCCCTATATTTTCAAATAAAGAGATATTTTGTTGAAAAATGATATATTTTTATTGTATAATGATATATATTTATTATTTTAACAAAAATGAATTTAGTTGATATATTTATTTATATATGTATATACACACTTTTAAGGTTATAATTATTTTTAACGTATGTCCCTATTTAGATCCCGCACGTTATTGTTGGCCCTGACCCTCGAATAAGCTCGGACGTGAACGTGATATTGTCCCTTTTTTCAAGACTCCCAGGTAAGAGGGTTTGTATTACCTTAGCTTAGGAAGTAGATTCTCTTTAGTTATAGTGATGGCTAGGGGTAGAGAGGGAGTATAGCATGAAAACCTTAGGATATTGATAATGAAAATAAAAGAAATAATTAATGGAGAATAGATAGAGTAATTAGTGAAATTTGTGAGAACAAATGCATGAGTAATAATGGATAGGAAGTGAATAATGGACAAAGCTGATATATATAATTAGAGAGTAATGAGAATAACTGGTTGGCAAATCATAAGGAAAATTATAAAGGAAATTAAGAGGGGATAATGGAGCGAAAATAATTAGAGACTCGGGATAAGCTTGAAAAGATTTGGAGATTGTCAAAGGAATGAAACATTATATTGATGGGATAACCATGAGATAGGTAAATAAAAGGGAAAGTAATGATGGATTGGTTCTAATTCGGAAAGATGACGGATAAAATGTATGGATAGTATAGAAGAATGTATGTTAAGAGGAATCGATAAATGAATACTAGAGTAAAATGTTGATTTAATGCTAAGTAAATAATGTGAGTGATAAATGTGTATAAAAAGGGAATTAATAACACAAAAGGGCATTTATGGCTAAAACGGACTACGAGTGCTAAAATGTGCAAATGAAATTGAATGGAAATCATATAGGGAATGAGTTAAGAGCGAGTGAATACTTGAACAATGGAATTATATGGTTAATGTGAGAAGAACCCACCTATTGAGGTGTGGATATAGGAATGTGAAAGGGTGAATTTATGTTGTGAATAATGATTTATATACGAATGACCCTCCCAAAGGGAGTGAGAATATGATAATGTTTATGAATGACCCTTCCTATGGAAGTGGAAATATGTATAGTATATAATGGACCGTCCATAGCGGAGCGTGTATATAATGGACCCTCCATAGCGGAGCGTGTATATAATGGACCCTCCATAGCGGAGCGTGTATATAATGGACCCTCCTTAGCGGAGCGTGTATATGATGGACCCTCCATTACGGAGCGTGATTGATGGACCCTCCATATTGGAGTGGATATGTATATGATTTATGGACCCTCCTCAAAGGAGTGGATAGATGCATGATATGGACCCTCCCTATGGGAGCGTGATAATGTGAAATGATGGACCTGCCTATATGGCGTGAGTAGATGTGATTAGAACCCGCCCTTGTGGCGTGAGAATGAATGGAAATAATACCCGCCGAAAGGTGTGCGAAAGAATGAAAAATAACGGAAAGACTTGAAAGGCATAGGAAAGTACGTAACTGAAAGCTTAGAGAAATGCTGAGTTGTATAAAAGGAAAGTGAAGTAGTATGTGATCTGGTTAGTATGGTGTAGGGTAGGTCCTTGGTTTATTGCTATGCTTTTGTAGAAGCTATATTTCTAAGTTCTGTGTAATGCTACCCTTCTTGATATATTTTTACAGGTACCGAAGCGGAGCATGCACTAGTCGTGGCCGAGCAGGGACACACTCCACGTTGTGGAGTGTGAATATTAGGGGTGTAATATTATGTTATTCTAGCAATGAAAACTTTAGCTTTTGATGTATATAATTAAGATGCATTATCTTTTGGGGAAATCAAACCACTTTATAACTTGAATATTATTTTGGAGACAATGTTCTCGAATGTATTGAACTGAATTGTATTTTGCCCTGTTGGCATACTGTTGATTATGTGAAATTGCTATCACAGGTTTTCAAGGCAAACTATTATTTTTGGAATGTCCATAAAACAAAGGAAACTCTGTCCGTTTTGACAGAGATTTTTATAAGTTTAAATGGTTTTGAAAAGAAATTTTCAAGTCACTAATTAAATCGGGGTAATTAGAGTATTAATTAAGATAGGGTGTTACATATCACATAATAGATTCATGCCATGACAATAATTTTATTTTTTTCAAAACACATTTCTCATCATAAAGTAATTTTAAACTCTTTTAAGGTAAAATAATTATCTCCATAAAATAAACATAATTAAAATCTTCAAATGATTTTTAAAACTAAGTTTTTCATACACATAAGAAATTTCCAAAAAGACAAATTCATTTGAAGTTTCTAGCTATCTTTTGTAACCAATACACTTCAAAATTTGTACTTCCAAATCCAGAGAATAAATTTTTATAAATCAATCCAAAAAATTCCAAAAGTTACATTTTCAAATTCTTCCTTTCAAGACGATCGTTTTCATATAAAGATCATAATTTTTCGAGTTACGGTTCGGAAGATATGAATTTTCAAAGTTAACAAATCCAAGTGGAAATTTAAATCATCCTTTAATAAAATCACAACTCATTTCTTATAAATCAAATCATTCCAAACTTAACAAAATCATTCACTTCTTATCCATAAAACACTTTGTCCATAAAACTCTGTAAAAATCAACACCTTATTTCTTGCTCACGCAAAATACTTATCTGAAAATTCCTTATAAAACAAAAGCTCAAGGTTTCTTTTGACAAAATTCATTTACGCACATATGGGAAAAATACGGGATGTCACACTTTCCGAACTAGGATATGGTTGGATTGGTGGAGGAGATGTAACGTTTGTGCTACCCATCCCTTGAACCTCGGTAACGGTACCCCCTTTTGATTTACCGATGGTTGTGACGTTGAAACATAGAACCTAAAGATAATTAAATATAACGGTTATGGTTTTTAAGAGGCGTATCTTTTTGGGAATGGATTTATGGTAATTAACTGAAGTTATTTATAAGGTAATGGTAATAATGATGTATATATTGTATGGTCTTAATATTCCCCTATGGTAAGCCCACGCCGTCGACGATAATATCGTTCGGAAGTGCTTACTCTTTCTATTTCCTTTTCCTGTGAATATTGGGGGGACAATGTTCACAGATGACAGATCAAGTAGAAGTTCGAGTAGTGGTTGCTCAAGTTGCAAGAGGATCGTGAGATGGTTCCCATATGAGGAGGAAGCAGAAGCGGTAACCGAGGAATCTCTTAGACACTTGTGCGGAGGATAGCAATGAAGACTAGTAATCTAGGATAATATAGTAGTCTTTGTTTTGTACCATATCTTAAGGTGATTAAGACACGATTACTCTATCCCGATGTAACCCCTGTTGTAATAAAGGATTATTTTGAAAGAAATAAAAGAAGTCCTTTTGGTTATGTATCAAGTTCAAAAAGTAATCAAATGTTTCCGCAAGTTAACCATGAATAAATATGGCGTTAAGAAAATAAGTTTTTGGAAATGTGTTGGTAACATCTCTTTTTGGAAAAAGAATTTTATGTTGCAAATATTTTGAAAACCAAGTAACTCAAATAGTATTATGAAAACCTTTTTGTAAAAGAAATAAAATGAACGGATTTTGGTAAATGTTATAAAAAAATGGCGCAAATTTTTAGTGAAAATTCTAAGTTCCAAATTGGGGTGTTACACATAACAGGACACTTAAGTAATGGGTTAAAAGATAAGTGGAAATCGGCAAATCAACTTGAATAGAGGAATGATTAAGTAGGTGCACAAATGAAATAAAACAGAACTATAGGGTAATTGGAATTGGGCATTAGAGGATAGTAATGGATTAGGAGTTAATTGATAATGTTTTCTTTGGGATTGCTAAATTAATTAAGGTAGAGTAAAGGAAACCTAGAGTCAGGAAGTTTAATAGAAGATAACTTAAGCTAATAGAAGTAATTGAAATAGCATTAATAGGGGAATGTGAGAAGAGAAAGAAATGAGGATAGAGAAAGTTAGTTAATTAGAACAAGTTAAGGTAGATTAAATGAGAGGTATAGGAAACAGAATGGTAATAGGAAAAGTTAGGAGATTTAGAAGAAAGTGATAAAGGGAAATAGGGTTCGACTGCACCAGGTATCCCTGAAGAGGGAAGACATGCAGGAGAAATAGAATCGGATAGACAATAGTAAAGGGAACAACAAGATAAGAGAATAAGTAAAACCAAGAAAAGAAAAGAATAGGCTAAGGAAGGAGAAATGGAACGGTTGTATCAGATACCTATTAATTTAGGAGACATACACCGTAAATAGGGTGAACGGCTGTATCAGGTACCTATTAATTTAGGAGACATACACCGTAAATAGGGTGAACGGTTGTATCAGATACCTATTAATTTAGGAGACATACACCGTAAAAAGGAGTTGTACCAGGTACCTCTTAATTGAGGAGACGTACAGCGAGAGTAGGAGTTGTACCAGGTACCTCTGAAGTGAGGAGACGTACAGCGAGAGAAGGATTTGTACCAGGTACCTCTTAATTGAGGAGACGTATAGCACGAATAGAACTGTACTAGGTATCTCTAAATTCAGAAGACGTACAGAGTAAAGGGTAATGTATCAGGTATCCCACAACTGGGAAGACGTACATCATAAAGAGCATTAGGGATGAATAAGATAACCAATGGAAAAAGAGATAGTAGAATGTAGGTTTATGAATTGTGACTGTGTTTTACTCAATGCTTGTGCTTAGCTTATTTCTATACTTATTTAGACACTATCTTCCTAAGTTCTGTGTAATGCTACCCTTCTTGTTATTTTTATTACAGGTACAGAAAGAGCTTACACGAGTCATGGCCGAGCAGGAGTACACTCCACACCGTGGAGTGTAAATTAAAGAATTGAGAGAACTAGAATTAAAGTGTGTAATTAATATAACATAGTTTCGTAGTCCGCAACTTGTAATATATTTGTATCTGGGCATTAGGTATCTCTGGCTGTATTTAGTATTTAAGTTTAAGTTTTAATTTACTCTGATTCTGACAGGTTTATAGAAATGTAATTTTTGGGAAAGTCCGATAAATAGAGGAAACTTTGTCGGATTGTATCTAGGAATTTTCAAGTCCTAATTAATCTCAACTTAATTTTTAGTAACTAAGTTATATAAATGTGAGGGTGTTACAAGTAGTATAGTTGCAAATTGTTATGTGATTTCGTGGCCACTTATACGAATGAGATTAGGACCACATATTATGCTATGATGCTGTTTAATATGATTATGCTTTAATGACAATATGAGCTATCTTTATTTGTTTATGCATGTCGAATATTTATTTATCTGCTGTTGATTATGGTTTATACTGAGAAATGTCTACTACGTCTTGATTCTGGATGTTATTTAAGTAAGGCAATCGAAATTATGAAAATAATGCCGAGAAAAAGATAAGTGATCTTGAGGATGTGGAATTCATATATGAAAAGTAATGTTTGAGAAAGGAAAATTGTTTATGGATAAGGAATGTAAATAAGGGCTTGTGAAAAGTTAAAGACTAAAGAGGCGACACATTTGTGGATCAGATGTGATACTGCGATTGGAACTTGTCGAACGATGAATCTCTTGACATGGACACTTACGGTAACGTACTTGATAAGCTGATCTAAAGCTGGTCGCATGAGCTTCAATGTCGTGGTTTGAGTCGTGATGTTTGACATCGGATTGCAATGACTTTTGAGGAAAGAGCTGATGATTTTATTAGAGGTCGAGACTCAATGAAGGGAAGAACCAAGAAGGAGTTGACGATGTTGTTAGGATATTAAATGTTAATAAGATTTTAAAAAGACATTTACTAACGTGGTAAGAACGAGCGCGAAGTAGTGGAAAGGAAGATACACTGAGTGATCTGCGGATGCTCAGGTGATGATTCTGATAGGGGAGGGCAATGATGGTGAAACATAAAGAAGCCTAGGGTGCTTCTCTAGGCAGGATGAGTTCTACATGTGGTTGGGGCTGCATGACCCGATGAACCGTAGCAAGTCCTACACAACTGACTAAAGAAGTACTGTCACCCCCTTGATCAAGTTTCGAAACGGTGAGAGGGAACCTGAACGAGGCCGACAGTTCGATTGGTTATGGGCCCTATAATGTCGTGGTGTGATATTCTGATATCACAAATATTGCTTAATTATTTTGGCTGACCCTGAGTGGTTATAGCATTTTTTTCTCGGTTGAACGACCTACGTGGGTTAAGGTTCCTGTTCGTCCCGTTTGCTTCCGATATAGGTTTTGGGAGGATATGTAGGAGATGTAGATGTGTGTGCTAACCAATTTCCTCGATGATGTTCCAAATCCCCCACATCATTGAAGGACTCACATTCATAAGACTTGATTATGAAAAAATGGAAAATGTATAAGACTCTATAAAAGATGGAAATGAATTAAATCGAAAGACTCATAAGACGTATTGTTGTGAAAGGAAATCCTTTGCAAGTAATTTTGTTGAGAAATGATCTTGATAAAGGAAGAATGATTATGTCATTAAGATATGATAAGCTCTGGCTTTGTGAATGATTTATTGATGATGAGGATAAAGTAAAATGTGAAAGAATGTTAATGAATGTGATTATGTTATGATGATGTAATGGTGTAGTTGTAATATGTGATCATGCATGATAATCGTTGAATTGTTGTTTGTCTTAATAATTGCCTATTGTAAACCCACACCGTCAACGATTCGTCATTTGGAATGCTTACTCTCTATTTTCTTCTGCCTTTTTGTACTAGGTGTGTGTGTGTTTATATGTCTACAAGTGGATACAAGAGGAGTTGTGATGGACCTTTAGACATCAGACGATTGATAGAAGCACTCGGAGTACGAGAACTATGGAACCAGGAGTATCTTGAGGGTAGGACGACACTCCCTTTAGACATATGGAGCTGAGATGTGTACCTCGCTCATAGTCTTGATCTTCCATCATCCCCTTATATGATCGAGATCCCCGAGTTAGAGCAAATTCGAGTTCCAATGGTCAACAGAAGCATTAACCTTTATAGTCCGGTAGAGTTGCGATCTACTAGTGTGCCCACTCCGGTTACAGTTGCCTTACCTGTCGGGGAGCAGAACCAAGATAGTTCGAGAAGAGTTCTGAGAAGGTCACGAAGGAGGACCTCTCGAGTGAAATGCCCCTTCTGTCGGTAGCATAGTGTAGGATTGTATCACCAGTCAAGGACAACTGTTAGCAGTGATCAAACTATTGTGACCCCTGTTATGTTGGTATATTTTATGAATAGCTCTTTTGGATCAAATCTATGTAATGGTAATGTGATGTTAAACTCATTTCGAGAAAACAAATAGGATGAGGGGTACGAATAAATTAAAAATGTTTTGAGAATCTAGTTGTAGTTTAGTAACCCTCGATTTTGATGGAGTATATCACGAATATGATTTTGTGAAATCAAACTGTTTCAACATGAAAACCTTTTTTGTAAAATGAACAATCGAACATGAAAACGTCAATGCTCTATAAAAAAAATTCCCTCATTTTTACATATTTAATTTATAAATAAATCATAATCTTGAGGTTTAGAAATCGGGATGTTATCGTATAAAAAAAATTTACCCGGATTTTTAATACATTTATATTAAATAAAAGGATGTTTTTACGTTACCAAATCGGGGTGTTACAAAAATAACCCCAAAACCAATAACAAACAACAGCAAAATTGCAGGACCAGCTAGGAGCAACTAACAGTCACAAACTTCATTTTATCACAACAACAACTAGTAACTAAACAGCTAAAGCATTTACTTTGGATAATGCAGGAAACTCCAACCAGCAAAGACTGCACTTTTTTTTTTAAGTGCATTCAATTTTATTAATTTATTTTTTTAAATAGTGAAAGTAAGTCAATAATTAAAAAAATAGTTTTTTTTTTTATTTTCGCTTGTGGATCGCCTGCGGGCCGCCTGCAGCCCGCCCGCAAATGCCCGCAAAAAAAGCAGGTGGGGCGGGCAGGCATAATATGAAAATTGAGCGTAAAAGCTATGCCCTGCCTGCAAAAAATTGCGGGCGGGCGGCAGGCCCCCGGTCTTATGTCCTAATTGCCAATACTACCTCTAATTGGGCCTGGCAGTGTATTTATCTTGAATGGATGGAAGCCACAGGTTAAAATTTAAGGGGAATTCATTTTTTTGACCGCCTTATTTACTTTGCTGACGCCTCTTTACATATATGCTGGGGTCAACATATGTGCAATTTTTTTGTTCAGTTCGTTGACCCCTTAGCGTATGTGTAAAATAATGCACACACGTTCGTGGCATGAAGCTTTCCTCACACCAGAGCGTTTTTAGGTAAATAATCATTATCTCCAACCAAAATCACAATCTGAAATTAAATAAACTATTCAAATTAATTTAATCATTATCCATATGAAAAATCATTATCCTCAGTTTGTTGAAAAAAAATCATTATTCTCAACAAAAATAATTTTTTTTAAAATATTAAAAAAAATCACTATATATAATAGGATCTCACCTTCAATCTTTACATTTTTTTTCCACCTTTAGATCTCTCTAATTCTTAGAATTATCTTTCTCTATTATTTCTTATTTTTTATTCCTATTATTTCTTATTTTATATTATTTGATTTTTGTTGTGTGTTTTCACCAAAAGAGGATGCCGATTTAGTGCATTGGTAAGTTCATATTCTGATTCTCCTATTATTTTTTTATTTTATATTATTTGATTTTTTGATTTTTCAGAGTCACTAACCTAACTAAAAATATTACGATATATAATAGATTCTTACACTCAATCTTTACATCTCTTTTTTCTTACCTTTAGATTTCTCTAATTCTAAGAATTCTCTTATCCTATTATTTCTTATTTTATATTATTTGATTTTTGTTGTGTGTTTGCAGCAGAAGAGAATGTCGATTGCATTGGTAAGTTCATATTTTGATTCTCCTATTATTTTTTTTTATTTTATATTATTTGATTATTAGATTTTTCAGAGTCACGAACCTAACTAAAAATAATATTATTGATGTATATTTTAAATTTCAGGTTGTTATCTTTTGATAACTTAATAACTCTTTTCGAGGGGTTGAAGCTTTGATTGAAGAAGATTGTATCTTCTTGAGTGGCCTAAGCTTAAATTTTATAAGATTGCATCTATGGCGGTTGCAATTCCTTTTATAATCAATTTTGTTTATTTTATTTATTGTAATAGATGAAAATCATTATATATAATGTGATTTGCCTATAACTAATTTTGTTTATTGTAATAAATTTTGATTGATTTTTTTTTTATGGATTTGAAGAAGATTATTTTCTATTTTTATAAAGAGTGGAGTTGGCCACGGAAGGAGTCACTAAAGTGAATGAGAGAATAGAAACAGAAAAAGAATATGTGTCCCAAGAGGAAAGAAAGTGTTTCACTAATTCCCAACTGAAAATATGGGTTCAGAAAATAGATAGATATCCAAAAACAAAGGGCAGTAGAGTTTGTTTTTGGGTTTGTGGGCTAACCCAGTAGAAGGAAGTGCAGACAAACTACAACACTCGCACAATATAAATACATGTAAGCGGTCTCACTGATAACAACATACAATATCAGCGTAGCCAGCCCCACACTCTTTGTTTCATGCTCTACAACTTTGATTCATTTCATTTTTTTAATCAAGGAAATCATGGTCGAGTCTTTGATTTTGTCTACTTTCTTTTCTTTGATAATCGTCCATGTTTCCTTGATTATAGAAATGTACTGAATCATTATCATCTTCTCCCTTGCTTGCATCTATTTAGATTCGTACAGAAACCCCTAAGTTCTAATCTAACCCTAAGTTATAATCTAATTTACAAGTCAATCGTGATATTTGGTTTTAGGGTTTCGATCCTATTTTGTTTGGTGGAGTTGCGCTGATACCGAATTTGTTGTCTGTCTTTTAATCTAATTTTGCACACAATTAGGGTTTATTTTAGTTGAGTTTGTGAGAGATAATTGTAATTGTTTACTGAAATCATTAGATTCGTTTGTGAAATTATTTATATGGATTTGTTGAGTAACTGTTTAATTTTGTTTTTTTGTTAGTGTTTAGTTGCTTGCTTGATTTATGTGAGTGGCTTTTAATCAAGTCTTGAAATTGTGTATAAGGTGTGAAACTTTCTTTCTTTTTGAATGTTTTGTAACTATGAAACACCAATACAACACAAGAAGCATATGACTATTCCTAATATAACAAACTCAAAATACATCTATTTAATTTGAAAGTTTAGATATCACATATATGTAACATCCCGTTATTTCTAATACCTCTAGTAAAATAATTAACTGATTTAATATGATGTTTTCAATATTTGAGTCTCGGAATAAAATTCTGATTTCATCATTATATTTGAAAAACGTTTTCTAATCAAAATAAGTATAAATTTGTTATCATACGTTTTCCAAAAATAAAGTAATACTTTTATTTAGTTTAATTAACATTTTGACAGGGAGCTCAAGTGGCAAGCCTTAGAAGCATTTTTATAAAAACTTTCTTCAGAAAAATATGTTTAACTTAATATTTTGAGCGTCCCTGTAAATTTTCATAATGTTCGGAGGCTGTTTTATTTTTAACTTATGGACTGGTTTAATATATTACCGGTTTAAGTTATATATAATAATCTTCAACCTCAAAATTTTAAATATTATATATTATCAAGTTTAATATCAAGATTTAGTTAATATATTTACTTTTGAATTTCGATAATTTTTCTTACGCAATAGCTATCCGGAGGGACCGGTAACTTTATTATTTTTCAATCAGTTTTGAGTAATTCAAAATACAATATTATTTTACCTAAACGTATTTTATTTTTAGTATTATCCAATTTTTAACTATAATCCAAAATACCTACGCTCGTTGACACACAAATATGAACAAAACATAAAAATATATTATATTCCTAATTCTACCCGTTGCCCCACCCTCACCCTTTATCTATAATACATATATAAGATATATAGTGTCAGCCTGTGATGCCATACAGATAGAAAATAAAGAAAGAGATAGAATAATATCCTCATCCTCTCCCTTTCTCTAACTTTCTCATCTTTTCGTAAATATCTCATTTTGCCGCTACCCACACAATGCTTCTTCTATCATTCGCCGGAGCAGGTTTCGGCGTTCCTCTAAGCTTTTCTGGTGAACCAGGTCACCCCACAATTTGTTCTCCGAAACCCACCAAGCTTTTCAGCTGCACTTGCATAAAGTTGCTTCCTTTACATCACCATAACACCAATACCTTGTTGAATTCGAAGAAGTTAAGGCAGCCGATACAAAGGTCTTCTTTGTGAAGCCGCTTGTTTACTGGATCATGTTTTTAATCACACTCCCTCTTGCTTGCTATCATACCCACTTGTATATGAAACGTCAGCATCTTGTTGATGTTACTGAAGTGTTTAGGGTACTCAATGCTGAGAAGAAATTTCGGCTAGCCAAACTTGCTTTTTACTTAGTGGTCCTCGTTATTACTATCTTCAGGCTTGTATTAATCGGTGTCTACTATTTAGAGCTGGAAGATGATGAATGATGTGGAAAACCTTTGATTTCCACTACTTGTGCAGCAACCCATGTATTCAACACGTTGTTTTTGACCTTGACCCCTGGAGCAAGTTCCGGATGTTAAAGTGGCCCTGTCGTTATTGGTAGGATTTCCAGATAAGTGGAGTCTTTTTTCCACACCTTGAGTTAGGGATAGTTGGGGTATATAATAAGACTTGGGTTAAGTAGTTGAATTGTGTTGTGGGTAGCAAAATAGCACCGGAATAGAATTGGTTTAAGGATGTTGAATGTATCTTTGTTTTAATTTAAATATTTAATTGATTTAATGTTGGTAAAATCCCTTATGAATGTTGGTAATGTAGGAAGTGAAAAACCCTAGGGAGTTGACTTATATTAAAGTACTCTGAGGCATACCTGAGTATGTCGAAACGATTGATGCTAATTGTTGTCTGATAAAAGTTACTATGTCCACTACATGAGTGATGATGTTTTATAAATGAATTTTAATGATATAGTTATGGAATGAATTGGCAAAGGTATAAATGGGAATAAAATGACTATGTGTAACTAAAAGTATAATGTGATGCTAAATGTATGACAAGGCTGGATAATTGTTATAAATGCTAATTTTCGAAGGTGAATTGATATGTGAATACTCGGTAAATGGTTATGATTACTTGTGCTATAATGTTATGTGATGATTAGGAAGGGATGATAAGTATGTATATTTGTGAATATTGGTGGAATTGTGATTATGTGTGAATGTGAAATTTATGCGTTGGCCTCTGATTTGAGGTGACGATTAATGGAAAGTGTTGAATTTGCTGACCTCTGTTATGTGGGGCCCAAAATGAAGTAAAGTAATGAAGTGTTGACCTCTGACCTGAGGGACACAAGATGAAATGAATGTTATGTGAATTCAATGCTCCTAATTATGTGGATTATGTTTTGATGATGACAAAATAATTAACAAATCATGCCTTGAAGATATTGCAACATCAACATCAACAAGAAGTCAAGAAAAGAAGACAAGTGCCCAATCATTCTCAATCAAATATTAATTGTAAATTTCTAATTTATGTTGAGAGTGGTTGAGAGTGGGTAGAAATAGTTAGTCTCTTCTAGGAATAAATTTTTATATGTTTATTAAGTTGAGATTGACCAAAATTAATACTTGAGAGGAAAAATAAAATTGAAAAATAATTTTTCTCATATCTGATCAAAATACTCGAGTATTTTGATAAAGACTCGAGTATATACTCGAGTATTTATAGAAAAACTCGAGTATTTGTGCCAGGTCAGCAATTATGACCGTTAGTCTTGTTCGTGCACCAATTCACTCGTGACCGACCAAAAAGACTCGAGTTTTTACCAAAAGACTCGAGTATTTTTGTCCAGTCAGCAAAAATGAACGTTGGAGAAACTCAAAAACCCAATTGAGGGCATTTGAGTCTCATCCAACCCCAAGAGAGAATTCAGAACCTTATTGTAAAATTTCTCTTTGAATTTGTGCAAGAACAAACAAGACAACAACACATCATTGATTCAAGCTTTCTTAATTTCCTCTTCTCAAGTGTTAATTCCCAAAAAGCTCAACTTCTCACTCATATTGTCATTTTATTCCAAGTTGAGTTTTTAGGCCTCAATTCTTATATTGAGCTGTGCTTATTTGTGCTAATCCATTGTGAGATTAGTAATACACATACAAAAAGCTTGATTATTCAAAGTCTTGGATTGTTCCCAAGCAAACCCTAAGTGGCTTAGGGTGTTGGAAGTCTTGAGAGGTTCTCAAGCACAAGACTAGGAGGTTCCTAGCCCGGTGGAGTTTCTTGAAGGGAGTTCAAGGAAGCTTTGTGAAGAGTTCTTCAATCACCGGAATCAAATTGGGGTAGAAATCAAGAGTTTGGTACACTCTTGAAAGGGTTAGGTTGAGTGAGGCCATTCTCAAGCAATCCTTTGTAATTTCTAACAATTTGATTATTAGTAGAAACTCCTAAGTGATTAGGAGGACTGGATGTAGCTCATTGTTGGAGTGAACCAGGATAAAATTGCTTGAGTGTTGGTTTATTGCTTTTAATCTACTTTCTAGCTCAATAGACTTAAGTCATTTCAATCAATTAGGATTTATACAATTAGGTAGCAAGTTCAAGGAATCTTTGTGTTAAAAGTTATTTAGATTACTTGCTATTCTGTTGGATAAGTTCCTGTTTATTAT
This sequence comes from Crotalaria pallida, assembly GCA_037953625.1. NCBI lineage: Eukaryota > Viridiplantae > Streptophyta > Magnoliopsida > Fabales > Fabaceae > Crotalaria > Crotalaria pallida. The sequence continues at coordinate 91,747,332 of CM075649.1, read as the reverse complement.
TGAATTGATTTGAGTTAAATTGCAGAATTTTCGTTTCTGGTTTTTCTGCTATCTGATAGTAAAAACTCGAGTATTTCAGAAAAGACTCGAGTTGTTCATCCTGAAAAACTCGAGTATTTCACAAAAGACTCGAGTCTTTTGTTTCTGATTCCAGAAAATTCAGTCTAAGCTCCATTCTTCAATTATCAATCGAAATATTTGGTATTAGTGCTTCAAAATACTATGCACCCCCCCTCTAGTATTTGCTTAGCCCGCTTGTTGGTTTCCAACAAGTGGTATCAAAGCTCGGTCGAAAGATCGAGTGTAACAACTTTTTCGAAAAAGATCCTTTTGGAAACTTAATGGGCTCTAGCAATAACTTTGGTGGAGAAGGAGCTTTAATAAACCGTCCTCCACTATTTAATGGTGAAGGATATGTTTATTGGAAAACTCGCATGAAAGTTTTTATTGAAGCAATTGATATGGATATTTGGGATGCAATTGAAAATGGTCCTTTCATTCCCAAAAAGAAAATAAATGATGAAATTGTTGAAATTCCAAGGAGTAGTTGGAATGATGATGAAAAGAGAAAAGTCTCATTTGATTTAAAAGCTAAAAACATCATCTTTTCGGCTCTATCCCATGATGAATTTTATAGAGTTTCCCAATGTAAATTGGCAAAAGAAATGTGGGATACTTTGCAAGTCACACATGAGGGAACAAGTGAGGTTAGAGATGCAAGATTGAATTCTCTAACTCACGAATATGAATTGTTCTACATGTTGCCAAATGAATCCATTAGTGACTTGCAAAAGCGATTCTCTCACATTGTTAATCATTTGATTTCCTTGGGAAAAGTATTTCGCAATGGTGAAACTACTAACAAAATTCTAAGATGTCTTGATAGGAGTTGGCAACCCAAGGTAACCGCCATCAAGGAATCAAGAGACATAAATAGCATGGACTTAGCCACTTTGTTTGGCAAACTCCAAGAGCATGAGATGGAACTTACAAGACTTGGGATGCATGAGGAATCAGACAAAAAGAAAAAGAGCATAGCACTCAAAGCTTCAACCAAAGCTACAAAAGAAGTTGAAGAATGCTCTACAAGTGGAGATTCCGATGGTGAATCAAATCAAGAAGAATTTGGGATGTTTGTGAAAAGATTCAACAAATTTTTCAAAGGGAAGAAAGGTGGATCTTCATCCAATTTCAAGAGAACCAAAGACTCCAAACAAAGAGAAAAGAGTACCAACGATGGAGTTAAGTGTCATGAATGTGGTGGGGTTGGTCACATAAGAATGGAATGTGCCACATTCTTGAAGAAGAATGACAAGAAGACCCAAGAGACCAAAGGGAAGCGTGCATACATTGTTTGGGATGCACCGGAGAAGAGCAATGAATCATCTTCAAGTAGCTCCGGTGATGAAAATGCAAACCTTTGTCTCATGGCCAAGAACAATCATGAGTCCTCATCAAGAGCTAATCATGGCATGAGTGAAAGTGATGATGAGGTAACCTCTAGCTCTTCTTGTTCATCTTCAAACTCCATTTCATATGATGATTTGCAAGAAGCTTACAATGAAATGTTAATTCAATTTAAAAGGCTTGCTAAAATTAATAAGGAAAAAGGAAAGAAAATTTTGGAGTTTCAACATGAAATTGATGAATTGCAAAAATCTATAAATGAGTTGAAACTTCAAAATGAATCCTTGGAACTTATTAATTCTAGTCATCAAAGTGATTGTGCAAATCATGAGGAAATTATCACTTCATGTGAGAGATGTGATGAACTTGAAAAAGAAGTGAAAGAGTTGAAAAACAAACTCACAATCTCACATAGTGATAGAAACCTCAACCGGTTGTTGAACTCTCAAAGACATAATCACAACAAAACCGGTTTAGGATATGTTCATAAAAAGGACAAAAAGTACAAGGTGGTTGGAACATTTTCTAAGAAAAACTCATCAAAGAGACCAACTTGTACTTATTGTGGAAAAGTTGGACATATCAACATTGAGTGCCATATTAAGAAGTTTGAAATGAATAAGGGCACTTATATGTGGATTAAGAAGGGAGAAAGTCCCAACACTAACCCTAAGGGACCCAACATTGTTTGGGTACCCAAAGTGAACAAGTGATTTCATATTGTAGGTGTGTCTTCGAACGGGAAAACAATTGTGGTATCTTGATAGTGGATGTTCGAAGCACATGACGGGAGATAAGCGACACTTCATTGAGCTTACTCCAAAGGAAAAGGGTTATGTCACTTATGGGGACAACAACAAAGGCAAAATCCTTGGTATTGGTAAAATCGGAAACTCTTCAAACTTGATTATTGATAATGTGCTCTATGTTCAAGGATTAGAACATAATCTCTTGAGCATAAGCCAATTATGTGATGTTGGTAATCATGTAGTTTTTACCTCTACCCATTGCCTCATTAAAAGTGACAAAGATGAATCAATCAAATTTGTTGGTAGAAGGTCAAATAATACTTACTTAGTTGATTTGAACAAAGTCACTTCTTTGGTCTCTACTTGTTTAGTGAGCAAAGAAAATGACACTTGGTTATGGCATCGTAGGACCGCTCATATTAATGTAAACCAATTGAAGAAAATACAATCTAAAGATCTAGTAGTTGGTTTACCAAAGCTAAATTTTTCTATTGAAGGTGTTTGTTCTCCTTGCAAGAAATGTAAACAAACTAAAAACACCTTTGGATCAAAAATGGTGATGTCCACATCAAGGCCATTAGAAATGCTTCATATGGACTTGTTTGGACCATCACAAGTAAAAAGCTTTGGTGGCAACTATTATGCATTGGTGATTGTTGATGACTTCTCTAGGTTTACTTGGACTTTATTTTTAACTACTAAGAGTGAGACCTACAAATCTTTTAAACATCATGTCAAACTTTTGCAAAACCAAGTAAATCAAAAAGTAATTATTATTCGTACCGATCATGGTGGAGAATTTGAAAACCACAAATTTGATAGATTTTGTGCTAAAAATGGTATTGAGCACCAATTCTCCGCACCAAGAACTCCGCAACAAAACGGAGTGGTAGAGCGGAAAAATAGGGTGCTAGAGGAACTTGCTAGAACCATGTTAAATGATTCTCAAGTACCTCAATATTTTTGGGCCGATGCCGTCAATACGGCTTGTTATGTTTTAAATCGTATTTTGATAAGGCCCTCTTTGGATAAAACCCCCTATGAACTTTACAAGGGAAGAAAGCCAAATATATCTCATTTTCATGTCTTCGGATGCCAAGTTTTTGTTTTAAATAATGGAAAAGAACACCTTGGCAAGTTTGATTCCAAATCCGATGAAGGCATATTTTTAGGCTATTCTTCTCATAGTAAAGCTTATAGAATTTTCAATAAAAGAACTTTAACTATTGAGGAATCAATTCATGTGGTTTTTAATGAGTCTTCAAAAGAAGATAGTGTTTTATGTGATGCTAGTGAAGATGGCATTGTCTTTTCAAAAGAAGAAAAAGAGAGAGAGAATTCAAAAGTTGATGAAGGAGAAGTAAGGGAAGAACTTCCTCCAACTTGGAAATCGGTCAAGGCTCATCCTATAGACAAAGTCATAGGAGATATGTCAAAGGGAGTACTTACTCGTAGGTCTATTCAAAACATTTGCCACTATGTCTCATTTGTTTCTCAAATTGAACCCGATTCAATTAAAAAGGCCATTGAGGATGATCATTGGGTTCTTGCTATGCAAGAAGAATTAAACCAATTTGAAAGAAATGAAGTTTGGGATCTAGTCCCTAAACCCGATGATCATACCATAATTGGTACTAAATGGATTTATAGAAACAAACTTGATGAATCCGGGTTGATTATAAGAAACAAAGCTAGACTAGTAGCTCAAGGGTACAACCAAGAGGAAGGTATCGATTATGATGAGACCTTTGCTCCGGTTGCACGTCTTGAAGCAATCCGAATTTTACTTGCTTATGCTTCAATCATGAAATTCACTTTATATCAAATGGATGTTAAAAGTGCTTTCTTGAATGGGTTTATAAATGAAGAAGTGTATGTCAAACAACCCCCCGGTTTTGAAAATAGTGAATTTCCAAACCATGTTTATAAATTGAAAAAGGCACTCTATGGATTGAAACAAGCTCCTAGAGCTTGGTATGATCGATTGAGTTCCTTTCTATTAGAAAACAAGTTTCAAAGAGGGAAGGTTGATAATACACTATTTATTTATAAAACCAAGGATGACATTTTGTTAGTACAAATCTATGTTGATGATATCATTTTCGGTGCTACTAACGTGTCTCTTTGTAGAAAGTTTTCAAATTTGATGAAAAAGGAATTTGAAATGTCAATGATGGGAGAACTCAAGTTCTTCCTAGGCTTACAAATAAAGCAAGTCAAGGAGGGGATATTTGTGCATCAAGGGAAATATTGCAAAGAGCTCCTTGAAAAATTCGGATTGGACAAGTGCAAGGAAGCCTACACTCCAATGAGCACATCATGCTACCTAGACAAGGATGAACAAGGTACACCGGTTGATGATAGTAAGTATAGGGGTATGATAGGTAGTCTCCTATATCTCACTGCATCTAGACCGGATATTATGTTTAGTGTATGCATGTGTGCTAGATTTCAAGCTAATCCTAAAGAATCTCACCTATCCGCAGTTAAACATATATTTAAGTATCTAAAAGGAACAATTAACACTGGTTTATGGTATCCTGCTGATGCCAATCTTTGTTTAGTTGGTTACTCGGATTCCGACTTCGCCGGATGCAAGCTTGATCGCAAAAGCACCAGTGGTACTTGTCATTTCTTGGGAAGTTCATTGGTGTCATGGTTTTCTAAAAAGCAAGCTTGTGTCTCTCTTTCTACCGCCGAAGCGGAATATATCGCAGCCGGTAGTTGTTGTGCTCAACTGTTATGGATGAAACAACAATTATCGGATTTTGGTTTGAAACTTGAAAATATTCCAATTAGATGCGATAACACGAGTGCAATCAATTTGACTAAGAATCCGGTGTATCACTCAAGAACTAAACACATTGAAATAAGACATCATTTTTTAAGAGATCATGTACAAAAGGGTGATTGCACAATTGAATTTGTTAGTACCACAAATCAATTAGCCGACATTTTTACAAAACCTCTACCAAGGGACACCTTTTATCATATTAGGAGAGAACTTGGTATTTTAGATGAAGCTAATATAGGCTAATTGCATTGTGTGTCATTTTTGGAAAATCACCATATTAGTCTTACTCTAATGTGTTATTGATTCTTAGTTAAATTATCCTTGATGATATTTGAAATTGTATATGTTAATTGTGTGTGATTCTGTACTGTATTCCAAGTTGGTAGTGAAGCATTTGTGTTTGATTTGTGTTTGGTCTTTTAAAACTGAGTTTTTACTTTCTGTTCTGTCAAATTACTCGAGTTTTTCCAAAAACACTCGAGTATTTTAATTCAAAATTAAATCAGTTTTAAATTGAAAAAGTTTTTAATCAGGGTCTGATAAAAATACTCGAGTGTTTCTCAAAACACTCGAGTCTTTATTAAAATACTCGAGTGTTTTGCAAAACACTCGAGTCTTTCGAAACCCCCAATTTTTTGAACTTTCAGACCAAACTCGAGTATTTTCCAAAAACTCGAGTGTTTTGCGTTTTCCTGAAAATTGAACTTTCTGACCAAAGTCGAGTTTTTCAATTTTTACTCGAGTTTTCTGGGGAAATCTGGGCTGAGTCACGATCGACTCGAGTATATTTTCAAAAAAACTTGAGTATATTCTAAATAACAACTCGAGTATTTTGCGACCCTCTTCTCTCCCAGTTTTCTCATATCTCTCTCCTCAAAACTCAGATTTTCCTCAAAGTTTTGTCAAATCTTACTAGTTTTTCATTCTCTAAACTCTTCTCTCGGTTTTATTCTCCTCCAGATGCTCGAGCTCCTTCGATGTTTTGATGATGTTGACCTTTGGATTTTATCTTAGTTTTCATTCTGTTTTTATCATGTTGGTCTTTGTTACATTTTCTGTACTTTGAGAACTTGGTGTTTTGAGACTTTGGGTTTATTATTGCACCTTTGATTTGGACCTTTTATGATGTTTTTATGTTAATGAATTTGGTCTTCATTATGATGTTTGTGCAAAGCTTCAGGGGGAGCTCTTTATCGTTATTATATCTCCGTTTTATTTGCATAAGTTGGTTATGGGGTTTTCCGATTCTGCACCTCTCCTCCCTTGATCTTTTTCTAAATTGTTACATCTTTTTGGCGTATGACAAAAAGGGGGAGAGATATTACACTTGTCTTGTCTTGATATTGTTGCACCTAAAATCTCTAATTATGGTATATACTCTGATAATTGTTAAATTCTCTAATACCATAGGCTTGGTGCTAAAATTAAATTGTCATAACATCTTGCTCAAGCTGAATTTTTAGATAGGTGAAAAGTATCATATAGTGAGGGGGAGTTGCATCTCCAAGTGGATCAAGCTTAACAAATGGATCAAGTGTTAATTATTTTGTCATCACCAAAAAGGGGGAAATTGTGAATTCAATGCTCCTAATTATGTGGATTATGTTTTGATGATGACAAAATAATTAACAAATCATGCCTTGAAGATATTGCAACATCAACATCAACAAGAAGTCAAGAAAAGAAGACAAGTGCCCAATCATTCTCAATCAAATATTAATTGTAAATTTCTAATTTATGTTGAGAGTGGTTGAGAGTGGGTAGAAATAGTTAGTCTCTTCTAGGAATAAATTTTTATATGTTTATTAAGTTGAGATTGACCAAAATTAATACTTGAGAGGAAAAATAAAATTGAAAAATAATTTTTCCCATATCTGATCAAAATACTCGAGTATTTTGATAAAGACTCGAGTATATACTCGAGTATTTATAGAAAAACTCGAGTATTTGTGCCAGGTCAGCAATTATGACCGTTAGTCTTGTTCGTGCACCAATTCACTCGTGACCGACCAAAAAGACTCGAGTTTTTACCAAAAGACTCGAGTATTTTTGTCCAGTCAGCAAAAATGAACGTTGGAGAAACTCAAAAACCCAATTGAGGGCATTTGAGTCTCATCCAACCCCAAGAGAGAATTCAGAACCTTATTGTAAAATTTCTCTTTGAATTTGTGCAAGAACAAACAAGACAACAACACATCATTGATTCAAGCTTTCTTAATTTCCTCTTCTCAAGTGTTAATTCCCAAAAAGCTCAACTTCTCACTCATATTGTCATTTTATTCCAAGTTGAGTTTTTAGGCCTCAATTCTTATATTGAGCTGTGCTTATTTGTGCTAATCCATTGTGAGATTAGTAATACACATACAAAAAGCTTGATTATTCAAAGTCTTGGATTGTTCCCAAGCAAACCCTAAGTGGCTTAGGGTGTTGGAAGTCTTGAGAGGTTCTCAAGCACAAGACTAGGAGGTTCCTAGCCCGGTGGAGTTTCTTGAAGGGAGTTCAAGGAAGCTTTGTGAAGAGTTCTTCAATCACCGGAATCAAATTGGGGTAGAAATCAAGAGTTTGGTACACTCTTGAAAGGGTTAGGTTGAGTGAGGCCATTCTCAAGCAATCCTTTGTAATTTCTAACAATTTGATTATTAGTAGAAACTCCTAAGTGATTAGGAGGACTGGATGTAGCTCATTGTTGGAGTGAACCAGGATAAAATTGCTTGAGTGTTGGTTTATTGCTTTTAATCTACTTTCTAGCTCAATAGACTTAAGTCATTTCAATCAATTAGGATTTATACAATTAGGTAGCAAGTTCAAGGAATCTTTGTGTTAAAAGTTATTTAGATTACTTGCTATTCTGTTGGATAAGTTCCTGTTTATTATTGAATTGATTTGAGTTAAATTGCTGAATTTTCGTTTCTGGTTTTTCTGCTATCTGATAGTAAAAACTCGAGTATTTCAGAAAAGACTCGAGTTGTTCATCCTGAAAAACTCGAGTATTTCACAAAAGACTCGAGTCTTTTGTTTCTGATTCCAGAAAATTCAGTCTAAGCTCCATTCTTCAATTATCAATCGAAATATTTGGTATTAGTGCTTCAAAATACTATTCACCCCCCTCTAGTATTTGCTTAGCCCGCTTGTTGGTTTCCAACATGTTAAGGTGTTGACCTCTGACCTGAGGGACACAAAATGAGTTAAAGTGATTGCGTGTTGACCTCTGACCTGAGGGACACAAGATGAAATGAATGTTAATGTGTTGACCTCTGACCTGAGGGACACAAGATGAAAGGAAATAAAGTAAAAAGGGGTGCTGACCTCTGACCTGAGGGGCACATAATTTAAATAAGGAAGATTTGTAGGCCTCTGTTGTGAGGTGCCAATTATGATGATTAAGTTTGTTTCATTGGCCTCTGATTTGAGGTGATGATCAGAATAAATGGAAAATGTGTTATTACTGAATAATTTGTTAATGGAAGCATTTTGTTATTCATGGCTTGGTTTGATTATGATACTTGAGTTATTATTATGTGCCTTTTTACTATCTTATGATTCAATGTGTTGTGAAAAGGTCTCACCCTTATGTGGTTAACATTTTAGGTGAAAGTCAAGGAGCTTGAGGATCAGAGTGTCGCAGTGGAAGAATTGGAAAGAAGGAAACTTTATATTTGTGCATACTTGTATTGTTAATGGATGCCCAAATTTATTTGTAAATTTGATCTGTGAAAAGCAATTTTTAAGTACACTATTTTAATTATAAACTTTTACTCACTATTTTTGCATATAAATTAAGGGTGTTACATTTATGGTATCAAAGCAGTTCTTTCCTTCCGACCTGAGGGAAAGTGGTCCCGAACTCGCTGCGAACACTCTCATCTCAAGCTTCTTCTCCAGAGGTGAGACCCTTTTAATTGGAAAATTTTATGTTAAGTGGTTGATAAGTATGTTTGGTACTAAATGCTAATCTGTGATTAAATGATGTGTCTTGTATTAGTGGAATGAGTTTATGTTTGCAAATGGGAATGCTAATAATTGTCAAATTAAGGAAATTGTATATAAAAGTGGAAACGAAAGTGAATTCTTTGGAACCTAAGCGGATCCCTTAGGGATTCAAGGAATCACATATTGTAAGTGTTTACCCATTTGCAAACAGGAAACTTAAAAAGGGTGTAATTTAATTTTTGTCTAAGGATGAAAATTTTAAGTTTTGAGTTAAATCAAAACTGGAAGTTTCTTACAAGAAAATCCTGCTAATTCAAACGAAGTATATAAACTTTAACTGGATGGCGAGGGCTATTACCACTGATGGAATGTAGTGTCGGAACTGGCCAATCCGATGTTGCATTTATCGGGAGGTGACGTCGTCGGAATCTAGAAGCTTATGCATTATCATGAATTAGTAACTGATTTTCTCTGTATAAAACTTTTGTGTTAATTCTTGTATTGTTTGGTTGCTTTGCTATGTGTGTTTGTGTATGGTTTTAATGTATGTTTGTTGAGTAAATTGGTGTCAAAGTAATTGAACAGGGATTAGAAATGGAACCGCATGGAATAAATAAATTATGAATCTCGAATACTAATCCAATCAAGTGACTAAAGTCATGTTGATTAGATTAGTATCTAAGAGAACCAAAAACAATGATTAAATTAAATTAGTGGTCGAATTCCATAGCTAATCTCAATTTCAAGTAACTGTGATACCAATCGGGAAACAAGGAAAGAGTACTGATCGATCGGATTTGAACTGCTGAACTACATTAACTCGAATTGCAATCATAAAAGTATCTTTTGTCCAAACTGGGGGAAGCGTTCGGATTCAATCAAAAGGTCCTCGGATATATGTTTTCACAAGGAATGGCTTAGCATTAAAGTAGTCGGAAAGAAAGTAGAAGTGGAATCACGAAAATTAAAATAAATTATCGACTCGATACTAATCTAATAGAGTGATTTAGTTCACACCGATTAGATTAGGATCCATGAAAAACAACAAAAATATTGATATTAAAATTGTAGCCGATTCCACCGCTAATATAATTCCGTTGACTTTAATACTAAACGAAAGATAAGTATGGAGTTCCTATCGATTGGACTTGAACCCCGAGTATAACCATAAGATTTTATAAATGGAAAGAGGTTTCTTCAATCGAAAAAGGGGTTGGAATTCAATCTAGAGGTTCTCGCATTACTTCAGTTTAGATTGATGTTAGTAGTTATGCACATATAAAGTCTATGCTTATGTGGGGATGAGTTTAAACTTTTGAAAAAGTTTTCAAACGATTTGGGATTAATAGCTTTTCAATTACCATTTTTATATTTGAAGTCCCAAAACTACCTTCCACTAAGCATTGACTAAAGATGTTGTTTTTGGAAAATTGTGTTCAGAATAAAAAATTTGATTATGTTTGTATATGTTTGATTAATTTACGTGCTTGACTCTAATATTTGAAAGGAGAATTTTGTTTGATGTTTGTGAGTGGATATTATGATAAATGCTTGTTTGATTTTGTGAGTGTCGAAAATGAATTTCAAAAGGTGCACCGAACCACAATCATTCCAAATGGATAGTGTGGTTGATTAGGGCCTAGGTATAGGATTTAAGTGGTAGATTTGGAGCTAGATTGTAATCAACCTAAGTGGGTATTAGTGTTTGGAGCGTATTAGTGCCCTGTCCAACCTTCGATGTAGAATTCCAGAGGGAACCCAACTGACCTTAGAAAACCTGCTAGAATCTTAGCCTAGAGATTGACCCAAATTGAGCCATAATCCATACTCTTCTTTGAGTGCAAGGGCTTAGTGGTGTACCAATGCAAAATGGTATGCCAATTCTAAGTGGGGGAGTAGAACCGAAGTGAAGTAAGTATCGTAGTTGAGAAACCCTTTGTCTGGGATGGTTCTCTATTTAAAGGAATTGAACGGAATTTCGGGGACGAAATTCCAGTAAGTGGGGGAGAATTGTAACATCTCGTTATTTCTAATACCTCTAGTAAAATAATTAAATGATTTAATATGATGTTTTCAATATTTGAGTCTCGAAATAAAATTCTGATTTCATCATTATATTTGAAATACGTTTTCTAATCAAAATAAGTATAAATTTGTTATCATACGTTTTCCAAAAATAAAGTAGTACTTTTATTTAGTTTAATTAACATTTTGACAGGGAACTCAAGTGGCAAGCCTTAGAGGCATTTTTATAAAAAGTTTCTTCAGAAAAATATGTTTAACTTAATATTTTGAGCGTCCCTGTAAATTTTCATAATGTTCGGAGGCTGTTTTATTTTTAGCTTCTGGACTGGTTTAATATATTACCGGTTTAAGTTATATATAATAATCTTAAACCTCAAAATTTTAAATATTATATATTATCAAGTTTAATATCAAGATTTAGTTAATATATTTACTTTTGATTTTCGATAATTTTTCTTACGCAATAACTATCCGGAGGGACCGGTAACTTTATTATTTTTCAATCAGTTTTGAGCAATTCAAAATACAATATTATTTTACCTAAACGTATTTTATTTTTAGTATTATCCAACTTTTAACTATAATCCAAAATACCTACGCTCATTGACCCACAAATATGAACAAAACATAAAAATATATTATATTCCTAATTCTACCCGTTGCCCCACCCTCACCCTTTATCTATAATACATATATAAGATATATAGTGTCAGCCTGTGATGCCATACAGATAGAAAATAAAGAAAGAGATAGAATAATATCCTCATCCTCTCCCTTTCTCTAACTTTCTCTTCTTTTCGTAAATATCTCATTTTGCCGCTACCCACACAATGCTTCTTCTATCATTCGCCGGAGCAGGTTTCGGCGTTCCTCTAAGCTTTTCTGGTGAACCAGGTCACCCCACAATTTGTTCTCCGAAACCCACCAAGCTTTTCAGCTGCACTTGCATAAAGTTGCTTCCTTTACATCACCATAACACCATACCTTGTTGAATTCGAAGAAGTTAAGGCAGCCGATACAAAGGTCTTCTTTGTGAAGCCGCTTGTTTACTGGATCATGTTTTTAATCACACTCCCTCTTGCTTGCTATCATACCCACTTGTATATGAAACGTCAGCATCTTGTTGATGTTACTGAAGTGTTTAGGGTACTCAATGCTGAGAAGAAATTTTGGCTAGCCAAACTTGCTTTTTACTTAGTGGTCCTCGTTATTACTATCTTCAGGCTTGTATTAATCGGTGTCTCCTATTTAGAGCTGGAAGATGATGAATGATGTGGAAAACCTTTGATTTCCACTACTTGTGCAATATGGCAACCCATGTATTCAACACGTTGTTTTTGACCTTGACCCCTGGAGCAAGTTCCGGATGTTAAAGTGGCCCTGTCGTTATTGCTAGGATTTCCAGGTAAGGGGAGTCTCTTTTTCACACCTTGAGTTAGGGATAGTTGGGGTATATAATAGGACTTGGGTTAAGTAGTTGAATTGGGTTGTGGGTAGCAAAATAGCACCAGAATAGAATTGGTTTAAGGATGTTGAATGTATCTTTTTTTTAATTTAAATATTTAATTGATTTAATGTTGGTAAAATCCCTTATGAATGTTGGTAATGTAGGAAGTGAAAAACCCCAGGGAGTTGACTTATATTAAAGTACTCTGAGGCATACCTGAGTATGTCGAATCGATTGATGCTAATTGTTGTCTGATAAAAGTTACTATGTCCACTACATGAGTGATGATGTTTTATAAATGAATTTTAATGATATAGTTATGGAATGAATTGGCAAAGGTATAAATGGGAATAAAATGACTATGAGTAACTAAAAGTATAATGTGATGCTAAATGTATGACAAGGCTGGATAATTGTTATAAATGCTAATTTTCGAAGGTGAATTGATATGTGAATACTCGGTAAATGGTTATGATTACTTGTGCTATAATGTTATGTGATGATTAGGAAGGGATGATAAGTATGTATATTTGTGAATATTGGTGGAATTGTGATTATGTGTGAATGTGAAATTTATGCGTTGGCCTCTGATTTGAGGTGACGATTAATGGAAAGTGTTGAATTTGCTGACCTCTGTTATGAGGGGCCCAAAATGAAGTAAAGTAATGAAGTGTTGACCTCTGACCTGAGGGACACAAGATGAAATGAATGTTAAGGTGTTGACCTCTGACCTGAGGGACACAAAATGAGTTAAAGTGATTGCGTGTTGACCTCTGACCTGAGGGACACAAGATGACATGAATGTTAATGTGTTGACCTCTGACCTGAGGGACACAGAAATGAATGAAAGTAAATGAGTGTTGACCTCTGACCTGAGGGACACAAGATGAAAGGAAATAAAGTAAAAAGGGGTGTTGACCTCTGACCTGAGGGGCACATAATTTAAATAAGGAAGATTTGTAGGCCTCTGTTGTGAGGTGCCAATTATGATGATTAAGTTTGTTTCATTGGCCTCTGATTTGAGGTGATGATCAGAATAAATGGAAAATGTGTTATTACTGAATAATTTGTTAATGGAAGCATTTTGTTATTCATGGCATGGTTTGATTATGATACTTGAGTTATTATTATGTGCCTTTTTACTATCTTATGATTCAATGTGTTGTGAAAAGGTCTCACCCTTATGTGGTTAACATTTTAGGTGAAAGTCAAGGAGCTTGAGGATCAGAGTGTCGCAGTGGAAGAATTGGAAAGAAGGAAACTTTATGTTTGTGCATACTTGTATTGTAAATGGATGCCCAAATTTATTTGTAAATTTGATCTGTGAAAAGCAATTTTTAAGTACACTATTTTAATTATAAACTTTTACTCACTATTTTTGCATATAAATTAAGGGTGTTACAATATACATGCTTGTTAGCAATCCACCTTCAGCTTTAGCTCTACTTCTCTTAGGGATGTGCAATGCAGGTGGTTCCAGTGTAATTTAGAAGTAGAGTATTAGGAGGAGCATTCCTTTGCACAAGGGAGGAAGGCACTCATTCACAAGGGGGCACGTGCCGCAGTAAGTTTTTGCATTTTTTTTTTAAATATACATATATTTGGTTTTTTATTTACTTTACTATATTGTTAAAAGCCCAATGTCCTCAACCCATCCAAAATTAGAAATGCCATTGACTATTTGTAGTTTTGCAATTAACAATGTTTGTGTTTGCTGATGCCGCTATAAAAGGTCATTAGTCCTCAAGCCCCAGATTTATCCCCCAAACTCCACTTTTTTCAATAATACCCAATCTACCCTCCTTTTAAACCCCCCATTATACTCCCTCATTTTTTCATTTCACCGTTGCTACCTCCGTCGTCCCCTCGACTACCATCTCAAGGTATGGACGTTCTTCTTCTTCCCTCATTCATTATCGATTTTTTTCCATCTCTCTGGGATTTTTTTTTGTTTTTGTTTTTGTTTATTTGATGTAGAAGGGTTTGGTTTAGGTTTAGTTTTTTGCTTTTAGGGTTTTGTTCTTTTTCAATACTGTAGTTTTAGGGTTTATTTTTATTGTTGTTATGTTGCTTTTTCGAATTCCCCGTTGTTGTGTTGACTCCGACGAACCAGTGTCGGAATTTTAAATTTCCGACACGGGGGTATCAGAAATTTACACTATTTTATTTTTTTCGTTAGAAAAAATTTCGACATATATATGTCGGAAAACTCTTAAAAAACAACCTAAAAATTTCCGACATACTCGTGTCGGAATATCAAAAAATTCCGACACTGGATTGTCGGAATTTTCACAGTAGCGTAAAAAAAATAAAAGACATGAATTTTACCTTCAACAAATATGAAACGTCCATTGGTACTCATTTTGAACGTAAAGGAGAAAAAAAAAAGCATATGTTTTTGGAATTTTTTTTTTTTGGAGTGAAGGAGGTTTGCTGGTGGAAGATGAGAAGAAGAAAGAGGGGTTTGTGAGATGGTGAAGGGATGGGGTTTGAGGTTTTAGATATTGGGGTTTGGGGTTTGAGGATTTGGTTTTTGGAGTTTTTTTTTTTTTTGGTTTTGAATAATAAATGGCAAGATAGACATTTTCCATTAAAATGAGGTTTGACCGTTTGAGGAATAAAAAAGGGATTTGAGAGAGATTTGTGGATGAAAATATGGAGTTCGAATGACTCTGTCACAAAAGAAATAATCTGAGAGATTAGAAGGCAGTGAACTAAGAAGAACATGCAAGAAAACTCAAGCCAACTTTCGGTACAAGAGGTGGACCTTGTGGATAGGAGCAAGAAGAAAGTCAAGGAGAAAGGGGAAGGCTTCTCTGGAACATCCTCTATCCCAGTTTGCTATGCAGCTATTTACGAAGGACATGATGAAGTGGGGCTGCAGGGACCGAGGAAAACATATGTTGATTCGCTCAGGGGCCAGAACCCTGACCAGCCTACCGTGCAAGTACGTTTGGAGGATACTGGAATGAGTTCGGAGGCTAGTGAGGATTCAGAAGCTGAGGAGGAAGAAAGTGACACGGAAGAAGGATTATTAGTAGTGGAGAAAATGGTTGGAGAATATGATTGCCCAGAATTTGTGCTAGCAGAAAAAGAGCAAAGACGTATCCAAAAACCTTGGAAGAAGGGGATCATTGTTAAACTTCTGGGAAGAAAGATTGGATTTAGAGCCCTAGAGACAAGGTTAAATCAGATGTGGGCCAAGTGGGGAGTCATCAACATTATTGATCTAGAGAATGATTACTTTCTTGTGAAGTTTTCAAATGAGGATGACCTTTCCAATGCTGTTTTAGAGGGTCCTTGGCTAATCTACGATCACTACTTGACAGTTAGGCAATGGACTCCGGATTTCAACCCTTTCAAGGAATCCATTGAGAGAGTAGCTGTGTGGGTTAGATTCTCGGGTCTTCCCATTGAATATTATGATTCCAAATTCTTGCATTTCGTTGGTGACAGGATTGGGCGCACCATTAGAGTGGACAAAACTACGTTCCATCAGGAAAGAGGGAAATATGCCAGACTTTGTGTTGAGGTGGACTTAACCAAACCATTGCTAGGAATGTTTCAAATCAAGGAGAAATTCTACAAAGTGGAGTACGAAGGACTTCACCTCTTGTGTCTGAGCTGTGGTAAGTTTGGTCATGCTACGGAAGGTTGCCCCTCTAAGCCAGTAGCTGTGGGTAACCCGAACGTCCCTCCAGGTAATGACAAGGGTGTGGAAGAGCAAGCTCATGCTAACCAAGTGGTTCCAGAAGCAGTAAAAGGTCCTTGGGTGGTGGTGCACAAGGGCAGGGCCAGAGTTAGCAAAGCCCAAGAGAGGGTGGCGCGTGCTAAAAATGATAGTAAGGTGAAGCGTGGTGTGAATGGAGCGAGGAAGGGTGGGGTAGCTGGTGGATCACGGTTTGGGGCCCTCCAAGAGAATGATGGTGACAATTCCTCTGACAAACCTGTTGTGGAGCAGGTTTCGATTGTTGTTCCTGAAGACCAAGGTCGAAGAAGGAAGGTTGGGGAGAAGGAGAATTATGGTAAGGCCAAATCTGGCCACTTTGGAGCAAATAAGGTTGGCAGTGAAGGTACGACTGGGGTCAGTGCAAAAGACAAGCAAGTAGTGACAAATAATGATGCTGCTTCTGCTGAAAAGCAACTTGTGCAGATGGTTGAGGTCACGGGGGGGTCAGGTTTTAGAGGTTGGAGTTAGTGGAAGGTGGGACCAAAGCAATATCAACCAAAGTCAAGGGAGAGGTAACGGTAGGAACAATAGTAGGGAAGAGAATATGATTAATGGGCTGAAAGTGCAAGGGTCTCATGGTATGGCCCAATTACCCCACCCTAGGCTTCATCCAATGAATGAGACTAGTGGGCTAGCCAACCACATCACAAGGCCTCCAGAGAAGCCTTCAGAGGTTCCTTCCCCATCATCTCAAAGTCTTGAAGCCTGTATTGAAGCTGAAGAGGCCTATCAACGGAGACTTCGAGATGAGAAGAGGCCTATGGTGGAGGAGGATTATGAGACTTTTCAAGACATGGAAGTTGAATTTGTCCCAGAGACCCAAGAGAATGGACTGGAGAATGCAAGGGACACTTTTGACCAATAAGTGTTGTTTTAATGATTAATAAAAAACAGATTTTACTTTGGAATTGTAGGGGGGCTGCCAACCCTGCTTTTCGTCGTTATTGCAAGCAGTTTGTTGAAGTCCATCATCCAGATATTTTTGTTGTGATGGAGTTGAGAGTTGATCCTCTGAATCTTAAAAAACCCTTAGAGTTGTTGGGGTTTAATGGTTTTAATTATTCTCCAGGGAGGGGGTTCTCTGGAGGTCTTGTTGTTGCTTGGAAAGAAGACAAGGTGAACATCCAACTCATCAAGAGTGACTTTCAGTTTCTTCATCTTCAAGTTAGTTACCATAATGAGAGACCATGGTCCTTTACCCCCGTCTATGCTAGTCCTAATGATGATCTTAGACAAACTCTCTGGCAGGAATTGGAGTTAATTTCCAGGTCTCTCAATAACATGTGGCTCACTGCTGGGGATTTCAACGACATCACAGGTCAAGGGGAGAAGAAAGGTGGTGCCCCGGTAAATGTTAGAAAATGCAATTTGTTTCTTGAAAGAATAAATGCTTGTGGTCTCCTTGATTTAGGCTCTATCGGTCCTAAGTACACTTGGCAGGGTCCTCGTTTTCAAGGTTTGTTGAGAATCTATGAGAGGCTCGATAGGGCCCTTGCTAATGATGATTGGAGGCTTCATTTCCATGAAGCCTTTGTGAAGGTCCTCCCTAGAGTGCGGTTCTCTGATCATCATCCCATTCTAATTAGCTTGAATGGTGATAACAATGCTACCGTTAATAAACCTTTTCGGTTTGAGAGCGCCTGGCTCACGCACCACTCCTTTACCGATGCCATTAGGCCTTGTTGGGATTCTTCTGCCAATGTTCCTGAAAAAATTAAAAGCATGGAGACTGTCTTAATGGGGTGGAATAAATCCATCTTTGGCCACATTCGGACAAGAAAACAGCGTGTTCTAGCGCGGTTGGGGGGAATTCAGCGCAAGCAGTACATGACTAACTCAAACAATCGCTTTCTGAGTAAGTTGGAAACTGACTTGCAAGCGGAGCTAGCCCATATCCTCTATCAAGAAGAGTTACTTTGGTTCCAAAAATCAAGGGCTAGGTGGCTCACTGATGGGGACAGAAATACCAAGTATTATCACATCAAAGCTGTCACAAGGAGGAGGAGGAATAAAATCATCATGTTGCGTAACCAGAATGGGGAGTGGATGGAAGATAAGGAGGAAATTAAAGCTGGCATCTCTAACTTCTATAAGGATCTGTTTTCTGAAGGGGGCAGCTCAATTCCTTGGTATCAAACTAAATATTCATTCCCTACTATTGACTCCGATCATATGCAGGGGCTCGGTGAAGGATTCTCAGCCACGGAAATTAAGCAAGCTTTATTCTCTATGTCTCCTTGGAAAGCCCCGGGTTCGAATGGCTTACCAGCAGGCTTTTTCCAATCAGCTTGGGATGTTGTGGGTGGTAGCATGTGTGATTTCCTTCAACACCTTTGGTCTTTCCCTGGCGATATCGGCAAAATTAACAACACGGATGTGTGTTTGATTCCTAAGACAGAGAGACCCGAGTTCATATCTCAATTCAGACCCATTTCTCTATGTAATGTTGAGTATAAAATTATGACAAAAATCATTGTTAACAGGCTAAAAGCCATCATGCCACATGTTATTTCTCCTTTTCAAACAGGTTTCATACCTGGCAGGAGTATTCATGAAAATATCATGGTGGCTCAAGAGATGGTGCATAGCATGCGTAGAATGAAGGGGAAAAGGGGCTTCTTGGCTATCAAAGTGGACCTTGCTAAAGCTTATGACCGTCTCAGGTGGTCCTTCATTCACAATGTTTTGATGGAAGTGGGTTTGCCTAATGTTCTTGTAGATTTCATTATTACATGTATCTCATCTGTTTCTACTAATATCATGTGGAATGGGGACAGGTCTAATTATTTTGCGCCTGAGCGTGGTATTAGACAAGGGGACCCAATGTCTCCTTACCTATTTGTTTTGCGCATGGATAAATTATCCCATCTGATTACAGAGGTTGTTTATGATGGTAAATGGAAGGCTATTAAGGCTGGGAGAAATGGCCCCGACATTTCTCACCTTATGTTTGCGGATGACCTTCTCCTCTTTGGTCAAGCTGATACTAACCAGGTGCAGACTATGCTGGAGGTGTTGGACGAGTTTTGTAGCATGTCGGGTCAAACTGTTAGCCAAGAGAAAACCTCGATTTTATTTTCCAAGAATGTCAAGAGAAATATCAGAGAGGAGACAACTAGGAAATCGGGGTTTCGGGAAACTCATGAATTGGGTAGATATCTTGGTGTTTCCATCACAGGGAAAGTTCCAAAAAGAAAAGATTTCCAGCATGTTATTGATAATGTTAAGGCCAAGCTATCTGGGTGGAAAACCAAGCAACTCTCTTTTGCGGGTCGCGTTATCCTGTCTAGATCAGTGCTGGATGTTGTCCCCCTCTACCCGATGATGACGAGTTATGTCCCTAGAGGCTGTTTGGAGGAGATTCAAAGATTGCAGCGAAGATTCATTTGGGGGGAAGAGGATAGCATCAAGAAATGTCATTTTATGAGTTGGGACATCCTAATGAAGCCCAAACATCTGGGAGGTTTGGCTGTTCGAAACTTGAAAGCAATGAATGATGCTTGCCTTCTCAAGCTTTGCTGGAATTTCAGGGCCCAATCATCTTCATTATGGGTGCGGGTGCTGCAGGGCAAGTATGCCAAGCGAGGTTATGCTTTGTCTGATCTTAATGCCTTGAATTCTGACTCGTCAATCTGGAAACATCTGGTTCGCCTTTCTCCTTTAGTGGTGTCATCTGAATGTTGGGCTGTGGGTAATGGCAAGACTGTCAGGGTCTGGGACCACAATTGGATTCATGAGGTTGGCAAGCTTTCAAAGTTGGTCTCTTGTCCTCCTGAGAGCATGATGAATTGGAAAGTTTGTGATTTAGTTGATAGCAGTGGCAATTGGAATTTGCAATTAATTCAGAACGTTGTCCCCAAGCGCGTTATTGATTGTTTGCGCAACATCCCGACTCCTTCTAGTTCCAGTGGTGAAGACAAAGTTCTCTGGCCTAGTACTAAATCTGGAGCCTTTACTGTGGCCAGTGCTTATAAGCAGTTGAATGGTTGGTTGCATTCTGAGGGCATAAAAGAGTGGGAACGGGTCTGGAAGATTCAAGGTCCGGAACGCATAAGAACGTTCGCTTGGCAAGTTGCCCATGACAGACTCTTGACGAATAGCCGCAAAAGTAAATGGGGTATGGGTAATCCTTTCTGTTCTGTTTGTCCTGGAATGGTGGAAGATAGTCTTCACGTTCTTAGAGATTGCCCCAAAGCTCAATCTGTTTGGCTCATGCTCCTTAAACCGCAGTTTCGAGGGCAATTCTTTCTTAGCAACTTTCAGAACTGGATCAATATGAATTTGTTTCAAGAGATGGGGAGGCACCAGCAGTGGAAGTGGACCTCTATCTGGGCTACTGCGTGTGCATCGTTATGGTTTTGGCAGTGTAACACCCTAAGATTATTTACCCTTAATTCCCCTTATATTAAAATACGGACTTAAAAATTTCTTTTTAATTATATTAAAATCAACCGTCCAACGGACGAAGTTTTGTTTGTTTTTCGGGCTAAATCCAAAATTTGACTTGTGATAAACAATTTCAAATAAACAACTGATAGCCAGCAGGGCTTCAGATTATATTTCTAAATCAAAAATCAAGGCCCCATGGGCTCCAATAATATCAGTATGCAAAATTAAATCAGAGTATTAGCGGAAATACAAATCTTGAGCATTAAAACCAAAAGTTATAGCTCTAGCAGAACAAAACATCCTAAGCCTCATTTCGAAATATGCATATTAAGTTTACATCAAAATAATATCAGAGGCTTAGGTCCATAATATACACTAAACCCCTAACACCCTACTCTCCCTGTAAGGGAAAGTACTCCTGCTCGGCCGGGGGCTGCGCCAGCTCAATCTCCGAACCTGAAACTGTAAGGGAGTGAGCATTGCACATGAAATAGAAAGCAGTTTCTAACTAGACATAACAACCCACTAGGTCAAGCACAAATAGCATTTAAACATATATTCACATATTGCACACCATACACATTTCATCAATTCCATATCCATTATTCATTTTTCCATCCATTTCCATTATTCAACTCAACATCCATTTTTCCTTATTCATTCCCATTATGTGTCCCTCAGGTCAGAGGTCAACACCCATTTATTAGAATCCATTTCGTGTCCCTCAGGTCAGAGGTCAACACTTCAATCCCTTAATTCACGGTGTCTCTCTCAGGTCAGAGGTCAACACACCTATACACATTTTATCCGGTGTCCCTCAGGTCAGAGGTCAACACCCAATTCATTAATTAATCCGGTGTCCCTCAGGTTAGAGGTCAACACCCATTCCTTTTAATTCATATCGTGTCCCTCAGGTCAGAGGTCAACACTCCATAACATTCATTCAATCTTGTGTCCCTCAGGTCAGAGGTCAACACTTCCCTTTAATCCATTTTGTGCCCCTCATATCAGAGGTCGGCATACTCACCATTTTCCATTAATCGTCACCTCAAGTCTGAGGCCAACGCACTTATTCCATTTTCATATTCATTACCTCACATCAGAGGCCATACATGCCTTCATATCATCACATAAACAGTTATATCATATTTAAATTCCACATTACACATTCAACACCTAATCATTCTCGTCATAAACAGTTATAACACATACGTTTACTCAATATTTGGCACCTCAACTCAGAGGCTATAAATTATTCACTCCCTTGGTCCACCCATTATATCACATTTGATCACAAAAAGCCACAAGTCAATACATAATCATTCATACCATGCCTTTATTCATTTCCTTTCTCAACCATCAGTCTCATGCACATTGTGTTCCATTTTATTCCCAAACATTTACATTGCCCTTCATTTTTAATTTACATATATCACCCTTCACTTTCAGTTACACATAATTAATTATTTCTTTTTCCCATATTCCCAATTCAATTCATAAGACATTACCTCGGTATACTATTATTAATACTTAACATTTATCCTCATTTAACATTTAATTACAACCACACGCTTTCATCACATATAGTAATTTTCATTCCCCTTTTTTTTTCCTATATCATTTTATTCCACAGCCCCTACATATATTTGTTACCGTAAGAAATTACCCTTTAGTCCACAACCTTGCAAATAGAATCAATAATCACAAAATTCATTTATGACAACTTCATTATCCCAATACCCAATTCCTCATGCAATTCCATTTAATTCCTATTCAAGCTCCATTTATCAAATAATTCATTGGCATATTATTGGGTTTCTTTTTACTAATCTTAACATCCAATCATCATGCATATTTAATTAATTCAAATTTCATATTTAATAACCTAGGGAACTATAATCTAATTTTCTCCCCTAACACATAACCCTAACAAGTATTATATACTAACTAGAACCTACTCCCTAGAACAAGGCAAGCTCACTATATCCACTCCCTTACCTCAAACCAAGAGAAATGGGGAAAAATCCTCCAAGCTTTAGTTCCTAAGCTCCAAATCCAAAATCTCCAAGGATTGAGTGAAAGAGAGAGATTCTTGACCTCCATGAAACAATAGAGCACAAGTGAGTCCTAATTTTGCTACATATTGCCACAAAATTCGTATGCCATGGAAGGGAAGGGAGAGAAATTCGTATGGCCCTAGAGAGAGAGAGAGTGCAATGAAACTTACCAATGGAGATGGATGAGGATGAATAATGGTTCTTGAGCTTGAGGGAGGAAAGAAATGAGATTGGCCTTGGTGGGGAGAGGAGAGGGATTCGAATGGGAGGGAGGAGAGGAGGAGGGAAGTGTTTTTGTTGTTGATGGTGGTGGAATGATGAAGAATGAAGGTGGAGGTGAGATTATGAGAGAGAGAAGGCGTCTGAACGGCTGGGATTAAAAGGGGTTGGGGAAGATGCCAATCGGTCGGTCCAGATCGCGCCTAATATTAGCTGATTCGGCCATTTTCGCTTGAGCGAAATTTATTCGCTTAAGCGAATCCAATTCAGTAAGTTGGGGTTTTCGATCGTGCCATTTTCGCTTAAGCGAAAGCATTTTCGCTTAAGCGAAATTCTCAATTTGGGGATTTAGGGTTTGTACGAGCCGTTTTCACTTAAGCGACAGCATTTCGCTTAAGCGAATCAAACACTCGCTTGGGCGAGCCTATTTCGCTTGAGCGAAAACAACTCAGTAACTCAGGGTCTGATGAATCACGGTTTCGCTTAAGCGAAATCCGTTCGCTTAAGCGAACAACACGTAGGTTGCTACTGGGTCAGTTTCGCTTAAGCGAAATGATCAGGTACTGCTGATTCACTTTTCTATTTTCCTTCTATTTTCTCCAAACTTAAAACAGCCATAACTTTTTCGTTCACCGTCGGATCTTGCTCAAATTTGAGGAGCAACTTCCTAAAAATCATATCTTCATATCCAATGGTGGAAATTTTGTTTTGAGTCCTAAATCTTTTATTTTGATTTTCTAACCTACGTTATGTTTTAACACCGAATTATCTATTTTTCTGGCCTGTTCAAAATTCCAATTTAATGCTCCTTTCTTTCCTAACTCATTATTATTATTATTAATCTTTTCTAATGCTTGTGCGCTTATTTTAATACCTATTTATGGCTTTATTTTTATTATCCCTGTTATCCCAGATTATTATTAATTCATTTGTATCTGGGTTTAAAATTTGGGATGTTACATTTCTCCCCCACTTATTGGAATTTCGTCCCCGAAATTTTGTTAGGTTCAGTAAATAGAGAATCACCCCGGTGGTAGGACTTCTGATTTCTATCTTTAATCCCCTTTGGTTTCTTCTGTCAGTCTTTCGATTTGCCCTTACCTATACAGAATTTAAATTAGGGTAGGAAGCGCTCCCCCACTTGGCATCGACATACCCAATTACCTCCATGCTAAAGGATATGGGATCGGGTGAGTCCGCTTCCGATCGTCCTTCGGATAGATGTAAGACAGGAGTTGCATTAGCTAGATACGGAAAAACTCGAAATATTTAGCATTTCTGGAATAGTTTTAGAATCTTTTCTTGAAAAAAGTGTCCTGAAATCATGGCATACGAAGATTCGTATAAAGTATAACGCCTTAAAGTTTCTCTCATAAGGATTGACTAGCACCGATAGGATTTAAAGCTTTTCAAAAACACAGCCATTCCTGAACGAGAAGCACACCAAAGGCTAAGAGCTCCCCCAATTGCTTATTTGATTAGAGCAGACACAATTCCTATTAAATGCTCCACAATCAACCTCTTCCATGAATCGCTTTAAAGAATAGGAAGGAAGAGGTCCACATTAGTTCCAAGATTTACCCAACTACCAAAGGTGAAGGGTACGACAACTTTCCATTGGCTGGGTCAATTATAAAGATTGGTTGGTTTTAACGCAGGGATTTTACAAATTTGTCACAACCGGCTATTCTTATGAATGGTTATCTAAGCAACGGGAGAAGATTTGTGGCAATTGTCAAATTGCTCAATGATTGGTTTAGTTGATAGGATGGTTAAGGATAATTTCTGGAGAGTTTTCTTAACTCATCCAAGGGTTTAGCACTTAGCTATACTACTTTGATTGTCTATTATCACTTTAGAGGTTACAATGATAGCATTTATTGATAGATGCAAGAATTGAGGTGATCAATCCCATCCTCACGTCTACCAACAACACATCCCTGTCGGGTTTTATCCGTAATGTCATCATTTAACAAATGCAAGGATTAGAGTGATCAATTCTAACCTTACATTACATCAAATAACAACATCACAACATAATATTGCTTACTTGATACCAGAATTTTCAAACTGAAGAATTCCTTATAAGGTCTTTCATACGTTCTCTATAAGAACAAGATTTGAATTTGGGAAGGCAGATAGGCAATACGTTTTAAACATTTCGACTCTAAAACACCATTAACTCACTATTTAGCTAACAGAGGGGAAAACTAACTACCCCATAATCGAACTTAGAAACATTACGCATGGACTTGGCAAACATTAGTTACCTGCGACCATATTAGCTGGTTCCACCTCATCACCCTCGGCGGTGAATAACTTCCCTTTCTACAATGATGGACCACCACGGGCCCTCTGTGCCTTAGTAGCATTAATCTCCTTCTTCATTGTGTTCTTCGGACAATTTGAAGCAAAATGTCTGGGTTGTCCACAGTGAAAGCATAACCCCTCCTTTCGACCCAATGTCCAGCACACTCCCCTATGCATCCTGTCGCAGTGCTGACAAGTTGGTATTGGACCATAAGCATTCACTGTTGGTCCGGATTCGCTAGGAAACGTGACCCCGGAATGAGTGTATGGACCAGACTTCTGAATCGGTCCCTTGCCCCTAATAGGACCAGGCAATCTCTGAGATGCCCTGCTTCGCTCCCCCGCTTGTTCCTGCTTGAGAGAATCTTCGTAAGCACTGGTCATGTTCACTAGTTGAGAGAGACTAGAGATTCCCTGATAGACAAAGACAGTTCTGATCTTGGGGTTGAGACCAGCCTCAAACTTGATACACTTAGTGCGCTCATCAGCATCCCGATAGCTACCAGAATAACGGATGAGATCCTCAAACTGAGCTGCATATTCTCCAACACTGAGGCTCCCTTGCTTCAGCTCAAGAAAAGCCACTTCCTTCTCCCTCCTTACCTTTTCCGGGAAATACTTTCCCAGAAAACGGGTCTTGAAAAGATCCCATGAAATAAGCTCATTAGCTGCTTCCAGACCTCTCCTCTGTTGGTCCCACCAATGTTCCGCCTCACCCATCAGAACATACTCCACTAGTCGCATATACTGATCACCCGGTGGCTGCAGTGAGCGAACACCTTCTCCATCTCCTGGAGCCATCTTTGAGCTCCATCGGGATTGTAACCCCCTTCAAACTTCAGTGGATCGCTTTTTCTAAAGCGGCCCATCCAGTCAATCTCCACTGGTGGTGGTGGAGGAGGCTGAAGTGCTGCTGCAGCAGCTGCTGCAGCTACAGCAATGTTCTGGGCTTGATTCTGCTGCAGATTTGCAAGATTATCAGCTTGTTGCTGCTGAACTTGGGCTTGGTTCTGCTGCAATTGAACCAGAGTTTCGCGAATTGCAGCAATCCTATCATTATTAGCCCGTCTCCCTGCCATACTGTTGAGTCATGGAAGGGGAAACCAGTTAATGATAGAAAAATTAAATAAAACTACTAACATCCTACAACTTCACTTAGTCACTAAACTAAGTACTTGGGTTACTCGCTCGGTGAGTAACCATAGGAGTAGTGAGTTCATACTCCAAAGGTCGAGGGAAACTGCTTTGATACCATATTGTAACACCCTAAGATTATTTACCCTTAATTCCCCTTATATTAAAATACGGACTTAAAAATTTCTTTTTAATTATATTAAAATCAACCGTCCAACGGACGAAGTTTTGTTTGTTTTTCGGGCTAAATCCAAAATTTGACCTGTGATAAACAATTTCAAATAAACAACTGATAGCCAGCAGGGCTTCAGATTATATTTCTAAATCAAAAATCAAGGCCCCATGGGCTCCAATAATATCAGTATGCAAAATTAAATCAAAGTATTAGCGGGAATACAAATCTTGAGCATTAAAACCAAAAGTTATAGCTGTAGCAGAACAAAACATCCTAAGCCTCATTTCGAAATATGCATATTAAGTTTACATCAAAATAATATCAGAGGCTTAGGTCCATAATATACACTAAACCCCTAACACCCTACTCTCCCTGTAAGGGAAAGTACTCCTGCTCGGCCGGGGGCTGCGCCAGCTCAATCTCCGAACCTGAAACTGTAAGGGAGTGAGCATTGCACATGAAATAGAAAGCAGTTTCTAACTAGACATAACAACCCACTAGGTCAAGCACAAATAGCATCTAAACATATATTCACATATTGCACACCATACACATTTCATCAATTCCATATCCATTATTCATTTTTCCATCCATTTCCATTATTCAACTCAACATCCATTTTTCCTTATTCATTCCCATTATGTGTCCCTCAGGTCAGAGGTCAACACCCATTTATTAGAATCCATTTTGTGTCCCTCAGGTCAGAGGTCAACACTTCAATCCCTTAATTCACGGTGTGTCTCTCAGGTCAGAGGTCAACACACCTATACACATTTTATTCGGTGTCCCTCAGGTCAGAGGTCAACACCCAATTCATTAATTAATCCGGTGTCCCTCAGGTCAGAGGTCAACACTCATTCCTTTTAATTCATATCGTGTCCCTCAAGTCAGAGGTCAACACTCCATAACATTCATTCAATCTTGTGTCCCTCATGTCAGAGGTCAACACTTCCCTTTAATCCATTTTGTGCCCCTCATATCAGAGGTTGGCATACTCACCATTTTCCATTAATCGTCACCTCAAGTCTGAGGCCAACGCACTTATTCCATTTTCATATTCATTACCTCACATCAGAGGCCATACATGCCTTCATATCATCACATAAACAGTTATATCATATTTAAATTCCACATTACACATTCAACACCTAATCATTCTCGTCATAAACAGTTATAACACATACATTTTCTCAATATTTGGCACCTCAACTCAGAGGCTATAAATTATTCACTCCCTTGGTCCACCCATTATATCACATTTGATCACAAAAAGCCACAAGTCAATACATAATCATTCATACCATGCCTTTATTCATTTCCTTTCTCAACCATCAATCTCATGCACATTGTGTTCCATTTTATTCCCAAACATTTACATTGCCCTTCATTTTTAATTTACATATATCACCCTTCACTTTCAGTTACACATAATTAATTATTTCTTTTTCCCATATTCCCAATTCAATTCATAAGACATTACCTCGGTATACTATTATTAATACTTAACATTTATCCTCATTTAACATTTAATTACAACCACACACTTTCATCACATATAGTAATTTTCATTCCCCTTTTTTTCCTATATCATTTTATTCCACAGCCCCTACATATATTTGTTACCGTAAGAAATTACCCTTTAGTCCACAACCTTGCAAATAGAATCAATAATCACAAAATTCATTTATGACAACTTCATTATCCCAATACCCAATTCCTCATGCAATTCCATTTAATTCCTATTCAAGTTCCATTTATCAAATAATTCATTGGCATATTATTGGGTTTCTTTTTACTAATCTTAACATCCAATCATCATGCATATTTAATTAATTCAAATTTCATATTTAATAACCTAGGGAACTATAATCTAATTTTCTCCCCTAACACATAACCCTAACAAGTATTATATACTAACTAGAACCTACTCCCTAGAACAAGGCAAGCTCACTATATCCACTCCCTTACATCAAACCAAGAGAAATGGGGAAAAATCCTCCAAGCTTTAGTTCCTAAGCTCCAAATCCAAAAGCTCCAAGGATTGAGTGAAAGAGAGAGATTCTTGACCTCCATGAAACAATAGAGCACAAGTGAGTCCTAATTTTGCTACATATTGCCACAAAATTCGTATGCCATGGAAGGGAAGGGAGAGAAATTCGTATGGCCCTAGAGAGAGAGAGAGTGCAATGAAACTTACCAATGGAGATGGATGAGGATGAATAATGGTTCTTGAGCTTGAGGGAGGAAAGAAATGAGATTGGCCTTGGTGGGGAGAGGAGGGGGATTCGAATGGGAGGGAGGAGAGGAGGAGGGAAGTGTTTTTGTTGTTGATGGTGGTGGAATGATGAAGAATGAAGGTGGAGGTGAGTTTATGAGAGAGAGAAGGCGTCTGAACGGCTGGGATTAAAAGGGGTTGGGGAAGATGCCAATCGGACGGTCCAGATCGCGCCTAATATTAGCTGATTCGGCCATTTTCGCTTGAGCGAAATTTATTCGCTTAAGCGAATCCAGTTCAGTAAGTTGGGGTTTTCGATCATGCCATTTTCGCTTAAGCGAAAGCATTTTCGCTTAAGCGAAATTCTCAATTTGGGGATTTAGGGTTTGTACGAGCCGTTTTCACTTAAGCGACAGCATTTCGCTTAAGCGAATCAAACACTCGCTTGGGCGAGCCTATTTCGCTTGAGCGAAAACAACTCAGTAACTCAGGGTCTGATGAATCACGGTTTCGCTTAAGCGAAATCCGTTCGCTTAAGCGAACAACACGTAGGTTGCTACTGGGTCAGTTTCGCTTAAGCGAAATATTTTCGCTTAAGCGAAATGATCA
Source organism: Crotalaria pallida (assembly GCA_037953625.1). Taxonomy (NCBI): domain Eukaryota; kingdom Viridiplantae; phylum Streptophyta; class Magnoliopsida; order Fabales; family Fabaceae; genus Crotalaria; species Crotalaria pallida. The sequence continues at coordinate 91,718,142 of CM075649.1, read as the reverse complement.
GGTACTGCTGATTCACTTTTCTATTTTCCTTCTATTTTCTCCAAACTTAAAACAGCCATAACCTTTTCGTTCACCGTCGGATCTTGCTCAAATTTGAGGAGCAACTTCCTAAAAATCATATCTTCATATCCAACGGTGGAAATTTTGTTTTGAGTCCTAAATATTTTATTTTGATTTTCTAACCTACGTTATGTTTTAACACCGAATTATCTATTTTTCTGACCTGTTCAAAATTCCAATTTAATGCTCCTTTCTTTCCTAACTCATTATTATTATTATTATTAATCTTTTCTAATGCTTGTGCACTTATTTTAATACCTATTTATGGCTTTATTTTTATTATCCCTGTTATCCCAGATTATTATTAATTCATTTGTATCTGGGTTTAAAATTTGGGATGTTACAGGCGGAATGCTGAGGTTCATAACGTGGCCTACTCTAGACCACCTAACACGTGGTGGCAAATCCTCCTCAAGGTGCAGAACTACAAAGCTGCTAGGAACAAGCCGCCGCTTCCTGGCCAGGTTCCTCTTAACCAGAATATGTGGTCTCCTCCTGCCCAAGGCTGGATCAGAATTAACTCGGATGGAGCGTGTAGAGGCAATAGTCATGAGATTGGCTGTGGGGGTGTGCTGCGGGGCTCAAATGGTCAGTGGATTAGAGGGTACTCCTAGTACTTGGGGGTGTCCTCATCTCCTCTTATAGCTGAGCTTTGGGGTGTTCTGGAAGGTATGCAACTTGCTTGGGATCTTGGTTTTAAAAAAGTGGAGGCTCATCTGGACTGTCTTGAAGCTTGCAAGTTGCTGTCTGGTGATAATAATGGTTCGTATAAGGGCCATAGTTTGGTTTCCAGAATTAATTGGCTTAAGAATAAAGATTGGAATGTGGTGTTTCAACATACGTATCGTGAGTCTAATATGGCAGCAGATGCTATGGCTAGGCTTAGTTTTAATTGGGATCATCCTAGTAATTTAATGTTGTACTGTTTCCCACCTACTGAGGTGGAAAGTTTGCTGCTCATGGACCTTCTAGGTTCCTCTGAATTGGTGATTCAGAGCCATCAAGTGTCTTTGTAATCTCTTTTGGGCCTTTAGGCCCAGATTATTACCAAAAAAAAAAAAAGGGATTTGAGAGTAAAATGGGATTTGAAGGATAAAAAGGGGTTTGGGACTAATAACCTAAATTAGTATATCTGTTCCACTGTTTGCTATTGTGCGTGACTACTGCTTGAGTGCCTTTTTCAGTCTGTGGCTCTGTGCTAATGCTATCCGTCCCTACTCAGTACTCGCTGTCACACAATTCTCTATTTCATTCTTTACTCTTTTTTCACACAAAAAACCAAAAAATTAATTGAAAATGTCAAAGGCTAGACTACCTAGTATAGCAAGTATGTATTATTTTTTTATTTATTGCTTACCTTTTAAGTTTTATTGTGGTTATTTTTGCAATGATAATTTTCTTTTTAACTTTTAATTTTTTAATTTGTTTATGTAAATATAATTGTTAATTGTGATCATTCATGTATTAATTTTATTTTTAGGCTTTTAGCAATGGAAAATGTAACATCCCGTTATTTCTAATACCTTTAGCAAAATAATTAAATAATTTAATATGATATTTTCAATATTTGAGTATCGTAATAAAATTTTCATTTCATCATTATAATAGAAATATGTTTTCTAGTCAAAATAAGTATAAATTTGTTATAATACGTTTTTGAAAAATAAAATAATACTTTTATCTAGTTTAATTAACATTATAACAGGAAGCTGAAGTGGCAAGTCTTAAAGGCATTTTTATAAATAGTTTCTTTAGAAAGATATGTTTAATTTAATATTTTGAGCGTCCCTGTAAATTTTCATAGCGTTCGGAGGCTGTTTTATTTTTAGCTTCTTGACTGGTTTTAATATATTACCAGTATAAGTTATATATAATGATCTTCTATTTCAAAATTATAAATATTATATTTTATCAAGTTTAATATCAAGATTGATAAAATGTATTTACATTTGAATTTTTATACTTTTTCTTACGCTATAACTATCTATAAGGATTAGTAACTTTATTATTTTTCAATCCATTTTGAGTAACTAAAAATACAATATTGTTTTACTTAAATGTATTTTATTTTTAGAATCATCAAACTTTTGGTTATAATCCAAAATACATATATAGATTGACCCACAAATAAGAACAAGACATAAAATAATATATATTTATATAATTCCTAATGTATACTACCCAAGTTCCCCACCCCACCGTCAGGTAAATAAAAGAAGAAAAACAAAGAGACAAGAACCAGAGAGAAGGAAAATGAGAGGACGTGAGAAGAGAGAGAAAGAGAGGGCGATTTTAATGTCCACTTTTTTTTTTGGCAAAACTACTCGTTTGATCCCCTAAGTTATTTTTTTTTCCAATCTGGTCCCATGAGTCTTTTTCGTTTGAAAGTGGTCCCCTAACTCATGTAACGTTATCACCGTTAGTCCTTTCCGTCCATGAACGAACTCTCTATCGCGCTCATAATCAACGATAATGTTACAGTTTGTTCTCTCTTGACACATGCCTTAGCAACCCTCTGTTATCCCTCTAAAGTTTAGTACTAATTTTCTCTCTTAACTCACAACGTCTTCTCATGGAAAAAAGGAGAAGATGAAGTGAGTGGCTTTAAGTATCAAAACGACGTCGTTTGACTCCACTATTTTAAACTTTTAACGTGGTATGTGGAGGGTACACGTGGATCGTCTACATTGGGCACTCTGGCTGTCACGTCAACTTAAATAGACGATGTTAGGAGGTAATAAACGGAAAGGATTAACGATGCTAATGTTACATGAGTTAGGGGACCATTTTCAAATGAAAATGACTTAGGGGACCAGATTAGAACAAATAAATAACTTAGGAGACCATACAAACAGTTTTGCCTTTTTTTTTAACCCATAATAAACTGTTTTGGACCTAGTAAACTTGTAAATATTAGAAATTTTGATGTTGAATTATAATCTATATATAAATAAATTACCTCTGTTCCCCAGCCAAAATCCCTCCCATTCCACCTTCTTTCCTTTTTTTTTTGTTGTATTCCCACCCGTTCCCTCACCCTTTTTTCTTTTTTTTTTTTTTCAGTACTTCCTCCTATTTTGACTATTTGGTTCCTCCTATTTTGACTATCCCTTCCAAATAGTACAATGGTGCTTCTACCATGCAACGGTTTTTTTACTCCGATTTTTTTTTATTTTAATAAATCTAATACATTAAAAAAATATGATTGTGGTTTTCTGTGTTCTTTTTATGTACATGTTTTTGTTATTTGGATTTAAATTTTTTTTATTATATTCTTCCGGACACAGTTAATGGTCCAAACAAGTAAAATATAAAATAAGGGTGCTTCTACCATGCACCGGTTTTTGTGCTCCGGCTCTTTTGTTTTTAATTTTTTTTATTTTAATAAATCTAATATATTAAAAAAATATGCTTGGAGTTTTTTCTTTTTATGTACATGTTTTTGTTATTTGGATTTGAGTTTTTTTATTATATTCTTCCGGACACATGTAATGGTCCAAATAAGTAAAATATAAAACAAGGGTGCTTCTACCATGCACCGGCTTTTGGAGTTCCGGCTCTTTGTTTTATTTTTTTTATTTTCATAAATCTAATATATTAAAAAAATATATGTGCATGTTATTTGTTTTATTTTGTTTTATTTTGTTATTTGGGTTTTCTATGTTCTTTTTATGTGCATGTTTTTGTTATTTGAATTTGAATTTTTTTTATTATATTCTTCCGGACACAGGTAATGGTCCAAATAAGTAAAATATAAAACAAGGGTGCTTCTACCATGCACCGGTTTTTGGTGCTCCGACTCTTTCTTTTATTTTTTTTATTTTCATAAATCTAATATATTAAAAAAAATATGCTTTGGGTTTTCTGTGTTCTTTTTATTTACATGTTTTTGTTATTTGGATTTGAATTTTTTTTATTGTATTCTTCCGGACACAGATAATGGTCCAAACAAGTAAAATATGTCTCATGTGACATGTATTAATATGTGTTTAGTAAATAAATAATTAAATATTAATGAGGTAAATCATAATTAGATAAAATGGAGGTTGTGTCTGAAGGCCCATTTGTTGTTTATAATCTGTTACTAGGAATCTAATTGATTTTACTCATTATGTTTGCCAATTTAGCGTTTAAAAACCCTCCTCCCAAGGAGTACGTTGTACACTACTTGAACCGGTTTGAGATCAAAGTTAAGTAATATTAGCTTCAACAGCCTAAATTAGTATGTTACTGTGACCTATAATGTATTGGCCTTAGGGAAAACTGTGACCTATACAGGTGAATCAATCCATAAATTGCTAAAAATTAATTCTGAAGCTAAATCATTGTCTTTTAGCATGAATACCTAATAAATCTACAAGTTAACTAAACAACACGTCTAAGATATGCTTACAACTCAACTAATATACAACTAATGTACCAGTAATCTACAAGTCAAAACTATTACGTAAATTGACATTAAAAGAAATCATCAATTTATGCCTTTTTTAAAATTAAATCACTAAATTACGCTTGTTAAAATATAACCTCAAAAATTATTAGTTTCCGTTTTAATATCATGTATGCAAATTAATTATATATTAAAAGGCTCGTTAAATAATTATTACGGCCCAAAAGAAATAAATACAACTATTAGGCAGAACAAAAAAAAGCCCACAAAAAATTTGATCCAACAAGGGCCTGATGCTTCTCTTGCATATGATGGTGGCATATATATTACAAATACTACTACTTGCACAAGATCTTGTCCATCACCCATTCCACTGGTATCCGGTAATCAATATGAATTGTTGATCATTATAAGCAACTTATAGCCGTCCAAAAACAAGTGGATGGATCCACTTAAAAAAAAAAAGGGTAGACATTAAAATTCCTCGGCAACAAATTAAAGAAAGAAAGAAAAAGAGTAAAAGAAAGGCAAGAGAGAAAGAGAGTCTGAAAGAAAAGAAATAAACAAATATAGAGAGAATGCGAGAGAGAAATAGAACAGATACGAGAGGAAGAACGAAAATTTTAGGGGTTCCTCATCTTCTTGGTTCAATAATTCAAGATTCGACCGTTCAATCTCAAATCTTTCTTAGGTAAATAACCTTCTCAACTCTCTCTACCCATCCATGTAATTTATTCGATGATCCATCAATATTTTTATTATCCCTATATTTTCAAATAAAGAGATGTTTTGAGGAAAAATGATATATTTTTATTGTATAATGATATATATTTATTATTCTGACAAAAATGAATTTAGTTGATATATTGATATATATATATATATATATATACTTTTAAGGTTATAATTAGTTTTAACGTGGGTCCCTATTTAGATCACGCACGTTATTGTTGATAACCTGACCCTCGAATAAAGCTCGAACGTGAATGTGATATTGTTCCTTTTGTCAGGACTCCCAGGTAAGAGGGTTGTATTACCTTAATTTAGGGCATGATTTCTAGGTTGTTTATAGTGGTGGCTAGGAGTAGAAAAGATTAATTAGAATAATGAACAATAGGGTAGTTAATGTTGATAATAAGTCTGTTATTAAATTAAAGAAATGAACACACTTATGTTTTGATGAATTGATTATTTTTATTGATTATTGGTTAATTGATTATTTGGTTAATTTTTGGTGAACTTAAAATTGGTTATGATTTGATTAATTGTATTGATTATTTTTATTGATTATTGGATGATATCCGGTTGGTATTTATTTATGGAGTAAAAATTTGACTGCTGCATGTTAGTGTGAATCAAATATGTTAAAATTAAACTGGATTGGATTGTTAGTGGAATAAATGAATTAAACAAAAGGCAACAGCTATTGATCGCGTGTCGGGTATCCGTACCATTAGGTGCCCTGTTAGGACAGAGTCTATTTTAAGGAATAGACTCGAATTCCCAATAGGTGAAGTCCTCATTCAGGTAAGTAAATCCCATAGATCCAAAGTCTCGTTAGGTGTTTGGAACTCGCGCTAAATCAACAACTACTTGGTAAATCGATAAAATAAATAATGAGACGTGTAAGAAAGCACGAAAGAAAAGAACAAAGAAAAGGCCCTAACGAGCTAATGGTCTATGCGGTAAGAAAATCCTGGGTGAAGGTAAGAAATCCTATTGGGTGAAGACATCATCCTAACAGGTGCATGCAAAAATACTTAATGGTACAGTATAAGAAAAGACAAGAAGGAAAAGAAAAGAAGAAAGGAAAGAGGAAAGATGAGAAAAACTAAGAAAGATGTGAAAAACTAAGAAAGATGAAAAAGAAAGTTAAGAAAATAATTTTGAAGGAAATGTCACATATTGTTATTGCGAATGACGCATGTCTGTGTTGTGAAATACTTGAAAATGATTATGATTATTACGATGTAAATATAAATGTGTAATGCTACCCTTCTTGCTATATATTTTTCAGGTAGAGAAGTGGAGCTTACACAAATCATGACCGAATAGGAGTACACTCCACACTGTGGAGTGTAATTTAGTCACGAGAGAACCTAAATTAATTTGGTGTAATTATTATGAAAGCTTTTGAGGAAGTTGTGAAAAGAGATTTTGAGAAGTTTATGAAAATTGATTTTGAGAAAAATTACGAGAGAAGATTTTAAGAGAAAGTTTTCGAAAGGATATTTTGTGATAGCTTATGATATGAGATTTTCAAAAAGGTTTATGAAAATATGTTTTGAGGAAAGTAAGATTGTTTTGAAGAAAGATTGAGAATGTTGAGAAGGATTGGGAAATGAGATGAGAGTTCATTGATGTGATCCCAGCTCTGTGCTATGTGAGATATGATGAGAGCAAGATTGTGCAAAGTTAGTGGTCGGGACTCATTGAAGGGATGCATGAAGGATGGGCCGACCTTAGGTTAATTAAAAGATAAAAGACTTTAAAAGACATACGCGGTGAGGTATGAGAGTGCGAAGTAGTGGAGAGGAAGGAACCATGGGTATCTGCGGATACTCAGGAGGAGATTGCATTAGGGGAGGACAATGACGGTGAAACGTCAAGAAGTCTAGAGTATGTTTCTAGGCAGAACGAACCCCACATGTGGCATACGAACGTGGTAGGGACTGGGTCCAATGCCGTGGTAAGTTCTGCGGGCCCACTAGAAAAATATTGTCGCCCCCTAGATTGCAAATCTTGAACAGTGAGAGGGACTAGAGTGGGGCATCTTGATTGCCACTGTACCGAGTTTTTACAGTGTGCGTTGATATATATGAATTGAAGTGATATGATATGATTTGAGGCTGTAGTCCGCCTGGCTTGGAGCCAATTGAGTGTTGAGACAGCTGTCGTGCCCGCACGGTAAAGGTCCTGTACTCCTGTTTGCTTCCGACTAGGTTGGGTGGATGACCGAGGAGATGTAGACGTGAGGGCTAGCCGAGAACGAAATGATAATCCTGATGATACCTTGTAATTTCCCAACTCAAAGAAAGATTTGAATTGATAAGACTGGACAAGAAGAAATTATGAGTATGAAAAGGAAAGGATTGAGAAAGAAAGAATGTTTATGAGAAGCGAGATTAAGTTTGGAAAGAAACTGGGGGATAACAACAAGGATGATAAGACTGATAATAATGATAATGATGATGATAATATGCTTGATTCTTGTGTGCTCGTATGTGGTATTGTATGTTTGTTTGGTCCTAGTATCTTGCCTATCGTAATCCCACACCGTCGACGATGCGTCGTTCGGATCGCTTACTCTCTCCTGTTCGTTGGCATATCGGTGCTGCTGGTATCTCAACGGGCAGATGAAGTATCGTATGGAGATCGCTACTTGGAGTAGGCATGGGAGTGGTTGGAAGCACGCACCCTATGGTTGGGTATGGATCGGCTATACCCAGATCGAGATTCCAGATCCGGAACATCAGCTGAGTGGAGCTAACTTGGGGCCGCACCTGGGGCAAGTCACCGTGCGTGGATATAAGAATTACGAGGAGAAGCTACAGTACGAAACCCAGAGGAACTCTTCCACTCTTAACGGAGCGGAGCCGGAATCCATAAGCAATGAGGGGACAACGACAAGGAGGGCATCATTCTCAAGAGCGAGGAGAGGACGCAAGAAGAAGGAAGGACTTCATCCGATAGTTTTCAATAGGAAGGTTTAAGAACAGTGTTGTTAGTTTAGGTTGTTATGAATGTTTGAATTAAGGATTACCAAGCCATGAGCCATTTATGTAATCGAGCTACGTTTTCATTGTGTTAGGGAACACATCTCTTTTGTCAAGATTGAACAATGAAAATTTTTGAGAACTATCAGAATGTTTTTGAACCAAGTTCTTTTATGAAAACGAACGTGTTATGAAAAGGAAGGTTTTAATAACAAATCGAATTTCGGTGAAGGATGTTGAGAACACCAAGAACTTTTCAATAACGTTTTCAAACACCTCAATAATGTTTTACACAAAAAAAAATGGCCTCATTTTTGCAACCTAAATGAACAAAATTTGGTTATTTTTGAGTTACGAAAATCAGGCTGTTACACTTTTAATTAGTTAAAATTAGGTTTTGTTAAAATTCGTACTTGAAAATTTCGACGAGAATCCGGCAGAGTTTCCTCTGTTTATCGGACCTCACAAAAATTTGCATCTTTTAAACCTGCCAGTCCAGAATATTACAAAACCTAAAATTATATTTAACTTCGGCTACCTCGCACTAATGCCCTTTTCAAAAATAATATAAGTTTCTAGGCTTTTAAAAAAATAAACCATAATAATTACACCAAATTAATTTAGGTTCTCTCGTGACTAAATTACACTCCACGGTGTGGAGTGTGCCCTTGTTCGGCCATGACTTATGTAAGTTCCACTTCTGTACCTGTAAAAATATAGCAAGAATTGTAGCATTACACAGAACTTAGGAAATAATTTCTAAGAAGTCATAATAATAAACTAAGCCTAACATTTATATTATAATTATTTTCAAATATTTCACAACACAAACATGCATCATTCACAATCACAATATGAGGCATTTCCTTCAAAATTATTTTCTTAACTTTCTTTTTCAATTTTCTTAGTTTTTCTCATCTTTCCTCTTTCATTTCTTCTTTTCTTTTCTTTCTTGTCTTTTCTTATAATGTACCATTTGGTATTTTTGTATGCACCTGTTAGGATGGTGTCTTCACCCAATAGAATTTCTTACCTTCACCCAGGATTTTCTTACCGCATAGACCTTTAGCTCGTTAGGGCCTTTTCTTTGTTCTTTTCTTTCGTGCTTTCTTACATGTTTCATTATTTATTTTTATCGATTTACCAGGCAACTATTGATCTCGCGCGAGTTCCAAACACCTAACGAGACTTTGGATCTACAAGATTTACTTACCTGAGTGAGGACTTCACCTATTGGGAATTCGAGTCTATTCCTTAAAATAGACTATGTCCTAACAGGGCACCTAATGGGTACGGATACTCGACACGCGATCAATAGCTGCTGCCTTTTGTTTAATTTGTTTATTCCAATGACAATCCAGTCCAGTTTAATTCAAACATATATGATTTACACTAACATGCAGCAGACAAAATTTTACTCCATAAATAAATACCAACCGGATATCATCCAATAATCAATAAAAATAATCTATACAATTAATCAATTCATAACCAATTTTTAAGTTCACCAAAAATTAACCAAATAATCAATTAACCAATAATCAATAAAAATAATCAATACATCAAACATAAGCGTGTTCATTTCTTTAATTTAATAACAGACTTATTATCATCATTAACTACCCTATTGTTCATTATTCTAATTAATCTTTTCTATTCCTAGCCACCACTAGAAACAACCTAGAAATCATGCCCTAAATTAAGGTAATACAAACCCTCTTACCTGGGATCCTAGCAATAGAACAATATAACGTTCGAGTCCGCGCCTTACTCGAGGGTCAGGGACCACAATAACGTGTTGGATCTAAGACTGATTTGAGATTGAACGGTCGTATCTTGAGTAATCGGAGCGAGAAGATTGATATTCCACACTTTTTTTTTTTTCCTCTTTGCGTTTCCGTCCCTCTTTCCACGCCCAGACTTCTTCTATTTCTATTTCTAATTTTCTCTCCTTATTTCTGAATTTCATCCAATTAGAAGATGAACCATTCCCACCAACAACACCCGCGGCAGCAACAACAGCAGCCATTGCAACAATCAAAATATCTCAGAAACCTTTCAATATCTCACAAATAAGAATTGTATTTGAGAAAGGAAAATAACGATGACCCAGAATTTGTTTGGCTATAAGGTTCGAAACTTTGATCTTTATTTTGGAGGAAAATCAATGGGCACGGCAAGTTGTTTGTGATTGAGACCCTTGTGTCTGAACCTTAAAATAGTGTGTTTACCCCTCGATCTTTTTCTGAGATTTAATAATAAATTGCAATAATTGAGTTCAGGAGAAGAAAGGAAACGCATTGAAATAAAATAAAAAATCGTGTTCTCATTTGTGAGTCAATTGTGTGTAGGTATTCTGGGTTATAATTAAAAGTTTGACGATCCTAAGAATAAAATACATTTAAGTAAAACAATATTGTACTTTTAATCATTCAAAACTGATTGAAAAATAATAAAGTTACCAGTCCCTCCAGATAGCTATTGCGTAAGAAAAATTATCGAAATTCAAAAGTAAATATATTTTCTCAATCCTGATATTAAACTTGATAAAATATAATATTTATAATTTTGAAATAGAAGATCATTATATATATAATTTATACCGGTAATATGTTAAACTAGTGCAGAAGCTAAAAATAAAACAGTCTCCGAACACTATGAGAATTTACAAGGATGCTCAAAATATTAAGTTAAACATATTTTTCAAAAGAAACTATTTATAAAAATGCCTCTAAGGCTTGCCACTTGAGCTCCCTGACAAAATGTTAATTAAACTAAAAAAAAAAGTACTACTTTATTTTTTGGAAAACGTATGATAACAAATTTATACTTATTTTGACTAGAAAACATATTTCAATAAAAATGATGAAATCAAAATTTTATTACAACACTCAAATCTTGAAAACATCATATTAAATCATTTAATTATTTTGCTAGAGGTATTAGAAATAGCGGGATGTTACAATTCTCCCCTACTTATTGGAATTTCGTCCCCGAAATTCTGTTCAATTCCTTCAATGGAGAACCATCCCAAACGCAAGATCTTTCGGCTACAAAACTGACTTCGTTTTGGTTGCACTCCCCCACTCGGAATTGACATACCACTTTGCATTAGTACGCCACTAAGTTCTTGCACTCAATGAAGAGTACGAGTAATGGTCCATCTTGGTTAGTCTCGACGTGGAGACTTGTTGAGGGTTTTCTAAGGTTTAGTCTTCCCACAGCTAAACATTTCAAGAGTCTCACTAATAAGACTCCTATTGGATCTTGGATTCTCCAAAATCATGTTTAACTTCCCAAGGATAAGTTGGAAATGGTTTCTAGGATCAACTGGTTTCCCTCAGAAATTCTACATCAAAGGTTTGAGGAGGGTACTACTATGCCCTAAACGACAACACCCTCAGGGGTTTGATTATACTATAACCCAGAAATACAACTTATTTACTATTCCTAGGCCCTAATCAAACACATACATCAATCAAACAGACATAAAACACAAAGGCATCATTCAAAAATCAAACATACACAACAATAATTCACAACATCATATATTTCAACATAAACATTGTTCAATCCCTACTTCCTCCTAAATAGCCATTGTCTAGCTTGCCTAACTTAGGGTTAAATCTTACCTCTACACACACATTCATAACAATCATCACATATTTGAAAATTGGTTTAGAAGGGGTTTGGGGAATAGGATTTGCAATGGTTTGCAACAAAAAATGTATTTTCATCAATTCAATTCCCTAATGTTATGAAAATTTGCAAGTAGAGTCCCTTCCTATATAAGATCATCGTGGTAAATTTTCAGGTCAATCAGAGTTCATTAGGTTCAGCCTTTAACCCTACAACCACTTTGTCAAAGCATTGTAATTGTCGGGGCTAAACCTAAATCAGATTTATTTAAAAATAGTAAGCAAACTCCAAATGGCCTCAAAATTTAAAGGGACATCACCTATACTTAACCAAAGGTTGGATAAAATTGTCAAACCAATCGGAGCACGTTAGACTCGATTTATTTAAAACACAAACTTGCTCCAATTAGCTTGAAATTTTACATGAAACATTGATTCAACTTTAGGATATTTATGTAAAAATTTTCAAGTCAATTGAGTATCCCAAGCCCGAAAACTCAGTTTTCCATTTTATGTAAAAACCCTTATTTCCCGACAACCACTTAACCGCAACCACATACCCCCATCAAAATCCTTGGTATAAACAATCACCATGTATGGGGGTTAAAATTCAGTAAATAAAGTCCCATACAAGAAAAACATATAGAAAAACATTTCTGCATTTATAAAAATCAAAGTCTTCAGAAATCAGGTTCCTCTCTTGATGAGGAAACATTTGTTTTCATGTAGAAGTTCTATAAAATTTTCAGTCGTGCACGTCACCAAACAGAACTTGTAACATCCCTAATTTAATTCCAAGCATAATTAGTGAATTAATAGGTTTAAAGGTTAGGGAACGAATAGATTAATTACTTAAAGAATTTTGGGAGCTAGGTGACTAGTAATTTTAGGTACTAGGGGTTGTGTAGAAGACATTTGTAGCAATGGGCAAGGTTAACTAAGCGGAATCGGGAGTTAAATCGGCGTTTTAGATGTTAGAAATCAACCGAAAAGAGAAAATTAGGAATTTATTATAGGATACTAAAAAAATAAATTCCACCGTTGGATATGAATTTTAAGGTATTAAGAAGCTTGTCTAAAAATTTGGACCCGATCCGACGGTTAACAAAAAGGTTACGGCGAATCGAAAGTTGGAAATTCTGCCCACGCCCAGGCACACCAGCCTGCGCCCCGGCGCGCACCACTGTTCATTGGTGCTGGGCCAGACAGTTTTACGCCCAGGCGTGTCCTCCCGTGCGCCCAGGCACGCCTTGCGCGCATCAGATCCCCATCAGGCGCACCAGACGCGCGCCATTCCTTCCTGACCGCACCAGATTCACGCACCACGCACCGGACCAGGAGCTGGTGCCAGACTCGCGCTCAGGCGCACGCCACCCGCGCCTAGGCGCGCGCGATCAGATGCACCATTTTCAGCCATCAGATCTGAACTTGGGCACCAAGTTGCCCAATCCTGGCCACACGATTTTGTGGCTGGTTCAAGGCAAAAATAATAGAAGTAAAACACAACACTCACACACACTCTTTCATCAACATCATTCCTTCTTCCATCATCTTCTTCCCATCCTCCCTCAAGCACCATGAACCCAAAATCACCATCAACACCCACCATCATCCACCCTCCTTGATGCTTTCCACCATCACCCTCCATCATGGATCAAGCACCAAGAGCCACCCAAACTCCTTCATCTTTCTCTTCTCTCTTCAACACCCCAAGAGCACCAAACCATCATCAAGATTCACCACCCTAAATCAAGCCACAAAACCCAACCACTCATTATCTCCATCTAAGATCAAGCAAGAAATTGGCTATCAAACATTTTCCCATTTCTTGCTAAATTCGTGGCCTCCTCCCTCCAACCCTTAGGGTTTTTAAGTTCCATAACAAGGATGAGCTACTCATACTCAAGCCTTCATCACAAATCTAAGACTTCACATCATAGGAGCTCACTCATCATGGGCATGGGTTTTGATGAGGTCTAGGGATTCAAGAAGCTAAGGATGGGGAACCCAAGCACCAAGGAGCTAAGACTTAGGATTAATGCTTGAGATTCAACACCACCCATTTGCAAGGTAAGAGGGGTTTGTGTTACCTTTGCTAAGGATATAGATTCTAGGTTGTTGTAATGATGACTAGGTGTAGATAATTGATTAAGAGAATAAACCATAGGATAATTAAAGTGCATGAAATGAACCTTGGGGTATAGTCGCTATTAAATGTGTAGATTATATGTTAATTAAGTAGGAATTGAAGAACCCTAGGGAGTTGACTTAATTTATAGTACTCTGAGACATACCTGAGTATGTCGACTGTTTTGTTTACCAACTGTGGATTGTTATTTGTCATTGATGTATGTTCATATTGTGCTGGGTTTGGTGACCCGTAAAGCAAATAATGGATTAAATGTTAACGTAGTCAAGTCATATAGAAAGGGCTAAGTAAGGTGGGAAGGATGGAAAATTAAGAACGAGTAATTAATGAATGGATTAAGGACAAGTGACTTGATAAAAGGAAAGTGATGTTTATTATTAAATGAATCATAAGTTAGAGAATGGTGATTGAGTGACTAGGAACTTGATGGATGTTGTTCTTGATTTAACTTGTTAAGTGCAAATGTGACAATAACAGTTGTATGATAATATATGATATTGAAATGATGTTTGTGCTTGAATATTCATGAGATGTGATGTTGTTATGATCCAAGAATGAAATGAAATATACCCAGACGCAGTAAGTCGTGACCAGCACATTAGTGCGGACGCAGTAGGTCGTGACCAGGGACAGAAAGAAATGAAATATACCCGGACGCAGTAAGTCGTGATCGCGCAAGGGTGCGAACGCAGTAGGTCGTGACCAGGGGAGAATGAAATATACCCGGACGCAGTAAGTCGTGATCGCCAAGGGTGCGAACGCAGGTGCGAACGCAGTAGGTCGTGACCAGGGGAGAATGAAACATACCCGGACGCAGTAAGTCGTGATCGCGCAAGGGTGCGAACGCAGTAGGTCGTGACCAGGGGAGAATGAAACATACCCGGACGCAGTAAGTCGTGATCGCGCAAGGGTGCGAACGCAGTAGGTCGTGACCAGGGGAGAATGAAACATACCCGGGCGCAGTAAGTCGTACCAGCACGTGAGTGCGGACGCAGTAGGTCGTGACCAGGGACAAATTGAAAGTGAAATGTGAATTTAACGAAATTGAAAAGTAACTTAGGGTTGAATGTAGGATTGCTAGGAAGGTAGTATGGACATAAGGCTTAAGTTGTCGAAAATGAACTTGTACGTAATTACCTGAAAAAGAATGTTAGATTAATAGATAGTTTTTATTGTGATAGGGCCTAGTTTGTCAGCTATGCTTCTTAGAAGCTATTTTCCTTAGTACTGTGTATTGCTACCCTTCTTGCTATATTTTTACAGGTACCGAAGGAGCATACACAAGTCTGGCCGAGCAGGAGTACATTCCACCACGTGGAATGTATATAGTATTTAGCGACCATCTATCGGTCATGGGTTATTTTGGGGAAGCTTTATTGTATTTCAATTACTTTGTATTTTTGGAAAACTAAGAGCTTGAGAAGTTATTTGTATCCCTTTTGAACTAATGTTCTAAGTGGACTGAACAATATTTTGGGCCCTGCTGGTCTCTGATGTATTTAGATCTTATTCGGATATATTTTACAGGTTAAAGTAATATTTTGGAATTGTCTTTCAAACGAAGAAAACTCCGCCCGATTTCACAGAGAATTTTCGAAAGTGAATTATATGATTACGAGTTTTTCTTATGAGACGAAACTAATCAAACGTTTTAAAAAGAAATTTTTAAGTCGCTATTTTTAATCTTAAGGGTAATTATGGGAAAGTAATTTAGGTGTTACATTTATGGTATCACAGCAGTTTTTCCTCGGCCCGAAGGGAGTAACTGATTACTCCTGTAGTTACTCATCAAGCGAGTAACTTGAAATAGAAATAGAACTGCTTTCTGATTTAGTGAGTGTCATTACTAGCATGGTAATAGAAATAGTTACGAAGTCTAGTGTGGTAAGTACTCTAGATTTTCTTAGGCTAGACTGAGCTATTTGAGGGGTGCGTTTAGCATCTGATGATTTCTTTCGAGAAGCATGGTAAGCATTTGAAAATCTTTTCTAAGTTCATTTAAGTATGTTAAAATTACCATGCAAAACCTGAAAAATCTTGTGGAAATCAACGAGTCATATTTAGAAGTGGATGAATGACGAGACTAAGGAAAGCAATACCCCAACGGGCAAGAGCACTAGATTGCTACCCCACCGGGAGGAAGCGATCTTTAGTTTCGCGCCAAGTAAGCCAATTCTAAATGTGATGCACCAAACAAGATTTCAACATTTTGAAACTAATAGGTTGAGGAAATTCAAACTTAAGTGAGACGAGAATGGTCTTATCATCAATATGATGTATGATTGAGCCTGATCACCTCAAATGTACATCTATTGGGAGATATCATCATCCTGTCCTTAAGTTTCGGCGAGTATTTTGGGAATTTAGTGAGATCCCAACTTTAGGAGGATTAAAGGTCTTTGTCATAGGTTTCCGTATGCGTAAATATTTTAGAATCAGAGTTGCGCAACGGAAGTGTAGGAAGTATAGTCTTGTCTTAAGATAAGAGAAGTAGCTAGTTAGGAATCCTAGTTAGCTATGATAGATTGTTAGTATTTATACATCTAGAATTGAATATAAGAAACCCTAAGATAGTACATAGTAATAGTCCTAAGTTTAGGCATTAGGTGCTTAAAATCCTAGGTGATTGCATAGAGCTAGGCTATGTGTTTGGAAATGAATGAATGTGATGCTATGTATTGTCTGGTGTATGCCTACATGATGATTTGTGCATTTTGATGATAGTTGTTATGGTTTGAACATGTGCATGATGAAAACTGTTTCGAGCATAAAACCATTCGATTTTCAAGTGTGATAGTAACCCCAATGAATTTTCATGTTTTGAAATTGAATTCAAAAATGAATTTTACTGTTCTAATAGAACCAGAAATTCTTCCAAATTGAGTACTAAGTTGTGTAGAGAATTTTTTTTTTTAAAAAAAAAACTAGTGAGTCAACCAAGGATTCCTAAGTAATCAAGCGGTGAACTAATTTATTCTTTTAATCGATCCCCACGCTGATTAAATAGGAACCCTTCTATGTGACTTTACTCAATTCGGAATGAAGCTTAGTTGTCAAACTCAAAGTCAAAGGGAATGTGACTATTTTGATTGTTTGAGAAGTATTGAAATAAACTTTCTAGTAAACCACATACTCCCATTCTCATTGAGTTTGATAAACTTGAGAAAGGTTATAATCCTTCACCTAAATCTCCCGAAGTTAGATGGAGGAAATTCTTTACAAAAAAAAATATAATATGCTTTGATTTATAAAGTTTGTTTTTGGAACTTTATCCAAGTTATTTGGCATGAACGTGTCAAGGTTTAAAAGTGTAAAATAAATTTTCCTGATTAAATCTTTTCCTAAGAATTTTACGTAAAACAAATCAAAATGTTTTTCCATCAAGGAAGGAATTTGATTTTTCAAGAATAATGAACCTATCGACACACCATCACAACAATATTGTTGATGTGCTACCTTGACTTATGCATATATAAATGCCTTCCTTGTATGATAAGCAAAATTTCTAAACATAGATGAACGCATACATGTTTTTCGGCATGTCCTTTTGATTTTATAAATGCATAAATGCACAAATGAATTTCCCGAACGCTATTCTAATTCTCATAAAGATGCACATACTTTGAATGTATGGGATTTTAATTATTGAACTTTGAAACCATACAAAGTGATTGCTTTTATCAAAGTTTTTATCATGGCATGAAAATTTTCAAGCTCTTCTTGGATTGCATTTGAAATGTGTACAGATTATCTAGGATGTGTATATAGACTTGGACCTGAATTCTAGGGCTGATTCAGGTAGATTAGGATTGGATTAGAATTGAGTAGAGATTGCTAAGTTAGTGTTTGCAATCATGCGCTGATATGAAATGTTGGTGTGCATATTTGAACTTTGATTGTTATGTATGTGCTAACTGTTTACTTGTCAATGAGTGTGATTGCTTAGGACTTAAGAATGGTACCTAAGTTGTAGATCACTAGGTAGATTGTGATTAGATCTCTATTAATGCTGCCGTTTAGATCGGGTATAGAAATAGTTTTGGGTTGTTTTGAATGCGGCAGTTATTAAGTTATAGTGCTATTTGTAAACCTGACAATGACCCTATCATTAATGGATATGAGATTTAGATTGATACCCCTAATCTTACGTTTATTAATGACTGATGTCATCTGAGGACTATAAATGGCACAAGACCAATCAAGCCTAGAATGTAGGAACCAATTGGATTAGCGCCCTTTTCCAGATGTTAAAGTAAAATATCTGGGGAAAAACCCAGTTGACCTTAGAAGCCATCTCCAATCTATTGAAGATATTGCTCTTGATTTTAGAAACCCGAGGTTTATTAAAAGTCTTTTTATTAGAACTCTTGCAATGTTTGACCGACATCGGAGTAAACCTCCAAAAACCTTAGAGCATTTTGCTTCTAGTCTAACCAAACTAAACCACGATTTGTATTCTTCATTGGATGCATGAGTCCGGTGGCGTACTTAATCAAGGTAGTATGCCGATTCAAAGTGGGGGAGTAGAACCTAGTGCAGTGTGCATCGTAGTTTAGAAAACCCTTTGTTGGGATGGTTATCCATTTGAAGGAATTGAACGGAATTTCGGGGACGAAATTTTAATAAGTGGGGGAGAATTGTAACATCCCTAATTTAATTCCAAGCATAATTAGTGAATTAATAGGTTTAAAGGTTAGGGAACGAATAGATTAATTACTTAAAGAATTTTGGGAGCTAGGTGACTAGTAATTTTAGGTACTAGGGGTTGTGTAGAAAACATTTGTAGCAATGGGCAAGGTTAACTAAGCGGAATCGGGAGTTAAATCGGCATTTTAGATGTTAGAAATCAACCGAAAATAGAAAATTAGGAATTTATTATAGGATGCTAAGAAAATAAATACCACCGTTGGATATGAAGTTTAAGGGATTAAGAAGCTTTTCTAAAAATTTGGACCCGATCCGACGGTTAACGAAAAAGTTACAGCGAATCGAAAGTTGGAAATTCTGATCCACGCCCAGGCACACCAGCCTGCGCCCCAGCGCGCACCACTATTCATTGGTGCTGGGCCAGACAGTTTTACGCCCAGGTGTGTCCTCCCGTGTGCCTAGGCGCGCCCTACGCGCATCAGATCCCCATCAGGCGCACCAGACGCGCGCCATTCCTTCCTGACCGCACCAGATTCACGCACCACGCACCAGACCAGGAGCTGGTGCCAGACTTGCGCTCAGGGGCGCGCCCAGGCGCGCGCGATCAGATGCACCATTTTCAGCCATCAGATCTGAACTTGGGCACCAAGTTGCCCAATCCTGGCCACACGATTTTGTGGCTGGTTCAAGGCAAAAATAATAGAAGTAAAACACAACACTCACACACACTCTTTCATCAACATCATTCCTTCTTCCATCATCTTCTTCCCATCCTCCCTCAAGCACCATGAACCCAAAATCACCATCAACACCCACCATCATCCACCCTCCTTGATGCTTTCCACCATCACCCTCCATCATGGATTAAGCACCAAGAGCCACCCAAACTCCTTCATCTTTCTCTTCTCTCTTCAACACCCCAAGAGCACCAAACCATCATCAAGCTTCACCACCCTAAATCAAGCCACAAAACCCAACCACTCATTATCTCCATCTAAGATCAAGCAAGAAATTGGCTATCAAACCTTTTCCCATTTCTTGCTAAATTCGTGGCCTCCTCCCTCCAACCCTTAGGGTTTTTAAGTTCCATAACAAGGAGGAGCTACTCATACTCAAGCCTTCATCACAAATCTAAGACTTCACATCATAGGAGCTCACTCATCATGGGCATGGGTTTTGATGAGGTCTAGGGATTCAAGAAGCTAAGGATGGGGAACCCAAGCACCAAGGAGCTAAGACTTAGGATTAATGCTTGAGATTCAACACCACCCATTTGCAAGGTAAGAGGGATTTGTGTTACCTTTGCTAAGGATATAGATTCTAGGTTGTTGTAATGATGACTAGGTGTAGATAATTGATTAAGAGAATAAACCATATGATAATTAAAGTGCATGAAATGAACCTTGGGGTATAGTCGCTATTAAACGTGTAGATTATATGTTAATTAAGTAGGAATTGAAGAACCCTAGGGAGTTGACTTAATTTATAGTACTCTGAGACATACCTGAGTATGTCGACTGTTTTGTTTACCAACTGTGGATTGTTATTTGTCATTGATGTATGTTCATATTGTGCTGGGTTTGGTGACTCGTAAAGCAAATAATGGATTAAATGTTAACGTAGTCAAGTCATATAGAAAGGGCTAAGTAAGGTGGGAAGGATGGAAAATTACGAACGAGTAATTAATGAATGGATTAAGGACAAGTGACTTGATAAAAGGAAAGTGATGTTTATTATTAAATGAATCATAAGTTAGAGAATGGTGATTGAGTGACTAGGAACTTGATGGATGTTGTGCTTGATTTAACTTATTAAGTGCAAATGTGACAATAACAGTTGTATGATAATATGTGATATTGAAATGATGTTTGTGCTTGAATATTCATGAGATGTGATGTTGTTATGATCCAAGAATGAAATGAAATATACTCGGACGCAGTAAGTCGTGACCAGCACATTAGTGCGGACGCAGTAGGTCGTGACCAGGGACAGAATGAAATGAAATATACCCGGACGCAGTAAGTCGTGATCGCGCAAGGGTGCAAATGCAGTAGGTCGTGACCAGGGGAGAATGAAATATACCCGGACGCAGTAAGTCGTGATCGTGCAAGGGTGCGAACGCAGTAGGTCGTGACCAGGGGAGAATGAAACATACCCGGACGCAATAAGTCGTGATCGCGCAAAGGTGCGAACGCAGTAGGTCGTGACCAGGGGAGAATGAAACATAGCCGGACGCAGTAAGTCGTGATTGTGTAAGGGTGCGAACGCAGTAGGTCGTGACGAGGGGAGAATGAAACATACCCGGGCGCAGTAAGTCGTGATCGCGTAAGGGTGCGAACGCAGTAGGTCGTGACCAGGGGAGAATGAAACATACCCGGATGCAGTAAGTCGTGATCGCGCAAGGGTGCGAACGCAGTAGGTCGTGACCAGGGGAGAATGAAACATACCCCGGGCGCAGTAAGTCGTACCAGCACGTGAGTGCGGACGCAGTAGGTCGTGACCAGAGACAAATTGAAAGTGAAATGTGAATTTAACGAAATTGAAAAGTAACTTAGGGTTGAATGTAGGATTGCTAGGAAGGTAGTATGGACATAAGGCTTAAGTTGTCGAAAATGAACTTGTACGTAATTACCTGAAAAAGAATGTTAGATTAATAGATAGTTTTTATTGTGATAGGGCCTAGTTTGTCAGCTATGCTTCTTAGAAGCTATTTTCCTTAGTACTGTGTAATGCTACCCTTCTTGCTATATTTTTACAAGTACCGAAGGAGCAAACACAAGTCTGGCCGAGCAGGAGTACATTCCACCACGTGGAATGTATATAGTATTTAGCGACCATCTATCGGTCATGGGTTATTTTGGGGAATCTTTATTGTATTTCAATTACTTTGTATTTTTGGAAAACTAAGAGCTTGAGAAGTTATTTGTATCCCTTTTGAACTAATGTTCTAAGTGGACTGAACAATATTTTGGGCCCTGCTGGTCTCTGATGTATTTAGATCTTATTCGGATATATTTTACAGGTTAAAGTAATATTTTGGAATTGCCTTTCAAACAAAGAAAACTCCGCCCGATTTCACAGAGAATTTTCGAAAGTGAATTATATGATTACGAATTTTTCTTATGAGACGAAACTAATCAAACGTTTTAAAAAGAAATTTTTAAGTCGCTATTTTTAATCTTAAGGGTAATTATGGGAAAGAAATTTAGGTGTTACAGAACTACCACCATCTAACTTCATAAGAACCTAAGTGAAGGAGTGTAAAATCACTCAAGATTGGTAAACTCAGAGAAAAAGGGAATATGCCTATGGCTAGAAAATTGAGTTTGGTACATCTTCAAAAGTTGAAATAGTTACATTCCCTTTGACTTCGAGTTTGAAAAATTGAGTTTCATTCCAAATTGAGTAGTGTCGCATACGAAAGATTCCTATTAAATCGACGTGTGACTCACTTAAAAGCAATGAACTAATTCACCGTTCGATTAATTAGGAATCCTTGGTTTTCCTTACTACCTTTTTAAAAATTTTGTCGTGCGACTTAACAATCAATTTAGAA
The DNA here is from genome assembly GCA_037953625.1 of Crotalaria pallida. Taxonomy (NCBI): domain Eukaryota; kingdom Viridiplantae; phylum Streptophyta; class Magnoliopsida; order Fabales; family Fabaceae; genus Crotalaria; species Crotalaria pallida. The sequence continues at coordinate 91,695,986 of CM075649.1, read as the reverse complement.
TGATTCTGATTCAGTGCAACACCTTGAAATTCACTTTAAATACTCACATTGTCAAACAAGCAGTCCCAATAATATTCAATCACAAGCATCAAATAGGACTCACTTTCACATATTAGCATCAAACACATTTAATATCAAACATACACAATTATGCACAATTATCAGATCTATCTATCCTACAAACACTACCCTAATCACATAATCCTAGTAACTCACTATAAACTAAGTAGGACTCCTTTCCCTAGGACAAGACTACACCTACCACGATTCCGCTGCGCCACTCTGATTCAAAAAATAACCAGAACATACAATGTGACACCTATACTAATGACCCTTACATCTCCTAAATTTGGGACATCCCTAAATTCCCAAAATACTCACCGAAACTTAAGGACGGGATGATTATATCTCCCAATAGATGTACACTTGAGGTGATCAGGCTCAACCATGCACCATATCAGTGATATGACCATTCTCATTTCACTTAAGTTTGGGTTAGGTGATTCTTCCGTTTCAAAAATATCGAAGTCTTGAGTTGTGTTGTCACGTTTAGAATTGGCTTGCTTGGCCCGAGACTAAAGATCACTTTCTCTCGGTGGGGTAGCAACTTAGTGCTCTAGCCCGTTGGGGTATTTCAGTTCCTTAGTCCCGCCATTTATCCACTTCTAAATATGACCCACTTTTTCTTCACAAGATTTCGGGTTTCGCTGATAATTATTTAATAACTTAATCAAAATTTAAAAGAAAGCTCAAAAACTCACTATGCTTCTCAAATAGCTTAAGCAACTTAAAAGAAATCTTAAATACTCGCTATGTTATACTTAGCAATCGACACTATCATTATACTAGCAACGACACTTATCTACGTCATAAAACATATCTATTCCAAACTACAAGTTACTCGCTTGGTGAGTAAACAACAGGAGTAATGAGTTACTCCAAGGCCGAGGAAAAACTGCTCTGATACCAAAATGTAACACCCTCACTTTTAATTAGTTAAAATTAAGTTTTGTTAAAATTCGTACTTGAAAATTTCGACGAGAATCCGGCAGAGTTTCCTCTGTTTATCTGACCTCACAAAAGTTTGCATCTTTTAAACCTGCCAGTCCAGAATATTACAAAACCTAAAATTATATTTAACTTCGGCTACCTCGCACTAATGCCCTTTTCAAAAATAATATAAGTTTCTAGGCTTTTAAAAAAATAAACCATAATAATTACACCAAATTAATTTAGGTTCTCTCGTGACTAAATTACACTCCACGGTGTGGAGTGTACCCCTGTTCGGCCATGACTTGTGTAAGCTCCACTTCTGTACCTGTAAAAATATAGCAAGAAAGGTAGCATTACACAGAACTTAGGAAATAATTTCTAAGAAGTCATAATAATAAACTAAGCCTAACATTTATATTATAATCATTTTCAAATATTTCACAACACAAACATGCATCATTCACAATCACAATATGAGGCATTTCTTCAAAATTATTTTCTTAACTTTCTTTTTCAATTTTCTTAGTTTTTCTCATCTTTCCTCTTTCCTTTCTTCTTTTCTTTTCTTTCTTGTTTTTTCTTATAATGTACCATTAGGTATTTTTGTATGCACCTGTTAGGATGGTGTCTTCACCCAATAAGATTTCTTACCTTCACCCAGGATTTTCTTACCGCATAGACCTTTAGCTCGTTAGGGCCTTTTCTTTGTTCTTTTCTTTCGTGCTTTCTTACATGTTTCATTATTTATTTTTATCGATTTACCAGGCAGCTATTGATCTCGCGCGAGTTCCAAACACCTAACGAGACTTTGGATCTATGGGATTTACTTACCTGAGTGAGGACTTCACCTATTGGAAATTCGAGTCTATTCCTTAAAATAGACTCTGTCCTAACAGGGCACCTAATGGGTACGAATACTCGACACGCGATCAATAGTTGTTGCCTTCTGTTTAATTTGTTTATTCCAATGACAATCCAGTCCAGTTTAATTCAAACATATATGATTTACACTAACATGTAGCAGACAAAATTTTACTCCATAAATAAATACCAACCGGATATCATCCAATAATCAATAAAAATAATCTATACAATTAATCAATTCATAACCAATTTTTAAGTTCACCAAAAATTAATCAAATAATCAATTAACCAATAATCAATAAAAATAATCAATAAAAATAATCAATACATAAAACATAAGCGTGTTCATTTCTTTAATTTAATAACAGACTTATTATCATCATTAACTACCCTATTGTTCATTATTCTAATTAATCTTTTATATTCCTAGCCACTACTATAAGCAACCTAGAAATCATGCCCTAAATTAAGGTAATACAAACCCTCTTACCTGAGATCCTAGCAATAGAACAATATAACGTTCGCGTCCGCGCCTTACTCTAGGGTCAGGGACCACAATAACGTGTTGGATGTAAAACGGATTTGAGATTGAACGGTCGGATCTTGAGTAATTGGACCGAAAAAATTGAAATTCCACACTCTTTTTTTTTCCTCTTTGCGTTTCCGTCCCTCTTTCCACGCCCAGACTTCTTCTATTTCTATTTCTAATTTTCTCTCCTTATTTCTGAATTTCATCCAATTAGAAGATGAACCATTCCCACCAACAACACCCGCGGCAGCAACAACAGCAGCCATTGCAACAATCAAAATATCTCATAAACCTTTCAATATCTCACAAATAAGAATTGTATTTGAGAAAGGAAAATAACGATGACCCAGAATTTGTTTGGCTATAAAGTTCGAAACTTTGATCTTTATTTTGGAGGAAAATCAATGGGCACGGCAAGTTGTTTGTGACTGAGACCCTTGTGTCTGAACCTTAAAATAGTGTGTTTACCTCTCTTTTTCTGAGATTTAATAATTAATTGCAATAATTGAGTTTAGGAGAAGAAAGGAAACGCATTGAAATAAAATAAAAAATCGTGTTCTCATTTGTGAGTCAATGTGTGTAGGTATTCTGGGTTATAATTAAAAGTTTGACGATCCTAAGAATAAAATACATTTAAGTAAAACAATATTGTACTTTTAATCATTCAAAACTGATTGAAAAATAATAAAGTTACCAGTCCCTCCAGATAGCTATTGCGTAAGAAAAATTATCGAAATTTAAAAGTAAATATATTTTCTCAATCCTGATATTAAACTTGATATAATATAATATTTATAATTTTGAAATATAAGATCATTATATATATAACTTATACCGGTAATATATTAAACCAGTGCAGAAGCTAAAAATAAAACAGCCTCCGAACACTATGAGAATTTACAGGGACGCTCAAAATATTAAGTTAAACATATTTTTTTAAAGAAATTATTTATAAAAATGCCTCTAAGGCTTGCCACTTGAGCTCCCTGTCAAAATGTTAATTAAACTAAATAAAAGTACCACTTTATATTTTGGAAAACGTATGATAACAAATTTATACTTATTTTGACTAGAAAACATATTTCAATAAAAATGATGAAATCAAAATTTTATTACAACACTCAAATCTTGAAAACATCATATTAAATCATTTAATTATTTTGCTAAAGGTATTAGAAATAGCGGGATGTTACATCTTCCATCTGCTTAAGTAAGCCTAACAACTCTATTGTGATATTGCCTGTGTCTGATTGAGTTGTGGAAGACCTTGGAGTTCACATAACCATCCTTCAACCATAATAGTTTTGCCTTCTGTCTCAGAAAAGAAAAGGCATGCTGCTTGATTTCAGAATAATGCCTAAGCAACCTTTTCTCTTCTAGCTGCAAGTTGCTGTCGGCAGGGGACAGATCAAGACTCTTCTGCACATCTTCAATTTTGTCTCTAATCTCAGCCTCCCTTTTATCAATCTGAGAATAATACAAATTGTTCAAGGTTTTTAAAGGCTTCCTTAGCATTTGCAATTTCCTGCAAACCTGAAACATCTTGATGCCTTCCACCTCAATCTGCCAAATATCTTTAACAATACTAATAAAATCAGCATGCGTGGTCCACATGTTAAAGAACTTGAAATCAGTTTTCTGCTTCACTACTTCACCACCCCAATGGATTAGAATAGGTGAGTGGTATGAGATGCCTAGAGGCAAAAATTCAGTCTCAGAAGCAACCCAAGTCACGCACCAGCTCTGATTAATCATAGCCCTATCCAGCTTGCAAGCAACTCTATCCTGGCCAAGTTGTTTATTGCTCCAAGTGTAAAAGCACCCTCTATATCTCATGTCAAAAAACCACTAGCAGCTATACAATCTCTGAAGTCTTGGGTTTGAGACAGATCCAAAGGAATTCTTCCATGTTTATCATTATCATTATCATTTAGACATGAATTAAAATCACCAATAACCAAAATAGGAAGATCATTAACAGAATTCAAACCTGCTAACATTGACCAAAGCTCCTTCCTCTCTTCACAATCGTTTGAAGCATACACCACATTGACAAAGAAGCTCTGCTGACTTTGAATCACAGTGACAAAACACAAAATGAACTGAGAAGATCTTGCCACAAGATGGACCTGAAACATGTCCCTCCTCCACAAGACCCAGATTCTACCAATGGAACACACATCAAGATTATGTATAGATCCCCAACCAAAAGAAATATGATCATGCACTTGTTGAATGGAATTAACCCTCAACTTATTCTCCAAAATACCAATGAAACCTACCCTATAATTCTTACAAAAAGCAACAATCTCTGGTTGCTTCTAAGGACTATTTAGCCCTCTGATATTCCACACAACAATCTTATCCATTTTGGCATTGCTTTGAGGATTCACCTCTTAGCAATTTAGGACTCTGTGTTTTTCCTTTAGATCTAACAGGAATCCATTCCCCTTCCTCTCCTATCTGCACCACTTCTTTTCATTTCTCTGCATTCTGCTCAATTATGGCTGCTTGCAAAACAACATTTGCATCTTCCAGGGCAGCCTCAACATTCTCCAAAGGGATTGTGCCTACTTCAACAGCCTGCTTTGTCTTTAGAGCTCCAACCACCTTTTCAACCTCTTCTTGTGATGGCCTTTTCTTGACCATCCATTGTTGTTTCACATCCTTTCTACACATCTTCACATCATTTCCATAGGTGTTGCATTTTGTGCATAAGGTAGGTTTCCACTCGTAAGTCACCTTCTGGTTCACAATAGTGCCACTCTCATCCTCAAAATACACTTCATCTGGCAAGATAGAAGGATTGACCTCCACAAGGATTCTAGCAAAGCTTATTCTATCTCTTTCTTTCGTAACCTTGTCCACCATAATTGGGTTACCAATGAGGCTAGCAATCTTCTCCAAGGCTGATGCTCCCCAATACTTCATATGCAGGTTTGGCAATTGTATCCAGACAGCCACACGATCAAGAAAATTCCTGCACATTGGTTTGCCTGACCAAGGTGCAAGAATCATTGGCTTTTTATCGAAATGATAAACTCCAATTTCCAGCACTGTATTTCTTGCCTCCAAAGTATTAAATCTCACTATCGCTGAACCATCTGAGTTCATCAAAACCTTGTCAATACCATACTGTGCCCAAACTTTCTTGATAAAACCATTAATGACAGGAAAAGGAGGTTTTGAACCCAACACATAACACACTAACGCGTTCTGCCAGAATTTGTCTTCTTCTTCAACATCAGTGGCTTCTATTTTCCCCAAGGAAACACCATCTTTCATCCCAGGCTGATGATATGATAATTTTTCTCCTGCATTCCTGAGTTTCATTATGTCAAAGTTTTCCCACACATTTGGAACCTTGAAAAAATCCTGTGTTGGCACTGTACCATTGGTTACAGCGTTTTCCGTTCCTCCTTGAGTGTCCTTATAGGTTTCATCAGTCATGTCCCCTTCCTTATCAGCAGTCGTTGGATCATCAAAGTTTGGCTTCTTCTGTATTCTGTTCTTGAGTTCATCTAGTAACAACAGCAACTCACCTTGTTTCTTGGGCGACAAGGTATCAAGATTCAAATCATCCAAAGAATTGAAATCAATCGGTAAAGGGTATTTTCTAGGTGTTTGTGGATTTTGAGAGGAGGAGGGTGTTTTAGGTGGGCGGCCCCGTTTCTTTTTCGACATAGCAGGGCCGGCAACGACGACACAAGGTCACCGTGAGTGAAAACAAGGCCAAACCCTAGCAGAGAAAAGTCAAACAAAAAAAAATTACCCTTATTGATTTTTTAGTTGATATATTGATATATATATATACACTTTTAAGGTTATAATTAGTTTTAACGTGTGTCCCTATTTAGATCCCGCACGTTATTGTTGACCCTGACCCTTGAATAAGGCTCGGACGTGAACGTGATATTGTTCCTTTTGTCAGGACTCCCAGGTAAGAGGGTTGTATTACCTTAATTTAGGGCATGATTTCTAGGTTGTTTATAGTCGTGGCTAGGAGTAGAAAAGATTAATTAGAATAATGAACAATAGGGTAGTTAATGTTGATAATAAGTCTGTTATTAAATTAAAGAAATGAACACACTTATGTTTTGATGAATTGAATATTTTTATTGATTATTGGTTAATTAATTATTTGGTTAATTTTTGGTGAACTTAAAATTGGTTATGATTTGATTAATTGTATTGATTATTTTAATTGATTATTGGATGATATCCGATTGATATTTATTTATGGAGTAAAAATTTGACTGCTGCATGTTAGTGTGAATCAAATATGTTAGAATTAAACTGGACTGGATTGTCAGTGGAATAAATGAATTAAACAAAAGGCAGCAGCTATTGATCGCGTGTCGGGTATCCGTACCATTAGGTGCCCTGTTAGGACAGAGTCTATTTTAAGGAATAGACTCGAATTCCCAATAGGTGAAGTCCTCATTCAGGTAAGTAAATCCCATAGATCCAAAGTCTCGTTAGGTGTTTGGAACTCGCGCGAGATCAATAGCTACCTGGTAAATCGATAAAATAAATAATGAGACGTGTAAGAAAGCACGAAAGAAAAGAACAAAGAAAAGGCTCTAACGAGCTAATGGTCTATGCGGTAAGAAAATACTGGGTGAAGGTAAGAAATCCTATTGGGTGAAGACACCATCCTAACAGGTCCATGCAAAAATACCCAATGGTACATTATAAGAAAAGACAAGAAGGAAAAGAAAAGAAGAAAGAAAAGAGGAAAGATGAGAAAAACTAAGAAAGCTGAAAAAGAAAGTTAAGAAAATAATTTTGAAGGAAATGTCACATATTGTGATTGTGAATGATGCATGTATGTGTTGTGAAATACTTGAAAATGATTATGATTATTACGATGTAAATATAAATGTTAGGCTTAATTTATTATTATGACTTCTTAGAAATTATTTCCTAAGTTCTGTGTAATGCTACCCTTCTTGCTATATTCTTTTCAGGAACAAAAGTGGAGCTTACACAAATCATGGCCGAATAGGAGTACACTCCACACCGTGGAGTGTAATTTAGTCACGAGAGAACCTAAATTAATTTGGTGTAATTATTATGGTTTAATTTTTTTTAGAAGCCTAAAAACTTATGTTATTTTTGAAAAGGGCATTAGTGCGAGGTAGCCGAAGTTAAATATAATTTTAGGTTTTGTAATGTTCTTGACTGGCAAGTTTAAAGAATGCAGATTTTTGTGAGGTCCAATAAACAGAGTAAACTCTGTCGGATTCTCGTCGAAATTTTTAAGTACGAATTTTAATAAAACCTAATTTTAATTAATTAAAAGTGAGGGTGTTACAGAAAACATTTGACATTTTAATTTGTTTATGTAAATGTCATTATTAATTGTGATTATTCTTGTATTAATATTACTTTTAGGCTTTTAGCAATGGAAAAATATTTCAAAAGAAAATCAACAATAGAGCAACCATGCCCTCAACAAGCACCTAATTATGGAACTATTGAAAGTAGAAACAGAGAATTGGGTCCACCCATAAAAAAGAGATTTCTTAAATTTGATCTGGAAAAGCTTCCTAACGATCCTGGTTTAAGGCCGAGTATTTCAAATGATCATCCAAGTGACCGAAATGATATTAGGAGATATTATTTGCAAAAGGGTCCTTGTCAACCAAAAGAGGTTAATTTTCCACATATGAAATTTGGGAATCATCTTCGTAGATTTAATCCAAAATGGTATTTAAAGTATAGCAATTGGTTAGAATACAGTCAAGATAAGGATGCAACATTTTGTTTATGTTGTTATCTTATGAGATCTGATGTTGAGCAGCATAAAGGTTGCGACGATACATTTATGACAAAAGGTTTTAAATATTGAAAAAAAACTTGAAAGGTTTGAAACACATGTTGGAGGTCCAAATATCTATCATAATCAAGCCCGGAAAGATTGTGAAGCCCTAATGAAGCAAAAGCAACATATTGATGTTGCTATATGTAAACAACACTACAAGAAAAACCCTTTTTTGCAACAACTGTAACATCCCGAATTTTAATCCCAAGAGTAATTAGAACAATGATAAGATCTAGAAGTAAGGATTATTCTAAAAAGGATTTAAAATGATGGACTAGGAGTTTTTTTTTAGTGCCATAAAGGAGTCAAGGAGCATTGGCATCGAAAAGGGAATTTAAAGAAGACCAAACGAGTGTTAAAATCGGTGTTTTCGGTGTTTTAAATATGCTATATTAGGAAATTCAAAATAAAAGATTTAGAACTCTAAACACAAATTCCACCGTTGGATATGAAGATAATGATTTTAGGAAGCTTGCTTTAAAATTTGAGCAAGATCCGACGGTTAACGAAGAAGATATGTCGATTTGAAATAGGAAGAAAATAAAAGGAAAATAGAAAAATGAATAATTGGGGAACTGGGTACAATACTCGAGTATTCTGAGGAATACTCGAGTATTTCGTGCTGACAGTGAAAAAAATAAATACGGGGATCAACCCCATTTCACCCCAAACCCATTCCTTTCTCCTTCTCCACCCCAAAAACACTCAATCCATGACTTTAAGCCTTAAAATCTCAAACTCTTGTGGCCAACCATCATCATCCCTCAAGCTCCCAAGTGTTGATCTTCTCTTTACTCTCTCTTTGGAGACCTCTCTCTCATACCATGGCAAGTTCTCTCTCTCTCCTCACCTCACACAAGTGCTAGGTAAGTTGGAGCAAGTGTTCTTCCTTCCTTCCTCCATGTACACGAATTTCATTGTCAACATCTCTAATCTTGTCTTCTCTTTGCTTTTATGGAAGTTGTGGCTCATTACCTCTATTGATTCTCTCTCCCTCCTTCAAGTAATGTGCTAGAATCATCAACCCCATTTTATTGTGGCTCCTCATCACTCTCCGGCTTGTCTCCAGATCGCTCTTCTTCATCATCGCATTCGGTTCCTACGGCTTTGATTTTAAAGTTAGGGTTTGGTATTCTCTCTCCCTATACTTGGTTGAGGTAAGAAGGGTTGTATTACCTTTACTTAGGGAGTAAATTCTAGGATGCTATAGTGGTAACTAAGGATAGGGTAATTGAGGAGTAGGTTTATGAACCTTGGGGTAGTCCCTGTTGATGTAGATGGAGTACTTAGAGTTGATAATGGAAACCACACCTTAAGGAATAGAATATATGCGTTTAGGATAAGGTCCGGAATAAACGAGTGTATTTAGGATATTAAAAGGTTAATAATGAATGAAAACGTAGAAAACACAAAAAAAACCAAAGGGGAATAGTTAGGAAAACAAACTAAAAGATACCGTTGTTTACATCGATCGAAGAATAAAGTGAGGTAAAATAGGGAATCAACTTTGAACCAATAAGTATGAGCGGAGTAGATTTAGTTAAAAGGTTGTAGGGATTAGAGAAATAGAAATGAAGCAACAGAATTTTAGATGTAAATTGGAAGCCGATAAAAGAACTTAGGGGAAAAAATATAAGAAGGGGGGAGGGATTTGATTAGGTCAAAGAAGTTAGAAAACTAACGTGAGCAACGTGTAAGTAAACAAAAGGAAATAACGAATGGACAACAAAGAGTTGTAGGAAGAGAAATAGGGCAAGGAAAACTAAAGTGTCGAGCTATTAGAATAAGAAAGAGACGTAAGAGAAGAAAATGAATGAATATTAGGAAAAATCCGCATACCGAAATAAAGAATAAAGGGTAGAAACGAAAAGATAATTGAACTACATAAAGTACGAGAAAGTAAAGAAAAGAGAAAGGATAAGAAAATTGTAACAGCCCAGCCCCAGCCAGCCGTACGGTACTGGGCACCAGGGCCCAGCGCACCGCCACGTGGATATTGTCCGCTTTGGGCATCCTTCACCCTCACGGTTTTGCTCTTGGTATCACAATAACAGTGAGCCCCAGAACGCGTCCACGTGAGGTAAGGTATCCACACCCTATATAAGGCATGCTTCGTTCTCCTTACCAGCCGATGTGGGACTAAGGCTTCACCTTACATCCACCCCCCTTCGAGGCCCAACGCCCTCGTTGGCACACCGACCCGGCCCTGACTCTGATACCAAATGTAACAGCCCAGCCCCAGCCAGCCGTACGGTACTGGGCACCAGGGTCCAGCGCACCGCCACGTGGATATTGTCCGCTTTGGGCATCCTTCACCCTCACGGTTTTGCTCTTGGTCTCACAATAACAGTGAGCCCCAAAACGCATCCACGTGAGGTAAGGTATCCACACCCTATATAAGGCATGCTTCGTTCTCCTTACCAGCCGATGTGGGACTAAGGCTTCACCTTACATAATTGTAACATCCCGTTATTTCTAATACGTCTAGTAAAATAATTAAATGATTTAATATGATGTTTTCAAGATTTGAGTCTCGAAATAAAATTCTGATTTCATCATTATATTTGAAATATGTTTTCTAGTCAAAATAAGTATAAATTTGTTACCATACGTTTTCCAAAAATAAAGTAGTACTTTTATTTAGTTTAATTAACATTTTAACAGGGAGCTCAAGTGGCAAACCTTAGAGGCATTTTTATAAATAGTTTCTTTAGAAAAATATGTTTAACTTAATATTTTGAGCGTCCCTATAAATTTTCATAGTGTTCGGAGACTGTTTTATTTTTAGCTTCTGGACTGGTTTAATATATTATCGGTTTAAGTTGTATATAATAATCTTCTACTTAGAATTTCAAGTATTATATATTATCAAGTTTAATATCAAGATTTAGAAAATATATCTACTTTTGAATTTTGATAATTTTTCTTACGCATAGCTATCCGAAGGGACCGGTAACTTTATTATTTTTCAATCAGTTTTGAGTAATTCAAAATACAATATTGGTTTACCTATACGTATTTTATTTTTCGTATCATCCAACTTTTAATTATAATCCAAAATACCTATACACATTGACCCACAAATATATATATAAATATATATTTTCCTAATACTACCCATTACCCTATATTATTACCTACCCCAAGAGCCCAGCCGCCACTACAAGAAAAAATGCAAAATAGCGACGGAGAAATCCCTCGCAAATCCCTCACAAAATTGAATTAGCGATTGATTTGCGACAGATTTGCGAGCGATGCGTCCGTCGCGTCATTTTCATCGCTAATTAGAGAGCACATGTTTCCCTCGCTAAAATCATGCTTTGCGAGGGAAATTTCCCTCGCAAATCCCTCGCTAGAGTCGTTTGGTCAAACTTATCATTTGGCCGTCGCTAATTAGCGACCAACAGTCCCTCGCAAATGATCAAGCCGTCGCTAATTAGAGACGAACAGTTCCTCGCAAATCTCTCGCAATTGATCAAGCCGTCGCTGATTAGGGACCAACAGTTCCTCACAAATCCCTCGCAATGGATCAAGCCGTCACTAATTAGCGACCAACAGTTCCACGCAAATCCCTCGCAATTGATCAAATGTTTGCGACAGTTAAAACTGCCGCTAAACCAGAGAATATGATACAAGGGAGATTTTCTTTAGCTACAGTTTAAAAGTTTTAGGCACAATTATAAATGTGGGTAATTAGAAAAGAAAAAAGAAAAAAAAATATATATATAGCCACTTTAATTGTGGCTAAATTAGATATTTTAATTTTTACATTATCACTAATTCGAAATAAAATAAACACAAAATATTGCATTTAATATTATCCAATTTCAATGAATCATTATTCAAATAATAATCAACCCATATATTAAAAACATTTACTATAATGATACAACAAACTATAGGAAAATATACAAATAAAGTGATTAAGTTTCGTATACATAAAAAAAATGCAAAAATTCCACACTAAGTGATAAGCATTTCTTTGTGAAGGCTACTCCTAGACATTAGGAGGGGCATCCTAAAAGATAGTACTACTTCAATATTGTGAAGGACCATCCTGAAAACACATCAAGACAAAAATCAATAAATCAAAAAGATCATTTGCATAAAACCACAAGACTTTACATATAATGGTGACATCAATCATCTATTAAGTAAACATTTGAATCTATTTCGTACAATAACACTATTCATATTAGCACAATCATGCCTTTAGACAACAACTTACAAGGAACAAGAGAACACCAAACCACCCCAACTAGGACAGCACCACAGACAACAAAAACCAGAGAGAACAGCAGCAAAAAAGCTACAGAACATCAATCCATCAGCAGAAAAAACCACAAGGAAAACAACAACAGAGTAGCACAAAAACAGCAAATAAGCAGAAAAATGTGGAATGACTTTGGCGCATCCGTAGGGTGGTAGAATGGCTTACAACAGTTTCACAAACTGTCAACACTAAATTACAATCAATGACAAGACCAAATACAATTAAACAAATCCCATTTAATTGTTAAAGTAGAATACTAGACAAATATATTTTTAACAGAGAAAGAAAGAAGCGGTTTTGGTTCAACTAAAGTGAAGTGACTAATGTATTTGTTAGCTAAACTTTAACTTTTCAGTCTTTAGCAAATTTTTCACCAACACAGTAGCACTATTCAGCAATTAGTTCATAATTGAACTAGCACAACTTCTTAATCCATCAATTAGTTCAGAATTGAACTAGAACAGCTTCAACAAAGGAACAAAGGAAAAAGGGATACCTTTGCTCTATAAGATTTGATGGCTGCAATCAGAAACTTGTCTCTTGCTCTCTGTCTCACTGCATTTAGAAGTTCACTTCTAGAAATCTTCTTTTCCTGACAGAAACAGAGAAAGTGAGAACAATGGATTTTAATAAAGAGTTGGGAATGACATTGAAGGTGAATGGCAAGACCTTTGTGGTCTCGAAGGTTCCTCCCTCTTCTTAATCCCTACAAAATAATAATAATAATAATAATAATAATAATAATAACAACAACAACAACAACAAAGGAAGAAGGGGTTGAAAAATCCTTACCCTGACCTTAATATCTCCAAAGAAATTAAATCACCAAATTAAGAACCCTAACAATATGAATGAAGGATGAATTGTTAATATACAGATATACATATAGTACATACATTAACACTATGAATTGTTAAAATCTCTGAAAGGCTGAATTGTTAACACTCTTCTAGCTATGCTCATTTGTCGGGTAAACAGAATTGAAGAGAAAAGCTCAGCGAAGCTCAGCTCACAAGTAACCACCAATTCTTTTTAAGAGAAACCATATGACATAATAACCAAATAAAAAGTAACCACCAACTTTTTCCAAGAGTTACTACAGGTATTTTGTCAAAATAAAAACTAATTTAAGGAAGCTAATTAATGTTATATCTCAAATCCTCCTCTTTCAGTATATCACTAATTCTAATAAACACTTATGATTGATATTGATATACGACTACTAAGCTTTACAAATGCACTTCAAAATCAAGTGATGAAATAACTATGTTTCTACTATGCACATAATAATGCCTCAACTACTTATGCAGAGAAAACTGATCTCACTGAAACATGAGAAAGAGAAAGGTTCTTTACCCTTTACATCTAATAGTTAATGCAAAGAGGGATTATACGACTATTTTTTTATTGGATGGCTGAAACAAGAGTCTAAAAACTCCGAGATAAAAAAGAATAACTAATGCCAAATAGTGCATGTCTTAAAAAAAGCCATTGGTTAGAACAGGTGGAAAATGATTTGTCTTCTTAAACAGGGTTCTTTTGGACATCGTTTGGAAACAGTTCAAGTAGTAATGTATGCAGAAGCTCTTAAACTAAAGAGCATGCAGAGGGAAAAGAGCAGACATTATAATATTATATATTCAACATACTTGTATGAATTACTTTGTTATCATCAACCAGGAGGGCAAAAAATTGTTAACATGAATCACAATAACACATCAACATTGAAAGTTGGAAGAGAAAAAAAAAAAGCTTGATTTTCACTACAATCTCAATCAATAGTGGTTAAGCTAAATCCAACAGAAAAATCACAAAAGTATACAAATGTAAAAGTGAGTAACCTGATTTTCTTGAGCTTCATGTCGAGCGCATTGGAGACAACCTGAGAAAACTTGCCATCCTTGTAATCCTTCTTCCTGTACAGAAACCAGTCAGGGATCTTGAATTGTCGTGGGTTGGCAACCACCGTAATCACATTGTCCAGATCAGCAGCAGTCAACTCACCAGCTCTGCCCATCCAATCCAATCACCAAAAATACGTACATAACACACATTTCATTACAACAACACAAAACGTATATTTGCATAATAATATCATATCATATCATAGTAATATAATAATATGTTGTTTTGTCTTGTAATCTTTATGAATAGAAAATGCAAACCCTAAACAGAATCGAAATCATAGATAAAATAAAACGAAAATTGAATAGAACCTCCAAAACGACAGTGAAAACGAACGTGAGAAGAGAGAGAACTCGATTGGGAGTGGTGGTTCACGAACGGCTTGAGAAGAGAGTGAAAACGAACCTATTTAGCTTAACCCCTGGGGTCACCATTTCAGCACCATCGCCACAGCCATTGTCGAGTAAGGAAGAGCGTCGATCATTACAACGCCATCGCCACCGCCACCGAATCACGACACCAGCACCATTGCCATCGATTCACGAACCAGCACCATCGCCATCGTCATCTCTCAACCTTCCTCTGCGATTGGGGAGGAGAGAACGAAGATGAGAGAGAGAGAAAGGAGAAAAGAGGGAGAGTTCGAAGAAGAAAAGAGGGAGAGAGACAAACCTTGGAGAAGAACTGCGGCGGCGGCGGAAGAACGAAGGTGAACGAAGAAGACAATCGCGAACCGGAGAGGAGACGAACGAAGAACGAACTGCGGTGGTAGAAGAAAAGACGAACCGGAGAGGAGTCGGCGGCGGAAACTAAGAATACGGTGAAACGATGAAGAAGAACGCACGAGTGAGACGATATAGGTTTAGGAAAAGAAATTTGTTTGAGTCTTAGGAGGTTTTTAATATCAATTGGGAAAAATTTTGGCTTTTTTTTTAAGTAATTATCAATTGTGCTGGGCGGGATTTTTTATTTGTATTGAGGAGGGAAACAGCCATGAGAGAGGGAGAGAGAACCGAATGGGGATAGTGAAAGAACATGAGGGAGAGAAGCATGGAGGATGGGGGTGGCGGCCCAAGAGGAAGAAGGGAAACAAAATAGGGTTTAATGCCCTAAGATTACCATTATACCCCCTCACATATGAAATTTGATTTAATTTTTTTTTTTAAACAAAAACAACATAATTCTTATCACTACTATTATTTAAAGGGAAGCCAACACTAAAAATAAATTGTCATGCCATCACATATGGGGTAAATCATAAGGTTAGTAATTAGATATTGCTCACAAAATAATTTAATATTGGTATATCTAAATCAAAATAAAGTAAAGAAAATATATTTTTAAAATAGGGTAATTGCCTTTAAATGAATTTAACTTAAAGTATATAAATAAAATAGTCCAATAGAAATATTATACGATACTTTATGAAAATACCCAACACTTAAATAATTATTTACAAGAGTTAATCTTTTAATTTGATAAAACTCAGAATTTATAATACAAAAGAAAATGGCGAGACGGCGCAGAAGACGGCGAGATGACAAAGAACGAGGAGGACTCGCGGCAGCAGAAGATGGTGAGACGACGCAGCGAGGAACGAAGAGGACTCGCGATGCAACTCTGAGAGATGAGAGACTGAGATAGTGGGCGTGTGGCTATGGAAATAAAAGTGGAGGTTGTGTGTGTTGTGTCCCCAATTATTAGGTTAAGTGGTAACACATTATGGACAGCAAAGGGCAGCTATTAGGTTAACACTGTGATGAGTAGATGAGTTGCTGTTTGGTGACTGGTGAGAGAGGGAGGAGCGGCAGCACAGGAACTGAGGAAGTAATGAGGATGTACTGGGTAGTAGGATTGGAAAACTTCTTGATTCACTAATGAAATTGGTCTTGGGCCATACAGCTTCAGAATGAGAAAAATAATAATAGGGTTAGGTTTTTTTAGGGTTAGGTTTAATGTATTCTTGGGTTAGGTTTTTTTATATATATATATATATTGGGTTAGGTTTTAAAATAAATATAAATAATAATGATTTTTTTTTATCATTGTGTAGTTTTTTTTATATATTGGAACTTAATTGAACTCCTAAAAAATTTCACTTTGGCCATTTATCAAAAAAGTAAATGCTTAAATAAAGCTAACTAAACTTGGAGTTAAAAATCCTCTTCAATTCTTAGTGTCTTGAGTTTTGCATTTCTGCTCTCAAGTTATCTCATGTTTATATATATATATATATACTGGTTGAACCAGAACCAGTTTTACCAGTTTAATATGGATCAACTCGTTTTAGATTACTGCTTGCTACTTGTTTTGGATTCAACCAGGTTGGTTATTATGGTCGTGGTCAAAACAGAGGACGTGGTTTTGGTGGTTAACGAAGTTTGCATTAGTCGTCGGGTGGTGGTGAACAGTGGAAATGGTGGTGGATGTTGGGGACAAAATGGTTAGGGTAGGGTTTAGGTTAAAGTTATTCCCAATGATGACAGTGGTTAGGGTTTAATTTGTGAAAGTAATCATGTTATTATGGATTTAATTTGGATAAATATATTATACTTATGATTTAGGGTGCAAATAAATATATATATATATATATATATATATGTACAGACACCTAGAAACAACAAAAATTAAAAAAGCAAACTACCTAGCATACTTTATTTCATTAAAATGCATACCTAGTGACGGATTGGCAAGGAAAATATTCTCTCGCAAACGATTTGATAGCATAAAAGAATTTGTGGTGACGGATTTGCGAGAGAAATATGCCCTCGCAAACTTCAATGTTTTAAAAATGTATTTATAGCGACGGCTTTGCGAGGAAACTATTCCCTCGCCAACAATTTGGAAAATTTAAAGGAATTCGTGGCGACCGGCTTGCGACGGAAACATTCCCTCGCAAACTACCTAGCGACGGATTTGCGAGGAAAATGTCCCTCGCCAAAATTGTTTAAATTAATCTCTCGCTAATTTGTCGCAATTCCGTTGCAAATGTTGTCTAAAGGAATTCGTGGCGACCGTCTTGCGACGGAAACATGCCCTCGCAAACTACCTAGCGACGGATTTGCGAGGAAAATGTCCCTCGCCAAAATTGCTTAAAATAATCTCTCGCTGATTTGTCGCAATTCCGTCGCAAATGTTGTTTAAAGGAATTTGTGGCGACCGGCTTGCGACGGAAACATGCATTCGCAAACTATATAGCGACGGATTTGCGAGGAAAATGTCCCTCGCCAAAATTGCTTAAAATAATCTCTCGCTAATTGGTCGCAATTCCGTCGCAAATTTTGTTTAAAGGAATTCGTGCCACCGGCTTGCGACTGAACCATGCCCTCGCGAACTACTTAGCGACGGATTTGCGAGGAAAATGTCCCTCGCCAAAATTGCTTAAAATAATCTCTCGCTAATTTGTCGCAAATCCGTCGCAAAATGATTATTGTTTCTCTTTGCGAGGGAATTCGCCTTCGCTCGCTAAACCCTCGCATGTCCCTCGCTAATTAGCGACCGATTAGCGACGGAAATTTGCCCTCGCTAAAATCCGTCGCTATTTTTGTTTTTTCTTGTAGTGCGCCCAACCCAAAAGAAAAGAGTATAAAAAAAAAGGAGAGTGTGGCTAGTAAGCCACCACGTGAAACCATATGGAGCATCAGAGAGAGAAGGAGTAGATAAGAGAGAGAAAGAATGAAACAATAAGAAAGAAAGAAAGAGTATCACGCAGAGAGAGAGGGATCTGAGGCGAGGAAACAGAAAAATACAATAACTCAAAATCCAACCGTCCAATCTTAAATCCTTCTTAGGTATATAATCTCCTCAACTCCCTCTATCCATCTATATAATTTATTTGACGATCCGTCAATATTTTTAGTATCCCTATATTTTCAAATAAAGAGATGTTTATGACAAAAGTGATATATTTTTATTGTACAATGATATATATTTATTGTTTTGACAAAAATGAGTTTATTTGATATATATATTTTAATGTTATAATTAGTTTTATCACATGTCCTTATTTAGATCCAACACGTTGTTTTTGACCTTGACCCTGGAGCAAGTTGCGGATATTAAACATGCCTCTGTCGTTATTGCTAGGATTTCCAGGTAAGGGGAGTCTCTTTTCCACACCTTGAGTTAGGGATAGTTAGAGTTTATAATAGGACTTGAGTTTAATAGTTAAATTGGGTTGTGGGTGACAAATAAATACTTGATTAGAGTTGACTAGAGGTGATTGTTGAATATTTGGTTGATTTTGTTGTATTATTGGAAATGTCATGTTAAATCTTTTTGTATGTTATTAAAGTAGGAAGTGAAGAACCCTAGGGAGCTGACTTATTTTATTGCACTCTGAGACATACCTGAGTATGTCGACTGACTGGTTTGACTATCTATTGATTTTTGGTTATATATTCTTGTATAAGCTTAATGAATTTCTGGAATGAATTATGCTAACAATGTGATAAATGTATGTAATTGGAACTAAATGTTACATGAGTATGATTGTCAAAGTATTAACAATTGTGATTAAGTGTTAAGTGTGGATGTTTGCAATTTATTGTGCGATAAGTGTTTAAATAGAAATATGTAATATTTATATTTGATTGTTGGACATTAGTTTGTGAAAATAGCTAAATATTAACAAGGGATGTTATATGAATGCTTGAGACGTTAAGTGTGTGTTTTTGTAATTATTTTGGGTGCCATGAATGTTTAATTATGATAGTGTGTGGTTTGGGTGAATGATGGAATCTTTGATTGGTTGATAAATGGGATCTCCTGCAGTGGAATTGATCCTTGGAAAACACCGACACATTTGTACCTGATAGGTGTTCCAATGACCTGTTAGGGCTAAATGACCTGTTAGGCGTCGGTGTGTCCAATGGATCAGTTCACTGCAGAATATAATAGAATGAATTAAAGAATAAAAGGGGAATAGAATATGATGTAACTTCAGTGCCCAGTACCGTATGGCCGGCTGGGGCTGGAGCTAAATAAATGGAAAAATGGAACTTCAGTGCCCAATACCGTACGGCTGGCTGGGGCTGGAGCTAAATAAATGGAAAAAGGAAACTTCAGTGCCCAGTACCGTACGGCTGGCTGGGGCTGGAGCTAACCTAATGGAAATGGAAATGAAAATGGAAAATGAAAAGTGATTGAAATCCTGGAAAATGAATGGGGTGAATTTGTTGATCTATGACTTGACTTGACTATTATTCTTGAGTTTTTATTATGAGCTGTATACTATCTTTGATTCACTGTTTTGTTAAAAGGTCTCACCCTTAGTGGTTATCATTTTAAGTACTTGTGCAAGAAGCTTGAAGATCAGAGTGCGCAGCGAACAAGTCGAAAGAGGGGAAATCCAGTTGAAGCTGTGTATATTATGAATGATTTCCCCCAATGTGTATTATAAACTCGTTTTGTAAAAAAAAAAGAAACTTTCAATTCACTATTTTATTTTAAACTTAAGTTTGTTAATCTTTTAATTTTAAATCGGGGTGTTACAAAAATGAAATGTAAAGAGAATAGACATGGTGCAGGTTGGTCATGAGACCTGCAGCCCAAGCACAGGTTGGTCATGAGACCCTGTGGCTCAATACAGGTTGGTCATAAGACCCTGTGGTTTAATAAAGAGAAATCGAGCGCAGGTTGGTCATAAGACCCTGTGGTTCAATAAATGAGAAAAGAAAAGAAAGGAAATGAAAGGAAAGAAAAAGAAGGGTAAGAAAAGTAAAGAAAAGAAAAGAGAACAAAATAATGATAAAAAGAGAACAAAAGAAATAGTGAAATAAAACGAAAAGTGAGCTAAGAAGGAAAAGAGAGGTAAGAAATTGAGAAAAAGTAATAATATGAGAATAAATAACGAAGAAGTACGTGAATTATTTAGAACAAATAAGCGCATAGTAATAGGGTAGTAAATGTGATAGATTAAGTCAAGAGATAGGGACTTAGTTCATTGCTGTACTTTTTAGAATTTATCTTTCTAAGTCCTGTGTAATGCTACCGTTCTTGCTATTTTTTTTACAGGTACAGAAGCGGAGCTTACACTAGTTGCAGGCTGAGCAGGATTACACTCCACTACGTGGAGTGTAGAGTTGTCAGGAGTGGACCATATTTTATGTCATGAACATCATTTTGGGAAATTAAAATTATGTAGTAATTACATGCCCTGAAACATGTACTAATCGGGCGTTAGGATTGATCTGACTGTAATACTGCTATGTTTTAAGTTTTTTAAATAATTCTGGTCTGACAGGTTTAACAGGAAATTTTGGGAAAGTCCGAAAAACAGAGGAAACTCTGCCGGATTTTCGTAAAGACTTTTATAAGTAATCAAGTTTTCAAAAGAATTTTTCAAGCACCAATTTTATTAAAACAAAATAAAAAATTTACTGATTAAAAGTGAGGGTGTTACATTTATGGTATCAGAGCAGTTTCCCTCGGCCTTTGGAGTGTGGACTCACATCTCAAGTAGTTACTCTCCAAGCGTGTAACCAGTAGTCAGTGTCAAGTGTATTTGAACTTGAGTCATCCAACATACTCTAGCCGTTATGTCATGGTGAATGGTTACTTCATATACATGCGTTTACATTTAGCTGATGATTATTTCAGTATGCATGAAATAACCTATTCTTTCCACAGGGCCTAGTCAGTATGTCGTGGTGGCGTGTTAATACGGATGCGGATCGTATGTCCGACATTCTTGAGAATCTGGTTCAAAAGAACCAGAACCAGGCCGAGAACATCGTAGCAGCCGCAGCAGCAGCAGCAGCGCTGAATCCTCAACCACCAGCCCCAGCCGAGATTGATTGGTTGGCGCGATTTAGGAAGTGCGGGCCGCCAAGGTTCGAAGGAGGTTACAATCCAGACGAGGCGCAAAGATGGATCCAAGAAATGGAAAAGATCCTCCGATCTCTACAACCACCTGCCGGTCACCAGGTCCAGTTGGCGGAATATGTTTTGACTAGCGAAGCTGAACATTGGTGGGAAGGTATGCGAAGGGGTTTGGAAGCTGACAATCAGGAAGTCACCAGGGAAATCTTCAGGAGCAGATTCTTGGGAAAGTATTTCCTCGAGGATGTGCGCAGAGAGAAAGAAATAGCCTTCTTGAATCTGAAGCAAGGGAATTTGAGCATCGGGGAGTATGCAACATAATTCGAGGACCTGATTCGTTACTCCGGCACCTATAGGGATGCTGACGAACGCACCAAGTGCATCAAGTTCGAAGCAGGGCTTCGTACTGATATCGGGATTGTTTTTGAGTATCAAAACATCGCCAACCTATCGCAACTGGTAAATATGACGAGTACCTACGAGAAGGGCTTGAAGCAGAAGGAGATAGAGAAAAAGAACAGGAATGTGCAGGATAAAGGAGGTCCTAGCAGGGACAAGGGACCGGCTCAGGAATCAGACCCACGTATCGACATTGACACTAGAGCAGTAGTACCAAAAGATGTGGCCCCGAACATGAGTGTTCCAAGAACTAGACAACCATGTCCACATTGTGGAAGATTTCATAATCGTACTTGTTGGATGCTTAACCAGCACAGGAAGGAAACTCTGTGTTTTCAGTGCGGGCAACCGGGACACAGGGCTGCAGACTGTCCAGAGAGCCGTCACATTTGAGGTAATCTTTACCTTAATATCATACCATGTATTAGGAAACCCAAGAACATTTAAATTTAGTCTAGCCTTTACATAAATTATGAAGAGTCTTGGGGGTAATTAATAAGTGGTAGGACTTTAATTAAGATGCAACCAAATTCTGTGATAATGTTGTTGTTTAATGGAATGTAAGGTTGGAACTGACCACTCTAATCCTACATCTGTTAAGTAATGATGTTATCAACAAAACCACCGATGATACACTGTTGATAGACGTAAGGTTGAGGTCGGTCACCTCGACCTTCGCATCTATTAACGGAGGATATCGGGGCAACCCACTCAATAAAACCAAGGTGGGAATTCTTTAATGAGATAGACGCAATTAGAAGAAAAGAAGCTAGCCGAAGAGTGTCCTTTCCAAACCCTTTACACAGGAGCAGGTAGTTAACTCAACACGGCCTTCGACCCCAACTCATGGCCGATTAGTTTCATTCAAGCCTTGTTAGTAACTCTATCGAACCTTGAGTAATGTTCCAATTCGTGCAAGTAAATCTCTTTCTTCTTATCCTTCTTGGTTTGGTTCAACCTTGTTGCAAGGTTTTCTCGCTCCAACCGACTAAGGATTGGGAACTCATGCTCTTCTCCTTGTTTTTCACCCTTGAATATCGATCGCTCCTGGAGTTCCAATCTGGTCTATTCAATTCGGTTCCTCCTTAATTAGGAAAGTTAGAACCATAAGTTGTTGTATTCAATAAAAGTTTTAGAATTGTATAATCTTAGGCTATCATCTTTGAAGCAAAAGCACAAACCCTTCTTGGATTCCAAATATTACATTTTTTTTCGTTGTTAGATTCTTACACTCTTCATTGAAAGTCGTACGAAAGATGATCAGAAGCTGACGCATTCAATTCCCTGCTTCTTGGCGTTGATATAACCAGGTATGTCGATACCAAGTGGGGGAGAACTTAGTGACCGAACTAAGATCTTGTCTACGAAACAAGCGGAAACGAGAAGGGAAGTCGAACGAGAACAAGACGTAAGGTGTTCTAACATAAGCTTGAAAGCGTCAAGGAGTAAGGACTTAGAAGCATCCTAAGTGAGTGAATGATATCGAAGGAACGTAAAGACCATAGTCAAAAGCCTTATCAAGGGATGGTTCTTCAATTACGGAGTTGAACGGAATTTCGGGGACGAAATTCTAATAAGTGGGGGAGAATTGTAACATCCCGAATTTTAATCCCAAGAGTAATTAGAACAATGATAAGATCTAGAAGTAAAAATTATTCTAAAAAGGATTTAAAATGATGGACTAGGAGTTTTTTTTAGTGCCATAAAGGAGTCAAGGAGCATTGGCATCAAAAAGGGAATATAAAGAAGACCAAACGAGTGTTAAAATCGGTGTTTTCGGTGTTTTAAATACGCTATATTAGGAAATTCAAAATAAAAGATTTACAACTCTAAACACTAATTCCACCGTTGGATATGAAGATAGTGATTTTAGGAAGCTTGCTTTCAAATTTAAGCAAGATCCGACGGTTAACGAAGAAGATATGTCGATTTGAAATAGGAAGAAAATAAAGGAAAATAGATAAATGAATAAATGGGGAACTGGGTAAAATACTCGAGTATTCTGAGGAATACTCGAGTATTTCTTGCTGACAGTGAAAAAAATAAATACGGGGATCAACCCCATTTCACCCCAAACCCATTCCTTTCTCCTTCTCTGTAACATCCCGCTCTTTTTAATACTTTTAGTAAAATAATTAAATGACTTAATATGATGTTTTCAAGATTTGAGTCTCGGAATAAAATTTTGATTTCATCATTATATTTGAAATATGTTTTCTAGTCAAAATAAGTATAAATTTGTTATCATACGTTTTCCAAAAATAAAGTAATACTTTTATTTAGTTTAATTAACATTTTGACAGAGAGCTCAAGTGGCAAGCCTTAGAGACATTTTTATAAATAGTTTCTTCAGAAAAATATGTTTAACTTAATATTTTGAGTTTCCTTGTAAATTTTCATAGTGTTCGGAGGCTGTTTTATTTTTAGCTTCTGGACTGGTTTAATAAATTACAGGTATAAGTTATATATAATAATTTGCTATTTCAAAATTATAAATATTATTTTTCATCAAGTTTAATATCGGGATTGAGAAAATATATTTACTTTTGAATTTTTATACTTTTTCTTACCCAATAGCTATCCGGATGGACCGGTAATTTTATTATTTTTAATCAGTTTTGAGTAATTCAAAATACAATATTGTTTTACCTAAACGTATTTTATTTTTAGTATCATCCAACTTTTAATTATAATCCAAAATACTTACGCACATTAATCCACAAATAAGAATAAAACATAAAATTATAATTATTTTCCTACTATAACAGCTACCCCAAGTAGCCACCTCAATCCCGTAAAAGCTACCACCAAAGAAAAGAAAAAAAAATGAAATGAAATCTATGGCCACAAGGCCACCACATAAGAAACAAAGAAAAATAAAAAAAAGAAAAAGAGCTACCCAAGACCCCAACCCCACCGTACAAAGCATAGCAAATATAAAGAAAAAGAGTGAGAGAGTGAGACGCAAGATAGAAAGAGAAAAAGAAATAGAAATGGTGAGAAGAAAGTAGAGAGAACGCAGAGAGCAGAAGGGCGAGAGAAAGGGAATGAAAATTTTAAGGGTTTTTAACTTCCCGGTCCAATAACTTAAGATCCAACCGTTCAATTTCAGATCCTTCTTAGGTATATAACCTCCTCAACTCCCTCTATCCATCTACCTAATTTATTTTACTATCCGTTATTATTTTTATTATCCCTATATTTTTAAATAAAGAGATGTTTTGGGAAAAAATGATATATCTTTATTGTATAATAATATATATTTATTATTTTGACAAAAATGAATTTATTTGAATATATATTTTAATATTATAATTAGTTTTATCATATGTTCCTATTTAGATCCAACACGCTATTGACTTTGACCCTGGAGCAAGTTGCAGATGTAAACATGGCTCTATTGTTATTGCTAGGATTTCCAGGTAAGGGGAGTCACTTTTTCACACTTTGAGTTAGGGATAGTTAGAGTTTATAATAGGATTTGGGTTTAATGGTTGAATCGGGTTGTGGGTAACAAAATAGCACCTGTTTAGAGTTGGTTTAGAGTTGGTTTAGGGTTGATGATGATATTTTTGGGTTAATGTAATAACTGATTGATATAGTTATGCTTAAACCCCTTATGTATTTGTTAATGTAGGAAGTGAACCCTAGGGAGCTGACTTATATTAAAGTACTCTGAGACATACCTGAGTATGTCGACTGATTTTTGATATTTGTTGTTTGTCGAGAAAATGCTATGTAAGCTGTATGCTAAATGGGTATAATTGTACTAAGTGGTAAATATGTGATATTTTGTTTAAATGCTGGATATTAGATGGTGAAAATGACTAACTAATTGTAAGGGTAATATATGAATGCTTCGATGTTAAGTGTATTATAATTGTTTGTTAAGGGTGTGTGTGATAATTGAAAATATACATGATGTGATATATGTTATATGGTGTAAAATGATGATAGATGTTTAAGTTAAGGGATAAATGAAATAATTGTGAATTTAATAGTGATGATGATATGTGATGAATATATGTTAAGTATGATGAAATGATAAATGGAGTAACTGAGAATTTAATGGTGATGATGATAAGTGGAATTATGTGTGTGAAAAATGAAAGAGGATGAATTTATGGATTATGATTGTGTATGTGTGAATGACCCTCCCGTAGGGAATGCGAATATGTGAATGAGTAGAAACGATCCTTCCAATGGAAGTGGAAATATGTATGAATGAATAATGACCCTCCATAGCGGAGTGGAAATATGCATATTGACCCTCCGAAAGGAGTATGGATAATGACCCTCCCTAAGTGGAGCGTGAAAATATATAAATGGACCCTCCATAACGGAGCGTGTATATTAATGGACCCTCCCTAAGTGGAGCGTGAAAATATATAAATGGACCCTCCATAACGGAGCGTGTATATAAATGGACCCTCCCTAAGTGGAGCATGAAAATATATAAATGGACCCTCCATAGCGGAGCATGTATATAAATGGACCCTCCATAACGGAGCGTGTATATAAATGGACCCTCCCTAAGTGGAGCGTGAAAATATATAAATGGACCCTCCATAGCGGAGCGTGTATATAAATGGACCCTCCTTAAGGGAGCGTGATTATGTATGTTATGGACCCTCCAATATGAAGTGTGTAAATGTAAATAGGACCCGCCCTAGTGGTGTGCGGATAATGGTAATAGGACCCACTGAAAGGTGAGCGAAAGATAAGGAAAGAATGAAAGTATTAGAAAGGCATATGGATAATACGTGAATGTGATGCATTTTGTTAGTTCATTGCTTGATTTGATTATTATGCTTGAGTTTCTATTATGAGCTATTTACTATCTTATGATTCACTGTGTTGTGAAAAGGTCTCACCCTTATGTGGTTAACATTTTAGGTACTTGAGCAAAGAGCTTGAAGATTAGAGTGCTCAGCGGATCAGTCGAAAGAAAGGAACTCAAGTGCATTTTATTATATTGTAATTGAAAGCCCCCAACGCTATTTGTGAACTCTGATTTGTAAAAGGAAATTTAAAGTCCTATGTTTCATTTTTCAAACGTTTATTGTTTATTATTCATTATATTACGGGATGTTACATTCTCCACCCCAAAAACACTCAATCCATGACTTTAAGCCTTAAAATCTCAAACTCTTGTGGCCAACCATCATCATCCCTCAAGCTCCCAAGTGTTGATCTTCTCTTTACTCTCTCTTTGTAGACCTCTCTCTCATACCATGGCAAGTTCTCTCTCTCTCTCTCCTCACCTCACACAAGTGCTAGGTAAGTTGGAGCAAGTGTTCTTCCTTCCTTCCTCCTTGTACACGAATTTCATTGTCAGCATCTCTACCTAGTTACTTCACTACCTAGTTACTTCTCAATATATATATATATATATATATATATATATATATATATATGTAGTATTATATTTGTGGAAGAAGTTGAAGTAGATATAGCCACCCGAAAACGCAAAGTAATGGTAAGCTCCTAAAGCCAAGTAGGTTCCACACCCACCTCTTAAATGGATTGACATAAAGAACTCTAGGACTCTCTTTGGATTATTATAAATAGTCCTCACGCTGAAGCAGGCATATAGGACGTGAGTTTCAGCTTTCCATACAAATCCCTTCATGTTCTTATTGCCTTAACCTTCTTGGAACAAGTTTGCACTTTAAAGACACCAAACACTAGCTAACCGCACCACCCCTCTCATGTTATCATATTACTTGGTCTTTTAGCTTCCTTTCAAGTTATGGTTCCAAAAATATGAAGAAAGCTAAGTCATTACAAGTAATGGAGTTCTCATTCGATTGATTTGGGGATTACATGCTGGTTTCACTATACTTTGTTGAAGCTCATTATTTTTATCACTTCTCAGGTATGGGATAAGTTATCTAATTGCTAGGATGATGAATATTAAGCTAAATCCTTAGGAACCAATTAAGGTTGGTTGGGCAAGGTAGTTTGAAATGGATTTCTGACTTGGAGGTCTTTTGTTGTTTAAAACTTGACTCAAATCATTTACTTACATCCTAGTAGAGCTTCCAGAATGATTAGTTTGAATTAAAATTAAAAGAATTAGAATTTGGTATATTAACTTGAATTTAAGCATAATTGGAAATTGATTGTTGAAGCTTGGGTAATTGAATTAAAGGAAGGTTGTAAGCAAGTATAAATCACAAGTATAAATCACCCCTCTTAGTCCCCGTAAAGAATTGGAATGGAGTAAGGATAATTAGAGCAAGACTTGAACTGTTAAATGTTACTGTTTTATTGATTTTCTGCTGTGCATATCGATGTGCCTATCATCACATCGATATGCCACATCGATGCGAGAATATGGATATCGATACATACTTGTACTGAATGGTTAAAAACTAAGTTTTTTTACTCCTTGTTATTTCCACAATTTCATTAAAGATTAACTCGTCTAAGCTCCTAAATTACTAAATTCTAAATATTTCTCTTTATACTTAAAACATAATCCCGTTGGTTGATAACTATCCTGGAGGTGTCCTACTGGAATTCTATTCAGTGGTTGATTATTCCCTACAAGAGTCCCAACGGAAGTGCGTACACCCATTTGGTGGATATTATCCCTAATGTCCCAGTGAAAGTTTTATTCACTTGGTTGATATTTTCTAAGGGAGTCCCAATGGGGTCGTTGCAATAAATATCCACCAATAGGAGGCTGGGCCCCGACGGATTATTAAATAAATGATTATACTCTATTTATAAAACCATCACAAAGTGGCTGATGGATTTTTCTATGAAAACAACAGCACCAGTTTAATTAAAAAATTAAAGGAAATGAGATGGAAGAATAAAATGTGAAACATGGACTATGTCCTAAATGAGAATGAGAAGAATGATGATGATGAACAAAAAGATAAGGATTGATAACAGATTTTGTTTACATTCATGCATTTGTTTTCCTCCAGCTTGTTGAGATGTTTTGCGCTGTCTGTCGCACACGCTGTCTGTCATGAAAATCAGAGTCGAGCTTACCACCGCTGTCTGTCGGAGGAGTATGCTGCCAAGTTTGAGGAGCTGATGAAGTATTCCCCGTACTTCATGCTGCATCCTGATGAAAATTCCAAATGTGTTCGCTTTGAGAATGGGTTAAGACCTGATATTAAATCGTTCGTGAGTGGACAGTGCATTCGGCACTTTGCGACGTTAGTGCAAAGTTGCCGGATCACTGAAAATGATTTGAAGGCAAAGGCAGTGTATGATCAACAACAACGCAACCAACAGAATTACGGTCCTCACCGTAACCATGGACGCCACAATAATCAAAGCAATCGTGGCAAGGGACCATACCATAACAAGGGGCAAGGAAACAACAAGGAAGTAGGGCCAACCAACTTACCCAAGTGCAACCAGTGTCAGAGGCATCATGGAGGTAGAACTTGTTGGGCTGTTAATCCCCCAACTTGTTTTACTTGTGGAAAGAAGGGACACATCAACCAGAACTGTCCCGAGGAAGGTGCTAACCAAGGAGGAGCTGCACCCAAGCCTATGGCCCGTGCAAAGGTGTTCACTATGTCGGGAGCCGAAGTTGAGCAATCTGAAAACCTGATCCAAGGTAATTGTCTTTTGAATAGTAACCCATGTAGAGTCCTTATAGATTCTGGAGCCACCCACTCTTTTATTTCGTATGATTGTGTCAACCATTTAAAACTAAAAATCACCAATACACCATATAGCTTCACAGTGTCCACACCGACTAATTTACCTATAACCACATCAAAGGCCAGTGTAAATTGTAAGGTAACCATACTAGATAAAAATACGTTAGTCGACCTCATATGCTTACCTTTATCCCAGTTAGATATAATCTTAGGAATGGATTGGCTAACCAAGTACCAAGTAACCATAGATTGTCATCGTAAGTCCCTTTCCTTTCTTGAGATCAAAGTCCCCATGTCACCACCTGAAGGATACCTATGTCTATTTTCTGCCTCAGTAGAAGAAACCCCCAAAATAGAACCCAAGGTCGAGAATATTCCCATAGTTTGTGATTACCCCGAGATCTTTCCCGAGGAAGTACCCGGTTTACCCCCTCCTCGTGAAATAGAGTTTAGCATAGACCTTATTCCTGGAACCGGTCCTATCTCGATTGCTCCCTTTCGAATGGCACCATCAGAGTTGGCAGAATTAAAGAAACAAGTGGAAGATCTGTTGGAGAAAAAGTTCATCAGACCGAGTGTATCGCCGTGGGGTGCACCGGTGTTATTTGTAAAGAAGAAGGATGGAAGTATGCGCATGTGCATTAACTATCGGCAGTTGAACAAAGTGACCATAAAAAATAAGTACCCGTTGCCCCGAATTGATGATCTAATGGATCAAGTCCGTGGAGCTAAAGTGTTTTCTAAAATCGATCTGAGATCCGGTTATCATCAGATTCGAGTTAGAGAAGATATTCCCAACACAGCCTTCCGGTCCCGTTATGGTCATTATGAATATGTGGTGATGCCGTTTGGTCTAACGAATGCACCGGCTATGTTCATGGATTACATGAATCGGGTCTTTCGAACATCACTACAAGAATTTTCTCGGACAGCTACGGAATATTGCGTAGCAATTCCGTTGCTGTCCTCTAGCAAAGTAGTCATAACTACGGAATTGTCGCGGAACAGCTACAACACGGTGCGTAGCATAAATCAGGTCGCTAATTCGCTACCGAATAATACCGTAGCTATTCCAAAGCTAATTAAAGAATAGTTGTACCAAATTCGTTGCAATACTGTAGCAAAATAATTGCTCACTTTAAAGTAAGAATAGTATTTTTCCGTAGCTATCCAGCTAGAAATATTCGGTAGCTGATCCATAGCCAGTTTTATCACAATCTGTAGCAAAGTTGCATCTATTTCCTAACTGATGAGGGAAAGATAACCACATAATCCCTAGCAATTTTGAAGCTATTCGGTAGCTGTTTTTCCTAGGTGTTCTCTAGCTATTCCCTAGCTGAGTTGGAAAACAATTCTCTAGCTATTCCCCAGCACGAGGACATAAGGATCCAGTACCTGAGAAAGTAGGGGAATCATTTATATCTTCAGCAATATGTGACAAGAAAAGAGCTCCGTACCTGGTAAGATTATTTAAACAATGAATAATAGTATACCATACAGTAAAACTTATTATATAATAAATAGATTCTAATTGCCTATTCCAACCCTTGTGTAGGCCAAGTTTTTTCCCTTACTTTTTTATAATAAGATTTTTTAACTTGTTCAGAATACTTTTTCCAACAGTGTTCACTGATTCTAACCAACTCTTGGCTAACTTCCTATTCTTACATAAAGTTTATCTATTCTAATAGAAACTAGTAATTAGTAAATAATAATATTGCCACAATGTAATCTATAAAGATACACGGGCCCAAATGTCATCTAATACCCTCACCCCCACAATGGCATAGATTCAAATAAAAGTTAAAATTATAATACCAAACAAGCTAAGGAAAAAAGTCAGATAAATACTCTTTGATTTCTTCATAACTCTTCTGTTTCATGCAAGAAGTAAAATCATTCCAATCAAAATCACCGACCCCAAACCTGTAATTGACACACCAAATGAGTTAAACTACAAATATTTCCATGCATAATCCTTCATCTAACACACAAAATAACATAACCATAAACTAACAACTAGAATCTAACCTCATCAAAATCTGAAGAAATGCAGACCTCTGATTTTGATTAAAACCAAGTACTCTGAATGTTCTTCCTTCACCTTCTATTAAAGGAAGTGGCTCTGTGCTAATTGCTGATAATAAATTTATGGCAAAATTAACACAACAGTCAAGGCCGGAAAATCTAAGCCCATCAACATCATTAAAACATTCTAAGCAAATACTGATATGTACCATGAACTTTCCTTTTGTGAGGCCTTCTAGTAGAAACAATTCCTGTTGAATTTGAAGAATTGTCAGTAAGATCCGCTTCGTAATTGTCATCTTCACCATCAGAACTTACATCTTCAGGACCAGCAAAACCATCCCCCTTAAACGAAACAATCAGGAAAATCAGGGAATTGCATACACAAACACACAAGTTAAAGCCGAAAAAAGAACCACAGGCAAAGAACCACACTTTTAAGTACCAGAACCCTGGATTTCATCTTCTGGTATATAAATCAGTAGCATAGAGGAAAATGAACAACTTCTATAAGACCGAAATATGATAAAAAAACAAAATTATATTAGATCACAAACAGAAAAAGTATCAGCACGGCTGATTGCAATTGCATACAAACACGTCAAGAAAACCCAATAATCTTTCTCAAATTAATACAAGTAAATAGCATAAACACCAAACTTACATACCTGCAACTTGTTGCGGCTTCGCTTCCCTTTGCCCAAGGCATTAAGCTCATCAACTTTATACTCTTCATATCTGTCTCCTAACAACTCTTCCCAGTACAAATGGCAAAGCAACTCCTTTGGCGATGGCAGTGAAAAAGAAACATGCAACCTATCAAAGTTATCTGGAAGACCATGATTGTCGCCTAATTTACAATAATATATCTTAGTTAGTACGAACACATTCATAAAAGCTATTTGTTACGTGAGAAACATTATTCTAGCTAGTCATCTTACTATTGCTGGTCAATATTATTGGTCCCCTTGCTGTCTCAGCAATCTGTTGTATAGCAGCAATGCATCTGCGATCATCAGGAAAAAGGATGTCGATCTCCTCAACTAGAATCAAAGTTTGAACTCTATCACATGCAAATATATTATTTTTGCCATGTAACTTCTGTGATGTTCCACCAGGGCTATGATCTGCATCATCAGATACTGTTATCAGTTCAACCACGCCACCGTCCATCTTGTCAGCTGCTTTACTATTAGGCAAAGCAGGAGATGGGGACAATTTTGTAGTTTTCTTCTTCTGTGAACTAACAGTGTGTTCCAATAACCTAAAATACATGCATCAAATAAGATATGTCAAAATTTTATCACAAAACAGCTTGAACAAAATCTTTTTATAACAAGTAACTGACTTCAGTCTACTAAAATATGTTTGAATCAAGGCACAACTTGTAATTTGCATCCTCTCCTTTTTTATCATTAGAACTACTCTATTGGTTTCTATCTCAGTTAAGAATGATATAGAGACTCCTAAACAGTTTCCTAATGTTAGTTCATACTTGTTTCATAATTCCAACAGGATTCCTTTAATCCAGAATTTCGTTTTCTCTTTGTTCCATTGGATAATTAATTACACTATTATAGCTTCCAAGTCTCTAGCACCCCTGAGGTGAAGAATGAAGACAGAAAACAGAAAAGAAATATTTGTTTGATTGTGGGACTACTTATTACAGTTTATGACACTATTGTTTATCCTATAACATTTGTACTTGGACAAAAGGAAGACTAATCAACAATACTGATTTACTTGGACAAAAGGAAGACTAATCTGACAATACTTACAATATAGCCATATAGGGCAACTAAACCAGGTTAAATTGTTCGGCACTAAAAGAGTGCAAGTTATCAGCCAGGATTGACAACAATGTAACAAACCTTTTGAACCCATGTGATCCAAGAGTATCTCCAAAATACTGCTTGACAGCAGCCCCATTTCGATAGTCGGATGCATTAAGCTGTCGAAGCAACATGAGCCATAAGTAATATATTAGGCTATATCAACAATTTAAAAAACATGAAAACAGAGAAGATGCTGATAGGAGTTTGAGGATAATATATTGCAAAAATCTTTACCCTGAATACTTCCAATTGAAGATTAGGCTAGTAACAGTGCAGAATAAGTAAATGTTCCTACCATACTTTCTATGTTGCTTAATGCCTTTAACTATAACAATATATAATGATCTTTAAGACTATCATTCTTCACATTGGCCATAACATGGCAAGCTTAATTACAAAGTTCACATATGGCAGCAAACTCAATAATACATTCGCAACAATCCAAATGGTTAATTGACAAATATCCATGATCATCAGTGATGTTTTTCAAAAATTAAGGTACCTTCTTACAGGGTGCATGAGATCAATGAATGTTATGATCATAAAGGTGGATCAATTTAAAAGCATAACAAGTAAAAAAAACACATCCATAAACAATAATACCTCTAAAATCTCAAAACCTTGCTCTTCATCACAAGCATAGACAGCTGCAGACTTGCCACTCTGCAATGTGAGACTTGCACTTTAGCCACCAATGTGAACAATGTTTGTTTGCACTGAACAAAATATTGATTCTGGCAACAGGTAAATAATGATAATGCTCTGCAGCTATTATTCTTATCTTAGCCAAGAAAATTTTAAGAAAGCACAGATGGCACATTTTAGATTTTATGCACATACCTTCAATAGATATACCAAGAAAAACAGAGACAACTGTTCCTTACAACTATCAGTAGAACCTGGATTAAAAACATTACTGAACTTATCTGAATAGTATGATCATAAACAGTTGAGCAGGGGAAATCCATTAATAAAAACAATGGCTCGCTAAACAACTAATATAGAAACTGGGGTTATTATCCAATAAACCTTGTGGGGGAAAGTCTTTCTAATAATCAAAATACTAGAAAAAGAAACAGTGCATATGTAAATGCTGATGCATTGCTTAGAAATAGACATATAACACGTTAAATCCAAGCTATACAGTTAAATCCAACTCTGTTTTAATTCTTTACTCATTTTTTACACCAGGTTTCATGGTTGGTACACACACTTTAAGCCAAAACATAGACATATAACATGTTAAATCCAAGCTATACAGTTATTACAAATTAAGCCTTTGTTCAAAGACCAACTCAGAATATGCTCTACAAAATCAACACAACGCACAATTTTGTAAATCAACACACAATATGCTCCATACAGTGAACACAATTTCACAATTTTTTAAAGTCCAGATCTGAATTCAGTGAATTGTTTCCCTTCCCATGTGATTTAGTGAAAGTGGTTTATAACAAGAACAACAACAACAACAACAACAAAAAACCAGAATAAAACAAAATTGAAAACCATAAAAAAATCCCAAAGGGAATGAAATTAGTAAATGCCACAGTGAATGATTAATAAAAAAACGAAAAAAATTAACATAAGTTCAGAGTAAAAAAACCTAAGTTGCATGCAAACAAAATACAAAAACAAAATAAATATATAAATCAAGCAAGCGATTATAAAAAAAAGAAAATGAAAAAAAAAGGATGTACTCTTAGATAGAAGGGAGGAAAATATTAATTACCTTAGAGAGAGAGAGAAACGATGAGCAATCGAAGACAGAGACTGGACAGAGAACGGAGGAAGCGGTGGTCTGAGACTTGACAGAGAACGGAGGAAGTGGTGGTCTTAGGGTTCGAAGACTTGACAGAGAACGGAGGATCGAAGCAGAGAACAGAGGAAAGAAAGGGCGGAGGAAGCTGACGGCGGTGAGGGAGAGGCCGTGAGGGAGGGAGATGGTGAGAACGGAGCAAGTGGTGAAGGAGAAAGAAGGGAGGCGGTGGGAGGTGAAGGAAACGGAGGGAGGCGGAGGGAACTAATCAGCGGCAGGAGCAAAGGAAAGAGGGAAAGGGAAAACTGAAAAAGAAAATTGGATAAAGAAAATTAATGAGAAAAGGAAAGAGGGAAAGGCAAAGGAAATTAATCAGCGGCGGGAGCAAAGGAAGGAGTAGCGGGGAACATAAAAATTTCGCAGATTGGACAAAAAATTCATCAGCTACGGAATATTGTCTAGCAAATTAATCTGCTACGGAATTTTTTATGGTTACCAATATTCCCTAGCTAAAGCGTAGTTGTTTCATAGTTGTTTTTCATATAATAAGTGTATTTTATAGTATTGAAAACTAACTACGGAAATTAATTTTGTATCTATTCTATAGCTGATTTGCTATGAAATTGCTAGGAAAATATTCCGTAGCAAAATTCCGTAGTTGTTCGAGAAAATTCTTGTAGTGCATATCTGGACTCATTTGTGGTTGTTTTCATAGATGACATCCTGATATACTCGAAAACCCAAGAGGAGCATGCTAAGCATCTTCAGTTGATTCTTGAAACTTTGAGGGAGAAGAAGCTCTATGCAAAGTTGGCTAAATGTGAATTTTGGCTAACAGAAGTGAAGTTCCTTGGCCATGTGATTACGGAAGATGGAGTCGCTGTAGATCCATCCAAGGTGGAAGCTGTGCTCCAATGGGAAGCCCCAAGAACTGTCACTGAAGTGAGAAGTTTTCTTGGACTCGCAGGATACTATCAAAAATTCATTGAAAACTTTTCAAGGATTGCTTTGCCACTAACACGTTTGACAAGTAATAGAGTATAGGAAGTGAGCACAGTGAACTTCGGTTCACTTGTGCATTATGGACAAATATAGTTTAGTTTGTTATAGCTTGTTAGAATGTAGTTAGTTAGTTAGCATTCTATGCTAAAGTCACCTGTTGGTGACTGACAGCTAGGATAGGCTTTATTCTTCTATAAATAGTAAGAATGTAATCTCCCCCTCTCAGATTTTAATAATAGAAATTCAGTTTCAACTAACTTTCTCTCTCTTCTCTCTCTCTCTCTCTCTTCTCTCTCTTCTCTCTCTATCTCTGCAAGTTCTATTTTTCTTATATGGTATCATCGTGAGCCATGGCCGATCCTGGCTCCGGCAATGTTTCTGGCTTCGGCGGCGCTGTTCATGCACCACCGCTCACAACCGTGCCTCCGCCGCTACCGATTTCGCTTCCGCCAACCTCCTATAAACTCACAGAGACGAATTTCCTTGCTTGGAAACAGTTCGTTGTTTCTGTTCTGCGCGTCGCTCATCTTCTCACTTTCATCACTGAGATTCCGGTGATTCCGCCGGAATTTCTTTCCGATGAGGATCGCATTCACCGTCGCATCAACCCAGCCTTTGTGAAATGGGAGGAGACTGATCAAACGATCTTCTCCTGGCTCCTCAATTCGATTTCTGACTCCATGCTTCTTCGATTTCTCTCTTCTCAGCAATCTCGGCATCTATGGGATCAGATTGTCTCTCACTGCCATGCGCAAACCAAAGCACGTTCTAGACAGCTTCGTTCTGAATTGCGCTCTGTTTCAAAAGGTAGTCTCTCCATTGACGAGTATTTCCTTAAGCTCAAGTCTATTGTTGATGCATTGGATTCTGTCGATACTCCTATTACTCATGCTGAGCATGTAGATTCTATATTGGAGGGTTTACCTGAGGAGTATAACCCTGCTATTGTTGCGATTGAGAGCCATCTTGAGCCTTATTCTATTCAAGATCTTAGGTCTCTACTGTTAGTTTTTGAAAATCGTTTGGCTCAAGCCTCTAGAAAAGCCACAAGTGACGCTATGTCTGTGAATATTGCTGAATCTAACACTAGAAATCACTCTCCTTCTGTTTCATCCAAGCTCAGTGAAACTTCGGTTAATCAGGTTTCTGCTCGTGGTATGTCAAATATTCCTTCCAATCGTGGTGGTCGTGGTGGCCGTCGTGGTGGTCGTGGAGGTCGTGGTGGCCGTGGCCGAGGCAATAGCCATTTCTGCACTCTCTGTCAGAGATTTGGTCATGATATCTCCTACTGCTATTATAACAAAGATGAGGATGATTCTAACCCTAATTCTTACATTCCTCTTAATCATAACTCCAACTTCTCTGCCTATGGTAGTAATCAGTACAATTCCTATGGCTATGGGGCTCAGCATGTTCCTTTCAACACTCCTCCACCAAGGCCTTATCTACCTCCACATGGCTCTCAATTTCAGCAAAGAAATTTTGCACCTCAGAGTTACAGATCTCAGGCCAACTATGCTGGTGCTGGCCTTCTCCCTACTCCTCCTCCTCAGTATGGTTATGGTCCTCAACAACATTATGTTCATACCCCTGCTCCTTATGCTATGGCAGCAGTAGCCCCTCCACCAGCATCTCAGCTTCATTGGTATCCAGATTCGGGTGCCACTCACCATATCACATCTGACTCTGCACAAATCCATCAGCCAGTGGAGCAACATTCCTTTGAGCATATTTTCATGGGTAATGGCCACCCTGTTCCAATTTCTAAATGTGGAAACTCTTTCTTTCAATCCCCTGAGGCTACTAATACACGTTTAACTTTTAATAATCTGTTATTAGTGCCTAATATTACCAAAAACTTAATGAGTGTGAGTAAATTTTCCAAGGATAATCATTGCTATTTTGAATTCCATCCTAACTTTTGTGTTGTGAAATCTCAGGCTAACAACCAAGTGCTTCTTAAGGGTACTGTCACATCTAAGGGACTGTACTCCTTTCCTCCTCTTCATGCCTCTTCAGCACCTCTATGTCATTCCACTGTTTTTCCTCCTACTTCTATGTTGCATTGTAATTCAGCAATTCCTACTGTAAATAGTACTAGTTCTTTGCCTTGTAATAGCATTCCTAATTCTGGTTCTATGCTTTGTAAGCCCTCCAACTATATGTTGTGGCATTGTAGGCTAGGTCATCCTCATGAGGATGTGGTTAAATCTGTACTCAAAACTTGTAAAATGCCTACTATCAATAAAACAGTGTTTGATAATTGTGGTGCTTGTTGTGTTAGTAAATCTAGTAGGCTTCATTCTCCTCTCTCCACACATTCTTATACTCACCCTTTTGATTTGTTATATGTTGATTTGTGGGGTCCAGCCCCTGTTCTCTCTATATCTGGATTCAAATACTATCTCTCAGTTGTTGATGCCTACTCTACATACACTTGGATATTTTTACTTAGACAAAAATCTGATACACTCACACTCTTTAAGCAATTCCAATCTTATGTTTCCACTCAATTTTCAACCAAATTTAAGGCTGTACAGAGTGACAATGGTGGGGAATTTCGACCATTTACAAAATTTTTACATGACCAAGGCATTGTTCATAGATTAACATGCCCTCATACCTCTCATCAAAATGGCACTGTTGAGCGCAAACACAGACACATAGTTGAGACTGGCCTAGCTTTGCTAGCCAAAGGCTCAGTTCCCATGCATTTATGGGATCATGCATTTTCATCTGCTGTTTATTTGATAAACAGAATGCCCTCACCTGCCAATCACTACAAGGTTCCTTATACAACTCTGTTTGGACACACTCCTAACTATAGTGAACTAAAGGTCTTTGGTTGTGGGTGCTATCCCTATCTTAGACGTTATAATCAACACAAACTCCAGTACAGGTCAGCTACTTGTGTATTTTTGGGCTATTCTACTTCTCATAAGGGGTATAAATGCTTGGCTTCAGATGGCAGAATTTACATCTCAAAGGATGTGCTCTTTGATGAGTTTCTTTTTCCCTTTGCCACTGCAAAGTTTCAGCAGTCTTCTCCAAACCCAGTAACTTCAGCCACCTTTGATACTGCTCCTTTAATCTTCACTATACCTCCAAATTATTCTGGTTTAAGCACTTCTCTAGGATCCTCTTCTTCCTCTTCAGGTTCCTCTTCATCAGGGCCATCTATAGCTCCTTCTCCTCAAGCTTCATCATCTGTTCAGTCCCCTTCCTCTTCAGTTGAGCCAGCTACTGATTCTTCTCCTCAACCATCTCCTTCTGTCCAGTCATCTGCTTCTTCATCTTCATCTTCCATGCCATCTCCCATTAACATCCATCCTCAAAATTCTCATCCTATGCAGACCAGGGCAAAATCTAGTACTTCTAAGGCTCTTTATCCCTCTCTTCACCTCACTCAATGTGAACCTTCTTCTGTGAAAGAGGCTCTTAGCAATCCTGATTGGAGGAAAGCCATGGAGGCTGAATATACAGCTCTTGTTAATAACAAAACCTGGTCTCTTGTGCCTCTCCCTGAAGGCAGAAAGGCAATTGGTGTTAAGTGTGTTTATCGCATCAAAGAAAATCCATATGACAATATACAAAAACTAAAAGCTAGAGTTGTAGGTAAGGGATTTAATCAGAAGCCTGGGTTTGACTACTCTGAAACTTTTTCCCCTGTAGTCAAGCCTATCACAGTAAGGATTATTTTCACTCTTGCACTTACAAACAAGTGGAGTTTAAGGCAACTAGATGTTAATAATGCCTTTTTAAATGGCATTCTGAATGAAGAAGTCTATATGAAACAACCCCCTGGATTTGAACATGAGGACAAGTCTTTGGTTTCCAAACTTCATAAGTCTCTCTATGGACTTAAACAAGCCCCTAGGCAGTGGTTTGAAAAACTTAAAGGGACTCTAATGTCATTTGGATTCAAAGTCAGTAGGTGTGATAATTCACTTTTTTACTACATTACTCCCATTTACTGCCTTTCTTCTAGTCTATGTTGATGATATCATAGTCACTGGTTCCAATCCTTCTTTTATCAACAATTTAGTTCTCAAACTCAATACTTCCTTTGCCTTAAAAGATCTAGGAGAACTTGACTATTTCTTGGGAATTCAAGTTGTTAAACTCCATGGTGGTGGCCTCATGCTCTCTCAATCTAAATACATTAAGGATCTTCTATCTAAATCAAACATGACTGATGCCAAAAGTATTTCTTCACCTATGGCTGGAAGCTGCAGACTTACCAAGGACTCAGGTTCTCCTCTTGCTGATCCTACTCTCTACAGGTCCATTGTAGGTGCCTTGCAATATGCTACAATTTCTAGACCTGAGATTAGTTTTAGTGTAAACAAGGTTTGCCAATATCTAGCTAAGCCTCTTGACACTCACTGGGCTGCTGTAAAAAGGATTCTCAGATACCTTAAAGGCACTCTACATCATGGCCTGGTTCTTAAACCAGCTGCTGTTGGACCTCTTACTCTTACTGGGTTCTGTGATGCTGACTGGGCCACTGATATTGATGATAGACGCTCAGTTTCTGGAGCTGCTCTCTTTGTAGGTCCTAACCTAGTTACTTGGTGGTCTAAGAAACAGAAAACTGTTAGTTGATCCAGCACTGAGGCTGAATATAGATCCTTGGCACTGACTTCTATTGAACTTATGTGGGTTAAGTCTTTACTTACTGAGCTACACATACCCTACAAAACTCCAGTTATATTCTGTGATAATCTAAGTACAGTTGCTCTTGCTCACAATCCAGTCCTTCATGCTAAGACCAAACATATTGCTCTTGACCTCTTCTTTGTCATAGAGCAAGTTCAATCCAAGCTATTGGCTGTTCAGCACTTGTCTTCTAAATTTCAAATTGCTGATGTGTTCACAAAGCCTTTGTCCACCACCAGATTTGAAGACCTCAGACAAAAGCTAAGGATTTTGAACAGGGCAGACTATCAACCGGCCCTCAATTTGAGAGGGGTATAATAGAGTATAGGAAGTGAGAACAGTGAACTTCGGTTCACTTGTGCATTATGGACAAATATAGTTTAGTTTATTATAGCTTGTTAGAATGTAGTTAGTTAGTTAGCATTCTATGCTAAAGTCACCTGTTGGTGACTGACAGCTAGGATAGGCTTTATTCTTCTATAAATAGTAAGAATGTAATCTCCCCCTCTCAGATTTTAATAATAGAAATTCAGTTTCAACTAACTTTCTCTCTCTCTTCTCTCTCTATCTCTGCAAGTTCTATTTTTCTTATAACAAGAAAAGTGCAACCTTTTGTTTGGGATGAAAAGTGCAAAGCAAGCTTTCAAGAGTTAAAGGACAAATTGACATCTTCACCGGTGTTAATCTTGCCCAATCCTCACAAAAGTTTCGATGTATACTGCGATGCTTCCAAGCAAGGACTTGGATGTGTGTTGATGCAAGAAGGAAAGGTGGTAGCTTATGCATCAAGACAGTTGAAGATCCATGAAGAGAATTATCCCACTCATGACCTGGAATTGGCAACCATAGTATTTGCATTGAAGTTGTGGAGGCACTATCTTTATGGAACAACATTCCAGGTGTTCAGTGACCACAAAAGCCTCAGATATTTATTCAACCAAAAGGAGTTAAATATGCGACAACGTAGGTGGATGGAATTTTTGAAGGACTATGACTTTGAGCTTCACTACCATCCTGGTAAAGCCAATGTGGTAGCGGATGCTTTAAGTCGAAAGACGTTGCATATGAGTACTCTAATGATCAAGGAAGTGGAGTTGATTGAGAAATTCCGAGACTTGAATTTAGCAATGGAAATAAAACCCTCCAGTATTAAGTTAGGAATGCTAAAGATAACCAATGAGTTCCTAGAGCAGATAAAGGAAATGCAGCGAGATGATGTAGAACTGCAAGAGAAGGTGAGGCTGAGTATGGAAGGAAAGGAACCAGACTTCCAAGTTGGTCCAGATGGAGTCTTAAGGTTTAAAGACCGAGTATGCATTCCTGCAAATCAGGAGTTGCGAAGGTCCATTTTGGACGAGGCCCACAAGAGCAAAATGAGTATTCATCCTGGAGCTACAAAGATGTACCAAGATATGAAGAAAATGTTCTGGTGGTCCGGATTGAAGAAGGATGTGGCAACTTATGTGGCATCTTGCTTTGTATGTCAAAAAGCAAAGATAGAACATAAGAGGCCTGGAGGCGAACTTCAATCATTGGATATTCCGGAATGGAAATGGGACAACATTGCAATGGATTTCGTTTCTGGTTTTCCAAGAACGCAAGGAGGATATGAAGCCGTGTGGGTAATAGTGGATCGATTTACAAAATCGGCTCACTTTATTCCAATCAATATGAAATATTCATTGGAAAAGCTTACACAACTTTATATCAAAGAGGTGGTGCGATTGCATGGAATTCCAGCAAGCATAATCTCTAATCGTGACCCAAGGTTTTGTTCCCGATTTTGGCAGAGTCTACATCAAGCAATGGGAACCAAGTTGAGGATGAGTTCAGCTTATCATCCCCAAACCGACGATCAATCTGAAAGGACAATCCAATCTCTTGAGGATATGTTAAGGGCGTGTGCTTTGGAGTATAGTAAAAACTGGAGTCAGCTATTGCCTCTGGTGGAATTCACTTACAACAATAGCTTCCACGCGAGTATTGGAATGGCACCTTTCGAAGCATTGTATGGGCGAAAGTGTAGAACTCCACTATGTTGGTTCCAAGTGGGGGAGAATACACTCATTGGCCCCGATGTCGTCCAAAAAACAACCGAAAGGATTAAGGTGATTTAAGAAAAGATGAAAGCTGCCAAAGTAGACAAAAGAGTTATGCCGATCGGAGAAGAACTAGATTGGAGTTTCAAGAAGGAGAACACGTCTTTCTCCGAGTAGTTCCAACAACTGGAGTTGGACGTGTGATGAAACCAAAGAAGTTATCACCCAAGTTCATCGGTCCATACCAAATCCTGAGACGCATTGGTCCTGTTGCCTACCAGATAGCCCTGCTACCATCTCTATCCAACCTGCACAACGTGTTCCGTGTGTCTCAACTAAGGAAGTTCGTGCCTGATCCCGCTTCAATTATTAGCATCAAACCCGATGAGATACCCTTACGAGAAAATCTGACATTCGAAACCGGTCCCTTTCAGATAGAAGACAGAAAAAGTAAGCAACTGCGAGGGAAGGAGATCCCTTTAGTAAAAGTCACATGGGAACGTGGTGGTGTTAGCAACATCACTTGGGAGTTAGTAAGTCAGATGAAAGAAGAATATCCATATCTGTTTGAGTAAGTTTTACTCTTTGAATAAAATTTCTGGGACGAAATTCCTTTCTAAGTGGGGGAGGTTGTAACACCCACTGAAATTATCTCTGAAATAATAATAATATATATATAGGTTTATTCCATATTTAAATTTTATATTAGGTAGAATTAATTTTAGATTTGAACCTTTGAATATTAGTAGAAAAAGTAATGGAATAAGAGTATGTGAAAAAGAAATGAACAAGGAATCATAAAATACAAGTTTTTGGCCATTTTCACCAGTGGATATCGATATCCTTATGTGGATATCGATACTGGATATCGATATCATCCATGATATCGATATCCCCGTGTCTGATCTGGAGAACTTGCAGCTTTTCATGGTGGCTGCACACAGTTTTTGAATTTATAATTCCATTTTTTAGTTTTCCAGCCTTGTCAACTCGTACCAACTCATTGTAGGCTTACTTAGGACTGAAGAATTCCAATCCTTGCCTATAAATAGCATAGAAAGTGTAGGCCTTAATTATTATAACTTGACGTATGTGCATCATCTAGGATAAGTGCTGCTACTTGAATTTATAATACTTAATTTGCCATCCTATGCTTTGATAAGTGGCTTCTCGAAAAATAACTATATTAGCAATATAAAGACCTTATATAATATATATATATATATATATATATATATATATATATATATATGTAGCGTATGAATTAAGTACATAGAGGCTTGCTCTATTATTTTTTTAGGTACATAGAATCCTTAAGAAGAAGGAAACCCACCTCATGCTGTACAAGGAATTGGTGGCGTGAATATAGAGTGATTAGTCACCCTTATTACTGCCCACTTTCCCATAAAATAATATAGTTTATGTTTTAGTAATAGTTATTAGAAATCTTTGCCTTGAACGATAGAAAGTTAGCATATTAAAATAGCCATGTGATTGTAGGCCCATTGCTTATCATTCTTTTTATATTCTTTTTATTCAAAATCTTTTACATGAAATTGGCCAACATGTCTCCGAAAAGCTAAGTCTCTATACCTCATGCTGTGATAGAGTAAGTGGCGCCCCACCTTTTAATTTCTTTAGAAGAAGGAAACATTTACTAGCTAGTTACTTCTCAATAAATATATATATATATATATATATATATATATATATATATATATATGTGTAGTATTATATTTGTGGAAGAAGTTGAAGTAGATATAGCCACCCGAAAACGCAAAGTAATGGTCAGCTCCTAAAGTCAAGTAGGTTCCACACCCATACCTCTTAAATGGATTGACATAAAGAACTCTAGGACTCTCTTTGGGTTATTATAAATAGTCCTCACACTGAAGCAGGCATATAGGACATGAGTTTCAGCTTTCCATACAAATCCCTTCATGTTCTTATTGCCTTAACCTTCTTGGAGCAAGTTTGCACTTTAAAGACACCAAACACTAGCTAACCGCACCACCCCTCTCATGTTATCATATTACTTAGTCTTTTAGCTTCCTTTCTAGTTATGGTTCCAAAAATATGAAGCTAAGTCATTACAAGTAATGGAGTTCTCATTCGATTGATTTGGGGATTACATGCTGGTTTCATTATACTTTGTTGAAGCTCATTAATTTTATCACTTCTCAGGTATGGGATAAGTTATCTAATTGCTAGGATGATGAATATTAAGCTAAATCCTTAGGAACCAATTAAGGTTGGTTGGGCAAGGTAGTTTGAAATGGATTTCTGACTTGGAGGTCTTTTGTTGTTTAAAACTTGACTCAAATCATTTACTTACATCCTAGTAGAGCTTCTAGAATGATTAGTTTGAATTAAAACTAAGAGGATTAGAA
Organism: Crotalaria pallida; assembly: GCA_037953625.1. Lineage (NCBI taxonomy): Eukaryota > Viridiplantae > Streptophyta > Magnoliopsida > Fabales > Fabaceae > Crotalaria > Crotalaria pallida. Next base: position 91,651,028 of record CM075649.1, on the reverse strand, counting down.
TTTGGTATATTAACTTGAATTCAAGCATAATTGGAAATTGATTGTTCAAGCTTGGGTAATTGAATTAAAGGAAGGTTGTAAGCAAGTATAAATCACCCCTCTTAATCCCTGTAAAGAATTGGAATGGAGTATGGATAATTAGAGCAAGACTTGAACTGTTAAATGTTACTGTTTTATTGATTTTGTGCTGTGCATATCGATGTGCCTATCATCACATCGATATGCCACATCGATGCGAGAATATGGATATCGATACATACTTGTACTGAATGGTTAAAAACTAGACTAATTAGGCAGATTGGTCCCTGACTTTGCAGCCATCGATCAATTTAGTCCCTGACTTTATCGAAACATCAATTTAGTCCCTGAGATTGCAATCCGTCGATTAATTTCGTCCCTGGCGTTTGGTGCCGTCAATCTCCTGTCACGGAATGCACACGTGAACAATAACTCGTTTTGGCCACGCTGTCATCCTCCAACTTATCTCGTTACCCCCAACGGTCAAGTTACTTATCTAATGGTTCTAATTTAACATTCTAATCCAACGGTGGCAAGATCGTCTTCAACATTTTCAAATATAAGAACCCTAATTCCCAAATCAAAACCCCCAGTCCAGAAATCACAATCTCATGCCCCAATTACATTATATGAAATCATTCTTCCCTTTTTTCAATCCCTAATTCTGAAATCAACCCCAATTTGCCTACCCTAAATTTCAATGAAATGGGCGGTGACATTAATCATCACTTCACAGATTCCTTCAATGAAAATTGCTTCAATGAAAGTAGTGAGTCAAAGGCTGGAGAAGAACTTCCTCCAACTTGGAAATCGGTCAAGGCTCATCCTATAGACAAAGTCATAGGAGATATGTCAAAGGGAGTACTTACTCGTAGGTCTATTCAAAACATTTGCCACTATGTCTCATTTGTTTCTCAAATTGAACCCGATTCAATTAAAAAGGCCATTGAGGATGATCATTGGGTTCTTGCTATGCAAGAAGAATTAAACCAATTTGAAAGAAATGAAGTTTGGGATCTAGTCCCTAAACCCGATGATCATACCATAATTGGTACTAAATGGATTTATAGAAACAAACTTGATGAATCCGGGTTGATTATAAGAAACAAAGCTAGACTAGTAGCTCAAGGGTACAACCAAGAGGAAGGTATCGATTATGATGAGACCTTTGCTCCGGTTGCACGTCTTGAAGCAATCCGAATTTTACTTGCTTATGCTTCAATCATGAAATTCACTTTATATCAAATGGATGTTAAAAGTGCTTTCTTGAATGGGTTTATAAATGAAGAAGTGTATGTCAAACAACCCCCCGGTTTTGAAAATAGTGAATTTCCAAACCATGTTTATAAATTGAAAAAGGCACTCTATGGATTGAAACAAGCTCCTAGAGCTTGGTATGATCGATTGAGTTCCTTTCTATTAGAAAACAAGTTTCAAAGAGGGAAGGTTGATAATACATTATTTATTTATAAAACCAAGGATGACATTTTGTTAGTACAAATCTATGTTGATGATATCATTTTCGGTGCTACTAACGTGTCTCTTTGTAGAAAGTTTTCAAATTTGATGAAAAAGGAATTTGAAATGTCAATGATGGGAGAACTCAAGTTCTTCCTAGGCTTACAAATAAAGCAAGTCAAGGAGGGGATATTTGTGCATCAAGGGAAATATTGCAAAGAGCTCCTTGAAAAATTCGGATTGGACAAGTGCAAGGAAGCCTACACTCCAATGAGCACATCATGCTACCTAGACAAGGATGAACAAGGTACACCGGTTGATGTTAGTAAGTATAGGGGTATGATAGGTAGTCTCCTATATCTCACTGCATCTAGACCGGATATTATGTTTAGTGTATGCATGTGTGCTAGATTTCAAGCTAATCCTAAAGAATCTCACCTATCCGCAGTTAAACATATATTTAAGTATCTAAAAGGAACAATTAACACTGGTTTATGGTATCCTGCTGATGCCAATCTTAGTCTAGTTGGTTACTCGGATTCCGACTTCGCCGGATGCAAGCTTGATCGCAAAAGCACCAGTGGTACTTGCCATTTCTTGGGAAGTTCATTGGTGTCATGGTTTTCTAAAAAGCAAGCTTGTGTCGCTCTTTCTACCGCCGAAGCGGAATATATAGCAACCGGTAGTTGTTGTGCTCAACTGTTATGGATGAAACAACAATTATCGGATTTTGGTTTGAAACTTGAAAATATTCCGATTAGATGCGATAACACGAGTGCAATCAATTTGACTAAGAATCCGGTGTATCACTCAAGAACTAAACACATTGAAATAAGACATCACTTTTTAAGATATCATGTACAAAAGGGTGATTGCACAATTGAATTTGTTAGTACCACAAATCAATTAGCCGACATTTTTACAAAACCTCTACCAAGGGACACCTTTTATCATATTAGGAGAGAACTTGGTATTTTAGATGAAGCTAATATAGGCTAATTGCATTGTGTGTCATTTTTTGAAAAAAAAAATCACCATATTAGTCTTACTCTAATGTGTTATTGATTCTTAGTTAAATTGTCCTTGATGATATTTGAAATTGTATGTGTTAATTGTGTGTGATTTTGTACTGTATTCCAAGTTGGTAGTGAAGCATTTGTGTTTGATTTGTGTTTGGTCTTTCAAAACTGTGTTTTTACTTTCTGTTCTGTCAAAATACTCGAGTTTTTCCAAAAAAACTCGAGTATATTAATTCAAAATTAAATCAGTTTTAAATTGAAAAAGTTTTTAATCAGGGTCTGATAAAAATACTCGAGTGTTTTTCAAAACACTCGAGTCTTTCGAAAACCCCAATTTTTTGAACTTTCAGACCAAACTCGAGTATTTTCCAAAAACTCGAGTATTTTGCGTTTTCCTGAAATTTGAACTTTCGGACCAAACTCGAGTTTTTCAATTTTTACTCGAGTTTTCTGGGGAAATCTGGGCTGAGTCACGATCGACTCGAGTATATTTTCAAAAACTCGAGTATATCCTAAAGAACAACTCGAGTATTTATGAATATACTCGAGTATTTTGAACTGTTTATATATACTCTCAGACTCGAGTTTTTGCGACCCTCTTCTCTCTCGGTTTTCTCATATCTCTCTCCTCAAAACTCAGATTTTCCTCAAAGTTTTGTCAAATCTTACTAGTTTTTCATCCTCTAAACTCTTCTCTCGGTTTTATTCTCCTCCAGATGCTCCAGCTCCTTCGATGTTTTGATGATGTTGACCTTTGGATTTTATCTTAGTTTTCATTCTATTTTTATCATGTTGGTCTTTGTTACATTTTCTGTATTTTGAGAACTTGGTGTTTTGAGACTTTGGGTTTATTATTGCACCTTTGATTTGGACCATTTATGATGTTTTTATGTTAATGAATTTGGTCTTCATTATGATGTTTGTGCAAAGCTTCAGGGGGAGCTCTTTATCGTTATTATATCTCCGTTTTATTTGCATAGTTGGTTATGGGGTTTTCCGATTATGCACCTCTCCTCCCTTGATCTTTTTCCTAAATTGTTACATCTTTTTGGCGTATGACAAAAAGGGGGAGAGATATTATACACTTGTCTTGATATTGTTGCGCCTAAATTTTTCTAACTATGGTATATACTCTGATAAATGTTGAATACTCTAATACCATAGGCTTGGTGCTAAAATTAAATTGTCATAACATCTTGCACAAGCTGAATTTTTAGATAGGTGAAAAGTATCATATAGTGAGGGGGAGTTGCTTCTCCAAGTGGATCAAGCTCAACAAATGGATCAAGTGTTAATTATTTTTGTCATCACCAAAAAGGGGAGATTGTGAATTCAATGCTCCTAATTAGGTGGATTATGTTTTGATGATGACAAAATAATTAACAAATCATGCCTTGAAGATATTGCAACATCAACATCAACAAGAAGTCAAGAAAAGAAGACAAGTGCCCAATCATTCTCAATCAAATATTAATTGTAAATTTCTAATTTATGTTGAGAGTGGTTGAGAGTGGGTAGAAATAGTTAGTCTCTTCTAGGAATAATTTTTTATATGTTTATTAAGTTGAGATTGACCAAAAATTAATACTTGAGAGGAAAAATAAAATTGAAAAATAATTTTTCCCATATCTGATCAAAATACTCGAGTATTTTGATAAAGACTCGAGTATATACTCGAGTATTTATAGAAAAACTCGAGTGTTTGTGCCAGGTCAGCAAATATGACCGTTAGTCTTGTTCGTGCACCAATTCACTCGTGACCGACCAAAAAGACTCGATTATTTACCAAAAGACTCGAGTATTTTTGTCCAGTCAGCAAAAATGAACGTTGGAGAGACTCAAAAACTAATTGAGGACATTTGAGTCTCATCCAACCCCAAGAGAGAATTCTGAACTTCATTGTAAAATTGCTCTTTGAATTTGTGCAAGAAAAAAAACAAGACAACAAGATCATAGTGTGTTCAAGCTTTTATAATTTCCTCTTATCAAGTGTTAATTCCCAAAAGGCTCAACTTCTCACTCATATTGTCATTTTATTTCAAGTTGAGTTTTAGGCCTCAATTCATACATTGAGCTGTGCTTATTTGTGCTAATCCATTGTGAGATTAGTAATACACATACAAAAAGCTTGATTATTCAAAGTCTTGGATTGTTCCCAAGCAAACCCTAAGTGGTTTAGGGTGTTGGAAGTCTTGAGAGGTTCTCAAGCACAAGACTAGGAGGTTCCTAGCCCGGTGGAGTTTCTTGAAGGGAGTTCAAGGAAGCTTTGTGAAGAGTTCTTCAATCACCGGAATCAAATTGGGGTAGAAATCAAGAGTTTGGTACACTCTTGAAAGGGTTAGGTTGAGTGAGGCCATTCTCAAGCAATCCTTTGTAATTTCTAACAATTTGATTATTAGTAGAAACTCCTAAGTGATTAGGAGGACTGGATGTAGCTCATTGTTGGAGTGAACCAGGATAAAATTGCTTGAGTGTTGGTTTATTGCTTTTAATCTACTTTCTAGCTCAATAGACTTAAGTCATTTCAATCAATTAGGATTTATACAATTAGGTAGCAAGTTCAAGGAATCTTTGTGTTTAAAAGTTATTTAGATTGCTTGCTATTCTGTTGGATAAGTTCCTGTTTATTATTGAATTGATTTGAGTTAAATTGCTGAATTTTCGTTTCTGGTTTTTCTGCTATCTGATAGGAAAAACTCGAGTATTTCAGAAAAGACTCGAGTTGTTCATCACTGAAAAACTCGAGTATTTCACAAAAGACTCGAGTCTTTTGTGTCTGATTCCAGAAAATTCAGTCTTAGCTCCATTCTTCAATTATCAATCGAAATATTTGGTATTAGTGCTTCAAATACTATTCACCCCCCCTCTAGTATTTGCTTAGCCCGCTTGTTGGTTTCCAAAAAGTGGTATCAGAGCTCGGTCGAAAGATCGAGTGTAACAACTTTTTCGAAAAAGATCCTTTTGGAAACTTAATGGGCTCTAGCAATAACTTTGGTGGAGAAGGAGCTTCAATAAACCGTCCTCCACTATTTAATGGTAAAGGATATGTTTATTGGAAAACTCGCATGAAAGTTTTTATTGAAGCAATTGATATGGATATTTGGGATGCAATTGAAAATGGTCCTTTCATTCCCAAAAAGAAAATAAATGATGAAATTGTTGAAATTCCAAGGAGTAGTTGGAATGATGATGAAAAGAGAAAAGTCTCATTTGATTTAAAAGCTAAAAACATCATCTTTTCGGCTCTATCCCATGATGAATTTTATAGAGTTTCCCAATGTAAATCGACAAAAGAAATGTGGGATACTTTGCAAGTCACACATGAGGGAACAAGTGAGGTTAGAGATGCAAGATTGAATTCTCTAACTCACGAATATGAATTGTTCCACATGTTGCCAAATGAAACCATTAGTGACTTGCAAAAGCGATTCTCTCACATTGTTAATCATTTGATTTCCTTGGGAAAAGTATTTTGCAATGGTGAAACTACTAACAAAATTCTAAGATGTCTTGATAGGAGTTGGCAACCCAAGGTAACCGCCATCAAGGAATCAAGAGACATAAATAGCATGGACTTAGCCACTTTGTTTGGCAAACTCCAAGAGCATGAGATGGAGCTTACAAGACTTGGGATGCATGAGGAATCGGACAAAAATAAAAAGAGCATAGCACTCAAAGCTTCAACCAAAGCTACAAAAGAAGTTGAAGAATGCTCTACAAGTGGAGATTCCGATGGTGAACCAAATCAAGAAGAGTTTGGGATGTTTGTGAAAAGATTCAACAAATTCTTCAAAGGGAAGAAAGGTGGATCTTCATCCAATTTCAAGAGAACCAAAGACTCCAAACAAAGAGAAAAGAGTACCAATGATGGAGTTAAGTGTCATGAATGTGGTGGGGTTGGTCACATAAGAATGGAATGTGCCACATTCTTGAAGAAGAATGACAAGAAGACCCAAGAGACCAAAGGGAAGCGTGCATACATTGTTTGGGATGCACTGGAGAAGAGCAATGAATCGTCTTCAAGTAGCTCCGGTGATGAAAATGCAAACCTTTGTCTCATGGCCAAGAACAATCATGAGTCCTCATCAAGAGCTAATCATGGCATGAGTGAAAGTGATGATGAGGTAACCTCTAGCTCTTCTTGTTCATCTTCAAACTCCATTTCATATGATGATTTGCAAGAAGCCTACAATGAAATGTTAATTCAATTTAAAAGGCTTGCTAAAATTAATAAGGAAAAAGGAAAGAAAATTTTGGAGTTTCAACATGAAATTGATGAATTGCAAAAATCTATAAATGAGTTGAAACTTCAAAATGAATCCTTGGAACTTATTAATTCTAGTCATCAAAGTGATTGTGCAAATCATGAGGAAATTATCACTTCATGTGAGAGATGTGATGAACTTGAAAAAGAAGTGAAAGAGTTGAAAAACAAACTCACAATCTCACATAGTGATAGAAACCTCAACCGGTTGTTGAACTCTCAAAGACATAATCACAACAAAACCGGTTTAGGATATGTTCATAAAAAGGACAAAAAGTACAAGGTGGTTGGAACATTTTCTAAGAAAAACTCATCAAAGAGACCAACTTGTACTTATTGTGGAAAAGTTGGACATATCAACATTGAGTGCCATATTAAGAAGTTTGAAATGAATAAGGGCACTTATATGTGGATTAAGAAGGGAGAAAGTCCCAACACTAACCCTAAGGGACCCAACATTGTTTGGGTACCCAAAGTGAACAAGTGATTTCATTTTGTAGGTGTGTCTTCGAACGGGAAAACAATTGTGGTATCTTGATAGTGGATGTTCGAAGCACATGACGGGAGATAAGCGGCACTTCATTGAGCTTACTCCAAAGGAAAAGGGTTATGTCACTTATGGGGACAACAACAAAGGCAAAATCCTTGGTATTGGTAAAATCGGAAACTCTTCAAACTTGATTATTGATAATGTGCTCTATGTTCAAGGATTAGAACATAATCTCTTGAGCATAAGCCAATTATGTGATATTGGCAATCATGTAGTTTTTACCTCTACCCATTGCCTCATTAAAAGTGACAAAGATGAATTAATCAAATTTGTTGGTAGAAGGTCAAATAATACTTACTTAGTTGATTTGAACAAAGTCACTTCTTTGGTCTCTACTTGTTTAGTGAGCAAAGAAAATGACACTTGGTTATGGCATCGTAGGACCGCTCATATAAATGTAAACCAATTGAAGAAAATTCAATCTAAAGATCTAGTAGTTGGTTTACCAAAGCTAAATTTCTCTATTGAAGGTGTTTGTTCCCCTTGCAAGAAATGTAAACAAACTAAAAACACCTTTGGATCAAAAATGGTTATGTCCACATCAAGGCCATTAGAAATGCTTCATATGGACTTGTTTGGACCATCACAAATAAAAAGCTTTGGTGGCAACTATTATGCATTGGTGATTGTTGATGACTTCTCTAGGTTTACTTGGACTTTATTTTTAACTACTAAGAGTGAGACCTACAAATCTTTTAAACATCATGTCAAACTTTTGCAAAACCAAGTAAATCAAAAAGTAATTATTATTCGTACCGATCATGGTGGTGAATTCGAAAACCACAAATTTGATAGATTTTGTGCAAAAAATGGTATTGAGCATCAATTCTCCGCACCAAGGACTCCGGAACAAAACGGAGTGGTAGAGCGGAAAAATAGGGTGCTAGAGGAACTTGCTAGAACCATGTTAAATGATTCTCAAGTACCTCAATATTTTTGGGCCGATGCCGTCAATACGGCTTGTTATGTTTTATATCGTATTTTGATAAGGCCCTCTTTGGATAAAACCCCCTATGAACTTTACAAGGGAAGAAAGCCAAATATATCTCATTTTCATGTCTTCGGATGCCAAGTTTTTGTTTTAAATAATGGAAAAGAACACATTGGCAAGTTTGATTCCAAATCCGATGAAAGCATATTTTTAGGCTATTCTTCTCATAGTAAAGCTTATAGAATTTTCAATAAAAGAACTTTAACTATTGAGGAATCAATTCATGTGGTTTTTAATGAGTCTTCAAAAGAAGATAGTGTTTTATGTGATGCTAGTGAAGATGGCATTGTCTTTTCAAAAGAAGAAAAAGAGAGAGAGAATTCAAAAGTTGATGAAGGAGAAGTAAGGGAAGAACTTCCTCCAACTTGGAAATCGGTCAAGGCTCATCCTATAGACAAAGTCATAGAAGATATGTCAAAGGGAGTACTTACTCGTAGGTCTATTCAAAACATTTGCCACTATGCCTCATTTGTTTCTCAATTTGAACCCGATTCAATTAAAAAGGCCATTGAGGATGATCATTGGGTTCTTGCTATGCAAGAAGAATTAAACCAATTTGAAAGAAATGAAGTTTGGGATCTAGTCCCTAAACCCGATGATCATACCATAATTGGTACTAAATGGATTTATAGAAACAAACTTGATGAATCCGGGTTGATTATAAGAAACAAAGCTAGACTAGTAGCTCAAGGGTACAACCAAGAGGAAGGTATCGATTATGATGAGACCTTTGCTCCGGTTGCACGTCTTGAAGCAATCCGAATTTTACTTGCTTATGCTTCAATCATGAAATTCACTTTATATCAAATGGATGTTAAAAGTGCTTTCTTGAATGGGTTTATAAATGAAGAAGTGTATGTCAAACAACCCCCCGGTTTTGAAAATAGTGAATTTCCAAACCATGTTTATAAATTGAAAAAGGCACTCTATGGATTGAAACAAGCTCCTAGAGCTTGGTATGATCGATTGAGTTCCTTTCTATTAGAAAACAAGTTTCAAAGAGGGAAGGTTGATAATACATTATTTATTTATAAAACCAAGGATGACATTTTGTTAGTACAAATCTATGTTGATGATATCATTTTCGGTGCTACTAACGTGTCTCTTTGTAGAAAGTTTTCAAATTTGATGAAGAAGGAATTTGAAATGTCAATGATGGGAGAACTCAAGTTCTTCCTAGGCTTACAAATAAAGCAAGTCAAGGAGGGGATATTTGTGCATCAAGGGAAATATTGCAAAGAGCTCCTTGAAAAATTCGGATTGGACAAGTGCAAGGAAGCCTACACTCCAATGAGCACATCATGCTACCTAGACAAGGATGAACAAGGTACACCGGTTGATGTTAGTAAGTATAGGGGTATGATAGGTAGTCTCCTATATCTCACTGCATCTAGACCGGATATTATGTTTAGTGTATGCATGTGTGCTAGATTTCAAGCTAATCCTAAAGAATCTCACCTATCCGCAGTTAAACATATATTTAAGTATCTAAAAGGAACAATTAACACTGGTTTATGGTATCCTGCTGATGCCAATCTTAGTGTAGTTGGTTACTCGGATTCCGACTTTGCCGGATGCAAGCTTGATCGCAAAAGCACCAGTGGTACTTGCCATTTCTTGGGAAGTTCATTGGTGTCATGGTTTTCTAAAAAGCAAGCTTGTGTCGCTCTTTCTACCGCCGAAGCGGAATATATAGCAACCGGTAGTTGTTGTGCTCAACTGTTATGGATGAAACAACAATTATCGGATTTTGGTTTGAAACTTGAAAATATTCCGATTAGATGCGATAACACGAGTGCAATCAATTTGACTAAGAATCCGGTGTATCACTCAAGAACTAAACACATTGAAATAAGACATCACTTTTTAAGATATCATGTACAAAAGGGTGATTGCACAATTGAATTTGTTAGTACCACAAATCAATTAGCCGACATTTTTACAAAACCTCTACCAAGGGACACCTTTTATCATATTAGGAGAGAACTTGGTATTTTAGATGAAGCTAATATAGGCTAATTGCATTGTGTGTCATTTTTTGAAAAAAAAATCACCATATTAGTCTTACTCTAATGTGTTATTGATTCTTAGTTAAATTGTCCTTGATGATATTTGAAATTGTATGTGTTAATTGTGTGTGATTTTGTACTGTATTCCAAGTTGGTAGTGAAGCATTTGTGTTTGATTTGTGTTTGGTCTTTCAAAACTGTGTTTTTACTTTCTGTTCTGTCAAAATACTCGAGTTTTTCCAAAAAAACTCGAGTATATTAATTCAAAATTAAATCAGTTTTAAATTGAAAAAGTTTTTAATCAGGGTCTGATAAAAATACTCGAGTGTTTTTCAAAACACTCGAGTCTTTCGAAAACCCCAATTTTTTGAACTTTCAGACCAAACTCGAGTATTTTCCAAAAACTCGAGTATTTTGCGTTTTCCTGAAATTTGAACTTTCGGACCAAACTCGAGTTTTTCAATTTTTACTCGAGTTTTCTGGGGAAATCTGGGCTGAGTCACGATCGACTCGAGTATATTTTCAAAAACTCGAGTATATCCTAAAGAACAACTCGAGTATTTATGAATATACTCGAGTATTTTGAACTGTTTATATATACTCTCAGACTCGAGTTTTTGCGACCCTCTTCTCTCTCGGTTTTCTCATATCTCTCTCCTCAAAACTCAGATTTTCCTCAAAGTTTTGTCAAATCTTACTAGTTTTTCATCCTCTAAACTCTTCTCTCGGTTTTATTCTCCTCCAGATGCTCCAGCTCCTTCGATGTTTTGATGATGTTGACCTTTGGATTTTATCTTAGTTTTCATTCTGTTTTTATCATGTTGGTCTTTGTTACATTTTCTGTATTTTGAGAACTTGGTGTTTTGAGACTTTGGGTTTATTATTGCACCTTTGATTTGGACCTTTTATGATGTTTTTATGTTAATGAATTTGGTCTTCATTATGATGTTTGTGCAAAGCTTCAGGGGGGAGCTCTTTATCGTTATTATATCTCCGTTTTATTTGCATAGTTGGTTATGGGGTTTTCCGATTATGCACCTCTCCTCCCTTGATCTTTTTCCTAAATTGTTACATCTTTTTGGCGTATGACAAAAAGGGGGAGAGATATTATACACTTGTCTTGATATTGTTGCGCCTAAATTTTTCTAACTATGGTATATACTCTAATAAATGTTGAATACTCTAATACCATAGGCTTGGTGCTAAAATTAAATTGTCATAACATCTTGCACAAGCTGAATTTTTAGATAGGTGAAAAGTATCATATAGTGAGGGGGAGTTGCTTCTCCAAGTGGATCAAGCTCAACAAATGGATCAAGTGTTAATTATTTTTGTCATCACCAAAAAGGGGGAGATTGTGAATTCAATGCTCCTAATTAGGTGGATTATGTTTTGATGATGACAAAATAATTAACAAATCATGCCTTGAAGATATTGCAACATCAACATCAACAAGAAGTCAAGAAAAGAAGACAAGTGCCCAATCATTCTCAATCAAATATTGATTGTAAATTTCTAATTTATGTTGAGAGTGGTTGAGAGTGGGTAGAAATAGTTAGTCTCTTCTAGGAATAATTTTTTATATGTTTATTAAGTTGAGATTGACCAAAAATTAATACTTGAGAGGAAAAATAAAATTGAAAAATAATTTTTCCCATATCTGATCAAAATACTCGAGTATTTTGATAAAGACTCGAGTATATACTCGAGTATTTATAGAAAAACTCGAGTGTTTGTGCCAGGTCAGCAAATATGACCGTTAGTCTTGTTCGTGCACCAATTCACTCGTGACCGACCAAAAAGACTCGAGTATTTACCAAAAGACTCGAGTATTTTTGTCCAGTCAACAAAAATGAACGTTGGAGAGACTCAAAAACTAATTGAGGACATTTGAGTCTCATCCAACCCCAAGAGAGAATTCTGAACTTCATTGTAAAATTGCTCTTTGAATTTGTGCAAGAAAAAAAACAAGACAACAAGATCATAGTGTGTTCAAGCTTTTATAATTTCCTCTTATCAAGTGTTAATTCCCAAAAGGCTCAACTTCTCACTCATATTGTCATTTTATTCCAAGTTGAGTTTTAGGCCTCAATTCATACATTGAGCTGTGCTTATTTGTGCTAATCCATTGTGAGATTAGTAATACACATACAAAAAGCTTGATTATTCAAAGTCTTGGATTGTTTCCAAGCAAACCCTAAGTGGCTTAGGGTGTTGGAAGTCTTGAGAGGTTCTCAAGCACAAGACTAGGAGGTTCCTAGCCCGGTGGAGTTTCTTGAAGGGAGTTCAAGGAAGCTTTGTGAAGAGTTCTTCAATCACCGGAATCAAATTGGGGTAGAAATCAAGAGTTTGGTACACTCTTGAAAGGGTTAGGTTGAGTGAGGCCATTCTCAAGCAATCCTTTGTAATTTCTAACAATTTGATTATTAGTAGAGACTCCTAAGTGATTAGGAGGACTGGATGTAGCTCATTGTTGGAGTGAACCAGGATAAAATTGCTTGAGTGTTGATTTATTGCTTTTAATCTACTTTCTAGCTCAATAGACTTAAGTCATTTCAATCAATTAGGATTTATACAATTAGGTAGCAAGTTCAAGGAATCTTTGTGTTTAAAAGTTATTTAGATTGCTTGCTATTCTGTTGGATAAGTTCCTGTTTATTATTGAATTGATTTGAGTTAAATTGCTGAATTTTCGTTTCTGGTTTTTCTGCTATCTGATAGGAAAAACTCGAGTATTTCAGAAAAGACTCGAGTTGTTCATCCCTGAAAAACTCGAGTATTTCACAAAAGACTCGAGTCTTTTGTGTCTGATTCCAGAAAATTCAGTCTTAGCTCCATTCTTCAATTATCAATCGAAATATTTGGTATTAGTGCTTCAAATACTATTCACCCCCCTCTAGTATTTGCTTAGCCCGCTTGTTGGTTTCCAACAGTTCTTGGCCTAACGGGCAGTTTATTCCTTGGAGCTTGAGGTTCAGTCAATGTAGGTTGGGATGACAAATATCCATCCAATAGAGGTTGAGATTGAGAAGTGTCTATAATTTCAGCTTGAGGAGCAGTTCCATGTGTGGTAGCAACTCCTGAAACACCAGCATTAGTTGAAGCAGCAGTTCCATGTGTTGCAGCACCTCCCTCATCAGCCTTTGCTCCCTCAGGTCCCTTTCCTGCTTTTGCTGCTTCAGCTGCCTCAGCTGCCTCTTCATCTTGCTTTTGTTTCTTGTATATTGGGCAGCCCTTTTTGTTATGATTTTTACCCCCACAGCATGAGCACGTGAACTCTGTTAACTTTCTCTTTAATTTTTTGGGGTTCACAACCTCCTCCTTTCCATTCTTTGTTATATTGCCAGTCTTTCTTCTTCGTTTTTTGGGCCTACCAGGTGCCCTCTTAATTGGTGGTGGAACCGGTGCAAGGTTTCCAGACTCATCCCAATATATCTCCCCTCTCACTGGTTGGATATGATGCTCATAAGTTGCCCTATAGCATCTCATAGTGAGCCAAGCATGGCAGTAATCTTCAGGCCTTTCACCCTTATGTGCTATTGCAGCCACAACATGCATACAGGGAAGTCCTGTAGATTAAACATGAATCAATCAAATTAGTCCTTCACATTAACTCACTTAATTCAGAAACATCCCTAACTTAATACAAATTTAATACAATTACATCCCAAAGTTAATGTACCTGTCAGGTCCCAGAACCTGCATGTGCAAGTTTGTTTGGCCAAGTCAACAGAAACTTTAGCTTTGCCACATTGTACCTCATATGTTAAACCAGGATTATCACCTACATAAAAAGAAATGAATTAAATATTTACTCTTTTCAAATGCAGCAGTAACAATAAATCAAATGCAGCAACAGTAATAAAAAGAAATCAATATTCACTTAATTCAATACTTTACCTGCCCAAATTGGCCTCCATTTGTTGCTTTCTATTTTCTTTTTGTCCAATCTACTTTGTTGCAAAGGAGCTAGAAATCCAGTGTACCCAGAGAACTTTTTCTTGTTGTTAACTATGTTTTGCATAATGTAGCATCTCACCTCCTCTAACATGTTCAATATAGTGTTGCCCCTAGCACTAACAATCTTGGAGTTGAAAACCTCACAAGCATTGTTGCATATGTTGTCTATCTTTGGGTAATCACTAAATTCAGCCTTGGTCCATGACGTGGTTGGGTTTAATTTCCTCCACTTCTCAAGATAAGCCCATGCCTTATGATCTTTTGCTTTAACCTTTGCCATGTTGTCCTTGAACTGTGCCTTTGTTGTGGATCTTTCACATTCCCATAACATGCCCTTTATATCTTTGTCCTTCCATATCTTGGAGAAGTTCTGCCAGAGATGCCAAGCACATAACCTGTGATGGACACCAGGCATCACCTCTTGCAGTGCTGGAATAAGGCCCTGAAATAAAGATAAATCAATCAAGTTCGTCCTTAACATTCACACATTTAATTCACATACATCCCTAACTTTATATAAATTTAGTTCAATTACATCCTACGATATGGAACAAGTCTTTACCTTTTGCATGTCTGATATAAAGTTCCACCCATGCTCCTTGTAGTAGCCCAAGTCAAGGTGCAACAACTCTAAGAACCATTTCCAGTTATCCTTGTTTTCCACATCCACAACTCCATATGCAATTGGATATATGTGATTATTTGCATCTTGTCCCACAGCAGACAATAATTGTCCTCCATAATACCCCTTCAAGAAGGCACCATCCAAACCAATTAATGGTTTACAACCAGCCTTGAAACCATTCTTACATCCAGCAAAGCAAATGTATAACCTATGGAACTGTGGATTTCCTTCAGGCATAGGAATTGTCTCCATTTTCACTGTAGATCCAGGATTAGTATTGATTAGCTCATGGCAATAATCCCAAAGCTTGCCATATTGCTCTCTTTCATTCCCTTCTACCTCTGCTCTTGCCTTTACAGTTGCCCTATACACCTTACTATTATCTAAAACTACACCATACTTCCTCTTAAAATACTCCACAGCTTCCCTATGTTTCAGATTTGGTTGCTGTAAAAGCTTCTTAATCAACTTTTTTGAAACCCACTCTCTGTCAGCCTGTCCAACCTTGAATTCTCTGTAGCACGTGTGTGTAGATTCAAATGTCTTCACTAAAAATGAGTTACTGACATTGCTCCATCCACAGTATATCTCCCAGTTGCATAACTCATGCTTGCACTTGGCCCGTGCCCTTACTTTATCATTTTTGACCCAATAAAAGTCTCTTCCCAGATGAATATTGTAATCCTTCACTGCATTTTTAAATGTTTCCAAGGTAGCAAACTCCATCCCAACTTCAATACTGATATTGCCAAAGGAAGCCTGCTGAAATTGTGGGTAAATGGCCTTTGAATCAGCATCATCATCACTGTTTGATGGTGATCTCAACTCCTCAGATTTCCATCCTTCTTCAACCCTATCTTCATTGTGAAATTTTAGATAGTGCTCCCTATGACCAATAGGATGCAACCCCTCACTGTCCTCATCACTGCTTTCATCCATCAGTTGGGCAGCATTTATGACATAAGTCTCATCTTCACTATCACTTCCACTGGTCCAATCACTTTCACTGTCTTCAATATCATGCAGCACTTCCTTTCCCTTAGCCTGAGTGTTTCCCTGCTCTGTAAACCCTTGGCCTATAACAGTGTTTCCCTGCTCCACAGCCTTAGCCTTGTTTCTTGTCATTGGAGCCTCTGTACCCTTGCCCTTTTCCTTTGCCAAAGGCAGCTCCACAACCTTGGCCTTACCCTTCTTCTTTGCCATTGCATCCTCCTCACCCTTGCTCTTCTCCTTCTCCAAACACTGCTCTACGACCTTGGCCTTGCCCTTACCCTTGTTCTTTGACATTGCAGTCTCTCTGCCCTTTTCCTCATCAATTACCAAATTCTGCTCTATTGCCTTCTTAGCTTGGAGTCTGGTTACTCTCCGATTCAACTCCATTGCAGCTTCCATCAACTGTTGTTGAAGTTCAACTTTCCTCTTCTGCTCCTCATAGTTCTTCTTATGTGCTGCCTCTTCAATTGTTTCTGCTGTCCTTGTTTTTGTTTGAGCTTCAAGCATCTTCTTCTTTAAGTCATCCTCAGCCTTCTTCTTCTTAGCTTCTGCAAATGCTTTCTTCTTAGCTTCTTCTTTGTTTTTTGTCTCAACAGCCAACTGAGCTTCTAGTGCTTCCTTCTTTCTTGCTTCAGCAAGCTTCTTTTTCTTCAAAGCTTCCATCCTCTTTTCTTCCACTTTCTTCTTCAGTATTGGATCATTTATTTTCTTGCTTCTTGCTTCCCCTTCTTTCTGGCTCTCACCTTCAAGTACTCCACTAACAACTCTCCTTATGACTTCATCACACTTAGCCATGTCTACACCTTCACCCTCATCTTCCCTGCCAACCAATACATCAGTGTTGTCAGCAGGTGTGTGCTCATAAAATATGTGGCACACACGTCCAGCAATTTTACTAGCCTGCACCATTTGCAGAAGGTCTTTATCAGTGTCTAATGCCCTCAATCCCTTGGTCATAGACTTTTTTGGAACTAACCACAATACTGTAGACACTGACTTGTACCCTAACTCTTTGTAGTAATCCCTGCAAGCCAAAACATCCAACTCATCTTCATCAATCCCACCCCACTCTGACAACTTTCCATTGTTATATGTTGTATTCCCATCCCTGTCCTTGTAAAAAGTACCCCCATGGTGAAACTTCAAGTAAATCATCCTATACATGAAAAATACAAACAAATCAGTGACTCTATACTGGGTCCCACAAAGCCCACTAACAGTATACAACAACAATAATTAATAGGGACAACAGATACACGACATGGACCACATACAGAATAAAGAAGGTAACCAAAACAAGGAAATCATTTAAATTACTCCATGGACCACAATGACATAATCAGATAATAAAGTAATAACCCAAAATCTGACATTTATGAAATAAACAAAAAAAAGATGAAAAAAAACCATTTTAAGTAACACGCATAACCTGCACGAAACCCTAATCACATATATTGGGAACAATAATGCATATTTTCACATATTCATTCAAGGTTAGGGTTTCTCTTACCTTTTGAAGCTTCCTTGCTGATGAAACGATGGAGATTGCACTAATAATGTTCACTTCCCTGAGATTTGCTTCAATGTTTCTGAACTTGGGGTTTGGTTTCGTTCATTGTGAGTGATTGAAAGAAAGAAGGTTTCGTTTGGTTTTCTCTTCTGGGTTTGCTTTGAAGATATGTGAAGGGTTAGAGGGAAAAAGGGTGTTTTGTTTGGCGCCAAGCGAATGGGCCAGCGTGGAAAATTTTTTTTTACAAGTGGCCAAAACGACGTCGTTTTGGGCACAGTTATTGTCCACGTGTGCATTCCGTGACAGGAGATTGACGACACCAAACGTCAGGGACGAAATTGATCGACGGATTGCAATCTCAGGGACTAAATTGATGTTTCCATAAAGTCAGAGACTAAATTGATCGATGGCTGCAAAGTCAGGGACCAATCTGCCTAATTAGTCTTAAAAGCTAAGTTTTTTTTACTCCTTGTTATTTCTACAATTTCATTAAAGATTAACTCGTCTAAGCTCCTAAATTACTAAATTCTAAATATTTCTCTTTATGCTTAAAACATAATCCCGTTGGTTGATAACTATCCTGGAGGTGTCCTACTGGAATTCTATTCAGTGGTTGATTATTCCCTACAGGAGTCCCAACGGAAGTGCTTACACCCATTTGGTGGATATTATCTCTAATGTCCCAGTGAAAATTTTATTCACTTGGTTGATATTTTCTAAGGGAGTCCCAATGGGGTCGTTGCAATAAATATCCACCAATAGGAGGCTGGGCCCCGACGGATTATTAAATAAATGATTATACTCTATTTATAAAACCATCACAAAGTGGCTGATGGATTTTTCTATGAAAACAACAGCACCAGTTTAAAGAAAAATTAAAGGAAATGAGATGGAAGAATAAAATGTGAAACATGGACTATGTCCTAAATGAGAATGAGATGAATGATGATGATGAACGAAAAGATAAGGATTGGTAACAGATTTTGTTTGCATTCATGAATTTGTTTTGCTCCAGCTTGTTGAGATGTTTTGCGCTATCTGTCATCAGAGTCGAGCTTACCACCGCTGTCTGTCGGAGGAGGCTCAGGATGACTCATTTTTCTCCAAGCTGTGATTCCCCGGGATATTGTTGAGATTAGCATGCATCATGCCATTGATAATAAGACTAATTACTTGAGTAAAAAAGGGGGGGGGGGGTTTGACATATGTTTATGCATTAATGAATCTGTTACTACTTGTGCTTGCCGTTTTTAGCCTCTGTTATTTATCATTCGTTTTAACGTGATTAGCTATGACTTATTACTCCCTACTTGCCCTTGTAGGTAATGGAGCTTCCGTCTTCCAAGGGGGAGAATGATGCTGGCAAGGGATGCGATAATTCCCTTACCAATGGTGGAGTTTTGAGAACCATGCTCTGGGTTACGAGTAGTATATTAAGTAGCTCAGAGTCTATGTTGGCTGCCTTATAGTTTGAACTTTTTTTATAAGTTGTAAAATTCTCTATGTTTTGTTATGAAACAATATGATATATGCAAGTTGCTTCCGCTTTTGAAATGAACCAAGTTATAAACCTATTTCAGCGAAAAAAAAAATTTCCTCTATTTTATTTATAAGTAATTAAGAGTTAGAAAGTTGGGTCGTTACAATAGCTCTTCATGGTAAGGTGCATGATTAAAAGTTTTATTGAATTTTCAAATGAAACTAATTGTTCCTCCAAGTGTTTTACTAGTATGGGATCTTCTTTTTAAATTTTAAATCCCCATACTTAGTGATTGTTCAAAACAAGGATTTTAAAAGATGTATATGTTCGTGGTTAGGTGTCTGTTGGGGAATTCGGGGTTTTTATATAGAGTGTAAACTAAGTTTTTGGGTTTAGGATATTTGTTTGAATTGAAAGATTTGATATAAGCACCCTATGGTTGACTCATCGTTTTATGTAACATTTCAAGCCCATTTGGAGCAAGTTAATGTTTTAATTAAAATAAATTTAACGAGCTCTAATCGGTTTGACAATATTACGCAACCTTGGGCTAAGCTTAGGTGTTGTCCCATTAAATTTTGAGGCCAATCGGAGTTTGTCTACTATTTTTAAGTGAAATTGACGTAGGTTCACCCCTGACCATTACAAAATTTTAACTAAGTGGTTGTAGGGTTAAAAACGAACCTAATGAACTCTGATCGACTTGAAAATTTACTATGATGTTCTTTTACGTTCAGGGACACTATTTTCAAATTTTTCAAAACATTGGGGAACTGAATTGATGAAAAGTGTTTTTGGTTGCAAACCATATGAGTCCTATTCCCCGAACCCTCTTTGACCCAATTTTCAAATATATGATGACTGTGTTTGTAGAGGTAAATTTTAGTCCTAAGTTAGACAAGGATTAGCTTAGAAGGAAGTAGGGTGGAGTCTTGTTGTGTTTGAAATGTATGCTGAAGTGGAATGTTGTGTATATTCAAATGATATCTATGTGATTTTTTTTTGGTTGTTGGATTGTTGAATGTGGTTGATTAGGGTCTAGGAATAGGATAAGTGGTAGGTTTTGGAGTTAGCATATAATCAACCATTTAGGGTAATAGTGTTTAAAGCGTTTTAGTACCGTGTTCAACCTTCGAAGTAGATTTTCGGAGGGAAGCTAGCTGACCTTAGAAATCTGTTAGAATCTTAGCCTAAAGGTTGACCCAAATTAAACCATAATCGGCACTCTTCAATGAGTGCAATGGTCTTGTGACGCATTCATGCTAAATGGTATGCCAATTCCAAGTGGGGGAGTAAAGCCAAAGGAAGTGAGTATCGTAATTAAGAACCCCTTGTTCGGGATGATTCTCCATTTAAGGATTTTGAACGGAATTTCGGGGACGAAATTCCAATAAGTGTGGGAGAATTGTAACATCCCGTTATTTCTAATATGTCTAGTAAAATAATTAAATGATTTAATATGATGTTTTCAAGATTTGAGTCTCGGAATAAAATTCTGATTTCATCATTATATTTGAAATATGTTTTCTAGTCAAAATAAGTATAAATTTGTTACGATACGTTTTCCAAAAATAAAGTAGTACTTTTATTTAGTTTAATTAACATTTTGACAGGGAGCTCAAGTGGCAAACCTTAGAGGCATTTTTATAAATAGTTTCTTTAGAAAAATATGTTTAACTTAATATTTTGAGCGTCCCTGTAAATTTTCATAGTGTTCGGAGACTGTTTTATTTTTAGCTTCTGGACTGGTTTAATATATTACTGGTTTAAGTTGTATATAATAATCTTCTACTCAGAATTTCAAATATTATATATTATCAAATTTAATATCAAGATTTGAAAAATATATCTACTTTTGAATTTTGATAATTTTTCTTACGCATAGCTATCCGGAGGGACCGGTAACTTTATTATTTTTCAATCAGTTTTGAGTAATTCAAAATACAATATTGTTTTACCTAAATGTATTTTATTTTTAGTATCATCCAACTTTTAATTATAATCCAAAATACCTATACACATTGACCCACAAATATATATAAATATATATTTTCCTAATACTACCCATTACCCTATATTATTACCTACTAACCTACCCCAAGACCCCAGCCGCCCAACCCAAAAGAAAAGAGTATAAAAAAAAGGAGAGTGTGGCCAGTAAGCCACCACGTGAAACCATAGGGAGCATCAGAGAGAGAAGGAGTAGATAAGAGAGAGAGAGAGAGTGAAACAATAAGAAAGAAAGAAAGAGTATCACGCAGAGAGAGAGAGAGAGAGAGGATCTGAGGCGAGGAAACAAAGAAAAACATATAGATTTTTCTACTTCCCGATTCAATAACTCAAGATCCAACCGTCCAATCTTAAATCCTTTTTAGGTATATAATCTCCTCAACTCCCTCTGTCCATCTATATAATTTATTTGACGATCCGTCAATACTTTTAGTATTCCTATATTTTCAAATAAAGAGATGTTTATGACAAAAGTGATATATTTTTATTGTACAATGATATATATTTATTGTTTTGACAAAAATGAGTTTATTTGATATATATATTCTAATGTTATAATTAGTTTTATCACATGTCCCTATTTAGATTCAACACGTTGTTTTTGACCATGACCCTGGAGCAAGTTGCGGATGTTAAACATGACTCTGTCGTTATTGCTGGGATTTCCAGGTAAGGGGAGTCTCTTTTCCACACCTTGAGTTAGGGATAGTTAGAGTTTATAATAGGACTTGGGTTTAATAGTTAAATTGGGTTGTGGGTGACAAATAAATACTTGATTAGAGTTGACTAGAGGTGATTGTTGAATATTTGGTTGATTTTGTTGTATTATTGGAAATGTCATGTTAAATCTTTTTGTATGTTATTAAAGTAGGAAGTGAAGAACCCTAGGGAGCTGACTTATTTTATTGCACTCTGAGACATACCTGAGTATGTCGACTGACTGGTTTGACTATTTATTGATTGTTGGTTATATATTCCTGTATAAGCTTAATGAATTTCTGGAATGAATTATGCTAACAATGTGATAAATGTATGTAATTGGAACTAAATGTTACATGAGTATGATTGTCAAAGTATTAACAATTGTGATTAAGTGTTAAGTGTGGATGTTTGCAATTTGTTGTGCGATAAGTGTTTAAATAGAAATATGTAATATTTATATTTGGTTGTTGGACATTAGTTTGTGAAAATAGCTAAATATTAACAAGGGATGTTATATGAATGCTTGAGACGTTAAGTGTGTGTTTTTGTAATTATTTTGGGTGTCCTGAATGTTTAATTATGATCGTGTGTGGTTTGGGTGAATGATGGAATCTTTGATTGGTTGATAAATGGGATCTCCTGCAGTGGAATTGATCCTTGGAAAACACCGACACATTAGGTGTACCTGCTAGGTGTTCCAATGACCTGTTAGGGCTAAATGACCTGTTAGGCGTCGGTGTGTCCAATGGATCAGTTCACTGCAGAATATAATAGAATGAATTTAAGAATAAAAGGGGAAAAGAAAATGATGTAACTTCAGTGCCCAGTACCGTACGGCTGGCTGGGGCTGGAGCTAAAGAAATGGAAAAAGGGAATGGCTGGGGCTGGGGCTGGAGCTAAATAAATGGAAAAAGGGAACTTCAGTACCCAGTACCGTACGGCTGGCTGGGTCTGGAGCTAAATAAATGGAAAAATGGAACTTCAGTGCCCAGTACCGTACGGCAGGCTGGGGCTGGAGCTAAATAAATCGAAAAAGGGAACTTCAGTGCCCAGTACCGTATGACTGGCTGGGGCTGGAGCTAACCTAATGGAAATGGAAATGAAAATGGAAAATGAAAAGTGATTGAAATCCTGGAAAATGAATGGGGTGAATTTTTTGATCTATGACTTGACTTGACTATTATTTTTGAGTTTTTATTATGAGCTGTATACTATCTTTGATTCACTGTGTTGTTAAAAGGTCTCACCCTTAGTGGTTATCATTTTAGGTACTTGTGCAAGAAGCTTGAAGATCAGAGTGCGCAGCGAACAAGTCAAAAGAGGGGAAATCCAGTTGAAGCTGTGTATATTATGAATGATTTCCCCCAATGTGTATTATAAACTCGTTTTATAAAAAAAAGAAATTTTCAATTCACTATTTTATTTTAAACTTAAGTTTGTTAATCTTTTAATTTTAAATCGGGGTGTTACAAAAATGAAATGTAAAGAGAATAGACATGGTGCAGATTGGTCATGAGACCCTGCGGCCCGAGCACAGGTTGGTCATGAGACCCTATGGCTCAATACAGGTTGGTCATAAGACCCTGTGGTTTAATAAAGAGAAATCGAGAGCAGGTTGGTCATACGACCCTGTGACTCAACACAGGTTAGTCATAAGACCCTGTGGTTCAATAAATGAGATAAAATAAAAGAAAGGAAATGAAAGGAAAGAAAAATAAGGGTAAGAAAAGTAAAGAAAATAAAAGAGAACAAAATAATGATAAAAAGAGAACAAAAGAAATAGTGAAATAAAACGAAAAGTGAGCTAAGAAGGAAAAGAGAGGTAAGAAATTGAGAAAAATTAATAATATGAGAATAAATAACGAAGAACTACGTGAATTGTTTAGAACAAATAAGCGCATAGTAATAGGGTAGTAAATGTGATAGATTAAGTCAAGAGATAGGGACTTAGTTCATTGCTGTACTTTTTAGAATTTATCTTTCTAAGTCCTGTGTAATGCTACCCTTCTTGCTAATTTTTTTTACAGTTACAGAAGCGGAGCTTACACCAGTTGCAGGCCGAGCAGAATTACACTCCACGTAGAGTTGTCAGGAGTGGACCATAATTTATGTCATGAACATCATTTTGGGAAATTAAAATTATGTAGTAATTACATGCCCTGGAACATGTACTAATCGGGCGTTAGGATTGATCTGACTGTAATACTGCTATGTTTTAAGTTTTTTAAATAATTCTGGTCTGACAGGTTTAACAGGAAATTTTGGGAAAGTCCGAAAAACAGAGGAAACTCTGCCGGATTTTCGTAAAGACTTTCATAAGTAATCAAGTTTTCAAAAGAATTTTTCAAGCACCAATTTTATTAAAACTAAAAATAAAAAATTTACTGATTAAAAGTGATGGTGTTACATTTATGGTATCAGAGCAACTTCCCTCGGCCTTTGGAGTGTGGACTCACATCTCCAGTAGTTACTCACCAAGCGAGTAACCAGTAGTCAGTGTCAAGTGTATTTGAACTTGAGTCATCCGCCATACTCTAGCCGTTATGTCATGTTGAATGGTTACTTCATATACATGCGTTTACATTTAGCTGATGATTATTTCAGTATGCATGAAATAACCTATTCTTTCCATAGGGCCTAGTCAGTATGTCGTGGTGGCGTGTTAATACGGATGCGGATCGTATGACCGACATTCTTGAGAATCTGGTTCAAACGAACCAGAACCAGGCCGAGAACATCGCAGCAGCCGCCGCAGCAGTAGTAGCGCTGAATCCTCAACCACCAGCCCCAGCCGAGATTGATAAATTGGTTGGCGCGATTTAGGAAGTGCGGGCCGCCATGGTTCGAAGGAGGTTACAATCCAGACGGGGCGCAAAGATGGATCCAAGAAATGGAAAAGATCCTCCGATCTCTGTGAGACCCGCAATTTTTCCCAATTTATTTTAATATTTTATTTTATTTAAGTTACAATTATTTTTAGAATAGTTTAATAATAATTGTCTTTGGTTGATTTATTTATATATATATATATATACAGTGATACTATATATATATATAATAATTATAAATTTAAGTGTGAGATTTTATTTCTGGATATTTAATAAATATTTTAATTATATTTTTACTAAGGTTTTGGTTGAAAAATGAATTTTGGGTTATAGAGATAGAACTTCAAAAATTCATATTTTTTTTAACCGTACGTCGAAAAATTACAAATGATATGTCAAAACGATCGTATCGAAATCTAGATTATGAAAATGTACAGCTTTGATTTTTATTTTATAGTTTTCGAAATTTTATCACTGCTACATTGTTAAACGAATTTTTGAGTTTTAAGTATAAATGTATGGTTTTAATGCATTAAATAACCTTTTGACTCAAGTATATTTTATTTTGAAAATGAAAATACATTTCTGAAGTTGTATATTGTGCTACCATTCAAATAAAGTGTATTTTCGTATTTTTCTTATTTTTAAATTATTTGAAAGCTTAGGAAGTGTATTTTTGAAGGAAATGATATTAGAACTTCAAAAATTCATAACTTTCAAACCGTAAGTCCAAAAATTATAAACTTTATATGAAAACGATCGTATTAAAATGTAGTATCTTAATATGTAAAAATAAAATTTTTATTTTAGTGTTTACAAAAAAAATACTGTACAGTAGGTAGAAAATCGAATTTTGATAGTTTTAATTAAGAAAAATTATTTTGGGGCATAAAATAATTTAATGGACTATAAAATATTTTTATTGGTATATTTAAATATTTATCTTAGTAATATTTGGCTGCACAGTCCATATTTCAGTATTTTCTTAATTGTTTTCTGATTTATTTGAAATGATAGTTTTATATGATTGGTTAATAGTGAAGGCACCTCCACAAGGAACCAATGAAAAAATTTCTCTCCTATTTTAATATATATGTGTCGTCCAAATATTAGTAGGAGGAGGGAAAAATAGTTCTGAAAATTTGTGAGAATAAACCAAGAATTAAAAGGTTTTAGGAATCAACAAAATTCCAATTAATGCAAAGTGTGTTCCAATGTGCATGAATTAATTTTGCTGACTCATGGTGAGTAAGGGGGGCCGAATTTCACCTCTGAAAATTGAGGAGAAATGCATCTTCAACACCTATAAATAGATGGCCTTAGTTCCCACATTTTTCACACACAATCCTTGATAGTTTTACAAGAGAAAAAAATAAAATTCTAAGAGAGGAATAGTGTGACGCTCTCTTTTTAACTTGAAAATAATTAATATTTCCAAATAATTGAATACTTGCTATCAAAATTAGGGCTAGAAAATTTTTCCTTTTTAATATTAGTACTTGCTCAATCAAAAACCTTTTTGGATATAAACTATTTCTTGAATTCGGCTTAGTAATAATTTAGTTTCGAAAGGACTCTCGAGATAACAATTCCTTAATTTTCGAAAACATTATTTGTAGTTATTATTAAAACATATCATTTGTCTCTCGAGTGGTTTTGAATAAGTAAAAACATAAATTTATCACCGAATCCCTTTTTAAATATAAATCAGAGTTCGCGGAAGTAAAAATAATACTTATGGGGCTCTGCTGAGGAAAATAAAACATCATATATATATATATATGTCATAAAATAATATGAAACCCCATGAGTACAGTAAGTAGCAAGTAACATCAGTCGAGATAGCAAGAGTTTATAAAATAATATACAACCCAACTATATGAAATAAAACCTCACTCTAAGACCTCTCAAAATATATACAATATATCACATAGTCTCAAAATAGAAGTCTCAGAGCAGGTCTTCAGTGTCCTCAGCAGCTCCTCAGATCCTCCCCAGCTCTATCCCTAGGATCTAGGATCCAAAACACCTATGTTATGCAGGCTCCTATGAACCAGCCGGTCCACCTCTAGCAGAAACAGTCGGCTCAACATGCACCTCCTCCTCGCTCTCATCCTCCACAGGGTCCTCCTCGACCTCGCCCGACTGAGTAGAGACCCCACCACTCGGTCTAGGATCTGCAGAAGCAGTCCTATCATAATCAGTCGGACCAGGAGAAGGAGTCTCCTCAGTGACAACTCTATGGGAAGAAGGATGGGAACGAGTGGCAGCTCTAAAACGAAAACTATGAAAACGACGCATAGGTCGTGTAACACCCCAATTTGGACTTAGAATTTTTATTAAAAATTTGCGCCATTTTTTTTTATAACATTATCAAAATCAATTCAGTTTAATTCTTTTACCAAAAGATTTTCATAAATACAATTTGATTCATTTAGTTTACAAAAAATGTTTTGGTACTTGCGTCATAAAATTCTATTTCCAAAAAGAGATGTTATCATCCAACACATTTCCAAAAACTCATTTTTCTAAATGTCATATTTAGTCGATGGTTAACTTGCGGAAAAATAGTTTAATTACTTTATGAACAAAAGAAATTTCTTTTATTTCATTTCAAATAATCATTTATTACAAAAGGGGTTACATTCGAGATAGAGTAATCATGTCCTACCCATCTAGTGATGGAATACAAAAATAAAAACTATACTAACTTAGACTACTAATCTTCATTGCTATCCTTCATCACAAGTATCTGAAAGATTTCTCGGCTTGGCGCTTTTGCATCCTCCTCATAAATATACTTCATCTCACGATCAGCAACCATCACTTGTAATGCTACATGATCTGACATCTGTGAACATTGTCCCCAATGTCCACAGGGAAAGGAAAGAAGAAAGAGAGTCAACGATCCGAACGAATGGTCGTCGACGGCATGGACTTACTCTAAGGGATCACATTAAGACACAAATATATGCAATAACTATAACATTTCCTCATTCACAGCTCATAATTACCACTTTATTCTTATAACTTATTATATCTTCCTCTTTCTTCGCATTAATATCTTTTCTTAAAGTTTCATACTCATAGTCTTTCCACTAGGTCTTTCCACAATACAACCGTCAATGATTTAGGGAGGGAAGTCATTGAGGTAAGGGAACAGTCAGCACACACGATACATCTCCTCTTCATCATCCAACCACAACCTAAGTCGGAAAGCAGATGGGATGCACAGGAATCCTAACCATGCTGACCTCGAAGCCAAAGGGTACGTACCAGCTGAAACCACGCAAGTTGGCCAGCAAAATAAAATCAATCATCAATTCATAAGTTCATCAAAAATAATCGATGGCTTCTAGTCCTATTCGGATTCCCTCTACACCATCCATGATTTGTTCAAGGGGGCGACAGCTCTATCCCTAGTTGTACATGTAGCCCTCGCTACGATCAACGACCAGCAGGTGCCCTTGATCACTGTAGCATCGTTCCACCTAGGGAAGCGCTCTTAGGCTTCTTGACGAATCACCATCATTGCCCTCCCCTATCGCAATCACCACTTGGCGAAATGCACGACCTCCAAGTATCCGGTATCTTTCCTCTCCACTACTTCGCTCTCAACGTAGTTAGAAAGGATTGGGTCCTAAAGTCTTTTAAATCTTTTTAAAGTCTTTTAGAAATCTTTTCTTAATCCTAAGTTTGGTCGACCCATTCTAAGCCGCACTTCTAACGGGTCTCGACCTCTAAGGGACCATAGCAAACACCTCCCTAAAGTACAGTGGATTCCACAAGACATGAGCCACGGCAAAGTCATTCACGTGGCCAATCGCTTAAGGGGATATAATAAAGTCATTGTGCCGTTCGCACCATCACTGTACACTAACAACGATCTTCAAATTTCACAAGATTCAAATAATCATTTTGCATAATTTATTTTCACAATCATACTTCCAGACATTTCAAGTCCTTTTCATAGGAACAACAATTGAATATACATCGAGCACACTTCCATAGGATAAATCCTTATCCCAAAATAATCCCAACATATTTGTTATCTCATCACTTATCATTTTATCATCTCCAAAATCATTAAAGCAATATCCAATATACGACTTCAGAATATACAACATGGTATAACAAATATTAACAGACATAATATTGAGGAATCGTATTTTTCGTAAGGACGGCGGAACACACACACATTTGCCGTCTTACTACTCAACCTATAGATTCCTAGTTCCGACCTTTGAGATGATACGGAACGTCCTAATGCTACCTCGGTGCCATTATGTCTTAGGAAGGTTGCTCTCTTACCTGAGATCCATGCTTACTCTGTTTTCAACCTTTGCGTTCACAGCTCCAGCAGCTCGTTCACTTTTAATTCCTTTTTTTTTTAAATGATGAACGACATACAATCAATATCACGCAAGTATCTTATACTATCTATTCGCTAATGTAAGGACTAAACCCAAAGTACCCAAGTACCTTAAAACAGAAATCCCTTTTTAAAACAGAAACCCGGCATTAGATAACTTAAAATAATTCCTTTTTGAAAAACATACTTTTAACAAATACCACTTTCTTAATAACCTTTGAAATCAAAAGACTTTGTATTAGAATATACAACACTTGAAAAGTAAATCATTCCTTCTCCACAATCAAGGCCTCTTAAACATTACTAAATAAAATCTTTAAAACCAATCATCAAGTCAAAATCACTTTTCAAAGACATACAACCATTATCAGCCACAGATTTATACAAATAAAACAACACTTTATTTAAACAAATAACATCAAATCATATTTTCACAGAATTACTTTTATAATTTCTTTTATACTCGATACACTTATATTAAGGGTCCTATAAAAATCCTCATACTAATTCATTCCAAAACAATTTTTATAGTTGATGCAACAATTCTAGAATTTTGGACAGCAGACCCTACAAGTCTTGAAAATCGCTTTTTCCACCACTGGTTTATCGGAAAGACATGCCACTTTTTCCTACAATTTCTTTACAGTTCTAGTATAAAAATATGATTAAATATACATTAAACAAAATAATTTTGCTTGCTGGATAGTCACCAAAATCTAGTTGCATCAATTCTAAAAATTGTTATAAACATGTTCTATCATTCATTTATAACCATATATAATTCTAAGATCTATACATATAATACAAAAAAAATTAGAACTTAATCAATTAAATCATTAGAGACTATTCATACTTTCATTAACTCATAATTCAATTCCAAATGCTTATATAACAACTACCATTCAAATAGTAACATAAGCCGCTTAAACAAATAACTTAAACTTAATGAAATCTTTTAATCATTTGGACAGCCAGAAACACATTTTAAAAAATCAATACAAACACTTAACACATCAATAATCATTCTAAAATATGAACTCATTCACTTATCAAGTCAAAACAAGTTCTAAAGTTGATGCAACTCAAACTAAGATTCTGGACAGTAACAAAATAAAGTTGCATCTCTTCACAGCTACCCAAAATTCATTCTTTTCAATTTCCTACTAAAAATTCACATACCAAATTCTTAAAATGAAATTAAGCTTAAAAAGTAATATTTTTCCCCACTTATTCAATTATGGGCAGCACTTAAATTATTTCAATTCACCTAAAATCTTCTAGACATACTACTAATGTCAATATAAAACAAATCTGGACAACCACTCAAACAATTGCACTTACTCACAATATTCATCCAATTAAAGTTCTGACATCTATTTTCAAAGAGCTAAAAACTATAACTCAAAAGTATCCATATCTTATAAAAATAGTTACATTTTCTAATTCATATAAAGTCTAGACAGCAACTTGATTTCCCAGGAAATTGATAATCTCATTCATTTAAAAACTTTCTTTTTACACTAAACACATATACACATAAGGACATAAAATATCATTTTAATTTCATATGTCTTTATGCCAATAAAATTTTCCAGGATATAAACAAATTCCCAAAATTATTAATCTTTTTAAAAATCATTCCTTCAATTGTTATTTCATGAAATCACTTCAAGAATTTAAAACACCACATTAGTACAGATAGACTTAGAAAAATTTCAACAATATACCTACCCTATATAAATAACAATTTCGGCCATATCATCAAAATAAAAACAATAATCAAAAATCATTTTTCACATAATCAATCATCTAAGCCTTATAATCAACTATTAACTATTGGAAACAAGAATAACTCATGCACATATCCTCCAACAATCATACAAATTTTATTTTTTTTTTGTTTTTCCATGAACCTCACGGTTCACACAGTGAGTAAAATAAATTTTTGCAAAATTTTCAAATCAAGTTTTGTTTATTCATCAGAGGGTTATTTCTCTTTAAAACTCAGGACTAAACCTCAAACAGTCATTACCACAAATCTCAAAAATCACTTAAATACTCAGATGATTGCAAATCAAATTTTCTATACCCTAATTTCCTTCTCAAAATTTGTCCATCATCAGGAAATAAAAAGGGTTGTTTCTTTAAACCACTTTATAAGTCCCTTTTTAATCCTTATTCATATGAACAGGAGCAAAATTCACAAATAGTTAAGAAAATTTAAAACTTACAGAATAGAAATAATTTTAAGAACATAATTTTAAAATACATATAACACACATTCATAACTCATACCTTTAGGCAAAATAATTTAGACCTTAAATAAATTAAAATAAGTACTTTTTGAGTAAAAATAGATTTTGGACAGTCACTAAACAAGTATCCTATATCATTATAACACTTACACACTCACATAGGCACACATACAATAATTAAACAAATATCTTATTATAAATTTCCATCCACTCCAAAAAACCAGATACAAATCAGTTTCTTCAATTAGAACAGGACTAATGTTTTAATACCACATGTACTCATTTATATATTCATCCAAGTAGAGAACACATACAACTTAGTTTATCATTATTATGATTACACTTATTATTATTATTAGGGCCATTAGGCCACTGCTCAACAAATTTTATTTAACACTATAACTACAATTGATTATATATACATCAAATACTATCCATTATACCTAATACCAAACAAATACTATATATATATATATATTACTATATATTACTATTAGTATATCTATATACACACATATATCAAAGGCCTCACAGCCAAAAACCTAGAAATAATAAAAATAAACTCAAACAAAACAATGATTTCTAAATGCAAACTATTACACTCAACACATTAAATCTTTTATTAATATAACAAAATTTTAAACAATTATTCACATATAAGAATTTAATTTTTCATTTTCTTACTTCACATAATTCGGTCATCCCTAAATAAAAAGGGGAAACCTTAGTTTCTTTAAACCTCATTTTGAGTCCCTTTCTATTCATTGTTCATATGACCAGTAACAACATAAAAATTCTATATCCAAAAATATTCAGAGATTTAAACTTGTGAATTACATAACCATAAAAGATCAGAATAACAAATACCTATTCACATAAAAGAATTAAATAAAATTTAAATACTTCTTCTTTTCCTCTCTAAATATTCGGCCATCTTAGGATAAAAAGGGGAGATTATTTCTCTTTAAACAATTTCTTTGTCCCTTTTAATTCCTTTTTCATTTGACCAACAAAACAAAGCTCATATAACATATTATAATTCATTTTTCCATTATAATATCTCAAGAAAGAGATTAGAGATTAACTTTTAGGAGATTCATAGTCATAGAAGATTGTTATTATTTTAGTATAAAGAACAAAACAATTAAAAGGCAAAGGATAAAAACTTGTTCAATTATACAAAATCCTCTATAATTCATATAGTATAAGAACTAAAATAAACCCAGAAATTAAATTATTCAAACTCATCAAAAACTTTTAGCCATCTTAAGAATTTAAAGAAAAGGGGAGATAAATCCCTTTAAACACCCTTTTTGTGTCCCTTTTCTCATTCTTAATTCATATGACTCAAGAACAATATCACTTATTCAAAAATAACTTTAAAATGAAAAGGAAAATTTAGAACTTGATTATAGAAGAAATTGAGAAGGTTTTAAACAATATATAAACAAAATAACTTAAAATAGCTTAAATAAATAAGTGATTTTGGGTTACCTCTACTCCTTAAGCTTTTTAGAAAACTTCAAGCAACCAAGAAAATCCTCCCTCCTTCCTATAGCTTGCTCGTCCCCCTCTCTCTTTCTCTCTTAGAATTTTTATTTTTTTTTCTCAAGTGAAACTATCAAGTGTTTGTGTGTGAAAAATGTGGAACTAAGGCTATCTATTTATAGGTGTTTGGAGATGCATTTCCCTTCATTTTTATGACCTAAAATTCGTGCTCCCTTCATCAAGTTCCATTCAAAAATTTTCAAATACTACTTGGAACATGAACTAGCATTAAATGTGATTTTGTTGATTCGTAAAGCATTTTAATTCATGGATTATTCTCACAAACTTCAGAACTATTCTTCCCCTCTTTCCACACTAATTTTGGACAGTGCATAATATTAGAAATAGGAGAGAAAAATTCTCATTGGTTCATTGTGGAGGTGCCTACATAATTATCCCATCATATTAATTATCAAAATTTGATTTTCTACCTACTGTACAAAAAATTTCGCAAACAGTAAAATAAAAATTTTATTTTTACATATTAAGATTCTACATTTCAATACGATCGTTTTCATATAAAGTTTGTAATTTTTGGACTTATGGTTTGAAAGTTATGAATTTTTGAAGTCCTAAGATCATTTCCTCCAAAAATACACTTTCTAAGCTTTTCAAATATTTTTAAATAATAAAATACGAAAATACAGTTGATTTAAATGATAATACATTATACAACTTCAGAAATGCATTTTTATTTTCAAAGTAAAATATACTTTAGTCAAAAGGCTATTTAATGCATTAAAACCATACATTGGTTCTTAAAACTCAAAAATTCGTTCACTATTGCAGCAGTGATAAAATTTCGAAAACTCAAAAATAAAAATCAAAGCTTTACATTTTCATAATCTAGATTTCGATACGATCGTTTTGACATATCATTTGTAATTTTTCGACATACGGTTGAAAAGATATGAATTTCTAAAGATAGGATACTCTAATCCATCAAAAATCATTTCATCTTTTAAAATCATTTAAATCAAATACTTTACCTTAAAAATATTTCATTTAAATAGGCTAGGGAAAACATTGGTATATAATATATATACCTATATATGTTACGTGTATACATATATATTTTCATATATATATATATTTTTTATATAAACCCAGGTATCAAAATCAAGCATAATTTCCTAATTTCAATTATAAAATCACAAATAAATTGGGTAAAATTGTGGGTCTCACAATCCTCCCCAACTTAAAGATTTCTCGTTCCCGAGAAATACGCACAGAGACAAGCAAGGAAACACACAAGGTTATTCAGACATTTTTACTACCCTTCACTTTGTTATTTACTTCTTTTTGAGAATACATCCTTCCTTCGATGTCTTCGTCGATCAACACTCTTTTACTGGTCAACCTTTGCCATGATGCCGCGCGGGAGTTGAATTGAGTCAAATTCAAAGGTAGGCAACAAACAATAATTGTCACAATAGTAGTTTGGTCAAACCAGAAGTATTAAAGGTAAGTGAGTATGAATCATTCATAGGGGATTTTGGTATTTTACGTAAGGGGCTTGGTAAGGACAGTTTATTTTTTTTGAATTTGGTGTCAATCCAGAAGTAATTTCTTGTATGCATATCAAAACCATAATCACCAGCTGAGTTACTTCATACTTCTACCGTACCTATGCTACACGGTTACTTGTCACTACACTTCTTCTAACATGGACTCTACTTAACCTTTTGCTCCTCAACTTTGATCAAACTTATATCATCTATCACACAACTCGATATCCAATTTTACCTTGAGACTATAACTACCCGACTTTTCACCCATTAAATCCCCTTCTTAGTACCGCTTAGGGACTGACTCTAAACCATTATTCCAAAATTCGTAATTTTTCACACAACTGTACCATCACCTTGTCCCTTCAGCCTCTTAAAATTCATGTGTTATGCATACAAGTGTTACTTCCTTCATAACTTGATATGTTAGGGTTATGTTTTAATCACGAAAATTCGAGAAAAGAACTTTGAATTTTACTGAAATTTGGTATTTGGTTGAATAATGTGGTCATTAGGCTGGGTAATTTTTGATAAACAGGAAGTCTTTTTAATTTGAGAAGTTCAAATTATCGCAAAAATACGAAAATCAAGTTCAATAATCATAAGAAGGGTGATTGGGTTCTTTTCAAAAATCGAAACGAAGTAGGGTAATGTCTTGACTTGAACTCCATTCTCCTCTGGCAGTCCTTAAAATACCACACTTTTTCCAAGAATTGGTTTCCGCATTCTCACAAGGAGTTCTATACAACATACTTAAGCACAACATTCATTGATCTCATGAAAATTTCAATATTATTATATCACAGGAAAAGGCAGAAGAAGGAATAATCCTTCAACATAACCAGTCAAGAAACAAATTATCACGAATCCACACAAAAGAAGTAAACACAACTAGTGAATACTCCACTTCGTTCAAACAACTCAAACCTAAGAACGACTAGCAGCATTAACATCCTCATTCCCCATCATAGCGAATACTCTTCCGTTTCCCTTTGGTTTATCAGAACCCCTTTCACGCTTTGGTTCCCAGCAGTTCCTCGCAGTGTGTCCTAGTTTGCTACAGTTGAAGCAGTTCGGATTCTCATAAGGGCGATTTGGTCCATAAAGGTCTTTGTTGCAGTGACCACACAACTGGATTACACCTCTCTGACCTTCTTCACCATTCCCATTACCTCGAGCACCACCATTATTGATGTTATTACCATTCCACGTTCTTTGATTCCCATCATTTTTGTTGTTGTTTTTTTTTCCACCTTGATGTTGATTGTTTCCAAAAACCACCGGGGATCCATGGACTTCCAACTTGATTCTTTTCCATTCCTACGATTTTGCTGATGAGAACCACGATACCTCTGATTCCTCCTACCAGGCACCTTGTTGTGTCGAGACTTCCAAGCGAAGCCATGCTTAGCAGAGTAATTGACCGGTTTCGCCTTTGCATTTCTTGTCGAAGATTCCCCTACCAACCAGTCGCTTGGTATTCTTGCCTGTCCAAACTTGGGAAACTCCAAATGTGGAAAAGCTATCTGTAGTCCTAACCTCAGACCTCTTTGGAATTCAGGGTTTGCGTCATTGCTGCTACTGCCTTGACTAGTCAGACTTGCAGAACATCCTTGCATCATCATTTCCGCGCCAATCCTAACTCTTAGTTTACTCTAGGACTAAAACTACCGCAACCCAGACACAAACAAACATAACCAGAGTCACACAAGGAAAGCATATAAGGCTATGCTTAAGGCCACTAAGGACAACCATCGCTCTGATACCACTAAGTGTAACACCCCAATTTGGACTTAGAATTTT
Organism: Crotalaria pallida; assembly: GCA_037953625.1. Lineage (NCBI taxonomy): Eukaryota > Viridiplantae > Streptophyta > Magnoliopsida > Fabales > Fabaceae > Crotalaria > Crotalaria pallida. The sequence continues at coordinate 91,615,125 of CM075649.1, read as the reverse complement.
TACTAAAAATTTGCGCCATTTTTTTTTTATAACATTATCAAAATCAATTCAGTTTAATTCTTTTACCAAAAGATTTTCATAAATACAATTTGATTCATTTAGTTTACAAAAAATGTTTTGGTACTTGCGTCATAAAATTCTATTTCCAAAAAGAGATGTTATCATCCAACACATTTCCAAAAACTCATTTTTCTAAATGTCATATTTAGTCGATGGTTAACTTGCGGAAAAATAGTTTAATTACTTTATGAACAAAAGAAATTTCTTTTATTTCATTTCAAATAATCATTTATTACAACAGGGGTTACATTCGGGATAGAGTAATCATGTCCTACCCATCTAGTGATGGAATACAAAAATAAAAACTATACTAACTTAGACTACTAATCTTCATTGCTATCCTTCATCACAAGTATCTGAAAGATTTCTCGGCTTGGCGCTTTTGCATCCTCCTCATAAATATACTTCATCTCACGATCAGCAACCATCACTTGTAATGCTACATGATCTGACATCTGTGAACATTGTCCCCAATGTCCACAGGGAAAGGAAAGAAGAAAGAGAGTCAACGATCCGAACGAATGGTCGTCGACGGCATGGACTTACTCTAAGGGATCACATTAAGACACAAATATATGCAATAACTATAACATTTCCTCATTCACAGCTCATAATTACCACTTTATTCTTATAACTTATTATATCTTCCTCTTTCTTCGCATTAATATCTTTTCTTAAAGTTTCATACTCATAGTCTTTCCACTAGGTCTTTCCACAATACAACCGTCAATGATTTAGGGAGGGAAGTCATTGAGGTAAGGGAACAGTCAGCACACACGATACATCTCCTCTTCATCATCCAACCACAACCTAAGTCGGAAAGCAGATGGGATGCACAGGAATCCTAACCATGCTGACCTCGAAGCCAAAGGGTACGTACCAGCTGAAACCACGCAAGTTGGCCAGCAAAATAAAATCAATCATCAATTCATAAGTTCATCAAAAATAATCGATGGCTTCTAGTCCTATTCGGATTCCCTCTACACCATCCATGATTTGTTCAAGGGGGCGACAGCTCTATCCCTAGTTGTACATGTAGCCCTCGCTACGATCAACGACCAGCAGGTGCCCTTGATCACTGTAGCATCGTTCCACCTAGGGAAGCGCTCTTAGGCTTCTTGACGAATCACCATCATTGCCCTCCCCTATCGCAATCACCACTTGGCGAAATGCACGACCTCCAAGTATCCGGTATCTTTCCTCTCCACTACTTCGCTCTCAACGTAGTTAGAAAGGATTGGGTCCTAAAGTCTTTTAAATCTTTTTAAAGTCTTTTAGAAATCTTTTCTTAATCCTAAGTTTGGTCGACCCATTCTAAGCCGCACTTCTAACGGGTCTCGACCTCTAAGGGACCATAGCAAACACCTCCCTAAAGTACAGTGGATTCCACAAGACATGAGCCACGGCAAAGTCATTCACGTGGCCAATCGCTTAAGGGGATATAATAAAGTCATTGTGCCGTTCGCACCATCACTGTACACTAACAACGATCTTCAAATTTCACAAGATTCAAATAATCATTTTGCATAATTTATTTTCACAATCATACTTCCAGACATTTCAAGTCCTTTTCATAGGAACAACAATTGAATATACATCGAGCACACTTCCATAGGATAAATCCTTATCCCAAAATAATCCCAACATATTTGTTATCTCATCACTTATCATTTTATCATCTCCAAAATCATTAAAGCAATATCCAATATACGACTTCAGAATATACAACATGGTATAACAAATATTAACAGACATAATATTGAGGAATCGTATTTTTCGTAAGGACGGCGGAACACACACACATTTGCCGTCTTACTACTCAACCTATAGATTCCTAGTTCCGACCTTTGAGATGATACGGAACGTCCTAATGCTACCTCAGTGCCATTATGTCTTAGGAAGGTTGCTCTCTTACCTGAGATCCATGCTTACTCTGTTTTCAACCTTTGCGTTCACAGCTCCAGCAGCTCGTTCACTTTTAATTCCTTTTTTTTTAAATGATGAACGACATACAATCAATATCACGCAAGTATCTTATACTATCTATTCGCTAATGTAAGGACTAAACCCAAAGCACCCAAGTACCTTAAAACAGAAATCCCTTTTTAAAACAGAAACCCTTTTTAAGGCATTAGATAACTTAAAATAATTCCTTTTTGAAAAACATACTTTTAACAAATACCACTTTCTTAATAACCTTTGAAATCAAAAGACTTTGTATTAGAATATACAACACTTGAAAAGTAAATCATTCCTTCTCCACAATCAAGGCCTCTTAAACATTACTAAATAAAATCTTTAAAACCAATCATCAAGTCAAAATCACTTTTCAAAGACATACAACCATTATCAGCCACAGATTTATACAAATAAAACAACACTTTATTTAAACAAATAACATCAAATCATATTTTCACAGAATTACTTTTATAATTTCTTTTATACTCGATACACTTATATTAAGGGTCCTATAAAAATCCTCATACTAATTCATTCCAAAACAATTTTTATAGTTGATGCAACAATTCTAGAATTTTGGACAGCAGACCCTACAAGTCTTGAAAATCGCTTTTTCCACCACTGGTTTATCGGAAAGACATGCCACTTTTTCCTACAATTTCTTTACAGTTCTAGTATAAAAATATGATTAAATATACATTAAACAAAATAATTTTGCTTGCTGGATAGTCACCAAAATCTAGTTGCATCAATTCTAAAAATTGTTATAAACATGTTCTATCATTCATTTATAACCATATATAATTCTAAGATCTATACATATAATACAAAAAAAATTAGAACTTAATCAATTAAATCATTAGAGACTATTCATACTTTCATTAACTCATAATTCAATTCCAAATGCTTATATAACAACTACCATTCAAATAGTAACATAAGCCGCTTAAACAAATAACTTAAACTTAATGAAATCTTTTAATCATTTGGACAGCCAGAAACACATTTTAAAAAATCAATACAAACACTTAACACATCAATAATCATTCTAAAATATGAACTCATTCACTTATCAAGTCAAAACAAGTTCTAAAGTTGATGCAACTCAAACTAAGATTCTGGACAGTAACAAAATAAAGTTGCATCTCTTCACAGCTACCCAAAATTCATTCTTTTCAATTTCCTACTAAAAATTCACATACCAAATTCTTAAAATGAAATTAAGCTTAAAAAGTAATATTTTTCCCCACTTATTCAATTATGGGCAGCACTTAAATTATTTCAATTCACCTAAAATCTTCTAGACATACTACTAATGTCAATATAAAACAAATCTGGACAACCACTCAAACAATTGCACTTACTCACAATATTCATCCAATTAAAGTTCTGACATCTATTTTCAAAGAGCTAAAAACTATAACTCAAAAGTATCCATATCTTATAAAAATAGTTACATTTTCTAATTCATATAAAGTCTAGACAGCAACTTGATTTCCCAGGAAATTGATAATCTCATTCATTTAAAAACTTTCTTTTTACACTAAACACATATACACATAAGGACATAAAATATCATTTTAATTTCATATGTCTTTATGCCAATAAAATTTTCCAGGATATAAACAAATTCCCAAAATTATTAATCTTTTTAAAAATCATTCCTTCAATTGTTATTTCATGAAATCACTTCAAGAATTTAAAACACCACATTAGTACAGATAGACTTAGAAAAATTTCAACAATATACCTACCCTATATAAATAACAATTTCGGCCATATCATCAAAATAAAAACAATAATCAAAAATCATTTTTCACATAATCAATCATCTAAGCCTTATAATCAACTATTAACTATTGGAAACAAGAATAACTCATGCACATATCCTCCAACAATCATACAAATTTTATTTTTTTTTTGTTTTTCCATGAACCTCACGGTTCACACAGTGAGTAAAATAAATTTTTGCAAAATTTTCAAATCAAGTTTTGTTTATTCATCAGAGGGTTATTTCTCTTTAAAACTCAGGACTAAACCTCAAACAGTCATTACCACAAATCTCAAAAATCACTTAAATACTCAGATGATTGCAAATCAAATTTTCTATACCCTAATTTCCTTCTCAAAATTTGTCCATCATCAGGAAATAAAAAGGGTTGTTTCTTTAAACCACTTTATAAGTCCCTTTTTAATCCTTATTCATATGAACAGGAGCAAAATTCACAAATAGTTAAGAAAATTTAAAACTTACAGAATAGAAATAATTTTAAGAACATAATTTTAAAATACATATAACACACATTCATAACTCATACCTTTAGGCAAAATAATTTAGACCTTAAATAAATTAAAATAAGTACTTTTTGAGTAAAAATAGATTTTGGACAGTCACTAAACAAGTATCCTATATCATTATAACACTTACACACTCACATAGGCACACATACAATAATTAAACAAATATCTTATTATAAATTTCCATCCACTCCAAAAAACCAGATACAAATCAGTTTCTTCAATTAGAACAGGACTAATGTTTTAATACCACATGTACTCATTTATATATTCATCCAAGTAGAGAACACATACAACTTAGTTTATCATTATTATGATTACACTTATTATTATTATTAGGGCCATTAGGCCACTGCTCAACAAATTTTATTTAACACTATAACTACAATTGATTATATATACATCAAATACTATCCATTATACCTAATACCAAACAAATACTATATATATATATATATTACTATATATTACTATTAGTATATCTATATACACACATATATCAAAGGCCTCACAGCCAAAAACCTAGAAATAATAAAAATAAACTCAAACAAAACAATGATTTCTAAATGCAAACTATTACACTCAACACATTAAATCTTTTATTAATATAACAAAATTTTAAACAATTATTCACATATAAGAATTTAATTTTTCATTTTCTTACTTCACATAATTCGGTCATCCCTAAATAAAAAGGGGAAACCTTAGTTTCTTTAAACCTCATTTTGAGTCCCTTTCTATTCATTGTTCATATGACCAGTAACAACATAAAAATTCTATATCCAAAAATATTCAGAGATTTAAACTTGTGAATTACATAACCATAAAAGATCAGAATAACAAATACCTATTCACATAAAAGAATTAAATAAAATTTAAATACTTCTTCTTTTCCTCTCTAAATATTCGGCCATCTTAGGATAAAAAGGGGAGATTATTTCTCTTTAAACAATTTCTTTGTCCCTTTTAATTCCTTTTTCATTTGACCAACAAAACAAAGCTCATATAACATATTATAATTCATTTTTCCATTATAATATCTCAAGAAAGAGATTAGAGATTAACTTTTAGGAGATTCATAGTCATAGAAGATTGTTATTATTTTAGTATAAAGAACAAAACAATTAAAAGGCAAAGGATAAAAACTTGTTCAATTATACAAAATCCTCTATAATTCATATAGTATAAGAACTAAAATAAACCCAGAAATTAAATTATTCAAACTCATCAAAAACTTTTAGCCATCTTAAGAATTTAAAGAAAAGGGGAGATAAATCCCTTTAAACACCCTTTTTGTGTCCCTTTTCTCATTCTTAATTCATATGACTCAAGAACAATATCACTTATTCAAAAATAACTTTAAAATGAAAAGGAAAATTTAGAACTTGATTATAGAAGAAATTGAGAAGGTTTTAAACAATATATAAACAAAATAACTTAAAATAGCTTAAATAAATAAGTGATTTTGGGTTACCTCTACTCCTTAAGCTTTTTAGAAAACTTCAAGCAACCAAGAAAATCCTCCCTCCTTCCTATAGCTTGCTCGTCCCCCTCTCTCTTTCTCTCTTAGAATTTTTATTTTTTTTTCTCAAGTGAAACTATCAAGTGTTTGTGTGTGAAAAATGTGGAACTAAGGCTATCTATTTATAGGTGTTTGGAGATGCATTTCCCTTCATTTTTATGACCTAAAATTCGTGCTCCCTTCATCAAGTTCCATTCAAAAATTTTCAAATACTACTTGGAACATGAACTAGCATTAAATGTGATTTTGTTGATTCGTAAAGCATTTTAATTCATGGATTATTCTCACAAACTTCAGAACTATTCTTCCCCTCTTTCCACACTAATTTTGGACAGTGCATAATATTAGAAATAGGAGAGAAAAATTCTCATTGGTTCATTGTGGAGGTGCCTACATAATTATCCCATCATATTAATTATCAAAATTTGATTTTCTACCTACTGTACAAAAAATTTCGCAAACAGTAAAATAAAAATTTTATTTTTACATATTAAGATTCTACATTTCAATACGATCGTTTTCATATAAAGTTTGTAATTTTTGGACTTATGGTTTGAAAGTTATGAATTTTTGAAGTCCTAAGATCATTTCCTCCAAAAATACACTTTCTAAGCTTTTCAAATATTTTTAAATAATAAAATACGAAAATACAGTTGATTTAAATGATAATACATTATACAACTTCAGAAATGCATTTTTATTTTCAAAGTAAAATATACTTTAGTCAAAAGGCTATTTAATGCATTAAAACCATACATTGGTTCTTAAAACTCAAAAATTCGTTCACTATTGCAGCAGTGATAAAATTTCGAAAACTCAAAAATAAAAATCAAAGCTTTACATTTTCATAATCTAGATTTCGATACGATCGTTTTGACATATCATTTGTAATTTTTCGACATACGGTTGAAAAGATATGAATTTCTAAAGATAGGATACTCTAATCCATCAAAAATCATTTCATCTTTTAAAATCATTTAAATCAAATACTTTACCTTAAAAATATTTCATTTAAATAGGCTAGGGAAAACATTGGTATATAATATATATACCTATATATGTTACGTGTATACATATATATTTTCATATATATATATATTTTTTATATAAACCCAGGTATCAAAATCAAGCATAATTTCCTAATTTCAATTATAAAATCACAAATAAATTGGGTAAAATTGTGGGTCTCACAATCCTCCCCAACTTAAAGATTTCTCGTTCCCGAGAAATACGCACAGAGACAAGCAAGGAAACACACAAGGTTATTCAGACATTTTTACTACCCTTCACTTTGTTATTTACTTCTTTTTGAGAATACATCCTTCCTTCGATGTCTTCGTCGATCAACACTCTTTTACTGGTCAACCTTTGCCATGATGCCGCGCGGGAGTTGAATTGAGTCAAATTCAAAGGTAGGCAACAAACAATAATTGTCACAATAGTAGTTTGGTCAAACCAGAAGTATTAAAGGTAAGTGAGTATGAATCATTCATAGGGGATTTTGGTATTTTACGTAAGGGGCTTGGTAAGGACAGTTTATTTTTTTTGAATTTGGTGTCAATCCAGAAGTAATTTCTTGTATGCATATCAAAACCATAATCACCAGCTGAGTTACTTCATACTTCTACCGTACCTATGCTACACGGTTACTTGTCACTACACTTCTTCTAACATGGACTCTACTTAACCTTTTGCTCCTCAACTTTGATCAAACTTATATCATCTATCACACAACTCGATATCCAATTTTACCTTGAGACTATAACTACCCGACTTTTCACCCATTAAATCCCCTTCTTAGTACCGCTTAGGGACTGACTCTAAACCATTATTCCAAAATTCGTAATTTTTCACACAACTGTACCATCACCTTGTCCCTTCAGCCTCTTAAAATTCATGTGTTATGCATACAAGTGTTACTTCCTTCATAACTTGATATGTTAGGGTTATGTTTTAATCACGAAAATTCGAGAAAAGAACTTTGAATTTTACTGAAATTTGGTATTTGGTTGAATAATGTGGTCATTAGGCTGGGTAATTTTTGATAAACAGGAAGTCTTTTTAATTTGAGAAGTTCAAATTATCGCAAAAATACGAAAATCAAGTTCAATAATCATAAGAAGGGTGATTGGGTTCTTTTCAAAAATCGAAACGAAGTAGGGTAATGTCTTGACTTGAACTCCATTCTCCTCTGGCAGTCCTTAAAATACCACACTTTTTCCAAGAATTGGTTTCCGCATTCTCACAAGGAGTTCTATACAACATACTTAAGCACAACATTCATTGATCTCATGAAAATTTCAATATTATTATATCACAGGAAAAGGCAGAAGAAGGAATAATCCTTCAACATAACCAGTCAAGAAACAAATTATCACGAATCCACACAAAAGAAGTAAACACAACTAGTGAATACTCCACTTCGTTCAAACAACTCAAACCTAAGAACGACTAGCAGCATTAACATCCTCATTCCCCATCATAGCGAATACTCTTCCGTTTCCCTTTGGTTTATCAGAACCCCTTTCACGCTTTGGTTCCCAGCAGTTCCTCGCAGTGTGTCCTAGTTTGCTACAGTTGAAGCAGTTCGGATTCTCATAAGGGCGATTTGGTCCATAAAGGTCTTTGTTGCAGTGACCACACAACTGGATTACACCTCTCTGACCTTCTTCACCATTCCCATTACCTCGAGCACCACCATTATTGATGTTATTACCATTCCACGTTCTTTGATTCCCATCATTTTTGTTGTTGTTTTTTTTTCCACCTTGATGTTGATTGTTTCCAAAAACCACCGGGGATCCATGGACTTCCAACTTGATTCTTTTCCATTCCTACGATTTTGCTGATGAGAACCACGATACCTCTGATTCCTCCTACCAGGCACCTTGTTGTGTCGAGACTTCCAAGCGAAGCCATGCTTAGCAGAGTAATTGACCGGTTTCGCCTTTGCATTTCTTGTCGAAGATTCCCCTACCAACCAGTCGCTTGGTATTCTTGCCTGTCCAAACTTGGGAAACTCCAAATGTGGAAAAGCTATCTGTAGTCCTAACCTCAGACCTCTTTGGAATTCAGGGTTTGCGTCATTGCTGCTACTGCCTTGACTAGTCAGACTTGCAGAACATCCTTGCATCATCATTTCCGCGCCAATCCTAACTCTTAGTTTACTCTAGGACTAAAACTACCGCAACCCAGACACAAACAAACATAACCAGAGTCACACAAGGAAAGCATATAAGGCTATGCTTAAGGCCACTAAGGACAACCATCGCTCTGATACCACTAAGTGTAACACCCCAATTTGGACTTAGAATTTTTACTAAAAATTTGCGCCATTTTTTTTTTATAACATTATCAAAATCAATTCAGTTTAATTCTTTTACCAAAAGATTTTCATAAATACAATTTGATTCATTTAGTTTACAAAAAATGTTTTGGTACTTGCGTCATAAAATTCTATTTCCAAAAAGAGATGTTATCATCCAACACATTTCCAAAAACTCATTTTTCTAAATGTCATATTTAGTCGATGGTTAACTTGCGGAAAAATAGTTTAATTACTTTATGAACAAAAGAAATTTCTTTTATTTCATTTCAAATAATCATTTATTACAACAGGGGTTACATTCGGGATAGAGTAATCATGTCCTACCCATCTAGTGATGGAATACAAAAATAAAAACTATACTAACTTAGACTACTAATCTTCATTGCTATCCTTCATCACAAGTATCTGAAAGATTTCTCGGCTTGGCGCTTTTGCATCCTCCTCATAAATATACTTCATCTCACGATCAGCAACCATCACTTGTAATGCTACATGATCTGACATCTGTGAACATTGTCCCCAATGTCCACAGGGAAAGGAAAGAAGAAAGAGAGTCAACGATCCGAACGAATGGTCGTCGACGGCATGGACTTACTCTAAGGGATCACATTAAGACACAAATATATGCAATAACTATAACATTTCCTCATTCACAGCTCATAATTACCACTTTATTCTTATAACTTATTATATCTTCCTCTTTCTTCGCATTAATATCTTTTCTTAAAGTTTCATACTCATAGTCTTTCCACTAGGTCTTTCCACAATACAACCGTCAATGATTTAGGGAGGGAAGTCATTGAGGTAAGGGAACAGTCAGCACACACGATACATCTCCTCTTCATCATCCAACCACAACCTAAGTCGGAAAGCAGATGGGATGCACAGGAATCCTAACCATGCTGACCTCGAAGCCAAAGGGTACGTACCAGCTGAAACCACGCAAGTTGGCCAGCAAAATAAAATCAATCATCAATTCATAAGTTCATCAAAAATAATCGATGGCTTCTAGTCCTATTCGGATTCCCTCTACACCATCCATGATTTGTTCAAGGGGGCGACAGCTCTATCCCTAGTTGTACATGTAGCCCTCGCTACGATCAACGACCAGCAGGTGCCCTTGATCACTGTAGCATCGTTCCACCTAGGGAAGCGCTCTTAGGCTTCTTGACGAATCACCATCATTGCCCTCCCCTATCGCAATCACCACTTGGCGAAATGCACGACCTCCAAGTATCCGGTATCTTTCCTCTCCACTACTTCGCTCTCAACGTAGTTAGAAAGGATTGGGTCCTAAAGTCTTTTAAATCTTTTTAAAGTCTTTTAGAAATCTTTTCTTAATCCTAAGTTTGGTCGACCCATTCTAAGCCGCACTTCTAACGGGTCTCGACCTCTAAGGGACCATAGCAAACACCTCCCTAAAGTACAGTGGATTCCACAAGACATGAGCCACGGCAAAGTCATTCACGTGGCCAATCGCTTAAGGGGATATAATAAAGTCATTGTGCCGTTCGCACCATCACTGTACACTAACAACGATCTTCAAATTTCACAAGATTCAAATAATCATTTTGCATAATTTATTTTCACAATCATACTTCCAGACATTTCAAGTCCTTTTCATAGGAACAACAATTGAATATACATCGAGCACACTTCCATAGGATAAATCCTTATCCCAAAATAATCCCAACATATTTGTTATCTCATCACTTATCATTTTATCATCTCCAAAATCATTAAAGCAATATCCAATATACGACTTCAGAATATACAACATGGTATAACAAATATTAACAGACATAATATTGAGGAATCGTATTTTTCGTAAGGACGGCGGAACACACACACATTTGCCGTCTTACTACTCAACCTATAGATTCCTAGTTCCGACCTTTGAGATGATACGGAACGTCCTAATGCTACCTCAGTGCCATTATGTCTTAGGAAGGTTGCTCTCTTACCTGAGATCCATGCTTACTCTGTTTTCAACCTTTGCGTTCACAGCTCCAGCAGCTCGTTCACTTTTAATTCCTTTTTTTTTAAATGATGAACGACATACAATCAATATCACGCAAGTATCTTATACTATCTATTCGCTAATGTAAGGACTAAACCCAAAGCACCCAAGTACCTTAAAACAGAAATCCCTTTTTAAAACAGAAACCCTTTTTAAGGCATTAGATAACTTAAAATAATTCCTTTTTGAAAAACATACTTTTAACAAATACCACTTTCTTAATAACCTTTGAAATCAAAAGACTTTGTATTAGAATATACAACACTTGAAAAGTAAATCATTCCTTCTCCACAATCAAGGCCTCTTAAACATTACTAAATAAAATCTTTAAAACCAATCATCAAGTCAAAATCACTTTTCAAAGACATACAACCATTATCAGCCACAGATTTATACAAATAAAACAACACTTTATTTAAACAAATAACATCAAATCATATTTTCACAGAATTACTTTTATAATTTCTTTTATACTCGATACACTTATATTAAGGGTCCTATAAAAATCCTCATACTAATTCATTCCAAAACAATTTTTATAGTTGATGCAACAATTCTAGAATTTTGGACAGCAGACCCTACAAGTCTTGAAAATCGCTTTTTCCACCACTGGTTTATCGGAAAGACATGCCACTTTTTCCTACAATTTCTTTACAGTTCTAGTATAAAAATATGATTAAATATACATTAAACAAAATAATTTTGCTTGCTGGATAGTCACCAAAATCTAGTTGCATCAATTCTAAAAATTGTTATAAACATGTTCTATCATTCATTTATAACCATATATAATTCTAAGATCTATACATATAATACAAAAAAAATTAGAACTTAATCAATTAAATCATTAGAGACTATTCATACTTTCATTAACTCATAATTCAATTCCAAATGCTTATATAACAACTACCATTCAAATAGTAACATAAGCCGCTTAAACAAATAACTTAAACTTAATGAAATCTTTTAATCATTTGGACAGCCAGAAACACATTTTAAAAAATCAATACAAACACTTAACACATCAATAATCATTCTAAAATATGAACTCATTCACTTATCAAGTCAAAACAAGTTCTAAAGTTGATGCAACTCAAACTAAGATTCTGGACAGTAACAAAATAAAGTTGCATCTCTTCACAGCTACCCAAAATTCATTCTTTTCAATTTCCTACTAAAAATTCACATACCAAATTCTTAAAATGAAATTAAGCTTAAAAAGTAATATTTTTCCCCACTTATTCAATTATGGGCAGCACTTAAATTATTTCAATTCACCTAAAATCTTCTAGACATACTACTAATGTCAATATAAAACAAATCTGGACAACCACTCAAACAATTGCACTTACTCACAATATTCATCCAATTAAAGTTCTGACATCTATTTTCAAAGAGCTAAAAACTATAACTCAAAAGTATCCATATCTTATAAAAATAGTTACATTTTCTAATTCATATAAAGTCTAGACAGCAACTTGATTTCCCAGGAAATTGATAATCTCATTCATTTAAAAACTTTCTTTTTACACTAAACACATATACACATAAGGACATAAAATATCATTTTAATTTCATATGTCTTTATGCCAATAAAATTTTCCAGGATATAAACAAATTCCCAAAATTATTAATCTTTTTAAAAATCATTCCTTCAATTGTTATTTCATGAAATCACTTCAAGAATTTAAAACACCACATTAGTACAGATAGACTTAGAAAAATTTCAACAATATACCTACCCTATATAAATAACAATTTCGGCCATATCATCAAAATAAAAACAATAATCAAAAATCATTTTTCACATAATCAATCATCTAAGCCTTATAATCAACTATTAACTATTGGAAACAAGAATAACTCATGCACATATCCTCCAACAATCATACAAATTTTATTTTTTTTTTGTTTTTCCATGAACCTCACGGTTCACACAGTGAGTAAAATAAATTTTTGCAAAATTTTCAAATCAAGTTTTGTTTATTCATCAGAGGGTTATTTCTCTTTAAAACTCAGGACTAAACCTCAAACAGTCATTACCACAAATCTCAAAAATCACTTAAATACTCAGATGATTGCAAATCAAATTTTCTATACCCTAATTTCCTTCTCAAAATTTGTCCATCATCAGGAAATAAAAAGGGTTGTTTCTTTAAACCACTTTATAAGTCCCTTTTTAATCCTTATTCATATGAACAGGAGCAAAATTCACAAATAGTTAAGAAAATTTAAAACTTACAGAATAGAAATAATTTTAAGAACATAATTTTAAAATACATATAACACACATTCATAACTCATACCTTTAGGCAAAATAATTTAGACCTTAAATAAATTAAAATAAGTACTTTTTGAGTAAAAATAGATTTTGGACAGTCACTAAACAAGTATCCTATATCATTATAACACTTACACACTCACATAGGCACACATACAATAATTAAACAAATATCTTATTATAAATTTCCATCCACTCCAAAAAACCAGATACAAATCAGTTTCTTCAATTAGAACAGGACTAATGTTTTAATACCACATGTACTCATTTATATATTCATCCAAGTAGAGAACACATACAACTTAGTTTATCATTATTATGATTACACTTATTATTATTATTAGGGCCATTAGGCCACTGCTCAACAAATTTTATTTAACACTATAACTACAATTGATTATATATACATCAAATACTATCCATTATACCTAATACCAAACAAATACTATATATATATATATATTACTATATATTACTATTAGTATATCTATATACACACATATATCAAAGGCCTCACAGCCAAAAACCTAGAAATAATAAAAATAAACTCAAACAAAACAATGATTTCTAAATGCAAACTATTACACTCAACACATTAAATCTTTTATTAATATAACAAAATTTTAAACAATTATTCACATATAAGAATTTAACCTTTCATTTTCTTACTTCACATAATTCGGTCATCCCTAAATAAAAAGGGGAAACCTTAGTTTCTTTAAACCTCATTTTGAGTCCCTTTCTATTCATTGTTCATATGACCAGTAACAACATAAAAATTCTATATCCAAAAATATTCAGAGATTTAAACTTGTGAATTACATAACCATAAAAGATCAGAATAACAAATACCTATTCACATAAAAGAATTAAATAAAATTTAAATACTTCTTCTTTTCCTCTCTAAATATTCGGCCATCTTAGGATAAAAAGGGGAGATTATTTCTCTTTAAACAATTTCTTTGTCCCTTTTAATTCCTTTTTCATTTGACCAACAAAACAAAGCTCATATAACATATTATAATTCATTTTTCCATTATAATATCTCAAGAAAGAGATTAGAGATTAACTTTTAGGAGATTCATAGTCATAGAAGATTGTTATTATTTTAGTATAAAGAACAAAACAATTAAAAGGCAAAGGATAAAAACTTGTTCAATTATACAAAATCCTCTATAATTCATATAGTATAAGAACTAAAATAAACCCAGAAATTAAATTATTCAAACTCATCAAAAACTTTTAGCCATCTTAAGAATTTAAAGAAAAGGGGAGATAAATCCCTTTAAACACCCTTTTTGTGTCCCTTTTCTCATTCTTAATTCATATGACTCAAGAACAATATCACTTATTCAAAAATAACTTTAAAATGAAAAGGAAAATTTAGAACTTGATTATAGAAGAAATTGAGAAGGTTTTAAACAATATATAAACAAAATAACTTAAAATAGCTTAAATAAATAAGTGATTTTGGGTTACCTCTACTCCTTAAGCTTTTTAGAAAACTTCAAGCAACCAAGAAAATCCTCCCTCCTTCCTATAGCTTGCTCGTCCCCCTCTCTCTTTCTCTCTTAGAATTTTTATTTTTTTTTCTCAAGTGAAACTATCAAGTGTTTGTGTGTGAAAAATGTGGAACTAAGGCTATCTATTTATAGGTGTTTGGAGATGCATTTCCCTTCATTTTTATGACCTAAAATTCGTGCTCCCTTCATCAAGTTCCATTCAAAAATTTTCAAATACTACTTGGAACATGAACTAGCATTAAATGTGATTTTGTTGATTCGTAAAGCATTTTAATTCATGGATTATTCTCACAAACTTCAGAACTATTCTTCCCCTCTTTCCACACTAATTTTGGACAGTGCATAATATTAGAAATAGGAGAGAAAAATTCTCATTGGTTCATTGTGGAGGTGCCTACATAATTATCCCATCATATTAATTATCAAAATTTGATTTTCTACCTACTGTACAAAAAATTTCGCAAACAGTAAAATAAAAATTTTATTTTTACATATTAAGATTCTACATTTCAATACGATCGTTTTCATATAAAGTTTGTAATTTTTGGACTTATGGTTTGAAAGTTATGAATTTTTGAAGTCCTAAGATCATTTCCTCCAAAAATACACTTTCTAAGCTTTTCAAATATTTTTAAATAATAAAATACGAAAATACAGTTGATTTAAATGATAATACATTATACAACTTCAGAAATGCATTTTTATTTTCAAAGTAAAATATACTTTAGTCAAAAGGCTATTTAATGCATTAAAACCATACATTGGTTCTTAAAACTCAAAAATTCGTTCACTATTGCAGCAGTGATAAAATTTCGAAAACTCAAAAATAAAAATCAAAGCTTTACATTTTCATAATCTAGATTTCGATACGATTGTTTTGACATATCATTTGTAATTTTTCGACATACGGTTGAAAAGATATGAATTTCTAAAGATAGGATACTCTAATCCATCAAAAATCATTTCATCTTTTAAAATCATTTAAATCAAATACTTTACCTTAAAAATATTTCATTTAAATAGGCTAGGGAAAACATTGGTATATAATATATATACCTATATATGTTACGTGTATACATATATATTTTCATATATATATATTTTTTATATAAACCCAGGTATCAAAATCAAGCATAATTTCCTAATTTCAATTATAAAATCACAAATAAATTGGGTAAAATTGTGGGTCTCACAGGTCGAGCCGGGGGTGGTCCTCTATATGTATAAAAAGGTGGAACATGCATAGTATAGACTAATGGGATCCTAAATCGACGAGGTCGCACACGCACCAGAGGGTTAGGGTGGTAGAGAGTGATCTCAACCTCCCCCTCAAAAGTGGCACGGTGCTCCTCATACGTCCATATACCGCTAGGAATAGGGCGTATCTCGATGCAAGCTAGGTATCTGGCCATCACCTAAACAGGGCACAGGGAGTAAGTATACACAAATACATAATTGATAAAGACTAAAATTTACAATCACAAATATATCATGGACAGATCATAATGCAAATACATATGAGCACACCAGTTTTCAACATTATAACTCTTATAATGCAAGTGGCATGATGTATGATTTTCTATCCACAACTGAGGCCTCTAAAGTCCATCTTGGACGTCCATCCAATACACCCTCGTGTTCCCGGAACACCGACATTCGTTCCCAGAACGTAATGCCGAACCATACTTGGATAATAAGCATCACTCCCGGAGTGTGCACCACGTTCCCAGAACGCATACGTTCCCGGTGTAAGAACCTACAATCGGTGGGTGAAATAACTAGGATACACTAGGAGAACACCTAGAAGGGGGGGTTGAATAGGTGTTAGAGAAACCTTGAAAGATTTTCGCAAGAAACAAATCAAAACGATTAAAAGAAATGATTTTCTTGAAATTTTCTTCTATTAATCGATTAACAAGTCAACTAATCGATTAATGCCGAATGATCAATTCAAACTAATCGATTAATGAAACCAATTACTCGATTAATCAATGTTAAAATTGAAAAATCACTTTTCAATCAAATACGAAAATCAATCAATTAACACATATGATCAGAGATAAAGCGGAATTGATTAACACCAATATTCTTATTGATTACCTAGGTTATGAAAATGATTTTCCCAAAATCAATTTTGCACAATTAAGATTCAATTCAATCAATTATGAAAAATCACTTTTTCTAGGTTTTCAACCAAGAACACAATTAAAGACTTGAATTGTAAAGAGTAGAGAGTTTAGAGATACGACACAGTTTCACTTTCATCCACTTGAAAGCTACTCCAGTCCCCTCTTCAACCAAGAGAGATTCTTCACTATGAGGAATTAGAGTTTCTCAAATTACAAGTAAATGCCTCACAAGACTCCCTTCTTGCTAGCCTACAAGAGATACCACACCCTTGCCTTGTAACCCTATTGATATCTAATCTAACCTCTTCTCTTGCTTGCCGATACCCCACAACAAGACTTCCAATGCTTTGAGATTCTTCAAAGACTTCCACTTGCTTGCTTCACTACAAGACTTCCAAGTGCTTGATGATATACCACACCAAGGCTTCCAAATAACTTTGCTTGATGAATAACTTCTTCAAGACTTCCTTTGTTGTAGAGTGTTTGCCTTCTTTGCAATGATTACAACTCAAATGAAAACAAAATAACAATCCTATGAATCTCTTTCAAAAGCTATGAAAATATCAACATGAGAGATTCAAGGTTCTTGATCAAAGAATGTAAAAATGAGAACTTTGATATTGAGAAAGTGAGAGAGAATAGAGTGGCTTGATTCTTTGTAAAATGAATATCAAAATGATGGAATATGATCACAAAGGTTAGAAATAGGTTT
The DNA here is from genome assembly GCA_037953625.1 of Crotalaria pallida. Lineage (NCBI taxonomy): Eukaryota > Viridiplantae > Streptophyta > Magnoliopsida > Fabales > Fabaceae > Crotalaria > Crotalaria pallida. Next base: position 91,597,293 of record CM075649.1, on the reverse strand, counting down.
ATATAGAATACCCAAAAGTTAGGAATGGTTAAAAGTGCTTTTGAGAAGTGAAAAACGCATTTTAAAAACCAGATCTGTGCGTGTTACTCGAGTAAAATAAGTGCTAATCGAGTAACCATGCCTTAATCGAGTAATGCCGCAAGCCTGTAAAAATTTACTCGAGTAAAAGTCAAGATAATCGATTATAAAAAGTTGTTAATCGATTGTCAGTTCAAAATATACTGTTAATCGATTATCGAAACCTGTTAATCGATTATTTTGATTAAAAATCACTTAAAACTTGTTTTCTCAAAAACTAAACCTTTTCTTTCAAACCTTTAAGCCACCTATTGATTTTAGGCAAAGTGAATACTCAAAATATGATATAATCATGACTATGATAGAGATTCACTACCCTCTAAGAGACTCTACCCAAACTCATAAACTAAGAGACTTGAGAGGCTAAAGATAAAACAATAAAACATAAACTACCAAACTAAGTCTTCATGAGTTGGCTCTCTCTTCTTAACTTGATGTTTGTTGTTGCTTGTTGAGCTTGAACTTGATCAACACATTTAAGCTTGTTCAAAACCTTTAGGCATTTATCAAAACATTCTTCATGGATCTTACACCCAGAACGCATAAAAACCAGATCCCGGACACTGGCCACATATATATAATGTGTCATCAAGTAGGTTATAAATTGGTACTCCCGGAGTACCCTCCTCATATTCCCAGAATATGATAACGTTCCTACCAACCAGACTTCCAGTCTATATGGATGCACAAATATCAGGGTTGGTTTTATCTTTACATTAATTAATATGATTTGGAAATATTCCAATTTCCCTTTTTGAATGATTGATTTGAGGCATAACCTTTGGCATAAAATTCCCCTTTTGAATTTTTTTCTCAAAACATGCCTTTTTAACCCTAGATTGAGTAAGACAACTTCAATGGTCTTCAAAACTAAACTTTTTATTTTTCAGATTCAGGTACTAACCGGTTACAGTCTCAGGCTAACCGATTAGAATTACAAACCTGAACTGTTTACCATTGCAATTCAGAAAAACCCTTTTTTCTTGAATTCTCTACCCAATCTATGCACCATTTAACCTTGTTTTATGCCTCAAAAATCACAGTTTCCATCATTCAAAATTAAAATCACATTTGTTTCTATAAGACATAATTTTCTCTTGAAAATTTTTCCTTTAAATCAAGGTATTAACCCTCATCATTTAATCTGAACCAAGACAATGTTGTCAACTCATTTTTCAGATTGTTTGCAATGAATTTAGAGTATAGATTTGAGAAAAGTTAGTGCAATTTCAGGACTGTTATTTCATGTGTATTTGAGTTACAGTCTCTAAAAAGAATGAAAACAAATAAGTATTTTCCTTAATGTAAAATGAAATGAAAATGATTTGTGAAAAGGAACTAAAGATAATTTTTGAAAAAGAAAATAAATTCTGGAAATTTTTAAATGTTCTTAATGTGTATGTTGTTATAAGTTTATAAGAGCATGTATTGTTAAATGATTGTATGAGTATGTGATTGATGTGTTTGAAAATATTATTTGCTGGAAAAAAAATGAGTTCTTCCTTAAAGAGATCTATTTTATATTTGTTTAATAATTTAAAACTCTTATTTTTAGTATATAAAGTAATGTAATTATATTATATAGATGTTTTAAGAAATAAAAATGCTTTTCCTAATTTTCTAGTACTGGTCGAAATTTTAGAGGAAGAAATTAAGTTAATTGAATTTTTCTAATTGATTTGATAATTGTTTTAGTTTGTCTATGGAATGAATTACATGTTTTTATGGAAAAGGTTTATTTCTGAAAATTTAGTTTTAATTCTGGAAATTTAATTTTTATTCTGGAAAATTAATTAGTTAAGATCCCAAATGATTATTTTTAAGGGTGTTAGTGATACTTTGTTTGTATGTGCAAATATAATGTAGAAACAAATAGAAATGAGTATTTTTGATTGATTAAAGTAATTTAAATAAAAATATTAAGTTGCTATCCAGAATTTGGAATGTATGAAAAAGTAATGTTTTATTAGAAATAATAGTGTTTTAAAGTCTTTGGCATAAGTAGGAATTGTGTATAATTGTTTTGGATTGTTTTACTTGAACTTCTTGAATTAATGCAACTTTTTCAGTGGCTGTACAGCAGATGCAATTATTTTATTTAGTTCAATTTTAGTCATTTTATTATAGTAGAAGTTGTAATAAGAATTTAGGAAGAAGCGGCATATGTTTTCGATGTTCTGTTTAAGAGAAAATGAATTTTTAAGTTTATGTATGCATGCTGTCCAAGAATGAGAAATGTGTAGTATTTATGTTATGACTTGTTCTTGAAAGATTAGATATATAGATTTCATGTTAATCTTGAAGTATAAGTGTTTAGAATTAAAAGTGAATTTTTAAAAGTAATTTTAGAATAATTATAAGTAAGTTTGTATATGTATTTGAATGAAATGTTGTTTGTGTTTGTATAAAATAATTGAAGGATGTTTTTGAAAAAAGAAATATTGATTTGATATTTAATTTTAAAGTTTTGTTAGTTTTTTTTTTTAGAAATGATTTATTTTCTAAGTATTTACATGATTTCCAAAATTTCAAAGGCTTTGAGAAATTAATATTTTCAAAGGTTATATTTGGTTAATTACTTTTAAGTTAGTGTGGATATTTATAAAGGTTATTTTGTGAAAATGATTGGTTTAAAAGGTTTGCAATTGGGAACGAGTAGCGAGACCGAAAATCAAGCCCACGTTAGTTCTTCGCATCAAGGTGAGAGAGTAGCAACCTTTAGACACAATGGCACCATGGTAATCGTTAGAACGATTTTGACCATCTCAAAAGTCGGAATCCGGGTTACAAGTCAATATAAGAGACGACGATTGAGTGTAGGATGTGTTTAGTCGTCCTTCGTTGAGACAGTGACTCTATTTTAATATTTGATATATTGTGATTATATTATATTATGCTTGCATGAGTATATGAGAAATGTTGTTAAAATGATTTTGAGAATGTTGATGGATATGTTGTAAATCGTATGATTGAGAAATGTTGGAATTGATGAGAAATGATAGTTATGGGAATGTGAAAGAAACCTATGAGTAAGTTGTAATACGCTTGAAAGAAGTATGAAATGATTAAGTTTTGATGATATGCGAAAATGAGGTTTATGTACAGTGATGGTGCATCGTGGCACAATGACATTGAAATTATTCCCTTTGAGTGACTAATCACGTGAATGAGTATGCTGTGATTACGTCTTGTGGATCCCACTGTACGATGATGAAGTTTTGCTGTGGTCCCTTAGAGGTCGAGGCCCGTTAGAAGCGCGGCTTAGAATGGGTCGACCAAACTTAGGATTAAGAAAGATTCTAAAAGACTTTAAAAAGACTTAAAAGACTTTAGGACCCTATCCTTTCTAACTACGTTGAGAGTGAAGTAGTGGAGAGGAAAGATACCGTATACTTGGAGGTCGGGCATTCCGCCAAGTGGTGATTGCGATAGGGGAGGGCAATGATGGTGATTCGTCAAGAAGCCTAAGAGCACTACCCTAGGTGGAACGATGCTACAGTGATCAAGGGCACCTGCTGGTCGTTGGTCGTGGCAAGGACTACAACGCGAACTAGGGATAGAGCTGTCGCCCCCTTGAGCAAATCATGGATGGTGTAGAGGGAATCCGAATGGGACTAGAAGCCATCGTTTTTTTTATGAACTTATGAACTGATACTTGATTTTATTTTGCTGGCCAACTGGCGTGGTTTCAGTTGGTACGTACCCTTTGGCTTCGATGTCAGCATGGTTAGGACTCCTGTGCATCCCATCTGCTTTCCGAACTAGGACGAGGTTGGATATTGAAGGAGGAGATGTAGCGTGTGTGCTATTTTACCTTTAACCGATAGTTTCCATCCCTAATGTTTCAATGATGACAGACTTATGGAAGTTGTAGATGGAATTCTTGAGTAATGATAAGTATGATAAAGATATAAGACTCAACGATAATAATAATTTGATAAGGATATTATGTTTGTGTTAGTTCTAATGTGACCCCTGGATTAAGCCCATGCCGTCGACGCTTTGCCCGTCTGGTAGCTAACTCTCTATATTCTTCTGCATGTTCTTGTCTCTGTTCATGATAAATCTATTAGATGGCGGACCGAGTAATTCAAGTGGAAATGTCTCCTTTGGTGGGGGGACATTGGCATAGAACTGCACACGGATGGATCTGGGAGGGACCAACAAGACTCACCATTACTGATCGAGATCATACACTGCGAGGAGTAGCCATCGATCGTGAGGAAGTGCGATATCGTCCGAGGGATCTTATGCCGGATGGACCTCGGGCTTTTCGTGATGATCCACCCGCTAATCACAATGTTGGTGAGGAGGAGGACCCAGAAGAAGACCCAAAAGAAGAGGAAGATCCAGAAGAGGACTTAGAAATAGAAGAAGATCCAGAGGAAGACCCGGATGAGGATGTGCACGATGACGATTAGTTTATTCCTTAGTAATATTGATCTCTGTTTGTTTGGTAGTCTTGGATAACGGACCCTTTTGTTTATCATTATGTCACCCCAGTGGAAGTTTTATCTTTTGTTATTTGGTATTTTCGGATTATGGCTGTTAAGCCTAAACAATTTCTATGACGTTTATTTTGGAATTAATCTAAGGATAATTTTATTCCGCATTTTTTTTAAATATTGAGTTTTGGAATGGAAGGTATAGTGGCACTTCACTTTGGAAAATAGAATAGAGTTTTGAAAGACTGAGGAAAATCTTTTTATGAACTAAGTTATTAATAGAAGTTAAAAATTAGGTTTGAAAAATATTTTGGAAAACTAAGTTTATATGCAAACTCACCTTTTAATGATATCATGTAAATGTTTATAAAAAAAAAATGGCGCAAATTTTTAGTGAAAATTCTATTTCCAAATTGGGGTGTTACATTTGGTGGTATCAGAGCTATGGTTATCCTTAGTGGCCTTAAGCATAGCCTTATATGCTTTCATTGTGTGACTCTGTTTGGTAGTTATAGTGTAGTTACCCTTTCGGCTCGAGCATAGCCTAATATGCTTACCTTGTGCAACCCTTGGCTTGATCTGAGACTCCAATCCTCCGTATGTAACAGAAGCAAGATGGCACGTCGACAAGGGAATGAGGAACCAGCTGCTGTTTTGGCTCAGACAGTTGCGGTCTTGGCAGGAGTAAGGGACAACATGAACCTTATGCATCAACAACTTCAGCAGAATCAGAATGTGAACGCTGGTGGGCAAGGAATCAGAGGACTCGACGAGTTTTGTCGTAGGAATCCAAAGGAATTCGCTGGAGGTTTCGCATCGGAAGAGGCAGAGGCCTGGATAGCAAGTTTGGAAAGGATATTCGAGGGAATGATGCAGTGCACCGATGAGCAAAAGATCGCCTATGCTGGATACATGATGGTAGGAGAAGCGGCCGATTGGTGGCACAATGAGAAACAAGCCTTAGGAGGAGAGCTTGGAGCGCTGACTTGGAATCAGTTCAAGGACAGACTTTTTGTGAAATACTTTCCGGAACATCTGAAGACAGCTAAGGAATTAGAATTTCTGCGATTGGAACAAGGTAACATGACGGTGGGGGAGTATGCTGCAAAATTTGAGAATCTAGCAAAGTTTATGCCTTACTATGAAGAAGCTGCGAATGAAAGGTCTAAGTGTGCAAAATTTTTGGATGGACTGAAGCCGGAAATTAAGCAAGCTTTAGCTCCTATGGAGATTGCTGTATTCACAACTCTGGTGAACAAGGGAAGTATTGTGGAAAGTGGTCTGAAATCAAGGAACTCTACTGGAAAGCTAGCTGTACAAGTTTCAAGTGGTGGTCCGATGAGACACTCTTCAGGACATGGAAACCCGAATAGTGGAGCAAGATATCAAGGTCCTTATGGACAAAGGAGTGGACAAAAGGACAATCGATCAAGGTTTCATGGTAGTTTCAACCACAAGAATCATCCTCGGAATAACAATCACAATAACCAGAATCGTGGCAACAACCGAAACAACAACAATTGCAATAACCATTTCAGAGGAAACAACAACAATAACAGTGGTGGAAATCGAGGAAACAATGGAAATGCTGGTGGATTTCGTAACAATGGGAATGCTGCTGGAGGACAAGCAAGTGCACCTCCATTCTGCAACAAGTGTAACAAGAATCACTTTGGACCAAATTGCCCATGGAACAATCCCAACTGTTTCAATTGCAACCGACCTGGACACATCTCAAGGAATTGCCCTGAACCTAAGCGAGAAGTCAATGCTGTGAACGTGGCTAGACCCCATGGACAAGGAAGAGTTTTCTCAATGAGCGGAGCAGAAGTCGCTAACAACGCTAATCTGATCCAAGGTAGGTGTTTCATTCGTAAGATACCCTTGAATGTGTTGTATGATTCAGGTGCTACGCATTTGTTTATTGCTCGTAATGTGGTTGAGAGATTAAATTTGCCAGTAAATGTGATGCCTTTTGATCTAATTGTGTCTACCCCTACTAGTGACCTAGTCATGGTGTCAACTTTTGTTTCTAAATGCCCGGTAGGAATAGAAGATAGAGAGTACTTAGTGGACTTAATTGTCTTACCCCTTACCCAACTCGACATAATTTTAGGCATGGATTGGTTAACTATTAATCATGTTCTCCTAAATTGTGCCGAAAAGACTTATTTTCAATAACTTAAGACCTAGAGTACCTCAAATCTTAGAACCTGAGCACGTGACTGCCAATCAAATCAAAGCTTCATGGGAAGATGGAGCCATGATATACATGTTTTTCGCTTCTTTGGACGTCAAGGAGGAGAAAAAGATGGAGGAGTTACCTGTTGTCAAAGATTTTCCTGAAGTATTTCGTGAGGAAATCCCTGGATTACCGCCTATACGTGAAGTGGAGTTCGGAATTGACTTGATCCCTGGAACGACACCGATTTCAAAAGCACCATATCGCATGGCACCGATGGAGTTGGTGGAGTTAAAGAAGCAATTGGAAGAGTTACTGGAAAAGCAATTCATTCGACCAAGTGTTTCACCGTGGGGAGCACCTGTTTTGTTCGTCAAAAAGAAGGATGGAAGTATGAGATTATGCACCGACTACCGTCAATTGAACAAAGTTACTATCAAGAATAGATACCCTTTACCAAGAATTGACGATTTAATGGATCAATTAAGAGGAGCTACAGTATTTTCAAAGATCGACTTGAGATCAGGCTATCATCAGATCAGAGTGAAAGAAGAGGCTATCCCCAAGACAGCCTTCAGAACGAGATATGGGCACTATGAGTATCTGGTCATGCCTTTTGGAGTGACTAATGCGCCCGCAATATTCATGGATTACATGAATAGAATCTTTCACCCGTTTTTAGATTCTTTTGTCGTTGTGTTTATCGACGATATTTTAATCTATTCACGGAATAAAGAGGAGCACACAGAGCATTTAACAAAGGTGTTAGGCGTACTGAAGGAAAAGAAGCTATTCGCCAAGTTGTCAAAGTGTGACTTTTGGCTGGAGTCAGTGAATTTCTTAGGGCATGTGATAACCAAGAATGGAATTGCGGTAGACCCCGCAAAAGTGGAAGCAGTGTTGGAGTGGAAAGCACCAACAACGGTGACGGAAATCCGGAGTTTTCTTGGACTTGCTGGTTATTACCGTAGGTTCATCGAAGGATTCTCTCGATTGTCACTACCATTGACCAAGTTAACTAGAAAAGGACAAGCGTTTGTTTGGACGGAGAAGTGCGAGGAGTGCTTTCAAGAGCTAAAGAGGAGGTTAACATCTGCACCGGTATTGGTTTTACCCGATCCGACGAAGACCTTCTGTGTGTACTGTGATGCGTCGAAGCAAGGATTAGGATGTGTGCTAATGCAAGATGGTCAAGTGGTGGCGTATGCTTCAAGACAACTGAAGATTCACGAACAGAATTATCCTACTCACGACCTGGAGCTGGCAGCCGTAGTATTTGCATTGAAGATTTGGAGGCATCATTTGTACGGTGTAAGGATCGAGGTATTCAGCGACCACAAAAGCTTGAAGTATCTATTCGAGCAGAAAGAACTGAATATGAGACAAAGAAGGTGGATAGAATTCCTGAAGGACTATGATATTGAAGTGCAGTATCATCCGGGAAAGGCAAACGTTGTAGCTGATGCGCTAAGTAGAAAATCTCTGCATGTGTCTGCTCTAATGATAAAGGAATTGGAACTAATTGAGAAGTTTAGAGATCTGAATATGGCAGTAGAGTTTAACCCAAGGAGTATGGTATTGGGAACTTTGAAGGTGAACAATGAATTCATGGAACGAGTGAAGGCATTACAAGCAGCAGATCCGGAGTTACAAGAAAAGAAGGAACTGTCAGATAAAGGAAGGGAAGTGGAATTTCAGTTAGGAACAGACGGAATTCTACGATTCAAGGAAAGAGTTTGTGTGCCGAACAACCGAGAAGTTAAAGAAATGATTTTGGAAGAAGCACATAAGAGCAAAATGAGTTTTCATCCCGGAGCGACAAAAATGTACCAAGATTTAAAGAAGATCTTCTGGTGGTCAGGAATGAAACGAGAAGTGGCGGAATATGTATCAAGATGCCTAACATGTCAGAAAGCCAAGATAGAACACAAAAAGCCTGGAGGAGAATTGCAACCGTTACCTGTACCTGTCTGGAAGTGGGATAGTATATCCATGGACTTTGTGTCTGGTTTTCCAAGAACTCAAAGAGGGTGTGATGCTATTTGGGTAGTAGTGGATCGTCTTACCAAGACAGCACGTTTTATCCCGATCAACATGAGGTATCCTTTGGAGAAGCTGGCGGAGTTGTACATCAAGGAAGTAGTGAGACTACATGGAGTACCTTCGAATATAGTGTCAGATAGAGATCCGCGTTTTACTTCAAAGTTTTGGGAGAGTTTACAAACTGCAATGGGGACAAGCCTAAGTATGGGTTCTGCATATCATCCCCAAACGGATGGTCAGTCAGAACGGACAATACAGACTCTGGAGGATCTACTAAGAGCCTGTGTACTAGAAGAAGCTGGAAGCTGGGATTCTTTCTTACCATTGATTGAATTCACCTACAACAATAGTTTCCATTCAAGCACAGGAATGGCACCTTATGAAGCACTGTATGGAAGGAAGTGTAGAACTCCGTTGTGCTGGTTCGAGACCGGAGAGCAATTACAGTTAGGACCGGAGGTGGTGCAACAAACGACAGACAAAATCAAAGTAATTCAAGAAAAGATGAGAACCGCGCAAAGTAGGCAGAAGAGTTATCATGACAAGAGGAGAACTCCGTTGGAGTTTAAGGAAGGTGATCATGTATTCATGCGGGTAGTACCTACTACCGGCATTGGCAGAGTGCTCAAGACCAGAAAATTAACCTCTAGATTTATAGGACCTTATCAAATCCAAAAGCGTGTAGGACCGGTAGCTTACCAGATAGCCTTACCCCCTATGTTTTCAAACCTACACAATGTTTTTCACGTATCTCAGCTAAGAAAGTATATTAATGACCCAACCCACATTGTTGAGCCTGACTCGATACAAATCAAGGATAATCTTACGTATGAAACATTACCCCTGCGGATCGATAGTCGTAGTATTAAGACGTTGAGAGGAAAAGAGATTCCGTTGGTCAAGGTAATTTGGAGTCAAGATTATGGGGAAGATGCTACCTGGGAACGCGAGAGTAGCATGAGGGAATCATACCCTCACTTGTTTGAATCAGGTGCGTATTTCTCGGGGACGAGAAATCTCTAAGTTGGGGAGGATTGTGAGACCCGCAATTTTTCCCAAATTATTTTAATATTTTATTTGATTTAAGTTACAATTATTTTTAGAATAGTTTAATAATAATTGTCTTTGGTTGATTTATTTATATATATATATATATATACAGTGATACTATATATATATATATAATAATTATAAATTTAAGTGTGAGATTTTATTTCTGGATATTTAATAAATATTTTAATTATATTTTTACTAAGGTTTTGGCTGAAAAATGAATTTTGGGTTATAGAGATAGAATTTCAAAAATTCATATCTTTTTAACCGTACGTCGAAAAATTACAAATGATATGTCAAAACGATCGTATCAAAATCTAGATTATGAAAATGTAAAGCTTTGATTTTTATTTTATAGTTTTCGAAATTTTATCACTGCTACAATGTTAAACGAATTTTTGAGTTTTAAGTATAAATGTATGGTTTTAATGCATTAAATAACCTTTTGACTCAAGTATATTTTATTTTGAAAATGAAAATACATTTCTGAAGTTGTATATTGTGCTACCATTCAAATAAAGTGTATTTTCGTATTTTTCTTATTTTTAAATTATTTGAAAGCTTAGGAAGTGTATTTTTGAAGGAAATAATATTAAAACTTCAAAAATTCATAACTTTCAAACCGTAAGTCCAAAAATTATAAAATTTATATGAAAACGATCGTATTAAAATGTAGTATCTTAATATGTAAAAATAAAATTTTTATTTTAATGTTTACAAAAAAATACTGTACAGTAGGTAGAAAATCGAATTTTGATAGTTTTAATTAAGAAAAATTATTTTGGGGCATAAAATAATTTAATGGACTATAAAATATTTTTATTGGTATATTTAAATATTTATCTTAGTAATATTTGGCTGCACAGTCCATATTTCAGTATTTTCTTAATTGTTTTCTGATTTATTTGAAATGATAGTTTTATATGATTGGTTAATAGTGAAGGCACCTCCACAAGGAACCAATGAAAAATTTTCTCTCCTATTTTAATATATATGTGCCGTCCAAATATTAGTAGGAGGAGGGAAGAATAGTTCTGAAAATTTGTGAGAATAAACCAAGAATTAAAAGGTTTTAGGAATCAACAAAATTCCAATTAATGCAAAGTGTGTTCCAATGTGCATGAATTAATTTTTCTGACTCATGGTGAGTAAGGGGGGCCGAATTTCACCTCTGAAAATTGAGGGGAAATGCATCTTCAACACCTATAAATAGATGGCCTTAGTTCCCACATTTTTCACACACAATCCTTGATAGTTTTACAAGAGAAAAAAAAATAAAATTCTAAGAGAGGAATAGAGAGAGAGGGACGAATTGGCTTTAGGAAGGAGGGAGAAATTGCTTTGTCACTTGAAGTTTTCTTAAGCTTAAGGAGTAGAGGTAACCCAAAATCACTTATTTATTTAATCTCTTTTTTTAGTTGTTTTGTTTGTATTCTTGAGTAAAAACTTCTAAATTCTTCTATAGCTAAGTTCTAAATTTTCCTTTTCATTTTAAAGTTATTATTGAATATGTGATATTGTTCTTGAGTCATATGAATTAAGGATGAGAAAAGGGACACAAAAAGGGTGTTTAAAGGGATTTATCTCCCCTTTTCTTTAATTCTTAAGATGGCTAAAAAGTTTTGATGAGTTTGAATAGTTTAATTTCTGGGTGTATTTTATTTCTTAGATCATATGAATTATAGAAAATTTTGTATGAACAAATAAGTTTTTATTCTTGTCTTTTAATTATTTTGTTTCTTTGTATTAAGGAATAATAATCAATAAGTAAATAATAATGGAAAAAAAATTAATTTCTGGTATATGTATATATATAGGCCGTGTTATATATTAGAAAGAGTGATGATTGATTTGTGTATTTTTGATATATGAATTGTATTGTTGTTTAATAAAATAAAAGGGAATGGAAATAAATAAAAGAATTAAAATGGATTTTTGATTTTATTTTCTTTTATTCTGGACCGTGTGAAAATATATATATATATATATATATATATAATTATATTGAATGGTAATTGTTGTTATTTCATGTGTATTTGAGTTACAGTCTCTAAAAAGAATGAAAACAAATAAGTATTTTCCTTAATGTAAAATGAAATGAAAATGATTTGTGTAAAGGAACTAAAAATAATTTTTGAAAAAGAAAATAAATTCTGGAAATTTTTAAATGTTCTTAATGTGTATGAGTTTGTATTTAATAGAAATTGTTATTATTAGATTGTATGATATTTCCTTTTGTTTAGATTTAAGTTAAATAAGAACAATGAATTAGGATAATAAACAAAAATGCAATTTTCTGGAAATATAAAAAAAAATAAGTAGGCCGTGAGGCCTATGGTCCTTTTTAGTATAATTTTTGTAATTTGTTTGTTATTTGATGTGTAATTAATTTATGGTTTATTGTTTAGAAGGAATAGAAACAAATGGTAGTTTTTATAAGTTTATAAGAGCATCTATTGTTAAATGATTGTATGAGTATGTGATTGATGTGTTTGAAAATATTATTTGCTGGAAAAAAAAATGAGTTCTTCCTTAAAGAGATCTATTTTATATTTGTTTAATAATTTAAAACTCTTATTTTTAGTATATAAAGTAATGTAATTATATTATATAGATGTTTTAAGAAATTAAAATGCTTTACCTAATTTTCTAGTACTGGTCGAAATTTTAGAGGAAGAAATTAAGTTAATTGAATTTTTCTAATTGATTTGATAATTGTTTTAGTTTGTCTATGGAATGAATTACATGTTTTATGGAAAAGGTTTATTTCTGAAAATTTAGTTTTAATTCTGGAAATTTAATTTTTATTCTGGAAAATTAATTAGTTAAGATCCCAAATGATTATTTTTAAGGGTGTTAGTGATACTTTGTTTGTATGTGCAAATATAATGTAGAAACAAATAGAAATGAGTATTTTTGATTGATTAAAGTAATTTAAATAAAAATATTAAGTTGCTGTCCAAAATTTAGAATGTATGAAAAAGTAATGTTTTATTAGAAATAATAGTGTTTTAAAGTCTTTGGCATAAGTAGGAATTGTGTATAATTGTTTTGGATTGTTTTACTTGAACTTCTTGAATTAATGCAACTTTTTCAGTGGCTGTACAGCAGATGCAATTATTTTATTTAGTTCAATTTTAGTCATTTTATTATAGTAGAAGTTGTAATAAGAATTTAGGAAGAAGCGGCATAAATTTTCGATGTTCTGTTTAAGAGAAAATGAATTTTTAAGTTTATGTATGCATGCTGTCCAAGAATGAGAAATGTGTAGTATCTATGTTATGACTTGTTCTTGAAAGATTAGATATATAGATTTCATGTTAATCTTGAAGTATAAGTGTTTAGAATTAAAAGTGAATTTTTAAAAGTAATTTTAGAATAATTATAAGTAAGGTTGTATATGTATTTGAATGAAATGTTGTTTGTGCTTGTATAAAATAATTGAAGGATGTTTTTGAAAAAAGAAATATTGATTTGATATTTAATTTTAAAGTTTTGTTAGTTTTTTGTTTTAGAAATGATTTATTTTCTAAGTATTTACATGATTTCCAAAATTTCAAAGGCTTTGAGAAATTAATATTTTCAAAGGTTATATTTGATTAATTACTTTTAAGTTAGTGTGGATATTTATAAAGGTTATTTTGTGAAAATGATTGGTTTAAAAGGTTTGCAATTGGGAACGAGTAGCGAGACCGAAAATCAAGCCCACGTTAGTTCTTCGCATCAAGGTGAGAGAGTAGCAACCTTTAGACACAATGGCACCATGGTAATCGTTAGAACGATTTCGACCATCTCAAAAGTCGGAATCCGGGTTACAAGTCAATATACGAGACGACGATTGAGTGTAGGATGTGTTTAGTCGTCCTTCGTTGAGACAATGACTCTATTTTATTATTTGATATATTGTGATTATATTATATTTTGCTTGCATGAGTATATGAGAAATGTTGTTAAAATGATTTTGAGAATGTTGATGGATATGTTGTAAATCGTGTGGCGGACTCGGCCTAGCCGAGGTCCTCAGGACCATTGCCCAAGATCTAAGGACCCTTCAGGAAGCCTTTTGAATGCTTGGCCGAGCTCAAAAGCTCAACGGCCGAACAGACGCCAGATACAGGCCGACCTCGTGCTCCAACTCAAGTCCGACACCTTCCCAAGTCCGACACCAAGGACATGATGACGTTTTCCCATCTTATCCATAAGGACAACTCACCATCTTATCCACAAGGACAGCTCATCACCTTATCCGTAAGGACAGCTCATCCACTCATAGCTCAGTACAGGCTGGCCCTACTTGGGCCTAAAGCAAGCCCATTAGGGCAACCAGCTCCCCCCTATAAGTAGCTCCGTACTACATGGGGCTCAGGTACGTCCTCTAATCCTAATTGTCACTCTCACACACCAGTGATTAGGGTTACTTCCTGGCTCTCTTCCTTAGCCACTGGAGGATTCCCACCAAACATCACAGATCAACCCTAGACAGAGGCTCCTTTGAAGGTCTTCTCCTACCCCCAGAGGACCTCACCGTCTAGGACTTCACATTGGCGCCGTCTGTGGGGATAGATAAACTTCATCCCCACCCAGAAGACTCTACCATGTCTGAAGAGCAACCAGTCCAGAGGAGAAGGAGGGGGCGTCCAAGGAGGGTGCCGTCAACCGAGGACCTGCGCAGGCATCTCGAAGCCAACAGGGCAGCAAGGTCCTCACCGCCACCCCCTCCACCACCTCCACCTCTTCCCCCGCCACCTCCACCACCAGAATTCACCCATACCCACAGTGGACCTTACACCATCCACACCGGAGACACTACAAATCCAACCCAGTTTCACGGCGGAGGTCGGCGCGTACAGTTACGCTCTATGCTCGGAGAAACCAACACTGAACAGCACCGCCACCATGGCGAACGTGCTCATTTTGTCAGCACGACACACCGTTCCCATTCTCGACAGTCTACGCTTTCTCGAGATGTTGAACTCTTATCCTTGATGAGACAGCATATGAGAATCGTAGAACAGCAAGGTAAAGCTATTGCAGATCTCCAACAAGTTGCTATGCAACGTTTGGCTGAACGAGCTGTTGTTCAAGCTCCGGCCCCAAATGAGTTCCCCCCACCACCCCCTCCACCACCTCTTCCACCGCAACCTCCGTTAACTCCACAAACCTTTGCAACGCCACACACAACCGTAACACAACTTACACCACCCCCTGACCAGCAACAGCCTGATTTGGATGACTCCCACCCTGGGCATCCGTTTACACCAGCCGTCATGGCTTATGAACCACCACCTGGGTACCTCGGGCCCAACAATATTCCCAGATACAACGACCTCACAGACCCTCAGGAGCATGTTCTTTCTTATGAGGGAGCTGTGAACTTTCATGGTGGAGGAGATCGGCTCAAGTGCCGAGCTTTCTCTATGACCCTCCAGGCCCCAGTCCTCCGATGGTACTCAACACTTCCCAAGAATTCTGTCAACAACTGGGCAGAAATGAAGCGAGTCTTCCTTAACATATACACTGCTAGCTGCGTACAACCCAGGTCGGACCACACGCTAGCGACAGTGACCCAGAAACCGGAAGAATCCTTACGCGCGTACTTGCACAGGTTTCACAGCGAATCCAGCTCAGTCCCCAACCTATCTCCCGAGGTGGCGGTCCTCCTTTTAACCCAAGGATTGGCCGAAGGAGGGTTCAAAGATTCACTTATTGGAAAGCCACCAAGGGACATGGCCGAGCTGAGACAGAGATCAAACAAATACATCAATCTTGAAGAATTCAACAAAGGACAGTCAAGTAGGATGGAAAACTCTCAAGCCGCCTCGCAGAATGCCCTGCCCCGAGGTCGACCTCGCGGCAACAGGGATGACAGAGGAGGAAGAGCGGACCAGGGTGACCGAGGTCGCTCTCAAGTCGGCCGGCAAGAAGACCGCAGACGTCCGTACATCACTAAGTACGATTCTTACACTCCCCTGACGGTCCCGAGGTCTCAAGTCTTGAGAGAGACCATGCAGACTGAACTCAGGAGTGTACCTCGGCCCCCATTCCTCAGAAATCAAAACTATGTCAGGGATAAATCCAAATATTGCAACTTCCATGACGGGTACGGCCACCATACCGATCAATGCACTTGGCTTCGGGATGTCATTGAGGATATGGTGAGAAGGGGCAAACTGCAGCAGTATGTGCGCGAAGCGGTGGAAAGACGGGGCCGAAGAAGGTCTCGCAGCCCAGACAACGATAAGGGAAAAGCCAAAGCCGACCCGTCCCCTGAGAAGAAGGAAGAAGAACCACAGCGGGTAAACATGGTTGTGGTACAAGATCTAGACAAGTCACCGGAAAACTTCCGAGTTGAAACTATCTCGGGGGGTTTCGCCGGTGGCGGAGAAAGGAGGGCGGAAAGGAAAAGGTACATCAACCAAGTTCTCGCTGTCGATCACAAACCCGTTGGCAAAAAACCATCTAGGAACATCCCTATCATTTTCTCTGACCAAGACATGGAAGACGTCATCCCGGATCACAATGATCCAATGGTGATACGGCGTTAATCGGCAATTTTGAAGTCGCCCGAGTTTTCATCGACCAAGGAAGCTCGGCCGATATCATTTTTCTTCATACTTTTCAAGCGCTGAAGCTCAGGTCCGCCGACCTCGTTCAGTTCGAAGGCAATCTCATCAGCTTCACAGGTGAGGCAATCCGCCCCCTGGGAGCCATTCATCTCCCGGTGACCCTAGGCAACCAGCCTTCGGCCCGAACGGAGATCATAAAATTTTTAGTGGTTGACTCTGACTCCCCGTATAATGTAATACTGGGACAAACCTGCCTACAAGCTTTTGGGGCAGTGGTTTCAATAGTACACCTGGCAATGAAATTCGTCGGATCAGATGACAAGGTTGTTACGGTCAAGGCTGACCAGGTGAAAGCCCGGCTCTGCTACAATGCGAGCCTACGGGAGGTAAAAAAGAAGCAGAAAGAGTTCACTGATCCGAAATTATCCAAGGGAAGAGTATTATTGGCCGAGGTTCAGTTTGAACGAGATATTTATAGGTCCTCTTCTCATGAAAAGTGGGTGGTAATTCCCCCCTTCACCTCTGCCCCAAGCGAAGACATCACCATAAATGCCAAACTTCTCCAAAAAATCCAAGATGCAGTTAAAGGAAATCTCCTTTCTTTTTCAATCCTCTCTAACCCCCCACAGGGGGAGAATTTTCTCATTTCTCTAACTGTTCATAACCCTGCCCTCCGTTCGGTACAGCTCCGAATTGAGGGCCGAAGTAAACTTCTTGCCCATTTCTCTAGCCGAGCTTTTCAAATCCCCAAGCTCTGGTGCCTCAAGCTGAAAAAGCTCCCACTTTGCAACATTACTAACAATCTCGGCAGCCTCTTCTATTAGTTCACCTCGGATGACCACCACAAGACAAAAGAAATCCGAGAAGCTGCTCCTAGTCAGAGGAAGATAGAAATGGAAGAGCCAGCCGACCAAGACAAGAAAGAAGCGCAACCCGGGTTGTCCGAGTCTGATCACCTCGCGCCCCGAGGAGTAGACATCGGTCTTAACGGCCGAAAAAGCGGGAAATGAGCCCAAAATCGGTAAGCCCCAATAGAGGCGTTCTGGAAACATACTCTGGGAAATTACCGAGCTCAAGGATTCCCAAGACTTCACAACACTGAGAACCTGTTTCAAATAGGTTTACCTCAGACATCATTGGCAGTCATCAGCATCCTCATCTGGAAAATTCAAATTCAAGCTCATTTTAATCTTTGCTTCCTATAAATCTTGTTCATGTTTTTACATTCCCATTGTGAGATATTCACTCTTCCAAAAAGCAATGTACTCATGACTATAATTAATGAAAAGTACAAACTTGCTCAAACTCAAGTGCCACAGTTTTATATACGTACGTACTAGCTTCTCATTTAGCACTAGCCACCTAAATGTTGCATGGCGCTATGCACAGCCAACGTCTTCTAGATAAGATCGGCTCATATGCACAGTGTACAAGGGATACCCGATAAAGAACAGACTGCTGTGAAATGTTTCCACATAGCTTCACTCAGCACTCTCTTTTACATCGGGGCCGAGGACATCCACCTCGACTAAGGTGGGTAGATCCGAGTTCCCTACCGTATGCACTTATATACAGTACCTTTATTCAGAGGAAAACTTATAAGATTACTGCACTCACTGAGTCATCCGAGTTTGTCCGAGTTATTAATACGAGATTTTAAACACCAATGTTTTGGTTCAAGTTTTTTAGGTCCGATCAGGCCGAAATACAACAAGTTGGTAAAGGACTTGTATTCTCAAAAGTAGTTTTACTTAGAAACGACCTCGAACCCAGTATATATGCGACAAGTTAAAACAAGAACTTGCATAAAAGTTACAATATGCGACAAGTCTCAAACACTTGCATTCTTTCTTAAAAACCTTTCTAACCAATCACAGTTCGGATCCGAGGTCGAACGAATAAGCATGCAACGAGTTGGTAAAGAAAAACTCGCGTTCGTGAAACGAGTTAAAGAAAAGGCTTGCATAACTCCGACCTCGGACATAGTACATATGCAACGAGTTAGAGTAAAAACTTGCATAAATATAACAACATGTAACAGGTTAAAACTGAAATAAACTTACATTGAAATGAAATGTTGTACACAGTAAGCAAAGCAAAATACTATCCCACATTGTCAAACATGTTATGAAAAAGAACATAGACAAATCATGAGCTGCCCAGCATGAGGGGCTTACGCTGCTTCATCCTCAACATCAGAAAGGACAACCGAGCGCGGGTCGAACTCTTCATCCATTTTCTCAACCAAAGGGTTGGGCAGATTCTCCTCAGGCTGGTCCAGGTCAACCTCGGCCCCACCCCTGTCATAATCAACCATCTTTCCATCTTTCACTCCGAACCCGGCAGATGCGCCGACATACCGAATCCGGAGCCCTTGGTTCATATGAAGAATCTGCTCAACCGCACTGGCGAAAACCTTGCTTGCCACCCTTTCAAGGTCGAAGTCCGACTCAGATGCTGCCACCTTATGCTTAAGAGCTTGAGCAGCCCTCTTCTTCAGAAAATTCCTAACTTTTTCCACCTCGGCAAGGCCCTCCTGCCGACCAGCCTCCTTAGCATCTGCTTTGGCTTGGGCCAAATCTTCTTCATGTCTTTTTTGAAGCTCCTCCATTTGTCGGCGGTGCTCCTCCTCAGCCTCGGATAACTTTTGTTCGGCTGATCTCTTGCTACTCTTCAGTTCCTCCACCTCGGCCGCCATAGCCGACCGAGATTTTTTCTTAGCAGGCGAAACACCATCCGCCACATCATCAGCCACTTCGGCCAGCACGTTAAACATGGTTGTGGCCCTTTTCAATTGGCAAGCCATCTCTTCAGCTTTTTTCTTCCACTCAGCACCCGACATCTTCACAAGAGTATCTTTCAGTGAAGGTTTGTCAAGGGTAGTCGGCAGCCTCGGTTGAGTTCCAGTGCCTGAAGGCGGCGTATCCGCAACAATGGCTACTTTGGCACTTGGACTAGGCGATGCAGGAGGAGGTGGGGCAATGATGACGGCAGGTGGGGTAGGATGGAGTGGACCAGAGTCGGCCGAAAGCGTATCAGTGGAAACCTCGGACGACACGGCATCAGCAGATGGAGCCTCGGATTTCTTCTTCCTCCGAGCTTCTAAAGCAGCTTTCAGCGCTCGGGAGGACATCTCTGACCAATGTTCTTCTGCAAAAAAAAAAAGGGACAAGGAAAAATTAGTAAGAGAATTGAAAGAAAACGTACAAGTCTAAGAGCAAAAGTAACTACCAATTTTCGTCAAGACTTCGTTGTCGGGACACTTCATGAAAACTCCAACATCAAGTTGGATTCCGAGCACGATATTCGGCCTGAAAATGGTGGGCCGTTACGGACTCGTCGGCATCCAAGGTTACACCCGACCACCTTTGCGGCGTGCTAGTATGGCGATTAAAGAACTCGGGGGTCCACTCCAAAGGGAACTTCGGTCCCGTCTCGGACCGAAACCAAGGTAGCGCCGTTCCAACGTACTTGTATTTAAAAAATCTTGGTTTAAAATGTTTCCAAGATTCGGAGAACATACCGAACAGCCCACAGTGAGCTTGGGCCTTAGCCGACACCCAAAGACGACCAGTGACCCCGTCCTTATTGCTGACGAACGGGTTGTACATCCATAAAAACAGCCGAACAGTGCATACCAAATTCCTGGCTCCGTAGTACTTTTGGAATGCTCGGAGAAACGACCAAGTATTGGGGTGAAGTTGGGAAGGAGCTAGTCCGAGCTCGTTTAAAACCCTCATTTCCAGATCGGTGAACGGGAGGGTCACGCCGAGATTATGAATCAGGTCGACGTAAAAGAAGAAGGAATTATTGTCAGTCCGACTGCATATCCTGTCATTTGCCGAACAGGGGAGTACTTCGTAAGAAGTCCCGGTGGCGTCCCCTAGACAAGGCAGCACGACCCTCCTTACCTCAGTAAGCTTGTCTTCGGAACAAAGGATGGACTGGACTCCTTTGGGCTCCACGTCTACCCAGTCGTATTGTTCGGCATCGAAAGGCGCAGGGTAAAGTTCAGGTCGACTGACGCACTTCCTGGGCGGCATGGTACCTGTGGAAGAACAGGGGAGCTCGGTATTAGTCTTATGGGTTACAAAGAATAACCCCCCCCCCAGAGAACCCCCTCGAAGTAGTTCCGAGGGCCGAGCATCTCCCCTCTACCACAGGTACCCCCCGTTCGAACATCCCCTCCTTCTCCATCCTCTTGAAGTCGGCACGCTCCCTACCGTCAACAAACTTGACCCAGGCGTACTGCCGAATCCACTCCCTCTTCTCCTCCCAACCCCGAGGATAGATTACCTCAACGGGGTCAACCTCCAGAACCCGCCTCTCGTATTTCTGCCTATACTCCCTTTGGCGACGAAGCGCCTCGTCCACCTCCGTAGAGGAACAGGATGAAGAGGAAGAGCCGTCCTCCTCCTCACTAATGCTAGATGACAGGGAGACTACCCCAGCCCATTTCCTAAACCATTCCCTACTCATATTGAACCCAATCTACTCCTTTTGTTTTCTGAAAAATAAACAAAAAACATAAATCAAAAACTCTCCAAAAATCTCAAAACACGCCTAACCCAAAGAAGGCCAAAACCCCAAGAATGACCCTCAGAATCAAAACACCCAAATCCAGAAAAACCTCAAACCCCAGCATTATTCCCCAAAATCAAAACCACAAAACCTAAGAAAAAACCCCACCGCCACGAAAATAGAAACAGAAAACAAGGAATACTAACCCCCCACTGTGTAAACCGTGAAGCAGTAAAGAAAGAAGAAAAGGCAATGTCGAAGATGAAGAAAAGGGAAAATAAGCATACCTGATGAATATAAACTTCGAGGAGAGAGCTTGCAAGATCAAACAGGATTCACTGTCGAGGGTTTGGAGAGTAGAAAGTGTGGCAGAAAAACGGAATAACTTGATGTTTAAAAGAAGAAAGAGGAAGTTATAGAGAAAATTCGGCAAGAAGTCCTGGAAATGGTGCGATTTCAAAAGGTTTCAAGTGGAGAGGGGAGCGGTTTCGAAGAGGGAGTATCTGGTAGAGGGAGAGAAGGCAATAGTGTTGAGAGAGAGAATGACTGATAGAGAGAGAAGGAGAAGCGGTTTTTTAGGATAGAGGGGGAAGAGAAACCGTTTTCCCCCTCAAATTTTAAGTTTGGGCCTAGCCCAAAAGGCCCAACCCAGCGTGCAGCCACACATACTAGGACACGTGGCGCACAGCAGCGGAAATAAGGGACCTCGAGCAACGTCACAATGATGGTGACGCTTCGTAGGTCGTGATTTCTGACAAGTGTCAGATCCGGTAAAAGCAAACGTCACTTCGGTACTGATGAGTAGACAGCTGTCAAACCCGCTCTGTCATAATGAGAAGACGTCAGAGACAGCTGGATCCAGCTCTTGGCAGATTTATCGTCCGAACTCCTTAGAACCTCGGAACAAGGCTCAGTAGCCTTGACCGAGCTGGGGGGCTTATGTGGTGTACTCGGCTCTTATATGGTGGATTTGGGAAAAAGACCTAAACCAGGACCTCGGAACAAGGCTCAGATAGCCTTGACCGAGCTGGGGGGCTTATGTGGCGGACTCGGCCTAGCCGAGGTCCTCAGGACCATTGCCCAAGACCTAAGGACCCTTCAGGAAGCCTTCTGAACGCTTGGCCGAGCTCAAAAGCTCAACGGCCGAACAGACGCCAGATACAGGCCGACCTCGTGCTCCAACTCAAGTCCGACACCTTCCCAAGTCAGACACCAAGGACATGATGACGTTTTCCCATCTTATCCACAAGGACAACTCACCATCTTTTCCACAAGGACAGCTCATCACCTTATACGTAAGGACAGCTCATCCACTCATAGCTCAGTACAGGCTGGCCCTACTTGGGCCTAAAGCAAGCCCATTAGGGCAACCAGCTCCCCCCTATAAGTAGCTCCGTACTACATGGGGCTCAGGTATGTCCTCTAACCCTAATTGTCACTCTCACACACCAGTGATTAGGGTTACTTCCCGGCTCTCTTCCTTAGCCACTCGAGGATTCCCACCAAACATCACAGATCAACCCTAGACAGAGGCTCCTTTGAAGGTCTTCTCCTACCCCCAGAGGACCTCACCGTCTAGGACATCACAAATCGTATGCTCGAGAAATGTTGGAATTGATGAGAAATGATAGTTATGGGAATGTGAAAGAAACCTATGAGTAAGTTGTAATACGCTTGAAAGAAGTATGAAATGATTAAGTTTTGATGATATGCGAAAATGAGGTTTATGTACAGTGATGGTGCATCGTGGCACAATGACATTGAAATTATTCCCTTTGAGTGACTAATCACGTGAATGAGTATGTCGTGATTACGTCTTGTGGATCCCACTGTACGATGATGAAGTTTTGCTGCGGTCCCTTAGAGGTCGAGGCCCGTTAGAAGCGCGGCTTAGAATGGGTCGACCAAACTTAGGATTAAGAAAGATTCTAAAAGACTTTAAAAAGACTTAAAAGACTTTACGACCCTATCCTTTCTAACTACGTTGAGAGTGAAGTAGTGGAGAGGAAAGATACCGTATACTTGGAGGTCGGGCATTCCGCCGAGTGGTGATTGCGATAGGGGAGGGAAATGATGGTGACTCGTCAAGAAGCCTAAGAGCACTACCCTAGGTGGAACGATGCTACAGTGATCAAGGGCACCTGCTGGTCGTTGGTCGTGGCGAGGACTACAACGCGAACTTGGGATAGAGCTGTCGCCCCCTTGAGCAAATCATGGATGGTGTAGAGGGAATCCGAATGGGACTAGAAGCCATCGTTTTTTTATGAACTTATGAACTGATACTTGATTTTATTTTGCTGGCCAACTGGCGTGGTTTCAGTTGGTACGTACCCTTTGGCTTCGATGTCAGCATGGTTAGGACTCCTGTGCATCCCATCTGCTTTCCGAACTAGGACGAGGTTGGATATTGAAGGAGGAGATGTAGCGTGTGTGCTAATTTACCTTTAACCGATAGTTTCCATCCCTAATGTTTCAATGATGACAGACTTATGGAAGTTGTAGATGGAATTCTTGAGTAATGATAAGTATGATAAAGATATAAGACTCAACGATAATAATAATGTGATAAGGATATTATGTTTGTGTTAGTTCTAATGTGACCCCTGGATTAAGCCCATGCCGTCGACGCTTTGCCCATCTGGTAGCTAACTCTCTATATTCTTCTGCATGTTCTTGTCTCTGTTCATGATAAATCTATTAGATGGCGGACCGAGTAATTCAAGTGGAAATGTCTCCTTTGGTGGGGGGACATTGGCATAGAACCGCACACGGATGGATCTGGGAGGGACCAACAAGACTCACCATTACTGATCGAGATCATACACTGCGAGGAGTAGCCACCGATCGTGAGGAAGTACGATATCGTCTGAGGGATCTTATGCCGGATGGACCTCGGGCTTTTCATGATGATCCACCCGCTAATCACAATGTTGGTGAGGAGGAGGACCCAGAAGAAGACCCATAAGAAGAGGAAGATCTAGAAGAGGACTTAGAAATAGAAGAAGATCCAGAGGAAGACCCGGATGAGGATGTGCACGATGACGATTAGTTTATTCCTTAGTAATATTGATCTCTTTTGTTTGGTAGTCTTGGATAACGGACCCTTTTGTTTATCATTATGTCACCCCAGTGGAAGTTTTATCTTTTGTTATTTGGTATTTTCGGATTATGGCTGTTAAGCCTAAACAATTTCTATGACGTTTATTTTGGAATTAATCTAAGGATAATTTTATTCCGCATTTTTTTTAAATATTGAGTTTTGGAATGGAAGGTATAGTGGCACTTCACTTTGGAAAATAGAATAGAGTTTTGAAAGACTGAGGAAAATCTTTTTATGAAACAAGTTATTAATAGAAGTTAAAAATTAGGTTTGAAAAATATTTTGGAAAACTAAGTTTATATGCAAACTCACCTTTTAATGATATCATGTAAATGTTTTATAAAAAAAAATGGCGCAAATTTTTAGTGAAAATTCTATTTCCAAATTGGGGTGTTACAATCTCTACAACCACCTGCCGATCACCGAGTCCGGTTGGCGGAATATGTTTTGACTAGCGAAGCTGAACACTGGTGGGAAGGTATGCGAAGGGGTTTTGAAGCTGACAATCAGGAAGTCACCTGGGACATCTTCAGGAGCAGATTCTTGGCAAAGTATTTCCCCGAGGATGTGTGCAGAGAGAAAGAAATAGTCTTCTTGAATCTGAAGCTAGGGAATTTGAGCATCGGGGAGTATGCAGCACAATTCGAGGACCTGATTCGTTACTCTGGCAGCTATAGGGATGCTGACGAACGCACCAAATGCATCAAGTTCGAAGCAGGGCTTCGTACTGATATCAGGATTGTTTTTGAGTATCAAAACATCGCCAACCTATCGCAACTGGTAAATATGACGAGTACCTACGAGAAGGGCTTGAAGCAGAAGGAGATAGAGAAAAAGAACAGGAATGTGCAGGATAAAGGAGGTTCTAGCAGGGACAAGGGACCGGCTCAGGAATCAGACCCACATATCGACATCGACACTAGAGAAGTAGTACCAAAAGATGTGGCCCCGAACATGAGTGTTCCAAGAACTAGACCACCATGTCCACATTGTGGAAGATTTCTTAATCGTACTTGTTGGATGCTTAACCAGCACAAGAAGGAAGCTCTGTGTTTTCAGTGCGGGCAACCGGGACACAGGGCTGCAGACTGTCCAGAGAGCCGTCACATTTGAGGTAATCTTTACCTTAATATCATACCATGTATTAGGAAACCCAAGAACATTTAAATTTAGTCTAGCCTTTACAGAAATTATGAAGAGTCTTGGGGGTAGTTAATAAGTGGTAGGACTTTAATTAAGATGCAACCAAATTCTGTGATAATGTTGTTGTTTAATGGAATGTAAGGTTGGAACTGACCACTCTAATCCTACATCTATTAAGTAATGATGTTATCAACAAAACCGCCGATGATACACTGTTGATAGACGTAAGGTTGAGGTCGGTCACCTCGACCTTCGCATCTATTAACGGAGGATATCGGGGCAACCCACTCAATAAAACCAAGATGGGAATTCTTTAATGAGATAGACGCAATTAGAAGAAAAGAAGCTAGCCGAAGAGTGTCCTTTCCAAACCCTTTACACAGGAGCAGGTAGTTAACTCAACACGGCCTTCGACCCTAACTCATGGCCGATTAGTTTCATTCAAGCCTTTTTAGTAACTCTATCGAACCTTGAGTAATGTTCCAATTCGTGCAAGTAAATCTCTTTCTTCTTATCCTTATTGGTTTGGTTCAACCTTGAAGTGGCAACTTTTGATCCTAATCAAAGGTTTTCTCGCTCCAACCGACTAAGGATTGGGAACTCATGCTCTTCTCCTTGTTTTTCACCCTTGAATATCGATCGCTCCTGGAGTTCCAATCTGGTCTATTCAATTCGGTTCCTCCTTAATTAGGAAAGTTAGAACCATAAGTTGTTGTATTCAATAAAAGTCTTAGAATTGTATGATCTTAGGCTATCATCTTTGAAGCAAAAGCACAAACCCTTCTTGGATTCCAAAGATTACATTTTCTTTCGTTGTTAGATTCTTACACTCTTCATTGAAAGTCGTATGAAAGATGATCAGAAGCTGACACATTCAATTCCCTGCTTCTTGGCATTGATATAACCAGGTATGTCGATACCAAGTGGGGGAGAACTTAGTGACCGAACTAAGATCTTTTCTACGAAACAAGCGGAAACAAGAAGGGAAGTCGAACGGGAACAAGACGTAAGGTGTTCTAACATAAGCTTGAAAGCGTCAAGGAGTAAGGACTTAGAAGCATCCTAAGTGGGTGAATGATATCGAAGGAACGTAAAGACCATAGTCAAAAGCCTTATCAAGGGATGGTTCTTCAATTACGGAGTTGAACGGAATTTCGGGGACGAAATTCTAATAAGTGGGGGAGAATTGTAACATCCCGAATTTTAATCCCAAGAGTAATTAGAACAATGATAAGATCTAGAAGTAAGGATTATTCTATAAAGGATTTAAAATGATGGACTAGGAGTTTTTTTTAGTGCCATAAAGGAGTCAAGGAGCATTGGCATCAAAAAGGGAATATAAAGAAGACCAAACGAGTGTTAAAATCGGTGTTTTCGGTGTTTTAAATACGCTATATTAGGAAATTCAAAATAAAAGATTTACAACTCTAAACACAAATTCCACCGTTGGATATGAAGATAATGATTTTTGGAAGCTTTCTTTCAAATTTAAGCAAGATCCGACGGTTAACGAAGAAGATATATCGATTTGAAATAGGAAGAAAATAAAAGGAAAATAGAAAAATGAATAAATAGGGAACTGGGTAAAGTACTCGAGTATTATTAGGAATACTCGAGTATTTCGTGCTGACAGTGAAAAAAATAAATATGGGGATCAACCCCATTTCACCCCAAACCCATTCCTTTCTCCTTCTCCACCCCAAAAACACTCAATCCATGACTTTAAGCCTTAAAATCTCAAACTCTTGTGGCCAACCATCATCATCCCTCAAGCTCCCAAGTGTTGATCTTCTCTTTACTCTCTCTTTGGAGACCTCTCTCTCATACCATGGCAAGTTCTCTCTCTCTCCTCACCTCACACAAGTGCTAGGTAGGTTGGAACAAGTGTTCTTCCTTCCTCCTTGTACACGAATTTCATCGTCAGCATCTCTAATCTTGTCTTCTCTTTGCTTTTATGGAAGTCGTGGCTCATTACCTCTCTTGATTCTCTCTCCCTCCTTCAAGTAATGTGCTAGAATCATCAACCCCATTTTATTGTGGCTCCTCATCACTCTCCGGCTTGTCTCCAGACCGCTCTTCTTCATCATCGCATTCGGTTCCTACGACTTTGATTTTAAAGCTAGGGTTTGGTATTCTCTCTCCCTATACTTGGTTGAGGTAAGAAGGGTTGTATTACCTTTACTTAGGGAGTAAATTCTAGGATGCTATAGTGGTAACTAAGGATAGGGTAATTGAGGAGTAGGTTTATGAACCTTAGGGTAGTCCCTGTTGATGTAGATGGAGTACTTAGAGTTGATAATGGAAACCACACCTTAAGGAATAGAATATATGCATTTAGGATAAGGTCCGGAATAAACGAGTGTATTTAGGATATTAAAAGGTTAATAATGAATGAAAACGTAAAAAACGCAAAATAAAACCAAAGGGGAATAGTTAGGGAAAACAAACTAAAAGATACCGTTCTTTACATCGATCGAAGAATAAAGTGAGGTAAAATAGGGAATCAACTTTGAACCAATAAGTATGAGCGGAGTAGATTTAGGGTTGTAGGGATTAGAGAAATAGAAATGAAGCAACGAAATTTTAGATGTAAATTGGAAGCCGATAAAAGAACTTAGGGGAAAGAATATAAGAAGAAGGGGGGAGGGATTTGATTAGGTCAAAGAAATTAGAAAACTAACGCGAGCAACGTGTAAGTAAACAATAGGAAATAACGAATGGACAACAAAGAGTTGTAGGAAGAGAAATAGGGCAAGGAAAACTAAAGTGTCGAGCTATTAGAGTAAGAAAGAGACGTAAGAGAAGAAAATGAATGAATATTAGGAAAAATCCGCATACGGAAATAAAGAATAAAGGGTAGAAACGAAAAGATAATTGAACCAATAAAGTAAGAGAAAGTAAAGAAAAGAGAAAGGAAAAGAAAATGAAATGTAAAGAGAATAGACATGGTGCAGGTTGGTCATGAGACCTTACGGCCCGAGCACAGGTTGGTCATGAGACCCTGTGGCTCAACACAGGTTGGTCATAAGACCCTGTGGTTTAATAAAGAGAAATCGAGCGCAGGTTGGTCATAAGACCTTGCGACTCAACACAGGTTGGTCATAAGACCTTGTGGTTCAATAAATGAGAAAAGAAAAGAAAGGAAATGAAAGAAAAGAAAAAGAAGGGTAAGAAAAGTAAAGAAAAGAAAAGAGAACAAAATAATGATAAAAAGAGAACAAAAGAAATAGTGAAATAAAACGAAAAGTGAGCTAAGAAGGAAAAGAGAGGTAAGAAATTGAGAAAAAGTAATAATATGAGAATAAATAACGAAGAACTACGTGAATTGTTTAGAAAAAAGTAAGCGCATAGTAATAGGGTAGTAAATGTGAGAGATTAAGTCAAGAGATAGGGACTTAGTTCATTGCTGTACATTTTAGAATTTATCTTTCTAAGTCCTGTGTAATGCTACCCTTCTTGCTATTTTTTTTTACAGGTACAGAAGCGGAGCTTACACCAGTTGCAAGCCGAGCAGGATCACACTCCACTACGTGGAGTGTAGAGTTGTCAGGAGTGGACCATATTTTATGTCATGAACATCATTTTGGGAAATTAAAATTATGTAGTAATTACATGCCCTGAAACATGTACTAATCGGGCATTAGGATTGATCTGACTGTAATACTGCTATGTTTTAAGTTTTTTAAATAATTCTGGTCTGACAGGTTTAACAGGAAATTTTGGGAAAGTCCGAAAAATAGAGGAAACTCTGCCGGATTTTCGTAAAGACTTTTATAAGTAATCAAGTTTTCAAAAGAATTTTTCAAGCACCAATTTTATTAAAACTAAAAATAAAAAATTTACTGATTAAAAGTGAGGGTGTTACAACAACATTTTGCAACGACTAAAAATGTCGTTACTTAAAACCGGTGTTTTACAACGACTTAAAAATGTCATTGCTAAAAACTGGTGTTTTCAACGACTTTAAACACATGTTTTCCGCAACGACATTTTAAAGTCGTTGTAAAGCTCCAGTTTTTAGTAACGACATTTTTAAGTCGTTGCAAGCAAAACGACTTTAAACACACTCAGCCCACATTGAGAAATTGAGAAACAGACAAACAGAGGAGGATAATCCCTAGAAGAGATCTCCTCCATCAGCAGGATTGGCTTGTCGCCGCCTTTCATCTTCCATGCACCTTCACTTCATTGCTCTCTCTGATCCACCGTCTCTCCACCTCCCGCAATCTCCTTCCAATTGAAATCTGATGCACCTCCATGTGTTTATTGTATTGTTTGATTTGGTTGAAGAAGAATCGGTATAAACAAAATTTATTTAATAGTGTGTTAATTGTGAAATAGTCTCCGAAGCTTTGATTGTTTCAGACTTCAATCCTTGTAGGGCAGGGTTATATTTTAGAAGAAGTTTTGTCTTGAATCCATAGGAGTATAGGATACAGTAATATAATTTCCAAGAGTCAAACTAGTGTGGAAATGTGAGCCTTGGAAATGTCAGGACACTGCATGACATAACAGAGCGAAAGCTATGGGAACATATCCGGGCATGGACAAAGAAACATTGATTCGGATGTTGAGCAATGACATAGCATATAGGATTAATTTTTTTTAGTACAAAAAAAAGCCTATCCCCCAACTGCTACTTTTGAGTTAACTTCTGATGCAGGGATAATAAGGCAATTTGATAAGGGCCCCTCTTATTACCTGAATCTCCAAGTATCCACTCATTGATATTTTTTATCATCTTATGTCCGCATTAATTAAAGATATATTACTAAGATGCATGAGGTCCATTTAGCCTGCTATTGTTTATTTGTTTATAGGTTTGGTTAGTTGTGCACGTGTAATCAGTGCATGGTCTTACGCACCACACGAGTGGATGATTGCATTGCATAATCGCATTACAATATTCATACAACATTACTACACTCACATTCATTTGTTGTATGCTAAGAAAAATGTTATCTGAACAATCGGTAATTTTCGCAAAAACTTTGGTTTTATCTTCTCTGCATTTCTTTTGGTTTTACCTGAACATTACTTCAACTTTGTTTTGTATACTGTACTGTTGCATTATTTGCTTATTTCATGATGTAAATTTGCAGTTAAATGGTTTGGAGAGCAATAAACTATGTTAAGTTATAAACCATTGTTGCTTGAATTGTTCTCACTCCAAAAATCTCTTAGATTTGATATGTTAGAACTTAGTTTTGTGTTATATCACTTCTATACTTCTATGTCATGCACTTATTTGTTTCTACTGTCATATATCCCTTAAGTTTTCCATTCAAATTTCATGAAAATCAACTGTGTTAGCTAATGAATTTGCATGTATTCATTGTAGCTTGGATTCAAAATACCTACTTTAGCCATGTCGGAGAAGATTCCTTCAAGGAAATTACAATTGGGTAAAAACCTGTAGTCCTAAAAACTCTGTTCTGGTTGCCTATGTTGTCAATGTTCTGTTGAGTAAAATTCATTTAATCAATTGATCTATTACCACTACTAGAAAAAGAGTTTTAACATCTAATCTTTAACATCTGTTAATAATAACATATGTCAAATCATGATGTGGTGGCATAATTTTAAATAAGTCAAATCATGATGATGCCTTACATGATAAGGTAAATTGGTTGTGGATATAGACTCCTTTGTATTTGCGCAATCAAGCACATTATGATATGTATGTAATCTCATATGCAGGTTTTTCATGGATATTATACTGATTTAAATTTGGCTTCAACTGGATTTTGTTTCTGATTGCAATGCATTATGCATATATCTTTTTCTTTGATTAACAGTAACAAGGTTTTGGTTTTGAAGATTAAGACTTCTTGCCACCACTTCACCTTACTAATATAGATCACATAAGGGATCTATATTTTACTAATATTGAACTCCTTACTAATGTGAATTCCTTAAAACTGCGTTTATAGGAGTTCCGTTCCAGCAAACTCGTCCTTAAGTCTGTTTTGGATTTATGGTCTTATCAGGAACATTGTTGGGCTACAGTCTATACTAAACTCCCTTATGTCTGATTTAAGTTTAAGTTTTACATCCAAACAGTGATCTGAGATGGCCTTGAACTATGTGGTTTTTCAGTTGGAATCAAAATATAGGGAGTTTGAGAGGATTTCAAGTACTTAGATTGTTGGTTTCCATATGAAATCAGATTTAGAAATTAGATTTCCATATGAATTTGCATGTGTTTTCTGTGATACAAGGCTTGTTAATTAGGCAGATATTCATATACAAGCAGCTTTTCTTCATCAAGACAGAACCTTAATTAAGAGTCTAACTAGATTTTGATGTAATAGTTTAGCAACAAGCATCACCTCTGTTCTGAGTTCAGCTAATTGTGAAATAACTAAAGAATGAACTTATTGTGAGACTTTTTCTATATATTGTCTGTCAATCTGTTGCAAATTTAACTTTTTCTATATGTTTCTTTCCTTAATTAGTATGGGGCTCGTTAAACATATTAGTCTAAAATTTTTAATTCTTCTTGTCAAGAAATTACTTACCATGTGTAGATTTTTCTATTCTTTCATAAATTCATCCTTTTGGCAAATGCTCCTAAAATTGCTCAGCTTGCTTTTACTCATTGTTACTACTGCTAAACACGTTCATATCATTCATCACTTCACTTGCAATCTGGTTATATTACATTGTCTGTTACAAATTTCTGTTTGCTGATTTTTTTACTAGGATGGTGCCAAACATTTTTCTTGTTAAGAAATCCTTTTATCGTGTATAGATTTTATTTTTCGGTTCATTTATAAATTGGTCATCAGCCTATGTTTGATTAGGTAGAGACAAAGATTCTCTGAATCATAGTTCTTGGGCAGGAGGTATGGTTCTTTCTCAGAATTATTAGAATTGGTCAAAGTCTCTAATTAAAGTTTGTATGATGTTGTCTGACAGTTGAATGTTATCTATACCTTCTCAAAGAGTTTTTTAATTGATTCATTAATTTGTGGCAACAGCAAAGTCATCTACCATAACATTCTATTGCTTCTGGATTTCACTAACCTGCTCTCATTTCACTGTTATTTTTCCTTGTTACTATGTTTATTGGGTTCAATCAGCAAAGGGATTTCTTTTTTTTTTTATTTCAGAGTTAACCTTTCTTTGGATTGAGCCTTGTCAGGACATAACAAGTTAACAAGAATTGAAGTTGTTGGAAGGTCGCATAATAACATAACTAAGAAACAATCTGAAATGTCAGCCTTAGTTTGATTACATAGAGACTGTAACTCTCTGAAGCGTAGTTAATATGCTTCAACGCACAGCAGGTATGATTTTTGCTTCTCATAAAAGAATTCCAATTTTAGTTCATTCTTCTCTGATATTTTTCTCATAACAGAATTATGGAATGAGACTTCACTCTTGAACTAATTGTGTAATAGCTAAAGGTACTTTAATTTCCCTGCAGTTGTTAGAGCCAACAGCTTAAAGATTTACATTCTTTAATTTCTCAGTTTTAATTTTTTCTTCACTCAGCACTGATATTGCATTCATCAAAAACTGAGTTCTATTATATTACTGCCAAATTTTCTTCATGCCTTATCGCTAGATAGGTGACCACTTATTGCGTATCCAATTATGTTTTGTATGCTTGCAACATTTTATATTTATATATCTATTGTTCTTCAATGCACCGATGGATTGCTCATGCAATTGATTAGAATTGTTCATACTTGCATAAGTTTGTATCCGAAATTGTAACCATTCCTTTTTCTCAAAAGATGAAAGAAGAATGAAGATAGTTGAGATTGGTGGAGATAAAGAGCTTTTAAATATGTTAAGCACGACTAAAGATGACGGTACACGGAAAGCAGCTTTGGCCGCTCTTGATGCACTATCACACTCTGGTAGTGTAAGATTTTAATATCTTAGTATGTCTCATGTGATGTGTGTGGTGATCTATTGTTAGGGAGACACCACGATGTGTGTTTTGGGTTGTTGTAGCTGACGAGGGTGACCCCGGTCCTACGTAACCCCAGTGAAAAGGGGATCAAGCCACACGTATTTCTTGAGAATAGGGTAGAGAATGTCATACCTTAGCCCCTATACCATGGTGGTTCTTATAGGGATTACCTGTTAGGTGTGTTGTGATACCTTATGGGCCTGTTGGGCCCAATAGGGCTGACGTGGCTCTTAGAGGATAAGAAGGGTGAGTCATTCATCCTTATCATGTACTAGGGAGTTTTAAGCTTGTCCGTTGAGTCGTTGGTCGGCATTGAGGGCATGTGGTCGGCTTATAGGTCCGGTCCACTACATAAGCCCCCCAGCTCGGGAAGTGTCATATAGACTCTGTGCCGAGTTTAGATCTTTTCTGTGTTAGGCAGATCACACGTCCGATTTTGGAGGTGACATAGAAGACTGTTTGAAGCCAAGACCCTTTTCCTGGAAGAGTATCGCAAATGGTTGATACTATTCTTTGTGCTCAAATAATGACACTAAAAGAATAAACCTATAGGAGACTCTTACACCCCGTTGTATTGAGGTGTGTCAAGAGTCTCATCACCAATTGGATCGTAAGCTTTACGGGTTCATGCTGTCGGAATGAGCACCTTAGCCGAGGCGTATTCCTCTGCCCGCGATGTATTCGACCGGTGGTCAAGCTATCGGGTCGCAATCCTCCTTTCCACTTGTAGCAATGCCGACCTGGTCGGCTAACCGAGATCGTGGGCATGCAAGTATGTAGGAACATGATCCAAAGTGAGTGATGGAATTAAAGTAAGTCCTCGATGAGAGAGGCGGATACCAAATCTGATGGCGATAGTCGGAAATGTTGTAACATCCTTTACAGGGAGATGATCATATGCTGTCAGTATCTAGGTCAGCCTATGTCGGCTATGTATCTATTCCATTACAACGTAAGCCCCCCACTCCATAAAGCTTGAAGAGGCTTGTGTTCAGTTCATAAGGATTGAGATGCTTGATGCCGGTGTCCGAGGCACCCTCAAACTCGGTATAAGCCCAAAAACTCGACGAGAGATCTCCAAATGTACTGGTCGGCGACAATGATCGTCAGCGTATGGCGATCATAGAAACTTCCTCATTATAGTTCTTCCCAGATGACTCCAAGGCCTTGGAGTACGTTGCTGATCCCGAGCAGCGGGCAATGAGACGGAATGTGGCCGCTCGGGAGGAAGTCCTCACTCCCCAGCTGGCGGAAATATGCTGACACATAGGAGAACATGATCGGATTCTTGAAGTATACCGGGGATGCTGAGAAGGCAAAGAGTGCGAAAAACGGTAAAGCTTGAAGGGGCTTGTGCCGAGTTCATAAGAATTGAGACGCTCGACGGGAGGTTTCCAGAGATACTGATCGGTGACAATGATACTTGGAGTTTGGCGAGCATGGGGACTTGCAAGGGAGTCCTCAGACCTCAGCTGGCTGAGATGCTCTCAATGTTGGAGAACAATGTTGTCGAGCTAGAGAAACAAGCCGAAGTTGAAGCCGAGAAATTAAGCCGAGAGGGCGAAAAGTGAGATCATCTTCAACAAAGCCGAGAAAACAGTCTGAGAAAATTCCTTGTGGATAGGAAAAAAGGTAGCACTGATTCTTTCGTCCATGAAGTTAATCAATTATAGCTGCTGAACCCCTCGGAAATCGGAATAGTCTATCGGATCCTTATTACTAGGTCGTCGAAGGGAAGCTCGGAACAACAAAGCCAAAATGGAGCTTGCTTGCATAATATCAAAGAAGGATGTCTGATAAGGCCCTGTTGCGTTCGGTAGATGCATGAATGTTGAATAAAACACGATCTTCTCAATTGTCAGAACATGAGTGTGGATGAATGATGTGAGACGTTTTTAGAGATCCTGAGTCGCTTGTATCTCCATAGTTGTACCTTTCATCACATATATAGAGATAGGAATTAGAATATTAAATTAGAAATGAGACATGAGTGATGCATTCACTTCGTAAAAAATGAGTCATATTCAGAGACTATGTAGGTAGTATGATACTCGTAGCATAAATAAAGTGACCATGTGTACCACTCATGGCCAATAATTACAACCATCTCATGGAAGCCAATATGTGTAATTAAGATATAAACATAAATGTAATAAAGAGTAATGAATTAAATTTAGGATAAGGAAAGATTAATTCCCTGATCAAGTGAGAGGAGTGTTATATCCTTGCATTTGGATCGACTATTCTCTGAGTTGTCGGACATGCCTTCGTCTTTTTCTTTTCAAAACCTTTAACCCAAGAACAGGAGTATTATCCGAGGAAACATCAGAAAGATTGGTGATTGAGAGAATGAATGTGCAGCGGAATCGCCTAATCCGAGTGTACTTCCCCAACTAAATCGGATTCCCCCTCCGAGAATGCTCTGCCGATTAGATCAGATTCATCCAAACCTGTGTGAGAGGCTTGCGATTTAGACCTGTGAAGGAGTGCATTGTGACGGGGTTGAATGTTTTCAAGTTGTGAGGACGGGGTCTTCATTGTGTGTTTCATCGGAGCCGACATGATTTCATTAGAGCACTGAGGGGTGGCATCGCAGACCGTTCTACTACCAGGTAAAGTCGTGATGGTGCACGTACCAGAGAAAACGTCTGAGAGGCATGAGATCTGTGTTGGAAGTCAAGCTTTCCCAAGGACTTCAAGTGCAAATATTCTATATGGTTTTGATGATAACAAACTCAAGATTCTCAAGTTCATATCAAGTGCAATCACAAGATATTCATCCTTCAAGTCCAAGCTTCATGTTGAAGAATCAAGCAAATGAAGTTGAAGGCTCAAGTAAATAGAAGATCTTTTAACCCTTTCCCTTAGGCTCAAGTAAATAAAAGGCCAATATAAGTTTTTCTAAAATATATTTTTCATATAAAAGGAGAAGAAAAAGAAGTTTTGTGAAAATCAGTTTTTCTATCTTAGTTTTGTTGAAAATACTTGATGTTACAAAACTCTGAATATTTTTATGTATGCAAGAGAGAGTAATCGATTACTTGCCTAAGTTAATCGATTAACTTTGTTGCATCATAGAAAAATCAGAGAGGTTGTAATCGATTAAATGAATCTTGTTAATCAATTACTTTATGTATGAGAGTAATCGATTACCTGGCTCAAGTAATCGATTAAAATTGTTTCATCATATATTTTCCTGAGACAAAGTAATCGATTATTGCTTTGAGATAATCGATTACATGATGTTGCATTCATAAAAATCAGAGGCTCTGTAATCGATAATTAGATAAGTGGTAATCGATTATATGAGTTGCATCATACATTAAACAGAAGTGAAGTAATCGATTACATGCATGTGATAATCGATTACTGGTTTTTAAAATGAATTTCAAAATTTCTATTTTTAAAGGGATAATCGATTACCTCCCTCAAGTAATCGATTACCTCAACTTTTATTGAAAAACGTGTCAGAATCATTTTGATTTATTTCCAGATTTGTTTTTACTTAATTGATTCTGATTTATTTTCAAAATTCGAAAATGATTTTAAATTTGAATTATTTCCTTTTTCGTTTTAAGAATCAAATCTTTGTTTTATTTTCTAAATCTTTTTTATTTGGTTTTGATTTTAAAACTTAAATTATTTTATTTCCAAAATCGTTTTTGATTTGATTCTGATTCCTTTTTCAAATTCAAAATTCAAATTTCAAATCTTTGGTTTTAATTCTTAAATCTTTTATTTTATTTTTTGATTTGATTTTGATTTCAAAAGGAACTCTATTTATTTTGTTTTGGAAAATCATTTTCACTTCTACATCTCCTGATAATCACGTTCTTTCTCTTCTTCTCCATCATCTTCTGGTTTTCATGTTCACATCTTTTCTAAGAAAACAAAACCTTATTTTGGCCTTGTAACAACCTTATCTTGACTTCATTGCTATAGAGCTTAATTGTTGTATCTGTGTTGCTTAGAACACATAATTGTTAGAGTGGCCTTTATTGTTGTATCAACACTATTGAGAGTGCACTATAGGTCTTGTACCCGATCAATCATACCTTAACCTGTGTTGTAAAGGGGTGTGTAACCCTTAGTGACTAGGGAGTGAATCTCCTAGTGCGGTCGTGCTGCGTTCGTGGTTATAGGGTGAGGAACCCTTTGTGTGTGGGTAGTGCTAGACGAACGGTGGGTCACCTAGTAGTTAGGCTATCTAGAAAATCTAGGAAAGGTTTTCCTAGTTGTATTTCGAGGTCCCTGGCGAAAGGAGGTTCCTAGTAGCTTGGGGGGCGCTCAGGTTGTACTTGGGGACGCGTGGCGTCTTGGTTTAGTGAAATGCTCAAGCGGGTCGCTTGGGGACTGGAGTAGGCCGGGTTTGCCGAACCAGGATAAAATCTCCGGTGCAATCTCTTCTATCCCTATCTCTTTTATATTTCGTTGTTATATTTATTTGTTACGCATCATAACATCTATTTTGTAATAATCTATTTTAAGCGAATTTAAAATAATAAGCGCGATAACGGTTTTCGTTGTTCTTATTTAATTCGTATCCGCGCATATTAGTTTTTCATAATAGTATTAATATTATTCGCTTAAGCGCAATCGTTTTCAACATTATATTGTTTTCCGCTGCAAAATCTCTTTAAGTTTGTTGAAAAAGTTTTAAAGAAAATATTTTCCAATGTTTTCATAAACACCCAATTCACCCCCCTCTTGGGTGTCGGCTGCCAATCCTATCAATAATTCTAACAATCTGTGGTCGGCTTGTGCATGCTTTCGGATGATAGGAATCCTGACTTGGGTTATGCGTGAAACACTCGAATCATTTTTGGCCATCGTGCTCGGGCTATCATGCCCAGTAGTTCCGACCATCAAATTTGTACCTTTTCATGATGAATGAAAACAACTATTAGAATATCAAGTAGTAAATGATATGTAATGACATTAATAGTGAAGTATGAGCTGTTTCACTGTTAATTATGAGTATTATCGAAGATAATATAGTGTTGTGCATCATGTGATTCAATAATACTGAATGTGAAGCTTAAACCATGCAATGTAAATGACGTAAATGAGATAACGATAAAGATCTTTCCCTGTTTGTCTTTATGGGACTAAGTTTGACTCGCTAGATACGTTCGACATCCTTTTTGGCATGAACGTTGATATGCTCGGCGTTATTTTGGCATAGAGACCTTTCTTTTTCTATTGCTAGAACGTGTGCTCGCTTGGTATTCTTCATCTTCTTCCTACCAAACACCCTGTATGCCGTTATGGGCGAACCATTGTATAGCGCCCTTGTGAGCAATGCTGGGATCTCGAGAAGAGATGTTGACGGGGATCGTCTTTTGGCTTTTAGTGACCATGAGAGGAAAGGGTGTCGTGGTAGAAGGGACCGATCAATTCGAGGATGTCATTGGTTGGTTGATATCATAGCCTGATATTCTACCGTGGGTGTAGGGATCTGGAAGGAAACCGGTGGAGAAGTGGTGACAATCGTGTAATGAGTCCGAAGGGAGAAGGCTAGTATCTAGTATCCTCTCCATGGTCAACTGATTTCGAACATGTTGAGGTGCTCCGAACACTCAGAAAAGTTGTTTGCCCATTGATGAAAACCTTGAAATGGACTGTTTACCCATATTTGTACCTCGTATATGTATACAAAATTAATAATTAGTAATCGCCATTTGAACTGACAATGTACAATAATTAAATTGCAATAATGAGAATTATTGGCAAGTTTACAGAATAAAATATTGGTATGTAAATAGTACGATTCTAAAAATATCACATGTAATAATAATAATAAACGATACGTATATCAAAAAATATGTCGGAGCAATTAGTGGTATTAAACCAAATAATGTTAATAAGTATAATAATTAACAGTATCATTGGCATGCAATGGTGTATATAATAAATATCACTGAAATGACTTAAGTAAAAGAAATTAACTTCCCTAGATTGGTCATGGTAATGCCCTTCATTGAGCGTAACTTGTGGCTTCACATGTTTGGTTGATCGAGAGTTCATTGTGGACGGAGGCCCCGACAGCATGACTCGTAACAGTTTGACCGTCGTGGGTGTGTAGTGCCCGTTCTAGGCTAGCCTCGTGACGGGTTGTTACAGGAGCACATGTTTTTACGATAACCATTTTGACTTTTATATTGTTCTCTACCATGGGGTCGTTGTAACACCCCAATTTGGAATCCCAATTTTCACTAAAAATTTGCGCCATTTTTTTTTATAAAAACATTTATCACATTTTATTTTATTCAAAAAGGGTTTGCATATCGTTCTAACACTATCTTAGTTTCCAAAACTTTACTTAGTTTTCATTA
Organism: Crotalaria pallida; assembly: GCA_037953625.1. NCBI lineage: Eukaryota > Viridiplantae > Streptophyta > Magnoliopsida > Fabales > Fabaceae > Crotalaria > Crotalaria pallida. The sequence continues at coordinate 91,557,900 of CM075649.1, read as the reverse complement.
CAATTTCCAAAACATTTCTTCTCGACTTAATCTCCAAACTGAAGTGTCACGTTATCACCATAATTCGTTCACAAAAAATGCGATAGTATAATTGCGGAAAATTAATTTCATTCATAAACTGATCCAATATAAATTGTTTCGGCATAAAAGCCACTATCCTCAAAATAGCAATAATAAAAGATAAAAATAAATCCCACATTGGGTTACATAGTTATCAGAGGGTATTGCCGTCCTTGACTCATACACAAAAACCATATACTACTACAAGCTAACACTACTCATCGTCGTCTAGATTCTCTGCTGGGTCTTCCTCTGGATCTTCTTCTAGTTCTTCTTCTGGATCTTCATCGGGATCCTCTTCCTCACCAATATTGTTATCAACAGGTGGTGCGTTCTAATGAAAATCCCTGGGTCCACCCGGCATAAAGTCTCTCAGCAGAAAACGAATTTCGACACGGTCAGTAGCTACTCCACGAAGCACATGGTCTCTGTCCACAAAACTGAGTCTTGTCGGCCCTTCCTATATCCATCCATTTGCTGTCCTAACCCATTGTCCTCCCGCCAAAGGGGACATCACCAATTGCAGCACTCAGCCCGCCATCTAAGGTTTACCATAGAAACGAGTACATAGAAGAGAGAAGAGAGAGTTAGCGATCAAACGAACAAGGTCGTCGACGGCATGGGCTTATGCCATGGATCGCACTAGAACCAAACACATACAACGACATTAACTTTTCAACATAACATTACCATGGGTTCACCATAACATATCATTATCACTTTTGTCTTTATAACTCATCATTATAACCATTTAACATCATTACTCGAGGATTCTATTCTCATAAAACTTTCCACTAAGTCTTTCATAACCATCAATGATTTAGGGAGGGAAATCATTGAGGTAAGGGGGTAGATTAGCACACACGATACATCTCCTCCTTCAATATCCAACCACGTCCTAGTTCGGAAAGCAGATGGATGCACATGAATCCTAACCATGCTGACATCGAAGCCAAAGGGTACGTACCGGCTGGAACCACGCCTTGTTGGCCAGCAAAACAAAATACCATTTCATGATTTCCCTAATTCACAAAAACAATGGCTTCTAGTCCCATTCGGATTCCCTCTACACCATCTAAGATTTGCTCAAGGGGGCGACAGCTCTATCCCTAGTTCGCGTTGCAGTTCTCACGACGATCAATGCCCGCCAATGACCTTGATCATTGTAACCTCGTCCTGCCTAGGGAAGCGCTGTTAGGCTTCTTGACATTTCACCGTCCTTGCCCTCCCCTATCGCAATCACCACTTGGAGGCATGCCCGACCTCCAAGTATACGGTATATTTCCACTCCACTACTTCACTCTCATCGCGTAGTTAGAAAGGATTTAAGCTTAGAGTCTTTTAAGTCTTTATTATCCTATGTTGGTTGACCCATTCTAAGCCGTGCTTCTAACGGGCCTCGACCTCTAAGGGACCACAGCAAACACCTCCCTATAGTACAGTGGATTCCACAAGACATGAAACCACGGCAAAGTCATTCACGTGGCCAATCACTTAAGGGGATATAACAAAGTCATTGTGCTGCTTGCACCATCACTGTACACTAACAACGATTCACAAATTTCCACAAGATTCAAATAATCATTCCTCATATTTTCTTAACATAGTTCAGTTCTCAACATATACCAAGTCCTTTCCATAGGAATAACCATTCCAATAAAATATCCAATAATTATCCATACATAAACCAATATATTCTCAATCATTTATAATGTCATTTGATCCTTTCTCCACATCATCTTTTTATCATTTCCAAAATAAATAAATAGGATCACATATCACATATCATATCCAATAAATCAGACAAATAATATAAAGTTATTGTCGTAGCGTAGACGACTAAACACCCACAATCAATTGTCGTCTCGCATACGAACAAATAACCTCGGATTCCGACTTTTGAGATGGTCGAAATCGTCCTAATGTTACCATGGTGCCATTGTGTCTTAAGATGGCTACTCTCTCACCTTGAGATGCAGCTACAGAATTTGTGTCTGCTTGATTAGAAATTGCGTTAATTGCTTCCACATGAGAACCTTAAACAATTTGATACACATAATTTAACAAATCAACTCTAAATTTAATAAAGAACTCTTTACCAAAACTTAATATATTAATCAACTTTTCCTTATTAAAAAAAAAGTACTTGGTACCTCTTAAAGTACAAAAATGGCATCAGTAGCTCAAAACCTTTTTGAAAATCAAAAACAGACTACTTTATCAGAAAAATCACTTTTTCTCTTTAGCCTTTAAATTATGAAAACCTTTTCCAAACGTAATATAATTTTTAAAACATAATCATAACATCTTAAAAATAGATCTTAATTTTTCTTTTATTAAAAATTTCACTTTTAGACACCTTATAACAACTACCACTTTCAGACTATTCATACAGCATGAATTAGGAGTACTCATCTTTGATGCAACATTTAAATCAATCCAAGCAGTAAAAAAAATTTGCATAATCATACTATAAACACATATAACTCAATTAGAATATAAACTCAAGTATTCCAAGTTCAAAATAATTTTTCTCTATCGTCAATGAAATTAAATCACAGATTATAGACGGTACACAGAAAATCACCTTTAAGCATCAGTACATACATATTATGCATCTAAACTCCTATTACATAAAATAACTTATTTTTATCACATCATAAAAATTTCTAAACTAAATCAAATCACATAAACAATATATATTTTATATATTTTCTTTCAAACAGCTTAGACTTTAATTCCCCAAAAATCATTTTTCTTTCAAACAGTTAATCAGAAAAATATGCCACTTTTTCCTATAGCTTACATACATACTCTACTATAAAAATATCCCAAAGTTTGGCTCATATAAACAAAATAAACTTGCTGGAGAGCCACACCAACAAGTTGCATTCACTCATAATTTTCATCAGATTAAAGTTCTAACACCCATATACAAAGAACTAAGAACTATAACTCAAAAATATCCATAACTTAGAAAAATAGTCACATTTTCTAATTTATATCAAGTCTGGATAGCAACTTGATTCTCCAGAAAAATAATAACTTCAATTACTTAAAAACTTTCTTTTTCACACTATAAACTATACTAAACACATAGGCACATAGGCATATCATAATTACACATAGAAATCTCATTTTAATTCATATATCCACATGCCAATAAAATTTTCCAGAATACAAATAAATATCCAGAGTTATTAACTTTTATAAAAATCATTTCTTCAATTGTTATTTCATGAAATCACTTCAAGAATTTAAGATATAAACACCACACAATTACAGATATACTTAGAAAAATTACAACAACATACCTATCCTATATAGATAATAATTTCGGCCATATCATCATGATAAAACAGTAACCAAAATTATTTTTCACCAAATCAATCATTTAATCCTTATAATCAGCTATTAACTATTTAGAACAAAGAATCACTCATGCACATAAACATCCAGGAATTATACAAATTTTATTTTTTAGTTTTTCCATATAACTCATGGTTTATACAGTGAGCAAAATGAATTTCTGCAAATTTCCCAAATCAAGTTTTGTTTATTCATCAAAGGATTATTTCTTTAAAAATTCATGACTAAACCTCAAACAATCATTATCAAAAATTTCAAAAATCACTTAAACATTTTTATATGATTGCAAATAATGTTTTCCGTTCCCTATTTCTCTCCCAAAATTCGTCCATCATAAGGAAATAAAAAGGGGAAACCTTCTTTAAACCACTTTATAAGTCCCCTTTTAATCCTTATTCATATGAACATGAACAAAATTCACAAATACTTAAGACAGTTTAAAAACTTGCAGAATAGAAATAGTTTTAAGAACATAAAAAAAATCCAGAATATTATTTCCCATATCATCATCAAAAGTTGGTCGTCACATTGAATAAAAAGGGGAAATGAAACATTTCTTTAAACCTCATCTTGAGTCCCTTTTCATTTTTGTTCATATGACTAATAACACCATTCATACAATTCAAAAATCTATATCAAAAAGTATTTAGGGATTTATAATTCATATCCAGAGAAGAGAGATTTTTATTTAACAAAGATCAATGAATTAAAACAAAGTAAAACATAGGTTCTAGGGTTACCTTTCTTCCTTAAGCAAAGTGATCTTCAAGAATGAGAATGAAAAATTTCCTTTCCTCTCCTCAAAGGTGCCATGCCCCAATCCTCTCTTTCAAAGCCTCTCTTTTGAATTTTTTTCTCTCAAAATGCTTGTAACATATGTGTGAAAAAGTGATGAAGCTATGCATCTATTTATAGGTGAAGTGAAAATATTTTTCCCCCCTCTCTAGGTTTGATATACACGCCCCTTTCCACCAAAATGGGTCAAAAATTTTCAAATTCATCCTTTAGAACATGCACTTGCATTAATGATGATTTTCCTAAAAACTAAAGCTTTAATTCCAAGATGCTTCTAGTAATTTGCTGAACAAAATATCTTCCTCTTTCTCTCTTAATTTGTACGGCACCCTTGACTCAATAATGAGGAGAAAAATTTTCATTGGCTCATTTTTGAATTCACCTCTTCAACAACCAATCATAATAAAGCTTTTACTTAAAAATTTTCAGAAATAATTAGAAAAATAATAAACTCTGGACGGTGCAGCCAATGAGCATCCAGATAATTATTTAAATGTATAGATAAAAATATTTTATAGTCTAATAATTTATTTTAGGCTCCAAGATAATATTTCCTAAGTTTAAAATACCAACAATTCATTTTTACTACTGTACATTAATTTTTTTGTAGATACTAAAATAAAAATTTTATTTTCACATATTCAAATACTACATTTCGATACGATCGTTTTCATATAAAATTTATAATTTTTTGACTTACGGTTTGAAAGTTATGAATTTTTGAAGTTCTAATATCATTTCCTCCAAAAATGCACTTCATAAGCTTTCAAATAAAATTATAATAATAAAAATACGAAATATATTTTATTTGGACGGTGTAGCCAATCAGGGATTTTTAAAAATACATTTTCTATTCACATAAAAGTATTTTTGGGTCAAGGAGTCATTAAATGCATTAAAACCACACCTTTACACTTAAAACTCAAAAATTCGTTCAGTACTGTAGCAGTGATAAAATTTCGAAAACTCCAAAATAAAAATCAAATCTTTACATTTTCATAATCTACACTTCGATACGATCGTTTTGACATATCATTTGTAATTTTTCGACGTACGGTCTAAAAGATATGAATTTTTGAAGATAGAACACCTTAATCCTTCAAAAAGCATTTCATTTTCTAAGATCATTTAAATAAAATACTATACCTTAAAATATTTCATTTAAATACATTAGAGAAAACATTGGTATATATATATATATAAATAATTCATATGATTTTAATTAAATCCAGGTATCACAATTTATCAAAAATCAAATATAATAATTTAAATTCAAATATAAATTCTCAAATAAATTGGGTAAAATTGTGGGTCTCACAATCCTCCCCAACTTAGAGATTTCTTGTCCTCGAGAAATACGTACCTGATTCAAACAAGTGAGGGTATGACTCCCTCAAATCACTTTCACGTTCCCAAGTAGCATTTTCCCCATGCTCTTGACTCCACACTACTTTAACCAACGGAATCTCTTTACCTCTCAACTTCTTAACACTGCGGCCATCGATCCGCACGGACAATGTTTCATACGTAAGATTATCCTTTAGTTGTATAGAGTCAGGCTCAACAATGTGGGATGGGTCACTAATATACTTCCTCAGTTGAGAAACATGAAAGACATTGTGTAGGTTTGAAAACATAGGGGGTAAAGCTATTTGATATGCTACAGGTCCTACACGCTTTTGGATTTGATAAGGTCCTATAAATCGAGGGGTTAGTTTTCTAGTCTTGAGCACTCTGCCAATACCGGTAGTAGGCACTACCCTCATGAACACATGATCACCTTCCTTGAATTCCAACCGAGTTCTCCTCTTGTCATGATAGCTTTTCTGCCGGCTCTGTGCAGTTCTCATCTTCTCTTGAATTAGCTTGATCTTTTCTGTTGTTTGTTGCACTATCTCTGGCCCTAACTGTAAGTGCTCTCCGGTTTCGAACCAACATAAAGGAGTTCTACACTTCCTTCCGTGCAGGGCTTCGTAAGGTGTCATCCCTATATTGTAAGTGAACTCGATCAATGGTAAGAAAGAATCCCAGCTTCCAGCTTCTTCCAACACACATGCTCTTAATAGATCTTCCAAGGTTTGAATAGTTCGTTCTGACTGACCATCCGTTTGCGGGTGATAAGCAGAACTCATACTCAGGCTTGTTCCCATTGCAGCTTGCAAACTCTCCCAAAACTTTGAAGCAAAACGCGTGTCTCTATCTGATACTATATTCGGAGGTACTCCATGTAGTCGCACCACTTCCTTGATGTACAAGTTAGCCAACTTTTCCAATGTATACCTCATGTTGATTGGGATAAAACGTGCTGTCTTGGTAAGACGATCCACCACTACCCAAATTGCATCATATCCTTGCTGAGTTTTTGGAAAACCGTACACAAAGTCCATGGATATGCTATCCCATTTCCAAACAGGTACTAGTAACGGTTGCAACTCTCCTCCAGGCTTCTTGTGCTCAATCTTGGCTTTCTGACACACCAAACATCTTGACACATACTCTGCTACTTCCCGTTTCATTCCTGACCACCAGAAAATCTTCTTCAAGTCCTGATACATTTTCGTTGCTCCAGGATGAAAACTTAACTTACTCTTATGTGCTTCCTCCAAGATCATCTCCTTGACTTCTCGGTTGTTCGGCACACAAACTCTTTCCTTGAATCTTAAAATTCCATCTGCTCCTAACTGAAACTCCACTTCCTTTCCCTTATCCGATAGCTCCTTCTTTTCTTGTAGCTCCAGGTCTGTCAACTGTAACGCCTTTATTTGCTCCATGAATTCATTGTTTACCTTCAGGGTTCCCAGTATCATACTCCTTGGTTTCAACTCCACTGCCATATTCAAATCCCTAAACTTCTCAATTAGCTCCAGTTCTTTTATCATCAAAGCAGATACATGAAGGGATTTCCTACTTAACGCATCGGCTACAACGTTCGCCTTTCCAGGATGGTACTCGAAGTCATAGTCCTTTAAGAACTCTATCCACCTTCTTTTCCTCATATTCAGCTCCTTCTGTTCGAACAAATACTTCAAGCTCTTGTGATCGCTGAACACTTCTATCCTTACTCCATACAAGTAATGCCTCCAAATTTTGAACGCAAACACCACTGCTGCTAGTTCTAGATCGTGAGTAGGGTAATTCCGTTCATGGATCCTCAACTGTCTCGAAGCGTATGCCACCACTTGGCCGTCTTGCATTAGCACACATCCTAACCCTTGCTTTGACGCGTCGCAATACACGCAAAAAGTCTTTGTTGGATCGGGTAAGACTAACACTGGGGCGGATGTCAATCTCCTTTTTAGTTCTTGAAAGCACTCCTCACACTTCTCTGTCCACACAAATGCTTGTCCTTTTCTTGTTAACCTAGTCAATGGCAATGACAATCGAGAAAATCCTTCTATGAACCTTCGGTAATAACCAGCAAGTCCAAGAAAGCTTCAAATTTACGTCACTGTCGTTGGTGCTTTCCACTCCAACACTGCTTCCACCTTTGTAGGGTCTACTACAATCCCATTTCTGGTTATCACATGTCCTGGAAAGTTTACCAACTCCAGCCAAAAGTCACACTTTGACAACTTTGCGAACAACTTCTTTTCCTTCAACACACCCAATACTTTTTCTAAATGCTCCGCATGCTCCTCCTTATTTCGTGAATAGATTAAAATATCGTCAATAACAAAACGACAAAAGAATCTAAAAACGGGTGAAAGATCCTATTCATGTAATCCATCAATATTGCGGGCGCATTAGCCACTCCAAAAGGCATAACTAGATACTCGTAATGCCCATATCTTGTTTTGAAAGCTGTCTTTGAAATGTCTTCTTCCTTCACTCTGATCTGATGGTAACCTGATCTCAAGTCGATCTTTGAAAACACAGTCGCTCCTCTTAGTTGATCCATCAAATCATCAATTCTTGGCAACGAGTACCTATTCTTGATTGTCACCTCGTTCAACTGACGATAGTCGGTGCACAATCTCATACTCCCTTCCTTCTTTTTAATGAACAAAACAGGTGCTCCCCACGGTGAGACGCTTGGTCTAATGAACTGTTTCTCCAATAACTCTTCCAATTGCTTCTTTAATTCCACCAACTCCATCGGGGCCATACGATAAGGTGCTTTCGAAATGGTGTCCTTCCAGGGATCAAGTCGATTCCGAACTCCACTTCTCGCACGGGAGGCAATCCAGGGATTTCCTCGAGGAAAACTTCAGGGAACTCCTTGACAACAGGTAGCTCTTTCAGCTTTTTTTCCTCCTTGACGTCCAAAGAAGCGAGAAACATGTATATCATGGCTCCATCTTCCCATGAAGCTTTGATTTGATTGGCAGTTACGTGCTCGGGCTCTAAGGTTTGGGGTACACTAGGTCTTAAGTTATCAAAAATAAGAGTCTTTTCGGCACAATTTAAGAGAACATGATTAGCAGTTAACCAATCCATGCCCAAAATTATGTCGAGTTAGGTAAGGGGTAAAACAATTAAGTCTATTGAGTACTCTTTATTTTCTATCCCTACAGGACATTTGGGAACATAGGTCGATACTGTAACATCCCAAAGTTTCGCTTGTGTTAAATAACAAAATTTACTAAACTAAATATTAAATATTAAATCTTTAAAATTTATCACTAGAGTGTAGAGCATTTTCATAAAGTATTCTACAGTTTTTACGAAAATATATCTTATATATTTTAAAGTAGAATCATTAAAACAGTTACCCTTATTGAAAAATATATTTTCTATACTTTAATTTGCTTTCGACATATTTAATTATTAAATTTGTTTTAAGAAATTCAAGACTTTTAACTTTAGGATTTTATAGAGGTAATGATTTGATGCTTACATTTTATTATTAGTATTTCTTGAAATTTAAAATAAACAAATAAAGAAAAATGGTATTAGTGTTTTAAAACTATACTAACACAAGAGTAATAGTAATAGTGATAGTGATAATAATAATAATAATAATAATAATATTAATAATAATAATAATAATAATAATATAATAAAAAAAAAAGAATAAGTGGAAGGGGGGTTCGAAACCCTCCCTTCATAGCTTCTTCTCCTTCTATGTTAAGAGAGCCACCGCCGGCCCTAACGCCATCTCTCTCTCCCTCCACCGGCTCGCACCGCCCACCGCCACAAGCCGCCACAAACCACCCATCCCTTCAACAACAGCGCCGCCCCACCACCATAACCGGCCCTTTTTGGCTCACCTTTCTTCTCACTTCTCCGTTAACACCCAAATCCGTCGCCCCTGCCACGATCCGCCGCCGTCCGTCCTTGCCGTCGAAAGCGTGTGTCTCTTCTCCCTCAAGCCATGACGCGTGTTCTCCCTCCCCAGTCGCGATTCGCCGCCGCCACTGCAGGTCCTGTCACTGCCGCTGTTCCCTGCGACAACAGGTGGGAGTTCGCCGCCGTGTGCTCCCTCCCTCTCTCTCTTCGATTGTTCGCCGTCGCCTTGCTGCCACCGTTTCTCTCTTGGTCCTAGGCGCGTGCTCTCTCTCTATTGCGTGTTGCATCATCTTCTCCTTGGGTTCCTAGCGCCACCGCTGCCAAGCCCGCCGTTCGCTGCCTCTGGGCCGTCGCTGCTGCGGTAGTCGCCGTGTTCTTGGTTGCTGCCATTGTGGATCCAGCCACCGCCGCACTAAATCAACCGCCATCGACGTTAACGTCACCATCACCGGGATCGAAGAATTGGGGTTTAACTCTGCTTGGTGCTGTGCCGTGAATCGAACCGATGCCGGTCGGGATAAGCCGAAGCAGGATCTCCCCCGCTGAGCCGCAAATCAGATTCTATTGAAACCCAGAGGTAAGAGGGGACTTTTACCTGGCTTAGGGGATAAATTCTGGGATGTTGGTAGTGATGATTAAGTATAGAAGAATACGTATATTAATGAGCCTTAGGGTAATTAGTAATAACAAAGGATAATAGTTTAGGAAAAAATAGAACCTCTCATTAATTAATTATAATTTTAAAGGCATGCTATGATTAATGGAGTTAATGTTTGATGAATTATATGAGAACATGCAATTGTGAGTATATGTGTTTATGATGATGTGTATGTGATATTGGTTATTAATGTGGAAAGAGAGTGAATATAAACTTAGAAATGATAGATTAATTATGAATTGAGTAAGTGTAGAAAAGATAGCGAATGATTTGATAAAAGACTATTGAACTAAGACAACAAAATAATTGGGTATATGGGTGTGTTGGTGAGTGAAATCTAGGGTAGTTAATATAGACCTAAAGTAAAGTATGAAAACAAATGAGAGGAAAACCTAAATGGATACTTGTGATTGAATTGATATGGTGATAATTGTTATGTGTGTTTAAGTGATAAATCAGGTGCATGTTGTATTGTGCAAGTGAATATGTGAGGCTTAGGCTAACTAATTTGGGAACTTGTAAAAGAATATGAGTAATTGTGTGTATCGTATGGTAAAGGTATGAATTGAATCACGAATAAATAAATGAAAGCAAAGAGTGGAGAATTGAGTTAAAAATGTTAGATAATTTATGTAAACAGTGGAAAAGTAAGAAAACAAGTAATTGAAGAAAGCAGGATACAAAAACAAGTAAAGGAAGGAGAAAAGCATGAAATAAATGAGAATATGGATAGAATAAAAGACTAAGGGACTGGTGTCCAGTAGGACCAGTCTTCATTAAAAGATTAAGTGGCTGGTGTCCAGTAGGACCAGTCGTCATTAAAAGATTAATTTGGTGGCTGGTGTCCAGTAGGACCAGTCGTCATTAAAAGACTAAGGGGCTGGTGTCCAGTAGGATCAGTCGTCATTAAAAGATTTAGTGGCTGGTGTCCAGTAGGACCAGTCGTCATTAAAAGATTAATTTGGTGGCTGGTGTCCAGTAGGACCAGTCGTCATTAAAAGACTAAGGGGCTGGTGTCCAGTAGGACCAGTCGTCATTAAAAGATTTAGTGGCTGGTGTCCAGTAGGACCAGTCGTCATTAAAAGATTAATTTGGTGGCTGGTGTCCAGTAGGACCAGTCGTCATTAAAAGACTAAGTGGCTGGTGTCCAGTAGGACCAGTCGTCATTTAAAGATTAATTGGTGGCTGGTGTCCAGTAGGACCAGTCGTCAATAAAAGATTAAAGCGACTTGTGTCCAATAGGACCTGTCGTCATTGAAAGAATAGAAGAATAAAGTAAGAAGGAATGAAAGAGATGAAGAGAAAGTGTTAAAAGGAAAAGAGAAAGAAGAATACGAGAATGAAGGAAAAGATAATAAGAGTTGAATATTGAGAATTTAATGAAATAAGTGTTGTTGTGAATGTTATGATTGTTATAAGTTGGTTAGGCTTAGTTCATCACTATTTTATTGAGGGTTTATTTCTCCTAAGTTCTGCGTAATTGCTACCCCTTTTGCAGTTATTTTTTTTCAGGTACAGAAGCGAGGTTTACATCGTCACGAGCCGAGCAGGATTCACTCTACCACGTGGAGTGTATTTATAATAGCATGAGTGGACATAGATATCTATATTTTAATTAGTATTTTGGATTAACTACAATTTGCTAAGTAAGCCCTGGAACTTGTATTAATTTGTAAAGTCGGGCTTTAGTTTTAAAATGGTTGTATAATTTATAAGTTTTCTTGTTTAATCAATCTGGCTGAACAGGTACAAAACAGGAAATTTTGGTAAAGTCCGAAAAACAGCGGAAACTCTGTCCGTTTTTCCGGAAAATTATTCATAAGTATTTTAATTTAAAAAGAAATTTTCAAGTACCAATTTTCCTAAAACTCTAATTTAACTAAATAAATGTGAGGGTGTTACAGATACCATGACCGGATCACTGGTAGGGGTAGACACAATTAAATCAAAAGGCATAATATTTACTGGCAAACTTAACCTATCAACCACATCACGAGCAATAAACAAATGCGTAGCACCCGAATCATACAACACATTTAAAGGTATCTTACGAATGAAACACCTACCTTGGATCAAATTTGCATTGTTAGCAGCTTCAGCTCCACTCGTTGAGAAAACTCTTCCTTGCCCATGGGGTCTAGCCACATTCACCGCTTTGACTTCTCGCTTGGGTTCTGGGCAGTTCCTTGATATGTGTCCCGGCTTGTTGCAATTGAAGCAGTTGGGATTGTTCCAAGGGCAGTTTGGTCCAAAATGGTTCTTGTTGCACTTGTTGCAAAGAGGGGGTGCATTCTCTTGTCCTCCACCATTGTTCCTGATTCCTCCATTGTTATTGTTGTGGTTGTTCTCACGATTCCCACCACGATTGTTGTTCCCTCTGGACTGATTGTTGCGATTGTTGTGAAGATTCCTGTTGTTGTTACGGTTTTGATTGTTGTTCCGAGGATGATTCCTGTTAAAACCTCCATGAAACCTTGATCCTCCAGACCTATTGTTTCCCTGTCCATAAAGACCTTGATGCCGATTTCCACTGTGTTGGTTTCCACTTCCTGAAGAGTGTCTTATAGGACCACCACTTGAAACTTGTGCAGCTGATTTCCCTACCGAGTTTCTTGACTTCAGACCACTCTCCACGATACTTCCCTTATTCACCAAAGTTGTAAACACATGTATCTCCAAAGGCCCTAGGGCTTGCTTAATCTCCGGCTTTAAGCCATCCAAGAACTTCGCACACTTCGACCTTTCATTTCCAGCTTCTCCATAGTAGGGGATAAACCTCGCGAAGTTCTCAAATTTGGCAGCATACTCACCTACACTCATGCTACCTTGTTCTAATCGCAGGAATTCCAATTCCTTTGCTGTCTTCAGATGCTCCGGAAAATACTTCACCAAAAGCCTATCCTTGAATTGATTCCAAGTTATCACTCCAGCTTCTCCAGCTAAGGCTTGCCTCTCATTACGCCACCAGTCGGCCGCTTCTCCTACCATCATATACCCAGCATAGGCAACCTTCTGTTCATCCGTGCACTGCATCATTCCTCCGAATATCCTTTCCAAACTGGCTATCCAAACCTCAGCCTCTTCCTATGCATATCCTCCAGCAAACTCTTTTGGATTTCTGCGGCAGAACTCATCAAGACCTCTGATTCCTTGTCCACCAGCATTCGCATTCTGATTCTGTTGAAGTTGTTGATGTATAAGGTTCATGTTGTCTCTTACTCCGGCCAAAACCGCAGCTGTTTGAGCCATGATAGCAGCAGGTTCCTCATTCGCTTGTCGGCGTGCCATCTTGCTTCTGTTACATACGTCGGATCGAAGTCTTAGAGTAAGCAAAAGGTCATACAAGGTAAGCATATCAGGCTATGCTCGAGCCGAAAGGGTAACCATACCATAACTACCACACAGAGTCACACAAAGAAAGCATATGAGGCTATGCTTAAGGCCACTAAGGACAACCATCGCTAGACTACCAAATAGAGTCGCACAAGGAAAGCATATAAGGCTATGCTTAAGGCCACTAAGGACAACTATCGCTCTGATACCAACAAATGTAACACCCCAATTTGGAATCCCAATTTTCACTAAAATTTGCGCCATTTTTTTTTATGAAAACATTTATCACATTTTATTTTTATTCGAAAAGGGTTTGCATATCATTCAAACACTATCTTAGTTTCCAAAACTTTACTTAGTTTTCAAAACAATTTCCAAAACATTTCCTCTCGACTTAATCTCCAAACTGAAGTGTCACGTTATCACCATAATTCGTTCACCAAAAATGCGATAGTATAATTGTGGAAAATTAATTTCATTCATAAACTGATCCAATATAAATTGTTTCGGCATAAAAGCCACTATCCTCAAAATAGCAATAATAAAAGATAAAAATAAATCCCACATTGGGTTACATAGTTATCAGAGGGTATTGCCGTCCTTGACTCATACACAAAAACCATACACTACTACAAGCTAACACTACTCATCGTCGTCTAGATTCTCTACTGGGTTTTCCTCTGGATCTTCTCCTGGATCTTCTTCTGGATCTTCATCGGGATCCTCTTCCTCACCAATATTGTTATCAACAGGTGGTGCGTTCTGATGAAAATCCCTGGGTCCACCCGGCATAAAGTCTCTCAGCAGAAAACGAATTTCGACACGGTCAGTAGCTACTCCACGAAGAACATGGACTCTGTCCACAAAACTGAGTCTTGTCAGCCCCTCCCATATCCATCCATTTGCTGTCCAAACCCATTGTCCTCCCGTCAAAGGGGACATCACCAATTGCAGCACTCGGCCCGCCATCTAAGGTTTACCATAGAAACGAGTACATAGAAGAGAAGAGAGAGAGAGAGTTAGCGATCAAACGAACAAGGTCGTCGATGGAATGGGCTTATGCCATGGATCGCACTAGAACCAAACACATACAATGACATTAACTTTTCATCATAACATTACCATGGGTTCACCATAACGTATCATTATCACTTTTGTCTTTATAACTCATCATTATAACCATTTAACATCATTACTTGAGGATTCCATTCTCATAAAACTTTCCACTAAGTCTTTCATAACCATCAATGATTTAGGGAGGGAAATCATTGAGGTAAGGGGGTACATTAGCACACACGATACATATCCTCCTTCAATATCCAACCACGTCCTAGTTCGGAAAGCAGATGGGATGCACAGGAATCCTAACCATGCTGACATCGAAGCCAAAGGGTACGTACCGGTTGGAACCACGCCTTGTTGGCCAGCAAAACAAAATATCATTTCATGATTTCCCCAATTCACAAAAACAATGGCTTCTAGTCCCATTCGGATTCCCTCTACACCATCTAAGATTTGCTTAAGGAGGCGACAACTCTATCCCTAGTTCGCGTTGCAGTTCTCGCTACTATCAATGCCTGCCAGTGACCTTGATCATTGTAACCTCGTCCCGCCTAGGGAAGCGCTGTTAGGCTTCTTGACGTTTCACCCTCCTTGCCCTCCCCTATCGCAATCACCACTTGGAGGGATGCCCGACCTCCAAGTATACGGTATCTTTCCTCTCCACTACTTCACTCTCATCGCGTAGTTAGAAAGGATTTAAGGTTAGAGTCTTTTAAGTCTTTTAAGTCTTTAGTATCCTAAGTTGGTCGACCCATTCTAAGCCGCGCTTCTAACGGGCCTCGACCTCTAAGGGACCACAGCAAACACCTCCCTATAGTACAGTGGATTCCACAAGACATGAAACCACGGCAAAGTCATTCACGTGGCCAATCACTTAAGGGGATATAACAAAGTCATTGTGCCGCTTGCACCATCACTGTACACTAACAACGATTCACAAATTTCCACAAGATTCAAATAATCATTCCTCATATTTTCTTAACATAGTTTAGTTCTCAACATATACCAAGTCCTTTCCATAGGAATAACCTTTCCAATAAATACCCAATAATTATCCATACATAAACCAATATATTCTCAATCATTTATAATGTCATTTGATCCTTTCTCCACATCATCTTTTTATCATTTTCAAAATAAATAAATAGGATCACATATCACATATCATATCCAATAAATCAGACAAATAATATAAAGTTATTGTCGTAGCGTAGACGACTAAACACCCACAATCAATTGTCGTCTCACATACAACAAATAACCTCGGATTCCGACTTTTGAGATGGTCGAAATCGTCCTAATTCTACCATGGTGCCATTGTGTCTTAAGATGGCTACTCTCTCACCTTGAGATGCAGCTATAGAACTTGTGTCTGCTTGATTAGAAATTGCGTTAATTGCTTCCACACGAGAACCTTAAACAATTTGATACACATAATTTAACAAATCAACTCTAAATTTAATAAACAACTCTTTACCAAAACTTAACATATTAATCAACTATTCTTTATTAAAAAAAAAGTACTTGGTACCTCTTAAAATACAAAAATGGCATCAGTAGCTCAAAACCTTTTTGAAAATCAAAAACAGACTACTGTATCAGAAAAATCACTTTTTCTCTTTAGCCTTTAAATTATGAAAACCTTTTCCAAACGTAATATAATTTTTAAAACATAATCATAACATCTTAAAAATAGATCTTAATTTTTTATTTATTAAAAATTTCACTTTTAGACACCTTATAACAACTACCACTTTCAGACTATTCATACAGCATGAATTAGGAGTACTCATCTTTGATGCAACATTTAAATCAATCCAAGCAGTAAACAAAATTTGCATATTCATACTATAAAGACATATAACTCAATTAGAATATAAACTCAAGTATTCCAAGTTCAAAATAATTTTTCTCTATCGTCAATGAAATTAAATCACAGATTATAGACAGTACACAGAAAATCACCTTTAAGCATTAGTACATACATATTATGCATCTAAACTCCTATTACATAAAATAACTTATTTTTATCACATCATCACAATTTCTAAACTAAATCAAATCACATAAACAATATATATATTTTATATATTTTCTTTCAAACAGCTTAGACTTTAATTCCCCAAAAATCATTTTTCTTTCAAACAGTTAATCAGAAAAATATGCCACTTTTTCCTATAGCTTACATACATACTCTACTATAAAAATATCCCAAAGTTTGGCTCATATAAACAAAATAAACTTGCTGGACAGCCACACCAACAAGTTGCATTCACTCATAATTTTCATCAGATTAAAGTTCTAACACCTATATACAAAGAACTAAGAACTATAACTCAAAAATATCCATAACTTAGAAAAATAATCACATTTTCTAATTTATATCATGTCTGGACAGCAACTTGATTCTCAAGAAAAATAATAACTTCAATTAGTTAAAAACTTTCTTTTTCACACTATAAACTATACTAAACACATAGGCACATAGGCATATCATAATTACACATAGAAATCTCATTTTAATTCATATATCCACATGCCAATAAAATTTTCCAGAATACAAATAAATTTCCAGAATTATTAACTTTTATAAAAATCATTTCTTCAATTGTTATTTCATGAAATCACTTCAAGAATTTAAGATATAAACACCACACAATTACAGATATACTTAGAAAAATTACAACAACATACCTATCCTATATAGATAATAATTTCGGCCATATCATCATGATAAAACAGTAACCAAAATTATTTTTCACCAAATCAATCATTTAATCCTTATAATCCGCTATTAACTATTTAGAACTCATGCACATAAACATCCAGCAATTATACAAATTTTATTTTTTTGTTTTTCCATATACCTCATGGTTTATACAGTGAGCAAAATGAATTTCTGCAAATTTCCCAAATCAAGTTTTGTTTATTCATCAAAGGATTATTTCTTTAAAAATTCATGACTAAACCTCAAACAATCATTATCAAAAATTTCAAAAATCACTTAAACATTTTTATATGATTGCAAATAATGTTTTCCGTTCCCTATTTCTCTCCCAAAATTCGTCCATCATAAGGAAATAAAAAGGGGAAACCTTGTTTCTTTAAACCACTTTATAAGTCCCTTTTTAATCCGTATTCATATGAACATGAACAAAATTCACAAATACTTAAGACAATTTAAAAACTTGCAGAATAGAAATAGTTTTAAGAACATAAAAAAAATCCAGAATATTATTTCCCATATAATCATCAAAAGTTGGTCATCACATTGAATAAAAAGGGGAAATGAAACATTTCTTTAAACCTCATCTGTGACACCCTTGTTTTATATCTTGAAAATAATAAATATTTCCAAATATAGAATACTTGCTATCAAAAATTGGGACTAGGAAATTTTTCCTTTTTAATTTATACTTGCCCAATTATAAACACCTTTAACCTTGACGAATAATTTGAATTCGGCTTAATAATACCTTAATTACGAAAAGGCTCGCGAGACAATGTCTTTTTAACACAATGAAACATATTCGTATCTTTTATTAAAAATATATTATTTGTCTCTTGAGTTTAATCGAACTTATAGAATATAACTTATTGTCGAATCCTATTGAATCAAAATCAGAGTATGCGAAAGTAAAATAATACTTGTGGGGCACTGCTGAGGTAAAGAAAACATCATATATATATATATATATATATATATATATATATCATAATAAAAACATCCCCACCAGTATCAGTAGCAAGTAGCAAAAGTCGAGATAGCAAGTTTTGATAAAACATATACATAACCAGCTGCTCAAAATAAACCTCACTCTAAGACCTCTCAAAATATGTACAATATATCACAAGATCAAAATAGAAGTCCCAGAGCAGGTCATCCATGTCCTCAGCAGCTCCTCTGATCCTCTGCAGCTCTATCCCTAGACCTAGGATCCAAAACATCTATGCTATGCAGGCTCCTAGGAACCAGCAGGTCCACCTCTAGCAGTAACAGTAGGCTCGATAGGCACCTCATCCTCGTCCTCATCCTCCATGGGATCCTCCTCGACCTCGCCCGACTGTGCAGAGACCAGGAGAAGAAGTCTCCTCAGTAACAACTCTGTGGGAAGAAGGGTGAGTACGAGTGGCAGCTCTAAAACGAAAACTATGAAATCGACGCACTGGTCGAGCCGGGGGTGGTCCTCTATATGAGTAAAAGGGTGGAACATGCATAGTATAGACTAAAGGGATCCTAAATCTACGAGGTCGCACCCGAACCAGAGGGTTAGGGTGGTAGAGAGTAATCTCCACCTCCCGCTCAAAGGTGGATCGGTGCTCCTCGTATGTCCATATACCACTAGGGATAGGGCGTATCTCGATGCAGGCTAGGTATCTGGCCATCACCTAAACAGGGCATAGGGAGTAAGTATACACATATACATAATCAATAAAGACTAAAATAAAAAAACAAGTATATCATGGACAGACAATAATGCAAGTACATATGAGCACACCAATTTTCAACATTATATCTCTTATAATGCAAGTGGCATGATGCATGATTTCTATCCACAACTGAGGCCTCTAACAAAAGTCCATCTTGGACGTCCATCCAATACACCGTTGTGTTCCCAGAACACTGACATTCGTTCCCAGAACGTATACCAAACCATACTTGGAAAAACAAGCATCACTCCCAGAGTGTGCATCACGTTCCTAGAACGTATACCAAACCATACATGGAATATAAACAAGCACCACTCCCAGAGTGTGCATCACGTTCCCAGAACGTATCAAAGAAACCATGTCCCAGACACTGGCCACATTCCCAGAATGTGTCATCAAGTAGGTTGCATACCAATGTGTTCCCAGAACACATCAAAGAAACCATGTCCCAGACACTGGCCACATTCCCAGAATGTGTCATCAAGTAGGTTACAAATTTGGTACTCCCGGAGTACCCTCCTCATATTCCCAGAATATGATAATCGTTTCCTACCAACCCATCAATGCACAATTATTAAGGTTGGTTTTTATCTTTACTTTAATTATTGTGATTTAGAAATATCTCTGTAACACCCCGATTTGGCAACTTGAAAACCACAATGTAAATTCAATGCTCCTAATTATGTGGATTAGATTTTGATGATGACAAAGTAATTAACAATCAAGCCTTGAAGATTATTGCAACATCAACAACAACAAGAATTCAAGAAAAGAAGACAAGTTCTCACTCATTCTCAATCGTTTTGTAATTGTAATTTTTCATTTTTGTTGAGAGTGGGTTGATATAGTTAGTCTCTTATAGGAATAAAATAATTAATATGTTTATTAGGTTGAGATTAACCAAAATTAATATTTGAGAAGAAAAATAAAATTGAAAATTAATTTTTGTCATGTTTGATCAAAATACTCGAGTATTTTGAGAAAGACTCGAGTATATACTCGAGTATTCTGAAAAACACTCGAGTATTTATGCCAGATCAGCAAATATGACCGTTAGTCTTGTTCGTGCACCAAATCCTTGTTGACTGGCCAAAAAGACTCGAGTATATGTCAAAAGACTCGAGTATTTTTGCCCAGTCAGCAAAAATGAACGTTGGAAGAGACTCAAAACCCAATTGAGGGCACTTGAGTCTCATCCAACCCAAGAGAGCATTTTAGAACTTCATTGTAAAAATTCTCTTTTTTTTGCACAAGAACAAACAAGACAACAAGAGCATATTGATTTCAAGCTTTCATTAATTCTTCTTCTCAAGTGTTAATTCACAAAAACTCAACTTCTCACTCATATTGTTATTCTCTTCCAAGTTGAGTTTTAGGCCTCAATTCCTACATTGAGCTGTGCTTATTTGTGCTAATACATTGTGAGATTAGTAATACACATACAAAAAGCTTGATCATTCAAAGTCTTGGATTGTTCCCAAGCAAACCCTAAGTGGCTTAGGGTGTTGGAGTCTTGAGAGGTTCTCAATCACAAGACTAGGAGGTTCCTAGACCGGTGGAGTTTCTTGAAGGGAGTTCAAGGAAGCTTTTGAAGAGTTCTTCATCACCGGAATCAAATTGGGGTAGAAATCAAGAGTTTGGTACACTCTTGAAGGGTTAGGTTGAGTGAGGCCATTCTCAAGTAATCCTTGTAATTTCTAACAATTTGATTTATAGTAGAAACTCCTAAGTTGATTAGAGGACTGGATGTAGCTCATTGTTGGAATGAACCAGGATAAAATTGCTTGAGTGTTGGTTTATTGCTTTCAATCTACTTTCTAGCTCAATACAACTTAATGCATTTCATAGAAATAGGATTTGTTCAATTAGGTAGCAAGTTCAAGGAATCTTAGTGTTAAAAGTTATTTTGATTGCTTGCTAATCTGTTGGATAAGTCTCTGTTTTCTATTGGATTGATTTGAGGTGAATTGCTGAATTTTCGTTTCTGGTTTTGCTGTCATCTGATACGAAAAACTCGAGTATATTTAGAAAGACTCGAGTTGTTCTTCCTGAAACACTCGAGTATTTCACAAAAGACTCGAGTATTTCGAGTCTGTTTCCAGAAAATTCAGCTTTAGCTCTATTCTTCAACTATCATTCGAAATATTTGGTATTAGTGCTTCAAATTACTATTCACCCCCCTCTAGTATTTGCTTAGCCCGCTTGTTGGTTTCCAACACACAACTGTTTATAGTGAAATTTTGGGCCAAATTTTTTTTTCAAGCAAGCGTTATGCAAGATGAGAACACGTAGATTTTCAAAACATGGTTACAATTTAAAACTCGTGTCCTCATATTGCATGATACCTTTCAAGTTCCAAACCGAGATGTCACAAGACACCGCACTTTGAAACTTGTTTTTCAAAAACAACTTTTCAAATTATTGCCCATTCTACTTAATTCCAAAACATCGTTACGGAATATGAATTTAGTTGGGGTCACAACATGATAGAGCCAGGATCCTAAGTAACTGCAATGGAATTACAAAACTCTGAAGGGGAATTACCTAACCTCTGGTCATCTACGCTAATGCTCGCCGACGAACTCTGAATCTGAGTAGATCAAACACTCGTGTCGTAAGCGGCGTCATCCTCAGCAGTCTCCTTAGTAATACTTTCCATGGCAGCTTCTCGTGCTTTCTTCTCTTCCTCATACCGAGCTAGCAGTCTTCCCATGATTTCCTTTTCATTCCGTTTCATCACAATATAGACTATGACACAGACAGTCATAGTTATACTGTCTCCCTTTAAAGGAGATGCTCCTATCTCCCGAATGCGCTGGAACTTCGCTATGTTTTCCATCTAAAGACCATACAGAATTTTCCCAATACAAAGCAGAAGTGCGAGAGAGTGAGCTACCCAAAACATGTAATGTCGACTATGTGGATTTACGATAGGCAATTATTAAGACAAAGCAATAAACAACATATAGATCAAATAAACAAACATAATCATTATCATCATATAAACACCATATTATTCTTACTTCTCAATCTTATTCAACATTTAATACCATTACTGTACTATTCTCTTAAATCTTTAAGTTATTAAGTCTTATCATCTCAGTTCACTCAATGATTAGGGGAACAAACATCATTGAGGCAAACGGCTCACACGTCTACATCTCCTCGGTCATCCATCCAAACCTAGTCGGAAGGAAACAGGAGTACAGGACCTTTACCGTGCGGGCACGACAGTTGTCTCAACAATCAAATGGTCCCAGACCAGGAGGACTCAGCCTCAAATCAATTCAATTCAATTCATATACATAATCAAGGCACACTGTCTCACTACAGTGGCAATCACAAATGCCCCACTCAGTCCCTCTCACTGTTCTAAATTTGCAATCAAGGGGGCGACAGTACATTTCTAGTCTCGAGTGCAGAACTTACCACGGCACTAGACCCGGTCCCTAGAAAAGTACTCTAGACATCTTGACGTTTCACCGTCATCGTCCTCCCCTTATGCAATCTCCTCCTAAGTATCCGCAGATACTTATGGTTCCTTCCTCTCCACTACTTCGACACACACTCATACCTCACAGCGTTATTCATGTCTTTTAATAGTCTGTTAAAGTTTTAAGATTTATTAATGACTTAATCCTAACGGTCGACTCATCCTTGGTGCATCCCTTCAACGAGTCCCGACCACTAATCTTTGAATCTGTTCCCCAATTCTTCGCATCACATTTTAACATCTCATATCACACTCTTTCTCATCTCATCTCATCAACTTTCTCAAAGCTCATTTCCTCCCTTTTCTCAAACTCACTTCCTTATCTTTCTCCCAAAATACTTTTTCGCAAAACATAATTTCAGAAAACTTTCACTTCACAAAACTTTTTCAAAGATATCATTTCATAAATTTTCTCAAAATATCCTTTCACAAAACTTTCTCCAAAAATACTATTTAAAACTAAGGAGGGCGATTTGGTCTTCACAAATTTGCATGGGTGAAGGTTAACAAAGTCAAGGGGACAAAGTGGAGTGGGCTAGCTCTTTAGGGGTCACTTAGGTTCAAGTATTAGTTGGTTTCTTAGTTAGGGTTTTTGCTAGTTTAGTTTGGTTTGGTTACAATCTAATTCCCTAGTTTCTTACTCCTTAAGTCTCTAAGACTCACATGCACACACACACGTATATACACATGCACACAATCACGCATATAGCACACACACACGCCCACATGCACATACACAACCGTGGCACTCTCAAACACACACACATGTCTTACAAATTTTTTATTTTTCTAAATCATTATTTTATTTCTAATCATTTTTACTTAGAAATTATTAATTCACACAATCATGGAACTAATTCTAAGAAATCATATTTTCATAATCAATTTCATGCATCACATTTTACACACACATTAAATCACATCACACAAAAATTCATACCATGTCATCACCACAAAACACATTTTTCTTAAAATTCGTTTTTCTTATATTCTGAAAATAAATTTTTATAAATCACTCCAGAAAATTTTAAAAATTACATTTTTAAATTCTAGGTTTCAAAACGATCGTTTTCATATATGGATCATAAAAATCCGAGTTACGGTTTAAAAGATATGAATTTTCAAAGATAATAGACCCAAAAATTCCATTTCTCACAATATCATCTTTTAATAAAAATCACAATTTAACAAATCATTTTTCACCTCAACAAAATCATTCACTTTTCTTATAGAAAATATTTTGTTTATAAAAATTCATGAAAATCAACACTTCATTTCTTTCTTATGAAAATACATTTTCTAAAAACATGATTTCAAGGTTTCTTTCGTTAAAAATCGTTTACGCACGTACGGGAAAAATGCGGGGTGTTACATTCTCCCCAACTTGAAGATTTCTCGTCCTCGAGAAATGCTGCGTAGAGTCTGGCTAATTCATGAATGCGTAGCTCCTTGAAGAAATCCTTTTCCTCTTCAGCTGTAACAATCGTCGCATCCTTGAAATTGACACCATCGATTCCTCGTTCTCAAGAGCGAATCAAACAGATTACTCGCAAAAGTAATCTCTTAGGGTACTTTCAATAACAAATATGGCGGGTAAAACAATAAGGTTTTACGGGACACAAGGAACTAGGGGTTCAAAGGCATCAAAACAGTGTCCAAGGACAACAGGGTTTCATTTATTTAGGGTCAAGACACCATCACGCCTAGGGTTACATTCTTGTCAACAATTCAAGCCTAAACAAACTACTCCTCAAAAATCCTTACATCTCCAACCACTCCCCAACTTAAATGACTTATATCTCTCAACACCACACTCATCATCACAGACTTAGCCTCTAAATACTCCTATCCTTCACCGCTCTTGGATCAATTCTTACAAGATTTCCCATCACCTAACTCCAATCTATCCTCTTATTGCCTAAATCATAGTCTTCTTCAGACTCCCATAATCACTATTTCATCCTCCTTTTGCTCTAACAACCACTAATCCTCAAGAAACACGTACTATCTCACTTCTTATCCCAAACACTGGATCACATAACTTAGACATTCTAAACCATTAAAGTTCCTCCACTCGAAGACTTATTTTCCATTATCACATCAATTCTTAGATCTTTACCTATCCTTGGGTCAACACTTAAGGCTTCTATCCACCAATTCTACCATCTTATCAATTAGACTTTACCACATCATCACTTATTCACCTCTACGTAACCATTTGCCGACTCAACTCAAGGCACACATAACTCTAAATTCTATTTATTACCTTATTTTCTTCCTCATCTTACCACCATCTAAACCATAAATTTAACCAATCCAACATCAAAATTCTCAATCCTAATCACTTTACATAACTAACCACTCATCTATAATCCAAAAAGATACCCTTATTTTCTCCAAAACTCCTACTTCCTTCATCCGTACTATCTAATCCTTATTCTCATTGACCTTTGCAATGTTTTCCCTAACAACACTCCACAACTAACTCTCCATTCTAAAACTATCTACTTGACCGATACTAGGTGTCTGAGCCCCAAATTCTCAACAAGATTTTAGGGAAGAATAGGTGTCTAGTTAAAGATCAAAAGAGTAGGCTTTGGGTTCATTAACAATCAAGGCTTTGTCAAAATAATGGTTTAAGATCCTCAAAAGGTTTCTTCAAATGTCATGCCAAAGCAATTTGGCACGCATAAGGTTTTCACAGAAAAGTTTCAATTAAGAAAAGAAGGGTTCTAGTCACAAGACAAAGATCACACAGCAAGAGTGTAAGGGTCATCAAAAACAAAATAGGTTCATATCAAAGAGGAATTCAACCAAAGAAGATTCGAATCGCGAATTAACGTTCTATGATGACACTGATCACTGCTCCTTAACTCCATTGCAGACGAAAACTGGTACGTTCCAGGAAAGCGTCCGCGTACTCTTAGCGTTCCTACTCTCGTTTATCGCTATCCTAATACTAATGCGCACACAGAGTATGTAAATCCATGCATAAGGGTACTTAGATCAACCACTGCTCTGATACCACAACTGTAACACCCCGATTTGGCAACTTGAAAACCACAACTGTTTGAAGTGAAATTTTGGGGCAAATTTTTTTTTCAAGCAAGCGTTATGCAAGATGAGAACACGTAGATTTTCAAAACATGGTTACAATTTAAAACTCGTGTCCTCATATTGCATGATACCTTTCAATTTCCAAACCGAGATGTCACAAGACACTGCACTTTGAAACTTGTTTTTCAAAAACATCTTTTCAAATTATTGCCCATTCTACTTAATTCCAAAACATCGTTACGAAATATGAATTTAGTTGGGGTCACAGCATGATAGAGCCAGGATCCTAAGTAACTGCAATGGAATTACAAAACTCTGAAGGGGAATTACCTAACCTCTAGTCATCTACACTAACGCTCGCCGACGAACTCTGAATCTGAGTAGATCAAACACTCGTGTCGTAAGCGGCGTCATCCTCAGCAGTCTCCTTAGCAATACTTTCCATGGCAGCTTCTCGTGCTTTATTCTCTTCCTCATACCGAGCTAGCAGTCTTCCCATGATTTCCTTTTCATTCCGTTTCATCTCAATATAGACTATGACACGGCCAGTCATAGTTATACTGTCTCCCTTTAAAGGAGATGCTCCTATCTCCCGAATGCGCTGGAACTTCGCTATGTTTTCCATCTAAAGACCGTACAGAATTTTCCCAATACAAAGCAGAAGGGCGAGAGAGTGAGCTACCCAAAACATGTAATGTTGACTATGTGGATTTACGATAGGCAATTATTAAGACAAAGCAATAAACAACATATAGATCAAATAAACAAACATAATCATAATCATCATATAAACACCATATTATTCTTACTTCTCAATCTCATTCAACATTTAATACCATTACTGTACTATTCTCTTTAATCTTTAAGTTATTAAGTCTTATCATCTCAGTTCACTCAATGATTAGGGGAAAAAACATCATTGAGGCAAACGGCTCACACGTCTACATCTCCTCGGTCATCCATCCAAACCTAGTCGAAAGCAAACAGGAGTAAAGGACCTTTACCGTGCGGGCACGACAGCTGTCTCAACAATCAAATGGTCCCAGACCAGGAGGACTCAGCCTCAAATCAATTCAATTCAATGCATATACATAATCAAGGCACACTGTCTTACTACAGTGGCAATCACAAATGCCCCACTCCAGTACCTCTCACTGTTCTAGATTTGCAATCAAGGGGGCGACAGTACATTTCTAGTCTCGAGTGCAGAACTTACCACGGCATTAGACCCAGTCCCTACCACGTTAGTACGCCACATGTGGAGTTGTTCCGCCTAGAAAAGTACTCTAGACTTCTTGACGTTTCACCGTCATCGTCCTCCCCTCATGCAATCTCCTCCTAAGTATCCGCAGATACTTATGGTTCCTTCCTCTCCACTACTTCGACACACACACTCATACCTCACCGCATTATTCATGTCTTTTAATAGTCTGTTAAACACTAGTACAGATCGGTCATTTCAGACCGGTTCCGCACCCCATTTCAGACCGGTTCCGAACCAATCTTAAAAGTGGCGGTCTTATTGCTATGCCTTTAAATGAGACTGGTTCCGAACCGGTCTCGTTTCCAACTAAAGAGACTGGTTCCGAACCAGTCTGAAAATAAAAAAATAACCAGTCTCTATTAAAAGATGAACCAGTCTCATTGAGTATTTTGAACCGGTCTCATTTAAACTAAGAACCAGTCTGATTGAGTGATTTGAACCGGTCTGAAAACAAAAAAATAACCAGTCTCAATGAGTATTTTGAACCGGTCTCATTGAGTATATGAACCGGTCTCGTTTAGTATTTTTAACCAGTCTCATTTAGTATTTTTAACCAATCTCAATTAAAATATGAACCAGTCTCGTTTAAAATATGAATCGTTTAGTGTTTTGAACCAGTCTCAATTAAAAAAACATATGAATGATAAAACTAATAAATAATAATAAAGGAGACATAACTAGATGCTAAAATTATATTATAATAAAAACCACATTATATGCATATCAACTAGTTTGATCAAGACAAGTATATATATACATCATTGTGCACAGTGAAACAAAACGCCCACTACTGTACATTAAGAATACAGAGTTTGTCCACTACTATGCAAGATAAGAAGTAATTCTAAGAAAGAAATAAGATGCAAATTCTCTCCCTCCTGAATCAAAAATGCATTCTTCTATCTTCTCCATCACATCCTGCCTTCCTAGGCCTAGCAATCTATCAAGAATATATAGAAGCATAGCTGCAAAAAGAATCAAACAACAAATAGCATAAAATCAAAGAAACAGAACTTTATAACCAAAATAAAATCATATGAATATTAATGTGGTATATCTAACAAAAAGGAGAGAAATCCAAACGCACCTGTAATTGGCCCATGAAATCTGCAAATAAATATGACAATAAACTGCAGAACCCAAAACCGTGAGACCTAGCAACACCAAACAAAAGGGATTTCAACCAGATTTGAGTGGATTTCTACATGCACATAACTTAAATAAAAGGGATTGAAAATCAAATCAATGTGAGACATAACAGAAAGCCCAAGATCTTTTTTTTTTCTCTTTGATGCACTACTGCCATATGAAATTCCCTTCTTCTGTAGAATCACAAATATAAGCTAAGTGGTCAATTAAATATACATGAAAACTAATAAGCATAACAACATCATGCAACAGTAACAGAAATAAACTAATCAACTCTACAAATTAACTTCCACAGTTCCACATAAGAAATTAAAGCCCTTCCAAGGCAATCTTTTTCTCGATGGAAGTTGTGCTGGTAAGGTGGGCAGCAAATAATATGTGAGAATAATTTTGCGATAGTTCATTTATGTATTTAGTGCCAAAGTAGACACTGGCCATTTATTTCAACCTTGTTATTGAATATGAAATTCTATCCAGTAGGCTTTTTTCAGTTAAAGAAGATAGGGAGTACCAAAAGTTCAGTTACTGGAAGAGAAAGAATTAGAAATTAAGCAGGGAGAACAGCAGGTGAAATATTTTAGAGATCTTGTTCTCTTGTCCAAGGAGTTGGGAGCTTATCTTTATCCATTCTATATCTTCATGAGTGCATATTTCTATAGTTCATTGAATATTTGCCAGTATCGTTACTTATCTACAATAAAACTACCCACATGTTTTTTATGATCAGGAAATACTTTTTTAGTGTTTTTCAAGCAACTATTGGCTTCTTTTTTTTTAAAAAAAATAGTTCTAGAGGAGTTCCAAAACTCTAAGTAGGTGTGAGATGAGAAGTAACAATATCTCTAAATATGAAAACTTCGATGAGCCAGATTATAACAACATTTATAGATAAAGCAAAGAATCTACACAAAGCTTAAAAGAAAACCAAAAGAGTTCAGAACAGAACAAACCTGAAGGTCCTTCAACAAATGAAGAGCAACTTCTCCTTTTGCAGTTTTAGCATTTTGCCCCTTTCCCTCTCGAACCAACAGGGTATCATGCAGCTGTACACTAAGTGTGGCATGCACCATGAAAACTCTTGCAAGTGAATGTTTTCTATATGGCAGATGAGATAATAATCTCCTTGGATTCTATTCAAGCATGTTGAGTCCTATATCCGATGGGAAAGATCATTTTCGGTAAAATTGTAATATTAAAAGATCATTTTTAAAATGTCAAAAAACATAACTATCTTTTTTATTCATTTTTAAAATGTCAAAAAACATAACTATCTTCTTTATCCGTGTGATATGGTTAGGTTAGATATGATATATAAATAAAATCAGAATGAGTATAAATTTGAACAATATAATACATAATGAATTGGGGCAAAAAAATTCAAATCAGCCAAAAGCAAAAGTTATCAAAGATGGAAAAAACTCATTCTGAAATCATTAGGAGCTGCTTTCAACAAAATTAATATGAAAGCATGTAGAGATAATATAGCATTTTATGCTAAAGATTTTTCTTGTCAAACTGCTGCAACGTCTATAGATATTCTTGTAAGATATTTATTTACCTGTACATATGCATGAGACAGAGTAATAACCCAATTAAGTCAAAAATGAAATCAAGTGAAGGAGTGATTGTGGTGGACCTGGCTAGGCCGAGCTCCCCATAAACCCCGCTAAAAGCTCAAGGACCTAACAAGGGACCCACTGAACGCTTGGCCGAGCTCAGGGCTCAACGGCCGAACAAGCGCCAGATACAGGCCGACCTCATGCCTCTGCTCAGGTCCGATCTCCGTACGTCTTCCCAGGTCCGACATCACCCCAAAGATTCCGACACCAAGGACATGATGACGTCCCCCAGCCTTATCCGCAAGGACAGCTCACCCCATCCTTATCCGGAAGGACAGCGCACCACTCCTAGCTCATTACAGGCTGGCCCTACTTGGGCCCCAAGTTGGCCCATTAGGGCAACCAGCTCCCCCCTATAAGTAGCTCAGTACTACATGGGGCAAAGGTACGTCCTCTTACCCTAATCGCCACCCTCACACACCAGTGATTAGGGTATCTCTTTGGCTTCCCCTTTGGCCACTAGAGGACTCCCAACAAACATCACACATAAACCCTAGGCAGAGTCCCCTCTAAGGTAGATTTCCCCTCCTTGGAGGTTCTCCTCGCCCTAGGACATCACATTGGCGCCGTCTGTGGGGAAAAGATAAACATCAGCCCCACCAAGAATCTACCATGTCTGACGTTCCAACAGCTCAGAGGAGAGGAAGAGGGCGTCCCAGGAGGGCACGGTCTCCGGAGGACCTACGTGAGCATCTTGAATCCAACAGGGCAGCAAGGCCGTCACCACCTCCGCCACCGCCCCCTCCACCGCCTCCCCTTCCTCCTCCCCCACTACCTCCCCTACCGCCACCTCCTCCCCCAGAGTTTACCCATACACACAGTGGGCCTTATACCATCCACACTGATACCACCAACCCAGCTCAGTATGACAGAGGAGGTCGACGCGTGCAGCTACGTTCTGAGCTTGGTGAGACCAACACTGAACAGCACCGCCCCCGTGGTGAGCGTGCTCAGTCTATCAGCACCACCCACCGCTCCCACTCACGTCACTCCTCCCTTTCACGAGATGCCGAACTCTTATCTCTAATGCGACAACAAATGAGAATAGTGGAGCAACAAGGAAAAGCTATCGCAGACCTACAACAGATAACCATGCACCGCTTTGCTGAACGAGTTATACCAGATCAAACCCCAACCACAAATGAGCCAACACAACCTCTGACCATCCCAACAGACCAAGGTAACACTATACTCCCAACCCAAAACTTGGCATCTCCACAACTGTTGACACCACAAATGGTTACAACACCCCTTACTACTCTCAATCAATTACCTCAGACACCACCTTTTGATGACCAACAAGCCGACCCCGACGATGTCCATCCAGGCCACCCTTTCACCCCAGCAGTCATGTCCTATCAGCCACCACCTGGGTACCTCGGGCCAACCAACATCGCTAGGTACAACGGCCTGACCGACCAGCAGGAACACGTCCTCAATTATGAAGGCGCAATTAACTTTCATGGGGGAGGAGATCGGCTTAAGTGTCGGGCCTTCTCCATGACCCTCCAAGCTCCCGTCCTGCGTTGGTTTTCCACACTGCCAAGAAATTCCATCAATAACTGGAAAGAAATGAAGCAAGCATTCCTCAATAGGTACACCGCAAGTTGCATACAGCCAAGGTCGGATCACACCCTAGCAACAGTAACCCAGAAGCCAGATGAAACACTGCGTGCGTATTTGCACAGATTCCACACTGAATCCAGCTCGGTCCCTCACTTATCACCCGAGGTAGCCATACTCCTCCTTACTCAAGGATTGCTCGAAGGAGGATTCAAAGATTCCTTGGTTGGAAGACCGCCGAGGGACATGGCCGAGCTGAGACAGCGGTCAAATAAGTACATTAACTTAGAAGAATTCACCAAAGGACAGACTAATAGAATGGAAAACAGCCAAGCTACAGTTCAAAGTGCCCTTCCCAGAGGTCGCCCTCGAGGCAACAGGGACGAGAAAGGAGGAAGATCAGACCAAGGTGACCGAGGACGCCCCAACCCCGGGCACCAAGAGGACCGTCGACGTCCCTACACCACCAAGTATGATGTGTACACCCCCCTAACAGTCCCGAGATCTCAAGTCTGGAGAGAGACTATGCAAACCGACCTCAGGGGGGTAACTCGCCCCCCTTTCCTCAAGAATCAAAGTAATATCAGAGATAGGTCGAAATACTGTAATTTCCATGATGGGTATGGGCATCACACCGACCAATGCACTTGGCTTCGGGATGTGATCGAAGACATGATAAGGAAGGGAAAATTACAACAGTATGTAAGAGAAGCAGTAGAAAGGAAAGGCCGAAGAAGAACCCGCAACCTGGATAATGATAAAGGCAAAGCAAAAGCGGAGCCATCCCCCGAGAAGAGAGATGAGGAGCCACAACGAGTAAGCTTGGTCGCGATCCAAGACATGGATAAGTCACCAGAAAACCTACGGGTAGAAACTATCTCCGGAGGTTTCGCAGGTGGAGGAGAAATGAGAGCAGATAGGAAAAGGTACATCAACCAAATCCTGGCAGTACACCACAAGCCCATTTACAAAAAGCCGTCTCGAGATATTCCCATCGTTTTCTCCGACCTGGATATGGAAGATGGTGTCCCCGATCATAATGACCCCATGGTAATAACCGCGCTGATAGGAAATTTTGAAGTCGCCAGGGTTTTTGTCGATCAAGGGAGTTCGGCCGACATTCTCTTCCTGCACACTTTTCAAGCATTAAAACTCAGATCATCTGACCTCCTCAAGTTTGAAGGAAACCTCATCAGCTTTACAGGAGAAGCAATCCGCCCCCTCGGAGCTATCCATCTTCCGATAACCCTGGGTAAGCAACCTTCAGCCCGGACGGAGATTATAAAATTCTTGGTAGTAAACTCTGATTCCCCATACAACGCCATTCTGGGACGAACCTTCCTCCAAGCCTTTGGGGCGGTAGTTTCTACGGTCCACCTAGCAATGAAGTTTGTTGGTTCAGACGACAAGGTCGTCACGGTAAAGGCCGACCAAGTAAAAGCCCGAATTTGCTATAATGCAAGTCTACGGGAAGGAAAAAGGAAGCAGAAAGAATCCACTGATCCAACCTTGACCAAAGGACAAATTTTAGGCATCGAGGTCAGAAAAGAGAGTCCAGGACAACAAGACGACAACGGTCCTACCGACCAAACCCGATCTGGGATCAACAGCTTCTTCATAATCAAAAAGCACCTCCTTCTCCTCCTACAAACTCGGCAGCCCCCAAGTGGCTTCAAGCTGGTTAAGTATCCCAGGCATTCCTCCTCGATTCAGAAGGAGGCAGCTAAGAAGAAAAAAGCAGAAACAAACACTGGAGCAAAATGTCCTGATCCTGCAAGCGCGGAAGATCAACGCTCCAAAAGTGAAACCTGAGCCTCGGTCCCCGAAGGGTGTGAGCACGGTTCTAAGACAAGCAGACCCCAACAGAGGTGCTCACGAAGCACAGACTCTGGGACACTGTCTAAGGAGCCGAACTCAGTAAAGCCCTTAGATCACCACCCTACTGAGAACCTACATCGCCCAAACAGGTTTACCTCAGAAGCAAGTCACGGTTACCAAAAAGCTC
Organism: Crotalaria pallida; assembly: GCA_037953625.1. Taxonomy (NCBI): domain Eukaryota; kingdom Viridiplantae; phylum Streptophyta; class Magnoliopsida; order Fabales; family Fabaceae; genus Crotalaria; species Crotalaria pallida. The sequence continues at coordinate 91,524,813 of CM075649.1, read as the reverse complement.
TACTTAAATTCCTAATCAAAATGTTTGCCTATCAGTTTAGGCTTTTTAATTCATGTTTGGCCAGCGTGCCTTTTCATTGTGAGATATCCACCTTTTTAAGTTCGGCCATAGCACCCTTTCATTGTGAGATATCCATCTTTCCAAGGTCGACCAGAGTGCCACCACTATGAAATACCAAGTTTATTTTCAAAAGGCAATGTATTCTGACATCTAATCAATGAAATACAAACTTGCCCTTTACTCAAGTGCCACAGTTTTATATATGTCAATCCTCTACGTCGGATAACACAACCGACCTCGGATCAAAATCTTCTTCCATTCTCTCGGCCAGGGGGTCAGGAAGATTCTCCTCAGGCTGGGCAAGATCAACTTCGGCCCTATCTCTCCCATAATCCACCATCTTGCCATCCTCTACCCCATAGGCGGCACTAGCCCCAACCACCCTAATTCGGAGACCAGGATTCAAGTGCAGAACCTGCTCCACCGCACTGGCGAAGATTTTGTTTCCAGCTTTCTCAAACTGGAAATCAGCTTCCTGTGCCGCCACTTTGTGCTTAAGTGCTTGGGCAGCCCTCCTTTTCAGCAGGGTCCTAACTTTCTCCACCTCGGCCAACCCCTCCTGCCGACCAGCCTCCCTAACCTCAGCCTTCATCTGAGCCATGGCCTCCTCATTCTGCTTTTGGAGCTCCGCGATATGTTGCCGATGTTTTTCTTCCAGCTCCGCCAGCTTCTCTTCGGCCGCTTTCTTCCTCTATCTTAGATCCTCCACCTCCGCCGCAGCCTCCAACCGAGCTTTCTTCTGAGCGGGTGATATACCCTCTGCCACATCGTCAGCAACCTCGGATAGAACACTAAACATGGTACAGGCCCTTTTCATCTAAATAGCAAAGTCTTCGGCCTTCTTCCACTCAGCCCCCGACATCTTCAGAATTCCCTCTCTAACTGAGGGACTGACGGTGACTACTGGAGGTCGGGAAGAACCTTCAGATCCCCGGCCCTGAGCAGGCGAGCTCGGCGCGACAACCATCAATACGTCCGAGCTAGCCGCCGGTTGAGGAGCCTGCGCAAGGATAACGGCAGGCGGAGTAGGTTGAAGAGGACCAGAACCTGTCGAGGTCGTATCAGCAGTGACCTCGATGGCTGCCACCTCGGCGACGACGGCAACAGTAGCAGGAGATGTGGAAGCCTTCTTTTTGCGCGCTTCCAAGACAGCCCTCATCGCTTTAGAAGACATGTTGGCCCAATATTTCTCTGCAAAACACAAAGAAAAGAAACAAAGAAATCAGCAAAAGACAAAAAGAATAGATTACAAAGGCAAAAAAGTGAAAAGCTATCTACCAATGTTTGTTAAGACTTCTCGGACTGGGCACGTCATGAACACTCCTATATCAAGCTGAGACTTGCGAGCTCGGTACTCAGTTTGAAAGTGGAAGGCTGTAACAGCCTCATCGACATCCAAGGTCGTCCCTAACCACCGTTGAGGTGCCTCCGAATGTTGGATGAAAAATTCTTGTGTCCATTCTAAGGGAAATCTCGGTTTCGTTTCTCCCATAAACCAGGGGCGACCAGAACCCACATGTTGGTACTTAAAGAAGCGCGGTTTGAATCGTTTCCATGATTCAGAGAACATCCCAAAAAGCCCATAACGACCTCGAGCCTTGGTCGATACCCAAAGCCGACCTGAGACACCCTCCTTGTTACTAACGAACGGATTGTACACCGACAGGAAGAGCCGAGCTGTGCAAACCAGGTTCCTAGCGTTACAATATCTCTGAAAGGCTCGGAGAAAAGACCAAGTATTGGGATGGAGCTGAGAGGGAGCCAGGCCGAGTTCGTTCAATACCCTAATCTCTATGTCGGTGAAAGGCAAGCTCACCCCTAAATTTTGAATAAGGTCGGCGTAGAAGAAGAAAGAGCTATTGTCAGTCCGAGAACAAATCCTGTCATTGGCTGAGCAGGGTAGAATTTTGTAGTTATCACCAGCATCCCCCGAGCTGGGAAGCACGACCTCCCGCACTGCCATGAGCTGGTCATCTGAAACTAAGCTGGATTGGACTCCCTTGGGCTCCATGTCAACCCAAGTGTATAATTCGGCATCAAAGGGAGCAAGGTACAGTTCAGGTCGGACGATGCACTTCCGAGGAGCCATAGTACCTGTGGAAGGACAGGGGATCTCGAAGTTAGTTCTCCGGGTCGCGAAAAATAAACCACCCGAAAACCCCCTCGAGGTAGTCCCGAGGGGCGAGCATCTCCCCTCTTCCACAGGTACCCCCCGTTCAAACAATTTCTCCCTTTCCATCCTCTCGTATTCGGCACGCTCTCTGCCATCTACAAACTCAGCCCAAGCATACTCCTTAATCCATTTTCGTTTCTCTTCGGAGTTCCGAGGGTAGACGACTTCGATGGGGTCAACCTCCAGAACCCGCCGCTCGTACTTCCGCCCAAACTCCCTCTTGCGCCGCAGCATCTCATCCACCTCCGTGGACGAGCAGGAGGAAGAAGAGGAACCGTCCTCTTCCTCACTACTGCTTGACGAAAGAAGAACCATCCCAGCCCATTTCCTAAGCCATTCATTACTCATATTGAACCTAGTTTGTACCTTGAACCCACTGTGAATAAACCCACAAAACAGCGAAATTAAAACCCCCAAAAGAAATCCTGAAATCCCTAAGAATTAGAAAGTGGGAAACCTATGAAATCCTGAAATCCTAACCCTACCCCTTGAGGAAAAACCAAAATATAGGATCAAAATCAGAAACTATGCACAAAAACCAGAAAAGGAAACCTATGAAGGCACCAAAACAACAATTATTTCAAAAGAGGAAGAGACGAAGTAAGTACCTTGCAGAGTGCAGAAACGAATCAAATGCAGAAGCAACTCGCAAGCAGCGGAAGACAAGCCCCTCCGTAAAGAAAATGAAGAAATACAAGGGATCAAGCAAAGTCTAGAAGTAGCAAAGAAGAAACGAAATATAGGAGGAACCTTTGAGTATAGTGAGAGATCTGCAGAAGTGAAAAAAGAAGGGGAGCCTTGTCTAGTCGAAGAAGATAATGGTAAATGAGAGACAAATGAAGAGACGGGGACGGTGAAGGAGGAAAAAATGACACTCTGGGTAAAACTGAAAAGAAGCGGTTTTCCCTCCAGTTTTGAATAATAGGCCTGGCCCACATAAAACCCTATTCAATGCCTAACCCCTAGGATCGAGGCACGTGGCGCACGGCCACAAGATTCGAGGATCTCGAATAACGTCACAATGATAGTGACACTTCGAAAACAGAGCTTTCTGACACGTGTCAGGTACCACATCGGTACTAGATAAATGGGCAGCTGTCAAGTGTACTCTGACGTTAAGGTGGAGACAGCTGGAACCAGTCCTTCCACTTGACCAGATGGCCAAGTCCTGAAACCCTCCGGAACCTCGGAGCAAGCCCCAAAGAGCCTTGACCGAGCTGGGGGGCTTATGTGGTAAACTCGACCGTAAAATGATGGACTTCGGGAAGATATCTAAACCACGACCTCGGAACAAGCCTCAAAGAGCCTTGACCGAGCTGGGGGGCTTATGTGGTGGACCTGGCTAGGCCGAGCTCCCCATAAATCCCGCTAAAAGCTCAAGGACCTAACAAGGGACCCACTGAACGCTTGGCCGAGCTCAGGGCTCAACGGCCGAACAAGCGCCAGATACAGGCCGACCTCATGCCTCTGCTCAGGTCCGATCTCCGTACGTCTTCCCATGTCCGACATCACCCCAAAGATTCCGACACCAAGGACATGATGACGTCCCCCAGCCTTATCCGCAAGGACAGCTCACCCCATCCTTATCCGGAAGGACAGCGCACCACTCCTATCTCATTACAGGCTGGCCCTACTTGGGCCCCAAGTTGGCCCATTAGGGCAACCAGCTCCCCCCTATAAGTAGCTCAGTACTACATGGGGAACAGGTACGTCCTCTTACCCTAATTGCCACCCTCACACACCAGTGATTAGGGTATCTCTTTGGCTTCCCCTTTGGCCACTAGAGGACTCCCAACAAACATCACACATAAACCCTAGGCAGAGTCCCCTCTAAGGTAGATTTCCCCTCCTTGGAGGTTCTCCTCGCCCTAGGACATCACAGTGATCATGTTGCACTTACTTCTCTTTCTCATGGGTTATAACAAGTGGACTAAGCCACCCTGTGTGGTCGCCAAGTAAATATCTAGAACCATCATGATCAACTCTTCTATAAGCTTTTGTAATTGACTGAAATCCACACCATAAGCTAAACTTGAAAGAATGAATTAATCAGCAATATAACATAATTTGTTTCCTATCTGAAAACTAAATTTTTGAAATAACTTACAACATATTCATAATATATAAGACAGGATAAGTAACTAATAGCACATGCCACATTTCTTCAAACTAAACAACTAGAAAGAGAATGAGTAAAGTTGACAAACTTTCTTCCAAGATGGCCTGCTGCTAATATCATTCCACCAATCAGTCACATGCTTCCTGTCTCTGACCATAAATTCTTTTCCCATTGAATTCACCAAATAATGAGCAAATGGAAGATGGCTAAGATCAGCAAGACTGAAAAAATCCCCTGCAAAAGCTCCAACGTTTATAATGTAACTGCAATCACAAACATGAAACTTGAGTTTGGCAACTACTATATCTATTCAGTCACCAATTTTTTTTATGAAGAATCAGATGCAAATTTGGGAAATTATACACTTACCTTGCCCATTGCATCCCATGCTCAGCAAATGCATAGGATATGGGAGTATCCGGATCAATCGCATAATAAGGTACTAAACCAACAATAACTATGGAGACTATCATGTACAATGCACAACAAAGAAACAGCGCACCATTCAATTATCTGATCAACAAAATTGCCACTAGATGATCGCACATACCATTCTAGTAGCATCCACCAAATGCAAATTCCTTGAATGTCTACAAAGAAGGAAACTCAATCTTATCAGAGAACAAATTTAGATGCATTTCTTAATATCCCATCCAATCTGGTTAGCTTCCCATTTCGTGTCTGACTATATAAAACCTTAACAAAGGCTCAAAATTTAGCAAAATTTAGCAAACTTGGTTCAGATTAAAAGGCTTCAAAATAATCAAGAACATTAAAAATCTTCCTTAAAAGGAAGTCTGAAACCTTCAATTCACTTACTCATTAACAAAATTGGCTCAAGTGGGTCACAGATACCATTCAAGCAATCTAGCAAGCATGGAAACTGCCCGAATGTCTACGGAAAAAGGAAATTCACTCTTATCATGAAGTGTTTTAGAAGCATTGCAATAATTATATGCCATCAAATCTGACGAGAAGTAAATGTAATGATGTAGCTAAAACTTTCATCAAAGACATAACATGTTAAGAAAAATGATGTGTTTTTGAAAACATTGCATTCATGAAATCGTTCCATTAAAGAGTTTCAGATACATTACATTACACACATACCCTTTAATGGAAGGATGAACCTGGCAAGCAATTGAAAGACTCAACAAGAAACTAAGGAAAAAAGAAACAAAAGGACAACATTTTATGGTTTCACAAAGGACAAGAATGTTTACGATGTCACAAGAGGACTCAACAAAACCAATGCTTACACGTTACAATTGCATATCATATCTAGTCAAATCTTAAAAAGCTGCATAACATTCATATACTCTAACAACTACATTGAAAATAAATAAAGAATCCTAAATTTTAAGCTTCACTTATGATGATTAACTCAGAAACTTTGTCAAATTAATTTTCAAAAAAAAACTGGCGAAAATTGAAAACCAATGTTTAGAACTGCTGATTCATTCCTTTTGCAATAGATTGCATCAGATTCTTATACCTAATCTGGTTCACTTCCATAAAACACTTACAAATTAAGAACAACTCAAACCCTAGATCCTAGATTACACTGGAAAGTGCTTCAAATTAAAGAAATTAAAAAGCCAATATGAGAACATGACTCAAAATGAAACATTTTTTCTTAGTAAAAAAAATGAATGAGAGAGATATAGATTGAATGAATTGAATTACCAACTGCTGCTGCTGCTGCGGTTCGAGAAAAAAGAAGAAGGCTGCTGCTGGTTCGAGAAAACCGGTTCGATCTGGTTCGGTCCTGGCAGAAGAAGGCTAGCGCTGGATCTGGTTCGGTTCGATCTGCTGCTGCTGCTGGACGGTTACGGTGGCGCGGTTGCGGATGTGGAGGAGGAGCGGCGGGTTGCTGCTGCTGCTCCGTGGTTGCGGTTCGTTCTACGCACGTGGGTAGCAGAGAAGGGTACGTGGTTGCGGTTCGTTATACGGTGACGGTGGCGCAGCCGCGGAGTGGATCAGAGGAGGTTAAGTGGTGGCGCGGCCGCGGAGTGGAGGAGGGAACGTGGTGGCTCTTAGACGAAGAAGAAGGGAATTAGGTTTTGGCTGAAAGAAGAAGGGAGATCAATTATTTTTTAGACTGATTGTCTAAATTAACCACTCTCATTTGAACTTAATGTTAATTCCAGACCGGTTCAGCACAGAACCGGTCTTAATAAAAAGTCTAAAGAGACTGGTTCCTTAAGAAACCAGTACTAGTGTATGAGACTGGTTCCATGCGGAACCAGTCTGATTTTAACAAAAGACCCAAAAAGCGACTGGTTCCAACCAGTCTTATTTAATATATTTCCAGACTGGTTATACAAAGTAACCAGTCTAGTTTTAACAAATATACATTAAGAGACTGGTTCCACACGGAACCGGTCTGTTTCAACTGGTTTAAAAAGTGTTTTTTGTACTAGTGAAAGTTTTAAGATTTATTAATGACTTAATCCTAACGGTCAGCTCATCCTTGGTGCATCCCTTCAACGAGTCCCGACCACTAATCTTTCAATCTGTTCCCCAATTCATCACATCACATTTTAACATCTCATATCACACTCTTTCTCATCTCATCTCATCAACTTTCTCAAAGCTCATTTCCTCCCTTTTCTCAATCTCACTTCCTTATCTTTCTCCCAAAATACTTTCTCGCAAAACATAATTTCAGAAAACTTTCACTTCACAAAACTTTTTCAAAGATATCATTTCATTAATTTTCTCAAAATATCCTTTCACAAAACTTTCTCCAAAAATACTATTTCCCAACAACTTTCACAAAATCTGCTTTCACAATCGTTAACAAAAATATTGTTTTCACAAACTTTTTCTCAAAAGGGTCACTTCATGAAACTTTCTTAAACTTTCTCAAAAATATCCTTTCAAAAAGACCTTCTCAGAAATATTGTTATAAAAAGATTTTCCCAAAATAGCATTTCAAAGGACTTTATCAAAAAGATTGTTTTCCCAAAACTTTTCTCAAAAATAGATCTTTGTGTAACATCCCTAAGTTTAATTTCGGTATAATATGATTTATGCCAAGCATTTAGGAGAATTATCAAGCTTTAGGAGAGGATTTTAAGTAGTAATCAAAGCCTGAATGAGAATGGGGGGCTAAGGAAATGAATTGGAGTTAGAAAATCATCAAAATTTGACTTTTCACTGAAGTAATCGATTACTCTGCAAGGCAGTAATCGATTATAAGGCCTTTGGTGGAAACACTTAAGATGTTGCAGCAAATTAATCGATTACAAGGGTAAAGTAATCGATTACTTTGAGTAGTAATCGATTACATTCATGGGGTTAATCGATTACTTGGCCTCTGCTGAATGTACTAGGATTGTTGCATCAAAGGGGTAATCGATTACTTTGAGCCAGTAATCGATTACCTATGTAAAAATCTGGAAAAAAAATAACTGCGTGTGGACCACACGTTTTTAGCTTTGTCTCCAAGCAAATCACCCTAGCCACACAAATTTAACTTAAAGACTAAGTTTGGTCATAAAAATAAAAGAAAAAGAAGGCCCACTCCTCTCATCTCACGCATCACTCTTTCTCTCTCCCTCTTCTCATCATCGGTCTATCCCTGTCTTTCTCCTCTAGGGCTTTGTTGCTCACCCATCTTCATCCAAGATCAAAGGGTTTCCATCATCACCTTCATCAATCAAGTGCATCACCCATCATCTTCATCATCACTCAAGAACCATGAGTTGGAAACTCTCTCTCTTCCCCTAAGCTTCACGCCCTTTTCTCTCTCTTCTAGGGTTTGTGATTCTCTTCCACAAATACTCAAGGAGTAAGAGTAGCTATCATCCTCCTCAACAATCATAGTCCTAACAAGCTTCAAGTAAGTGATTAAGTTCAAAGAAAATCATTCCTTTTCCTCTTTATCTAGATCGATATCTCTCTCTCTCATGTTTTGGGATCCCCAATTTCAATACATGGAAATCTCACTATTTTATGGATTTTAAACAAGTAGCAAGATGATAATAGTAATATTTATTTTTACAACCCTCACAATAGGATATTCATTAACTTTGGAATAGTACCCCTCTTGTGGAGGGAAGCTAAGTCGAGGGAGATCAAGGTTTCAAGAATTGTAAGCTAGTTTAAGTGGGGAATCACTCTATCTCTTGGTATTTTGAGGTAAGGAGTGGGTATTACCTTAATTTAGGGAGGAGTTTCTAGTATGTATATAATACTTGCTAAGAGTTAAGTGTTTGATAGGACATAAACCATAGGGTAGTAAACATGAGTAATGAATAAAGCTTGGAATAAAGGAATTTTTATTGATCATGATATTGGGGATATGTGTATTATGTTTATAAATATGTGTATGATTGAACTTAAGTGTGCAATTGTGGAATTTGTTTGCGAAGATGACAAGTAGATTAATAATGTTTGGATGGCAATATGATTAAATGAATAATTGATTATGGGAATAAATGAATGGAAATAGTGTTGATCATGCTTGGAAAATGAGTTGATTAAGAATTAGGAAAAAGTGATGTGAAGGAGTAGAGGGAATTAATGAGTGAAGTGACGATGGAATAATTATAGCGAAGGTCATAAAGACCCAGCGCAACCATTTAGAATTTATGTTGCGAAGGTCACGGTGACCCAGTGCAATGAAATAAACTTAATAATGCGAAGTTATATGTACCCAGTGCGATATGCGAATGTCATATCACCCACCGCGATAATAAAACATAATAATGAGAAGGTATATGTACCCAGCGCGATATGCGAAGGTCATATCACCCAGCGCGATAAGAAAACAATAATAATGTGAAGGTATATGTACCCAGCGCGATATGCGAAGGTCATATCACCCAGCGCGATAATAATATATAATTATGCGAAGGTATATGTACCCAGCGCGATATGCGAAGGTCATATCACCCAGCGCGATAATAGAACTTATTAATGCGAAGGTCATATCGACCCAGCGTGATCATTTATACTCAATAATGCGATGGTCACATCGACCCAACGCGATCATTTATACTCAATAATGCGATGGTCACATCGACCCAGCGCGATCCTTTATACTCAATAATGCGATGGTCACATCGACCCAGCGCGATCATTTATATTTAATAATGCGAGGTCGACACCGACCCGACGCGATAAAAGGTTAAAACAGGGGGAAATAAAGTAGACCTATAGCATGATAAATTAGAGAATAAGAATGAGCTGATTAAAAAGAAAAAGATAAAGGTATAGAGATAAAAGAATCGTTGGCATTTGTTTGTACTATTGCTTCCATGTGTGAATGGCTATGTGAAATACCTGAACTATATGTGTTTGGCTTGGTCGGTTATTATGTCATATGAGAAACTGCTATTCCTACTTTACTGTGTAGTGCTCACCTCCTTACCATTTTTCAGGTACTGAGCTGGAGCATACACCAGATTCGGCCGAGCAGGATTACTATCCCTTACAGGGATAGTAGGGGTGTTAGGGGATAGGATATGACACTGGACCTAAGCCTCCTATATTATTTTGATGTAAATGTGTTGTATATACTTTTTGAGAGAGGCTTAGGATATATCTCTTTTGTTAAAAAGCTTAGGGTCTTTGAACGTGTATTTCTAACTTGGTGTTTCGCTGCTACTTTTAACTCTGATATGGAATTTATAATTTTGAGCCTTTGGGCCTCGTTATGATGCAAATATATTCTTGATGTATGCCCTGCTGGCTACTGAATGTTTATTTGATAAATGTTTTCACAGGTGAAATTTTTGGATAAGTCCGAATTTCAAACGAAACTCCGTCCGTTAGACGGTTGATTTCATTAAATAAAAAGGAATTTTTAAGTTCATATTTTTAAATGATGGGGTTTTAAGGGTATTAATCCTAGGTGTTACATTTATGGTATCAGAGCAGTTTCTCCTCGGCCTTGGAGTTATGCAACTCCAATAATTACTCACCTAGCGAGTAATTGATGCTCATAGTAATGGTTTAGAATTTCTATAAGATATTTATAGTACTATATATATATATATATATTATATTTAGTAGGCCTTACTCGTCTGTTCTCCGAGGATAAACAGTATGGCTGGAAGAAGGGTAGGAAATGATGGTCTAGCAGCCATTCTGGATCATCTGACTCAGATGCAGCAGCAACAGGGAGAACAGATGGCGGCTGCAGCAGCAGCCACAGCAGTAGCAGCAGCTCTGCAACCAGCTTCAGTTGAGGTTGACTGGATGGATAGGTTTCGAAAGAATGATCCACCTCGTTTCGAGGGTGAAAATGACCCTGATGGAGCCCAGAGATGGATTCAGGAGATCGAGAAGATCCTCCGCTCCATTCACCCACCCATGGAGCAGCATGTTCGACTGGCTGAATTCATGCTGACTAATGAGGCTGAGCATTGGTGGGATCAGCAAAGGAGGGGATTGGTGGCAGCCAATCCGGTTGTTTCTTGGGAAGTGTTTAAGGATCTTTTCCTGGGGAAGTATTTCCCAGAAGATGTCAGGAGGGAAAAGGAGATTGATTTTCTCCAACTGAGGCAAGGCTCTATGTCAGTTGGAGATTACGCAGCTCGGTTCGAAGATCTTATTCGTTTTTCTGATTATCGCGATGCAAGTGAGCGCGGTAAATGTGTTAAGTTTGAACCTGGACATCGAAGTGATATTCGTCTCTCTTGTGAGTATCACAATATTGACAACTTGGCCCGCTTGGTCAACATGGCAAGCACTTATGAGAAGGGTCTTAAGAGGAAAATGTCGGAAGATAAAAGCAGGACAGGGCAGGGAAGTGGTGGTCCAATTAAGGACAAGGGACCAATTCTAAAGTCAGAACCATATCCTTCACCTAGGGCACTAGTTCCCATGGCACCTGGACAGACAGTGAATGCGTATGGTCCCATTCCCACTTGCCAACATTGTGGCAAGATGCATAGGGGAGTGTGTTGGAGTCTGAACCCAAATAGAAAAGAAGCACTTTGCCATCATTGCGGGAAGCCGGGTCATTATGCAGTCACTTGTCCCCAAAGGACAATGAAGAAAGAGGTGAACGTAGTTAAGGCACAGAAAGATGGTAACGACAGACCACCTAAAAAGGGCAAATTATTCACCCTCGATGGCGAAGAAGTGGCGGAAGCTGATGAGTTGGTTGGAGGTACACGTTAGGTATTCTTTTGTATTAGTTTTGTAAAGCATATGACGTATATCTTATTTCTCTTCCAATTCGAGGCGGGGATTGTTCGTTATAAGACTGATCCTGTAGGAAGTTAGAAGAAGTTTTAAGGAAAGTAGTAAGTGTAGAAATCGTAAGTGAAGTAGCAACTTTGATTTTTAATCAAAGATCCCTTTTACTTCAACCTACCCATGATTCTCTTCTCGTTTCTTGTCCTAGAATGCCTTCGGTTTCTTGAAAATTCTGTTCTGATTAATCCATTCGTTTCTCTAATGAAGAGAAGAATCCTTACCACGGACGGATGTTCTTTTGCAATTAGTCATCCAAATTTCATGGCCTTAGTTGTTCTCTAGGAAAGCATGTTTAAGTTCCTTGAGAGTTACCATGAATCCATTCCTCTTTGTACCTTAAGTCCTTATGCTATTATAGAAGTGGCATAAAAGCCGACTAGAAACCGACATATCCAAATTCCTATCTTGTTGGCAGCAATTCAAGTAGTATGCCAATGCTAAGTGGGGGAGAGCTTAGCAACCTAACTTAGAATCCCATTTAAATACGAGCGAGACATAAGGGAAGTAAAGGTATGAGTTATAGGCCATACCTTGGGATGGTTCTCCATTTAAGGACCTCAACGGAATTTCAGGGGCGAAATTCCAATAAGTGGGGGAGAATTGTAACATCCCTAAGTTTAATTTCGGTATAATATGATTTATGCCAAGCATTTAGGAGAATTATCAAGCTTTAAGAGAGGATTTTAAGTAGTAATCAAAGCCTGAATGAGAATGGGGGCCTAAGGAAATGAATTGGAGTTAGAAAATCATCAAAATCTGACTTTTCACTGAAGTAATCGATTACTCTGCAAGGTAGTAATCGATTATAAGGCCTCTGGTGGAAACACTTAAGATGTTGCAGCAAATTAATCGATTACAAGGGTAAAGTAATCGATTACTTTGAGTAGTAATCGATTACATTCAGGGGGTTAATCGATTACTTGGCCTCTGCTGAATGTACTAGGATTGTTGCATCAAAGGGGTAATCGATTACTTTGAGCCAGTAATCGATTACCTATGTAAAAATCTGGATAAAAAATAAGTGCATGTGGACCACACGTTTTTAGCTTTGTCTCCAAGCAAATCACCCTAGCCACACAAATTTAACTTAAAGACTAAGTTTGGTCATAAAAATAAAAGAAAAAGAAGGCCCACTCCTCTCATCTCACGCATCACTCTTTCTCTCTCCCTCTTCTCATCATCGGTCTATCCCTCTCTTTCTCCTCTAGGGCTTTGTTGCTCACCCATCTTCATCCAAGATCAAAGGGTTTCCATCATCACCTTCATCAATCAAGTGCATCACCCATCATCTTCATCATCACTCAAGAACCATGAGTTGGAAACTCTCTCTCTTCCCCTAAGCTTCACGCCCTTTTCTCTCTCTTCTAGGGTTTGTGATTCTCTTCCACAAATACTCAAGGAGTAAGAGTAGCTATCATCCTCCTCAACAATCATAGTCCTAACAAGCTTCAAGTAAGTGATTAAGTTCAAAGAAAATCATTCCTTTTCCTCTTTATCTAGATCGATATCTCTCTCTCTCTCATGTTTTGGGATCCCCAATTTCAATCCATGGAAATCTCACTATTTTATGGATTTTAAACAAGTAGCAAGATGATAACAGTAATCTTTATTTTTACAACCCTCACAATAGGATATTCATCAACTTTGGAATAGTACCCCTCTTGTGGAGGGAAGCTAAGTGGAGGGAGATCAAGGTTTCAAGAATTGTAAGCTAGTTCAAGTGGGGAATCACTCTATCTCTTGGTATTTTGAGGTAAGGAGTGAGTATTACCTTAATTTAGGGAGGAGTTTCTAGTATGTATATAATACTTGCTAAGAGTTAAGTGTTAGATAGGACATAAACCATAGGGTAGTAAACATGAGTAATGAATAAAGCTTGGAATAAAGGAATTTTTATTGATCATGATATTGGGTATATGTGTATTATGTTTATAAATATGTGTATCATTGAAATTAAGTGTGCAATTGTGGAATTTGTTTGCGAAGATGACAAGTAGATTAATAATGTTTGGATGGCAATATGATTAAATGAATAATTGATTATGGGAATAAATGAATGGAAATAGTGTTGATCATGCTTGGAAAATGAGTTGATTAAGAATTAGGAAAAAGTGATGTGAAGGAGTAGAGGGAATTAATGAGTGAAGTGACGATGGAATAATTATAGCGAAGGTCATAAAGACCCAACGCAACCATTTAGAATTTATGTTGCGAAGGTCACGGTGACCCAGCGCGATGAAATAAACTTAATAATGCGAAGGTATATGTACCCAGCGCGATATGCGAAGGTCATATCACCCAGCGCGATAATAAAACATAATAATGAGAAGGTATATGTACCCAGCGCGATATGCGAAGGTCATATCACCCAGCGCCATAAGAAAACAATAATAATGCGAAGGTATATGTACCCAGCGCGATATGCGAAGGTCATATCACCCAGCGCGATAATAATATATAATTATGCGAAGGTATATGTACCCAGCGCGATATGCGAAGGTCATATCACCCAGCGCGATAATAGAACTTATTAATGCGAAGGTCATATCGACCCAGCGCGATCATTTATACTCAATAATGCGATGGTCACATCGACCCAACGCGATCATTTATACTCAATAATGCGATGGTCACATCGACCCAGCGCGATCCTTTATACTCAATAATGCGATGGTCACATCGACCCAGCGCGATCATTTATATTTAATAATGCGAGGTCGACACCGACCCGACGCGATAAAAGGTTAAAACAGGGGGAAATAATGTAGACCTATAGCATGATTAATTAGAGAATAAGAATGAGCTGATTAAAAAGAAAAAGATAAAGGTATAGAGATAAAAGAATCGTTGGCATTTGTTTGTACTATTGCTTCCATGTGTGAATGACTATGTGAAATACCTGAACTATATGTGTTTGGCTTGGTCGGTTATTATGTCATATGAGAAACTGCTATTCCTACTTTACTGTGTAGTGCTCACCTCCTTACCATTTTTCAGGTACTGAGCTGGAGCATACACCAGATTCGGCCGAGCAGGATTACTATCCCTTACAAGGATAGTAGGGGTGTTAGGGGATAGGATATGACACTGGACCTAAGCCTCCTATATTATTTTGATGTAAATGTGTTGTATATACTTTTTGAGAGAGGCTTAGGATATATCTCTTTTGTTAAAAAGCTTAGGGTCTTTGAACGTATATTTCTAACTTGGTGTTTCGCTGCTACTTTTAACTCTGATATGGAATTTATAATTTTGAGCCTTTGGGCCTCGTTATGATGCAAATATATTCTTGATGTATGCCCTGCTGGCTACTGAATGTTTATTTGATAAATGTTTTCACAGGTGAAATTTTTGGATAAGTCCAAATTTCAAACGAAACTCCGTCCGTTTGACGGTTGATTTCATTAAATAAAAAGGAATTTTTAAGTTCATATTTTTAAATGATGGGGTTTTAAGGGTATTAATCCTAGGTGTTACACTTTGCACAAAAACTTTTTCGAAAATATTGGTTCACAAAACTTTTTCAAAAATATATCTTTTAACAAAATGCTTTTCAAAAATCATTTTTCAAAAACCTTTTTCAAAAATCACATTTTTGCTGAACGCTAATGGAGGAGCAAGCTCAACTCAACACTAGTCCCAGTCTAAAACAAAAACACAGGAGCCAAGCCACATCTCACTTCCATAACAACATAACTCTTTTCCAATCTCATCTCTTTATCTCTTTGCCATTACATTCTGATTTCTCATCATTATTCCTTACTTATACAACCTTTATTATCACTCTTCTTTCAATCACACTTCTTACTTTTTCAATTTAATTCTCATTAATTCAGCACACTAATGTTTCTCAAACAACAACATAATTATTTAAACAGATAAACAGATCATAAGATAATTAAATAACTCAAACATAATTAACAAGAAAACATCATATCAGAGTTAATAAACCAATCTCAGCCGTTCGGGTGGATAGCCAAACAAACAATCAAACAATCGCTATCACATACACCACTGCGCTAAATGAGATTGGAGTCCAACCTTTGAGATGATTGGACCTCTTAATAAGTTACCTAAATACCACAGAGTCTTAAGGGAAACCCCTCTCTCACCTCAAATGACGTAGACCTCCGCAAGCTTTCCAAGATTTCTCGAGTGCTAACTCCGCCTCGTTTCCGTTGCGTCGGTCGTCCGAACTATAGCATTTTTCCCCGTGCGTTAGAAATGTTTTAACAAATTCTTTATTTTATTTTAGAAAACACCTTGAAATCATTCTTATTTGGAAACATGTTATTCACATTCCGAAAGTTTTTAAATCCAAATCCATAATAAAACGTTTTCAAGAAAACTTTGAAAATGATTTTCTCATCATAACAGAATTCATTCTTCTGAAGGTAATCTTACTTTAATAGGTTTATGTTATAAAAATCATTATTCTTAGTTTTTAAAAAAATTCAGAACTTGAGAAAATAAAATTCCAAAATCATATCAAATCAAATTAAATTTCTTAAATCATACTTTTTAGTAGAACATTTTTCAATTCTTAGGAAATTCAAATATAGATTTTCAAAACACATTCATTTAGCAAAAACAACACATAACTTTTAAAAACATTCACATCATCACACAATGCTAATTACATTAAAGATCATCAAACATCATTTATTAAATCAATTTATTTATTTTTATTCTTTAAAAAACCGAAAGAGGTTAAAACAAATAACACATCACACATAGCATCATACACATAAAAACATAGTTATTCACAAAGAACATTCCATGGAGATAAATTTCTAGCTACACTAGCATACATTGGCCGAATCTCCTAAGTGGAACTTTTCAAAGATTAATGCACATATTCAAGCACTAACAATGAAATCATTTTCTTTCTTTTTAGAACTAAAAACCGAGAGTATTAAAAAGGAAAATTCAACAAACTTAAACCAAACAACAAGTTAAATCATAAATCACTCCGAAGTTTCATATACATATCCAATTACTTCATGCATGTACATTCTAAACCTTTAGATTAATTTAATTTCGTCATACATGCATCTTAAACAATGATCAAATACAACTTCCTATTCCTTCTCCCCATGGCCGAATACTAACATGCAAGAATGCAAGGTTTTTAGTTCAATTTCAACATATAAAAATCACAAAACCAAATCAAGGCATCACACCACATCATATCAACATGCATGCACTTAGAATCATTAGATCTAGTCCTATCATGCGCATGCATCAACTAAAAAGCATGAGATTCATTTTTATTAAATATGGCCGAATGGCCTTTCACAAAATAAAGCATACATAAAAATCAAATACGTAAGCTAAATCATGCTCATAATTCAAAAATCATTTTAAAATTTTTCCTTTAAATTTTCTCTTACAAAACCGTAACATGCATTAACCAAAAACATGATTTTTCTACATAAAATCAACATGCATGATTTAAGATCCTAACTTTTTACTCATTAAACTTGAATTATATACAAATCAACAAGATCATCATCAAATAACATGTAAAGCAAAAGATCTTGACTTTATTTTTCAAACAAATTTAACACAACATAGATCACAACTTTAAACAAGAGAATTTAGCATGCAAGTTTAAAGATCTTAAATCAAGGTCAAAGCACAAAATAATTTATCAAATCCCGTCTTAAAATATTATAGCTCACGGTTTTAACAAGAAATTCAACATGCAAGGCCAAAGAAATTTATTTTACCATTCATTAAACTTAGATCATAAATTGATTTGTCAAATAAGCACATAAACACACATAGATCATGATTTAGAACAAGGAAAACATACATACAAGAAAGATCTATGTTAGCTTCACAAAATCTTAAACAAACTTTAGATCTTTAGGTTTTAGTTGGAAAAATGTTAAGATCTAACAAGAAAACATAAACCGAATCACACACATAGAGTCACAAATATTACAACTTACTTTTAGTCCATGAAAGTTCAAGATCAAGAAAGAATAACATACATGTTCATCTTACAAGTCACAAAAATAAACATGCAAGAAGAAAAGAAAGGGATCTACAGCTAAAAAGGAAAAAGACTAAACTATTACATTTCTTCTCTTGTTCTTCGAATCTCCTACCAAGAAGGTTGGTTCTTTAAGCTCCTAGTACTTGGATCTTCAAAGGGAAAGGCTTGATCTAAAGTGGATTTCCTTCTTCTTCTCTCTAAGTCCCTCGGCCACTCTCTCTTTCTCTCTTCTCTCTTTCTTTTCTTTTTCTCTCTAAGAGGTAAATGGCTCTTAGAGTGTTTGTGTTGGAAGTGTGGAAATGAAAATGGGTGAAGAGGTAATGAACTAAGGCTTACTCATATATATAGGCAAGTTCATAATTTCCTATTTTGGCCTTGTAGAATTCGGTCCATGAGCAACTAAGGAGGGTGATTTAGTCTTCACAAATTTGCATGGGTGAAGGTTAACAAAGTCAAGGGGACGAAGTGGAGTGGGCTAGCTCTTTAGGGGTCACTTAGGTTCAAGTATTAGTTGGTTTCTTAGTTAGGGTTTTTGCTAGTTTAGTTTGGTTTGGTTACAATCTAATTCCCTAGTTTCTTACTCCTTAAGTCTCTAAGACTCACATGCACACACACACACACACACGTATATACACATGCACACACTCATGCATATAGCACACACACACACCCACATGCACATACACAACCGTGGCACTCTCAAACACACACACATGTCTTACAAATTTTTTATTTTTCTAAATCATTATTACTTAGAAATTATTAATTCACACAATCATGCAACTAACTCTAAGAAATCATATTTTCATAATCAATTTCATGCATCACATTTTACACACACATTAAATCACATCACACAAAAATTCATACCAAGTCATCACCACAAAACACATTTTTCTTAAAATTCGTTTTTCTTATATTCTGAAAATAAATTTTTATAAATCACTCCAGAAAATTTTAAAAATTACATTTTTAAATTCTAGGTTTCAAAATGATCGTTTTCATATATGGATCATAAAAATCCGAGTTACGGTTTAAAAGATATGAATTTTCAAAGATAATAGACCCAAAAATTCCATTTCTCACAAAATCATCTTTTAATAAAAATCACAAATTAACAAATCATTTTTCACCTCAACAAAATCATTCACTTTTCTTATAGAAAATATTCTGTTTATAAAAATTCATGAAAATCAACACTTCATTTCTTTCTTATGAAAATACTTTTTCTAAAAACATGATTTCAAGGTTTCTTTCGTTAAAAATCGTTTACGCACGTACGGGAAAAATGCGGGGTGTTACAATCTCAATTTATCTTTTGAATTATTAATTTGAGGTATAACCATTGGCACAAAAATTCATTCTTGAATTAACTTAAAAACATGCCATTAGGCTTGGATTGGGAAAAACTTAACCAATGGTATCCACTTTTCACTTAAAAGATTTAACTTTTATTTTTTTTCAGTTTCAGGTACTAACCGGTTACAATCTCAAGCTAACCGGTTAGAATTACAGACCTGAACTTACTAACCATTGCAATTCAGAAAACCCTTTTTCTTGAATTCTCTACCGAATCCATAAACAAGTTTTCAGCATTGTCATATACCTCAAATTCCACTGATTTCATCATTCAAAGATTAAATCACAATTTCATTCCCAATTAAGCAAAATTTCCACTTGAAATTATCTCATAACATTAAGGCATTAACTCCTCCATTACAATCTGAAACAAACAGTATTTACTCACATGTTTTCAGATTGATTCCAAGTGAAATTAGAGTATAGACTTGAGTAAAAATGGTAAGAATACAGAGCCAATTTCAGAAATTCATTTTCTTTGAAAATTTACAGTATCTAACCAGTTACAAATTTCGAATAACCGGTTAGATTATGCAGTCTGTACGCTGAAAAATGAGGTTTTGCATACCATTCTTTTCAATACTCAAATCTAACAAATTTCAACAATCAATGGAGTTCATATACCTTAATACTAGTATGTTCAGCCACAGAAACATATCTATCTTGCATGCATTAAATATAGATACTCAAATTGCATATAATTCCACATAAACACAACTTGATATCACAAATCTCATAATAAACCTTTAAATTATGATTCAATCATCAGAATAGCTTGCATGCAGGTTATTAACTTTGCTCAAAAAGAATTGAGACACAGAATTGGCCTCCAAGCCTTTTAACACTAAACACATAATGCCCTTTTGAGTCTTAGTTGACTCATGTCCTAAAACACTTGATTTTAGTCTCAATCTAGTATAAGGTAAACTTCTCCCATACCTTAGGATAGTGTTTGATAAGTCAATATGTAACACCCCGCAAATTCCTCGTATTAATTTAAAATACTAAAGAGATTTATTTTTGAGAAAAGTGTTTTTAAAGAGTATTTTCTTAAATGGTTTTCCTAATTCACGTTTTTAAGATAATAAGTGACTTTAAAGAAATGATTTCCTGAAATAATGTCAAGAGTTTAGAAATTGAGTTTTTGAAAAAGTCTATGTGTTTGATATTTTTGGTGTCATTATAATTTTGATGCATGAATAATTTATTTTCTATGTATGCTTAAAATTTAATTAATAAATAAACATGGTTATATATGCATGAATGTATGATGTATGTAGGTGAATATGTATGTGTAATGCGTGTGATTGTGTGTGTGCGTGCAGGAGTATGTGCATGTGTGAATGTATGTAAATATATGTGTGTGCCGTGTGTGTATGTATAGAAGAGAGCCTAGAATTTTCCTAAGTTGTAACCAAGAGAACCAAATCCTAACTAAGTCCCTAACTAAATCCTAACTAGATAGGAGAAACCTTAATGGAGGACCAAAAAGTCTTAAAGCCTAGAATGACCCTAAGTACCTTATGTTCCCTACATTGTCCCCTTGAATTTTGCTAATCTCCACCCATGCATGTTTTTGAAGAGCCAAAATTGCCCCTCCCATTTGCACCCTTGGCCGAAGTTCCTTGAGGACAAAAGAGGAAAATCTCATGTCTTTACCTTGGTCTATAAATAGCCGAATGGGTGGAAGTGTGGCTAGCTCATTTCTTCATTTTTCATTCTTCATCTCATTTCATCCCCTTCTTTTACATTCCTACACAACTTATTCCAAGAACAACATTAAGTTCTTGAGACCATATAGAGAGTAAGGGCCGTGAGTGAGGAGAAGAAAGAAGGAGAAAGATCAACACCCAAAACCTAGGATTTTCCTTGAAGGTCCAAGACATTAGAAGCTAGAAGATCAACCCTTTTGGAGGGTAGTTCGAATAAACATGAAGAATTGTAGTAGCATAGATTTTCTCTTTGATATTGTAATTTTCTTTTCTTTTCTTCTTTTGCATGTCTTGTTTTATGCTTGATTGTAATTTTCTTTTCTTTTCTTCTTTCAAACGTCTAACTAACGCATTCTATAACTCGTTTAAGGTCTTCATGAAAGATCTTAAAGTTTTTCAACACAAATCTTAAAGATCTAAAAAGTTTTGAGATTTTTGTAAAGTTTAGAGTATATCTCTTTGCATGTTAATTTCTCAAAGTTTGAAGGAACTTGTAAACGTCTAATTAACGGACTCCTAACTCGTTTAAAGTTTTTCATAAGAAATTCCAAAGCTTTTCAAACGAAATCTTTAAGATCTAAAGATTTGATGAGATTTTTGGTAAAACTTAGAGTAAATCTTTTGTATGATGAAAATTCTTTCTTAAACCATGATTTAAAAATGTGTTGGTGTTGCATGTTGAAGATCTTGATGATTTAAGTTCAAGCATGTGTTAATTAACCTTTGATCTTGAATTTTTAAGAATAAATGGACTTATAAAACCCTAGAGCAATAGCCGAATGATTCGACCTTGACTAGATCTATGAGTCTTGATACCTTTTTATTTGGTTCAAGTCATTGCATGTTAATCTTATGTTTAGAAAAGTTAATTTGACTTGTTTGATTTTGATTTGGTTTTGACAAAAACTGTGATTTTTGAACCTTATTCTTTGAAAGCTTTAAATTTTGTTTTGATTCATGAAAAAGCTATACCCTTGAAGTCATGCATGTTGTTTTAAACCAAAAAGGCTTGATTTTCTTCAATAGGTATCACGGTTTTACCAAGAACTTAGGGAGACAAGTTTTTGGAAAAATGAATTTTTTAACTTGATCCATGTTCTATGTACATGCATAATAAAGATTGAGAAATTTAAAACCTTGATTCATGATGATGTGCATTTGGTCTAAGCCTAGACTTAGGAAATCATGTTTTGTTTCCATGACAAAGGACACATGCATGTTGACTTAAGAATCTTGTGTGTTTACATGTGAAAAAGTGAACCCAACAACCTTATTTTTGGACGAATGAGATTCGGCCTATGCATGGTAAATAGACTAGGTTTCTTTTTCTCATGAGTTGACTTGGAGTAACAAGTATGTCTTGGAGAATATTGTTAAAACTCAAGTGTTTGAAATTGTGTTGTGTTTATATAATCTATAATCGGTTTTGATTGGAAAATATAAGGAATAAATGAATTAAATGATTTTGGAAAAGTTTTATGTTTAAATGGATATAGGTGTGTACCTATGTGTTCGGTTGAGAGTAAAAGAAAATAGAAATCAAGTGCCTAAAATAAATCAAGTTGAATTATGTGATTTGAATTGGTGATGTATGGTTTGTCTTCCCTCATTCTATTCGGCCATGTAGTGTAGATGAGTTTAAGAAATTTAGCTGCATGAAATCAAATCTATATAATGAATTGTGAAAAAGATTCAAGTTGTTTGAAGTAAGAAAAATAAATGTAAATAAGTTTAGTTTAAATTTTGATTCAATTTGGGTTATGAATATATGCATGACTAAGTGCCTTGTTGTGTATTGCATGATTGTTTTATGAATAATTAATGGAATGTTGCTTGTTGTTGTGTGTTAGTTTGAAAAATATTTGAGTGTGGAATTGGGTTGAAGTTAATTGGTTTTAAGAAAGTTCTATTTTCATTCATTTGATATTTGTATATTGTGTTTAGGACTATCCAAAATTTGTTTTAAGAACAAAGACTTGAGTCTTAAAGAGTTGATTTTGAGTTAAAGAACTATTCCAAGCGAAAAAGTGTTTTTACGAGGTTTTTGAAATTTAATAAAGTGATGGTGTGAAATAATCCTTTGCTTTCCAGAGTTATTCAAAAATTGTTTCTTAGCTTCAAAAATGTGTTCGAGCGATTCAAAGTAAAGTTTTCAAGTAATATTTAATTTAAGAAAAGCCGGATCGAAAACGGTGAATTTTTCGGTGTTTTCTAACATGTTTATGGTGCTGTCCAAACGGACCAGCAACCAAACCAAATGATTTAAACCATTTTATTAAATGTTTTCAAATGTTTTTAAAATATTTAAAGTAATAGAAAATATGAGAGTTGTTTTGATAAAACAATACTGTTTTAAGTATTGTGATAAGGGACAGAAAGTGTCCTGAATTAAGAAAAGGTTTTCTTAATACACGTTCGTAAAGTAAGAGTGTTTTATTTAATAAGAGGAATGAGAAGTGTCTAAGTTATGGAAAATATTTTCATAATGCAAGTTAATAACGAGAGCGTGTTTTATTTAGTACGAGGAATTTGAGAGACGAGGGATTGGGGCAGCCGGCAGCAGAAAGAGTCCGAGGTGACGGTACGCACTTAATAGTTGGACCTCAGGTGAGAGAGAAGCTTTCCTAAGACAACGTGGTAGTTAGGTGATGTATTAGGACGTTCCGTATCATCTCAAAGATCGGAACTAAGTGGTTAGAGTCAGTAGTATAAGTGGCAATTGTTTGATTATGTGGCCACTTATACGAAGGTGACGTAAACCACATTGACGTTGTGTGATGATTGTCTGTTGATAGCATGCTTTTATGTCTTTATTTAATTATGCTTGAGAATATCTACTGTGTTGATTAAATAAGTAACATGTTGATGGACGTCTGTTACGTCCTGAATAAGGAAATAAAGATGAAGTGAATGCGTTATGAAAGTAATAAGATGGAGGGAAAAGATACAATGAGATAAGAATAATGATTGAGAATAAGATATGTGTTGGAAAAGAAAGAAAGAGTTGAAATTGGGGAAGAATGAAGTGATAGTGTTGAGAATAAGCCAGAGCTGGGGAAAGTAATGTGGATTATGACAATGAGATGTGATTTGAGCGGAGCTGGGCTCCTTTGTTTTGGTTTTAGTCTGAGACTAGTGTTGAGTTGAGCTTGCTCCTCCATTAGCGCTCAGAAAAGTGAACTTTTGAAAAGGTTTTTGAAAAGCGGTTTTCGAAAAGAGATTTTTGAAAAGGTTTACGAATAGCAGTTTTTGAAAAGATTTTTAAAAAGGAACCTTTTTGAAAAGATTTGTGAAAATCAATTTTTGTGAAAGAACTATGTAAAGAAAATTTTGAGAAAAATTTGTGAAAGGAAATTTTTGGAAAAAGGTTTGTAAAGAAGATTTTTGTGAGATAACACTTTTTGGGAAAAGTTTGTGGAAACTATGTTTTGAAAGCTTACGAAAGGAGATTTTTGTGAAGGTGTCTTTGAGATAGTTTTGAAAAGATGGTTTTGAGAGAGGGTTTCGAAATGAAATGAGTATAAGAAATGGGGAATGCTGAGGAAGTTTGAGAAATGAGATTTGAGACTGTGACGTGATCCCAGCTCTGTGCTATGTGAGAAATGATGAGAGAAAGCTGTGCAAAGTTAGTGGTCGGGACTCGTTGAAGGGTTGCACGAAGGACGGGCCGACCTTAGGTTAATTAAAAACAAGATAAAAGACTTTAAAAGACATACCCGGTGAGGTATGAGAGTGCGAAGTAGTGGAGAGGAAGAAACGATAAGTATCTGCGGATACTTAGGACGAGATTGCATTAGGGGAGGACGATGACGGTGAAACGTCAAGAAGTCTAGAGTATGTTTCTAGGCAGGACGAACTCCACATGTGGCGCACTAACGTGGTGGGGACTGGGTCTAATGTCGTGGCAAGTTCTGCGGGCCCACTAGAAACATACTGTCGCCCCCTAGATTGCAAATCGAGAACAGTGAGAGGGACTAGAACGGGGCATTGTGTTTGCCACTGCGTAGACAGTGAGCCTTGATATTATTAATATGATTTGAGGACGAGATCCTCCTGGTCTGGGACCATTATGTGTTGTGACAGCTGTCGTGCCCGCGTGGTAAAGGTCCTGTACTCCTGTTTGCATCCGACTAGGATGGGTGGATGACCGAGGAGATGTAGACGTGAGTGATAGCCGAAAATGAAACAAATATTCTGATGATGTATGGTATTTCCCCAAAGCATCAGAGAGGGTAATTTGATAAGACTGGATGAAAAGAAAATGAGAAATTAAGAGAAGTAAAGGAATGAAAGAAAGAAAGAAAGAACACTCGCGAGAAATGCATAAGAGAGAAAGGTAATGATAATAATAATGATAATGATATGTTTGGTTGTCGTGTGCCTGTGTGTTATATTGTATGCTTGTATGGTCCTATTATTTTGTCTAGCGTGATCCCACACCGTCGACGATTCGTCGTTCGGATAGCTTACTCTCTCCTGTTCGTTGGCATATCGGTGTTGCTGGTATTTCAACGGGCAGATGGAGTACTGCATGGACCTCACCATGTGGAATAAGTACGGAAGATATTGGAAGCACACCCCTTGCGGCTGGGCATGGACCGGCTACACCGAGATCGTGATTCCAGATGCAGAGCATCAACTGAGTGGGGCAAATTTGGAGCCGCACTTAGGACAAGTTACGGTCCGAGGATTCAGTAGCTACGCGGAAAAGGCACAGTATGAGGAACAGAAGAATTTCATTACATCCGATGGGGTGGCGTCAGAGTCCAATGACGATCTGGGAACAACCACACGGGCGACATCATCTTCAAGAGCGAGGCGAAGGCGCAAGAAGAAAGAGGGACGTCACCCACTTGTTTTCAATAGGAAGATTTAAGAATAGGATCATTAGTTTAGGTTGTGGCGGGATTGGAATCAAGGATTACCTAAGTGATGAATTATTGTTGTAACTTAACTTATTCTGGAACATGCCCTACTTTTCATACCACTTGAGAAAAATGCTTATTGACCTTTTGACGTAATTCAAAGACCTAGTTTGATTTGGAATCAAACCGTTTTCCTGACAAATGTTTTTGGAAACTCAAGTGACTAAGTTTTTGGTTTTTAGTAACCACTCGGTTTTCGAACAAGAATGCCGAAGAGCATCCAGAACCTTTCAATAATGTTTTCAAACACCTCAATAATGAAAAAAAAATTTGGCCTCATTTTTGCAACTTAATCAAGTAAAAGTTGGTTATCTTTGAGTTACGAAAATCGGGCTGTTACATAATGGTATCAGAGCTTATGGTAATCCTTAGTGGCCTTAAGCATGGGCTTACATGCTTTGTTTGTGTGACTCTGTATGTTTGCTAGTATAAGGATAGGAGCATACGATTAGGTTCTCGTCTTTCTAGGATGTAAGACATTGATTGTGACTTAGTGTCGGCCAAGTTAGTTTAAGGAACCTGTTCATCTAGTAGATTGAGGAACGTAGAGTAAGTAGAAGTGAATAGGACGAGATCTCCTAACCATTGATGTTTCCTTAGTGTTTGATAAACTTCCAGATGTTGGCCTAGACGTGCCCTTTCCAAGAGTAGCCGGTGCCTTTGAGAAAATAGGATGTTATTCTTGAATTCCCTGTTTTTTGAATTGCTTCAACAAGACAGTTAGTATTGTTAAAATTCGAACCTTTTCTTCATAAGCCTCTTTATTCATCTGTGACCTCATCAATCCTATTTAGGACTCCTTAACCCAAACTGTGGAGTTAGAAGTACCATTGTTACCCAAATGATTTAGGCTTGAGTAATTAAGGAAGGACAAATAGTTTAAGATAAGTGAGGAAGTAAGATCACAGTGGATTTAATTATAAGTTTGATCAAAGTTGGGGAGCCACAAGGAAGGAAAAAGATGTATGTTACCTATTATTAGAGGAACTTATGAGGGAAAATTTGAAGATTAGGATTACCTTATGCCCTAATCAGAGGTTTAGATGGAGAAGGTGATAGGCTTGATTTATATTTAGGATGAATGTGAGGAGAAAAGTGAGGTTATCATAGGGAAGCAAGACCAAAGTAGTTATGGAATTCCCCTTAAATCAGAGAAAACAACGAATGAAAGTATTAGAGTTAGCAGGAGGACCAAAGGAAAGTGTAGTTATTTGGGAGTTATTGAGAGTCCAAAGTGATAGAAAGTAGTGAGTATCTAAGGGTTTTAGGTTAAACCCTGTGCTTTTTGGAGATGTTTGAAATTTATTTGTTTGATTTTCCCCTAAGTCCGTACCTATGGTTGGACTTTCTGTAACGACGACTAGCTAAGGGAGAGATATCTTCTTCGGTTAGCCCGTTGAACTTAACCCGCTTCGACACACGAGCGGTGGTACGAGTACGATTCCTTCGTCTGACAGCAACAAACCAGGAGCACGGCGAGGTGAAGTAGATCAGCAAAAGTGAACACGACCACACAGTGAGAGGAGAGTATTCGTATGGGAATCAAAGTGACGTAAGAATTGTGTGCCCTGCTGCCCAATCCACGATGTATTTCTCGAGGACGAGAAATCTTTAAGTTGGGGAGAATGTAACACCCCGCAAATTCCTCGTATTAATTTAAAATACTAAAGAGATTTATTTTTGAGAAAAGTGTTTTTAAAGAGTATTTTCTTAAATGGTTTTCCTAATTCACGTTTTTAAGATAATAAGTGACTTTAAAGAAATGATTTCCTGAAATAATGTCAAGAGTTTAGAAATTGAGTTTTTGAAAAAGTCTATGTGTTTGATATTTTTGGTGTCATTATAATTTTGATGCATGAATAATTTATTTTCTATGTATGCTTAAAATTTAATTAATAAATAAACATGGTTATATATGCATGAATGTATGATGTATGTAGGTGAATATGTATGTGTAATGCGTGTGATTGTGTGTGTGCGTGCATGAGTATGTGCATGTGTGAATGTATGTAAATATATGTGTGTGCCGTGTGTGTATGTATAGAAGAGAGCCTAGAATTTTCCTAAGTTGTAACCAAGAGAACCAAATCCTAACTAAGTCCCTAACTAAATCCTAACTAGATACGAGAAACCTTAATGGAGGACCAAAAAGTCTTAAAGCCTAGAATGACCCTAAGTACCTTATGTTCCCTACATTGTCCCCTTGAATTTTGCTAATCTCCACCCATGCAAGTTTTTGAAGAGCCAAAATTGCCCCTCCCATTTGCACCCTTGGCCGAAGTTCCTTGAGGACAAAAGAGGAAAATCTCATGTCTTTACCTTGGTCTATAAATAGACGAATGGGTGGAAGTGTGGCTAGCTCATTTCTTCATTTTTCATTCTTCATCTCATTTCATCCCCTTCTTTTACATTCCTACACAACTTAGTCCAAGAACAACATTAAGTTCTTGAGACCATATAGAGAGTAAGGGCCGTGAGTGAGGAGAAAAAAGAAGGAGAAAGATCAACACCCAAAACCTAGGATTTTCCTTAAAGGTCCAAGACATTAGAAGCTAGAAGATCAACCCTTTTGGTGGGTAGTTCGAATAAACATGAAGAATTGTAGTAGCATAGATTTTCTCTTTGATATTGTAATTTTCTTTTCTTTTCTTCTTTTGCATGTCTTGTTTTATGCTTGATTGTAAACTTTTAAGACTCAAAGAAAGTTTCAAACGTCTAACTAACGCATTCTATAACTTGTTTAAGGTCTTCATGAAAGATCTTAAAGTTTTTCAACACAAATCTTAAAGATCTAAAAAGTTTTGAGATTTTTGTAAAGTTTAGAGTATATCTCTTTGCATGTTAATTTCTCAAAGTTTGAAGGAACTTGTAAACGTCTAATTAACGAACTCCTAACTCGTTTAAAGTTTTTCATAAGAAATCCCAAAGCTTTTCAAACGAAATCTTTTAGATCTAAAGATTTGATGAGATTTTTGGTAAAACTTAGAGTAAATCTTTTGTATGATGAAAATTCTTTCTTAAACCGTGATTTAAAAATGTGTTGGTGTTGCATGTTGAAGATCTTGATGATTTAAGTTCATGCATGTGTTAATTAACCTTTGATCTTTAATTTTTAAGAATAAATGGACTTATAAAACCCTAGAGCAAGAGCCGAATGATTCGACCTTGACTAGATCTATGAGTCTTGATACCTTTTTATTTGGTTCAAGTCATTGCATGTTAATCTTATGTTTAGAAAAGTTAATTTGACTTGTTTGATTTTGATTTGGTTTTGACAAAAACTGTGATTTTTGAACCTTATTCTTTGAAAGCTTTAAATTTTGTTTTGATTCATGAAAAAGCTATACCCTTGAAGTCATGCATGTTGTTTTAAACCAAAAAGGCTTGATTTTCTTCAATAGGTATCACGGTTTTACCAAGAACTTAGGGAGACAAGTTTTTGGAAAAATGAATTTTTTAACTTGATCCATGTTCTATGTACATGCATAATAAAGATTGAGAAATTTAAAACCTTGATTCATGATGATGTGCATTTGGTCTAAGCCTAGACTTAGGAAATCATGTTTTGTTTCCATGACAAAGGACACATGCATGTTGACTTAAGAATCTTGTGTGTTTACATGTGAAAAAGTGAACCCAACAACCTTATTTTTGGACGAATGAGATTCGGCCTATGCATGGTAAATAGATTAGGTTTCTTTTTCTCATGAGTTGACTTGGAGTAACAAGTATGTCTTGGAGAATATTGTTAAAACTCAAGTGTTTGAAATTGTGTTGTGGATATATAATCTATAATCGGTTTTGATTGGAAAATATAAGGAATAAATGAATTAAATGATTTTGGAAAAGTTTTATGTTTAAATGGATATAGGTGTGTACCTATGTGTTCGGTTGAGAGTAAAAGAAAATAGAAATCAAGTGCCTAAAATAAATCAAGTTGAATTATGTGATTTGAATTGGTGATGTATGGTTTGTCTTCCCTCATTCTATTCGGCCATGTAGTGTAGATGAGTTTAAGAAATTTAGCTGCATGAAATCAAATCTATATAATGAATTGTGAAAAAGATTCAAGTTGTTTGAAGTAAGAAAAATAAATGTAAATAAGTTTAGTTTAAATTTTGATTCAATTTGGGTTATGAATATATGCATGACTAAGTGCCTTGTTGTGTATTGCATGATTGTTTTATGAATAATTAATGGAATGTTGCTTGTTGTTGTGTGTTAGTTTGAAAAATATTTGAGTGTGGAATTGGGTTGAAGTTAATTGGTTTTAAGAAAGTTCTATTTTCATTCATTTGATATTTGTATATTGTGTTTAGGACTATCCAAAATTTGTTTTAAGAACAAAGACTTGAGTTTTAAAGAGTTGATTTTGAGTTAAAGAACTATTCCAAGCGAAAAAGTGTTTTTACGAGGTTTTTGAAATTTAATAAAGTGATGGTGTGAAATAATCCTTTGCTTTCCAGAGTTATTCAAAAATTGTTTCTTAGCTTCGAAAATGTGTTCGAGCGATTTCGTGGATTAATCAAGTGATTACTCATCAAAACGCACTAACCCACTTTCTGGGTTCATCGTGTAACCGGTTATAGGGCATTTCTAACCGGTTAGATCAGTACAAAATTTAAAAATTAATACTTTTTAAATCTTTCCCCCCAAGAACCTTTCTAATATTACATTTAGGTCCTAATCCAAGGACTAAAATGCAATATCCATATTTTTGTATTTATTTGCCATATAAAAATACCTTCACCTATTTTTATATTTCAAGGCTAATTAAATACAAAATATAAACTTGGGGAATTTATATAAATTAATAATAAAACTTTATTATTAATTTCCTTATTATCCGGGAGACGAAAATTAGGGGTGCTACAAATCCAGGTATCACAATATATCAAAAATCAAATATAATAATTTAAATTCAAATATAAATTCTCAAATAAATTGGGTAAAATTGTGGGTCTCACAGTCGTGATGGTCCCGTCAACTCTAGAGAGAATCCTAGCTGCTCGACCTTCCCTTTCGATAGGTCCGACCATCCTTTCTTGAACCTTACATTACATGTTTAAGAACAATAATCCGTGATCGTCGTTAATTTGAGAATCTATGATAATTGAATAGCAACAATGAAAATTATTGGCAAGTGAATATAAAGTATCAGAACAAAAGCAGCATAATTTAAAAAGATCACACGTAACAAATATAATAATGACAATAATTAAAAACAATTGCTGGAAATTGCCTAAAGCCATTCGAAAGGCAATGTATATCAAATATTATTATCCTATCACGACTTGAAAGACAGACATTTAAAAACATTCAGCAGTAAAGAAATTTGGCTAACAATATGCCACGTATCAGCATGTATACAAAAAATCATAATTAGGGAATATCAAATAATTAGCGAAATGTAATGAAATTATAAAGAATTAAGTATTAAAAGCACATGTCAGAAATATCGCGTTAGTTGAGTTAATATCAACATGTGTGCAATGTAATCACGTAAAATGCCAAGTAAGTATGAGAATAATATGGGAACGAGAATCCCTTCCCTGATTCAGTGTGGTGAGGAATGCCAGATTGAGGAACGTCGGATTGAAGAATGTTGGATTGAAGTCTTTTGTCAATCCTCTCAAAATGGGCTTTGTTGAGCGTTAAGGGTCGACCTCTATTTTCCTTAAATATGATTCTGAATGTGCGAGTTATCAAAAAGGGGACGTTGTCGAGGGTCTGCCACAGTTGGCACTTGTATTCGCAGTAGGGAACCGTACGCAGACTTCTCTATGCTCGGAACACGAGCTTAAAGAGGGGACCTCAGCGCGGGGGTCCTCGCTCTTCGCTCGGAGCACGAGCTTTAAGAGGAGGACTCGACGCGGGGGTCCTCGCCATCACCACTAGATTCCAAATAGAGTAACATTATTGTATTCGCGTTACTCGGAAAATTATTTGTCCGTTGATGAGAATCTGGAAGTGAGTTATTCAACAGCTCGGGCCATGTACCTCGCATATGTGCACAAAAAATAATTTAGCGGTTGTCGTTCAAGTTGACAATTTATAACAGTAATAATAATTATTAGCAATTAATAAATGACATGTAATCAAATTACTAATAAGTGATATTGGGAATTGAATAAAAAAGATACTTCCCTCCTTTTTTGAATGAGTTGTTGTTGGCGCCCACGTTTGTTTGTTTTTTTTTTTGGGCCTGATATGAGTTAAGCCCGTAATAATATTCTTCATTTTTTTTTGGGCCTGTTGAGGCCTTTTTTTTGGGGGCCAACAGCCCATTAGGTCAAGGAACCCTAATGGGGTTGGCAGCAGCTGCGTGTTAATGTTGCTACGCGGAGTTGCTGTGTTGCGGCGCCGGCGGCAAGCACGGGCTAGAGGGACAAGCACTGCCGGCAGCAACAGGGAAGCAGAGAACCTGGTGGGTGCGGCTTACACCGCTGGAGGCGGAAACAAGACGACGGTGATCACGGGCTTCCTCGAAAGCGGCGGCGTCGGTGCTCGTCGATGAAGCAGCACCAAAGAGATCTGCACCGAAATCTTCAACCTCGATGGCGGCGGTTCTGAGTTCCTCCAAACGAAACCACGAAGGAGTTGGAGCGGTCTCTCTTGCTTTCGAACAGCGAACAACGTTTGCAGTGGCGGCGAGAAGAACCACCATCACGATGAAAGGGATGGTGATGAGGGTGTCGCCAGGGACGGCGAGAACAGGGAGAGAGAGAACCACCGCGAGTTTGAGCGGCATTGGGAACTGTCGATGCGGCGGCGGTTCCTTCGATGATGGTGTGGCTCTCCCTCCCCTTCCCCTAAGGTAGCAGTAACTCCGTCGATGGAGGATGACGGTGCGAAAGCTGCTGCTTCCCATGTCGCGCTACAAGGGGATGGTATCTTGAGGGATCTGGACGAAGAAGGAGCAGCGAGCCGACGTTAGAAGCTTTGATGGCGACGGCGGAAGGAGAGTGAGAGAGAGACTGTTGTTTGTTGAGTGAATGAGGAAGATAAGAAGAAGTAGATTCAGATTCATGTAGAGAGATGATGATCTCCGAGGCTGCTTTGGTGGTGCAGCGGGCCGGGGTAGTGCTAGCGCCAGTGCTGGGTTTGTCGATCTTTGCGGTGGTGCCAGAAGGAGGGTAGAGGAGGGATAACACCGACAAGTGACAAGGGAGCACCACAGCGATAACGGCAGCGTCGCAGATGGGGAGGCCTTGCGTCACCATTGTGGCGACGTCCATGATCCAGCCTTCTTTCTTTCCTTTTTTTTTCTTTTATGGTGGTTGGGAATCGAAGTTTATCGATTCCCACAGATGGCGCCAATGTGATGATCCATTTTTAGGGAGACACCACGATGTGTGTTTTGGGTTGTTACAGCTGATGAGGGTGACCCGGGTCCTACGTACCCCCAGTGAAAACGGGATCAAGCCACACGTAGTTCTTGAGAATAGGGTAGAGAATGTCATACCTTAGCCCCTATAGCATGGTGGTTCTTATAGGGAATACCTGTTAGGTGTGTTGTGATACCTTATGGGCCTGTTGGGCCCAATAGGGCTGACGTGGCTCTTAGAGGATAAGAAGGGTGAGTCATTCATCCTTATAATGTACTAGGGAGTTTTAAGCTTATCCGTTGAGTCGTTGGTCGGCATTGAGGGCATGTGGTCGACTTATAGGTCCGGTCCACTACAATGTGCATGTGATGTGCATGTGACATGTATTGATGTGTGTTTAGTAAATAAATAATTAAATATTAATGGGCTTAATCATAATTAGATATAAGGGAGGTTGTTTCTGAAAGCCCATTAGCTTGATGGAAGCTAATGGATAATAGTTAGGGTTTTTACCTATTTATAGGAAACAAGTCCTGTTCCTGGTCATAAGGTATTCTTTTCTCCCCCATCACAAAACGGCTAAACAAACAGCATAGAAAAGAATAGCATAGGAGGTAAAGGAATTGAAACGTGTTTCGTGGCTTTTGACCAAAGAGCAATTGGAGAACTCTCTTCCAACTCTAGCAATGCATAAAGTTTAGTAATCGTATTCCTTATTGTCTTTATAATATGTGAAAGTCATGTAATTTTAAGATCCTTATTATTTTAGTTGTAATGAATAAATTAAACTACAACTTATATGTGGTATCAGAGCCATGTTAAGAAATTCATGACTTTTCAATTAAGATTTAGGATTTGGATTAAATGCTAATTATGGTGATTAGGGAATGAATTTTTGCATAAATCCAAATCATGAAATTTAGGAACTTTGAACCCTAATTATGAAATTTAGGGCTTTGTTTCAGTATGAATCATTATTATGAAATTTAGACTTTTATGCTTTCACATTATTGTTAAATGAAATATTAGGATTATTTGAAACTTGATTGTTTATCGATTTGTTTGACCTATCAAAGTTGTTTTCCAATTGGGTATAATGTATACCCAGTGTTTCCATTATATATTTTTAAAGTTCATCAAATTTTTTTCTAATTAGGGTAAAACTATTAATATTGATATATGTGAAAAGCATTAGGTATTGTTTCTATCACTATTTATGATTCGTTTTATTGTATAAAAGCAAATTAAAGTGAATAACGAATAATTATATATTCCTTTTGCATAATAATGAATATATATATATAACAAGTCCAGTATGTCATGGTCAATTTACGTTTATATATATATTCGGGATTAATATGAGTTTTTTTATTAGCAAAAGAAATTTTTTGAATTGGCATTGCTTGATTTGATATTAATGTATGATGATTTGATCATCATTAAAGTTGTCAAATAAAAAAAAATATTAATTCCGATTGTATAATTTTTATTATAGTAATGAATTTGATTTGAATTTAATTGTATGTTGATTTTGTTAATCACCAAAGTAGTCAAATCAGTAAGTAAATTAATTTCAAATCATATGATGATTTTTCAATTACTCATAGATTTGATGCTATATGAATGACATAATGGTTTGATGTTCAATGAGTATATTGTAGTTCATTGTTATAAGACATTTATGGATCGCCCAAAGGTTTGATTAGTTGTTCTTATAATTAATGGACATGACTGTAGGCAATATGTTTGTCCTATTAGTTTATTTATACATCCAAAGACAATAGATAATACTAATTGGTGCATATATCATTTCCAATTATTGATTTTTAATTTTATTAGCATCATTATGTTTGAATGTCGTGTACTAATGTGTAACCCAAAGGAGAGCGTTAGTGCACATTAATTGTTTAAGTAATATGTACATTATGTATCAAAACATTTATATAGTACAAGTTCTTAATTTTCTACATTCTCATGACTTGTATGTGTCAGCGTTATTTGTTCAACTTTCTGACTAGAGTTTGCAAGTCTTTCTTATCGGTTAAAGAAAAGTTTGTTGCTATTAATGGTGTTAGCAACAATAAAGATGAAGTCTATTATAAAATCTGAGTAATATTTGAGAAAGATTTGACAAACATGTTATGTTCATGAGAATAAGTGTTTCAGATAACATTAAGATAAATCTCTCCAAAAATGGAAAGTAATTTAAAAAAAAATGAAAAGAATTTTGTGTAAGAGTGCCAAATATTTTGTGAGTCTCTTTTTGGGACATTAATGAGTACCCCAACCCATAAAGTTTGGTGATTTGTGTACTATTTATGAATGTATCGTTAATACAACAATTATTGTATCAAGACTTAAGTTTAAGTCCTTGAGAATAGTTGTGGATGAGAACTTCTTATTATAGTTTATCCTCGCTCATTACCGATTGAGATTTACTTGTTTTTGAATCAGCTATAACGCCATGAAAGATAATGGGTTATGCAATAAATTGCACAATATCTTAGTTTAAGAGGAAACAAGATCACAACTCATTGCCATATAAATCACTGCACTTGGCATCACAATCATTTCGAGTATTCAAATCTTATCAAAGTCTTTCTCAATCTTTCAGATATTCTCTTATACTTTCTTTCTTTGAATCTTTCATCATTCTTAAGTCTTATCAAATCGGTTCACTCAATGAGGTGGGGAAAAACCATCACTGAGGAAAATCAGTCAGCACACACGTCTACATCTCCTCGATCATCCATCCTGCCTAATCAGAAGCTAACAGGAGTACAGGACCTTTACCACGCGGGCTTGACAGCTGTCTCAACAAATGGCTCCAAGCCACAAGAACTGTAGAAAATCGGGTACAGTCTCAAATCAAATCAAATCATATAATATCAAGGCACACTGTAGAAAATCGGGTACAGTGGCAAAATCATAGAGCCTCGTTCCAGTCCCTCTCACTGTTCTAGATTTGCAATCAAGGGGGTGACAGTACGATTTCTAATTCGCGATGCAGAACTTACCACGGCCATCCGGAATCGATCAGCCCGGCGCCACATGTGGAATTCGTTCCGCCTAGAAATATACTCCAGGCTTCTTGACGTTCACCGTCCTTGCCCTCCCCTCATGCAATCTCCACCTGAGTATCCCTGATACCCATGGTATCTTCCTCTCCACTACTTCGCACTCATTGCTCACCGCTTTTGTTAGAGTCTTTTAAAGTCTTTTATGTTTTCAATTAACCTAAGGTCGGCTCGCCCTTGATTCATCCCTTCGACAAGTCCCGACCACTAAGGGTTAAATCCATTCCCCAAAGAATCACATATTACGTTCACTTCCAATAGCCACTTGGCATCACAGCACATCGAACAATTTCCGTAGGAAAATCTCATAAATCTCTTGTATCCCCCTTTCATTTCCAATAGCCACTTGGCATCACAGCACATCGAATCATTCCCGTAGGAAAATCTCATAAATCTCTTGTATCCCTTTCATTTCCAATAGCCACTTGGCATCATAGCACATCGAATCATTCTCGTAGGAAGATCTCATAAGTCTCTAGTATCAGATGGATACTTGGCAATCATCATCAATCATGAGTCCTCGAGCACAATCTCAGCATCAAGAGTACAATCTCAACTTCATGAGCACAATCTCAGCATCATGAGCGCAACCTCAGCTTCATGAGCACAATCTCAGCATCATTACTTAACCGGGGCATTCTCAGATCTCATCACTATATCATATTTTCTTAAGCTTTTCCTTTAATCTCAAGTCTTATTCATTTCTCATGATTCTCATTGTCACACATAACAACAACCAGAGTTCCGGACAGAATAAAAATATACTCAACATCATCAATACAGTGAATTCAGATACATAACGAAATCAATCATGCATTACAATTAACTGAGCAGATAAACAATTAGCACTTAGTATATCACATAAATCTCAACACTTAACACAGTCCATATATTCAGTCTATAAGCCACCACGTCGTGGGTTCACGACACTCTCACCTCTTAGTCCAGCAGGTGAATTTCCTTGTCCTTGATAGTCTCTCGCTTCTTCTTGCGATTCCGTTCCACCGTCTAAAGAATACCTCGTATTTTAAAAATACATTTACGTCAAAATTTATTTCAATAGAAATGCATCACTTTATTCTTCTTCACTTAAAATAAGAAAAGCTCTTATTTCTCTTCATCATTTTCTTTAAAATACAATCATTTGTCAAAACAATTCCAATCTTTTCTTGCACTTGAAATCTCTTAAAATCACTGGAAAACTCATAATAATATAAATTAAATAATCACTTTAAGCCGTTGTTTGAAACCAGTCCAGCCACGTTTCAGTTTCTTAAAACACCGAAAAATTGCTATTTTTCCATCTAGCTTTTGTTACTTCAAACGGTACTTAAAATTCATACTCTTCATCAATTGAAAACATTTTTAAAATAGAAATTTCTTAAAATAAATTTCTGGACAGCAAAGGAAAAAAAATAAAAAATCATTGAAAACTCTTCTTGAAGTAACTAAACTCATTTACCCATTTCAAACACCAAAACCGAATAGTAAGGAAACAATTACAACACAATTCCAAACCAACTAACTTAGCATTAACCCATTGAAACACACTCATTACTTCATGTCACTTCATGAAAAAGAGTCCTAGCCTAGTTATCAGGCATTGGCCGAATCTCAACATGACAAAGACAAGATCATTGGTTCATTTTTCAACATGCAAAGAACAAGATTCATAAACCAAATCAAGTACTTGCTCACACAAAATTTTTAAAACATCTTTTCCTTTTTCAAGCATTAAACCGAATCATCATCATCATTCAAATAAAATTTCATTTCAAATCTCTTGCATGCACTTTAAAATTCTTAAATCAAGTAAAGATCAACATGAATGTGCTTTTTCATGAGGATCAAAGCATGATCTCCTAGTTTTCTAAGCTTGACCGAATAGCCATTATCACAAATCAAAGTTTGGCTTCAAATCTTTATCATGCAAAGAATATAATGCATTGATCAAGCTCTTTTTGGATCAAAATCATTTTCAAAAGCTTGCTTTCCTTGGCTTCTTTCAAAACCGTGATGAACATCAAAGAAAAACCAAATCTTTTTGCTCAAAAACAACATGCAAGACTCAAGCTTAAAACTTTTTCAAAGATCAAGTCAAGATCAAAACATGCAATCACTTAGATCTACTTCTCTAAACATAAAACCAACATGCAACTATGTAGACCTAATTAAAAATCATCAACACATGGTTTACTA
The DNA here is from genome assembly GCA_037953625.1 of Crotalaria pallida. NCBI lineage: Eukaryota > Viridiplantae > Streptophyta > Magnoliopsida > Fabales > Fabaceae > Crotalaria > Crotalaria pallida. The sequence continues at coordinate 91,486,642 of CM075649.1, read as the reverse complement.
ACCATGGCGGAATCATCTAGATTGTTGTTTAGCAATTTACAAGTTTCTTTAACTTTAGAAATTCATGATCAAGACATAAACAACACATGCAATCATCAACTAAACCATAAAATCAAACATGTAAAAAGAAAAGAAGATTACAAGATGAAAAACCCAAAACTAACTCTAAACACCCTATGATCTTCGAAACACCCACCAAGAAAAATGATCTTCAAGCTTCCACCACCTATGATCTTCAATGAAAACTCTTTATCAAGCCTTGGATCTCCTTCTTCTTCCTTCTCTCCCTCACGTTTTTCTCTCTCTCTCTCTCACTAAGAGTTGGATGAGCTCTTAGTGTTGTGTTTGGAAGTGAGGGAATGAAGAAGTGAATGAATGAAGAGAAAATGAACTAAGGGCCAAGCCTTATATGGCAAATCGTGAAATCCCTTCTTTGCCCTTGGTAAATTCGGTCCATGTGTGTGTGTGTGTGGGGGGGGGGGGGTAATTTTGGCACTTTGGTTTGTTGCATGGTTTAGGTCTAATCAACCTAGACAAAAGGAGTAAATTAAGGCACTCATCCTAATTCCTATTGGTCGGCTATTTCCTTAATTTCACATTCTTCCACTACTTTAATTTTCATATAATCCTAAGCATACACATACATGGCAAGACCATACTCACATACACATACATGCATAGAAAATAAATCTTTTTCTCATAAAATCACTCATGTATAAAATTACAATTTTCTTCAATGCATAACAATATTAAACACACAACCATTCCAAAAGCTCAATTTTTTAAAACTCATAGTATTATCCCATGAAAATCATTCCTTTAAAAATCATTCATCACTTTAAAATCATGAAATAAGATATTTATTCAAAGAAATGCTCTCTTAAAAACATTTTCTCAAAAAATTAATCTCTTTATTGTTTAAAACAAATATGAGGATTTTGACAGATGTCACATTCTCCCCAACTTGAAGATTTCTCGTCCCCGAGAAATGTCATACCTGAAGCAAAAAGGTGCGGATAAGAACATCTCATCTTGCTCTCAAGCTCCCATGTCGCATTTTCTCCATTGTTCTGACTCCATATTACTTTAACTAAAGGTATCTCTTTCCCTCTTAACCTTTTGACACTACTACCGTCTATCCTTAGAGGTAAAGCTTCATATGTAAGATTTTACTTTAGTTGTATTGAGTCAGGCTCAATGATGTGTGAAGGGTCATGAATATACTTTCTCAGTTGAGACACATGAAAGACATTATGCAAGTTAGAAAGCAAAGGGGATAAAGCAATTTGGTAGGCTAAGGGTCCTATTCTTTTAAGAATTGGGCAAGGTCCAATGAAACGAGGTGTAAGTTTTCTGGTTTTGAGCATTCTGCCAATTCCGGTAGTTGGCACTACCTTCATGAATACATAATCTCCTTCATTGAATTCAAGCGGACTTCGCCTCTTATCCTGATAGCTTTTCTGTCGGCTCTGAGCAACTCTCATTCTTTCCTGAATTAACTTCACTTTTTCATTCGTCTGCTGCACTATATCAGGTCCTATTATCAAATGCTCTTCAGTTTCAAACCAACACAAGGGTGTTTTGCATTTTCTACCATACAAAGCTTCATACGGCGCCATTCCAATGCTTGAATGGAAACTATTGTTGTATGTGAACTCAATCAAATGCAGAAAAGAATCCCAATTTCCAGCATCCTCTATCACACAAGCTCTCAGTAAATCTTCCAGCGTTTGAATAGTTCGCTCTGATTGTCCATCAGTTTGTGGATGATAAGCCGAACTTAAATCCAACCTTGTTCCCATCGCTGCTTGCAAACTAACCCAAAATTTAGAAGTGAAACATGGATCTCTGTCGAATACTATGCTCGAAGGTACTCCATGCAATCTCACCACTTCCTTTAGATACAACTCAACCAACCTATCCAATGGATACTTCATACTAATAGGAATAAACCGTGCAGTCTTCGTCAATCGATCCACAATTATCCATATAGAATCACATCCTTTTTGAGTTTTAGGAAAACCAGAGACAAAATCCATAGTTACACAATCCCACTTCCACACTGGCACTGCCAACGGTTGTAGCTCACCACCAGGCTTCTTATTCTCTATCTTCGCTTTCTGACATGTCAAGCATCGAGACACATACTCCGCAACTTCCCTCTTCATTCCAGACCACCAGAATATCTTCTTAAGGTCTTGGTACATCTTTTGAGAGCCAGGGTGAAAATTCAACTTACTTTTATGAGCTTCTTCCAATATCATTCCTTTCACCTCAACATTACCTGGTATACAGACACGATCTTTGTATCTTAGCACTCCATCACTACCAATTCTGAATTCCGCTTCTTTTCCTTTCTCCGAAACTTCTTTCTTAGCTTGAAGCTCCTCATCTTTCAGTTGAAGTTCCTTTATCTTCTCCATAAATTCGCTTGAGACTGTCAACTGTCCCAATATCATGCTCTTAGGTTTGAACTCCACTCCTAAATTCAAATCTCGAAATCCCTCAATCAACTTCAATTCCTTTATCATTAATGCAGAAACATGCAATGATTTCCTACTTAAGGCATCAGCAACTACATTTGCCTTTCCAGGGTGATATTGTAGCTTGAGATCATAGCCCTTCAAAAATTCCATCCACCTTCTCTGACGCATATTCAACTCCTTCTGCTCAAACAAGTACTTCAAACTCTTGTGATCGCTGAAAACTTCAATCCTTACACCATACAAGTAGTGTCTCCAAATCTTCAAAGCAAACACCACTGCCGCTACCTCCAAGTCATGAGTTGGATAATTTAGCTCATGAATCTTCAGTTGTCGCGAAGCATAGGCTACTACCTTCCTCTCTTGCATTAGCACGCATCCTAACCCTTGCTTCGAAGCGTCACAGTATACACAGAATGGCTTTGTTGTATCCGGTAAAATCAACACTGGCGCGGTTGTTAACCTCTTCTTCAATTCTTGAAAATTCTCCTCACACTTCGCCGACCATTCAAATAGCTGACCTTTTCTCGTCAACTTTGTCAAAGGCAAAGACAAGCGAGAAAATCCTTCGATAAACCGACGGTAATACCCTGCTAATCCCAAGAAACTTCGTATTTCTGTCACAGTTGTCGGTGTTTTCCATTCCAGCACAGCTTCTACCTTTGCAGGATCCACCGCAATTCCATCTTTTGTGATCACGTGCCCTAAGAAATGCACTGAATCCAGCCAAAAATCACACTTCGCTAGCTTAGCATAAAGCTGCTTGTCCTTCAACATTGTCAAAACTGTCCTTAAATGCTCTGCGTGTTCCTCCTTAGTCTTGGAATAAATCAAAATATCGTCGATAAACACGACAACAAATGAGTCCAAGTAAGGATGAAAAATTCTATTCATGTAGTCCATGAATATCGCTGGAGCATTTGTTACACCAAAAGGCATAACCAGATACTCGTAATGCCCATAACGAGTTCTGAAAGCAGTCTTAGGAATATCCTCCTCCTTCACTCTAATCTGATGATATCCTGATCGAAGATCTATCTTGGAGAATACGGATGCTCCCTTCAGTTGATCCAACAAGTCATCAATTCTGGGTAAAAGATACTTATTCTTGATCGTCACCTTGTTCAATTGACGATAGTCCATACACAAACGCATACTGCCATCCTTCTTTATGACGAACAACACCGGTGCTCCCCATGGTGACACACTAGGCCGTATCATCTTTTTCTCCAACATCTCTTCCAGTTGCTTCTTCAGTTCAGCTAACTCCACCGGGGCCATCCTATACGGTGCTTTGGAAATAGGTCCAGCTCCAGGGATTACATCAATTGAGAATTCCACTTCTCGAATTGGCAGTAAACCAGGTATCTCTTCCGGAAATACCTCAGGAAAATCTTTAACCACCGGCAATTCGTGTAGCTCCTTATCCTTCTTGTCATCCAATGAAGCTAAGAACATGTAGGCCACTGCTCCATCCTTCAATGAAGTTTGAACTTGCTTGGCAGATAAATGCTCAGGGTCTTCGGGTTTAGGTAAAGAAGATTGGGTTTTACTAAAGACTAATGACTTTTCGGAACAGTTCAGAAGAACATGATTCCTCATAAGCCAATCCATTCCTAAGATAACATCTAGTTGAGAAAGGGGTAGTTGAATCAAGTCAACAAAAATGGTGTTACCTTCTATCTCTACTGGACAATTAGAACAATAGGTAGACACTATCACAGGTTTATCAGTAGGGGTAGAAACAATCAGATTATAAGGCAAAGTATCTACTTTCAACTTTAACTTATTCACCACATCATCAGCAATAAACGAGTGGGTAGCACCCGAATCATACAACACTAATAAGGAATTCTTATGAATGAAACATTCACCTTGGATCAGATTAGCAGCTTTCGCAGCTTCAACTCCGCTCATAGTGAACACTCTCCCTTGCAGAGTAAGCCGATTTGCATTCCCCGAATTAGCCACCTTCTTGGGCTCCTTGCAATCCTTTGCAATGTGACCAGGCTTATCACAATTGAAACAGTTAGGATTCCTGGGTGGACACATCGAACCAAAATGATTGCGACCACACTTGTTGCAACGAGGAGGTGTAGTTCCCGATCTCATTCCACCAAAGCTGCTACGATTTCCACCACTATGACTCATGCGGCTTCCCCCAAAGCTATTGCTTCCACGGTTTCCACCACGATTACCATTGCCTCCAAAGTTTCCACCTTGTCCACTTCCTCCAAAACATTGATCCCTTCTTCCACCAGAACCAGAGTACGGATGTGGAGTCCGATACTTTCCACTAGAGTCTCTACGAAAAGGAAGATTACGAATCGGTCCATGAGATGAAGATGGATTCGTCACCTTCTCAACTGCACTCCTTGCCTTCAAACCTCCCGCATACATACGACACCTATTCACCAGATTAGCAAAATCTTCAATCTCTAGGTGAGAAAAAGCTAACTTGATTTCCGACTTAAGACCATCCTTAAACTTAGCACATTTTGATCGCTCATTCTCTCCTCCAACATATTGGGGTACATACTTAACCAACTCTTCAAATTCCGAAGCATACTCATCGACTGACAGGTTTCCTTGAGTCAACCTTAAAAATTCCATTTCTTTCTCAGTCCTCAAATACACCGGAAAATACTTCTCCAGAAATTTCTGCTTAAAAGCTTCCCACGTTAGCACTCCTCCCGCATTCAACATCACTTGCTTAGTAATTCGCCACCATGCTGCAGCCTCTTTTGTCATCACATATCCGGCATAAGCCAACTTTTTCTCATCATTGCACTGCACCATACCTCCGAAAATTCTTTCCAAATCCTCTATCCACTCTACTGCTGCATCCGGAGCGAAACCTCCAGCAAACTCCTTTGGGTTGCGACGACAAAATTCATCCAATCCCTTGTATCCTTGTGCTTCCAAGTTCTGAGCTTGTTGCTGATTGTCAAAATTTTGTTGTGCTTGCCGATGTAGCGCTTGCAGATTATCATTGACACCCGTCATTACTGCTGTCATCTGAGCCATAAGATTTGCCGAATTCGGGATTTCAGCGCCCTCACCAGAGATTCTCGAACCAGAAGGTCTCCCACGCGTACGACTCATCTTGAAAATGAAATAAAAAGGGTTCAACACAACAACTCAAACCTACACTATAGACGCACAGAGTCACAGAGAGTAAGCATATAAGGCTATGCTTAAGGCCACTGAGGATTACCATTGCTCTGATACCACTTCTGTAACAACCCAATTTTCATTTCCAAAACCATTCTTAATTTATTATTAGTTTGTTGTAAAAAATGAGGCCATTTTTTTTAAAACATGAATCCAACATTTGATAATATCGCTTCACTAAAAATCGAGATGTTACTTGAAACTTCCATCAACCAAAATACCATTGAAAATGCATAACCTCATCATCATTTAATCATAAACCAGTAACATCAAAGTCTCGTCTCCAACAATTTTCAAAAGTTGTAAATGGTTACAAAAGATTACATATCCAGGTTCAGAAACTTAATTAAAAACATAGATAAAAGTAACATGATGACATCACCAGTTTTTCACAAAGGTAATCCTCGATTGGGAACTAGATCCTGTAACACCTAAGATTTTTACCCTTAAAACCACGCTAATAAAAATATGACTTTGAAATTTCTTTTTAATTTAATAAAAATCATCCGTCAAACGGACGGAGTTTTGCTTGTTTTTTGGACTATTCCAAAATTCAACCTGTGATAAACAATTTCAAATAAACAACCAACAGCCAGCAGGGCTTCAGATTATATTTCTAAATCATATCAAGGCCCAATGGGCTCCAAATATATCAGAGGCATCAAATATTCAGAGTTTCAGCGAAAAATACTAAGTTGAGTATCAAAAACCAAAACATATAATTTTCTCAAAACAAAACATCCTAAGCCTCACTTAAAAATATTTATAACAAATTTACATCAAAATAGTGTAGGAGGCTTAGGTCCAATTTATACTCTCTATCCCATAATAACCCTACTCTCCCTATACGGGAATGTACTCCTACTCGGCCGGGGGCTGTGCCAACTCAGTCTCCATACCTGAAAAATGTTAAGGGAGTGAGCATTGCACATGAAATAGAAAGCAGTTTCTAACTAGACATAACAACCCACTAGGTCAAGCACAACTAGCAAATAAAGCATATATTCACATATAGCACACCATACACATTTCATTATTTCCATATTCATTATTCATTCCAAATTTCCATTTTCATTATTCATTCAACATCCATTTCCTTTACTTTTATTTCTTTTCACATACTTACTTTATTTCGGTACATCACCTCAAATCAGAGGCCAATGTACAAATTTCATTCAACACATTTATCACCTCAAAACAGAGGCACTCATACTTTTCCTTATTTAAATTATGTGTCCCTCAGGTCAGAGGTCAACACCCAATTACTTCATTTCATTTATGTGTCCCTCAGGTCAGAGGTCAACACCCATTCACTTTATTTCATTTATGTGTCCCTCAGGTCAGAGGTCAACACTTTAACATTTTAATTCATTTCGTGTCCCTCAGGTCAGAGGTCAACACATTATTCACTTTTATTCCTTTCGTGTCCCTCAGGTCAGAGGTCAACACATTAATAATTTATTCCATTTAGTGTCCCTCAGGTCAGAGGTCAACACAATATTCATTTATTTCATTTCGTGTCCCTCAGGTCAGAGGTCAACACACTATTGTACTTCACCTCCACGCAGGAAGGTACCTCATACATTTGGCTTATGGGTACTTCACCTCCACACCGGAAGGTACCTCATACCATTGTACTTCACCTCCACACCAGAAGGTACCTTATACAATTTGGCCGGTGGGTGCTTCACCTCCACACCGGAAGGTACCTCATACCACGACATAGGTTATACATATAAAAATTAAGATTTAAGCATAACAATACACATAATTCCGAGCACACCAGTCGTTCATTCACTTAATATTTGACACCTCAATTCAGAGGCCAAGAATTATTCTCTTTCTTGTTCAATCAATCATAACACATTTCATCATAGTTACACATATTTATAGTTTCTCATTCATAACTTATCCATACTCATTTCCCATATTTGTTACCGAATCCTCTTAAATAGCATACATGTTCTCAGTTAAACATATACCATACATTTAAGCACAATTAAACAAATTTAACATTAGGGGGGCAAATAAACACAACCAACTCATACTTGTCACATAATTAACATCATCGTTTCACTTTTAATTTACATGTAATTATTCCATTCCCATTTCCACCTTTATTCATATTTTCACATTTAGTGTACAAATATATTCAACCAAACATACATAATATCACCTTCTCATATTTTTGCTTTAACAACACATATGTTCGTTTCCATTCCATTTTCTTCCTTTATCAATTTATTCCACAACACATACATATATTTGCAACAGTAATCAATTATCATTTAATTCACAACTTTACAAATAAAGTCAATAATCATAGAAATCATTTATGGCAACTTCACTATCATATGACCCAATTCCTCATGTACTTCAATTATAATCATTATCCAAATTCCATTTATCAACTAATTCATTTTCATATCATTGGGTTTTCTTTTCCTAGTCTTTACTTCCAACGTCATACATATTTAATTAATTAGAGTTTTATATCCAATAACTTAGGGTTTTATAATCTAATTTTCTCCCCTAACACATAACCCTAACAAATCATTATATACTAACTAGAATCCACTCCCTAGAACAAGGCAAAACCCACCCCCTTACCTCAAACACTTAAGGATAAGGAGATTCCAAGTGCCCTATGCTTGGGTTTGCCCACCAAAGAGCTCAAACTCCACAAGAGGGTGATAGAACCTATTGTAAAGCCACAAAAAGGAAGATTATTGCTCATTCCATGATTCTCAAGCCAAGCCCCAAGGGAAAAACGAAGATTCTATGGCTTTAGAAATGAAAACCTCCATGGATGGGAAGAGAGAAAGAATTCGAATTAGAGAGAGAGGGAATCAAGGCTTTGAATACTTACTTGGAGCAAGAGGGAAAGAGATTGGATGATAGAAATGGGTGCACAACTTGTGTCTTGATTGATCTTGAAGTGGAGAAGTTGGAGCCTAGGAGGGAAATTCGGACTTGGCAAGAAACTAAGGTGTGTGTGCCTTTATTTTTTTTCATCAGCACACGATTTAATCAATTAAGGGTTTACTTAATCGATTAAGCTTTTTACACTATCTGACCTTAATCGATTAGCCAACAGGTTAATCGATTAAGCTGCATAATTTTGCAGTATCCAGTACTTTGAAACACCATAACTTCTTCGTTACCCGTTGGATCTTCCTCAAATTTTAAAGCAAGCTTCCCTACATACTAATCTTCACATCCAACAGTGGAATTTGTGTTTAGAGTTGTAAATATTTTATTTTGAATTTCCTAATATAGGGTGTTTATAACACCAAAAACTTCGCTTCTGATGCTCTTTTGTTCATCTTTCAACTTCCTTTCTGATGCCAATGCTTCTTGATTCCTTTATGGCATTCAAAGAACTCTTAATCCATCATATTAAATCCTTTTTAGAATAATCCTTACTTCCAAATCTTATCATTATTCTAATTACTCTTAGAATTAAAATTCGGGATGTTACAATTCTCCCCCACTTATTGGAATTTCGCCCCCGAAATTCCGTTAAGTTTGGTAAATGAAGAACCATCCCATTATTAGAGTTCATGATGTTTGTCTTTACTTCCCTTCGGTTTCTTCACCACCCTTTCGATTTGCCCTTACCTAGACAGAATTTAAATTAGGGTAGGAAGTGCTCCCCCACTTGGCATCGACATATCCCATTACCGCTATGCTAAAGGATGTGGGATCGGGTGAATCCGCTTTCGATCGTCCTTCGGATAGATGTAAGCGAGGATCTGCATTAACTAGATACAGGAAAACTCGAAATATTTAGCATTCCGGCATAGTTCTAGAATCTTCTCTTGAAGAGGTGTCCTGAAATCATGGCATACGAAGATTCGTATAAAGTATAACGCCTTAAAGTTTGTCTCTCATAAGGATTTGACTAGCACCGATAGGATCTAAAGATTTTCAGAAACACAGGCATTCCTGAACATGAAGCACACCAAAGGCTAAGGGCTTCCCCAATTGCTTATTTGAGTAGAGCAGACACAATTCCTACTAAATGCTCAACAATCAGCTTCTTTTATGAATCGGTTAAAAAGAACAGGAAGGAAGGAGTCCACATCAGTTCCAAGATTTACCCAACTACCAAAGGTGAAGGGTACGACAAGCTTGCCATTGGCTGGGTCAATTATTAAGATGTTTGGTCCCAACGCAGGGATTTTACAAATTTGGCACAACCGACTATCCTTATGAATGGTTATCTAAGAACCGGGAAAAGATTCGAAGCAAATGTCAAATTGCTCCAGATCGGGTTGATGGATATAATGGTTACGAATAATTTCTATAGAGTTTTCTTAACTAATCCTAGGATTTAGCATTTAGCTACACTACTTTGGTTGTCTATTTTCACTTTAGAGGTTACAATGATAGCTTTTATTGATAGATGCAAGAATTGAGGTGATCAATCCCATCCTCACGTCTACCAACAACACATCACTGTCGGGTTCTGTCAATGATGTCATCATTTGACAAATGCAAGGATTAGAGTGATCGGTTCTAACCTTACATTACATCAAACAACAACATCACAACATAATATTGGTCACTTGATACTAGAATTCTCAAACTTAAGAATTCCCTTATAAGGTCTTTCATACGCTATCTATAAGAACATGATTGTATTTGGAAAGACAGATATCCAAAATATTTTAAACACTTCTACCCTAAGACATTACTAACTCACTATTTAGCTAATCCGAAGAGCAAACTAACTCCACAACAATCGCACTTAAAAGCATTATGCATGGAATTGTCAGACGTTAGTTACCTGCGATCATATCAGCTGGGTCCACCTCGTCACCCTCTACGGTGAATAATTTCCCTTTCTGCAATGATGGACCTCCACGGGCCTTCTGTGCCTTAGCAGCATTAATCTCTTTCTTCATTGGGTTCTTAGGACAAGTTGAAGCAAAATGTCCGGGTTGTCCACAGTGAAAACATAACCCCTCCTTTCGACCCAATGTCCAGCACACTCCCCTATGCATCCTGACACAGTGCTGACAAGTTGGTATTGGACCGTAAGCATTCACTGTTGGTCCGGATTCCCTAGGAAACGTGACCCCGGAATAAGAGTATGGACCTGCCTTCTGAATCGGTCCTGTGTCCTTAATTTGACCACCGGTTCTCCGGTTTGCCCTATTTCTCTCATCCTCGAACTTCCGTTTGAGACCCTTCTCATACGTGCTTGCCATGTTGACCAAGTGAGCAAAGTTATCAATGTTGTGATACTCACACGAGAGGCGAAGATCACTCCTAAGCCCAGCTTCAAACTTAACACACTTGCCACGGTCACTTGCATACTGATAATCATAGAAATGGATGAGATCTTCAAAGCGAGCTGCATAGTCCCCAACCGACATAGAACCTTGAGTCAATTGGAGAAAAGCAATCTCCTTCACCCTCCTAACATCTTCAGGAAAATACTTCCCCAGGAATAGTTCCTTGAACATCTCCCAAGGAATTACAGGATTAGCTGCCACCAATCCTCTCCTCTGCTGATCCCACTAGTGTTCTGCTTCATTGGTCAGCATGAATTCAGCTAATCGGACATGCTGCTCCATTGGGGGTTGAAGAGAGCGGAGAATCTTTTCAATCTCCTGTATCCATCTCTGTGCCCCATCAGGATCATTTCCACCTTCAAAGCGAGGCGGATCATTCTTTCGGAATCGAGACGTCCAGCCAATCTCAATTGGAGCTGGTTGCAGAGCTGCTGCTGCTGCTGTAGCTGCTGCTGCTACAGCAGCTGCCATTTGTTCCCCATGCTGCTGCTGCATCTGAGATAGATGCTCCAAAATGGCAGCAAGTCCATCGTTACCAGCCCTTCTTCCAGCCATGCTGCTTAGCCAGAGAGAACAGACCAATAAGACTCAATTACTAAGTAGATACATAGTACTATAATTATCCTATTATAATAGTAAACTATTACTATGAGCATCAATTACTCGCTAGGTGAGTAATCATTTGGAGTTTGTATAACTCCATGGCCGAGGAGAAACTGCTCTGATACCATAAATGTAACAACTAAGATTTTTACCCTAAAAACCCCGCTAATAAAAATATGGATTTGAAATTTCTTTTTAATTTAATAAAAATCATCCGTCAAACGGACGGAGTTTTGCTTGTTTTTCGAACTATTCCAAAATTCAACCTTTGATAAACAATTTCAAATAAACAACCAGCAGCCAACAGGGCTTTAGATTATATTTCTAAATCATATCAAGGCCCAATGGGCTCCAAATATATCAGAGGCATCAAATATTCAGAGTTTCAGCGGAAAATACTAAGTTGAGTATCAAAAACCAAAACATATAATTTTCTCAAAACAAAACATCCTAAGCCTCACTTAAAAATATTTATAACAAATTTACATCAAAATAGTGTAGGAGGCTTAAGGTCCAATTTATACTCTATATCCCATAATAACCCTACTCTCCTTGTACGGGAAAGTACTCCTGCTCGGCCGGGGGCTGTGCCAACTCAATCTCCATACCTGAAAAATGTTAAGGGAGTGAGCATTGCACATGAAATAGAAAGCAGTTTCTAACTAGACATAACAACCCACTAGGTCAAGCACAACTAGCAAATAAAGCATATATTCACATATAGCACACCATACACATTTCATTATTTCCATATTCATTATTCATTCCAAATTTCCATTTTCATTATTCATTCAACATCCATTTCCTTTACTTTTATTTCTTTTCACATACTTACTTTATTTTGGTACATCACCTCAAATCAGAGGCCAATGTACAAATTTCATTCAACACATTTATCACCTCAAAACAGAGGCACTCATACTTTTCCTTATTTAAATTATGTATCCCTCAGGTCAGAGGTCAACACCCAATTACTTCATTTCATTTATGTGTCCCTCAGGTCAGAGGTCAACACCCATTCACTTTATTTCATTTATGTGTCCCTCAGGTCAGAGGTCAACACTTTAACATTTTAATTCATTTTGTGTCCCAGGTCAGAGGTCAACACATTATTCACTTTAATTCCTTTCGTGTCCCTTAGGTCAGAGGTCAACACATTAATAATTTATTCCATTTAGTGTCCCTCAGGTCAGAGGTCAACACAATATTCATTTATTTCATTTCGTGTCCCTCAGGTCAGAGGTCAACACACTATTGTACTTCACCTCCACGCAGGAAGGTACCTCATACATTTGGCCTATGGGTACTTCACCTCCACATCGGAAGCTACCTCATACCATTGTACTTCACCTCCACACCGGAAGGTACCTCATACAATTTGGCCGGTGGGTACTTCACCTCCACACCGGAAGGTACCTCATACCACCACATAGGTTATACATATAAAAATTAAGATTTAAGCATAACAATACACATAATTCCGAGCACACCATTCGTTCATTCACTTAATATTTGGGACCTCAATTCAGAGGCCAAGAATTATTCTCTTTCTTGTTCAATCAATCATAACACATGTCATCATAGTTACACATATTTATAGTTTCTCATTCATAACTTATCCATACTCATTTCCCATATTAGTTACCGAATCCTCTTAAATAGCATACATGTTCTCAGTTAAACATATACCTTACATTTAAGCACAATTAAACAAATTTAACATTAGGAGGGCAAATATACACAACCAACTCATACTTCTCACATAATTAACATCATCGGTTCACTTTTAATTTGCATGTAATTATTCCATTCCCATTTCCACCTTTATTCATATTTTCACATTTAGTGTACAAATATATTCAACCAAACATACATAATATCACCTTCTCATAGTTTTGCTTTAACAACACATATATTCGTTTCCATTCCATTTTCTTCCTATATCAATTTATTCCACAACACATACATATATTTGCAACAGTAATCAATTATCATTTAATTCACAACTTTACATATAAAGTCAATAATCATAGAAATCATTTATGGCAACTTCACTATCATATTACCCAATTCCTCATGTACTTCAATTATAATCATTATCCAAATTCCATTTATCAACTAATTCATTTTCATATCATTGGGTTTACTTTTCCTAGTCTTTACTTCCAACATCATAGATATTTAATTAATTAGAGTTTTATATTCAATAACTTAGGGTTTTGTAATCTAATTTTCTCAACTAACACATAACCCTAACAAATCATTATATACTAACTAGAATCCACTCCCTAGAACAAGGCAAAACCCACCCCCTTACCTCAAACACTTAAGGATAAGGAGATTCCAAGTGCCCTATGCTTGGGTTTGCCCACCAAAGAGCTCAAACTCCACAAGAAGGTGATAGAACCTATTGTAAAGCCACAAAAAGGAAGATTTTTGCTCATTCCATGATTCTCAAGCCAAGCCCCAAGGGAAAAACGAAGATTCTATGGCTTTAGAAATGAAAACCTCCATGGATGGGAAGAGAGAGAAAGAATTCGAATTAGAGAGAGAGAGAGAGGGAGGGAATCAAGGCTTTGAATACTTACTTGGAGCAAGAGGGAAAGAGATTGGATGATAGAAATGGGTGCACAACTTGTGTCTTGATTGATCTTGAAGTGGAGAAGTTGGAGCCCTAGGAGAGAAATTCGGACATGGCAAGAAAGTAAGGTGTGTGTGCCTTTATTTTTTTTCATCAGCACACGATTTAATCGATTAAGGGTTTACTTAATCGGTTAAGCTTTTTCACACTATCTGACCTTAATCGATTAGCCAACAGGTTAATCGATTAAGCTGAATAATTTTGCAGTATCCAGTACTTTGAAACGCCATAACTTCTTCGTTACCCGTTGGATCTTCCTCAAATTTTAAAGCAAGCTTCCCTACATACTAATCTTCACATCCAACGGTGGAATTTGTGGTTAGAGTTGTAAATCTTTTATTTTGAATTTCCTAATATAGGGTGTTTATAACACCAAAAACTTCGCTTCTAACGCTCTTTTGTTCATCTTTCAACCTCCTTTCTGATGCCAATGCTTCTTGATTACTTTATGGCATTCAAAGAACTCCTAATCCATCATTTTAAATCCTTTTTAGAATAATCCTTGCTTCAAAATCTTATCATTATTCTAATTACTCTTAGAATTAAAATTCGGGATGTTGATGTAAGGGCAAGTCTTAGTCCCACATCGGCTGGTAAGGTGAACGAAGCATGCCTTATATAGGGTGTGGATACCTTACCTCACGTGGACGTGTTTTGGGGCTCAATGTTCGTGTGAGACCAAGAGCTTAACCGTGAGGGTGAAGGATGCCCAAAGCGGACAATATCCACGTGGCGGTGCGCTGGGCCCCAGTGCCCAGTACCGTACGGCTGGCTGGGGCTGGGCTGTTACATTTGGTATCAGAGCCAGGGCCGGGTCGGTGTTCCAACGGGGACGTTGGGCCTCCAAGGGGGGGTGGATGTAAGGGCAAGTCTTAGTCCCACATTGGCTGGTAAGGTGAACGAAGCATGCCTTATATAGGGTGTGGATACCTTACCTCACGTGGACGCGTTTTGGGGCTCACTGTTCGTGTCAGACCAAGAGCAAAACCGTGAGGGTGAAGGATGCCCAAAGCGGACAATATCCACGTGGCGGTGCGCTGGGCCCCAATGCCCAGTACCGTACAGCTGGCTGGGGCTGGGCTGTTATAGATCCTAGACACCAGAACATCTAAACGCTATCAGACACTTCGGACTTCACTCTCCATCCGAACCAACATTCGCTTCCATCTTTTCACTAGGTTCCGCATCAACTTCATGACCAGGGTCACGCACATCTTCCTCCTCCATTCGCTGTGGAGTCTCTGCTGCTAACGGTGCGGGTTGACCATCATACTCATGATGTTCCCTCGGTCCACCATCCTGATAATCACGAAGAGTGACATGTCCCACATGCACATCCAAACCCGTCCCTCGCAAAATGTGTCTGGGATCGTCGATCTCCAACCGAGTATCTCCTCTCCATATCCATCCATCAGGGACAACCACCCATGTTCCTCCTTGAAGAGGCCACATGTGAATCGCTACACGATACGCCATTTACCCGTTGCAATACCGGCAAAAGCCAATACGACAACATGGTAGGAGAGAGTCAGTGTTTCGAACACTTACGTGACGACCATGCGGTCTCACAATAGACTCAATATAGAGACAAGAACAGAATACGTAGAACAGGACAATATAACCAGACTATATGGAACGGTATAACGTAATCATGTAGAACAATATAATCATAACAGTGTCATCATATCTGAACATGTCATCCACATAAGCATATAGGAAGCACTTATAAACAAAGCATATAACAGTATTCCAAATACATCAAGATCACAACTCATTGCCATATAAATCACTGCACTTGGCATCACAATCTTTTCAAGAATTCAAATCTTATCAAGTCTTTCTCAATCTTTCAGATATTCTCTTGTACTTTATTTCTTTGAATTTTTCATCATTCTTAAGTCTTATCAAATCGGTTCACTCAATGAGGTGGGGAAAAACCATCACTGAGGAAAATCAGTCAGCACACACGTCTACATCTCCTCGGTAATCCATCCTACCTAATCGGAAGCTAACAGGAGTATAGGACCTTTACCACGCGGGCTTGACAGCTGTCTCAACAAATGGCTCTAAGCCAGGAGAACTGTAGAAAATCGGGTACAGTCTCAAATCAAATCAAATCATATAATATCAAGGCACACTGTAGAAAATCGGGTACAGTGGCAAAATCATAGAGCCCCGTTCCAGTCCCTCTCACTGTTCTAGATTTGCAATCAAGGGGGTGACAGTACTATTTCTAGTTCGCGATGCAGAACTTACCACGGCCATCCGGAATCGATCAGCCCGGCGCCACATGTGGAATTCGTTCCGCCTAGAAATATACTCCAGGCTTCTTGACGTTCACCGTCCTTGCCCTCCCCTCATGCAATCTCCACCTGAGTATCCCTGATACCCATGGTATCTTCCTCTCCACTACTTCGCACTCATTGCTCACCGCTTTTGTTAGACTCTTTTAAAGTCTTTTATGTTTTCAATTAACCTAAGGTCGGCTCGCCCTTGATTCATCCCTTCGACAAGTCCCGACCACTAAGGGTTAAATCCGTTCCCCAAAGAATCACATATTACGTTCACTTCCAATAACCACTTGGCATCACAGCACATCGAACAATTCCCGTAGGAAAATCTCATAAATCTCTTGTATCCCTTTCATTTCCAATAGCCACTTGGCATCACAGCACATCGAATCATTCCCGTAGGAAAATCTCATAAATCTCTTGTACCCTTTCATTTCCAATAGACACTTGGCATCACAGCACATCAAATCATTCCGTAGGAAGATCTCATAAGTCTCTAGTATCAGATGGATACTTGGCAATCATCATCAATCATGAGTCCTCGAGCACAATCTCAGCATCAAGAGTACAATCTCAACTTCATGAGCACAATCTCAGCATCATGAGCGCAACCTCAGCTTAATGAGCACAATCTCAGCATCATTACTTAACCGGGGCATTCTCAGATCTCATCACTATATCATCATTTCTTAAGCTTTTCAGATAATCTCAAGTCGTATTCATTTCTCATGATTCTCATTGTCACACATAACAACAACCAGAGTTCCGGACAAAATAAAAATATACTCAACATCATCAATACAGTGAATTCAGATACATAACGAAATCAATCATGCATTACAATTAACTGAGCAGATAAACAATTAGCACTTAGTATATCACATAAATCTCAACAATTAACACAGTCCATATATTCAGTCTATAAGCCACCACGTCGTGGGTTCACAGCACTCTCACCTCTTAGTCCAGCAGGTGAATTAACTTGTCCTTGATAGTCTCTCGCTTCTTCTTGCGATTCCGTTCCACCGTCTAAAGAATACCTCGTATTTTAAAAATACGTTTACGTCAAAATTTATTTCAATTGAAATGCATCACTTTATTCTTCTTCACTTAAAATAAGAAAAGCTCTTATTTCTCTTCATCATTTTCTTTAAAATACAATCATTTGTCAAAACAATTCCAATCTTTTCTTGCACTTGAAATCTCTTAAAATCACTGGAAAACTCATAATATTATAAATTAAATAATCACTTTAAGCCGCTGTTTGAAACCAGTCCAGCCACGTTTCAGTTTCTTAAAACACCGAAAAATCGCCATTTTTCCATCTAGCTTTTGTTACTTCAAACGGTACTTAAAATTCATACTCTTCATCAATTGAAAACATTTTTAAAATAGAAATATCTTAAAATATATTTCTGGACAGAAAAGGAAAAAAATCAAAAATCATTGAAAACTCTTCTTGAAGTAACTAAACTCATTTACCCATTTCAAACACCAAAACCGAATAGTAAGGAAACAATTACAACACAATTCCAAACCAACTAACTTAGCATTAACCCATTGAAACACACTCATTACTTCATGTCACTTCATGAAAAAGAGTCCTAGCCTAGTTAACATGCATTGGCCGAATCTCAACATGACAAAGACAAGATCTTTGGTTCATTTTTCAACATGCAAAGAACAAGATTCATAAACCAAATCAAGTACTTGCTCACACAAAATTTTTAAAACATCTTTTCCTTTTTCAAGCATTAAACCGAATCATCATCATCATTCAAATAAAATTTCATTTCAAATCTCTTGCATGCACTTTAAAATTCTTAAATCAAGTAAAGATCAACATGCATGTGCTTTTTCATGAGGATCAAAGCATGATCTCCTAGTTTTCTAAGCTTGACCGAATAACCATTATCACAAATCAAAGTTTGGCTTCAAATCTTTAACATGCAAAGAATATAATGCATAGATCAAGCTCTTTTTGGATCAAAATCATTTTCTAAAGCTTGCTTTCCTTGGCTTCTTTCAAAACTGTGATGAACATCAAAGAAAAACCAAATCTTTTTGCTCAAAAACAACATGAAAGACTTAAGCTTAAAATTTTTTCAAAGATCAAGTCAAGATCAAAACATGCAATCACTTAGATCTACTTTTCTAAACATAAAACCAACATGCAACTATGTAGATCTAATTAAAAATCATCAACACATGGTTTACTAACCATGGCCGAATCATCTAGCTTGTTGTTTTGCAATTTACAAGTTTCTTTAACTTTAGAAATTCATGATCAAGACATAAACAACACATGCAATCATCAACTAAACCATAAAATCAAACATGCAAAAAGAAAAGAAGATCACAAGATCAAAAACCCAAAACTAACTCTAAACTCCCTATGATATTCGAAACACCCACCAAGAAAAATGATCTTCAAGCTTCCACCACCTTTGATCTTCAATGAAAACTCTTGATCAAGCCTTGGATCTCCTTCTTCTTCCTTCTCTCCCTCACAGTTTTCTCTCTCTCTCTCTCTCTCACTGAGAGTTGGATGAGCTCTTAGTGTTGTGTTTGGAAGTGAGGAAATGAAGAAGTGATGAATGAAGAGAAAATGAACTAAGGGCCAAGCCTTATATAGGCAAATCGTGAAATCCCTTCTTTGCCCTTGGTAAATTCGATCCATGTGTGTGTGTGGGGGTAATTTTGGCACTTTGGTTTGTTGCATGGTTTAGGTCTTATCAACCTAGAAAAAAGGAGTAAATTAAGGCACTCATCCTAATTCCTATTGGTTGGCTATTTCCTTAATTTCACATTCTTCCACTACTTTAATTTTCATATAATCATAAGCATACACATACATGGCAATACCATACTCACATACACATACATGCATAGAAAATAAATCTTTTTCTCATAAAATAACTTATGTATAAAATTACAATTTTCTTCTAAGCATAACAATATTAAACACACAACCATTCCAAAAACACAATTTTTAAAACTCATAGTATTATCCCATGAAAATCATTCCTTTAAAAATCATTCATGACTTTAAAATCATGAAATAAGATATTTATTCAAAGAAATGCTCTCTTAAAAACATTTTCTCAAAAAATTAATCTCTTTATTGTTTAAAACAAATACGAGGATTTTGACGGATGTCACAAAAGCTGATAACCCATAAACCCATAAATTATGACCGAAAGTGATGTTAACTCATAAACAACCCATAAATATTCACCCATAAAAACCCATAAGTTTTCACCCATAAAAATAAGTGAGCAACCATAAACATAAGCCATTAGGATTTTGCGCAACCTGTTGTGCAATTTGAACCCAGTTAGGACTTACACTCTACTCGAGATTTTCATTCTATAGGCATATACACCCAGTTAGGATTTTTGTTACCCGCGATTATACTATATGGTTTTATTTGACCAGAACCCTCCCGAACACATTTTATTAATAAATTACCGTTGCAGCATATCAATCCATTGGTTTCACCCACACGTAACGGCCAATTTTGGCATGAAAAATGGTTGTGGAAATTGACTTCCACGCCTTTTATTTTTTTTTAGGTTTTGATCGAACTAATCGATTAGTGGACTTACTAATCGATTAGTTTGTGAAATTTTACAATTATAGCTTTGTTATTTTTAACATTTTGGACGAACCAACTAATCGATTAGCTACTGCTAATTGGCTTTTCTATTTTTCTTCTATTTTCTTTCTATTTTCTTCTTGAAATCAAAACACCATAACTTCTTAGTTAACCGTCGGATCTTGCTCAAATTTGAAAGCAAGCCTCCTTACATACACTCTTTCACATCCCACGGTGGAATTCTTGTTTAAAGTTGTAAATCTTCTACTTCGAATTCTCTCATATCATGTAAACGCTGGTTCTAACACTCGTTTACCCCTCTTTCAACCTTTTATTTCCTTACTAGGGTTTCTCTCACTACTTTACAACACTCTAAGTGGTCCTACTCCATTGCCTTAATTATCCTTGAACATAACTATATTCTTATAAGCATTTCATTATTCTAATTTACTCTTAGATTAAAATTAAGGATGTTAAAATCTTCTCCCACTTACCAGAATTTCGTCCCCGAAATTTGGCTCGGGATGAAACTCCTTCATCTTGTTCTGCAACTCTTCTCATTTGCCTGTTTCTGCTTGATCAAGCCAACAAATTCATTAGTAACCTGCAACATCTCTAGGATAATGCTTTTCTCTTTTACTTGCACCCCTAGATTAAGGTTTCTGAATTCCTGCATTAGCTGCATTTCCTTCACCATCATGTTGCTAATGTGTAAAGTCTTGAGACTTAGAGCATCGACCACAACATTTGCCTTGCTTGGATGGTATTGAAGATTGAAATCATAGTCTTGTTGGAAACCAACAAGCGACTCAATATAGTCTAGAGGGGGGGTGAATAGAATATTGAAGCCTTATTACAGATTTTTCGTCCACCTAAGAGAATGGTTTTATGAAAATAAATTTTCTTAAAAATTCAAGTCAGATTACTCGAGTAACTCAAGACTTCACTCGAGTAATACGCAAGCAAAAATAATTTCACTCGAGTATTCAGCAAATCACTCGAGTATTACGAAAGCTATTTTTAAATCACTCGAGTAACAGAAAACCTACTCGAGTAATGTTCATAAACTGAAAGCAGATTACTCGAGTGACAAGAACTTTACTCGAGTAAACTGGGTAAAATTCAATTAAAACTCAGTTTTCAATGGAGTTCTTCAAGAATAACAATGCTATGATGATTCAACAAATTATGAATGATTAATATGAACAATTTCAAGTAATATTAACATGCAATTTTAGATCAATTGAGTAGAATTATGAAAACCCCAATTCTAACCTAAAAATGCAATTGTTAAAGAATTAATGCAATACAAGGAATGAAAAATAAAAGAGACACAAGGATTTATCCTGGTTCACTTTCATCCACTTGAAAGCTACTCCAGTCCCCTCTTGAATCAAGAGAGATTCTTCACTAGAAATCTTCAAATGTAGATTTTACAATGTTTTAAGATGCAACTAGATTCTTAGTTCTCCTATCTTAAAACCCAACACAAAGTGTGTACCAAACACTTTGATCTAATCTACCCCTTTTGAGTATTCTAGATTTCCTTGCTAATTGATTGAAGATGCTTCCAACCAATCCTCTTTTCTTGCTTTGATTTGATCCTCAAAGTCTTCCTTGTGAGATTCTTCACTTGTGTTGAAACTTCAATGATGCAATCACAAATTGCAAATCTTCAACAACCACTAAGAACAAAAATTATGATCTCAAGAATATTTGAACATTGAAAGAAATAGAGTGAAGAATGAAAAGTTCTTTGTTGAATCTTGATAGCTCTTGAAAGATGTAAAATAGCTCTTGAATTTCTTTTCAAAGTGTATAGAAAATTGTAAGAATGAATGTATATCATATGTGAAAGAGAAAATTAAGTCCTTTTATAATTTTCCAAAAACTGATTGAATTACTCGAGTAAACCATATAACATTACTCGATTAAAACATGTCAGATTAAGTTACTCGAGTGATGTGTAAACCATTACTCGATTAACCTGTCATGACATAAATTACTCGAGTGAACCAATACTCATTACTCGATTGAACTGATCAGAATCTGAATAAAAACAAGGTTTTTCTAAAAGGATTTTCACAAAACTTTTAATAGAGCTATTTAATCAAGATTTAAAGTATCTTCACTCTTAATCAAACATTATTTAAATATTCTTAAAATCACCTAAGCTACCCACACCAATGAGATGCATTGCATAAAAATAAAGATTACATTGAAATAGAATTAATAAAAATCCTAATTCTAATCTTCATGTGGTGTAGCTTGCTTGTTGACAATGTTGTTGCTTGGAGAGAGATTGTTAGCATCAAAACATGAGAATCCTACAAACTCCCCCTTTTTGATGATGACAAACCTCCTTTTCAATTAAGCACTAAGTTTTAACATACTCCCCCTAAATGTAAAACACCTAGGAAAAATATAATAAAACTTAACCTACAAGAACAACATCAACAAAATGTTCTCCCCCTTTTGGCATCATTAAAAAGATATGAAAGTTGAGAAAAGTCCGTTGCCAAAAGTTGAAGGTAAGTAGTTCACAATGGTAAAAAAAATATAACAATAAAGACAATAGCAAAATAAACCACAATAGTGCCACAACGAATATAAATGCACAACGAATATAGCACCATAATCCATAATAGCAGAGTATCACACTAAGCAGCAAATCATAGTGTAAAACAAAAAGACATCAACCATAGCAAATAAGCAAACGAAACTATCCAAACTAGACCATACACAAGGTCCTAAAACATAGTAGCAACAGAGTCAGAAACATGAAACAGAAACATAAACATAACATAGTCAGAAATATGCATATGAAACATGAAACAGAAATCAATCAGCAAAACATCATCAGCATCCACAGGTCTAGGAATCAGGTGGAGGAGGAGGGAAATGGTGAGAAAATAGGCCAGACATATAATCCATTAAACGATGCTCCATGGCAATATTCTTCACATCCTGTCTCATCTCCAACTGAGCGAATTGAGCATTGATGTGCTCAACCAATGACTCATGAGCAGCTTGTGCATCAAATGGAGTACCAAGATTGTCCAAATTGATATAGTCCTCAATGCGATCGGTATCCATCGGATCAGTAGAAGAAGGAGGAGCAGAAGAAGATGCACCAGCCCTATCACCAAGTAAAGTCCTTTTCCTAGAACCTGAAGCTCTTGCAGCCTTTGCAGCTTCAACCATTTCCTTAATCTGTGATTTCCATAACCAAGTGCGACTTTCCCTATGCCAAGCAATTTTCATATAACTAATGTGTGAATCATTAAGACACCAGTTATTTTTCTTTTCCGTCACAACTGGCTCATCATCAGGGATTGGAACACGGTAATACCTCATTATTTTGGTAACATGCATAGGATATGGTAAGAATTGGGTAGGAGGAGATTGAGCAGCAGCTTCCATACGAGCTAAAAACATTTTATTCCAATTCATCTCATATCTCTTTTTGATCCCATGAAACAAAATAAGATCATCATCTCCCAATTGTGCATAATTTTGATTGCATTTTGGAATCAAACAATAAGAAACAATGTACATAAGCACTCTATCCACAGCATGCAAAGGTGATACAGTTCTAGTAGTCCTATCACTCCAAGATTCACCAGTACGCAACAAATCAGTATAAATCTTATTAGTATCCACATCCAAATCCAGACAGTCATCATCACCAATAAAAGTTCCCTTGTTTTCTAAACCAAACAACATTGTCAAATCTTCAGGCTTTATAACAAAATGATGTCCTCTAACCATTGTTTGATACTCACCATCTAGCTTAGTAAAATTCTGATAAAATTGTCTGACAAGCCTAGGGTAATAATGAGTCTCAAATTCTAAAAACCTCTTCAAATTCTGAAATTCCAAATCCTCTACAAATGAAAATTGCTCCTTATGCAACCAAGCAAACTTAACATACCGTGTAAGACCAAAAGAGCGATTGATAAAATTCGGTTCCCGCAAGTCTCGGTTGATTCCAGAAAACCAGGGGTCATTACGGCCTGCTCCTTGCTTTGCTTTCTTTCGAGGAGGTTGAGATTGTGAGGAAGAAAACATTGATTCAGAAAGTGCAGATTCGGTTTTGGGGTTAGGGTTTTGATTTGGGAATTTTCGGATTTTGAGTGAAATTGGTGAAAATGATGAATGAAATGAGTAGAAATGATGATATAATGATGAAATATGGAAGAAATTTGTATGATTTGAGAAGTTTTGTGGCTGAAAATGATGATTTGATGAAGAACCATATGAGAGAGAAGAGAGAAATACGAACAAGAGAGAGAAAGAAACGTGAAAAATGATGCAGTTTCAACAGTTCATTTTTTAAAATCACGTAAGTTACTCGAGTGATGTTCATGCATTACTCGAGTGATTCGAGCAGTAATCGAGTGAAAAGAAATGTTACTCGAGTGTGCCGAAGATTAAAAAATATTTACTCGAGTGATGGATGAACTAATCGAGTGATACGAAAGTCATTTTAAAATTAATCGAGTGACAAACAGAATTACTCGAGTAATACGAAAGAGATTTTAAAATTACTCGAGTGAAATATCTGTTACTCGAGTGAACTGTCCAGAATTTTAAAAATTTCAATTTTTCATGCAAAAACATTTTTCATACACAAACACATAGAAACACTTAGCATTTAGCAAGTAACACACATACAAATAAAGCAATTAACATATTATAGAAAACATACACACATAACTACATATCAAAAAAAAATAAGAAACACTTTAATAAGATACAACAACTCAAAATACAAATCACATTGAAATAGACTTGAAGGTGATTTCGAAAAGCATCAAATACAATTAGCTAATAGTTGATTCATCAAAAATACCAAGTTCTCTTCGAATTTTATAAAATGTGTCCCTTGGTAATGGTTTTGTAAAGATATCAGCTAATTGATCCGAAGTTTGAACAAACTCAATAACACAATCACCTTTTTGAACATGATCTCTCAAAAAGTGATGCCTAATTTCAATATGCTTTGTCCTTGAGTGTAATACTGGATTTTTAGTCAAATTAATTGCCGAAGTGTTATCACACTTTATAGGGATTTTTGTCAAATTTAAACCAAAGTCAGATAATTGTTGTTTCATCCAAAGGATTTGAGCACAACAACTACCGGCTGCTATGTATTCGGCCTCCGCGGTTGATAAAGCTACACAATTTTGCTTTTTAGAAAACCACCATACAAGTGAATTACCAATTAAATGGCATGTTCCGCTTGTACTTTTTCGCTCAACTTTACAACCGGCAAAGTCAGAGTCCGAATAACCTATAAGTTTTAGAAAAGCATCCCTAGGATAATAAAGTCCAGTATTCATTGTACCCTTTAAGTATTTCATTATTCTTTTGACAGCAGTTAGATGCGACTCTTTCGGTTTTGCTTGAAAACGTGCACACATACATACACTAAACATGATGTCAGGCCTAGATGCAGTTAAGTATAACAAACTACCAATAATACCACGATACTTCGTTACCTCTACCGCTTTTCCAGCCTCATCTTGATCTAGGTAGCATGCAACGCTCATTGGTGTAGAAGCGGATTTGCACGAATCCATCCCAAAACGTTTGAGAAGCTCTCTACAATATTTACTCTGATGAATATAAATGCCATCATTAAGCTGCTTTATTTGAAGGCCAAGAAAGAATGTAAGCTCTCCCATCATCGACATCTCGAATTCGCTTTGCATCAAGTCTGAAAACTTCTTACACAAGTTCTCGTTAGTAGCACCAAATATAATATCGTCAACATATATTTGAACCAATAAAATATCCTTACCGGAACGTTCAATAAAAAGAGTAGTGTCAACAGTGCCTCGTTTAAAACCTTTTTGTAATAAAAAAAATTGCTTAGTCGGTCGTACCAAGCTCTAGGAGCTTGTTTCAAACCGTACAAAGCCTTTTTCAGTTTGAAAACGTAGTCCGGATGCTCAAAACTCTCGAATCCAGGAGGTTGTGACACGTAAACTTCCTCTTGAATGTATCCGTTAAGAAAGGCGCTCTTAACATCCATTTGATACAATTTAAAATTCATTATCGAAGCAAAAGCGAGAAGAATACGAATAGCTTCTAGTCTAGCAACAGGAGCATATGTCTCATCGTAATCGATTCCTTCTTCTTGACTATAACCTTGTGCTACCAACCTAGCTTTATTCCTAACAATAATACCCGATTCATCTAACTTATTCCTATAGATCCACCGAGTACCAATTACAGGACGATCATCGGGTTTTGGCACAAGCTCCCAAACTTGGTTTCTTTCAAATTGATTTAATTCTTCTTGCATGGCCATAATCCAATGATCATCTTGAACAGCCTCTTTGATACTCTTAGGTTCTATTTGAGATACAAAGGCAACATAATAACAAAAATTATTTAAAGTGCGTCGGGTTACCACTCCCTTCGCAATGTCACCTAAGATGTTAGAAATCGGATGATTTTTGTTTGATTTCCAAGCTATTGGTAATTGAGATTGAGTCTCTTGTGCTAAGTCTTTATCTCGTGCTTGCACCTCTCCATCTTCAATTTGATTCTCTTCCATTTGTTGTGATGTTGACTTCTCATGATCAAAAAATGTACCTATATTATCATCATCACAAGAAACAACACAATCTTCTTTCGAAGATTCATCAAATACAACATGCACGGATTCCTCAACGGTTAATGTTCTTTTATTGAAGACTCTATATGCTTTGCTATGGGTTGAATAACCTATGAATATGCCTTCGTCGGCTTTGGAGTCAAACTTGCCGACCGGTTCCTTTCCGTTATTTAAAACAAACACCTTACACCCAAAAACATGAAAATGTGAAATATTTGGCTTTCGCCCTTTTAAAAGTTCATAAGGTGTTTTATTTAAATGCGGGTGAATAAGAACCCTATTAAGCACATAACAAGCAGTGTTTACTGCATCAGCCCAAAAATATTTAGGAACATTTGATTCTATCAACATAGTACGAGCAAGTTCCACTAATATTCTATTTTTCCTTTCTACAACTCCGTTTTGCTCCGGAGTCCTAGGGGCCGAAAATTGATGATCAATACCAAACTTATCACAAAACGCATCAATCCTAGTGTTTTCAAACTCACCTCCGTGATCACTTCTAATAGACACATTTTTCAAACTTAGTTGATTTTGGATGAGTTTGGCAAACTTTTTAAAACATTTATAAACTTCACTTTTTGCGGATAAAAATAAAGTCCATGTGAATCTAGTAAAATCGTCTACTAAAACAAATCCATAGTAATTGCCACCTAAACTTTTAATTTGTGAAGGGCCAAACAAATCCATATGGATTAGCTCCAAAGGCTTTGTTGTGCTTATCACATTTTTAGGTTTAAAAGAACTTTTAACTTGCTTGCACTTTTGACAAGAGTCACAAATGCCATCAAGCTTAAAATTTAGTTTAGGCAAACCAATCACTAAATCTTTTCGCAAAAGTTTGTTTAATTGATTCACATTCACATGAGCAATTCGTCTATGCCAAAAACGAATTTCATCATCAAAAGATTTGAAACATTTTGAAAATAGTGAAGTTATCTCATCCAAATCAATTAAGTAAGTGTTATTAGAGCGACGACCAACAAACTTAACACTATCATCTATAGAAGACTTAATGAAACATAATTCCGGGGTAAAAGTCACATAATTGCCCATATCGCATAGTTGGCTTATACTAAGCAAGTTGTGTTCTAAGCCTTCTACGTATAGGACATTTTCTATGACAAGGTTAGATACGTTACCGATCTTCCCGACTCCTAGAATTTTTCCCTTGTTGTTGTCGCCGTATGTCACAAATCCATCACTTTTCGGAGTAAGTTCCATGAAGTGCGTTTTGTCTCCCGTCATGTGTTTCGAACAACCACTATCCAAGTACCATTTGCGCTCTTTGGTTCGAAGACACACCTACAAGAAAGATATCATTTGGTTGACTTAGGTACCCAAGTGGTCTTGGGTCCTTTGTTGTTAGCATGGGGAGAAGTCCCCTTAACAATCCAAATATATTCACCGCTTGGTATACCAACTTTCTTTATATTACATTTATTCGTGGTATGCCCAAAGATCCCACAATAATGGCAAGTTGGGTTTTTAGAAATCTTATTCTTTGAAAATCCACCAACTTTGCGATAATTGCGTTTCTTAGGTTTGGTATAGCCAAGACCGGATCTATTGCTATTGTTCCTTTGAGTTGAAAGCAAATGATCTAATGAAGTATCTCCTTTCATGAGCCTTGCAAGTCGATCGTTCAAATTAAAAAATTCTTTTTCCAAAGACTTGCAATTTTCACAAGATGAAGTCTCATTTGATTTCAATTCACAATTGCATGTAGAGTTTGCATAAATGAGTTCAAGAGTTTCATTTTGAAGCTTAAGTTCTTCTAAATCTTTTTGAAGTTCAATTATCTTTTCATGTTGCTTCATTATGAAATTCTTTCTTTCAACATTTATTTTAGCAAGTTTCTTCAACTCTTTATGCATCTCTACATACACATTGTACAACTCATTGAATGAAGGAGAATTAGAACTAGAGCTAGCATCGGAAAGATAATCTACCTCATTGACTTTGTCACTTGATTTAATGCTCGAAGATTCCTCTTCATCAAGCTTCGTCATCAAACATAGATTTGCAAGTTCTTCATCATCCGATGAGCTAGATGTTGATTGACTCTCCTCTTCATCCCATACTATGTAAGCCCTTTTTCCTTTAGATGAGTTGAACTTAGAGTTGTCACCTTCCGACTTCTTAGAATGAGTTGGGCATTTTGATCGATAGTGACCAAGCTTTCCACACCCATGACACTTGATGTGTTCCTTGTTAGTCTTATTTCTTGGTTGTGAGTCCTTAGAATCTCTTTGTCTATTCTTATTAAAGTTTCCCTTACTCTTAAAGAACCTACCAAGCTTTTTAACTAGCAAGCCAAGGGTCTCATCATCTATATCGGAGTCCGAGTCATCCACTTGAGAGTTTTCCTCTTGTGCCTTAAGAGATTTTGAAGTTGATTTAAGAGCAATCCCCTTTTTCTTTCTATCGGCATCTTCATTCATGGATAACCGTCCAAGCTCCATTTCATGCTCTTGAAGTTTTCCGAATAGAGTTGCTAAATCAATTTGATCCATGTCTCTAGCTTCCATAATGGCCGTCACCTTAGGTTGCCATTCCCTGCTAAGACATCTCAAAATCTTATTAACAACTTCACCATTGGTAATAACTTTTCCAAGTGCAGAAAGATGATTTATGATATGAGTGAACCGCTTTTGCATGTCACCTATATTTTCATTAGGTAACATACGAAAGAGTTCATATTCATGCATGAGTGTATTTAGCCTAGCCCTTCTAACCTCCGAAGTGCCCTCATGTGTGACTTGTAATGTGTCCCACATTTGTTTAGCATCAACACATTGAGATACTCGAAAGAACTCATCATAAGAAAGAGCGGACGTGATGATATTTTTAGCTTTTAAATCAAATGCAACTTTCTTCTTATCATCATTGTCCCAACTCGATTGTGGTTTGACCGAAACAACATCATTTACCTTCGTTTGAGGAACAAAAGGTCCATTCTCTATGGTGTTCCAAATTTCCATATCTATGGCTTGAATAAAAATTTTCATGCGGACCTTCCAATAAGCATAACCCTCACCATTGAATAGTGGAGGACGATTAATGGAAGTTCCTTCACCACCAAAAGGATTTGAAATTGAGCCCATTGTTTCCAAGTAAAAGGATCTTTTCGAAAAAGCTTTTTAAGGCTCGGATTTTTCGTCCGAGCTCTGATACCACTTGTTGGAAACCAACAAGCGGCTCAATATAGTCTAGAGGGGGGGTGAATAGAATATTGAAGCCTTATTACAGATTTTTCGTCCACCTAAGAGAATGGTTTTATGAAAATAAATTTTCTTAAAAATTCAAGTCAGATTACTCGAGTAACTCAAGACTTCACTCGAGTAATACGCAAGCAAAAATAATTTCACTCAAGTATTCAGCAAATCACTCGAGTATTACGAAAGCTATTTTTAAATCACTCGAGTAACAGAAAACCTACTCGAGTAATGTTCATAAACTGAAAGCAGATTACTCGAGTGACAAGAACTTTACTCGAGTAAACTGGGTAAAATTCAATTAAAACTCAGTTTTCAATGGAGTTCTTCAAGAATAACAATGCTATGATGATTCAACAAATTATGAATGATTAATATGAACAATTTCAAGTAATATTAACATGCAATTTTAGATCAATTGAGTAGAATTATGAAAACCCCAATTCTAACCTAAAAATGCAATTGTTAAAGAATTAATGCAATACAAGGAATGAAAAATAAAAGAGACACAAGGATTTATCCTGGTTCACTTTCATCCACTTGAAAGCTACTCCAGTCCCCTCTTGAATCAAGAGAGATTCTTCACTAGAAATCTTCAAATGTAGATTTTACAATGTTTTAAGATGCAACTAGATTCTTAGTTCTCCTATCTTAAAACCCAACACAAAGTGTGTACCAAACACTTTGATCTAATCTACCCCTTTTGAGTATTCTAGATTTCCTTGCTAATTGATTGAAGATGCTTCCAACCAATCCTCTTTTCTTGCTTTGATTTGATCCTCAAAGTCTTCCTTGTGAGATTCTTCACTTGTGTTGAAACTTCAATGATGCAATCACAAATTGCAAATCTTCAACAACCACTAAGAACAAAAATTATGATCTCAAGAATATTTGAACATTGAAAGAAATAGAGTGAAGAATGAAAAGTTCTTTGTTGAATCTTGATAGCTCTTGAAAGATGTAAAATAGCTCTTGAATTGCTTTTCAAAGTGTATAGAAAATTGTAAGAATGAATGTATATCATATGTGAAAGAGAAAATTAAGTCCTTTTATAATTTTCCAAAAACTGATTGAATTACTCGAGTAAACATATAACATTACTCGATTAAAACATGTCAGATTAAGTTACTCGAGTGATGTGTAAACCATTACTCGATTAACCTATCATGACATAAATTACTCGAGTGAACCAATACTCATTACTCGAGTGAACTGATCAGAATCTGAATAAAAACAAGGTTTTTCTAAAAGGATTTTCACAAAACTTTTAATAGAGCTATTTAATCAAGATTTAAAGTATCTTCACTCTTAATCAAACATTATTTAAATATTCTTAAAATCACCTAAGCTACCCACACCAATGAGATGCATTGCATAAAAATAAAGATTACATTGAAATAGAATTAATAAAAATCCTAATTCTAATCTTCATGTGGTGTAGCTTGCTTGTTGCCAATGTTGTTGCTTGGAGAGAGATTGTTAGCATCAAAACATGAGAATCCTACAAGTCTTTCCAGAACTCCATCCACCTTCTCTGTCGCTTGTTCAGCTCTTTCTAACCAAAGAGGAATTTCAAACTCTTATGATCACTGAAGACTTCAAACCGTGTGTCATAGAGATAGTGTCTCTAGATTTTCAGAGAAAACACAACAGCTACCAATTCAAGATCATGAGCTGGATAATTCTGCTCATATTGCTTGAGCTGTCTGGATGCATAAGACACAACCTTGCCCTGTTGCATCAAGACACAGCCTAACCCTTGTTTCGAAGCATCACAATAAACATCAAAGGGTTGAGTAGGATCTGGCAAGATAAAAACCGGAGAGCTAGTCAATCTCCTCTTCAGCTCCTGAAAACTCTGCTCGCACTGAGGCGACCATAGATAAGGCACATCCTTTCTAGTTAGCTTAGTAAGAGGAAGAGATAACTTGGATAATCCTTCAAAGAATCTCTTGTAATAACCTGCCATACCTAGGAAACTTCTGATTTCAGTCATTGTCTCAGGCCTCTCCCACTTTAACACCGCATCCACCTTAGCAGGATCCACTACAACACCCTGCTCAGAGATAACATGATCTAAGGAATGCACTTCCGATAGCCAAAAGCTGCACTTGGACAGCTTTTCATAAAGTTATTTCTCCTTGCGAACCTGCAACACAAGTCTCAAGTGTTCCTCATGTTCACTTGGATTCTTAGATTAAATTAAGATATCATCAATAAACACGTTAATAAAGGAATCCAATAAGGGTCGAAAGATCCTGTTCATATAGTCCATGAACACTGCAGGAGCATTCGTCAAACCGAAGGGCATCACAACATACTCAAAGTTCCCATAACGAGTCCTGAAGGCTGTCTTAGGAATGTCCTCTTCTCTAATGAGGATCTGATGGTATCCTGATTGAAGATCGATCTTAGAAAAGATTGCATCCCCTTTCAACTATCTAACAAGTCAACTATGCGAGGAAGTGGATACTTGTTCTTCACAGTGACTGCATTGAGCTGCCTATAATCAGTGCACATACGGAGACTGTCGTCCTTCTTTTTGACAAAGAGAATCGGAGCTCCCCAAGATGACACACTAGGCCTTATATGTTTCTTTGCTAGCATCTCTTCTATCTACTTCTTTAGCTCTTGTAATTCTGGAATCGCCATCCTGTAAGGCGCTATAGAAATCGGTCATGTTCCTGGAACAAGATCAAAACCAAACTCCACTTCTCTGGTTGGTGGTAGTCTACGAATCCCTTTAGGAAAAACCTCTGGAAATTCTCGGACTATAGGGATTTGGCTAACATCTGCATCCTCCTCCACTTCTATAGTAGCCAATGTGGGATTATGGAAGATAACGGCTTTCCGATGACAATCAATCAGGACATGGTGGTGAGACATCCAATCCATGCCCATAATGATTTCCAGTCGAGTCAAAGGCAAACAAATCAAATTCACTTTCAATTCCCGCTCCAATACTCGAAGAGGGCAATCTAGACACACTTGTGAAGTAATAACAGAAGAACTAGTAAGAGTAGACATAGATATTTTATAGGGCATTTCTACTGATGACAGACCTATCTTCTTCATGCAATCCAGAGAAATAAAAGAGTGTGTGGCACCACAATCAAATAGTACCCCACATGTAATATTATTAACATGACAGGTATCTCGGATAAGCTCGTCTGTATCCTCAACCTCATCTCCATCCATAGTATAAACCTTGCCTCTCTGGATAGGCTGGCTTGCACCTGCTGGTTGTTCCCTAGCTGCATTCACCTCTTTCTTCAACACATTCTTAGAACAAGTAGCAGCAAAATGCCCTGGTTGTCCTCACAAGAAACAATAGGCATCATTCCTGTTCCGATTCAGATACCAACACACCCCACCATGTTGCTTCCCACAATCTGGGCATAATGGAAAAGCACCTGGAGCACTTGCATTCCGGCCCGCATCCTGTAACATCCTGAGTTTAATAATTATGTAGAAAATGTTAGAAATTATGATTTAGTATTTATAGCCTTTAGTATGCATTAAATATACCTAAGGATCATTTAGAAACACTTTATATTAGGAAATTATAAATAAAAGATTTACAACTCAAAACGTAAATTCCGACATTGGATATGAAGATTGGTGTATAGAGAAGCTTGCTTCCAAATTTGAGCAAGATCCAACGGGTAACAAAGAAGATATGGCATTTTGAAATGCAAACGAGTAAAAAGGAAATAGTCTAATCGATTAGAATGTTCCTCTAATCTATTACCATAATCGATTAGACACATAGTCTAATCGATTAGATCGAGTCTGACAGCTTAAAAATGTGTTTTTGGTTCAATTTCATTCATTCATTCATGGTTTCTCTCTCTAAAAACTCGAACCTTCTCTTTCTCTCTCTTAATCCTTCATAAAATCATCACTTAATCCACCATAAATCACCAAGGAATCCACTCCCCATCACTCATTGTAACAGCCCGATTTTCGTAAACCAAAATAGTTACTTTTACTTATTAAAGTTGCAAAAATTGGGACCAGAATTTTTTTTTTAAACATTGTTGAAGCATCATTGACAAACGTTAATTTCATAAAAGACTTATTTTCAAGCCACCTTGCATATCGAGGTGCTTCACAAGTCAATTTAAAACTTTAGCTTATTTACATAATGGCTCATGGCATTGGTAATCCTTAACTGCAACACTCACAACAACCTAAGCTACTCCATCCTGTTTAACTCTCCTACTATAAACGAGCGGGTGGTGCTCCTTGTCCTGCTTGCGTCCTCTTTTCGTTCCTGAAGACGATGCCGCTTGCGTGGTTGTCTCCTCATTGTTGTTGAACATCCCCTTCATTCCGTCTGCTACAGTAGAATGTTTCTGCTTCTCGTACTGGACCTTCTCCTCATAGCTCTGAAACCCTCGTACATTGACTTGTCCCAGATGTGACTCCAGGTTCGCTCCACTCAGTTGGTGCTCCGGATTCGGAATCACGACCTCCATATAACCGGTCCATGCCCAGCCTTGTGGGGTGTGCTTCCATCCCCTTCCATTCTTGTTCCACATGGTGACATCCATGCCATACTCCATCTGTCCGTTGAAATACCAGTGGCACCGATAGGCCAACGAACAGGAGAGAGTAAGCGATCCGAACGACGAGTCGTCGACGGTGTGGAATTACGATAGGTAAAATAAAAGGACCACACAACACACAATACAACATACAAGCACGCAACAACCAAGTATATTATTACCATCCTTTTCGTTATTATTAGTCTTATTATCATTATTATTATCCTTCATTTTCCTTCCAACTTAATTTCGCTTCTTATAAACCTTCTTTCTTGCTCCCATTCACCTCCTCTTCATAACCATACATTTCTTTTTATTCCATCTTATCAATTCACAATCCTTTATGATTGGGGAGTTTTAAGATCTCATTAAAATTCTCATCTCGTCCTCGGCTATCACTCACGTCTACATCTCCTCGGCATCCACCCAACCTAGTCGGAAGCAAATAGGAGTACAGGACCTTTACCGTGCGGGCACGACAGCTGTCACAACACAAATGGTCCCAGACCAGGAGGACTCAGCCTCAATAATATCAATAACAATCATGGCACACTGCCTCGTAGTGGCAAACAAAATGCCCCACTCCAGTCCCTCTCACTGTTCTCGATTTGCAATCTAGGGGGCGACAATATGTTTCTAGTGGACCCGCAGAACTTACCACGGCATTAGACCCAGTCCCCACCACGTTAGTACGCCACATGTGGAGTTCGTTCTCCTAGAAAACATACTCTAGACTTCTTGACGTTTCACCGTCATCGTCCTCCCCTAATGCAATCTCGTCCTAAGTATCCGCAGATACTTATCGTTTCTTCCTCTCCACTACTTCGCACTCTCATACCTAACCGCATATGTCTTTTAAAGTCTTTTCATCTTTTAATTATCCTAATGGTCGGCCCATCCTTCGTGCATCCCTTCAATGAGTCCCGACCACGATCTCGGCACAACCTTTCTCTCTTCATTTCTCGCATAGCACAGAGCTGGGATCACATCACTGAACTCTCGACTGAGATCTCATTTCCCAAATTACAAATCACCTTCCCTCTCAACAACCTCATTTCACAACGTTTCCCCAAAACAATCCTTTCACAAACTTTCCCAAAACACCCGTTTATAGGCTTTCACAAAACCTCATTTCCGAAACATTTTCATAAAATTCCCGTTTGCAATTTCCTCAAAATCTAGTTTCACGACTGCGAAAAATCTCTTTTTCAAAGATTTTCTCAAAAACCTCTCTTCACAACCTTTTACAAAATTTCCTTCCAAAACTTCTCTGAAAATATTTCTTCTAATATTTCTCAAAAATCTTTTTTTTCAAAACATTTCAAAAGTATTCCTTTCCACAAACTCTTTTCAAAAAAATTTCTTTTCACCATTCTCCACAAAATCTCTTTTCAAAAAGCTCTTTTCAAAAACCCTTTTCAAAAATCTTTACAATAATACGTCTTTCACAAACCCTTTTCAAAACCTCCTTTCGAAAACCTTTTTCCAACTCAAACTTTTGCTGGGCGCCAGCGGAGGAGCAAGCTCAACTCAACACTAGTCCCAAACTAAAACCAAAAACAAAAGGGAGTCCAGCTCCGCTCAAATC
The DNA here is from genome assembly GCA_037953625.1 of Crotalaria pallida. NCBI lineage: Eukaryota > Viridiplantae > Streptophyta > Magnoliopsida > Fabales > Fabaceae > Crotalaria > Crotalaria pallida. Next base: position 91,450,565 of record CM075649.1, on the reverse strand, counting down.
ACATCTCGTATCCACAACACATCACTTTCCCCAACTCTGGCTCGTTCTCAACATTCTTATTCATTCTTTTCCCAATCTCTTTCTTTATCCTTACTCCTTCCTCATGGTGTCTTTACCTTCAATCTTATTACTTTCTCGATTTATTTCTTTCACAAGATTTCATTTCTTATTCAGGACGTAGCAGACGTCCATCAACCATTCACTCATTACAATCAGTAGAAGTAAATATCATCAGACATAATTAAATAAATAAATAAATAAATAAAAGCATACACACAACATCACACAATAACATTGTGGTCTTCGTCACCTTCGTATAAGTGGCCACAAAACACAAACAATTGCCACTTATACTACTGACTCCAACCACTAAGTTCCGATCTTTGAGATGATACGGAACGTCCTAATATATCACCTAACTACCACGGTGTCTTAGGAAAGCTTCTCTCTCACCTTGAGGTCCAGCGATTTACTGTGTACCGTCTCCTCGGATCCTTTGTGCTGCCGGCTGCCCCAATCCCTCGTCTTTCAAATTCCTCGTACTAAATAAAATATGCTTATGTTATTAACTTGTATTATGAAAATCTTTCCCATAACCAAGACACTTCTCATTCCTCGTATTTAAATAAAACGCCTACGGTTTTTTTATCAAAACAACTCTCATGCTTTTTAGTATTGTAAATCTTTTAAAACCATTTGAAAACACTTCATAAAATGATTTAAATCAATTTATTTGGTTGCTGGTCCATCTTGGACAGCACCCCAATTACGTTTGAAAACACCGAAAAATGCATCGTTTTTAACCCGGCTTTTCCTTAAATCCATTTTCACTTGAAAACTTTATTTTAATTCACTTGAACACATTTTCAAGGTTTAAGAAACAATTATAAATAATTCCGGACATCAAAGAATTATTCCATAAGATCACTTTATCAACAATTTGAAAACATCGTACATTTTTCACTTTAAGTGACTCTTTAATTAAAGTTAACACTTTAAAACTTAAGTCTTTATCATAAAACAAATATTGGATAGCCTAAAAATCTCAAATAAGTCCAATCAAATTATTTTAAGGTTGATTAATTTTGAAGTCAATTATGTACTTAATTATTTCCAATCACCATTTCAACATACAACAACAAGTAACATTTCATGAATCAATTAGAGACAATTAATCAACCTAGTCAATATCAAAGAAACCATACGCCTCACAAATAATTCATTGTCACAACACAAGAACACTTAGATATGCACATATTCACAAACCAATTTGAACCAAAGATTTAAATCAAGCATATTTATTTTTGCCTACTTTAAGCAACTTTATTCTTTTCAAAAATCATCATATACATTTTATTTCATGCATTTAAATCCTATTTTCTTTCTCATGCAACTAAGTTATTTACTCTTTCTTTTATCTTTATCCGAATACACATACTTGCACATACATTCATTTAAATGCAATACTTTTCTCAAAACCATTTAATTTACTTACTTCTCTTACTTTTAATTAAAAACCGAATATAAAACAAACATTCACTATACAATTTCCAACAATTCATTTAGCATGGTTTCTCCAAAACATACTCATTGTTTTTATGTCACTTCATTGAAAAAGGAATCCTAGTCTAGCTAGTATGCATGACCGAATATGATCACACAAGGTTTTTGGATTCACTTTTCAACATGCAAAAACACAAATTCTTAGATCAAAAGAAATTAACATGCATGTGTCCCTTGTCCTAGAAACAAAACATGATTTCCTAGTTCTATGCTTAGACCGAATGCACATCATCATAGATCAAGGTTAAATTTTCAAATCTTCATCATGCATGCACCTAGAACATGGATCAATTAGTTCATTTATCTCCAAAAACATATTTCCTTGATTTCTTTGTGAAACCGTGAAGTTCATTAAGAAAATAAAATCTCTTATCCAAAACAACATGCATGTGACTAGATATCGTAGATCAAGTCATGAAATCAATTATAGTAGCATAAATCAAAGATGAAAATCATTTTATGTGAGAAAAGATCAAAACCGTGACATGAAATGAAGAATGGTTAACACTTTTGGTTCAAAGACATCATGCACGCACCCAAGATCAAACTTTTTCACATCAACATTCAAGATCAAAGCACAAGAATAACATGCATGATCTCTAAACAAAATAAAAATCATCACAACCAAATTTTCTAGGCATGGCCGAATGGTAATGTCCATGGTTTAAGGTTCTATAAGTCTAGGTGGCTCTTGAAACTCAAGATCAAAGCTAAATAAGAGCTTACAAACATAGATCTACAAAGAAATTAGACATGCAACAACAAATGAATCTTACAACACTTGGAAAATTAAGAACTACTTCTAACACCCTAGGATCTTCGGATAGACAAGGAAATAGAGAAGGTCTTCAACCTTCTTCATTTGATCATTAAGAATCCTAAGGCTTTGGGCTTGATCTTCTTCTTCCTTCTCCTCTTTGAGCTCACGGTTTCTCTCTCTCTATCTCTCTCTTTCTAGTTCTTTCTAAGAGTTGGATGTTCTCTTAGAGAATGTGTTTAGTTTTGGAAATGAAGTGTTGAAGGAAAGGAATGGAAAATGAGCTACGGTTGGGTTATAAGAAAGCAACCGAGCATTTCCCTTCTTGCCCTTAAAAGAAATTCGGCCAAAGAGGGTTGTTCAAGGTTAATATTGGCATTAGGAAGGCTTGCATGGCTCAAGCCAAGCCTTGAGACAAATGGAATAAGATTAGGGCTAATCCTTCATCCTATTGGTTGGTCAAACTATTAACCAAGCTTAACACTAAACTAAACCTATATGCTACTTGGCTACTACTTAGGGTGCAAGGAAGTCAAAGTTTGCATCATGGATACACCTACACACACACACCTCCTTGCACCACATGCACCCACCCATGCATACTCACACGTTGCATACACACATATACATTCACACATGCATCATATTTTTTTATTTCCCACTAATTAAATTTCTATTTAATCCTAAACATGTTCATATGCATCTAGGCACACATATCATACACACACACACACTTATTCATACACGTAGCACCTATACACATATGCATACTCATATCATACATATATTCACACACATAGAAATAGATCTTTCTTATAAAATGACTCACTCATAAAAATCACAATTATCAAACACATATATTTTTCCAAAAACTCAATTTCTAAATTTTTGACATTATTTCAGGAAATCATTTCTTTAAGACCAATCTTTACTTTAAAACGTGAATTAGGAAGAATCATTTAAGAAAATACCCTCTTTAAAACACCTTTCTCAAAAATAAAACTCTTTAGTATTTAATTTAATACGAGGAATTTGCGGGGTGTTACACTCATACACACCTAATCCTCCCTCAATCTCTCATATTTCCTTCTCCAAATTCAAAACCCCGAAATCTCCCTCTATGTCAAAACCCTAGGTTTGGTTCATGGAAATTAGCATTCATAGAGCAAAGAATAAAGAAGATAGGCTAAAGATTTAAGGAGAACAAGTGTAGAAGGAAAGAAGTGGAGCTAAAGGGGAGCTCTCTCTTTCTCTCTCTAGTCAATCTCTCTCCTAAAAGCCAAGGTAAGAGGGGAGATATTTGCATAAATTAGGGAAGGGATATGATAATAATAGTAGGAATATAATTATATGCATGTTTGATTGATGTATTGGTTATGATTTTGGTTGTTCCTAATTCTAGGGTTTATGTGATATTTGGTTGATGATGTTGATGCTTCCAGGATAATGGATTATATGAATGAATGAATATTATTATTGATATTATCATTGTTATTATGATTGAATGGTGTATTATTTCACTATTATGTATAATTACCCAAAGTTGGAGAATTATCTAAATTGATATAAATATATAAAGGTTTGATTAACATAAATCGCTTAAAATGGATTAGAAACACGATAATTATGAAGTGAGGAAGGACATTAGGAATTGGAAAGATACTGTGAAGATTCTATGGACTGAAGTACGTTTCATGAAGGTTCATAGAATTGACGGACGAGAGTGTCATAGTGACTAGATTGTGTTATTGAAACAATCGCGGGAAACTATTATAGAGGACTATGATCTACTAGAGGACCTAATACAGTATGAGGTATTCTACAAAGGGATGAAGTACTGGATAAGTCGGGGATTGGTCCTATGCACACTATAATAGTTTTTATCGGTCACTTACGCATATCTTGACTAGTTGAGGGTGGTCCCTGCTATAGCCAATTTGGGTAAACAGTCCAAATTGTACAATGGACGATTCGTGAAGTACTGTGCAAGCATTGGTTGAGGGACACTTACTCCTAGTTGGTCTTTTCCAAAGAGTGGAGGGTGATGTGAGGAAAAAGGAAAATGGTAAGTAGTAATATCTACTTTATATGGAAAATGGAATGCAGTAATAGTTGCATTAAAATGGAAACCAGTGGAATGCATTAATGTATGCATTTAAAAGAAAGGAAAGAAAATGGTATATGGAAGGAATTGTATTGTATTGCTTATGTTATATATTGTTGAAAATGGTTGACTGATATGGAATAGGATAATGTGTATATTCTTATATCTCATTATTGTTATTATGTGTTTTCTTTAATTTATGAATAAATATCTCACCCTCTGTGTTGTCATTTTAGGTACTCAAATTGGATATAAAAGTGATGTTCCGCTTACTAAGGATAAATTTCATTCCAACTGATGGAATGTGATTTATACATAGGACTTAAGAGTCTTATGTAGGCAACCATAGAAACTTTGTAACCATAACTAATAAGGTTGTAATACATTATGATGGATATTCAAATATTCTCCTTTAATTACATATAAGTTTTATATTTAATATTTTCCATAACGATTTTACTTTCACTTTGTACTTTGTGAAAGAAGTTATGATCTTGAAATGTAATCTATCAAATTTTGTTCTGCAATCTGACAGGTGAACTATTTCATATGGGAAACATCAAATTTTAGAGTAAACCTTGTCAAAAATTTTCCAGAAATTCACTACTTTTACACATTAAACTTTATTTAAAAAGGTAGGGTGTTACACATCCTATAGAACTATAGCTCTGGAGTTAGGAGTGACATAAGGACCTGGTTTTTGAGCTGGTCCCTTGCCCTTAATGGGACCTCCTGTCCTCATCAGACTCTTGCTTCAATCCTCTGCTACCTTATGCTTCGGCCCCTTTTCATAGGTGCTAGTCATGTTCACCAATTGAGAAAGGTTGGCGATATTCTGGTATTCGAAGGCTAGCTTAATTTCTGCACGAAGGCCATCCTCAAATTTGATGCATTTGGCCCTCTCATCCACATCTCTGTAACCACTAGCATTGTAACACCCCACATTTTCCCGAACGTGCGTAAACGAATTCGTCAAAAATAAACTTTGAATTTTTGTTTTCCAAAAAGGATTTTCTAAAGAGGATTTCTGATTTTATTAAAAGTGAATTTCTTCATGGAATAAATTTGCATTTTGGATTTGTGAACTTTGAAAGTGCGATCTTTTGAATCTTTGGATTGATTTACCAAAAATTATTTTGAAAATTGTGAAGGACGAAATTTTTGAGAAATAATAGTTTTTGGAAGTTAATGACTTTAAATAAATTGTCTTTTGGAAATTTCTCATTTGCATGGAAGTTTGATTTTTTAGAGATTTTTTTTAATTGTGTGTATTATATGTAGATAATTATTTTACTTTGAAAGAGCCTAAGTTTTCTTAATAATAAAGTGTGTTCTTATAGGAAATTAAATTAATTGTCATAATGTAAGGTTAATCTATGATATATGCTCAATATGATATGTGTTTGGTTTGATATGTTAATATTGCTTGAAAATAAATATGTGTGCATATATGTGTAAGAGGTGTTACGGTTTTGTATATGGTGTGTGTACATATGATCCTTGAAAATGCTTGCATATTTGTGTGAATTAATGATCATAATACCATAAGTGAATATGATTAGAAAAATATATAATGTGTGTGTGCATATGTGTGTTACGGTTTTACATGAGTGTGTATATGATTCTTGAAAATGTTTGTATGATTATATGCATTGATGATTATGGTGCCTTGAATAAATAAGAGTAGAAAATGAAAATGCATGATGTGTGTGCATGTGTGTGTGCCACGGTGATGTGTGGGTGTGTAAGGGGTAGGATTTTGAATTTTGGGGCAAGAGAATCTTAGGAAGACATGAGAAACCAACAAGTGGACTAAGTGAGTAGAGAGGATGAGATTTGAAATGACCTTGCATGATGAAACCTAGCCCTAGCCTATACACCATGTTCCCTTTTGATTTAACCCTTGCCATGCAAACTTTTGGAAATCCAAGTTTGCCCTTCCACTTGATGTTTTGGCCGAACCTCCATCCAAGGGCAAAGAAGACCAATTCGGTTGCCCTTAAATCCACCAAGTCCTAGTTCATTTCCTCACTTTCTTTCCATTTCCTTTCCATTACACTTAAACACTTCTAAGGGACTATCAAACCCTTAGAAAAGAAAAGAGAGAGAAGAGAAAGAGAGGGTGGCCGTGAGGAACACAAAGGAAGAGGAAGAGGATTTAGATCAAGACCTTGAAATTTATTTGGAGATCAAGAACCTTAGAAGTTAGAAGACCCCTTTTCTTGGTAGGTTATGTGAAGATCAAGAGGAGAACCATGAGAGTTAGGATTTTCTTTTGGTTTTGTAACTTTTCCTTTTTCTCTTTTCATTGCATGTTTATTTTCATAGCTTGAGAGATGAGTGCAAGTGTGACTTAGATTCTACTATGGACTTTTAAATTGGTTTGTAATATGTGGACTCATGGACTCTCTATGCTTCGGTTATGGCTTCTTTAGGTAGATCATGATGATTTTCTAAACAAACTTCTAAAGGAATTAAATTATTACTTGAGATTTTTGTGAAAACTAAAATTGAAACTCCATGCATGTTGGATTTCTTCTCTTAATCCGTGATCTATAAGGTTTTTATGAAAGGATTTGGTAAATAAATTATGATCTAGGTTTGATTGGTAACAAAATGAAGAATTTATGTCTTGCATGTTATGTTCTTGTGTTCAATCCGTGATCTATGTGCATCTATGTGAATATTTGATACACCTTTACATGATCTAAGTTTATTTGAGAAGAAAATAGGGATTTTTAGCTTTGCATGTTGACCTTGTAATGATTTTGGTTGATCTTTGTATGTGCATGTATTAATCCATGTTTGTTGATTAAAAATTAGGACTTTGAGGCTTTGCATGTTAAGTTTTCAAATGAAAAAGGTTATGTTCCCTTTGTGCGTGTTACGGTCTAGAAGAAATAAATAGGGTAATAGTATTTAAGATGATTTTTCTTTTCATGAGCATGATTTGATTTAAAGATTTGTTTTATCCATGTTGTGTTGGTGTGAAGGCCATTCGGCCATGAGTGCTAAAAGTGTTTTGGTATTTGATTATTGGGTGCATGTTTGCATTAGGGATAGATTTAGTAGGTCTTGAGTTCATGCATGCTATTCTTTTTAGGAGATCAAGTTATAATTCAGAATTTTATTTAAGAAAAATTATAAGTTGAGTTTTAACAAAAAGCTTAAGGAAATCTCATGATGATTCATGCATGTTGATGTAATATGATTTGCTTTAATTGTCTTTAGTGCATGGAAAAGTGAACTAAGATTTTTGTCTTATGTATGGTGATATTCGGCCTAGAGATAGGAAATAGGGAAGTGTGCTTGATAATCATTTGAGTTGCATGTAGACTAAGATTAGCCTCATTTAGGAGCATAAAGATGCATACATGAAATTATTTGTGGCCTTGATTGTTGCTTTGAACTAAGTTAAGAAAAATTAAATTGAAATTGTTTAATTTACCTATGATGCTTACGGTTTTAGTCTTGGAAGAAATAAAATGGTTTCATGGTTTTATGTCTTTGATGGTGTGTTTTATTTTGCAAGATTTTACTTGAATAATTCGGTTAGTACATGTTTAGGTGTTTAGGATGGTTTTCCTTTTTAAATGAGTAATGGGAATGATTACATTCTATTTTTGTGTTTTCATATGATTGATACAATGATGTGCTAATTTCTTTTATTCTTTTCGGGTTTAGAGACTAGTAATAGGTAGAATTAATTGAATTAATTTTCATGATGTTAATCCTATGATTTCAAGGTTTAGAAATTATTAGGAAATGATAATTATAGGCAATTCGGTTTTGCCATGATTTAATTCCTGTGCATGATTGAAATTGTGTGTTAATGTTATAATTTGATTAGTTAATTTCGTTAGCCCAAAAGTGTAACACCTTAGCTAATTTACCCATAACTACCCATATATTAAATTAGTGTATTTAAAAATTCCTTTTTAATTAATTAAAATTCACCGTCAAACGGGTGGAGTTTCCTTTGTTTTTAGGACTTTCCAAAATAATTTAATCCTGCACCTGATAAGCATCAAATATAATATATCATTCCCAAAAGCCAGCAGGGCTTGATATAAACAAGGCATCATAATTCCATAAGCATCCATCAGTTATCAGAGTTATAAGCGGAAGAATATAAACAAGTTTTACATCCCATATATCCATCAAAACACCCCAAATAACTAAGGGGCTGTCCTGGGCCACCAAAAAGAATATTTACATTTTTACAAACAAAAGAGTTATCACATCATCATCATGATGAATAGGCCCAGGACATTTCCATGTCCTAAAGTAATAAAATCTACTCTCCCTGTGAGGGAGAGTGCACCTGCTCGGCCGGGGGCTGTGCTAGCTCGATCTCAGAACCTGAAAAATGTTAAGGGAGTGAGCATTGCACATGAAACAGAATTGCAGTTTCCAGATAGACATAATAAGTTCATTAGGCCAAGCACAACTATCCAAATATATCAAATAGCACATATTCCAAGCAACAATCATCAAGTCCAGTTATAGTCATTTCATTAATCATATTTATTTCATATTTCCACTTAACACATAATTAAATAATACTAATTCCAATTTCCATAATTTCATTACTCATTTCAGTTATCCATTAAATGTACCATTTCCCTTTCATTAATTTCCAATTACCCTTGCACCACCATGAATTGACGCACCTGCTAGGCAATTCGGCACCTACTAGGGACTTTAAACCTGTCAGGACTGAGACACCCATTAGGCATCACCCGTTAGGACAATGCTGGTTAATTTAATTAATATTAATTTCCCATATATTTCCAATTCACATATTATTTTATTATTATTTAGGTGGTTATGCAGTGAGATTGACCCTTTGGCGCACCGACGCCTAACGGGAATTTAGGACCTAATGGGCAATTAGCCTGACAGGAATTTGGCCCTAGCAGGCAATTCACCACCTAGCAGGGCACCTAGTGTGCCGGCTTGCCCAAGGATCAAATCACACTGCATTCCCTTTTATTTCATATAAAAATTCATTCAAAATTTCCAATGATTATATCCACACCATTCCATATATTCCAAGGCAATAATCAAATTTTCCAACATCAAATAACCCAATAAAATTCATAACACTTCTTATCAACAATTATACCCATATACACATATTCAATTATTCACATTTAAAGACACATAGTAAATACCATAATTAAAATAGCACAACAACACTAAATTTTATTACCCATATACACATATTCAATTATTCACATTTAAGGTCACATAGCAAATATTACAATTATAATAGCATAACTAACACTAAGTTTCATAATTACATTCTAAGCATTATTTTCTACATTATATAATTTATTATTTCTATTCACATAATTTTTATAGCTCACTACCTTAGGGTTCTTTATTAGTTATCCTACACAAATAACTCCTAACAAACTATCATAACTAAATGGACACCTAACCCTATGTCAAGCCAATACCCACCCCCTTACCTCAAATGTAATGAGATAAGTGTACGAATGGAGGGAGGAACCAAGTTGACTTTTCTAGCTCATTTCATTGCCTTGATGTGTTGATGATGATACTTGGTGAAGTTTAACTAAAAAAAAAGAAGAACAAAATAGAGTAGAAAACCAAGCCCTAATGGTTGAGAAAGGGACGAACTAGAGAAGGAGGGAGGGACGAAGAACAGATATGAAAGTTGGGGTTTTGTTTTTCTTTAACTATGTTGTTACTTTTGTTTATTTTTGGTTTTACGGGTTTGATGCCTTAGCTCTTGAGGTGGCCACGAGCGCTTCTTGAGTAAGCCACCTTTCCGTGGCTGGGCTTTCCTTTATTTATTTATTTATTTTAATATTTTTCTTCACCTTTACGAATGCCGTATTTCTTCGTTACCCGTCGGATCTTGATCAAAATTTGTAACATGCTTCCTAGAATCCCAATCTTTATATCCAACGGTGGAATTTGTGTTTGAAGACTTGGACAATTTATTTCGAATTTCCAAACTTGGAGTGTTCTTAAAATCAAACTTACTCCGAACTTCAACTTAGTTTGATAAAATTCCACATTCTAAATATCCTAAGGTAAATATCATAATTCATTTACTTAGAAATTAAAATTGAGGATGTTACAATTCTCTCCCACTTACCAGAATTTCGTCCTCGAAATTCGACTCTGGAGGAAAACAATTGTGGATGGGACTCCTTCATTTTGCTCTCCAATTCCCATGTGGCCTCCTCCACGTTGTTTCTACTCCAGATCACCTTCACCAGTGGGATTTCCTTGCCCCTGAGTTGCTTTATCTGCCTATCCTCAATTCTGATTGGAAGAACCTCGAAAGTAAGATTCTCCTTCAAGGGCAAATCATCAGCTGCTACCACATGAGAGGGATCATGAATGTATTTCCGGAGCTGAGAGACGTGAAATACACTATGAAGCCTAGACAAATGTGGAGGCAAAGCAATCCTGTACGCCAAAGGTCCAACTCTTTCCAGAATCTCATAAGTTCCAACAAACCTCGGAGTCAGCTTCTTTGACTTGATTTCCCGACCAATGCCAGTAGTAGGGGACACCCTAAGAAACACATGATCACCCACATCAAACTCTAGGGGTCTCCTACGCTTATCTGCATAGCTCTTTTGCCGATCCTGAGAAGTTTTCATCTTATCCTTAATCATCGCGATCTTGTCAGTGGTTTCTTGCACCAACTCTGGCTCAGTCAACAAATTTTCACCGATCTGGAACCAACATAGAGGCGTTCTACACTTTCTGCCATAAAGTGCCTCAAACGGTGCCATACCAATGCTAGAGTGAAAGCTGTTGTTGTAAGTAAACTCCATCAATGGTAACAACTGCTCCCAACTACCAGTCTGCTCTAGTACACAAGCCCTCAATAGATCCTCCAAGGTCTGAATAGTACGCTCAGACTGCCCATCAGTTTGAGGATGATAGGCTGTACTAAACCTCAACTTAGTACCCAAGGCCTGCTGAAGACTCTGCCAAAATCTGGATAGAAATCGTGGATCACGATCAGACACTATACTAGAAGGCACACCATGAAGCTTCACTATGTCCCGAATATACAACTGAGTCAACTTCTCCAGTGTGTACTTCTTATGGATCGGGAAAAAGTGAGCACACTTTGTTAAACGGTCTACTACAACCCAAATGGCATCACAACCTGCAGCAGTTCTAGGTAGACCTGTTACAAAGTCCATGGCTGTGCTATCCCACTTCCATTTAGGGATGTCAAGTGATCGCAACGGACCACCTGGCTTTTGATGCTCAATCTTCACCTTCTGACAAGTCAAGCAATGGGATACGTGATCTGCCACATCTGTTTTCAATCCCGGCCACCAGTAAACCTTCTTTAAGTCCTGATACATCTTTGTTGTACCGGGGTGGAAACTCATTTTTGTTTGGTGAGCTTCCCACAATATGTCTCTTCGAACCTCGAAGTCCATTGGAACACATATTCTACCTCTAAACCTGATGATTCCATCTGCACCCTTGATGAAATCAGGTTCCTCTTTACTTGCTGCTCCTTCCAACAACTTCTAAAGTTCTTCATCATTTGTCTGTCTTTCCTTAATCAAACCCATCAACTCACTAGTGACATGCAACATTTCCAGAACAATACTTTTCTATTTCACCTGCATATTCAAGTTGAGATCACTGAACTCCTGAATCAGCTGCATCTCTTTCACCATCAAGTTGCTAACATGGAGAGTTTTGCGACTCAATGCATCAGCTACCACATTAGCTTTACCAGGATGATACTGAAGGTGGAAATCATAATCTTTCAAGAATTCCATCCATCTCCTCTGTCTCATATTCAACTCCTTCTGATCGAAGAGATAACGGAGACTCTTGTGGTAACTGTACACCTCAAACTTCGTGCCATACAAGTAGTGTCTCCAAATTTTCAGTGCAAACACCACAGCTGCTAATTCCAAGTCATGATTCGGATAATTCTGCTCATGCTGTCGCAACTGCCTAGATGCATAAGCCACAACCTTGCCTTGCTGCACAAGTACACAACCCAAGCCTTGCTTTGAAGCATCACAATACACATCGAAGGGTTGGGTTGGATCCGGTAAGATCAAAACCGGTGAGCTAGTCAATCTCTTCTTCAGCTCTAAGAAACTGCTCTCACACTGCTGTGACCATTGATAAGGAACATCATTCCTGGTCAACATTGTCAATGGAAGAGCCAATTTGGAGAAACCTTCAATGAATCTCCGATAGTAGCCTGCCAATCCTAGAAAGCTTCTGATTTCTGTGACTGATGTGTGTCACACCCTTCGTTATTACCCAAATATAAACTAATAAATATGCTTTTATATTGGATAATATATATGGACTTGTGAGTGTTAAGAAAATAGGTCAATAAAAAATTTCTTTTAAAGCGGGTGCACGAATCGTCACTTGAAAGTCTTGGAGAATAAAGTCTATATTATCTCAAAATCATTGTATCGAGTTCGGCGATTTCTAAAACCTTTTCGCAAATAGAGTAACATTCGATCTTTTAGAAGATATCTTTGTATCAAGTAGTTTAAGCTAACCTTGCTTTATACGATAGAACTGATACCATTTATAGCCGAGCTCTTAAACAGATTAAATCAGAGTAAGCGGAAATTACTGGACTATGCAACTGATAGAATATAAACATAGGTTTTCATAGATATAGAGAATCATAAGTACATAGCCCATGAGTAAAGTCTCCAAGTTTCAAAATATACAAGTCCATCATCAGATCTATATAACAGTGTAACTACAAGCTCTAGACTGCTCCAAAAGTATATCTACAATATATATACATAACAAAATGTATAACTCTAGGAATAGTCACATAGATCTGGCAGCATCAGATGGAGTAGTAGTAGCAGTAGTCTCCCAAAAGTAAAGTGAGTAAGGTAGTAGCATCATCATCACAGCAGCAGCAGCAAATCTCCTCCACACACCGAATCCTCAGATCCACACCATACACCATATACATGTACCCAGGGATCGTCGTCCCTCCAGTCACTCCCAGTAGAATGCACGACAGGCTCGCTCCCACTCTCGTCCTCCACCGGATCCTCCTCGATCTCATCCGAGGGAGAGTGTACCCTACCACTGGGTACCGGGTCAGGTGATGGTGAAACCCTGACTGGGCTCCTCGGATCAGATAGGGGAGTCTCCTCGCGGACGACTCTCGAAGTAAAAGGGTGAGAGCGGGTAGGTTGAAAACGAAAACTATGGTAAGAGCGAGCTGGTCGCATGGGAGGTGGTCCATGATAAGTATAAAACGGGGGTACATGCATAGTGTATATGATGGGAATCCTAAACCTACGAGAACGGAATCGCATCAGCGGATTAGGGTGGTAGAATGTGAACTCTACATCCCCCTCATACACCGCGCGATGGTCCTCATAGATCCATACGCCACTAGGAAGTGGCCGGATCTCGATGCAAGCAATGTAGCGAGACATCACCTACAAGGGCATAGGGGTAAGCAATTCTACTCACATAATCAATAGAGAATAAATCATGCAACATATGAAAGATAATAATGCATCAATTAATAACAATCACAATTAGCATTTAGCAAGTATCAGATGCACATAGGATGTTCACACTTAATTCAGGTATATCAATTGCATTAGGTGAATGACATGATGCATGACTTTAACTCTCAACTTATCTCCACATTTTCTAAGTCACTCTCTGACGTCCATCCCTGACAACCCAGCACTCCACAGTGTGTTGTATTCCTAGGTATACAACAATTCGTACATTCACCTAGAATGTACACGTCAAGCTTGGTATCCATGCCACCCGAGCATATCCCGTCCTCCAAACGGATCGTCATCCAAACGATATATTCATATCGACATCCACAAAGCCGACCACGTCAACGACGTGTCATCAAGCAAGCGTATTGGCACTCCCAGAGGCCCTCCACATGTTTATCGAAACATGAATACGTCCTACCATCCAAACTCCAGAATGAATGCATTTTAGACTTAGGGGAAATTGATTAATACATTACTTGCCACCTAGGCTTAATTTTCAAAATGGATCGTCACCGAACGATCTATTTGTATTTATCAATTTCTCTAAGTCTTTGATCCCTTGAATTATCCTTAATAATTCCTTAATTAATTAAGTTAGAATTGAAAATGATGTTTTCAGATTCTGGGCATTTTACTCGAGTAAAGTTCAGAATACTCGAGTGTTCTGGAGATTTTCCAGATTACTCGAGTGTTCTTAAGCTTACTCGAGTGCTCATGTCTTTCTGAGGATTTGGGTTTTAATTTCAACAATTTACTCGAGTAGTTCATGAGTTACTCGAGTGTTCTTGGACTTTTCCAGAATACTCGAGTGACTTTGAATGACTCGAGTGTTTGACCTATAACAATTCTCAGTTCATGCCCGATACTCGAGTAACAGACAAAATACTCGAGTTTTCTTATGAAATTTACTTTATTTTGAACACGATTTACTCGAGTACTTTGCCATTTACTCGAGTGTTTCGCAGCTGACAGTATTGAAAACTGGTTTTAACATGCCATTTTCATTTCTACTCAATTTAAGTCCATTTCAGGGATCAACAGAGTTAACATATCATTAATCAAACATGTTACAAAACTTATTTCAATTCAAAACACAGAATTGACAGAGAAATCATTGATTATGCATAAAAAGGCATTTTAACAACTCCATACCTCAAATCACACAATAAGCATAATATTCATGAAACAAAGCTCATTCAGGTTCACATGCATGATAACAAACTTGCTCAATATGGATTTAGAGCATGGATTGGTCACCAAACCAAAGTTCCTATAGAATCTAAGCCCTTAGAGCCTCTTGGTGGCTCTCTAACACATTTAATGGATTTCAAACTCTATCTAGTGAATATAATTACTTCCCCTTACCTCTCAGATGTGAATCAACAGAAAGAAATCCAAGAAAAGAGCTCCAACACCAGAAATCAACTTGAACTTCACATGGATGACAGTTTTGAGTGCACCACCAAAACCGAATTGGTTTACCCACAAAACAGAGATAAGAATTGGGGAAAATTAGATTCCTAGACTCTATACAACATCAACTAACTAAAGGAATTAAGTTTGAGACTCAGGGATTCACGAGCTTACCGAAATCGATGATCAAAGTAAGCTCCAGACACCAACTCAAGCATGGACAGCTTCACTTCAAGCTTTCGATTCTCTCAATCCACACACTCAAACCTCACAACTTTTGTGTCTATACAAAGCTCGTGATGTGAGCTTTGTATTGGTGTATCACTCGAAGCCTAACACTTAGAATCAAAAGAGAATCGAACGAGACGAATTCGAAACCCTAACTATGTCAACACAAGCAAGATTGAGCAAAATTCCCACGAATTCGTGGTTGATAAGCTTATAGAGACATGGAGAAGGCTCATGCAGTGCGACACGACATCCTTGAGCTGTTGAAGATGGTGTAATCGTGTCAACAAAGCGAACTCGTTGGCTGTGACTCATCAAACGCACTAACTCGTGCAGTTTGACCCAGAATACTCGAGTATTCTGAGTAATACTCGAGTATTTCGCCCAGATTTTGAAAAATTATTATTTTATTTACTTTCCCTCCAAAACCTTTCCTATAATTGCTTCTAGGTCCCAACCCAGGGACTAATATGCAAAATATACATTTTAGGCATTTAAATTATTTATTAAGTAATTTCTCACACATAAGCTAGTCATATAAACACATATTTTAATCAAGGATTAATATAGAAACTATTAATTATAATTAAATTAAAATTAACATTTCATTAATCGGGGATTAAAATTTTGGGGTGTTACAATGTGGGCCTCTCCCAGTTTAACACGGCTTCCACCTTAGAGGGATCCACAGCAACTCCTTGTGCAGAAATCACATGCCCCAGAAAATGGACTTCATCCAACCAAAAGCTACACTTGGAAAGCTTGGCATACAACTGCTTCTCTTTGAGGATTTGCAGCACTATCCTCAAATGCTCCTCATGCTCACTTGGACTCTTAGAATAAATCAGGATGTCATCAATGAACACAATGACAAAAGAATCCAAATATGGCATGAAGATCCTATTCATGTAATCCATGAATATTGCAGGAGCGTTGGTCAATCCAAAAGGCATCACCACATACTCAAAGTGCCCGTAACGCGTCCTAAAAGCATTTTTTGGAATGTCCTCTTCACGGATACGGATCTGATGGTATCCCGATCGGAGGTCAATCTTAGAGAATATTGATGCGCCCCTCAACTGATCCAACAAATCATCAATGCGAGGGAGCGGATACTTATTCTTTACTGTCACTGCATTCAACTGCCTGTAATCGGTGCACATCCGGAGGCTACCATCTTTCTTCTTGACAAAAAGAATGGGAGCACCCCAGGGTGATAAACTTGGCCTGATAAGTTTCTTTGCTAATAGCTCCTCCAATTGCTTCTTCAATTCTTCCAATTCCGGAGGCGCCATTCTGTAAGGTGCAATAGAAATTGGAACAGTACCAGGCTTTAGTTCAATACCAAACTCAACTTCTCTTTTAGGAGGCAATCCGGGAATCTCTATAGAAAAGACTTCTGGAAACTCACATACTACTGGAACTTGGCTGACATCAGATATCTTATCAACTTCCATGGCAGATAAAGAGGAATCACTAAAGATGACTGCTTTCTTACGGCAGTCAATTAGAACATTATGCTGAGTCATCCAATCCATACCCAGAATAATGTCCAATTTAGTCAGGGGTAGACAAATGAGATTAACTTTGAATTCCCGCTCCAATACTCGGAGTGGGCAATCCAAACACATCTGGGAAGTGACTACTGAAGAATTTGTGGGGGTAGAAACTGACAATTTATAAGGCATATCTATAGTGGACAACCCTAGTCTTTTCATGCAGTCAATAGAAATGAATAAATGAGATGCACCACAATCAAACAAAACACCACAGGAAATGCCATTCACATGACAAGTACCTCTGATCAGCTCATCCTCATCAGTCACCTCTTCCCCATCAAGCGTATACACTTTGCCCCTCTGCACTGGCTGATTCCCACTTGCTCCCTGAACTTTGTTCCCATTAGCTTCCTTTTTCAGTGGACTCTTAGGACAATTGTTTGCATAATGGCCAGGCTGACCACAAACATAGCAAAGTCCTTCATTTCGACCCAAGGACCAACATACACCTCCATGTCGCCTGCCACAATGCTCACAAGGTGGAATAAGACCATAAGAAATTGTCATTGGGCCGGCTCCTCGTGGGGCTGCACCCTTAGCACCAGAATAAGGTCCTGATCTCTGCATGGGACCCTTGCTCTTGTAGGCCCAACCGTTTTCTGAACTGCCTTGTTCCGATCCGCATCTGCTTTCCTCTTAAGCCCCTTCTCATAAGTACTTGCCACATTGACCAGATGAGAGAGATCGGAAATGTTTTGATATTCGAAAGCAAGTCGAATATCCTCCCGAAGTCCAGACTCAAACTTGATGCACTTAGCCCGCTCATCTGCATCTCTATAACCGCTGGAGTACCGAATCAGATCCTCAAATTGTGCATCATACTCTCCAACACTTAGACTCCCCTGCTCCAACTTGAGAAACTGCAGATCCTTCTCCCTTCTAACATCCTCAGGAAAGTATTTCCCAAGAAAGCGGATCTTGAACAACTCCCAAGAGATCACTTGGTTAGCTGCTTCCAAAGTCCTTCTTTGATATTCCCACCAGTGCTCCGCTTCACCCGTCAACATGTACTCAACCAATCGAACCTTCTGATCGTCGGGTGGTTGCAAAGAGCGAAGAACCTTCTCAATCTCTTGGAGCCATTTTTGTGCCCCATCAGGATTGAATCCCCCTTCGAACCTAGGCGGTTCACTCTTTCTGAATCTAGCCATCCAGTCGATCTCCACAGGAGGTGGTGGTGGGGGTTGCATTGCTGCTGCTGTGGCTGCCACCGCTGCTGCTATGTTCTGAGCCTGGTTATCAACCTGGTTCTGTTGCATCTGAACCAGAGTATCAAGAATCGCAGCAATTCAGTCATTATCGGCCCGCCTTCCTGCCATGCTGTTAAGTCATGGAGGGACAACAAGTTAAAGATTTAGTAGCTAAACAATTATAAACATTAATATATATAACCTATGCTAACTAATATAGACACTAAACTCTTTACTTTAGTTACTCGCTCGGTGAGTAACCCTTGGAGTAGTGAGACCACACTCCATGGCCGAGGGAAACTGCTCTGATACCATAAATGTAACACCTTAGCTAATTTACCCATAACTACCCATATATTAAATTAGTGTATTTAAAAATTCCTTTTTAATTAATTAAAATTCACCGTCAAACGGACGGAGTTTCCTTTGTTTTTAGGACTTTCCAAAATAATTTAATCCTGCACCTGATAAGCATGAAATATAATATATCGTTTCCAAAATCCAGCAGGGATTGATATAAACAAGGCATCATAATGCCATAAGCATCCATCAGTTATCAGAGTTATAAGCGGAAGAATATAAACAAGTTTTACATCCCATATATCCATCAAAACACCCCAAATAACGAAGGGGCTGTCCTGGGCCACCAAAAAGAATATTTACATTTTTACTAACAAAAGAGTTATCACATCATCATCATGATGAATAGGCCCAGGACATTTCCATGTCCTAAAGTAATAAAATCTACTCTCCCTGTGAGGGAGAGTGCACCTGCTCGGCCGGGGGCTGTGCTAGCTCGATCTCAGAACCTGAAAAATGTTAAGGGAGTGAGCATTGCACATGAAATAGAATTGCAGTTTCCAGATAGACATAATAAGTTCATTAGGCCAAGCACAACTATCCAAATATATCAAATAGCACATATTCCAAGCAACAATCATCAAGTCCAGTTATAGTCATTTCATTAATCATATTTATTTCATATTTCCACGTAACACATAATTAAATAATACTAATTCCAATTTCCATAATTTCATTACTCATTTCAGTTATCCGTTAAATATACCATTTCCCTTTCATTAATTTCCAATTACCCTTGCACCACCATGAATTGACGCACCTGCTAGGCAATTCGGCACCTACTAGGGACTTTAAACCTGTCAGGACTGAGACACCCATTAGGCATCACTCGTTAGGACAATGCTGGTTAATTTAATTAATATTCATTTCCCATATATTTCCAATTCACATATTTTTTTATTATTATTTAGGTGGTTATGCAGTGAGATTGACCCTTTGGCGCACCGACGCCTAACGGGAATTTAGGACCTAATGGGCAATTAGCCTGACAGGAATTTGGCCCTAGCAGGCAATTCACCACCTAGCAGGGCACCTAGTGTGCCGGCTTGCCCAAGGATCAAATCACACTGCATTCCCTTTTATTTCATATAAAAATTCATTCAAAATTTCCAATGATTATATCCACACCATTCCATATATTCCAAGGCAATAATCAAATTTTCCAACATCAAATAACCCAATAAAATTCATAACACTTCTTATCAACAATTATACCCATATACACATATTCAATTATTCACATTTAAAGACACATAGTAAATACCATAATTAAAATAGCACAACAACACTAAATTTTATTACCCATATACACATATTCAATTATTCACATTTAAGGTCACATAGCAAATATTACAATTATAATAGCATAACTAACACTAAGTTTCATAATTACATTCTAAGCATTATTTTCTACATTATATAATTTATTATTCCTATTCACATAATTTTTATAGCTCACTACCTTAGGGTTCTTTATTAGTTATCCTACACAAATAACTCCTAACAAACTATCATAACTAAATGGACACCCAACCCTATGTCAAGCCAATACCCACCCCCTTACCTTAAATGTAATGAGATAAGTGTACGAATGGAGGGAGGAACCAAGTTGAATTTTCTAGCTCATTTCATTGCCTTGATGTGTTGATGATGATACTTGGTGGAGTTTAGCTAAAAAAAAAGAACAAAATAGAGTAGAAAACCAAGCCCTAATGGTTGAGAAAGGGACGAACTAGAGAAGGAGGGAGGGACGAACAACAGATATGAAAGTTGGGGTTTTGTTTTTCTTTAACTATGTTGTTGCTTTTGTTTATTTTTGGTTTTACGGGTCTGATGCCTTAGCTCTTGAGGTGGCCACGAGCGCTTCTTGAGTAACCACCTTTCCGTGGCTGGGCTTTCCTTTTTTTTATTTATTTATTTTAATATTTTTCTTCACCTTTACGAATGTCGTATTTCTTCGTTACCCGTCGGATCTTGATCAAAATTTGTAACATGCTTCCTAGAATCCCAATCTTTATATCCAACGGTGGAATTTGTGTTTCAAGGCTTGGACAATTTATTTCGAATTTCCAAACTTGGAGTGTTCTTAAAATCAAACTTACTCCGAACTTCAACTTAGTTTGATAAAATTCCACATTCTAAATATCCTAAGGTAAATATCATAATACATTTACTTAGAAATTAAAATTGAGGATGTTACAAAAAGTGTTTTGCAATAAGTGAATGATGAATGTTTTGGATTTTTATGAACTAGTTAATGTAATCCTAGAGTTTTATCTTTAATTCTTGCATTCTGATGAGTGTTTTAAAAATTATGTTTTCATAACCTGAATATTTTAAATTAAGTTTTTAATAATGAAAGGAAGTTTATTTGAATAAAAGAGAATTTCTAAGTTGTTTTCAAAGTTTTTCTCAAAAACCTTTTTAATCCTAGATTCAAGTTGAATTTGAAAAGTTTTGAATAATTAACAACAAGTTTTCAAAAACGAATTATGAGAGTGTATCAAAATCGTTTCTAACGCACGGGAAAATGTCTTAGTTCGAGCGACGGACGCGAGGATATGAGGCGAGGAAAGATGATCGGGGAACTTTGGAGAACGTTAGAATGTTCGTCATCGAGGTGAGAGAGGGGCTTTCCCTTAAGACGCCGTGGTGATTAGGTAACATATTAAGGCGTCCAATCATCTCAAAGATTGGACCCCAATCTCATTTAGCGTAGTGGTGTATGTGATAGCGCATGTTTGATTGCTTTGGCTATCCACCCGAACGGCTGAGATTGGTTGTTAAGCATGATATTATATTTTCTGTTTGTTTATGCTTGAACTGTTAGTTATCTTCTTTTGCGAATGATATATTGATTAGTTAAGTAATTATGATATTGTTAAGATTATTTGATTATCCGTTAGTAATGAAGTTATGGAAGTAACAAACTAAGAATGAAAAGAAAAGAATAATGGATTCGAATAATGAGAATAAGTGACGAGAATGAATTGTGAGAGAAGTAGATGGTGATTGGAAATTTGGAAAGAATGAGAAGAGTTGCTGATGCTGCTGAGCCCGAATTGGCGAGAAAGGACACCAGTGATGCTGCTGAGTCACAATTGGCAAAGAGGACGACGATGGCGTGCTGAGTGACAACTGACCTGAAATAGTGATGCTAATGCTGTTGAGAGCAATGTTGCTATGATATGATAAAGAGAAAGATGATGCAACGATGTTGTGATGATTCGAATGGTAGTAGATGAGCTTTAGGGGGACTAGATGCGAACGATTAGTGATCGGGCCTCATTGAAGGGATGCACCAAGGATGAGCCGATCAGTAGGAATAAGCCGTAATTAAAATCCTTTAAAAGATTCTAAAAGACATTAACAAATGCGGTGAGATATGAGCGTCGTATCGAAGTAGTGGAGAGGAAGGAACCATAAGTATCTGTGGATACTTAGGAGGAGATTGCATTAGGGGAGGACAATGACGGTGATACGTCAAGAAGTCTAGAGTACTTTTCTAGGCGGAACGAATTCCACAAGTGGCGCACTAACGTGGTGGGGACTGGGTCTAATGCCGTGGCAAGTTCTGCTTTCGAAACTAGAATAAGTACTTTCGCCCCCTAGATTGCAAATCTAGAACAGTGAGAGGGACTGGAACGGGGCATTGTGATTTGCCACTGCGAGACAGTGAGCCTTGAATTATGATAAATGAATTGAATTGATTTGAGGATGTATTCCTCCTGGTCTGGGACCATATGTTGTGAGACAGCTGTCGTGCCCGCGTGGTAAAGGTCCTGTACTCCTGTTTGCTTCTGACTAGGTTGGGTGGTTGACCGAGGAGATGTAGACGTGTGTGAGCTCAATGATGTTTCCCCCTCATCATTGACGTTAACCGAAATGATAAGACTTAAATAACCATAATGTTCCAACGATAAGTGTAATACCAAGTGATGGATAAGACGGAGGAGTCATTGTTGATATGAACTTCTTGAAACATCTGATGAGTTTGAAAGTAAGGCATGAAAGAAAAGTACCAAGGTTGAGAACGTGATAACGAAGAATTTTGAAAATAGTGTTATTATGAATGATCAAATGTATGTTTATGTTTATACCCTGATGAGAATCATGTGTTGTTTTAATTATGCTTTATTGATTGTTTGATTTACTTTGTTATATTTATTTTGTATTAATATTTACCTGATGTAATCCCACATAGTCGACATTGTCGTTTTGGGTTGCTCACTCTCTCTATCACTTCTATTCTATCTTGTATAAAATTGTACGGATTCTAGATGGCCAATATTGCGAGATAGCAGTTGATGCGGGAAATAGGAGCGACTCCACGGAGAGGTGACAACAGCACCATGTTTGTGTATGTGATGTTCTTCATAGAGATTCCGCGTAGGAGGGCAGAGCTAGAAGAGAGCGATGCTGCTTCGAAGGAGGAAACAGACGGTGAGTTGGATGACTACACAGTGAAGGTTGCTAAGGAGGCTGAGGAGGAGGACGATCCCGACCTTTGGTCTGAGGATGACCCAGAGGAGTATCTCAGTGATGAGAGCTAGATCTTTAGCCCTGAGGATCTGCTGGCAGATGACGAGGACGAGTGACAGAGTAGTATTGGAATGCATGCATTAGTAAAGGTCCATGATTAGAAAATTAGGTAGTTCCCTTTTGTGTTATGTACTCCACTATGAGTTCTTAGCGACCTGGTGATGTCAAAGCTGTAACCCCAACTAGTTTATTCAAGTACTGATGTTTTGTAAACTAAATCAAATGGGCTAACTTGTTTAAAGGATTTTTTGGAAAAATGAGTTTCGAAGCGCGGTGTCTTGTGACATCTCGGTTTGGAACTTGAAAGAGTTGGTGCAACTTGAGGACATGGGTTTTATATAACTATGTTTTACAAATAGAAATGTTCTCAATTTGTACATTACTCACTTAAAAAAAAATTGGCCCCTAATTTTCACTTAAAATGATTATGGTTTCAAGTTGCCAAATCGGGGTGTTACAAGCATACCGGATCAAATCCTCGAAACGGGCTACATAGTCCCCCACACTAAGATTTCCCTGCGTCAGATTCAGAAATGCCAACTCCTTCTCCCTGTGAATATCTTCCGGAAAATACTTCCCCAAAAATCTGGTCCTGAAGATGTCCCAAGTCACCTCCTGATTAGCAGCCTCTTATCCTCTCCTCACATGTTCCCACCAATGCTCTGCTTTGCCCGTGAGCATGAATTATGCCATAAGAACCATCTGTCCAGCCGGTGGTACCATAGCGCGGAGAATTTTTTCAATCTCCTGGAGCCATTTCTGCGCTCCATCGGGTTATAACAACCCTCGAACTTTAGCGGCTCATTCCTCCTGAACTCGGCCAACCAGTTCATCTCGGCGGGATTCTGTGGCTGCTGGTTAACTGCTGCCGCCGCTGCCACTGTCTCAGCTTGGTTCTGATTCAATTGAACCAAGTTCTCTAGGATCGTAGCGATCCTATCACTATCAGCATGCCTCCAAGCCAAAAGAGCTACCTCGTCCTGGAGAAGTCAGATAGTTAATATTTATACAAATAAATAGCTACCTATTTATAGTTTATCACTATAACTAGACACTTAGCTATTTGTGGGTTACTCGCTTGGTGAGTAATTCAAAGGAGTTGTGAGTCCAAACTCCAAGGCCGAGGAAAAACTGCTCTGATACCATAAATGAGTATTTGGTTCCCTGAAAATATTGTTTTATAGCTGATTAACTTATAAAATTCTTCGTTAAAATCGGACGGAGTTTCCTTTGTTTTTGTAACTTTCCCAAAAGTTATTTTCACCTGATTAACTGGAAATATCACATATTTATATAGCCAGAAAGCCAGCAAGGCCAGATCACATCATCGATAATAAATAGCAAATTATAAACAGGTTGCGGAATTGTCTATTCCCAAAATCACTCCTTTCCCAAAATGAGGAGTCCTGGGCCACCCCAGTGCTACATCCTAGCACCCAAAATAAATATATACAGGTCTGGTAAAACTAAGTTATATATACATAATAGATCCCAAAATAGGGCCCAGGACAACCATAACACTAACTAAAACTACTAACTACTCTCCCTGTGAGGGAGAGCACTCTTGCTCGGCCTGTGGTGGTGTATGCTCGGGCTCGATACCTGTGTAAAAAAAGGTAAGGAGTGAGCATTACACAATACTAAGAAAATATATTCTACAAGGACACATCAAATAACCAAGCCAAACCCATACATCAAAATAACATCGCATCCTAACCACACAATCTCATTCCCAAGCATTAGTTACTTTAATTTAAATAATGATGACGACCAAAGGTGATAACCCATAAACCCATAAATTATGACCGTAAGTGATGTTAACCCATAAACAACCCATAAGTATTCACCCATAAAAAGCCATAAGTATTCACCCATAAAAATAAGTGAGCACCCATAAACTAAGCCATTAGGATTTTGCGCAACCTGTTGGGCAATTTGCACCCAGTTAGGACTTACACTCTACTAGGGATTTTCACTCTATAGGCATATACACCCAGTTAGGATTTTTGTGACCCGCGATTATACTATATAGTTTTATTTGACCAGAACCCTCCCGAACACATTTTATTAATTAATTACCGTTGCAGCATACCGATCCATTGGTTTCACCCACACTTAACGTGCAATTTTGGCTTATGAGCATTTTGTGTACCTGAGCGAGCAATTTGTGCCTAACGGGCAATTTTCACCCAACAGGGCACCTAATGGAGAGGGTGAAACCCACGAATCAATAAGTTGCTGCTTTACATTATTTAATATATTTTTCATAAATCTTTCTGTACCGAAACAAAGTAAATACACCCACAACATGCACATGCACACAAAAAGTTCATGCCAAGACAAATATTATTCTTACATAAAACATAAAATCATATATCACTCTAACACTAACTTGTTAGTTCCATGATGAACATGATGAATGTTTTGATAATGACAAAGTGTTTTTGAACAAGCTACATGTGTTGATCAAGTTTCAAGCTCAACAAGCAACAACAAACATCAAATGAAGAAGAGAGAAAGCAAGCTCATGAAGACCTAAGTTTGAGTGTATTTGTATTTCTTTTATCTTTTGCCTCTCAAGCTTCATAGGTTTTTTATTTGGGTAGATTATTATAGAGGGTAGTGAATCTCATTCATAAGTAATGATTTAATCATAATTTGAGTTTTCACTTAACCTAGAATCAATAGGTGGCTTAAAGGTTTTAAAGGAAAGGTTGGATTTTGAGAAAACAAGTTTTGAACATGTGCAGTACCAACTTAATCGATTAAGTGATTAACTTAATCGAGTACTACTCGAGTACACGACTTGCTTAATCGATTAAGTACTGCTGAACTGATTTTTAAAATACGTTTTTCACTTCTCAAAATCAGTTTTCAAGTGCTACAACTTTTGGGTATTCTTTATAAACCTTTTCCTATTATTTGTGATCAATAAGAATCATTTCATACAAGTTGTACAAAGAATTAAGCCACTCTATTCTCTCTCATTTTCTAAAGATCAAAGTTCTCATATTTTCATATTCTTTGATCAAGAACCTTTGAATCTCTTATGGTGAATTGTCATAACTCTTGATTGAGATTCATAGGATTGTTTTGTGTTTTCTATTGTGTTGTAATCTTTGCAAGAAGGCAAGCCACTACAACAAACAAGAAGTCTTGGTGTGTCGATTTTATCATCAAGCAAGTGCATTCTTATTGAAGAAGAAGAAGAAGTCTTGGTTGTGAATCAAGCAAGTGAAGCCTTGGTGTGTGGTTTATCATCAAGCAATTGAAGACTTGTTGTGTCGATTATCAACAAGGGGTAGAGGTTAGATTAGAGAGAAGATCAATAGGATTACAAGGCAAGGGTATCGGTTATCTCTTGTAGGCTAACAAGAAGGGAGTCTTGTGAGGCAATCACTTGTAATTTGAGAACTCTAATTCCTCATAGTGAAGAATCTCTCTTGGTTGAAGAGGGGACTGGATGTAGCTTTCAAGTGGATGAAAGTGAACCAGGATAAATCACTGTGTCGTATCTCTAAACCCTTACTCTTTATATTCAAGTCATTTGATTGCGTTCTTGGTTGAAAACCTAGAAAGATTGATTTTCATAATTGATTGAATTGAATCTTTAATTGTTCAAATTGATAAAGGGAAAATCATTTTCATAACTAGGTTAATCAATAAGAATATAGGTGTTAATCATTTCCGCTGAATCTCTGATCTTGCATGTGAATTGATTGATTTTCGTATTCGAATGAAAAATTGATTTTTCTGTTTTCTGTCATATTTAATCGATTAAGTTCAAGCTTAATCGAGTACTACTCGAGTACACGACTTGCTTAATCGATTAAGTGCTGTAGAATTTGCAAAAATCATTTGTTTTGATTGTTTCGATTTGTTTCGTTCGAAAATCTTTCAAGGTAGCTTCAACACCTATTCAACCCCCCCTTCTAGGTGTTTTCCTAGAGTTCCTAAGTCTCTCCAACCACCAATTGCGGTTTCTTCAATTGGTATCAGAGCTCGGTCGAAAGACACGAGCATAAGAGCTTTTTCGTAAAGATCCTTTAAGAAAATCGCAATGGGTTCCATGAATCCCTTTGGTGGTGAAGGTGCTTCAATAAGTCGTCCTCCATTGTTTGCCGGAGAAGGCTATGCATATTGGAAAGTTAGAATGAAAATCTTTATCCAAGCCATAGATAGTGAAATTTGGAAAGTAGTTGAAAAAGGTCCTCATATCACCTCTAGTTTAGTTGAAGGTGTAGAACAATTGATCCCCGAGGATAAGTGGAAAGATGATGATAGAAAGAAAGTACAATATGATTATAAAGCTAAGAATATCATCACATCCGCTTTATCCTATGACGAGTTCTTTAGAGTTTCTCAATGTTCTAGTGCTAAAGAAATGTGGGACACTTTACAAGTGACTCATGAAGGAACTAGTGAGGTTAGGAGAGCTAGATTGAATGCTTTAATGCGTGAATATGAGTTATTTACTATGCTTCCAAATGAATCTATAAATGATATGCAAAAGCGTTTTACTCACATTATAAATCATTTACTTGCTCTTGGTAAAACTTTTCTTCATGGTGAACTTTCTAACAAAGTGTTGAGATGTTTAGACAGGAATTGGCAACCAAAAGTAACGGCTATTGTTGAATCTAAAAATTTTGATGCTATGGATCTAGCAACACTTTTCGGAAAGCTTCAAGAACATGAAATGGAGCTTGGACGATTAAGTATCAATGAAGAGTCGGATAAGAACAAATCAAGGAAAGGACTTGCTCTTAGAGTCAAAAGTGCATATAAAAAGAAAGATAGTTCCGATGATGATGATAGTGAAGATTCCGATTCCGATGTTGATGAAAAAGACATGAAACTTTTGTTAAAAGAGTTTGACAAGTTTCTAAGGAGAAAAGGAAGGTTGAACAAGGACAAAAGTAAAGAGAAGGATTCCCCACACTACAAGACCAAGACATCAAAAGAAGGTGTAGTTTGTCATGAATGTGGAAAACCCGGTCATCTCAAGTATTCATGCTCTAGGTATCTCAAGAAGAAGGAGAAAGACAAGAAAAATTCTAAATCTAAAAGAGCATACATAGTTTGGGATAGTGATGAAGATAACAAGAAAAGCACATCAAATAGTTCTTCGGATGATGAAGAAGTCGCTTGTCTCAACTTGATAACTCTAGTAGATGATGAAGAACAAAGTTCAAATGATGAATCAAGTTATCAAAGCGAGGATAGCAATGTAAGTGAATCTAAATCCGAAATTTCTTCTAAATATGAATTGTTACATAATGCTTATGAAGAAATGTATGAACAACTTGAAAAACTAGCTTTGAAAAACATTGAAAGAAAGAAGCTCATTTTGAAACATCAAAAAGAGATTTTAAAACTTCAAAAACAAGTTGATGAGCTTAATCTTGAAAATGAAACTCTTGATCTTATATATGCTAGTTCTTCTTGTGATTGTGCTAGTAGATTGAATATTGTGGTTGATTGTGAGAATTGCAAGTTGCTCAAGGATGAAAATGCTATTTTGAAAAATAAGCTTGCAAGTTTCACCATTTGTGATATTAGATTGCGCACATTGTTAAATTTTCAAAGAGAAAATTCAAACAAGTTTGGTTTGGGTTATACTAATGCTAAGAGTAAATCTCATAGAAATGTTGTTGATTTTTCTAAAGTTGATTTTTCAAATCCTCCAACATGTTTCTATTGTGGTACTCATGGACATACTTCAAATGTGTGTTATGTTAAAGTGCATGGTATATCTAAAGGAAATTTTGTTTGGATGAAAAAGGGTGAAAGTCACTACACTAACAAAAATGGATCCAAAACCATTTGGATACCAAAAAGCAAAGCATGATTGTTTTGTAGGTTTGATTGAAGATGCAAATGAATGACACATGTTCTCAATTGGTCTCAACTATGAATGTCTATATTCACATCTTCAATTGGTATCACACTTGCATCTCAAGTGAATGTCCTACAAAGTGGTAATATTTGATATTGATATATTATCTCAATTGGTCTCTTCTCAATTGATATTACTTTTCTAAATGTTTAGTTAATTCAATTTGTATCATTGAGAGATTATTAGTTGATTATCATGCTTTTGTGATTATTGATATTTCTTTACATTGATATCTTCTTTGTTAAGTGATATTATGATCTTTTTAGTTTTCAATTGGTATTATATTTCATTGTTATATTCTCTTACCAATTGATATCACATTTCAAAGTAAAGCTCTATTGTATTTGTTCAATTGGTATCAATGTTGTGAAGAAATGATCATTGATTTCTTACCTTGGCTTAGATGTTATATTTCAATTGGTATATATATTACTTTTTGATAATGCCAAAGGGGGAGAAATATGATGTTTTGAATTGAATGAAATGTTTCTCAAAGAGGGAGAAATGGTATGTTTCAAAACATGGGAGAAATATGATATTATATTTGGAGAAAGGTTGTTTTGTTGTTTTTATGTAGGTTGAGCTAAGTTGTTTAAGATAGGGGGAGAATCAAGCTTCTATCTCAATTGGATTCAAGTGTTAAAGCATTGATTGAGGGGGAGAAAGGTTCTTCTCAAGTGATCAAATGTTTCAAGCATCAACAACTTCAAGCGATTTCAAAACATGGGTTGTCATTTTCAAAAAGGGGGAGATTGTTAGTTCCATGATGAACATGATGAATGTTTTGATAATGACAAAGTGTTTTTGAACAAGCTACATGTGTTGATCAAGTTTCAAGCTCAACAAGCAACAACAAACATCAAATGAAGAAGAGAGAAAGCAAGCTCATGAAGACCTAAGTTTGAGTGTATTTGTATTTCTTTTATCTTTTGCCTCTCAAGCTTCATAGGTTTTTTATTTGGGTAGATTATTATAGAGGGTAGTGAATCTCATTCATAAGTAATGATTTAATCATAATTTGAGTTTTCACTTAACCTAGAATCAATAGGTGGCTTAAAGGTTTTAAAGGAAAGGTTGGATTTTGAGAAAACAAGTTTTGAACATGTGCAGTACCAACTTAATCGATTAAGTGATTAACTTAATCGAGTACTACTCGAGTACACGACTTGCTTAATCGATTAAGTACTGCTGAACTGATTTTTAAAATACGTTTTTCACTTCTCAAAATCAGTTTTCAAGTGCTACAACTTTTGGGTATTCTTTATAAACCTTTTCCTATTATTTGTGATCAATAAGAATCATTTCATACAAGTTGTACAAAGAATTAAGCCACTCTATTCTCTCTCATTTTCTAAAGATCAAAGTTCTCATATTTTCATATTCTTTGATCAAGAACCTTTGAATCTCTTATGGTGAATTGTCATAACTCTTGATTGAGATTCATAGGATTGTTTTGTGTTTTCTATTGTGTTGTAATCTTTGCAAGAAGGCAAGCCACTACAACAAACAAGAAGTCTTGGTGTGTCGATTTTATCATCAAGCAAGTGCATTCTTATTGAAGAAGAAGAAGAAGTCTTGGTTGTGAATCAAGCAAGTGAAGCCTTGGTGTGTGGTTTATCATCAAGCAATTGAAGACTTGTTGTGTCGATTATCAACAAGGGGTAGAGGTTAGATTAGAGAGAAGATCAATAGGATTACAAGGCAAGGGTGTCGGTTATCTCTTGTAGGCTAACAAGAAGGGAGTCTTGTGAGGCAATCACTTGTAATTTGAGAACTCTAATTCCTCATAGTGAAGAATCTCTCTTGGTTGAAGAGGGGACTGGATGTAGCTTTCAAGTGGATAAAAGTGAACCAGGATAAATCACTGTGTCGTATCTCTAAACCCTTACTCTTTATATTCAAGTCATTTGATTGCGTTCTTGGTTGAAAACCTAGAAAGATTGATTTTCATAATTGATTGAATTGAATCTTTAATTGTTCAAATTGATAAAGGGAAAATCATTTTCATAACTAGGTTAATCAATAAGAATATAGGTGTTAATCATTTCCGCTGAATCTCTGATCTTGCATGTGAATTGATTGATTTTCGTATTCGAATGAAAAATTGATTTTTCTGTTTTCTGT
The DNA here is from genome assembly GCA_037953625.1 of Crotalaria pallida. NCBI lineage: Eukaryota > Viridiplantae > Streptophyta > Magnoliopsida > Fabales > Fabaceae > Crotalaria > Crotalaria pallida. The sequence goes on along the minus strand of CM075649.1, from coordinate 91,419,284 downwards.
CATATTTAATCGATTAAGTTCAAGCTTAATCGAGTACTACTCGAGTACACGACTTGCTTAATCGATTAAGTGCTGTAGAATTTGCAAAAATCATTTGTTTTGATTGTTTCGATTTGTTTCGTTCGAAAATCTTTCAAGGTAGCTTCAACACCTATTCAACCCCCCTTCTAGGTGTTTTCCTAGAGTTCCTAAGTCTCTCCAACCACCAATTGCGGTTTCTTCATAACTATCATGGTCTAATTTTTTCTCAAGCCTAAAACAATTTTATTTATTTATTCCTGAGTCTTATTTATTTATTCCGAAGTCTAGTGTTATTAACTACCCTAAGGTTTACTATTCTATTTATTCGCCAAGCCTTAGCTTTCACTGTATACGGCCTAGAACCTATTCCCTAAGTAGAGGTAATACCCCCTCCATACCTCAACCGAAGAGAGAGAGAATCCTCAAAACCTTAGAACCTTAGCCTTAGAGACGGAAACGCTTAAACCTCTCTTGCCAGTGGATGAGAGCAACGATAAAGTGAGTGGGGATCCGATGTGTAGCTAAATACGATGGTGTTGGTGCACTCTCCTTCTCTTGTGGAGGTTATTTGGGTCTAATATATGATGTTTTGAGCATGAATTTCACCTCCTTTTACTATGGATTTGGCATGTTTCTCTTGTAAATTTAGGATGTTTTCACTAGTTTTAGGATTTTTATAAGGAATAGAGTCCTTTGAATGTTTTGATCCGTTTTGGATATGTTTCAGGTGCTTTTGGAGCTTAATTAAAGAAAATAAACATGGAACTGGAAAGAGGGCGAAAAGACCTTGAAAATGGCATAAGAACGGAGCGAAACGGAGTTGGAAGTGGTGTTACATGCCCAGGGGCACAGACTGGCGCGCCCAGGCGTGCGCACCACGTTGTTGCACATTGCCAGACCTGGTGCGCCCAGGCGTGGAGCCTGGTGCGCCTAGGCGCGTGGAACACGATTAGGCCCAATTGGGCCAATTTCTGAGCAGTTTTGAAGGATTCTCTTAGGTTTTGTATTTTTATTATTTAAACTATGATTAAAAACTAGGTTAGCAGCTTTTGTAGAAGGGAGATTACACATCTAGGAAGCATTCAAGGAGAAATCCATTAAAGTTCAGAGCATCTTTGTTGTAATTTAGGAATGAATATTATAACACCCCAAAATATTAATCCCCGATTAATGGAATGTTAATTATAATTTAATTATAATTAATAGTTTCTATATTAATCCTTGATTAAAATATGTATTCATGTGACTAGCTTATGTGTGTAAATTATTTAATAAATAATTTAAATGCATAAAATAAGAGTTTTGCATATTAGTCCCTGGGTTGGGACCTAGAAGCAATTATAGGAAAGGTTTTGGAGGGAAGGTAAATAAAATAATTATTTTTAAAAAACTGGGTAAAACACTCGAGTATTTTCTGGAATACTCGAGTATTCTGGGTCAAACTGCACGAGTTAGTGCGTTTGGTGAGTCACAGCCAACGATTCCCCTCCGTTGACACGAATACTCCGCCATCAACAGCTCAATGCCTTCGTGTCGACCTGCATGAGTGTCCTCACTTCCTATTTAAGCTCATCTTCGACCCTTAGCTGAGAATTTTGGATCAAAGTAGCTTGGTTGATGAAATTAGGGTTCCGAGTTTGTACTCTTCAATTCTCCTTCTCTGTGTCAAATTGAAACACAAATCATACACGAATATAAAGCTTACATCTTGAGCTTTATATAAACACCAAAATCGTGAGGATTGAGTGAGGGTGTTGGAGGATTCCAGAAGTTGAAGTGAAGCTGTTCTTGGTCAAGTTCTGTTTCTGGAGCTTACTTCCATCTTGATTTCTGGTAAGCTCATGAACCCCTGAGTCTCAATTTCGGCTTCCTTAGTTAGATTATCTTGCATAGAGTTTAGAAATCTAATTTTCCCCAATTCTTATCTCTGTTTCATGGGTGAACCAATTCGGTTTTGATGGTGCACTCAAAACTGTCATGCATGTGAAGCTCAAAGTGATTTCTGGGGTTGGAGCACTTTTCTTGGATTTCTTTATGTTGATTCACGTCTAAGAGGTAAGGGGAAGTAATTATATTCACTAGATAGAGTTTAAATTCCATTAATTGTGTTAGAGAGCCACCAAGAGGCTCTAAGGGCTTAGATTGAATAGGAACTTTGGTTTGGAGACCAATCCATGCTCTAAATCTGTGATGAGCAAGTTTGATATCATGTATGTGAACTAAAATGCACTTGGTTTTATGTGTATTGTGCTTTTTATAAGAATTGACATGTTAAGTTGTGAAAATGTGTTTTAATGCATGATTATTGATTTCTCCGTCAAATCTGTGTTTTGACTTGTAACAAGTGTTGTAACATGTCTAAATAATGTTATGTGAACTCTGTGGATCCCTGGAATGGATTAAATTTGAGTAGAAATGAAAATGTCATGTTAAAACCAGTTTTCAGTGTTGTCTGCTGCGAAACACTCGAGTAAAAGGCAGAGTACTCGAGTAAATCGTGTTCAAAACCATGTAAATTAAGGAAGAACACTCGAGTAGTCTGTCTGGTACTCGAGTATCGAGCATGACCTGAGGACCATTATAGGCCAAACACTCGAGTCAGTCAAGGTCACTCGAGTATTCTGGAAATATCCAAGAACACTCGAGTAACCCATGAACCACTCGAGTAAATTGATGAATTGAAAACCCAAATCCTCAGAAAGTCATGAACACTCGAGTAACTTCAGGAACACTCGAGTAATCTGGAAAATCTAGAGAACACTCGAGTGGACTGAATTTTACTCGAGTATATTGCCCAGAACCTGAAGAACACCATTTTCAATTCTAAGTCAAATAATTAATGAATTATTGAGAATAGTCCAAGGGATTAAGACTTAAAGAAATTGATTAATACAAATAGATCGTTTGATGACGGTCCTTTTGATAAAGAAATAAGTCTTGGTGGCCTGCAAAGTATTAATCACCTTCCCTTAAGTCTAAAGGATAAATGCATTCATTCTGGAGTTTGGATGGTAGGACATATTTCATGTTTGTTAAACATGTGGAGGGCCTCTGGGAGTGCCAATACGCTTGCTTGATGACACGTTGTTGACGTGGTCGGCTTAGTGGATGCCGATATGGATATATCGTTTGGATGATGATCCGTTTGGATGACGGGATATGCTCGGGTGGCATGGATACCAAGCTTGTCGTGTACATTCTAGGTGAATGTACGAATGGTTGTATACCTAGGAATACAACGCACTGTTGAGTGCTGGGTTGTCAGGGATGGACGTCAGAGAGTGACATAGTATTATGGTGGAGATAGGCTTGAGAGCTAAAGTCATGCATCATGCCATTCATTCAAATAAACTGTTATGACTGAATTAAGTGTGAACATCCTATGTGCATAACCTACTTGCTAAGTGTTAAGTGTGATTGATATTAATTGATGCATGTTACATCTTTATGTTGCATAATTTATTCTCTATTGATTATGTGTATAGAATTGCTTACCCCTATGCCCTTGTAGGTGATGTCTCGCTACATTGCTTGCATCGAGATCCGGCCACTTCCTAGTGGCATATGGATCTATGAGGACCATCGCGCGGTGTTTGAGGGGGAGGTAGAGATTACCTTCTACCACCCGAACCCGCTGATGCGATTTCGTCCTCGTAGGTTTAGGATTCCCATCATATACACTATGCATGTACCCCCGTTTTACACTTACCATGGACCACCTCCCACGCGACCAGCTCGCTCTTACCATAGTTTTCGTTTTCAACCTACCCGCTCTCACCCTTTTACTTCGAGAGTCGTCCGCGAGGAGACTCCCCTATCTGATCCGAGGAGCCCAGTCAGGGTTTCACCATCACCTGACCCGGTACCCAGTGGTAGGGTACACTCTCCCTCGGATGAGATCGAGGAGGATCCGGTGGAGGACGAGAGTGGGAGCGAGCCTGTCGTGCATTCTACTGGGAGTGACTGGGGGGACGACGATCCCTAGGTACATGTATATGGTGTATGGTGTGGATCTGAGGATCCGGTGTGTGGAGGAGATTTGCTGCTGCTGCTGCGATGATGATGCTACTACCTTACTCACTTTACTTTTGGGAGACTACTACTGCTACTACTACTGCATCTGATGCTGATGGATCTACGTGACTATCCCTGGAGTTGTATTTTGGTTATGTATATATTGTAGATATACTTTTGTAGTACTCTAGGGTTGGGGTTACATGACTATGTAGATCTATTATGGACTTGTATATTCTGAAACTTGGAGACATGATGATGGACTATGTACTTACCACTTTTATTATCTATATATATAAATATAAATCTTATGTTCAAACTATTGCATAGTCCAACACTTTCCGCTTACTCTGATTTAGATTACATAAGGGTTCGGATACACCCATTAACTCAATGGTATCAGCTTTATTAAGAAAAGCAAGGGTAACTACAATTACTTTCAATAATGTATGTACAATTTCAAAAGACGAAGATTACCCTGTTTGTGAAAAGGTTTTAGTACAACACCGAACTCGATACAAACGTTTTGAAATAGATATAGTTTATTCTCCAAGAACTTCATCTGTCAATTTGTGCACCCGATCTAAAGAAATTTTTATTTACCATATTTTCTTAACACTCACAAGTTCATATATATTACCCAATATGATATACTTTTATTTTTATATTTGGGTAACTACGAAGGGTGTCACACTTAGTGGTATCAGAGCAAAAGTCAGATCCTGTAGTAGTAGAAGTGGTTCCAGAAGGGTAGCCATCAACATCAAGCAGGTATCTCCAAAGTATTTAGTACTTTGAACTTTATTAAATTACTTATTGAATTTTGTATTACCCCTGATTTGTTTGTATCTTGTCTCTTTTGAGTACAAGACGCAATGGATTGTAGATTCAATAAGTTTAGGATAGAGCCGTAGTATAGGTGGTGTAATAGAAGTTTCTCTAGTTCAACATATGTGACCATAAGCCCATAGCGCAGGTCTAATATGGCAACTAGAAACCAAAATCACACCAATGCGATGTTGGAGCGAATCGCCACAGTACTGGAAGTGATGCAAAGGCAGTCTCAGTAACCCTCTCAACCGGCAAATCCGCCTCATCAGTGTAATGTGGGTAACACTGAGGCGAAGACTCTGGCTGATTTTAGGAGTTGTAACCCACCAAAGTTTGAAGGAGGATTTAAACCGGAAGAAGCCAACAAGTGGATTCACACCATGGACAAGATCCTAAGAACGTTGGAGTGTTCGGATGCTCAAAAGGTGGCTTATGCAACCTATATGTTAGAGGATGAAGCTGAGAACTGGTGGAATCACACGATGCAGCTTCTGCAATATGAAGGAAGAGATGTAAGCTGGGGAGTATTCATGGAAAAATTTCTTCAGAAATATTTTCCTGAGGATCTAAGGAGGAAAGAGGAAGTGGAATTCTTGCATTTGAAGCAAGGTAACATGAGTGTGGGTGAGTACGCGGCAAAGTTTGAAGAGCTGATGAAGTACTCTCCATACTATCAGAACAATCCAGATGAGAGGAGCAAGTGCATTAAGTTTGAGGGAGGATTGAGGCCAAAGTTGAAGTCGATCTTCAGTTACCAGCGGATTCAAAATTTTCCTGCACTCGTGGACATGTGTAGGATTTATGAAGACGACACCAAAGCTGAGGAGATGCAAGTTTCAGAGAAGAAGGACAATCAAGGCTATGGACCTCAAAGGCGTAAAGGTTTCAACAACCGGGGCAAAGGTCCGTATGATCGTCGGGGAAAAGGCAAAGGAAAAGCTGGTGGTTCTGAGGGAAGAAATTATCGGAGCGAGGCTCCATTCTGTGACGAGTGCAAGCGCAACCACTATGGTCGTGTGTGTTGGGGGACAAGTGGATGTTTTAACTGTGGAAAGCCGGGACACTTTGCAAGAGATTGCAAGGAACCAGCCAAGGCCAACTCAAGAGGAACTGTAGATAGACCGGTAACTCAAGGAAGGGTCTTCACCCTTAGCGGTGTGGAAGCGAATCGATCTTCTGATCTGGTGCAAGGTAAATACTTGCTTAATGGTCAGTTTTTCCATGTTTTGTTTGACTCTGGTGCAACGCATTCATTCATTTCGCATGAATGTGTAGACCGTTTAGGCTTGATTGTGTCTGAGATGCCTTATACTCTCAGAGTAGAAACTCCTACCAATGCTCCCGTAGTTGTTTCTAGAGCCTGTCTTAACTGTTGTATAGAAGTGTTAGGACAAACCTCTAAAGTAGATTTGATCTGCTTACCCTTAGCACAATTGGATGTGAACTTGGGAATGGACTGGTTAAGTCAAAACCAAGTGATCATTGATTGTGATAGAAGACTCGTGACCTATAGAAACCCAAAACCCTCTGGTTACATATGTCTGTTCAACACTGAGGTGGGGGAGAGTGGTCCGAGGATGGAAGAAATCCCTGTTGTCAGAGATTTCCCGGAAGTTTTTGCTGATGAGATTCCTGGTCTGCCACCAAGAAGAGAGATAGAATTTGGCATCGATCTAGTTCCGGGAGCTGGTCCCATTTCTATCGCTCCCTATAGAATGGCACCACCGGAAATGGCAGAGATGAAGAGGCAGATTGAAGAGTTGCTGCAGAAACAGATGATTCGACCAAGCGTGTCACCTTGGGGTGCTCCTGTCTTGTTCGTCAAGAAGAAAGATGGTAGCATGAGGATGTGCATCGACTACCGGCAGCTGAATAAGGTCACCATCAAGAACAAGTATCCGTTGCCACGGATAGATGACCTTATGGATCAAGTACGTGGGGCTTCAATATTTTCCAAGATTGATTTGAGGTCGGGGTACCATCAGATCAGGATTAGAGAGGAGGACATCTCTAAGACTGCATTTCGATCTCGATACGGACATTATGAGTATGTCATAATGCCGTTCGGATTGACTAATGCACCAGCTATCTTCATGGACTACATGAATCGAATCTTTAGACCTTATTTGGATTCATTCGTGGTTGTGTTCATTGATGATATTCTGATTTACTCTAAGAGCCCGGAGGAGCATGTTGAACACTTGAAGATAGTGTTAAGCATCTTGAAGGAGAAGCAGTTGTACGCCAAACTTACAAAGTGTGAGTTCTGGCTGAAGGAGGTTAAATTTTTGGGGCATGTGATTTCAGATAAAGGGATAGCAGTTGATCCAACGAAAGTAAGTTCGGTTTTGCAATGGGAGCAACCGAAGTCGGTTACGGAGGTTAGAAGCTTTCTCGGTTTGGCTGGGTATTATAGAAGGTTCATCGAAGGTTTCTCGAAGATTGCACTGCCTCTGACGAAGTTGACTAGGAAAGATCAACCATTTCTGTGGGATGAGAAATGTGAAAGTAGTTTTCAAGAGCTGAAGGAAAGGTTGACATCGTCTCCTGTATTGGTGTTGCCCGATACACAGAAGAGTTTTGATGTGTACTGTGACGCGTCGAAACAAGGACTTGGGTGTGTTTTGATGCAAGAGGGGCAAGTTGTCGCCTACGCCTCGAGACAGCTAAAAGTTCATGAGATGAACTATCCAACTCACGATCTGGAGTTGGCAGCTGTGGTGTTTGCCTTAAAGATTTGGAGGCACTATCTCTATGGCACTACGTTCCGGGTGTTTAGTGACCATAAGAGTTTAAAATACCTCTTTGATCAAAAGGAGTTGAATATGAGGCAACGCCGATGGATGGAGTTTTTGAAGGATTATGAGTTTGAGCTCCATTATCATCCTGGGAAGGCAAACGTTGTGGCGGATGCATTGAGTAGAAAGGCAATGCACATCAGTGCGATGATGGTCAGAGAAGCTGCACTGATAGAGGAATTTCGAGATTTGAGTCTGACGATGCAAGTGGAGCCGACAAGTATCAAGTTGGGGATGCTGCAGATTGCTAACGAGTTTTTGCAAAGGATACAGGAATTGCAACACAAGGATGGGAAACTCATGGAAAAGAGGAAGTTGATGCAAGAAGGTAAGGAGTTGGAATTTGAAGAAGGGAAGGATGGAATCCTTCGCTTTAAAACGAGGATTTGTGTGCCTGATGATTTGGAAGTAAGAAGGATGATTTTGGATGAAGCGCATAAGAGTAAGATGAGTATGCATCCGGGAGCTACTAAAATGTGCCAGGACTTAAAGAAGCTATTTTGGTGGCCTGGTTTGAAGAGAGATGTAGCTGAATATGTGGCATGTTGTTTGGTATGTCAAAATGCCAAGGTGGAACATCAAAGGCCAGGAGGAAAGTTACTTCCTTTAGAGATCCCGTTGTGGAAATGGGATAGCATCTCGATGGATTTTGTGTCGGGATTGCCAAAGACATCTACTGGTCATGATGCTTTGGAAGACATTCTACGAGCCTGTGCTTTGGAAGGACAAGGGAATTGGGAGCAAATGTTGCCACTCGTGGAGTTCACTTACAACAACAGCTATCACACGAGCATTGGAATGGCACCATTTGAAGCTTTGTATGGGAGAAAGTGTCAGACGCCGTTATGTTGGTTTCAAGTGGGGGAGAGTTCTCTGATTGGACCAGATATTGTGCAAGAGACCACGGAGCAGATCAAGATGATACAAGAGAAGATGAGGGCAACTCAGAGTAGGCAGAAAAGCTATGCTGATAGAAGGAGAAAACCCTTAGAGTTTGCTGAAGGAGACCACGTGTTCATTAGAATAGTACCAACCAAAGGTGTTAGTAGAGCCTTGAAAACCCAGAAACTATCACCTAAGTTTATTGGTCCCTATCAAATTCTCAAAAGGATCGGCCCAGTAGCCTATCAATTAGCTTTGCCTCCGTCATTAGCTAACCTCCATAATGTATTCCATGTGTCTCAATTGAAGAAATATGTCCATGACCCCACCATTGTCCTTAGAATCCAACCGGATAACTTAGAAGTTCATGAGAACCTGACCTGCAAAGCTGTACCAGTTCGCATCGAAGATCGAAGAATCAAGCAGCTTAGAGGAAAGGACATCCATCTGGTCAAAGTTGTCTGGGTCTGTGGAGATGTGATAGAAGCATCATGTGAGTTAGAGAATAGGATGCGTCAGGATTATCCTGACTTGTTTGTATGAGTTGAATTTCGGGGACGAAATTCCTTGTAAGTGGGGGAGTAGTGTAACACCCCAAAATTTTAATCCCCGATTAATGGAATGTTAATTATAATTTAATTATAATTAATAGTTTCTATATTAATCCTTGATTAAAATATGTATTCATGTGACTAGCTTATGTGTGTAAATTATTTAATAAATAATTTAAATGCATAAAATAAGAGTTTTGCATATTAGTCCCTGGGTTGGGACCTAGAAGCAATTATAGGAAAGATTTTGGAGGGATGGTAAATAAAATAATTATTTTTCAAAAACTGGGTAAAACACGAGTATTTTCTGGAATACTCGAGTATTCTGGGTCAAACTGCACGAGTTAGTGCGTTTGGTGAGTCACAGCCAACGATTCCCCTCCGTTGACACGAATACTCTGCCATCAACAGCTCAATGCCTTCGTGTCGACCTGCATGAGTGTCCTCACTTCCTATTTAAGCTCATCTTCGACCCTTAGCTGAGAATTTTGGATCAAAGTAGCTTGGTTGATGAAATTAGGGTTCCGAGTTTGTACTCTTCAATTCTCCTTCTCTGTGTCAAATTGAAACACAAATCATACACGAATATAAAGCTTACATCTTGAGCTTTATATAAACACCAAAATCGTGAGGATTGAGTGAGGGTGTTGGAGGATTCCAGAAGTTGAAGTGAAGCTGTTCTTGGTCAAGTTCTGTTTCTGGAGCTTACTTCCATCTTGATTTCTGGTAAGCTCATGAACCCCTGAGTCTCAATTTCGGCTTCCTTAGTTAGATTATGTTGCATAGAGTTTAGAAATCTAATTTTCCCCAATTCTTATCTCTGTTTCATGGGTGAACCAATTCGGTTTTGATGGTGCACTCAAAACTGTCATGCATGTGAAGCTCAAAGTGATTTCTGGGGTTGGAGCACTTTTCTTGGATTTCTTTCGGTTGATTCACGTCTGAGAGGTAAGGGGAAGTAATTATATTCACTAGATAGAGTTTAAATTCCATTAATTGTGTTAGAGAGCCACCAAGAGGCTCTAAGGGCTTAGATTGAATAGGAACTTTGGTTTGGAGACCAATCCATGCTCTAAATCTGTGATGAGCAAGTTTGATATCATGTATGTGAACTAAAATGCACTTGGTTTTATGTGTATTGTGCTTTTTATGAGAATTGACATGTTAAGTTGTGAAAATGTGTTTTAATGCATGATTATTGATTTCTCCGTCAAATCTGTGTTTTGACTTGTAACAAGTGTTGTAACATGTCTAAATAATGTGATGTGAACTCTGTGGATCCCTAGAATGGATTAAATTTGAGTAGAAATGAAAATGTCATGTTAAAACCAGTTTTCAGTGTTGTCTGCTGCGAAACACTCGAGTAAAAGGCAGAGTACTCGAGTAAATCGTGTTCAAAACCATGTAAATTAAGGAAGAACACTCGAGTAGTCTGTCTGGTACTCGAGTATCGAGCATGACCTGAGGACCATTATAGGCCAAACACTCGAGTCAGTCAAGGTCACTCGAGTATTCTGGAAATATCCAAGAACACTCGAGTAACCCATGAACCACTCGAGTAAATTGATGAATTGAAAACCCAAATCCTCAGAAAGTCATGAACACTCAAGTAACTTCAGGAACACTCGAGTAATCTGGAAAATCTAGAGAACACTCGAGTGGACTGAATTTTACTCGAGTATATTGCCCAGAACCTGAAGAACACCATTTTCAATTCTAAGTCAAATAATTAATGAATTATTGAGAATAGTCCAAGGGATTAAGACTTAAAGAAATTGATTAATACAAATAGATCGTTTGATGACGGTCCTTTTGATAAAGAAATAAGTCTTGGTGGCCTGCAAAGTATTAATCACCTTCCCTTAAGTCTAAAGGATAAATGCATTCATTCTGGAGTTTGGATGGTAGGACGTATTTCATGTTTGTTAAACATGTGGAGGGCCTCTGGGAGTGCCAATACGCTTGCTTAATGACACGTTGTTGACGTGGTCGGCTTAGTGGATGCCGATATGGATATATCGTTTGGATGATGATCCGTTTGGATGACGGGATATGCTCGGGTGGCATGGATACCAAGCTTGTCGTGTACATTCTAGGTGAATGTACGAATGGTTGTATACCTAGGAATACAACGCACTGTTGAGTGCTGGGTTGTCAGGGATGGACGTCAGAGAGTGACATAGTATTATGATGGAGATAGGCTTGAGAGCTAAAGTCATGCATCATGCCATTCATTCAAATAAACTGTTATGACTGAATTAAGTGTGAACATCCTATGTGCATAACCTACTTGCTAAGTGTTAAGTGTGATTGATATTAATTGATGCATGTTACATCTTTATGTTGCATAATTTATTCTCTATTGATTATGTGTATAGAATTGCTTACCCCTATGCCCTTGTAGGTGATGTCTCGCTACATTGCTTGCATCGAGATCCGGCCACTTCCTAGTGGCATATGGATCTATGAGGACCATCGCGCGGTGTTTGAGGGGGAGGTAGAGATTACCTTCTACCACCCGAACCCGCTGATGCGATTTCGTCCTCGTAGGTTTAGGATTCCCATCATATACACTATGCATGTACCCCCGTTTTACACTTACCATGGACCACCTCCCACGCGACCAGCTCGCTCTTACCATAGTTTTCGTTTTCAACCTACCCGCTCTCACCCTTTTACTTCGAGAGTCGTCCGCGAGGAGACTCCCCTATCTGATCCGAGGAGCCCAGTCAGGGTTTCACCATCACCTGACCCGGTACCCAGTGGTAGGGTACACTCTCCCTCGGATGAGATCGAGGAGGATCCGGTGGAGGACGAGAGTGGGAGCGAGCCTGTCGTGCATTCTACTGGGAGTGATTGGGGGGACGACGATCCCTAGGTACATGTATATGGTGTATGGTGTGGATCTGAGGATCCGGTGTGTGGAGGAGATTTGCTGCTGCTGCTGGGATGATGATGCTACTACCTTACTCACTTTACTTTTGGGAGACTACTACTGCTACTACTACTGCATCTGATGCTGATGGATCTACGTGACTATCCCTGGAGTTGTATTTTGGTTATGTATATATTGTAGATATACTTTTGTAGTACTCTAGGGTTGGGGTTACATGACTATGTAGATCTATTATGGACTTGTATATTCTGAAACTTGGAGACATGATGATGGACTATGTACTTACCACTTTTATTATCTATATATATATAAATATAAATCTTATGTTCAAACTATTGCATAGTCCAACACTTTCCGCTTACTCTGATTTAGATTACTTAAGGGTTCGGATACACCCATTAACTCAATGGTATCAGCTTTATTAAGAAAAGCAAGGGTAACTACAATTACTTTCAATAATGTATGTACAATTTCAAAAGACGAAGATTACCCTGTTTGTGAAAAGGTTTTAGTACATCACCGAACTCGATACAAACGTTTTGAAATAGATATAGTTTATTCTCCAAGAACTTCATCTGTCGATTTGTGCACCCGATCTAAAGAAATTTTTATTTACCATATTTTCTTAACACTCACAAGTCCATATATATTACCCAATATGATATACTTTTATTTTTATATTTGGGTAACTACGAAGGGTGTCACAAATACCATGATTATTGTTTCTAATCTTCGTTTCTCTATGTGTAACTAAAACCCTTGTGTTAGGAACATGGTGAATTTGCATGGGTAGTTTATTTTAATTTATGAATTAGCCTTTTTTCATTTTTAAATCAAGCATTTGATTGTGTTTTAATTGTTATGCATGAAACTGATCACTTTATGTTCTTGATCTCTAAATCTTCAATTGGAAAAATAGGATTTAGAATAGGCCTTGCAATCAAACGGTATAACTATCCAACTCGTACGAATACTTTTGGATTCTTATAAAACTTTTCATAAATTCCACTGTTTTAATTGAGGTTATTCGATGGTTTAATTTCTTAAGGGATTAAGGGTTATTGATTTGGGTCAAATATGATGTTTTTGAGCTTAATTTGACTCCCTTTTGCTTTGGTTTTGGCTTGTTTCTTAGGTGTTTTAGGTAGATTTCGTTTAGTTTTTAATTAGTTTAGGAAATTTTATCCCTTGAAGGTTTTGATCTATTTTGGGTGTGTTTATGGAGCTGGAAAGAGCATAAGAGGACCTTGAAAATGACACAAGAACGGAGAGAAACAGAGTCAGATCAGGAGTTACACACCCAGGCGTGAAATCCGGCATGCCCAGGCACGCGAGCAGCGTGAATTGGCCATCATTAGACCTGGCGCACCCAGGCGTGCGATACCCGGTGCAGGCTCAATTGGACCTGTTTTGTTGATTTCTGAGGGGATTTGCTTAGTTTTTAGGTTTTTAATTAGGTTTTAGATATGAGAGGGAGATTACACACGGATTTAGAGAGAGAATTGGCATTGAAAAGAGGATTGGAGATCAGCAACGGAGGAATCCGGTTGAAGATTGATGATTAAAGGAGTAATTCAGATTGTCTATGATTATGGGTTCTCTTTCTTCTACTCTTTGTTTTTCATTATTCAATATGTGTAACTAAAACCCTCTTGTTAGGAATATGATGGATTTGTATGGATCATGAATTGTTTATGAATTTATGAATTGATGTTTTCCTTTTAAATCAATTGTTTGATTGTGTTTTAATTACAATTCATAGAATTGGCCACTTTATGTTTTGTTCTGGTTTTCTAGTCTTTCAATTGGAGAATTAGGATTAGATCAGACCTTGCAATCAAGCATTATAATCATCCAATTTGTAGGATACTTTTGGGGATTATATAACTATTTATTTCCAGAGTTCTTAATTAATGACTAATTGATTGGTAATTTCTTAAGGGAATAAGGGTCCAATTGAATAGGAAACACAATTATCAGAGGAATTTAGTAATTGTTACTGCTGGAATGTTGTTGATTTAATATGTAAACAGATATTCATAACTAGTAAATTAGGTCCTACAATGAAATCAGATTCCTAACGTCTTTCCCATCTTATTTCCAAATCATTTAATTAGTGTTTAGTTTTTATTTTCAGTTCAGTTTTTAATTTAAATTATTCAATTCAACTTTTAATTCAAATAGTAGTTTTAAGTTGCACTAGTAATTATAATAAGGTAGGAATTATTGAAAACAATTTGCAATCTTCGTGCGACGATACTTGAGCTTACTGCTCTATTACTTGCTACGATCTGGTATACTTGCCAGTGAGTCCAACAAGTTTTTGGCGCCGTTGCCGGGGATTGAAATTCGATTTCAATAATTTTTGGCACTTATTAGTAGTTACTTAGTGAAATTTGTTTTAGTAGTTTTATCTCAACAGGAGCTACTGACTCTTTTTATGAGCTCGTCTTCTGCAGGTAGTGAACCTAACCTTCAGTTGAGTGCAAGGAAGAGGAGAAAGCAAGCACAAAAGGAAAGAAAGAGAATGGCCAGGCGAATGGCTGAAGAAGAGGTAGCTAAGCCGAAGACCCTTACAGACTACGCAACCATTAGCAAGGATGCCTGTGCATCTAGCATTGTGTATCCAGTAATCATTGTGTCGCAGTTCAAAATTGATCCAGGCTACATTCATCTAATCAAGCAGGATCAATTCAGTGGTAGTCTGCAAGAGGATCCAACAGAGCATGTATCACACTTTCTCGGCATGTTATGTTTCTTCAAGATCGAAGGCGCCTCAAAAGAAGCCATCCTAATGAGGCTATTTCCGGTATCCTTGCGAGATAAAGCGAAGACCTGGATTCAAAACCAGCCACTAGGGAGCCTAACTTTGTGGGATATACTTGTTCGCAAATTTTTGGACCAGTATCTTCCACAGGTTATCCAAGCCAAATTGAGGAAGAACATCAACTCGTTTGAGCAGCAAGACGGGGAGATATTATGCAAAGCCTAGGGGAGGTTCAAACAACTGTTGAAGAAGTGTCCAACCCATTCCATGCCAAAGTGGTTGCAAATAAGAGTCTTTTATGATGGGTTGAAGAAGTCAGACAAGGATATGATCGACATAGCAGCAGGTGGATCGTTCCTAAAAAGGACAGTTGAAGAGGCTAGAGCAATTTTAGATATGATGGCGAGCAACAGCGGTCAGGCTGAGCCAGAGAGGACAATTCAGTCAAAAGATTTGGATCTTCCACAATTCCAAACCATTATCGAACAGAATTAGGAAATGAAGCACCAGATAGCTCTGCTAACCAAGCAGATGAGTCAAGCCCAGCTGGTGCAACATGTTCCTAAACCTTATGGAGGAGAGACTGCCTTTGCCGTGCCCACCACTGAGTCGTATCATTCATGCTCTGACCACTCACCGAGTCCTCCACCAAGGCTGCCACACAGTACTCTACTTGAGAAAAAAACTTGGGAGTTGGCAATAGAGAAGATGGCCCAGACTACGTCCTTGTTTATAGATCAAGTGCAAGCCAATTTCAACGCTCATGGGGCCATCATTCGCAACCTTGAGAAGCAGGTGGGTCAAATAAATCAGAGACTATCAGAGATGCATCTAGGTTACTTTCCTAACACCAGCACCAATTACCAAGCCAGTACTCTTCGATGTGGCAAAGCCTATGATGAGCCATAGAAGAAGAGTGATGATGTGGTAGTTGAGGAGAATGAGAGACAGAATGAAAGTCCAGAGGAGGAGAAGCCTGAAGTGCAATAGCCTAAACCCAAAGAGAAGACCCCAAACACGCCGAGAAGCCACAAAGCCCACCAGACCTTTCACGGGTACCATATCCTCAAAGATTGAAGAAGGAGGAGAATCAGAGACAGTTTGCAATGTTTATGGATGTGAGACCCACAATTTTACCCAATTTATTTGTGATTTTGTAATTGAAATTAGGAAATTATGCTTGATTTTTGATACCTGGATTTAATTAAAAATCATATGAAATATATATATATATATATATATATATGAATATATATATATATATACGTGACATATATGTATATATTATATATATACCAATGTTTTCCCTAGCCTATTTAAATGAAATATTTTAAGGTAAAGTATTTGATTTAAATGATTTTTAGAAGATGAATTGTCTTTTGATGGATTAGAGTATCCTATCTTTAGAAATTCATATCTTTTAAACTGTACGTCGAAAAATTACAAATGATATGTCAAAACGATCGTATCGAAATTTATATTATGAAAATGTAAAGCTTTGATTTTTATTTTATAGTTTTCGAAATTTTATCACTGCTACAATAGTAAACGAATTTTTGAGTTTTAAGAATGAATGTATGATTTTAATGCATTAAATAACCTTTTGACTCAAGTATAATTATTTTTTTTAAAATAAAAATACAATTCTGAATTGGTATAATGTACTATCATTTAAATAAAGTGTATTTTCTTATTTTTTCTTATTTTAAATTATTTGAAAAACTTAGGAAGTGTATTTTGAAGGAAATGACTTTAGAACTTCAAAAATTCATAACTTTCAAACCATAAGTCCAAAAATTATAAACTTTATATGAAAATGATCGTATTAAAATGTAGAATCTTAATATATAAAAATAAAATTTTTATTTTAATAGTTACGAAAATTTTTGTACAGTAGGTAGAAAATCAAATTTTGATAGTTGATATGATTGGATAATTATGTAGGCACCTCCACAATGAACCAATGAAAAATTTTCTCTTCTATTTTAATATATATAAACCGTCCAAAAATTAGTAGAAAGAGGGGAAGAATAGTTCTGAAGTTTGTGAGAATAAACCATGAATTTAAAATGCTTTAGGAATCAACAAAATCCCATTTAATGCTAGTTCATGTTCCATGTAGTGTTTGAAAATTTTTGACTAAGACTTGATGAAGGGGGGCCGAATATTGCTCTGAAAAATGGAGGGGAAATGCATCCTCAACACCTATAAATAGATAGCCTTAGTTCCCACATTTTTCACACACAAACACTTGATAGTTTTACAAGAGAAAAAAAATAAAATTCCAAGAGAGAAATAGAGAGAGAGGGACGAGTAAGTTAAGGAAGGAGGGAGGAATTGCTTGTTGCTTGAAGTTTTCTAAAAATCTTAAGGAATAGAGGTAACCCAAAATCACTTATTTATTTAAGTTGTTTTTAAATTGTTTTGTTTATATTTTGTTTAAATCTTCTAAATTTCTTCTATAGTCAAATTCTAAATTTTTATTTTCATTTTAAAGTTATTTTTGAATAAGTGATATTGTTCTTGAGTCATATGAATTAAGAATGAGAAAAGGGACACAAAAAGGGTGTTTAAAGGGATTTATCTCCCCTTTTCTTTAATTCTTAAGATGGCTAAAAGTTTTGATGAGTTTGAATAATTTAATTTCTGGGTTTATTTTAATTCTTAGAACATAAGGATTATGGAGAATTTTGTATGAACAAATAAGTTTTTATTCATTGTCTTTTAATTGTTTTTGGTTTCTTTGTTTTAAGGAAATGAAAAAGAAATAAGTAAATAGCAATGGAAAAACTAATAATTTCTAATATATATATATATATATATGGACCGTGACCTATATCAAGTTGAGGATTGATTTGTGTATTTTAGTGTGTGTATTGTATTGTTGTTTAATAAAATAAAAGAGAATGGAAATGAATAAAAAGATTAAAATGGATTTTTATTTTTTCTTTTCTTTTCTTCTTCTTTTCTGGACCGTGTAGATATACATATAATTTGTATGATAATTGTTGTTATTTCATGTGTATTTGAGTTATAATTAAGTCCCTAAAAAGAATGAAAACAAATAAGTATTTTTCCTTAAAGTAGAAATGAAATGAAAATGATTTAAAGGAACTAAAAATGATTTTTGAAAATAAAATGAATAATTCTGGAAATTTTAATGTTCTTGAAGTGTATGAAATTATAGTTTATAGGAATTTGGTTTAATTGTTATTGTTTGATTTTATGTTATTCCTTTTGTTTGATTTAAATTAAATAAGAACAATGAGTAAATGAATAAAAATAAATTTTCTAAAAAAAAATAAAAAGGATAGACCGCGAGGTCTATTGTGTTATTTTGAAATTATTTTTGTAATTTGTTTGTTATTTGATGTGTAGTTAAATTATAGTTAATCATTTAAAAGAAATAGGAACAAATGGTAGTTGTTATAAACTTATAAGAACATGTATTTTTGAATAATTGTATGAGTATGTGGTTGATGTGTTTATAGATATTAGTTGCTGGAAAAAGTGAATTATTTTCTAAAAGAGATCTATTTTATATTTTGTTAATGATTAAAACTCTTATTTTTAATATACAAGATGATGTAATTATATTATATAGATGCTTTAAGAATTAAAAATATTTTTCTGATATTTTTATGCTGGTCGAATTTTAGAGAAAAAGGAATTAAATTAATTAAATTTTTCTAATTGATTTGATGATTGCTTTAGTGTGTTTATGGAATGTATTATATGGAAAAGATTAATTTTGAAAGTCTAATTTTAATTCTGGAAATTTAATTTTTATTTTGAAAAATTAATTAGTCAAGACCCAAATGATTATTTTTAAGGGTATTAATGATACTTTGTTTGTATGTGCAAAAAAAAATGTAGAAACAAATAGAAATGAGTATTTGTAATTGATTAATTTAATTTAATAGAAAATATTAAGTTGTTGTCCAGAAATTATATATAATGAAAAAGTAATATTTTATTTGAAATATTAGTGTTTTAAAGTTTTTAGCATAAGTAGGAATTGTGCATGATTGTGTATGATTGTTTGGATTGTTTTCTTGAACTTGTTTAAGTGATGCAACTTTTCTGTGGCTGTACAGCAGATGCAACAATTTTATTTTGTCTAATTTTGTCATTTTATTATAGTAGAAGTTGTAATAAGAATTTAGGAAGAAACGGCATGTGTTTTCGATTTTCTGTTTAAGAGAAATTGAATTTTTAAGTTTAAGTATGCATGCTGTCCAAAAATCTAAATTAGTTGCATCAATGATAGAAATTGTTTTGGATTAAATCAATATGTGAATTTTGTGCTAAGACTTTTTATATATAGAGTTAAAAAGGAAATATAAAAGTGACTTTGTAAATGTATGCCTTAATGTTCTAGTTGTTTACTAAACTGTTGTCTTACTGATGCTTGTATGATAATTGTGGAATGTCTTGTAAAAGTGATTTTTGAGTTTGTATTGTATACTGTCCAAATTTAATAAATTGATTTAAGTAATTATAAAAATGATTTTAATGTATGTGTGTATGTTTGGGTATGGTTATCATATTGTTTGAAATTAGTAAATAAGAAGTGGGTTGTATTTTGATGAAAAAAATATAATGTTAAGAATTTTTTTAGGCAAGTTATAATATTTCATTAGATAAGTAAATGCATGTTATAAATATTGTTGCCTAATTGATACGATACTTCTCTAAATAATCTATATGTAACTATTTTTGTAAGTTATAAGTATTTTTGAGTTATAATTCTTAGTTCTTTGAAAATAGAGGTTAGAACTTTAATTTGATGAAAATTGTGAGTAAGTGCAATTTGTTTGAGTGGCTGTCCAGATTTGTTTTATATTGACCTTAGTAGTATGTTTATAAGATTTAAGGTAAATTGAAATAATTTAAGTGCTGCCCATAATTGAATAAGTGTGGAAAAACATTACTTTCTTAAGCTTAATTTCATTTTTAGAACTTTGATGTGAATCTTTTAGTAGGAAATTGAAAAGAATGAATTTTGGGTAACTGTGAAGAGATGCAACTTTATTTTGTGCTACTGTCCAGAATCTTAGTTTGAGTTGCATCAACTTTAGAACTTGTTTTGACTTGATAAGTGAATGAGTTCATATTTTAGAATGATTGTTGATGTGTTAAGTGTTTGTGTTGATTTTTTTTAAAAAAATGTGTTTCTGGCTGTCCAAATGATTAAAAGATTATATCAAGTTTAAGTTATTTGTTTAAGTGACTTATAATGGTAGTTGTTATATAAGCATTTGGAATTGAATTATGAGTTAATGAAAGTATAAGTAGTCTCTTTAGATTTAATTGATTAAGTTCTAAATTTTGTATTAAATTTATAGGTCTTAGGATGTGTATATGGTTGTGTATGAATGATAGAACATGTTTATTCCAATTTTTAGAATTGATGCAACTAGATTTTGGTGGCTGTCCAGCAAGCAAAATTATTTTGTTTAGATTATATTTAATCATATTTTTATACTAGAACTTGTAAAGAAATTTTAGGAAAAAGTGGCATGACTTTCCGATAAACCATTAGTGAAAAAAAGTGATTTTTCAAGACTTGTAGGGTATGCTGTCCAAAATTCTAAATTGTTGCATCAACTATAAAGCTTGTTCTGGAATGAATTAGTATGAGGATTTTTATGATAGGACCCTTAATATAAGTGTATAGAGTATAAAAGAAATTATAAAAGTGATTCTGTGAAAGTATGATTTGATGTTATTTGTTTAAATAAAGTGTTGTTTTATTTGTATAAATCTGTGGATGATAATGGTTGAAAAAGTGATTTTGATCTAATGATTGGTTTTAAAGATTTTATTTAGTAATGTTTAAGAGGCCTTGATGTTTGGAGAAGGAATGATTTACTTTTCAAGTGTTGTATATTCTAATACAAAGTCTTTTGATTTCAAAGGTTATTTAAGAAAGTGGTATTTGTTAAAAGTATGTTTTCCAAAAATAAAGGATTTATTTTAAATTACCTGATGCCTCAAAAAGGACATATGTTTTAAAAAGAATTTATGTTTTAAGTTACCTTGGTACTTCGGGTTCAGTCCTTACATTAGTGAGTAGATAGTATAAGGTACTTGCTTGATAATGATTGTATGTCATTCATCATTTAAGAAATAAAAGGAATTAAAAGTAAACGAGCTGCTGGAGCTGTGAACGCAAAAGGTTGAAAACAGAGTAAGCGTGGAGCTCAGGTGAGAGAGCAACCTTCCTAAGACATAATGGCACTGAGGTAGCATTAGGGCGTTCTGTATCATCTCAAAGGTCGGAACTAGGAATCTATAGGTTGAGTAGTAAGACGGCAAATGTGTGTGTGTTCGGCCGTCCTTAAGAAAAATACGATTCCTCAATATTATGTCTGTTAATAATTGTTTTACCATGTTGTATATTCTGAAGTTGTATATTGTATATTGCTTTAATGATTTTGGAGATGATGAAATGATAAGTGATGAGATAACAAATATGTTGGGATTATTTTGGGATAAGGATTTATCCTATGGAAGTGTGCTCAAGGTATATTGAATTGTTGTTCCTATGAAAAGGACTTGAAATATTTGGAAGTATGATTGTGAAAATAAATTATGAGAAATGATTATTTGAATCTGGTGGAAATTTGATGATCGTTGTTAGTGTACAGTGTTGGTGCAAGCGGCACAATGACTTTATTATATCCCCTTAAGCGACTGGCCACGTGAATGACTTTGCCGTGGTTCATGTCTTGTGGAATCCACTGTACTTTAGGGAGGTGTTTGCTATGGTCCCTTAGAGGTCGAGACCCGTTAGAAGCGCGGCTTAGAATGGGTCGACCAAACTTAGGATTAAGAAAAGATTTCTAAAAGACTTTAAAAGACTTAAAAGACTTTAGGACCCAATCCTTTCTAACTACGTTGAGAGTGAAGTAGTGAAGTAGTGGAGAGGAAAGATACCGGATACTTCGAGGTCGGGCATTCCGCCAAGTGGTGATTGCGATAGGGGAGGGCAATGATGGTGATTCGTCAAGAAGCCTAAGAGCACTTCCCTAGGTGGAACAATGCTACAGTGATCAAGGGCACCTGCTGGTCGTTGATCGTAGCGAGGACTGCACGTACAACTAGGGATAGCGTTGTCGCCCCCTTGAGCAAATCGTAGATGGTGTAGAGGGAATCCGAATGGGACTAGAAGCCATCGTCTTTTTATTTTATTTTTCGTACAACTTATGAACTGATACTTGATTTTATTTTGCTGACCAACTGGCGTGGTTTCAGCTTGATTTTATTTTGCTGACCAACTGGCGTGGTTTCAGCTGGTACGTACCCTTTGGCTTCAATGTCAGCATGTTTAGGATTCCTGTGCATCCCATCTGCTTTCCGAATTAGGTTGTGGTTGGATATTGAAGGAGGAGATGTATCGTGTGTGCTAACCTACCCTTGCCTCAATGATTTCCCTCCCTAAATCATTGACGGTTGTATTATGGAAAGACCTAGTGGAAAGACTATGAGTATGGAACTTTAAGAAAAGATATTAATGCGATGAAAAGAGGAAGTTATAAAAAGTTATAAGAATAAAGTGGTAATTATGAGCTGTGAATGAGGAAATGTTATAGTTATTGCATATATTTGTGTTCTAATGTGATCCCTTAGAGTAAGTCCATGCCGTCGACGACCATTCGTCCGGATCGTTGACTCTCTCTCTCTTCTTTTCTTTCTTGTGGACATTGGGGACAATGTTCACAGATGTGAGATCATGAAGCATTACAAGTTATGGTTGCTTAAGTTGGAGAAGGATCGTGAAATGGAGCATCATTACGAGGAGGACGGAAAAGCGGCAGCCGAGGAGTCTTTCAGATACTTGTGATGAAGGATAGCAATGAAGATTAGTAGTCTAAGTTAGTATAGTCTCTGTTTTTGTATTCCATCACTAGATGGGTAGGACATGATTACTCTATCCCGAATGTAACCCCTGTTGTAATAAATGATTATTTGAAATGAAATAAAAGAAGTTTCTTTTGTTATATATTATGTTCATAAAGTAATTAAACTATTTTTTCGCAAGTTAACCATCGACTAAATATGACATTTAGAAAATGAGTTTTTGGAAATGTGTTGGATGATAACATCTCTTTTTGGAAATAGAATTTTATGACGCAAGTACCAAAACATTTTTGTAAACCAAATAAATCAAATTGTATATATGAAAACCTTTGTGTAAAATAATTAAACTGAATTGATTTTGATAATGTTATAAAAAAAAAATGGCGCAAATTTTTAGTGAAAATTCTTGATCCAAATTGGGGTGTTACAATGGAAGTGTTCAAGAAGCTTCAGATAAACATCCCGTTTGCTGAAGCTCTTGAACATATGCCTACCTATGCCAAATTCATGAAGGAACTGCTCACCAACAAAAGGAAGCTGAGAGATAATGAAACAGTGCTACTAACTGAGGAGTGCAGTGCTATCCTTCATAAGAATCTCTCACAGAAACTCAAAGATACGGGCAGCTTCACTATTCCATGCAACATAGGGGGAGTGGATATTGGCAAGGCATTATGTGATTTGGGGGCTAGCATCAATTTGATGCCCCTTTCCATCTTCGAGAAACTGGGCATTGGAGAGATTAAGCCTACTATGATCTCCCTTCAGTTAGCAGACCGTTCTATCAAGAGGCCATATGGGAAGGTGGAAGATGTTCTTGTCAAGGTGGACAAGTTTATTTTGCCAGCAGACTTTGTGATATTGGATATGGATGAAGACCAGGATATTCCACTACTCCTGGGAAGACCTTTTCTAGTAACCGGGAGAGCTTTGATAGATGTGCAGAACGGTGAACTTATGCTCTGGGTTCATGATGAGAAGGTCACATTCAACGTTTATGAGTCTATGAAACATCCAATGGGAGATGAGCAGTGCCTGAGGCTGGATGTGATAGAGTCCATTGTAGACTCTGTGTTGGAGGAGATGTGTTATGAAGATTCGGTGGAGGCAGCTTTGGTGACTGAGGATGCAGAAGGAACTGAGCCTCGCATTATAAAAGCCCTTCTTCACGGAGCTGCAGAAGTTAAAGGAGGGGAACCAAAAGATCTGAGGCTGGAGGAAAAGGAGGCCAGACCCAAACCTTTTGTTCAACAAAATCTTTTGTGCTTTGAGCACATTTCTCTAAAGCTATTTCCCATGGAGCTTTCTCCACATGAATTGGCTCCACATAAAATTTTTTATTAGTTGTAGCTTCTAATTTCTCTAAAGCTATTTCCAATGGAGTTTTCCTATTACTTATGTTGTGCATAATAGTATGGAGAATAGGGATCCGAAATAAATCTATCACAATCAAAATCATTATTAAAACTATAGTTATACATGAAAAGAGACAAGTTACACAAGTAATTACAAAAAGGTACCGGAAAAAATTAGAATCGAATTTCAATCCTCGGCAATGACGCCAAAAACTTGTTGGACTACCGGCAAGTGTACCGGGTCACAAGTAATAAAGAGTAAGTAAAATTATCGTTCCATTTGGGGATTGAAAATTGTTTCTAATTTCTTTCACCTAATTGCGATTACTCTGTATAACTTGTATGGGTTTAGGTTTGAGAAAGGAATGTAGAGTTAAAGGAATGAAACAATTCAGAAACTAAAAAAGATTTAGAAGCAAATATGGAAAAGGTTAGGAACTTGGTTTCAATGTAGGATCAGGTTATTAATTATGAAAATATGTTTTCCAATAAATCAAAAACTCCAAAAACAATAAAAGCTAGATCCCTCATTCCTTTTATGTTTCTTACCCCTTAATCCCTTAAGTGAGTTCTAGTTTATAAGAGTTATACAATTACCCAAAAGTATTCCTACGAATTGAATAATTATATTGTTTGGTTGAAACGCCTAATCTAAATCCTAATTTTCCAATTAAGTTCAGATTACCAAAGCAAAACATAAAGTAGCTAATTCTATGAATTGTAATTAAAACGCAACCAAGCAATTGATTTGAAAGGAAAAACATTAATTCATAAATAAACAGCCAAATTAAGATCCATACAAATCCACCTTATTCCTAACAAGAGGTTCAATTATACATATTGGGAGAAGAAATACAAGTATGGGAAAAATAAATCATTATAGACAATAATCAATTTACCCACAAGAGATATTCAATCTTCCCATCTTCAATCCTTGTGCCTTGCCTCCTTGCTCTCAATTGCAAAACAGTCTCTCTTCTCTAATCCTAATTTTATTCTAATCTCTTATTTGGCTCTGAAAAGTCTACAAAACCTAATGGAAAAACCTATATTTAAAGTCTAAATCTAATCCCAATTGATAGGAAGCAAAACTGATCAGAAATCAGCCCAATTGGGCTTCTGCGTCGCTCGCGCGCCTGGGCGCCCAGGACCTCACGCCTGGGCGCACAGGTCTGATTCTGTGCTGATCAATGGGGTTCGCGTGCCTTGGCGTGGGGAGCTCCACGCCTGGGCGTGTGGACCTGCTTCCGACACCATTTCGCTCCGTTCTTGCGCCATTTTCAAGATCCTTTCATCCTCTTTTCATCAGCTCCATAATTATTTTCTTCAATTAAGCTCCGAAAGTACCTGAAACATACACAAAACGGATCAAAACGTTCAAAGGATTCTAAATTACCTAACTTCCTAAAAACTATACAAAAAATCCTAAATTTACAAGAGAAACAAGCCAAATACATAGTAAAAGGGAGTCTAAATCATGCTCAAACATCATATATTAGACCTAAATCAGCAGGTACTAAGTTTGGGGGAGCATCTTCTCATTTTTGTTTAGTTATGAGTTGTTCAGCGGATGTATAGGGAAGAGCTCTGAATTTTTTTTCGTTGTAGTAATTTTTTTTAATTTTGTAGTTAGGATAGATTAGTTTGCTTGAGTACAAGCCAGCCTCTAAGTTTGGGGAGTGGTACAAAATATAAAATTTTCAGACTTGAATTTTCTCCCATTTTTGGTGTTGGTTTGTGTCCTTTGTAGGAGTAGGTAATTATTCTAGATGTAGGACTATTTTTCTGATGATAGGTGTAAATACTTGGTTTAGGATTAAGCTCATCGATTTATAATACTGAATTGATTGAGCTGTAAATATTTTTGAATCTGGTTATTTTGACAAAATTTTTGAGAATTTGTGATTAGTAAACTGGCCTTTAAGCCTAGTGAGATTTTGAGCCTAAACATTAAAGGGTTATGTGATTTTTTGATTTTGTGATTTGAGACCCCTAGTTCTTTCATGAGTGTGTTCACTTTGGCTTTGTGTTCTAGAACTTGACCTGTGACCATTTCAAGATTGATATTTGTTTGCATGCATGAAAATGATTAAGGCACTTAGGATTGTGTTTTTGTGGCTTTAAGATGTTTTGCATTGATAATATTTCCCTTAGTTGCCCATTTTGAGCCTAATGATATATGATTTTTCTTTGGTACCCTGCATTGATTGCATAATTTTTGTAAGTACCTTAGGAATTTTGAATGAGCAATTGAGAGGAACGATTCAATAAAAAAAAGTGAAAAAAATGGTACAAAGTGTTGTGAGTCTACTTACTTCTCTTCCATGAAATAAATGAAATAAAAGAAAAAAATAAAGAGAAATTTGGAAGAGAGTAGAAAGAAAAAGTAAAAGAAAAGAAGAATAGAATAATTGTGAGTTGAGTGTGAGTCCTCTAAGTATTCATTGCTCATTCATGATTTTTGCGGGAAATTTGTTTTTGCATTTTAGCCCTTAGTTTATTCCTTCTTTCTTTTATCCCACTTGACACTTTTAGCCATGGCCCCATTACAACCAAATATAAGACCTTTTGATTTGTGCATGTATTCAATACTTTTAGTGGCGATGTTGGCCTATGGTCAAGCTTATGATAACACTTTGTCATTGCATTAATTTGTGTGCATTATTGATATATGACCCTTGATGCACATGAGAGATGTAACAGCCCGACCACTAACAATTATTTTCCTCGTATCATCCCTTCGATAAGTCCCAACCACTAACAATTATTTTCTTTCCCCAAATAGCATAAGATTCCAAATTCCTCAAAGAAACATTTGCGAGCTGTAACACCCCAAATTTTCATTTCCTGATGTAATGAAATTATAATCATGCAAGTTATTCAAAATTATTTTCTTAAATTATAAATATTTCTTTTATAATTAATTTAGATTAATTATGTGATTATGTGTATGCATGTGATAAGTGAAAATGCATGAGAAATATTTTAATAATTAATAATATATAAAAATATGGTTGTTGCATATTAGTCCCTGATTTAGGACCTAGAAGTAATATTAGAAAGGTTTTGGAGGGAAGGGAATTAAAATAATTACTTTACAAATTTTGACAAAAAGACTCGAGTCTTTCAGGATAGACTCGAGTATTTTGGTCAGTGTTGCACTCGTTAGTGCGTTTGATGAGTCAGCACTGAACGATTTTCAATCATTGACACGAAAACAACTCAAGGACTCGATAATGGGCTTCGTGTCGTCATGCATGAGCAATGGAAGTGAGTATTTAAGCCGTTTGATGAAGGAAATCGACCATTTTGGTCGAATTGCTCTGAAATTATTAAGTCTAGGGTTCCTGATTTCGTCTCCTTCATTCTCCTTCGTTTCTGAGTTTGAGATTGAGTGTTGTACACCATTGTGAAGCTCACGTCTCGAGCTTTACAAAGACACAAAGATTGTGAGTTGAGGCTTCGTGAGGATGGAGGAAGAATCAAAGCTCGAAAGATTGGTGTTGTTTGCTACCAAGTTCAGAAACTGAGGTCTGGAGCTTACTTTGAGCTCGGATTTTGGTAAGTATATGAGTCCTACAACCCTCAAATTCATTCCTACCTTTATTCTATGTTGCAGAGAATAGTTCCTAACGAAATTCCCTAATTATTAAACTGTATTTGCATGTCAAAATCTTGGGTTTTTGGACCCTGTTCGAATGTGGCTGCATGCAAAGGGTTTTGTGGGTTAGAGTATTCCAGCCAATTTCTCTGTGAATTTCTTGTTGATTCACGGCCTAGAGGTAAGGGTGAATCTATTTATTCACTAGAATTAAGGGTAGAGTCACCATGAGACTCTATGGGCATAGCTCAAATTAGATTTATGGCTTGGAGGCCTATTTGAGTTTAAAAGTTGTTTGGAGCAAGTTTTATATGTTGCATGCAAGCTATATCAAGGTTAATTTTCATGCTGAAAATGTTTAGAATTGAATTTGGTATGTTAGGTTGTTGAAAATGTGATTTTATGCATAATTGGTGCTCAAATTCAATTCAGTGTATTATGATGTGATCCTTGTGTTGGAACATGTTTAACTTACATAATGTTAGCTCTGTTGAGCATTGGTTTTGATTGAATATGATTAGAATTGAAAATGGTGTTTTAAAACTCAATTTTTAGTGTTATCTGTCTGTCAACACTCAAGTCTTTGACTCGAGACTCGAGTATTCCGGACGCACCAGTGCGTCTGGTAGGCACCAACACTCGAGTCTCTGACCCAGGACTCGGGTACTGACTGATGCTAATAATGAACTTTTCTAATGAACCACTCGAGTCTTGCATGATCCACTCGAGTCTTCTGGGTTGATGAAGACTCGAGTATTTCATGAACGACTCGAGTACTTTTAGAAAAATCTGAGACTTTAACTTTTCAGAAAACCAAGATCCACTCGAGTCTTATTAAGGACCACTCGAGTATTTTGTGCAGATTGAAATCCTACTCGAGTCTTTTAAACACTACTTGAGTCTTTTTGACCAGAATGCTAAAACAATGCCATTTTCAACTAAGTCAAGTTTAATTAAACTACGGAATGACTGCCAGGAATAAATCATGTTCCAACAGAAGATTTTGATGTGTTCAAATTATATTGGCAATTGCATTGTTGAATATATTGCATGTTTCACATAATGAAATTAATGAATAACCTTAAATGGAATGTTTGTGTGCATTCATGCATGGTGATGAGGTGATAGCATATCATTTGGTCATGTTCGAGGAACATGAGGAGGGTACTCTGGGAGTACCAATTTGGTTACGACTTGCCTGTAGTCACATTTTGGTAATGTGGCCAGCATTGGTTGCTGCGAACGTTGGGTATTCGTCTTGGTGACGAGATGTGCACATCGGTATTGGTATTTTGGACCACGTTCCAGGCATAGTCGTGTGGCTTGCTCGAT
The DNA here is from genome assembly GCA_037953625.1 of Crotalaria pallida. Classification (NCBI taxonomy): domain Eukaryota; kingdom Viridiplantae; phylum Streptophyta; class Magnoliopsida; order Fabales; family Fabaceae; genus Crotalaria; species Crotalaria pallida. The sequence goes on along the minus strand of CM075649.1, from coordinate 91,390,370 downwards.
GACACATTTTGGTAATATGGGCAGCATAGTGGAACGCTGTTACGTCTTGGTGATGCGACGTACACTTTGGTAGTGTCGTTATGGATTATATTCTGAGCAGGTTCACTATACGTCCGAGGTACGTATACGGGTTGTTTGGATGGTCATGCATGAGAGCATTAGTTGGAGTATCTTAGGGCTTGAGAGATTGTGTGCAAGCATCATGACATATCATTAATGAGATTGATTATTAACTAATTTGGCTTGCTCACATGTTGTGCATATTTCTTGGCTATTTGGTATAAACATTTGTTTACCTGTTTTAAATTATGCTTATTTCGATTATGTGAACTATATTGCTTACCCCTTATGCCCATTGTAGGTGATGGCTCGTTATCTAGCTTGCATCGAGCTGCGCCCGCTCCCTAGTGGAGTGTGGTACTACGAGGACCATCGAGCCACCTATGAGGGGGAGGTAGAGGTGACCCTCTATCACCCCAATCCCTTGGCTCGTGTCTGTCCTCGTAGATTCCGCATACCCATTATTTATACCTTGCATGTGCCCCCGTTTTATGTAACATCCCAAATTTTAAACCCAAAGACGAATAAGTAAATAATAATTAGAATAAGGGAAATAATGATGATAAACTACAACTAGTTATTCAAAATAAGTATTTTGACATTAGGAAAGGATAACAATAATAATAATAAGGTTAGAAAAGAAAGGAACATTAAATTGAAGTTAGGAACAGGCCAGAAAAAATAGGTAATTCGGTACCAAAACATAACATAGGGTAGAAAATCAAAATAAAAGATTTAAGACTCAAAACACAATTTCCACCGTTGGATATGAAGGTATGATTTTTAGGAAGTTGCTCGTCAAATTTGAGCAAGATCCGACGGTTAACGAAGAAGATATAGCACAGTCATCTCAAGGTCAACAGACTCGCGCTCAGGCGCGAGAAGCCCGCGCCCAGGCGCGAGAAGCCCGCGCCCAGGCGCGAGTTGTGCATCAGACCTGAGCCAAAAGGCGTCTCGCGCTCAAGCGCACGATCCTGCGCTCAAGCGCTAGCGCGCGAACCTGTCGCACCAGCCAACATAAAAGCTCGCGCTGGCCCTCCCCTAAACCCCCATTTCCGGTCCCAATCTTCTCCCTCCCTCCACCACGTGCAGCCACCGCCCAAGGCCGCCCCACCGTGACTTCCACCCTCTCCCATGGTTCTCTCTCTCTCTCTTCCTCCCCTCCATCCATTCTCTTTCTCCCTCCTTCTCTCTCCCTTCTCCTCCTCCTCAACCTCCACCACCACGAGCCACCCACCTCCGGCCGCCACCACCACCACTGCAATCCGCCACTGCCAAGAACCCCCACCACCATCAAGACCTCTCTCTCTCTCCCTGTTTCTCTTCCCCTTGGCTTTGATCCCTCTCTCCCACCCACGAGCTTTCTCTCTCTCCTCGGATCGCACCGGCGTCGTTACCGACCGTGATCGCACCGGGTTTGTGTTGGGTACCCCGAGGCTCGAAGTTTTTTCCTAGATCCAGCTGAGATCGTTATCGCTAACGAGGAGCAACACCGACGCCGTCATCGTCGCCGAGCCACAACCCAGGTTCTTTTTAAAAGAAAGCCCGAGGTAAGAAGGGTTCGTATTACCTCTACTTAAGAAGTAAATTCTAGGATGCTATAGTGATGGCTGAGAATAGGGTAATATGTTAATGAACCTTAGGGTAGTCCCCGCTGACATAAATGAGCATTTAAAATTGTTAATGGAAACCACGCCTTCGGGAATAGAATTTATGTGCTTAGGATAAGGTCCGGAATAAATGAATTTAATTAGGATATTAAAATAATTAATATAGAATGAAAATGTAGAAAAACATAAAGTAAAACCAAGAGGAATCAGTTAGGGAAAAACCAACTAAGTTTGGAAATCAAAGGATAAAGTGTATACGTGATAGGCAAAAAGAGTAGAACTAATAAACTAAAAGATAATAAGTAAAATAGTAAGTGGAGATTTAAATAGGGTAAAAAGAGGGATTAGAATGTGGAATAAGGAATATGTGTGGACTCGAACATGGGAAAAGAAGTAAAACGAAACTAAGTAAAAGAAAGTTAAATAGTTAAATGTAAAATAAAATAGGAAACAGGTAAAAGAAAATAATAAAGGGATACTAAAGCAAGGAGAGAGTACGTTGTTAGGGAACTTAAATAAAATGTTGTAATAGGACCTAAGAACTAAATTAAGTTAAATGGAGTAGTTAAATATAGTAGAGTTAATGAAATGGGATTAAATAGTAAGTAATAGGGTGAGAGAGAGGAAATGAATAAAATAACCAAGAACCAGTGATTAGAATTAGAATATAAGGCACGTGATCAGACTGGGTAGAATTAGTCGAATATAAGAATAGCTAGTAAAGAAAAGTACTAAAGTATAAAATGGCAAGGAAATAATAATAAGTCTCTAAGGGAAGGATTGAGTAAAGTGAGACAATAATAGAGGATAAGGAAGAGTTAGGAAATTAAAAGAATTAGATAGAATTAAGGAACTAAAAGTAAAGGGATAAGACTAATACGATAATAAAGAGAAAATAAAATGGTTAATGTCACAGGTGGTTGTATTGACCCTGTTGCCTAATAAAAATGGTAAATGTCACAGGTGGTTGTATTGACCCTGTGACCTAATAAAATTGGTAAATGTCACAGGTGGTTGTATTGACCCTGTGACCTAATAAAATTGGTAAATGTCACAGGTGGTTGTATTGACCCTGTGGCCTAATAAAAATGGTAAATGTCACAGGTGGTTGTATTGACCCTGTGGCCTAATAAAAAATGGTAAATGTCACAGGTGGTTGTATTGACCCTGTGGCCTAATAAAAATGGTAAATGTCACAGGTGGTTGTATTGACCCTGTGGCCTAATAAAAATGGTAAATGTCACAGATGGTTGTAATGACCCTGTGGCCTAATAAAAATAAAACGGAAAAGATAGTGGATAATGGTAACGAAATTAAAAATGGAAGGGAAATTGGATTAGTGAAAATGTTAAGGAAAGATGGAAATGAAATAGGAAAAAGAATGTGAGGAATGGAGATGAAGAAAAAGGGTACTAAATGTATGGATGTATATAGTGTATGATTAGTGGTAATAGTGTAGGCTTAGTTATTTACTATGTCTTCTTATAGGATTTATCTTTTTAAGTTCTGTGTAATGATACCCTTCTTGCTATATTTTGCAGGTACTGAAGTGGAGCTTACATGGGACATGGCCGAGCAGGATTTTCATTCCACTACGTGGAGTGAATATATATATATATATATATATATATATATATATATATATATATTATTTTGAGTGGACAACTATTTTGTAATTTAAAATATGTAATAGTTGTACGCCCTGAACTTGTACTACTTGGACACTAGGATCTGATCTGAATATTTTATCTATTGTGCGTTATGTTTTAAATATTTCTGGACTGACAGGTTTTAAGAAGAAATTTTGGGAAAGTTCGAAAAACAGAGGAAACTCTGCCGGATTTTCCTAAGAATTTTTATAAATAATTAAATTAAAAAGAAATTTTCAAACTCTGATTTTTTTAAAAACCTAAAAAACTAACTAACAAAATTGAGGGTGTTAAATTTTATGCTTATCATGGACCACCCCTGGCTCGACCAGCTCGTCGATTTCTTTCTTTTCATTTTAGAGCAGCTACTAGATCCCATCCCTCTGCTTCCCGAGTGATTCGGGAGGAGACCCCTTTAGCTAGTCCGATGAGTCCAGTTCATGGGACTCCTTCAGCTGACCCAGTGCCCAGTGGTAGGGCACCGACTCAATCGGACGAGGTAGAGGAGGACCCTGAGGAGGCAGAGAGGGAGGGGGAGCCAGTCGAGTGTAACATCCTAAGCTTTATTTTAAGAGAAATTAATATTAAAAACCCAAAAATAATTGGATTAATGGCTTAAAGAATTTTGGGAGATAGGTGAGTAGTAATTATAAGTACTAGGGGATGTGTAGAAGACGTTTGTAGCAATGGGCAAGATTAACTAAGCGGAATCAGGAGTTAAATCGGCGTTTTAGATGTTAGAAATCAACCAAAAAGAGAAAATTAGGAATTTATTATAGGATACTAAGAAAATAAATTCCACCGTTGGATATGAAGTTTAATGGATTAAGAAGCTCGTCTAAAAATTCGGACCCGATCCGACGGTTAAAGAAAAAGTTACGGCGAATCGAAAGTTGGAAATTCTGACCCACGCCCAGGCGCGCACCACTATTCATTGGTGCTGAGCCAGTCAGTTTTACGCCCAGGCGCGCCCCTGATGCACCAGCTCGCGAGTTGGCGCGCCAGTGCTACTACCACCTGCACCAGCCCCATGCGCCATGCACCAGATGCGTGGCTGGTGCTGTCCTCGCGCTCAGGCGCGCTGATCTCCCGCGCAGGCGCGCCCGCGGAACAAGATTAGATCTGGTGCGTCCATTGCCAAACTTGGGGCCAAAGTTTGATTTCTGGCCACACGATGGTGGCTGGCTTCAAGGCAAGAAATAAGACATCAATGGCATATCACTCCCTCACTCTCCAACACCAACATAACCCCATCATCTCCACCATTTCTCTCAAGCTCAAGAGCCATTCCATCAATCTCTTCTCACACACACTTGATCTTTGGGCAAATCAAACCCAAAATCATCAAACCCACCAAGCAAGCTTCATGGAAATGTGTTGAAAGCTCCTTCCCTCTACTCCCTCTACCTCACGAATTGCCTCTCTCTTCTCCCTCTTGGATTTTCAAGTTCCACCATCACTTGGAGTAAGTAGAGTCTTATGACATGTTATTAATTCCTTTCCAATTCTTCCTTACTCATGGGTGTTGTATTTAATTTTCCTTAGGGTTTTCACGAATCCATGACTATGTAGGAATCTCTATTTCATGCCTTCCAATCAAGACCAGGAGAAGGGCAAAAATCAACCATCTTGTAATCCCCCTAATAGAGTTGTTTATCATCACTTTGTTATATCCTTGTTGAGGTGGCAAGCAAGGCTTAGGAGGTTCAAAGTTCCAAGGTTTTGAGCTAGGGCAAACAAAGGTTTCCTTACTTCTTGCTATTTTGAGGTAAGGAGTGGGTAATAGTGGGTATTACCATACTCTGGGGATTAATTTACAATAGGCATATAATGGGTACTAAGTATTAATTGTTAGTTAGTATATTACACCATAGGGTAGTTAATAGCTAGAACTTATGATATAGGGAAAATAATTAGATGATGATATGATTCATTCTTGATATTTGGTATATAAGTATGTGATTTGGTGATGTTATAAATTAAGTGCTTATTTTGTTAAATGATTATGATATGATGTTGATTAGAAACCAAGGCAAAGAATGGTAATCATGTATAAATTAAATGATAATGGAAAGTGCAGTTGAATTGAGTATTGGTGCATTGGTAGACTAGGTGCCCCTGCCGGGTGTATCAAAGGCACGAGGGAAAAGTCTCACCAGGCCAAATTCCCATTAGGTCCAAATGCCCTGTTAGGCGTCAATGCACCAAGACTTAATTCACTGCCGAAATAATTGATATAAAATGTGTTGGAAATGTGAAAACGAGAATGAAATCAAATAATTGAAATGTACAATGATATGTGGAATTTATGATAGCATAGCTCGACAGGGTGAAGCCTTTTGGGTGTAAAAGTCCTGGTTGAGCGAGAGTCCCTTGGGTGTTCCAAATGCCTGGCAGGAGCATTAAAATCCTAGTGATGCAAACCGGTTGTAACCGGGAGTGTCGACCAGACGCAGTAAGGCGTGTCATGCACGTGGGTGCGGCGCAGTAAGTCGTGACTGGGACATACTGAAAGAGAAATGTATAAAATATGAATAGAGAATAAAAGACTTTATGAAAACAATGGATAAGAATGAAGAGGTAAGATTGAATTGAGAAACCAATGGATATTTTGATAATGAATTGTGATATGTTGAGTCTTATTATATTGTGATCGACTTGTTAAATGTGTTTGGCTTGGTATAGCATTATGTCGTAACTGGAAACTGCTTCCCCATTTTATGTGTAATACTCACTCCTTACTATTTCCACAGGTAGTGAGGAAGAGTTTGCACTTGACCAGGCCGAGCAGGAGTACTCTCCCTCACAGAGAGAGTAGGTTACTTATATTGTAGGACATGGAAATGTCCTGGGCCCGATGATATGATGTGATCTGTTTTTGTTGTATATAATGTAAATAGCTTTTTGGGGGCCCAGGACGACTCCTTTTGGGGTAGGAGTCTTATTTTCGGAAAATATTATTTTCCAAAGACTTGTTTATATATCTGCTGAACTCTGATGTTTTATACACTGTTTTTTTGATGGGTGCACGGAGTGGCACTAGTTGTGATATATGTATATAGCCCTGTTGGCTTCTGGAAATTGAAAATGTTAATGTTTATCAGGTTACAGGAAAACCACAATTTTTGGGAAAGTCAGAAAAACAAACGAAACTCCGTCCGTTTGACATGAGATTTTTATAAGTTAAAAAGAAAAATTTAAATTCACTACTTTACTAAGGGTAATTAAGGATAGTTTAATTGTAGGTGTTACATTTATGGTATCAGAGCAGTTTCCCTTGGCCTTTGGAGTTATGAGCTACTCCAGTGATTACTCACCTAGCGAGTAATCGATAATTATTGTTTAGAGTCTAGAATGTATTGATAGGATGTTTATACTATTAATTATTCTATTAAGCATTAACTATCGGCCTTATGCATGACTAAACAGTATGGCTGGTAGACGGATCGATAATGACGGGATCCGGGCTATTCTGAAACAAATGGTACAGATGCAACAGAATTAGGGGAATAACATAGCAGCAGCAGCCGCAGCAGCAGCAACAGCAACAGCGGCAGCAATGATTCCTCAACCCCCAGCTCCAGTTGCGATCGATTGGTTGGCGCGATTTAGAAAGAATGATCCGTTGAAGTTCGAAGGAGGGTTCAACCCCGATGGGGCACAACTTTGGTTGCAAGAGATTGAAAAGATCCTGAATACTATGGCACCACCGGAGGAACAAAAGGTTCTGCTGGCACAATACATGTTGACTAGTGAAGCAGAACACTGGTGGCAACAGATGCGGAGGGGTTTGGAGGCGAACAACCAGGCGATCACTTGGGATTTGTTCAAGAACCGTTTTTTGGGCAAATACTTTCCTGAGGATGTTCGTAGAGAGAAGGAGATAGCCTTTCTGCAGCTAGTGCAAGGAAATATGAGCGTTGGGGAGTATGTTGCTAGGTTTGAAGAGTTGATCCGATATCAGGAAGTTATAGAGATGCTGATGAAAGGACCAAGTGCATAAAGTTTGAAACCGAACTTCGTTCTGAAATCAAGATGGCTTTTGAGTATCAAAACATCGCCGACCTGTCTCAGTTGATCAACATGACTAGTACTTATGAAAAGAGTCAGAAACAACGTGCAGCTGAGAAACACAACAAAAATGTTCAGAAGGTTGGAGGTCCTATTGGGGTCAAGAGTTCGATGCAGCGACCAGGTCCTTACTCCCAGCCTAAAACAGGCCAAGCAGTGAGTACCTTTGGTCCTATTCCGACTTGTCCACATTGTGGTAGACAGAATAGGGGAAATTGCTGGAGATTGGATCCGAGTAAGGGGGGACCGATCTGTTACTTGTGCGGTCAGCCAGGTCACATGATGGCGAATTGTCCTAGAAACGCAGTTAAGAAGGAGGTGAATGTGGCTAAAGTACAGAAAGTTAGTGACAAACGGGTGACTCAGAAGGTCAGGGTGTATACTCTAGATGGCGAAGAAGTTACTGATGCCGATGAGCTGATTAGAGGTACCGGTTATGTTAATGATATTCCTTGTGGTATTCTCTTTGATTGTGGAGCTACTCATTCGTTTATTTCTGCCAATTGCATGAAGAAGTTAGGATTATCTGCAGTAGAAATGCCTTATAAATTATCTGTTTCTACCCCCACAAATTCTTCTGTAGTCACATTAACGATGTGTTTGGATTGCCCACTTCGAGTGTTGGAGAAGGAATTCAAAGTAAATCTAATCTGTTTGCCTCTAACTAAACTGGATGTCATTCTGGGCATGGACTGGATGTCTCGACACCATGTTCTGATTGATTGCCATAAAAAATCAGTCACTATCAATGATCTTTCTTTATCTGCCCTGGAAATGAATGAGGAGGCAGAGATCAGTCAGATTCCGATAGTCTGCGAATTTCCGGAAGTCTTTCCTGCAGAGATTCCCGGATTACCGCCGAACAGAGAAGTGGAGTTTAGTATTGATCTGATGCCTGGTGCAGGTCCAATTTCAATAGCCCCGTACAGGATGGCACCTCCGGAATTGGCAGAGTTGAAAAAGCAGATAGAGGAACTTTTGGCTAAGGGTTTAATTAGACCGAGTGTGTCACCCTAGGGAGCTCTGATTCTCTTTGTTAAAAAGAAGGACGGAAGTCTTCGAATGTGTATCGACTACAGGCAGTTGAATGTAGTGACTGTGAAAAACAAATATCCTCTACCTCGCATCGATGATTTGTTGGACCAATTAAGAGGAGCAGCCGTATTTTCTAAAATTGACCTCCGATCGGGATACCATCAAATTCGTATCCGAGAGGAGGACATCCCTAAAACGGCATTCAGGTCGAGATATGGGCATTTTGAATATGTGGTGATGTCCTTTGGTCTCACGAATGCTCCGGCCATCTTCATGGACTATATAAACAGGATCTTCAGGCCTTACTTGGATTCTTTTGTCATAGTGTTTATCGACGACACTCTCATCTATTCTAAAAGTCCAAGTGAGCATGCCGAGCATTTGAGAATAGTGTTGCAAATTCTCAAAGCCAAACAGCTTTATGCAAAGCTTTCTAAATGTAGTTTCTGGTTGAATGAGGTGCAATTTCTGGGGCATGTCATTTCTAAGAAGGGTGCTGCTGTTGACCCTTCTAAGGTGGAAGCGGTGCTTAAGTGGGAGAGACCTAAGTCCATTACTGAGATCAGAAGCTTTCTTGGTATGGCTGGGTATTATCGGAGGTTTATTGAGGGGTTTTCTATATTATCCCTTCCTTTAACTACTCTTACACGGAAAGGTGTTCCGTTTGAGTGGTCCCCGGAATGTGAAGTTAGTTTCCAAGAATTGAAGAGGCGGTTGACTAGTTCCCCAGTGTTAATTTTGCCGGACCCGACTCAATCCTTTGTGGTGTATTGTGATGCTTCAAAACAAGGGTTGGGTTGTGTGTTGATGCAGCAAGGACAAGTCATAGCTTATGCGTCCAGACAATTGAGGCAGCATGAACAGAACTATCCCACTCATGATCTTGAGTTGGCGGCAGTGGTTTTTGCTTTGAAAATCTGGTGGCATTATCTATATGGTTCAAAGTTCGAAGTCTTCAGTGATCATAAAAGTCTTCGCTATCTCTTCGATCAAAAGGAGTTGAATATGAGACAGAGGAGGTGGATGGAATTTCTGAAGGACTACGATTTTGATCTTCAGTATCATCCGGGCAAAGCCAATGTAGTGGCTGATGCACTAAGTCGTAAGACTTTGCATGTCAGCAATTTGATGGTGAAGGAGATGCAATTGATCCAAGAGTTCAGTGACCTCAACTTGAACATGCAATTGAAAGAGAAGAGCATTGTTCTAGAAATGTTGCAGGTTACCAATGACTTGATTGGTCTTATTAAAGAATGACAAGCTGATGATTCAGAGCTGCAAAAGTTGTTAGAAGGGGCAGCGGGCAATGAAGAGCCCGACTTTGTGAAGGGTTCTGATGGCATTATCCGATTTAGGGGTCGGATATGTGTTCCTATGGATTTCGAAGTTAGAAGAGATATTCTATGGGAAGCACATCGAACCAAAATGAATTTCCATCCCGGTGCAACGAAGATGTACCAAGATTTGAAGAATATTTATTGGTGGCCGAAGTTGAAAACCGATGTAGCCGATCATGTGTCTCATTGCCTAACTTGTCAGAAAGTTAAAATTGAGCACCAAAAGCCTGGTGGTCCTTTGCGATCACTTGATATCTCGGAGTGGAAGTGGGATAGTATAGCTATGGACTTTGTGACGGGTCTACCTAGGACTGCTGCAGGATGTGATGCAGTTTGGGTGGTTGTGGACCGTCTTACAAAGTGTGCACATTTTATCCCTATTCACAAGAAGTACACTCTGGAGAAGTTGACTCAGTTGTATATCAGGGACATAGTGAAGCTGCATGGTGTTCCTACCAGTATAGTATCCGATCGCGAGCCGAGATTTTTGTCTAGATTTTGGCAGAGTCTTCAGTAGGCATTGGGTACTAAGCTGAAATTTAGTACGGCTTATCATCCGCAGACAGACGGACAATCTGAGCGTACTATCCAGACACTTGAGGATTTGTTGAGAGCATGTGTTCTGGAGCAAGCTGGTAGTTGGGAGCAGTTACTATCTGTGATGTCCTAGACGGTGAGGACCTCCAAGGGTGTAGGAGATGACCTTCAAAGGTACCTCTGTCTAGGGTTGATCTGTGATGTTTGGGGGAAGTCCTCAGATGGCTAAAGGAAATAGCCAAGAAGCAACCCTAATCACTGGTGTGTGAGGATGGCAATTAGGGTTAGAGGACGTACCTGAGCCCCATGTAGTACTGAGCTACTTATAGGGGGGAGCCGGTTGCCCTAATTGGCTTGCTTTAGGCCCAAGTAGGGCCAGCCTGTACTGATCTAGGAGCGGATAAGGTTGGATGAGCTGTCCTTGTGGGTAAGGTAGTGAGCTGTCCTTGTGGATAAGGTAGTGAGCTGTCCTTGTGGATAAGGTAGGGGGACGTCATCATGTCCTAGATGTCGGACTTGGGGAGGTATCGGACCTGGATGTCGGAACTGAGTGGGAACACGAGGTCGGCCTGTATCTGGCATCTGTTCGACCGTTGAGCATTGAGCTCGGCCAAGCGCTCAGAAGGCTTCCTGAAGGGTCCTCAGGACTTCGGCGAGGCGGTTTAAGGACCTCGGCCCTCCTAAGAACGAGATCGCCGACCTCAAAAGACCTGGGTTGTACCGCTTTGTTATACTGCTTGGCTTGCCTTTCTTTCGCTTTATTTTCCCGAGCAGAAGCGGCGTCCCGGATCTCCTCGGCCAAAATCAAGTTTTCTTTTATCAAATTTCCGTTTTCCTCCTCGGGTCTGTCCCTCATTCGGAAGGTATGAATTCTTCGTTCGATGGGGATGACCACATCACAACCATAGGTGAGTCTGAAGGGGGTTTCTCCGGTTGAGGACTGAACCGTGGTCCTGATTGACCAGAGGACCTCGGGTAGAAGATCGGCCCATGCTCCTTTGGCCTGTGTGATTCTCTTCTTGAGGCCGTCAACGATAGCTCGGTTGGCGGCTTCTGCTTGGCCATTAGTCTGGGGGTGCTCAACCGAGGAAAAACAATGGGAGATCCCGAGACTCTCAGCTATTATCTGGAAGTTGTTGGCGGCGAATTGACTGTCGTTGTCGGTGATCAATGTGAGGGGAAGGCCGAAACGGGAGATGACTTGTTTTATGAAAAACTTCTGGATCCTTGCCGAAGTGATGGTTGCTAGGGGCTCAGCTTCGATCCATTTGGTGAAGTAGTCTATTGCTACCACGATGAATTTTAGTTGGCCTGGAGCCGTTGGGAACTGTCCCACAATGTCCATCCCCCACATGCTGAAAGGCCAGGGGGAGGCTAGAGAGTGGAGCTCCTCGGACGGTTTCCGGTAAACATCACTGAAGAATTGGCATTGAGGACATCGTCGAACATGGTCAATGGAATCCATTACTAAGGTTGGCTAGAAATATCCGGCCCTTAGTATCTTTCTCGCCAAGGATTTTCCTCCGACGTGATGGCTCCCCATTCCTCCATGGACCTCGTTCAAGGTCTCCTGAGCTTCCTCGGAGGTAAGACATCGGAGGAGTGGAGATGACATTCCTCTTCTATAAAGGACTTCATCAATAATAACATACTCAGCTGCTTTTCTCTTAAGTTTCTTTTCTTCCTTTTGATCGGCAGGGAGTATTCCTTGTTCGAGGTACGCCCTGAACGGGTGCATCCAGTTTGGCGATACCGAAATGGCCATTACTACGCTCGGGGTTGCGATTTTCTCTTGAATGAGGCTTTTATTATTCCCTCCGCCTTTTGTGCTTGCCAACTTGGAAAGCACATCGGCTCGGGAATTTGAACTGCGGGGGATATGGGTGATGGAAAATTTTTCAAAATCGAGAGCGAGGGATTTAACTTTGTCGAGATATTTCTGCAGGATGGGTTCCTTGGCTTGGTAGTCCCCAACAACTTGGGAAACCACCAACTGGGAGTCGCTCATAACTTGAACTTCGGACGCACCGAGCTCTTTGGCCATGCGGAGGCCAGCAATGACTGCCTCGTACTCGGCCTGATTATTCGAAGTTAGAAACTCGAACTTCAGGGAATACTCGATGCTGAGCCCTTCCGCGTTTTCCAAAATAACTCCAGCTCCTGCACCCTTTTGATTGCTTGAACCGTCAACATATATTACCCAAATATCCGAGCTAGAGCTTTGGTGGGGCTCTGTAAACTCGGACACAAAATCTGCTAACACTTGTGACTTGATTCCCTTCCTCGGTTCATAGGAGATGTCGAATTTGGACAGTTCGATTGACCAGGCCATCATTCTCCCCGCGAGGTCGGGCTTTTGCAGAACTTGTTTAATGGGCTGGGCGGTTCGTACGACGACAGGGTGGCTTTGAAAATATTGTCGTAACCGCCATACAGCCAGGATAAGACAGAATGCAAATTTCTCAATCTTGGAATACCGAAGCTCGGGGCCCTAGAGAGCTTGGCTTATGAAATAAACGTGGAATTCACTCCGACCCTCATCTCGAACCAACACGGAGCTAAGGGCTGACTCCCCAACGGAGAGGTAAATAAAGAGGTTCTCCCCCTCACGGGGGCTGGAGAGAACTGGAGGGGAAGAGAGGTATTCTTTTAGAGCAAGGAAAGAGGATTCACAGTCCTGATCCCAATTGAAAGTTGTGCCCTTTTTCAAAAGTTGGTACCAGGGTAAGGCCTTTTTAGTAGCTTGAGGAAGAAATCTAGACAGAGCCGCCATCCTGCCAGTTAATTGTTGCACCCCTCTGAGGTTGGCAGGGCTTTTCATCTCCAGTATAGCGTGGCATTTGTCGGGGTTTGCTTCGATTCCTCTCTCGGAGAGCATGAACCCGAGGAAAGCGCCAGCGGGGACTCCGAAAGTACACTTCTCCGGATTCAACCTCATCCTATGGGTTCTTACCCTTTCCAGGACCGTGGTTAGGTCCTTGGCATGGTCTTCCCTTTTCTTACTCTTTGTGATCATGTCGTCAATGTAAACTTCCATGGTAGCGCCAATGATCCCGTCAAAAACTTTATTCATCATCCTTTGATAGGTTGCGCCAGCATTCTTAAGGCCGAAAGGCATGACGGTGTAACAGTAAGTTGCCTTTCCGGTCGTGAATGTGGTCTTATCTTGATCAGGGGGATACATAGGGATCTGGTTATATCCCGAATATGCATCAGTGAATGATAACAATTGGTAACCTGCCGAATTATGGACGAGCTGGTCAATAATCGGCAGTGGATATTGGTCCTTGGGGCAGGCTTTGTTAAGGTCGGTGTAATCTACACACATCCTCCAACTACCGTTTGCCTTTTTAACCAGGACTGTCTTTGCAACCCATTCGGCATATGGGACTTATTTTATAAACCCGGCTTCGAGCAACTCGGACACCTTTTCCTGGATAACTTTTGCCTTCTCAGTTCCGACCAGTCTCATTTTCTGCGCCACCGGCCTTGCTTTCGGGTCTACACTGAGCCTGTGACAGATAAAGTTCGGGTCGATCCCCGGCATATTGGCCGAGGTCTAGGCGAACAGGTCCAAATTAGCTCGCAATAGTGCGATGATTTCCTCCTGTACATCCTTAGGGAGGTCGGCACCCACCTTGACAGTTCTGCTGGGGTCGGCGGGATCGATGGGAAATGCCAACCACTCTCCTTGAGGAGACGGTCTGAGGTCATCTTGTTCAGCCCGGACGTCCAACTCGGCCAAAAGGACTTTCCCTTTGGATAGTGTCGGACCCGAGAGTTCTTCTTGCTTTTTCTTACTTTCCCGTAGACTCGCGTTGTAGCATAGTCGGGCTGTGGGCTGATCAGCTTTGACGGTGACAAGGTTGTCGTCAGAACCAACGAATTTCATTACTAGGTGAACTATTTAGACCACTGCTCCAAAGGCTTGAAGGCAGGTTCGTCCCAGTATCACATTGTAGGGGGATTCATAGTCAATTATCAAAAACTTAATAAACTCCGTTCGGGCCGAAGGTAGTTTGCCCAAGGTCACCGGGAGGAGGATGGCTCCAAGGGGGCATATTGTCTCGCCCGTGAAGCTGATAAGATGCCCTTCAAAATGTACGTTGTCAGCGGATCTTAGTTTTAATGCTTGAAATGTGTGGAGAAAAAGAATGTCGGCCGAGCTCCCCTGGTCAACGAGAACTCGGGCGACTTCGAATTTGCTAATCATGGCCGCGATCACCATTGGGTCATTGTGATCCGGGATGATATCTCCTAGATCCTCATCAGAGAAACTGATTGGGATGTTCCGGGATGGTTTCTTACCCATAGGCTTGTGGCAAACGGCTAACACCTGCTGAACATACCTTCTCCTTTCCGACTTCCTTTCGCCGCCACCGGCGAAACCTCCAGAGATAGTGTCCACCCGGAAGTTTGCCGGTATTTTGAACAGATCCTGTATAACCAAATTTCTTGGATGTTGTTGGGACCCATCAGGAGCTGAGGCTTGAATGGTGTTTTGATGCGACGATAGTGACGGTGGGAAAGGAGGGGGGGGGGGTGGTGGGGACCTTGCTGCCCAGCTAACCCCAAGGTGCGACCGCAGGTCTTCAGCTGTCAGGATTCTCCCAGAGCATTCCCTCCTCCTTTTCTGATCCGGTTGAGCTTCAGACATGGTAGAATCTTCTGAGTGGGGTTGAAGTTTATCTTTTCCCACAGACGGCGCCAATGTGATGTCCTAGACAGTGAGGACCTCCAAGGGTGTAGGAGATGACCTTCAAAGGTACCTCTGTCTAGGGTTGATCTGTGATGTTTGGGGGAAGTCCTCAGATGGCTAAAGGAAAGAGCCAAGAAGCAACCCTAATTACTGCTGTGTGAGGATGGCAATTAGGGTTAAAGGACGAACCTGAGCCCCATGTAGTACTGAGCTACTTATAGGGGGGAGCCGGTTGCCCTAATGGGCTTGCTTTAGGCCCAAGTAGGGCCAGCCTGTACTGAGCTAGGAGCGGATAAGGTTGGATGAGCTGTCCTTGTGGGTAAGGTAGTGAGTTGTCCTTGTGGATAAGGTAGTGAGTTGTCCTTGTGGATAAGGTAGGGGGACGTCATCATGTCCTAGATGTCGGACTTGGGGAGGTGTCGGACCTGGATGTCGGAACTGAGTGGGAACACGAGGTCGGCCTGTATCTGGCATCTGTTCGGCCGTTGAGCATTGAGCTCGGCCAAGCGCTCAGAAGGCTTCCTGAAGGGTCCTCAGGACTTCGGCGAGGCGGTTTAAGGACCTCGGCCAGGCCTAGTCCACCACACTATCGTTGATGGAGTTTACTTACAATAACAACTTTCACTCCATTATCGGGATGGCACCATTTGAGGCTCTCTACCGAAGGAAATGTAGGACGCCTCTGTGTTGGTTCTAGATAGGTGAAAATCTATTGACAGGTCCTAATGTTGTGAAAGAAACAACTGAGAAGGTCACAATGATCAAGAATAAGATGAAAACTTCACAGGATCGCCAGAAGAGTTATGCTGATAGGCGAAGGAGACCTTTGGAGTTTGATGTTGGGGATCATGTATTCCTAAGAGTGTCTCCGGTTACGGGGATTGGTAGGGCAATTAAGTCCAAGAAACTAACTCCTCGGTTTGTTGGGCCTTATGAGATTCTGGAGAAAGTTGGCCCGGTAGCTTACAGGATTGCCTTACCCCCTCACATAGCAAGGCTTCATGACGTATTCCATGTTTCACAACTAAGGAAATATGTCCATGATCCTTCACATGTGGTTACCTTGGATGATTTGCATCTGAAGGAGAATTTGACTTTTGAAGTTTTGCCAGTGAGAATTGAAGATAGGCAAGTGAAGCAGCTTAGAGGCAAGGAAATCTCCCTGGTGAAAGTCATTTGGATCAGGAACAATGTGGAAGAGGCTACATGGGAACTAGAAGACAAGATAAGGCAGTCTCATCCACACTTGTTCGACGCCAACTGAATTTCGAGGACGAAATTCTGGTAAGTGGGAGAGAATTGTAATATCCTAAGCTTTATTTTAAGAGAAATTAATATTAAAAACCCAAAAATAATTGGATTAATGGCTTAAAGAATTTTTGGAGATAGGTGAGTAGTAATTATAAGTACTAGGGGATGTGTAGAAGACGTTTGTAGCAATGGGAAAGATTAACTAAGCGGAATCGGGAGTTAAATCGGCGTTTTAGATGTTAGAAATCAACCGAAAAGAGAAAATTAGGAATTTATTATAGGATGATAATAAAATAAATTCCACCGTTGGATATGAAGTTTAATGGATTAAGAAGCTTGTCTAAAAATTCGGACCCGATCCGACGGTTAACGAAAAAGTTACGGCACATCGAAAGTTGGAAATTCTGACCCACGCCCAGGCGCACCAGCCTGCGCCCAGGCGCGCACCACTATTCATTGGTGCTGAGCCAGTCAGTTTTACGCCCAGGCCCAGGCGCACCAGCTCGCGAGTTGGCGCGCCAGTGCTGCTGCCACCCGCACCAGCCCCATGCGCCATGCACCAGATGCGTTTCTGGTGCTGTCCTCGCACTCAGGCGCGCTGATCTCCAGCCCAGGCGCGCGCGCGGAACCAGATCAGATCTGGTGCATCCGTTGCCAAACTTGGGGCCAAAGTTTGATTTCTGGCCATACGATGGTGGCTGGCTTCAAGGAAAGAAATAAGACATCAATGGCATATCACTCCCTCACACTCCAACACCAACATAACCCCATCATCTCCACCATTTCTCTCAATCTCAAGAGCCATTCCATCAATCTCTTCTCACACACACTTGATCTTTGGCCAAATCAAACCCAAAATCATCGAACCCACCAAGCAAGCTTCATGGAAATGGGTTGAAAGCTCCTTCCCTCTCCTCCCTCTACCTCACGAATTGCCTCTCTCTTCTCCCTCTTGGATTTTCAAGTTCCACCATCACTTGGGGTAAGTAGAGTCGTATGACATGTTATTAATTCCTTTCCAATTCTTCCTTACTCATGGGTGTTTTATTTAATTTTCCTTAGGGTTTTCATGAATCCATGACTATGTAGGAATCTCTATTTCATGCCCTCCAATCAAGACCAAGAGAAGGGCAAAAATCAACCATCTTGTAATCCCCCTAATAGAGTTGTTTATCATCACTTGGTTATATCCTTGTTGAGGTGGCAAGCAAGGCTTAGGAGGTTCAAAGTTCCAAGGTTTTGAGCTAGGGCAAACAAAGGTTTCCTTACTTCTTGCTATTTTGAGGTAAGGAGTGAGTAATAGTGGGTATTACCATACTCTGGGGATTAGTTTACAATATGCATATAATGGGTACTAAGTATTAATTGTTAGTTAGTATATTACACCATAGGGTAGTTAATAGCTAGAACTTATGATATATGGAAAATAATTAGATGATGATATGCTTCATTCTTGATATTTGGTATATAAGTATGTGATTTGGTGATGTTATAAATTAAGTGCTTATTTTGTTAAATGATTGTGATATGATGTTGATTAGAAACCAAGGCAAAGAATGGTAATCAAGTATAAATTAAATGATAATGGAAAGTGCAGTTGAATTGAGTATTGGTGCATTGGTAGACTAGGTGCCCCTGCCGGGTGTATCAAAGGCTCGAGGGCAAAGTCTCACCAGGCCAAATTCCCATTAGGTCCAAATGCCCTGCACCAAGACTTAATTCACTGCCGAAATAATTGATATAAAATGTGTTGGAAATGTGAAAACGAGAATGAAATCAAATAATTGAAATGTACAATGATATGTGGAATTTATGATAGCATAGCTTGACAGGGTGAAGCCTTTTGGGTGTAAAAGTCCTGGTTGAGCGAGAGTCCCTTGGGTGTTCCAAACGCCTGGCAGGAGCATTAAAATCCTAGTGATGCGAACCAGTTGTAACCGGGAGTATCGACCAGACGCAGTAAGGCGTGTCATGCACGTGGGTGCGGCGCAGTAAGTCATGACTGGGACATACTGAAAGAGAAATGTGAATATAAAATATGAATAGAGAATTATGAAAACAATGGATAAGAATGAAGAGGTAAGATTGAATTAAGAAACCAATGGATATTTTGATAATGAATTGTGATATGTTGAGTCTTATTATATTGTGATCGACTTGTTAAATGTGTTTGGCTTGGTATAGCATTATGTCGTAACTGGAAACTGCTTCCCCATTTTATGTGTAATACTCACTCCTTACTATTTCCACAGGTACTGAGGAAGAGTTTGCACTTGACCAGGCCGAGCAGGAGTACTCTCCCTCACAGGGAGAGTAGGTTACTTATATTGTAGGACATGGAAATGTCTTGGGCCCGATGATATGATGTGATCTGTTTTTGTTGTATATATTGTAAATAGCTTTTTGGGGGCCCAGGACGACTCCTTTTGCGGTAGGAGTCTTATTTTGGGAAAATACTATTTTCCAAAGACTTGTTTATATATCTGCTGAACTCTGATGTTTTATACACTGTTTTTCTGATGGGTGCACGGAGTGGCAATGTATATAGCCCTGTTGTCTTCTGGATATTGAAAATGTTAATGTTTATCAGGTTACAGGAAAACCACAATTTTTGGGAAAGTCAAAAAAACAAACGAAACTCCGTCCGTTTGACGTGAGATTTTTATAAGTTAAAAAGAAAAATTTAAATTCACTACTTTACTAAGGGTAATTAAGGGTAGTTTAATTGTAGGTGTTATATCGAGCACTCCACTGGGAGCCAGTAGGGAGTTGGGGATCCACCTGGTGATGCATAGTATAGATGGTTGGTATGTGGGACGTGTGGAGCTTTTGCTGGAGACTTGAGGAGGAGGATCATGCTATGGAGGAGGATCATCAGACCACCACTCTGGGATTTCATATTTTGTTCTGTATTTATGTTGTATATATATTTTTGAGAGATCTCAGAGAGATTGTGTTTTCATATGTTAGTTTTATTCCTATGGACTTGTACTTTTGCTATCACGACTTGGACCTTGATGTACCTTGGCTACCTTTATGTTCACTGTTATATATATATATATATATATATATATATATATATATGACTACTGGTTTGATATTTATTAGCTCAAGGTTCATATTTTACAAAGGTTCATATTTTACTTCAGCATACTCTGATGATAAATGGTATAATTTTATTCGGAAACACTTTACTTTAAGTATTTGAGTTATCAATGTTATATTATGAAAATATATTTTGAAGTACCGCGATATAAACAAATCCTTTCATATCTTAGAGTCTGTTGATACCTCAATATTTGGTAGCCCAAATCATAAGGCCCAAATCACGTAAGGGCCCAGGAGTTGTCAAACAAAAAACAAAGTATTAAAGATGCTGAGAAAGGCGCGCCAACCCCAGGAATTGCCCAAGGCGACACATGCCCAAGGCGACGATCACCAAGGCGACCATTCTCGATAAGACATCCAGAGGAAAGAGAGAAGCATGTTGACGGCAAGGAATGCCATGTGCTACCTCAAGGCGCCCTAGATGCCACGAAAAACCGAAGAGAATATCGTAATAAGTAAAGGCGATCCGGGAGTAAGAGCCCATGGAAGGCGCACTCATGACCAGCCGAGGGCGTCGTAGCTATCCGAAGCTCTAGCGGCTTGCAGAAGAAGTCAAGAAAGAATCTTTTATCTATCCAAGGCAAAACTAAGGGGAGTAAGACTTGGAGTCCTCTCCTTCCCCGTAATCATCAAATACCAAAGCCAAGAATGGCAAAGAAGACAAAACCACTAGAAAGATGCTCTGGACACATGATGCAGGCGGTCATTAACCAACGGACGAAGGGAAGCGAACAGAGACCACTGGTCCAAGACACCACTATAAATAAAAGAAAGAAAAGAAAAGGAAGAGGGACTCCGGGAGGGGGAGAAAGAGCCTCAGGGGGAAGAAACTCCCTAGAAGAGAACGGCGTCCCGCTAAGAGGTAAAAAGGCACCGGAGAAAAGGGGGAAACGACACAATATACACAATGTAAGAAAACACAGAGAAGCAGAGCCTCAAGAGCCACCCCTCCCAAAGGCCGAGAAACGCCAGAAGGCAAGAGGAGCAATACCTCAAGGCAGCCATAGTTGCAACACAGTACACACAATATGCACAAAAGACTCAAAAGCTCCTCCCTCTGAGAAACGGAGAATTGCCATGAAGAAGCAAGAGGCAGAATAAACAACAAAGGAGGAGCAGAAAAGGAGGAAAAGCCAGAAGGCATGCGCCTCCAGCAATCATCCTAGGAGCCAGGACGAGGAGGTCAGAATACCCGAAATGCCACAACCAACGACGGCTACAACACGGAGGGCATACAACAAAGAGGAAAGGAAGCTCCCCTTCTGAAACTACAATAACGTAAAAGGAGTGTAAAGCCAAAGCGCACACTCCTTTCTCTGTAAAAGAAACCACAAAAGTGGGAGCCATTTCCTTGTATAAACCCCTCTGTACCTCGTCTTGACATAATGAAAGCCTAAAGCTTCACGAAGTTTACGAACCCATTATCTCTTTTAATTAAATCATCATTATCGCACAAAGCGGTCCGAAACAATTGGCGACTCCGTTGGGGAAGCTACGGCTTCCAACCTTGAAGAAAATGCTCCTAGAGGCACCGGTCAGGAGACAGCTCCCGAGAGCGTTCGCTGCTACCAACAACCTCCAACTGAAGAGACGTCGCGACGACGAGGTACTCCTTCAGACCGAAGGCGACCTTCACGAAGGGTGGCCTACCATCGAAAGGCGAGTTCACTAGAAGGTGCTCCTCAGAGAATGGTCCCCCAGAAGGCGTGATCACAAAAGGAGACTAGGCTTGTCCCAATACAAACTTCCTAGAGGGTGACGAGGTTCGTCCAAAGGCGGCATAGACCCTTGCGAACTGGATTGTCCGGAAAGGCAGCGCTTTAGGGGCGACGGCATTTGCTCCTCTTGGCCTCTTGGAAAAGGTTACGGGGCTAAAGAGGCGAAAACGCACCCTTGCCGACAAAGGCGTTGCACGAAGCACGCTCCCATTGACGAGGGCGCGTGATTACAAAAGGGGAAGCGTAGGAGCAAAGGCGCAACTAACAAGTCCACATAGAAGGACGTTTCATGTCATCTGCATCATAAGCTAAGTATACACGAATCCTGACTCAGCCTTATTCGTCATGTGTGCTTTGATAAACATGAATTTGGTAGATGTGAATCATGACAAAATGAGAAATATGTTATGCCTAATCGTATATAGGTTGCTCTACGTAACTATAACATGTTTGTTTTGTGCATCTATGTCTTGACACGTTTTCAGTAGTGTCGGTTTCGCATGATATCATGTTTACGCCGCTAAGTTTCATGACTGAAATCGTCCCGATAACAAAAATTTAATACCATTTTGACTAAAGTGACATTTTTTCGATATAGTCCGAACCTGATTATATCACGGCTGAAAATGACATGTGCATGATAACAATCATAAACGCCGTCGTTCTGATATGTGTCGAATGTTTGACTAGAGAGAAAGCAATAACTAGACGAATATGTGCATATGAATGTTTGCTGTAGAACTGAATTTAGTATGCCATACCAGTTATTCTTGACAACTTTTCCTGGATCAATCGTGGCATAATAAAAGAAACTGTTTCCATAAAAAAAAACATCTAGAATTGTAAATTATATGTTTGAAATGTTGAAAGGTACGCTCTGGGAAAGCGTTGCATAAAAACATGACTTGGGTAATGTTACATAGCGATGCATAACTGACTTTATACATGATTTACTGGATGCAACTAATAAAACGGACATGCATAGCATGAAAACGTCCGGAAAATGAAAGTTGTTTATGTAGGAACAAGAATGAATCACTCTTTGAAATCCGAGAAGCCTTTAGCGCGCTTTCAAAAAGAAAACTCCCCGAATCTTGCACAATGAAAGCAAGGCGGTCGGGAATGAAATATCAGAAAACAAATGATGGAACAAAAGCGAAAAGCGTCGCGAAAAGAGACGCAATATAGAAAGGGGCAGTAAAAACCAAGCAATGGAGAAGATTCCACAGGAGAAGGCGAACGCAAGGCCACCGTAACAAGACGCACATAAACGCACATCCGGCGCAAACTAACTAATGAGAAGAGGCGGAAAAGCAAGTGTGAATCCTAAACCCTCATAAGAAGCTATGTAGGCGAAACCCAAGGCGCGCAAAAGAAAAACAAACAGCGCTGAATCTAGAAATCTTGAAGTAAACAGAAAACGGGACGTTGCTAGTGCCAGCCTCAGAGAAAAAGAGGATCTAAAAGCAAGCCACGTTAAAGGTCGTGATCAAAGTTAACAATGAATTCAAGCCGGAAAGACCAAGGCAACTTCAGAGCAAAAGTGTGCAAAAGAGCGCAAGCCAAGGAGTCGAAAGAAAATCAACACGGACATCCTGAGCGCAACACCAAGACAAGATGAAAAGCAAAAAAAAAAAGAGTAAAAAAAAAGGGGAAGAAAAAGACATAACAAGGCTCAAAAGGCGTACAATTGCAAAGGCGTACAATCGTAAAGGCGTGCAACTACAAGGCTCACATGAAAAGGCGTACATGCAATATGAGGCACGAAATTATATACAAGAGCGAGATGCAAGATGGAGACAAGCCAAAGGGCGCCTAGACGGTCGACTCAAGGCTGCCACAAACATAATATAACCAAGGCGAGCTCAGTTTAATTGGTGTTTCGACAAAGTTAAAACGAAGAATTCGCTCCAGTCTGCTCTCATAAGCAAGCAGAAGTATCCTAACGCAAATGAAAATAATAGCAAAGCCCTGGAGCAAGACGCATCTGAGCTCATTCATGCATCAAGACGGAGGCAAGCGTGAGTCAAAATGATATGGAACTCCAAGTGCCTACAAACCAATGATGTCAAAAAAAAAGCAACGCCCATGACAAGAGGTGTTACGAAGCACAAGCAACCAGAAATGAGTAATCAATCAGAAGCAAGAAAGTGCCTATGACAAGAGGCACCAATGATAAAAGCTCGAAGCGACGCCGATGACATGAGGTGTCCCCAGAAAGAGCACAAACGATGCTGATGACATGAGGTATCGCTGTAGAAAACACCCTCAAACAGGGTCAATAATGCCAGAACGCGAGGTTCAACACTTCGAAAAAAAAAAGAGAAAAAGAAAAATAAAAAGAATAGTGTTAAACAGTACCGCGGGCACAAGCGCCTTATCGCGGTACCCAGATAGACCTCCTGAAAAATTTCTGGACAGACGCGGGCGAAGTACACCATATCGCGAGACTAGAAAAGGTCCCGGGAAACAAGGGCGCTAGTCTTAAACGCGGGTGGAAAAATCTGTAAAAGAGGTTGGCTAACGCAAGATCCAAAGTGATCCGTTAGTTTGAAAAGCCCCAATGTGGCAACTGAAAAAAAGAGAAGCCCCAATGTGGCAACTGAAAAAAAAAAGAGAAGCCCCAATGTGGCAACTGAAAAAAAAAAAAGAAGCCCCAATGTGGCAACTGAAAAAAAAAGAGAAGCCCCAATGTGGCAACGGAAAAAAAAAGAGAAGCCCCAATGTGGCAACCGAAAAAAAAAAGAGAAGCCCCAATGTGGCAACTGAAAAAAAAAGAGAAGCCCCAATGTGGCAACTGAAAAAAAAAAAAGAAGCCCCAATGTGGCAACCGAAAAAAAAAAGCCCCAATGTGGCAACTGAAAGAAAAAAAATAAAAAATAAAAAAAAAAGCCCCAATGTGGCAACTGAAAAAAAAGAAGCCCCAACGTGGCAACCGGAAAGGAAAAAGAGAAAGAAAAAGAAGAAGAAGCCCCGATGCGGCAAAAGCGGCAATCGAAGAGCCCAAGGCGGCAAGCAGAAAATCCAAAGCACCAAACAAAAGAAAGGGTCCAAAGCGACAACATCTGTGAAAGTTCCCAACGTGCACCTCAACAACAATCCTGGCACCAAAGACATGAGGGGCCATTGAAGTCTGCGAGAAAGGTTTGAAGCGCCCGGAGCGCGCTCCAAAATTTAAAAAGTGGAGAGGGGGAAGGAGGAAACCTTCCTTGGCCGCCAATACAAAAAAAAAGAGAAGAAGAAAAAGAAGAGAAAAAGAAAAAGGAAAAGAAGAGCTGAGCTCTATCAGAACATCCAAAGAACTAAGAAGTGAAACAATTGCTAGCACAGCCGCAAACAATTACAAAGCTATGAAATTCAAGCTAACTGCTAAAGCGGCAAAGCTAACAAAAGCGCGCAAGAACAAAGGTGTAAAGTGCAAGTGCAAATCTCAAGCGCAAAAGCAAACAACAACAACAACGAAATGACGACGAAGAGAAAAAACAAGAAATGCATTCTCAACGTAACAACATTGGCAAACATACAAAAGCAGAATCCAAACTACGAAAAGCATCATGAAGCCCAAGATACAAATTCAAGGTCAATAAAGCAATAAAAGTCAAGTTCGAGCAAAGTTACGCAAGTCATAAACCGAATGAAAGATCGTAACCCGAAACCATAGCTCGAAAATGAAATGTCAAAGCAACGGCATAAAGTGGCAAAACAACGCCTACATAAAGAACAGAGAATTCAAAGAAGTAACCCTGCAGACTTCCTCATAAGAATACTTTTTGTCAGCCAAATCCCTGATTTCCTGATCAAGAGCCTCCAGTTCAGCGGTTGCTTGGTCAAGCTGAGAAGAAAGCTCCTTGACACGAGACACCAAGGGAGCACGGCGCTCTTGCAAAGCACGCTCAGCGTCGGCCAACTAGACATCATCAAACGGAGGGCGCAAGCATTCAAAACCAGCAATGGCATTTTCAAGCCAGGGACCAGAGTAATGTTGAAACTGAAGTGTGTATAAGCAATCCAAGATGTCAGCCTTCTCCTCCCATGGCAAGTCATCCACATCAACTGAGCGGACTAAACGCAACATCCGCAACAGAGTTTGAGAACCGGACACCCGGAAAAGGCGAGGAAGTGAAGCTGAAGGAGGAATCAAGGAAGCATGGGCCCTCAAGAATGAACCGATTAAAGCATGATCATCTGCAGGAAGTGAAGCTGCAAAAGCACATAGCAGCACATGTAGAAATGATAAGACAGGAATTCAGAAAGAAAAGAAAAATCCCCGCTCAAGAAAGAAAATACTTACGAACTAAAGAAGAGCCTGGGGAGGCGGATGCGTGACTCGCCCTCACAGCAGGAGCCTTCCCCTTATCAGCTAAAGAAACCATGTGTGCAGCGGCTTGACTCTCTGAGGGGGCAGGAGCATCAACTGTAGCACCTACCTCACCAAGCACGTTTTCAGGTCTTGGAACATCAGAAACAAGTTCATAGATAATATCAGCAGCAGCAATACCAGAAGGGGCCTTCAAAGGCGCACCCTTGGGAGAAACAGGAACACTCTTTGGAGTGCCAATTGGAGACGTTAAGTCGAAACCGCCACTAGCAGCAGAATCAGAAAGGCAGCACCCCCACCAGCTGAAGGTTGACAAAAGAGATTCATAAAATCTTCATGATCAGAAGCAAGCGAAACAGCAGGAGCGTCCTCAGGAGACTGGGACGAAAGCGACGCCGATGAAAGACCATCAGCACCGCCTGCACTCAAAAAGAAAAGAAAAGGGAATCAGTGACGCTATGGAACTATCCAAGCAAAGCAAACTGAAAAGTTAGAAGAAAATAAAAGAGCAAGAAACGGAACCTGGAAAATGATCCCCAGCTCCACCGCTTTCGGCGGAAACATCACAAGACAAGAAAGAATCATCAGAATTAGCTTCAGCAGGGTCATCTTCAACCAAGTCCACATGGACTGGGGAAGAAGGAGCAATACGAATGCCGGAAGAGCGAAGGCGGCTAGACCGACGAGTAGGAACGGCCGCAGTTGCCTTCCTCCTTTTGCTAGAATCGACGGCGCTACTACTACCGCCTCGAACAGAAGACTTGGAAACAGAAGAGGCTTTCCTTTTGCTTCACCTGGGGGCAACGGAAGGAGATGCAGCAACTCTGCGGCTAGGCGAGACCCCCTCAGCTGAAAACAGAACCAAGTACAAGTTGAGTGCAAAGCAAGAAAAGAAAAAGCAACGAAAATGAAAAAATGGCCAAGATGCTTACCGGTAGCTTTCTTCATGGAAGTGCAAAAATAAGGATCGTTGTACACTATAGGCAGCAAGGAAGGGATGAGATGCGAAGGAGAAGCTTCGAAATCCCGAAGGTGTCGCAAAATGTCTTCATGGGAAACGAGCCAAGAACTTAAAACGCCTCCGACACGAGAGGGAGAAACATAAACGGGAGCAAAATCAGGAACTCCAGGAGCCGCATCAAAGAGAAGCGCTTTGACCAAATCTTCTGCCGGGGCCTGCTCAATGTTGAGAACACAGGGGGCTTGATCACGCCCAAATTGCATGGCCACCCGATCAGGACGGTATACACAGGGCCAAAGGGCTCCACCATGAGTACTCCTGCTGCCCAGAGGAACAAAACCGGGCAAGCAGCGAGAAAAGAGAATCATCTTCCATAAATCAAAGGCCCCTTCGAAAGGGGTGGCAGCATTGTTTCTTGTGGGAAAAGTATCTTCATCATCAAGGAGATGCGGGAGGTCCGAATAAGGACGGAACAAGAATTAGTCTTCTGAATCAATGAGAGAAATGAGGGGTTCTCTTGGAGATCGTCTCGTCCAACACCATGAACGAGGGTCCAAGCCAGCAGCACCAGTGGAAAGAGAAAGTTTGACAGGGCCATATGCAGGAAAACGCTCAAACAGAAAATACTGGAGAAATGTCAAGTCGATATAAGAATTGATTGGAAAGCACCCGTGAGATATGCGCATCTGAACTGATACCTGATCTAGGCGAGCGTACAAGCCGCCTAGGTAAAATGAAGCGAGAGGAAGGCGTGTACCTTCCGCCAAGAGACAAGCAAAAGGAAAGACACATGGGCTTACAGACTCCCATGGAGGTCCAGGAAACACATAGCGGCTAAGCCAGAAGGCGATAAAAGCAGCACGACAGAGGCGTGCAACAGTGACAGGTCCGGATTGGAATTTACCATCATGGAAATTGCCAAAGAAATAGCGAATCCAGCAAGCAAAGGTGTACTTAACAGAGGAACGTTGAATTGCTCTTCGACTCCTAGAAACCAAGTTCCCAGTGCCCCTCACCCGTTGAGAAGAGGAGCCCTTAGCATATGAGGCGCGCTTTCGCTTGAAGAGGTCCCGAGAATACTTGGCGCTCAGAGCCGAAGCGGCTTTCAGTTGCATCGACAACTCAGAAAATTGCTCATCAACATTCTCCACATCATGGTCTGCATCTCCAAAAGCGGGAAGACCAAGAAGTATGATCACATCTTCAAGTGTTGGGGTAAACTCTCCCCATGACGTCAGAAAGGTGTGGCTGGAGGAACACCAGCGCTGCACCAACATCAACAGATCACTGGGTTTGCGGTTGGCACCGAGTCTAGGCGACGCCTTGATGGCAGCAGCAATCCCTGCCTTCTCCAAAACAGCCACGAAAGCGGCATCAGTAGCAAAAACGTGGTCGACCCACTCTTGCCATCCAGCGGTGCCTCCCACGCGAACATTGAAGTTCACATCCACCCATGGGAACTCCAAGCGGCGAAGGCAGGAACGGAGTAATGAGGAGCCCAGAGCGCAATGGTACTTACTGTAAGAGGGAGAAGAAATGAGTTCGGCGTCCTCCTCAGAAACCACCGTGGCTTTGGAAGACGAGCCAGCAGTAAAATCGCCCGAATCGGGACCAGAGGGCGAGTCCGCCTTCACCTCCTTGGCCCAGCGACGGTACCCCGGTTCAACAGGGTAAGAGCGGGGGCAAGGAAGCTCTCGCATGAAGCAGTAAGAGATGGGGCCTGGAAGCTGAATCTCTTCCTCAGAACTCGAGGAAGCACTTCCGACCGCAGGGGTAGCAATAGCTTTTGATTTCGACATAATAATGGCAAACGCAAGAGATGAACAGGGAAACAAGAAAGCAGGGAAGTAACGGATGAAAGTTTTTCTTAGAAGTTTCAGACAACAAAGACACGAAGAAGAAAGAGAATGAGTGGAAGTAAAAGAGAAAACTGAAAAGTTTTAAGGGAGTTCCGAAAGAAGGAGTGAAAAGGGGGGACGTGGGAAAACGTGCAAGCTGAAGGATATTTGCCTCTTCCCCCTAACGACACGTGGAGCGCAGCAGAAGAATGTAGGGAAGAAAAACCAAAAGACTCACAGTGAGGGCCCGTTGACAAGACCCCACTGGGTTTCGAAATTCAAAGCAGAAGCTGCCAAGCAGTGAGCGAAGCCAGAGAAACGCAAAGGGTACCCACGATAAAGAGGCGTCCCTTGGTGTACGCCTTCCCAGAAATCGAGGGCGACGCTGAAAGAAGCGACAAAAGGCGAAAGAACAAAGAATGAAGAGTCAAGAAAAGAGGAAACAAGCAAAAAGCACAAAATAGGATTTGCACTGAGAATGAAATTCTTCCCCTCTCACTGCAAAGGGGGCAATTGTTGATACCTCAATATTTGGTAGCCCAAATCATAAGGCCCAAATCACGTAAGGGCCCAGGAGTTGTCAAACAAAAAACAAAGTATTAAAGATGCTGAGAAAGGCGCGCCAACCCCAGGAATTGCCCAAGGCGACACACGCCCAAGGCGACGATCACCAAGGTGACCATTCTCGATAAGACATCCAGAGCAAAGAGCGAAGCATGTTGACGGAAAGGAATGCCATGTGCTACCTCAAGGCGCCCCAGATGCCACGAAAAACCGAAGAGAATATCGTAATAAGTAAAGGCGATCCGGGAGTAAGAGCCCGTGGAAGGCACACTCATGACCAGCCGAGGGCGTCGTAGCTATTCGAAGCTCTAGCGGCTTGCAGAAGAAGTCAAGAGAGAATCTTTTATCTATCCAAGGCAAAGCTAAGGGGAGTAAGACTTGGAGTCCTCTCCTTCCCCGTAATCATCAAATACCAAAGCCAAGAATGGCAAAGAAGACAAAACCACTGGAAAGATGCTCTGGACACATGATGCAGGCGATCATTAACCAACGGACGAAGGGAAGCGAACAGAGACCACTGGTCCAAGACACCACTATAAATAAAAGAAAGAAAAGAAAAGGAAGAGGGACTCCGGGAGGGGGAGAAAGAGCCTCAGGGGGAAGAAACTCCCTAGAAGAGAACGGCGTCCCCCTAAGAGGTAAAAAGGCACCGGAGAAAAGGGGGAAACGACACAATATACACAATGTAAGAAAACACAGAGAAGTAGAGCCTCAAGAGCCACCCCTCCCAAAGGCCGAGAAACGCCAGAAGGCAAGAGGAGCAATACCTCAAGGCAGCCATAGTTGCAACACAGTACACACAATATGCACAAAAGACTCAAAAGCTCCTCCCTCTGAGAAACGGAGAATTGCCATGAAGAAGCAAGAGGCAGAATAAACAACAAAGGAGGAACAGAAAAGGAGGAAAAGCCAAAAGGCATGCGCCTCCAACAATCATCCTAGGAGCCATGACGAGGAGGTCAGAATACCCGAAATGCCACAACCAACGACGGCTACAACACGGAGGGCGTACAACAAAGAGGAAAGGAAGCTCCCCTTCTGAAACTACAATAACGTAAAAGGAGTGTAAAGCCAAAGCGCACACTCCTTTCTCTGTAAAAGAAACCACAAAAGTGGGAGCCATTTCCTTGTATAAACCCCTCTGTACCTCGTCTTGACATAATGAAAGCCTAAAGCTTCACGAAGTTTACGAACCCATTATCTCTTTTAATTAAATCATCATTATCGCACAAAGCGGTCCGAAACAATTGGCGACTCCGCTGGGGAAGCTACGGCTTCCAACCTTGAAGAAAATGCTCCTAGAGGCACCGGTCAGGAGACAGCTCCCGAGAGCGTTCGCTGCTACCAACAACCTCCAACTGAAGAGACGTCGCGGCGACGATGTACTCCTTCAGACCGAAGGCGACCTTCACGAAGGGTGGCCTACCATCGAAAGGCGAGTTCACTAGAAGGTGCTCCTCAGAGAATGGTCCCCCAGAAGGCGTGATCACAAAAGGAGACCAGGCTTGTCCCAATACAAACTTCCTAGAGGGTGACGAGGTTCGTCCAAAGACGGCATAGACCCTCGCGAACTGGATTGTCCGGAAAGGCAGCGCTTTAGGGGCGACGGCATTTGCTCCGCTTGGCCTCTTGGAAAAGGTTACGGGGCTAAAGAGGCGAAAACGCACCCTTGCCGACAAAGGCGTTGCACGAAGCACGCTCCCGTTGACGAGGGCGCGGGATTACAAAAGGGGAAGCGCAGGAGCAAAGGCGCAACTAACAAGTCCACATAGAAGGACGTTTCATGTCATCTGCATCATGACTCAGCCTTATTCATCATGTGTGCTTTGATAAACATGAATTTGGTAGATGTGAATCATAACAAAATGAGAAATATGTTATGCCTAATCGTATATAGGTTGCTCTACGTAACTATAACATGTTTGTTCTGTGCATCTATGACTTGACACGTTTTCAGTAGTGTCGCTTTCGCATGATATCATGTTTACGCCGCTAAGTTTCATGACTGAAATCGTCCCGATAACAAAAATTTAATACCATTTTGACTAAAGTGACATGTTTTCGATATAGTCCGAACCTGATTATATCACGGCTGAAAATGACATGTGCATGATAACAATCATAAACGCCGTCGCTCTGATATGTGTCGAATGTTTGACTAGAGAGAAAGCAATAACTAGACGAATCTGTGCATCTGAATGTTTGCTGTAGAACTGAATTTAGTATGCCATACCAGTTATTCTTGACAATTTTTCCTGGATCAATCATGGCATAATAAAAGAAACTGTTTCCATAAAAAAAACATCTAGAATTGTAAATTATATGTTTGAAATGTTGAAAGGTACGCTCTGGGAAAGCGTTGCATAAAAACATGACCTGGGCAATGTTACATAGCGATGCATAACTGACTTTATACATGATTTACTGGATGCAACTTATAAAACGGACATGCATAGCATGAAAACGTCCGGAAAATGAAAGTTGTTTATGTAGGAACAAGAATGAATCACTCTTTGAAATCCGAGAAGCCTTTAGCGCTCTTTCAAAAAGAAAACTCCCCGCATCATGCACAATGAAAGCAAGGCGGTCGGGAATGAAATATCAGAAAACAAATGATGGAACAAAAGCGAAAAGCGTCGTGAAAAGAGACGCAATATAGAAAGGGGCAGTAAAAACCAAGCAATGGAGAAGATTCCACAGGAGAAGGCGAACGCAAGGCCACCGTAACAAGACGCACATAAACGCACATCCGGTGCAAACTAACTAATGAGAAGAGGCGGAAAAGCAAGTGTGAATCCTAAAGCCTCATAAGAAGCTATGAAGGCGAAACCCAAGGCGCGCAAAAGAAAAACAAACAGCGCTGAATCTAGAAATCCCGAAGTAAACCGAAAACGGGACGTTGCTAGTGCCAGCCTCAGAGAAAAAGAGGATGTAAAAGCAAGCCATGTTAAAGGTCGTGATCAAAGTTAACAATGAATTCAAGCCAGAAAGACCAAGGCAACTTCAGAGCAAAAGTGTGCAAAAGAGCGCAAGCCAAGGAGTCGAAAGAAAATCAACACGGACATCCTAAGCGCAACACCAAGACAAGATGAAAAGCAAAAAAAAAAAAGAGAGTAAAAAAAAAGGGGGAAGAAAAAGACATAACAAGGCTCAAAAGGCGTACAATTGCAAAGGCGTACAATCGTAAAGGCGTGCAACTACAAGGCGCACATGAAAAGGCGTACATGCAATATGAGGCACGAAATTATATACAAGAGTGAGATGCAAGATGGAGACAAGCCAAAGGGCACCTAGACGGTCGACTCAAGGCTGCCACAAACATAATATAACCAAGGCGAGCTCAGTTTACTTGGTGTTTCGACAAAGTTAAAATGAAGAATTCGCTCCAGTCTGCTCTCATAAGCAAGCAGAAGTATCCTAACACAAATGAAAATAATAGCAAAGCCCTGGAGCAAGACGCATCTGAGCTCATTCATGCATCAAGACGGAGGCAAGTGTGAGTCAAAATGATATGGAACTCCAAGTGCCTACAAACCAAAGATGTCAAAAAAAAAAAGCAACGCCCATGACAAGAGGTGTTACGAAGCACAAGCAACCAGAAATGAGTAATCAATCAGAAGCAAGAAAGTGCCTATGACAAGAGGCACCAATGATAAAAGCTCGAAGCGACGCCGATGACATGAGTTGTCCCTAGAAAGAGCACAAACGATGCTGATGACATGAGGTATCGCTGTAGAAAACACCCTCAAACAGGGTCAATAATGCCAGAACGCGAGGTTCAACACTTCAAAAAAAAAGAGAAAAAGAAAAATAAAAAGAATAGTGTTGAACCGTACCGCGGGCACAAGCGCCTTATCGCGGTACCCAGATAGACCTCCTGAAAAATTTCTGGAACAGACGCGGGCGAAGTACACCATATCGCGAGACTAGAAAAGGTCCCGGGAAACAAGGGCGCTAGTCTTAAACGCGGGTGGAAAAATCTGTAAAAGAGGTTGGCTAACGCAAGATCCAAAGTGATCCGTTAGTTTGAAAAGCCCCAATGTGGCAACTGAAAAAAAGAGAAGCCCCAATGTGGCAACTGAAAAAAAAAGAGAAGCCCCAATGTGGCAACTGAAAAAAAAGAGAAGCCCCAATGTGGCAACAGAAAAAAAAAGAGAAGCCCCAATGTGGCAACTGAAAAAAAAAAAGAGAAGCCCCAATGTGGCAACCGAAAAAAAAAAGAGAAGCCCCAATGTGGCAACGGAAAAAAAAAGAGAAGCCCCAATGTGGCAACTGAAAAAAAAAGAGAAGCCCCAATGTGGCAACTGAAAAAAAAAAAGAAGCCCCAATGTGGCAACCGAAAAAAAAGCCCCAAGGTGGCAACTGAAAAAAAAAGAAGCCCCAACGTGGCAACCGGAAAGGAAAAAGAGAAAGAAAAAGAAGAAGAAGCCCCGATGCGGCAAAAGCGGCAATCGAAGAGCCCAAGGCGGCAAGCAGAAAATCCAAAGCACCAAACAAAAGAAAGGGTCCAAAGCGACAACATCTGTGAAAGTGCCCAACGTGCACCTCAACAACAATCCTGGCACCAAAGACATGAGGGGCCATTGAAGTCTGCGAGAAAGTTTTGAAGCGCCCGGAGCGCGCTCCAAAATTTAAAAAGTGGAGAGGGGGAAGGAGGAAACCTTCCTTGGCCGCCAATACAAAAAAAAGAGAAAAAGAAAAAGAAGAGAAAAAGAAAAAGGAAAAGAAGAGCTGAGCTCTATCAGAACATCCAAAGAACTAAGAAGTGCAACAAATGCTAGCACAGCCGCAAACAATTACAAAGCTATGAAATTCAAGCTAACTGCTAAAGCGGCAAAGCTAAAAAAAGCGCGCAAGAACAAAGGTGTAAAGTGCAAGTGCAAATCTCAAGCGCAAAAGCAAACAACAACAACAACGAAATGACGACGAAGAGAAAAAACAAGAAATGCATTCTCAACGTAACAGCATTGGCAAACATACAAAAGCAGAATCCAAACTACGAAAAGCATCATGAAGCCCAAGATACAAATTCAAGGTCAATAAAGCAATAAAAGTCAAGTTCGAGCAAAGTTACGCAAGTCATAAACCGAATAAAAGATCGTAACCCGAAACCATAGCTCGAAAATGAAATGTCAAAGCAACGGCATAAAGTGGCAAAACAACGCCTACATAAAGAATAGAGAATTCAAAGAAGTAACCCTGCAGACTTCCTCATAAGAATACTTTTTGTCAGCCAAATCCCTGATTTCCTGATCAAGAGCCTCCAGTTCAGCGGTTGCTTGGTCAAGCTGAGAAGAAAGCTCCTTGACACGAGACACCAAGGGAGCACGGCGCTCATGCAAAGCACGCTCAGCGTCGGCCAACTAGACATCATCAAACGGAGGGCGCAAGCATTCAATACCAGCAATGACATTTTCAAGCCAGGGACCAGAGTAATGTTGAAACTGAAGTGTGTATAAGCAATCCAAGATCTCAGCCTTCTCCTCCCATGGCAAGTCATCCACATCAACTGAGCGGACTAAACGCAACATCCGCAACAGAGTTTGAGAACCGGACTCCCGGAAAAGGCGAGGAAGTGAAGCTGAAGGAGGAATCAAGAAAGCATGGGCCCTCAAGAATGAACCGATTAAAGCATGATCATCTGCAGGAAGTGAAGCTGCAAAAGCACATAGCAGCACATGTAGAAATGATAAGACAGGAATTCAGAAAGAAAAGAAAAATCCCAGCTCAAGAAAGAAAATACTTACGAACTAAAGAAGAGCCTGGGGAGGCGGAGGCGTGACTCGCCCTCACAGCAGGAGCCTTCCCCTTATCAGCTAAAGAAACCAAGTGTGCAGCGGCTTGACTCTCTGAGGGGGCAGGAGCATCAACTGCAGCACCTACCTCACCAAGCACGTTTTCAGGTCTTGGAACATCAGAAACAAGTTCATAGATAATATCAGCAGCCTGAAGGGGCCTTCAAAGGCGCACCCTTGGGAGAAACAGGAACACTCTTTGGAGTTCCAATTGCAGACGATAAGTCGAAACCGCCACTAGCAGTAGAATCAGAAAGGGCAGCACCCCCACCAGCTGAAGGTTGACAAAAGAGATTCATAAAATCTTCATGATCAGAAGCAAGTGAAACAGCAGGAGCGTCCTCAGGAGACTGGGACGAAAGCGACGTCGATGAAAGACCATCAGCACCGCCTGCACTCAAAAAGAAAAGAAAAGGGAATCAGTGACGCTATGGAACTATCCAAGCAAAGCAAACTGAAAAGTTAGAAGAAAATAAAAGAGCAAGAAACGGAACCTGGAAAATGATCCCCAGCTCCACCGCTTTCGGCGGAAACATCACAAGACAAGAAAGAATCATCAGAATTAGCTTCAGCAGGGTCATCTTCAACCAAGTCCACATGGACTGGGGAAGAAGGAGCGAAGGCGGCTAGACCGACGAGTAGGAACGGCCGCAGTTGCCTTCCTCCTTTTGCTAGAATCGACGGCGCTACTACTACCGCCTCGAACAGAAGACTTGCAAGCAGCGAGAAAAGAGAATCATCTTCCATAAATCAAAGGCCCCTTCGAAAGGGGTGGCAGCATTGTTTCTTGTGGGAAAAGTATCTTCATCATAAAGGAGATGCGGGAGATCCGAATAAGGACGGAACAAGAATTGGTCTTCTGAATCAATGAGAGAAATGAGGGGTTCTCTTGGAGATCCTCTCGTCCAACACCATGAACGAGGGTCCAAGCCAGCAGCACCAGTGGAAAGAGGATGTTTGACAGGGCCATATGCAAGAAAACGCTCAAACAGAAAATACTGGAGAAATGTCAAGTCGATATAACAATTGATTGGAACTGATACCTGATCTAGGCGAGCGTACAAGCCGCCTAGGTAAAATGAAGCGAGAGGAAGGCGTGTACCTTCCGCCAAGAGACAAGCAAAAGGAAAGACACATGGGCTTACAGACTCCCATGGAGGTCCAGGAAACATATAGCGGCTAAGCCAGAAGGCGATAAAAGCAGCACGGCAGAGGCGTGCATCAGTGACAGGTCCGGATTGGAATTTACCATCATGGAAATCGCCAACGAAATAGCGAATCCAGCAAGCAAAGGTGTACTTAACAGAGGAACGTTGAATTGCTCTTCGACTCCTAGGAACCAAGTTCCCAGTGCCCCTCACCCGTTGAGAAGAGGAGCCCTTGGAATATGAGGCGCGCCTTCGCTTGAAGAGGTCCCGAGAATACTTGGCGCTCAGAGCCGAAGCGGCTTTCAGTTGCATCAACAACTCAGAAAATTGCTCATCAACATTCTCCACATCAAGGTCTGCATCTCCAAAAGCGGGAAGACCAAGAAGTATGATCACATCTTCAAGTGTTGGGGTAAACTCTCCCCATGACGTCAGAAAGGTGTGGGTGGAGGAACACCAGCGCTGCACCAACATCAACAGATCACTGGGTTTGCGGTTGGCACCGAGTCTAGGCGACGCCTTGATGGCAGCAGCAATCCCCGCCTTCTCCAAAACAGCCACGAAAGCGGCATCAGTAGCAAAAACGTGGTCGACCCACTCTTGCCATCCAGCGGTGCCTCCCACGCGAACATTGAAGTTCACATCCACCCATGGGAACTCCAAGCGGCGAAGGCAGGAACGGAGTAATGAGGAGCCCAGAGCGCAATGGTACTTACTGTAAGAGGGAGAAGAAATGAGTTCGGCGTCCTCCTCAGAAACCACTGTGACTTTGGAAGACGAGCCAGCAGTAAAATCGCCCGAATCGGGACCAGAGGACGAGTCCGCCTTCACCTCCTTGGCCCAGCGACGGTACCCCGGTTCAACAGGGTAAGAGCGGGGGCAAGGAAGCTCTCGCATGAAGCAGTAAGAAATGGGGCCTGGAAGCTGAATCTCTTCCTCAGAACTCGAGGAAGCACTTCCGACCGCAGGGGTAGCAATAGCTTTTGATTTCGACATAATAATGGCAAACGCAAGAGATGAACAGGGAAACAAGAAAGCAGGGAAGTAACGGATGAAAGTTTTTCTTAGAAGTTTCAAACAACAAAGACACGAAGAAGAAAGAGAACGAGTGGAAGTAAAAGAGAAAACTGAAAAGTTTTAAGGGAGTTCCGAAAGAAGGAGTGAAAAGGGGGGACGTGGGAAAACGTGCAAGCTGAAGGATATTTGCCTCTTCCCCCTAACGACACGTGGAGCGCAGCAGAAGAATGGAGGGAAGAAAAACCAAAAGACTCACAGTGAGGGCCCGTTGAAAAGACCCCACTGGGTTTCGAAATTCAAAGCAGAAGCTGCCAAGCAGTGAGCGAAGCCGGAGAAACGCAAAGGGTACACGCGATAAAGAGGCGTCCCTTGGTGTACGCCTTCCCAGAAATCGAGGGCGACGCTGAAAGAAGCGACAAAAGGCGAAAGAACAAAGAATGAAGAGTCAAGAAAAGAGGAAACAAGCAAAAAGCACAAAATAGGATTTGCACTGAGAATGAAATTCTTCCCCTCTCACTGCAAAGGGGGCAATTGTTGATACCTCAATATTTGGTAGCCCAAATCATAAGGCCCAAATCACGTAAGGGCCCAGGAGTTGTCAAACAAAAAACAAAGTATTAAAGACGCTGAGAAAGGCGCGCCAACCCCAGGAATTGCCCAAGGCAACACACGCCCAAGGCGACGATCACCAAGGCGACCATTCTCGATAAGACATCCAGAGCAAAGAGCAAAGCATGTTGACGGAAAGAAATGTGCTACCTCAAGGCGCCCCAGATGCCACGAAAAACCGAAGAGAATATCGTAATAAGTAAAGGCGATCCGGGACTAAGAGCCCGTGGAAGGCGCACTCATGACCAGCCGAGGGCGTCGTAGCTATCCGAAGCTCTAGCGGCTTGCAGAAGAAGTCAAGAGAGAATCTTTTATCTATCCAAGGCAAAGCTAAGGGGAGTAAGACTTGGAGTCCTCTCCTTCCCCGTAATCATCAAATACCAAAGCCAAGAATGGCAAAGAAGACAAAACCACTGGAAAGATGCTCTGGACACATGATGCAGGCGGTCATTAACCAACGGACGAAGGGAAGCGAACAGAGACCACTGGTCCAAGACACCACGATAAATAAAAGAAAGAAAAGAAAAGGAAGAGGGACTCCGGGAGGGGGAGAAAGAGCCTCAGGGGGAAGAAACTCCCTAGAAGAGAACGGCGTCCCCCTAAGAGGTAAAAAGGCACCGGAGAAAAGGGGGAAATGACACAATATACACAATGTAAGAAAACACAGAGAAGCAGAGCCTCAAGAGCCACCCCTCCCAAAGGCCGAGAAACGCCAGAAGGCAAGAGGAGCAATACCTCAAGGCAGCCATAGTTGCAACACAGTACACACAATATGCACAAAAGACTCAAAAGCTCCTCCCTCTGAGAAACGGAGAATTGCCATGAAGAAGCAAGAGGCAGAATAAACAACAAAGGAGGAACAGAAAAGGAGGAAAAGCCAGAAGGCGTGCGCCTCCAGCAATCATCCTAGGAGCCAGGACGAGGAGGTCAGAATACCCGAAATGCCACAACCAACGACGGATACAACACGGAGGGCGTACAACAAAGAGGAAAGGAAGCTCCCCTTCTGAAACTACAATAACGTAAAAGGAGTGTAAAGCCAAAGCACACACTCCTTTCTCTGTAAAAGAAACCACAAAAGTGGGAGCCATTTCCTTGTATAAACCCCTCTGTACCTCGTCTTGACATAATGAAAGCCTAAAGCTTCACGAAGTTTACGAACCCATTATCTCTTTTAATTAAATCATCATTATCGCAGAAAGCGGTCCGAAACAGAGTCTGATAACTCTCTGGTTCAATGTAAAAATTTTATTTACCCTCTTTTATATCCAAAACAAGTCCATATTAGCTATACTATATCTTTATTAAAAGTAATAAAGACATTTGTGTTAAGAATGAGTGTCACACGAGCCAGCTTAGATCAGTGAGCCTTGAATCACAAATCATTAGACCATCAGCATCCCTTTGCCATCATGTTTCCAGAAGTATATCAATTGAATTCACATCTCTATACATAACTTGTGCTTTCTTTACGCATATTTCTTTACGCATTATTTCTTTACGCATTATTCTTATCAGCATTACTTTAATCTTAGCCACAATTCATCTCATATTTCTTTACGCATTATTCTTATCAGCATTACTTTAATCTTAGCTCATGATTTCTTTCTTTCAGGACAAGTCTCATCTCTTTATTGCTATCTCATTAATTTCAGAATATATTTGTTCTTATTCTAATTTCGTAATTTCTATTGTCTCACTTTAATCATAACCAGAATTCCAGAATATGATAGATATATTCCAAACATACTTAACAAATATAAAACAAAGCAGATCATTAAATTAAAATGCTTGGCATACTTAATCATGGACATACATATTCTCATGTAAACACATATCAAATAGCAAGTAGTAGGATTTCAAACTTGAGACAATCATCTTAATGATGAATCTAAGGGTCACGTTGACTAGGGCCTGTAACACCCCAATTTGACAACTTGAAAATAAATTTCTTTAATTAATATAGTGAAAATTTGGGCCAACTTTTTTCTTTTAAACAGTGTTACACAAGGTGAGAACACTTAGATTTTCAAATCATGTTTGCAATTTAAAACTCATGTTCTCACATTGCATAAAACCTTTCAAGTTTCAAACCGAGATGTTACGAAACATCGCACTCTGAAACTTGTTTTCACAAAAAACATTTAAAAGCCCATTTCGTTTGACTTAACCGTAAAACTTAATCTCGGTTATCCAGTTTTGTAAAACATAATTCGGGTGCACATGTGGATGTAGCTAATGATGTCTAAGTACCTCGTAAGGGAGTACAATACTTGAACATAGACACTATAGCGATAGATCTCCGTCCAACGTATGCTCCTCCGAAGAGTCGAACCATCGATCATCGAGTTCTCGAGACGAGCTTGACCTCCTTCTCCTTCGAGACTGCATCTCGGTCTTGTCTTCGTAGGCCAATGCTTGCAGCGCCAATTCCCAATATAAACTACTCACTCTGTCACCTGTGGACATCATCACAGAAGTCCACAGGGAAGGGGGAAAGACAGAGAGAGTAAGCATTCCGAACGACGTATCGTCGACGGTGTGGGTTTACGATAGGCAAAATATTAAGACAATACAGGCATACAACAATACACATTCATAGCACAACAATACAGCAGATATTTATGCAGAATGCATGAGAATGCAATGCAATCGTCGCATTATCTAACACTTTATCTCTCACTTACGGGGATTCTCTTAATTAGCTCATCTTGCAAAGTCGAAGTCTCTTAATCAGATTGTCTCGCAAAATCGAAGTCTCTTGTCCACATATCTCAAGTCTGTAACATCGGAAATTCAGGCTTTATGGTTTGGGTTTACATCTCCTCGGAATCCAACCACCTAGTTCGGAAGCAATCAGGAGTACAGGATCTCTAACCACACCGGCTTTTACTGGATGGCAAAGTGAATGCATTCATAAAATAATGGCCCGGGAAAATAAATAAAATAACCTCATCCGGCCGTGTTCGAGCATCCCTCTCACTGATCAAGATTTAGTCAAGGGGGTGTCAGTCCTCTGTCTAGTGTACATGTGGTACTTCGTCCACACCACTGAGTGACCAGCTCCGACTGGTTCAGCCAGGGCCCCTATGGTTTTTCCCACCTAGACAGACTTCTCAAGGCTTCTTGATGAATCACCGTCAACTCCAGCAAAGACCTAATAGATCCTTTACGGAGTGTCCTAATAGATCACCTAAATACCACGGTGTCTTAGGGAAGCTTCTCTCTCACCTCAACTCCAGCAAATACCTCGTCCGAAATCGTTGCGGGTCCTCAAACTGTCAGCTGCTCCAGCTTCCTGACTTATACACACCTTATACTAGATAGAAGGCACTAACGTTACTAGTCCATCCAAATGATCATCATACTTAAAATCCAAAACGTGTTTTTCGAAAACTCTTTTCACTTCTTGCCGGAAAATCGTAAAACGTCAATATTTTCTCAAAACCAAAATCCAACTTTCACTATACTTTAAATACTTTGAAATCATTATAAGAAATCAATGAAATCATTTTAAATAAATAGATCGGTTGTTGGTCCGTCTTGGACAGCAGCTCGCTCGACCCCGAAAACATCAGATAATGTCACTTTTGAAATCCAGCTTTTCTTAAATCACGTATCATTTAAAACTTAAACTTTAAAACCAATCAAACACATTTTCAGGATTGAAAAACAATTTAAATAAAAACTGGACAACAAAGATGCTAGCCCATAAAACACTCTATAGAAAATCCGAAAACATTGAAAAATCGCATTTTTCAAACCAACTTTATCTTATATTAAATATTCATAAAAACTCAACTTCAATTACTTTGAAAACATTTTTTTTAAATAAGAAATACAACTTATAAAAACTCTGGACAACATCGTATTCCAAGTCTTAAATTCATTTTCCATTGTCCAAAACCAATTTAAATCCATAAACAAATTAAGTATCTTGAAAACAATTAAATAAACACTTTGATCAACACTTTCTCAAGTCAAAACACTTAAAATCAAACATGGGCAGCATGATGCTTCAAATAAGACAAACCATTTAGCACATAGCACATTTTCAAATCATAATTTCAAACTAATAGCCTAGACCTAAACACCGTAAACAATTAATTTTGCAAACTCATTCATGCATAGTCTAAACATACCATCAAGCAATCACTTATTCAATTATTTCAAGACGTTATAAT
Source organism: Crotalaria pallida (assembly GCA_037953625.1). Lineage (NCBI taxonomy): Eukaryota > Viridiplantae > Streptophyta > Magnoliopsida > Fabales > Fabaceae > Crotalaria > Crotalaria pallida. The sequence goes on along the minus strand of CM075649.1, from coordinate 91,348,861 downwards.
CATCATACAAGTCCAGCCAAGTCACAAAACAAAGCACAAAATTCACGTTTGTCAAAAACATTTAAATAAAGCTTTTGTTCAATTATGGAAAAGCACAAAAGATAAAATCTAAAACCATACCAAATCAATTTGTTTAACCTTCAAAATTTCCAGAACATACAAATATATGCAAAAGTTCATCACATAAAATTTTCAAGTCATTTGAACAATCTTAAGCTGGGTTTCAAATCAGATTTTGTATGAAAAGCAAGGTAGAACTGTTGCTGACCTCAGGCCAAAATGCCATAATTAAAAACAGTGTTTCAACTCCGAATTCCATGAAAATTGGTATAAACTTTCCTCATACAGTCAAGACCATCTCATAAAAATTTCAGATTATTTGGAGATGTTAAAGTTGTACTTTTTTAATTAAATCCGTCACTAAGTCCGGAAAATCTGAACCAAACGGTTCACTGTTTCTCAATTGCTAAAAATATCAAACCAAGTCCAAATCACCTCAATTTTTACAGAGAGTCACACGACATGTTTAAGGGGATACCATAAAAATTTCAAGCAATTTAGAGTAGTTTAGGTCAGAAAACATGGTTTAGGTTTTTCCTTGAAAACTTACTTTTCCGAAATCGTTTTCACCAAAATGACTCCGTTTCAATTAATAAACCAACTCTAAAAATCATATAAAAATTCAAGGACAATAAATTTAACCTACGTAAAACAGTGTCCAAGTTTCGGAACCATCAAGCATATACAAGTAATACTTATCTAAGTCTTTTTCACTAAAACACCTTAGACTTCCATAATTATCATCGAACAACCAAAATTCATTTAAAATGCCAAAACAATTCCAAACCCCTTCAAATTTTTCAGAATTCATTTAAATAGCATCAAGGACCTCATATTAAAATTTCAAGGCAATCCAATTAGTATAACTATCATTTCTCAAAGTCTCTTACAAGAAAATCACTTATAGATTAAGATTTCAGCACTTAGTCAAATTGTTCAAACCAAAACATTTTCCAGAATTCAAGACTTCCAAAAACAATTTCAAATCCAACAACAATTTCACACAATTCATCAAACAAGTAAAAATATCATCCTAACATATTTTTCTACACAAAACCGTGAGCATCTTCACACTTCTAAACAATTTTTTTTTATTTCACATCAAACACTTAAGATCAACACAAAGTTCATGGAAATCATATAATCATCAATCAAACTTAAGAAAATCTTAATCTTCCTAGTCAAGCATGTAAAACCGTGGCTAGCACATCAAGGTCACAACATCACATAAATTCCCATTCATTCAAATCATCACTAAATTTCAAGATCATGACATGCAAGAGATCAAACAAAAGAAAATCAAACTTTCACTCACAACAACATCAAACCGTGGCCAACATAAAGGAAAATCATCAAGGAAAAGTTCAATTATTTCAAAGGTCTCTATATCACAACTCAAACATCAAGTTCATCATAGATCAAGCATAGATTTTGACATGCATGCAAACAAAAATACTAGATCTTTGAAAAATCCTTTATGAAAACTCAAGAATCAAATTCTTTCCAAAAATACTTTTAAGAAATCAAGATGAAAACTCAAGATCATGAGAGAAAACACTTTCTTAACAAAAACTTTAAGATCAAGTTTAGAAATCAACTTGTTTGTAAACAAAACACTAGATCCTCCTTGAAAACCAACATGCATGAGAGTGAAAACATTAGATCTAACTTGGAAACAAACATGCATTAACTTTTCAAACAAAAATCAAAGCTCTAGAAAGAGATCATGAAAAACCGAAAATGAATTGAAGAAAGTAGGTTAAGAACTTTTAAGATCATGAAATAAAATTCTTACTTAATCAAAACTTTAAAGAATCAAGTCCAATTCTTTGATTTCTCTCCTCTCTCCTCACGGTTTACCCATTCTTCTTCCTAGTCCATGGTTTTTCCATCTCTTCTTCACTATCTTGGCTTGATCTAGCTTAGGTTATGAAGAGTTTGGGTTGATTCTCCCTCTTCCTCTATTCGGCCACTCTCTCTCTTTTTTTTTCACTAAGAGTTTGATTTTCTCTTAGTGTTGTGTGTTTGGTTCCTGGAAAAGAAATGAAGAAGGTGTGTGTTGATGAAAGAATGAAGGAGATGAAGGGAAACTCACTCCTTCCACATGGCCTTGGTGGTGTTTGTTGATGTGTGTTGGTGTTTCTTAAGAGAAGAAGAAAGGATGAAGATAGAAGAATGAAGAACGAAAGAATGAAAATGAGCTCACTCCATCTCTCACACGGTTTTGGCCCCTTCTTTTATCTTTCTCACTTTCTCTTATTTGCCATCAAGGGCTTGCATGGGTGGCTTGTTTGCAAATACTTGGGGACTAAGTCACAAAACTTGGAGACCAAGTCTTGCTCCTATGTCCCTCACGGTTTCCTTCCTTCCTCCTTCCTATTCCTTCACTTTTTCCTCCTTATGTCATGCTTGGTCATCTTGATGATGTCATGGGTTTGACTATAAGGCATGCAACTTGGTGACTAAGCAAAGCTACTTGGTTGCCAAGTTTCTCACCTAGCATTCGGCCATAGGGTGGTTTAGGGTAGGTTAGTTTAGCTTACTTAGGTTTAAGGCACTAATTAGGTTCTAATCATGATTAGGGTAGGATTAGGATAATTAATCTAGGTTTAGTCCACTAATCCTCGGTGATTAGGGCTTAATCAGGGATTTAGGCACTAATCAAAACTTAATCATAGGTTTAAGGAAAACTAATTCTAGGTTAGCTCACCAACCTTGAGGATTTAGGTCTTAAGAGAGTGATTAAGTTCTTAATCAAGGATTAAGAACTCGATTAGGGTTTTAATCCATGATTGGGATACTAATTAGGGTTTCTAGGGATAACTCTAGATCAAGATGATTGGACTTTGATTTTTGAACTTAGAGAAAATAATTTTGTAGGGTCTGCCGACCTGATACGGATTTAAGCCTTGTCAAAGGAGTCCTCTAAGGGCGCTTCCCTCGGTCCAATTAACATGAACGTCCCTCGCTCGGACTCATGGACTCCGAGCATCCCCAAAGGACCAGGCCCGGACTTGATGGAACCGAGCCTCATCATCGGTCCTCAATCCATTAGGCTTGAGATTCTAGGCCGAGACATACCGTCGGCTTGCAGATAAGTTCAGACCCACCGAGGCTTCTTATCCCTTCCGCAAATCTCTCCTGGATTCTCGCAACAGCCTAGACATGAGATCTTCAGCTGATCCTATCCAGATTCTAAGAATAATCCTCCGATATTATCTCACAGAATCCTGGTTCAGCTCAAACCTGATACGGGGCCCAGACGGCCCATATCAGCCTCCTCAAAATCCTATAAATAGCTCATTACAGCTAGGGTTTCAGGTACGTTCTCTCATCCCTAAGTTGACACTCTGCACACACGTTGACTGGGGAGAACCTGCTTTTCCCAACTGGAACTGCAGAAACACCATAAGTCACATATTGACTCTTAATCCTCTCTAGGGCTCCTGATTCCATAGTCTTGAGCACTTAGAGGGTTAAGGACATCTAGTTTTCCAGGACACTACATTGGCGCCGTCTGTGTGGACGAATAACCAGTATTCCCACTTCCACCATACTCATGGCAAACAACAACGATAACCAAGAACAAGGGAATCTCCGCCGTCACCTTCGGGGGAGGCCACCCAAGAACGCAGGAAACGTTAGGGACAGAATTGTAAGATCCATGAAGAATGTTTTGATAAATGCCAAAAGGTTTTGAACAAGCTACAAATGTGTTGATCAAGTTCAAGCTCAACAAGCAACAACAAACATCAAGTTATAAAGAGAGAGCCAACTCATGAAGACTTAGTTTGGTAGTTTATGTTTTAATGTTTTATCTTTTGCCTCACAAGTCTTTTAGTTTATGAGTTTGGGTAGAGTTTATTAGAGGGTAGTGAATCTCTTTTGATTGCATGATTATATCATATTTTGAGTATTCACTTTGCCTAAAATCAATAGGTGGCTTAAAGGTTTGAAAGAAAAGGTTTAGTTTTTGAGAAAACAAGTTTTAAGTGATTTTTAATGTTAATAATCGATTAACGGATTTTGATAATTGATTAACAGTGTATTTTGAACTGATAATCAATTAACAAACTTTTGATAATCGATTATCTGAACTTTTACTCGAGTAAAACCTTTTTCACTCGAGTGAAATTTATGCAGCTTTCGTATTACTCGAGTAACACTTATTTTACTCGAGTAAACAGGGTCTGTAACTGTTTTAAATACGTTTTTCACTTCTCAAAAGCCATTCTAAGTTGCTCCAACTTTTGGGTATTCTATATAAACCTTTTCCTAATCATTTCTATCAACTAGAATCATTTTGATACACAATTTTACAAAGAATCAAAGCCACACTATTCTCTCTCACTCTCTCAAGATCAAAGCTCTCATTTTTATATTCTTTGATCAAGAACCTTGAATCTCTCATGTTGATATTTCATAGCTTTTGAAAGAGATTCATAGGATTGTTTTTGTTTTCTATTGAGTTGTAATCATTGCAAGAGGCAAACAATCTACAACAAAGGAAGCCTTGATTTTGTGAATCAAGCAAGTTTAGTTGAAAGTCTTGAAGAAGCATTTCATCAAGCATTTGGAAGGCACTTTGAAGAATCTCAAAGTACTTGGAAGTCTTGTGAGTGAAGCAAGCAAAGAAGACTTGTTGTGGGGTTATCAACAAGCAAGTAGAGGTTAGATTAGATATCAATAGGATTACAAGGCAAGGGTGTGGTATCTCTTGTAGGCTAGCAAGAAGGAAGTCTTGTGAGGCATTTACTTGTAATTTGAGAAACTCTAATTCCTCATAGTGAAGAATCTCTCTTGGTTGAAGAGGGGACTGGAGTAGCTTTCAAGTGGATGAAAGTGAACCAGGATAAATCACTGTGTCGTATCTCTAAACTCTCTACTCTTTACAATTCTTGTTATTAATTGTGTTCTTGATTGAAAACCTAGAAAAAGTGATTTTTCTATATTTGATTGAATTGAATCTTTATTGTGCAAAATTGATAAAGGGAAAATCATTTTCATAACCTAGGTGAATCAATAAGAATATTGGTGTTGATTGTTTCCGCTTAATCTCTGATCATATAATATTTGTTAATTGATTGATTTTCATTGGTTTTAATCGTTTAGATTTGTTTCTTGCGAAAATCTTTCAAAGTTTCTATAACACCTATTCAACCCCCCCTTCTAGGTGTTCTCCTAGTGTTCCTAGTTATTTCACCCACCGAGTGTAGTTTTCCAACAATTGGTATCAGAGCTCGGTCGAAAGACACGAGCATAGAGCTTTTTCGTTAAGATCCTTAAGGAAACTACAATGGGTTCTACGAATCCTTTTGGTGGTGAAGGTGCTTCAATAAATCGCCCTCCTATGTTTGGTGGAGAGGGTTATGGTTATTGGAAAATTAGGATGAGAATCTTTATAGAAGCTATAGATGTGAACATTTGGGAAGCCATTGAAAAAGGCCCTTATATTCCCTCAAAAGATGTAGAAGGTGTGCTTACACTAATTCCCAAAGATAAGTGGACCGATGATGATAAAAGAAAAATTCAATATGATTTAAAAGCAAAAAATATCATCACCTCCGCTCTATCTTATGATGAGTTCTTTAGAGTCTCCCAATGTAAAGATGCCAAAGATATGTGGGACACCTTGCAAGTCACACATGAAGGCACTAGTGAAGTTAGGCGTGCTAGATTGAATTCTTTGATGCATGAATATGAATTGTTTCGTATGTTGCCTAATGAATCTATATGTTTTATGCAAAAACGTTTTACTCATATTGTTAATCATCTCATTGCTCTTGGTAAAACTTTCGTGAATTGTGAACTTGTTAACAAAGTTTTAAGATGTCTAAGTAGGGAATGGCAACCTAAGGTTACCGCAATTGTTGAATCAAAGGACTTGGACACCATGGACTTAGCAACACTTTTCGGAAAGTTACAAGAACATGAAATGGAGCTTGAACGTTTGCAAATGCATGAAGAGTCGGATAAGTACAAAGAAAGAAAAGGAATTGCTCTTAAATCTCAAAGGTCATATAAAAAGGAAGAGAGTTCCGATGATGATGATAATGAAGATTCCGATTCGGACATTGATGAAGAGGAGATGAAGCTTCTACTAAGAAAGTTCAATAAAATTCTAAGGAGAAAAGGAAGGTTGAACAAGGACAAAAGTAAAGAGAAGGATCGCCCACACTACAAGACCAAGACTTCAAAAGAAGGTGTAGTTTGCCATGAATGTGGAAAGCCCGGTCATCTCAAGTACTCATGCTCTAAGTATCTCAAGAAGAAGGAGTAAGAGAATAAAAATGCAAAACACAAAAGGGCATACATAGTTTGGAATAGTGATGATGAACAAGACAAGAAAAGCACAACTAGTAGTTCTTCGGATGATGAACATGCCGCTTGTCTCAATTTGATAGCTCTAGTAAATGAAGAGGAAAGTGCAAATGATGAATCAAGTGAGCAAAGTGACGAAAGCGATGTAAGTCTTACTAAATCCGAAATTTCTTCAAATTATGAAATGTTATATAATGCTTATGAAGAAATGCATAAACAATTTAAGAAACTAGCTTTGAAAAACATTGAAAGGAAGAAGCTCATTTTGAAACATCAACAAGAGATTTTAGAACTTCAAAAACAAGTTGATGAGCTTAATCTTCAAAATGAAACTCTTGATCTTATCTATGCTAGTTCTTCTTGTGATTGTGCTAGTAGATTGAATAATGTGGTTGATTGTGAGGATTGCAAGTTGCTTAAGGATGAAAATGCTATTTTGAAAAATAAGCTTGCAAGTTTCTCAAATGGTGATATTAGATTGCGAACATTGTTAAATTTTGAAAGAGAAAATTCAAACAAGTTTGGTTTGGGTTATACTAATGCTAAGAGTAAATCTCATAGAAATGTTGTTGATTTTTCAAAAGTTGATTTTTCAAATGCACCAACATGTTTCTATTGTGGTACTCATGGACATACTTCAAATGTGTGTTATATTAAAGTGCATGGTATACCTAAAGGAGATTTTGTTTGGATGAAAAAGGGTGAGAGTCCCTACACTAACAAAAATGGATCCAAAACCATTTGGATACCAAAAAGCAAAGCATGATTGTTTTTGTAGGTATGATTGAAGAGCAAAAGGACTTTCATGTGATATTCATTCATTTGCTACTTCAATTGGTATCAAGAAGAAAATCCTACAAATTGGTAACATTTGATATTTTACTATTGGTATCAAATTCTTACAATTGTTTTACAATTACTATCATGTTATTGGTATACAATTTGTTATAATTGATATCATTGAGTGATTATTAGATGATTATCATGCTTTGGTTATATTTCTTCTATTTTGGCTTAGATCTTATTTCAATTGGTATATATTTCTTTTTGATAATGCCAAATGGGGAGAAATATGATGTTTTTGAAACAAAGGGAGAAATTTTTAAATGGTATGTTTGGAGAAAGTTTGGAGAAAGGTTGTTTTGTTGTTTTTATGTAGGTTGAGCAAAGTTGTTGAAGATAGGGGGAGAATCAAGCTTACTCAATTGGATTTCAAATGTCAAAAGCATTAATTGAGGGGGAGCAAGAGTCTCACCAAGTGATCAAATGGTTCAAGCATCAACAACTTCAATGAACTTCAAACGATTTCAAAACATGTTTGTCATTTTCAAAAAGGAGGAGATTGTAAGATCCATGAAGAATGTTTTGATAAATGCCAAAAGGTTTTGAACAAGCTACAAATGTGTTGATCAAGTTCAAGCTCAACAAGCAACAACAAACATCAAGTTATAAAGAGAGAGCCAACTCATGAAGACTTAGTTTGGTAGTTTATGTTTTATTGTTTTATCTTTTGCCTCACAAGTCTTTTAGTTTATGAGTTTGGGTAGAGTTTATTAGAGGGTAGTGAATCTCTTTTGATTGCATGATTATATCATATTTTGAGTATTCACTTTGCCTAAAATCAATAGGTGGCTTAAAGGTTTGAAAGAAAAGGTTTAGTTTTTGAGAAAACAAGTTTTAAGTGATTTTTAATGTTAATAATCGATTAACGGATTTTGATAATTGATTAACAGTGTATTTTGAACTGATAATCAATTAACAAACTTTTGATAATCGATTATCTGAACTTTTACTCGAGTAAAACCTTTTTCACTCGAGTGAAATTTATGCAGCTTTCGTATTACTCGAGTAACACTTATTTTACTCGAGTAAACAGGGTCTGTAACTGTTTTAAATACGTTTTTCACTTCTCAAAAGCCATTCTAAGTTGCTCCAACTTTTGGGTATTCTATATAAACCTTTTCCTAATCATTTCTATCAACTAGAATCATTTTGATACACAATTTTACAAAGAATCAAAGCCACACTATTCTCTCTCACTCTCTCAAGATCAAAGCTCTCATTTTTATATTCTTTGATCAAGAACCTTGAATCTCTCATGTTGATATTTCATAGCTTTTGAAAGAGATTCATAGGATTGTTTTTGTTTTCTATTGAGTTGTAATCATTGCAAGAGGCAAACAATCTACAACAAAGGAAGCCTTGATTTTGTGAATCAAGCAAGTTTAGTTGAAAGTCTTGAAGAAGCATTTCATCAAGCATTTGGAAGGCACTTTGAAGAATCTCAAAGTACTTGGAAGTCTTGTGAGTGAAGCAAGCATAGAAGACTTGTTGTGGGGTTATCAACAAGCAAGTAGAGGTTAGATTAGATATCAATAGGATTACAAGGCAAGGGTGTGGTATCTCTTGTAGGCTAGCAAGAAGGAAGTCTTGTGAGGCATTTACTTGTAATTTGAGAAACTCTAATTCCTCATAGTGAAGAATCTCTCTTGGTTGAAGAGGGGACTGGAGTAGCTTTCAAGTGGATGAAAGTGAACCAGGATAAATCACTGTGTCGTATCTCTAAACTCTCTACTCTTTACAATTCTTGTTATTAATTGTGTTCTTGATTGAAAACCTAGAAAAAGTGATTTTTCTATATTTGATTGAATTGAATCTTTATTGTGCAAAATTGATAAAGGGAAAATCATTTTCATAACCTAGGTGAATCAATAAGAATATTGGTGTTGATTGTTTCCGCTTAATCTCTGATCATATAATATTTGTTAATTGATTGATTTTCATTGGTTTTAATCGTTTCGATTTGTTTCTTGCGAAAATCTTTCAAAGTTTCTATAACACCTATTCAACCCCCCCTTCTAGGTGTTCTCCTAGTGTTCCTAGTTATTTCACCCACCGAGTGTAGTTTTCCAACAAGAATCGCCCCAGGAAGACCTATTGGAGGCAGTCGGGGTAACACTCCACCAGTTCCTCCGGTGGATCAGACGGTCGTTCCCCCGGTACCTCCAGTTCAGGGTGATGTTCCACCAGTTCCTCCGGTGGTTCAAGCCACTGTTCCTCCCCTCGTGGCAGGTAGAGGAAGGCGATCCAATCCCCGCACTGTTCCGGATGGCCATGTTTCAGATTGGCACGATACTGCGGACTCTGGACCACATCGATCTCGGAGGGCCCCTGCTGGATCACAAACTGGTGAGGATCGGCGAGTTGAGCGTTCCACTCGACATGACCACTCCCGTGCCGAGCAATCCAACAGAGAAGTCCCTCAATTTACCAGGGGTCGTTTTGGAACACTTCAAGGTGGTGAACGTTCCGAAACACAAGGTAGATCTTACATGACTACTTCGTCGGCCCGTAGGAGAGAGGAATCAATCATGGAGATCTTCAGGACTCAAACTTCTTTGATTGAAAATCAGAATCAGGCTATCGCTGCTCTTCAGCAGCAAAGCATGGCAATAATAGCCGAGCAAGGCCCTAACGTGGCTCTCGGCAACCCTAATAACCTTCCTCCGCCCCCACCCCTTAATCCGGGATTGGTTCCTGGGCGTGTTACTGGGGAGCCCCATCCGGGACATCCTTTCATAGCTGAGACAATGGCATTTCAAACCCCGCAGACCTATGTGGGTCATCAGAATATCCCTCGATATAATGGGACAACTGATCCGATGGACCACATCGCGGCCTACGAATCTTCCATGATGTTTTATGGAGGAGGGGATTTCATGAAGTGCCGAGCATTTTCAATGACTTTCGGATCGGCACCCTTGAGATGGTTCAATTCCCTACCCGCCAACTCGATTCATTCATGGGCCGAGCTGAGGACAACATTTTTGAACCGATATACAGCCAGTATGTCACAACCTAAGTCGGACCATTCATTGGCTGGAGTCGCACAGAGACCTGACGAGTCTCTACGCGATTACCTGGCTCGGTATCAACAAGAAGCTAGCGGCATATCAGGCCTGCAATCAGGAGTATCAGTCCTCTTGCTCACTCAAGGGTTGCGAGATGGTGATTTCAAGGATTGTCTTATTGGAGAACCACCAAGGTACATGGCCGAACTCAAGGAAAGATCTAGGAAATTCGTTAATTTGGAGGAATTCCATAGAATCAGTACCGCAGCTCGGGCTCAGGAAAAGCGCCCTCGTCAGAACGACTCCCTTCAAACTGATCGTTTTCGAGAGAATAGGGGGAGGAAGGACAAGAGGGAGAGAGGAGAAAGAGAAAAACTGCCTCCAAAAGGCAAGTATGATGAATATACACAGTTGACAGTCCCGATGAGTCAAATCCTTCGTGAGACTATGCATACCGAGATGCGTAATATCACTCGGCCTCCAGCTTTAAGAAAAGCCGCTCAAAAGGATAGAACGAAGTATTGGTCATCATGGCGGATGGGGGCATACCACCGATCAATGTACCTAGTTAAAGGATTTGATTGAAGAGATGGTGAGGGATGGAAAGCTTCAACAATACATCGGCGAAGTTTTGCGGAAGCGTGCTAAGAGAAGAAGCCATTCCCCGCCCAGATCCGAACAGAAACAAAAAAACAGAAGCCCTTCACCACCTGCAGGGGGAGCCTCTGCCCTACTGTCCGAGCAGGATAAGGGTCGAGAGACTTTCCTCATCAATACCATTGCTGGCGGATTTGCAGGTGGAGGGGAAAGAAGAGGTTATCGAAAAAAGTATGTGGGGCAAGTCCTTTCGGTGGCCAGTCGACCTATCCAGAAGCCCAAAAAGAAAAACATTGTCATCAGCTTCAGTGACGAGGATTTTGCTGACATCATTCAAGACCACAATGACCCGATGGTGGTTACAGCTAGGATTGGCAACTACGAAGTGAAAAGGATTCTCGTCGACCAGGGGAGTTCGGCAGACATCATGTTCCTAAATCTGTTTTAGGCCTTGAAACTGAAAAGATCGGACCTAACTCCGTTTGAGGGAAGTTTGATCGGTTTTACGGGCCATTCGATTATTCCTTTAGGTCACATCCATCTCCCGGTGACCATGGGAGAACAACCGTCTGCTCGAACGGAGATTGTAAAGTGGCTAGTTGTTAAAGCACCGTCGGCATACAACGCCATTCTGGGCCGAACAGCGCTGCAGTCCTTCGGTGCCGTTGTATCAACGGTTCACCTAGCCATGAAGTTCCCGGGGTCCGACGACCAGGTGGTAACAGTACGCTCCGAGCAAGAGTTGGCTCGGAAGTGTTACAATATCAGCCTAGGCAAACTGAAGCTGGATGATGATGAGAAGATTATGCAAGAAGTTCTCAACAAGGGAAGTGTTAATTTAGCAGATCTTGACGTTAGGGAGGAAGATGAAACTAGGCCAATCCCCAATCCCCCAGGGGGATTTCAAAAAGGTAATGTTGAGTGATGATCCATCCCGTTGCATCAAGATCGGTGTGGGCCTAGCTGCGGAAGTGGAAAAAGAACTAACGGAATTGTTGGTAGAGAACAAAGACTTGTTTGCCTGGACATCGGCAGACATGCCAGGAATAGATCCAAACTTCATCTGCCACAAGTTGAGTGTTTATCCTGGTGCCAAGCCAGTGTGTCAGAAGAAGAGACGGGTCGGAATTGAGAAGGCTCAAGCAACAGATGAGAAGGTAGCCGAGCTTCTGGAGGCAGGATTTATCATAGAAGTGGTATACACTGATTGGTTGGCTAATCCCGTACTGGTAAAAAAGTCCAACGGAAAATGGAGAATGTGCGTGGATTACACAGACTTGAACAAAGTTTGCCCCAAGGATCAATACCCACTTCCCTGCATAGACAAACTCGTAGATAGCTCGACCGGGTATCAAAGGTTATCCTTCATGGATGATTATTCGGGTTACAATAAAATCCCGATGTACCCTCCGGACCAAGTGAAGACTTCGTTTGTCACGGAAAAAGCTACATATTGTTACAAGGTTATGCCGTTCGGACTTAAGAATGCTAGGGCAACTTACCAGCGCATGATGAACAAGGTGTTTGGCCCATTGATTGGGCCTAGAATTGAGGTATACATCGACGATATGATTGCGAAAAGCTTGAAGGAAGAGGACCATGCTAAGGATTTAAGAGTCATCTTGGGCAGAATCCGACAGTTTGATATGAGGTTGAATCCGGAAAAGTGCACGTTCGGGGTCCCTGCTGGATTGTTCCTCGGTTTCATGCTCACTGAACGAGGGATAGAGGCAAATCCAGAGAAGTGCCGAGCTATCCTTGAGATGAGGAGCCCATCAGATATTAAGGGGGTCCAACAGTTGGCAGGTCGGGTTGCAGCTCTTTCTAGATTCTTATCTCAGTCAGCCCGGAAAGCTCTACCATGGTACCAGCTGCTGCGAAAGGAGAAGGAAAAAACGTTCGAGTGGAATGAGGTATGCGAAAAGGCCTTCACTGACCTTAAGCAATACTTGGCATCTCCTCCGATCTTGTCTAGCCCTGTAAATGGAAAAATTCTGTTCCTTTACTTATCAGTGGGTGACTCGGTGGTCAGCTCGGTTTTGGTTCGGGAAGAGTCAGGCAAAGAGTCTCCGATTTATTTCGTCAGCCGAGCACTACAGGGACCAGAGCTCAGATATCAGAAGGTAGAAAAGTTGGCATTCTGTTTGGTTATCACGGCCAGAAGATTGCACCAATACTTCTAGAGCCACCACATCAAGGTCAGAACGGCTCAGCCGATCCGTCAGATACTCCAAAAACCAGACTTGGCAGGCAGAATGGTGACTTGGGCCATTGAACTTTCTGAGTTCGATATCACTTTCGAACCAAGGTAGGCAATGAACTCCCAAGTCTTAGCTGACTTTCTCACCGAGTTTACTGAGCCATTGACGAGCTCAAACTTGGACTGGAACATCTATGTCGATGGGTCGAGCAACAAGCTCGGGGCAGGAGCTGGGATAATTTTGGAGAATTCCAAGGGGATCACTGTGGAATATTCTTTAAAATTCGGATTTCCGACTTCGAACAATCAGGCGGAATATGAAGCTGTGATGGCTGGTTTGAGGATGGCGAAAGAAGTAGGAGCCCGAGAAGTGAAGATTTTCAGCGATTCTCAGTTGGTGGTATCGCAAGTGAGAGGCGATTATCAAGCCAAGGAACCCATCCTACAAAAATATTTGGAGAAGGTGAAGTTCCTATCTTCAGAATTTGCCAAGGTTGAATTCTGCCACATCCCGAGGGAAAGCAATGGCCGAGCGGACATTCTTTCCAAACTTGCTTCAACAAAGGGTCCTGGAAACAACAAGACGTTGATCCAAGAAATGGTGCATGGACCTAGCGTTGTCCTCTCCGTTTCAGTGGATCCAAGTTAGACCTCTCCGATCATAAACTTCTTGGAACAAGGAATCTTGCCAACGAATCCAGTCGAGGCCAAAAAGCTTGTTAGAAAGGCATCTCAATTTGCTATGATTGATGGAATTCTGTTTCGCCGTGGGGTCAGCGGCCCTATGCTCAGGTGCTTAGACCCCGCCGAAGCAAAGCAAGCACTGGAAGAAGTCCATGGAGGTATCGGAAGTCATCATGTTGGAGGGAAGTCACTGGCAAACAAGATTTTAAGAGCAGGATACTACTGGCCGACCCTATAGCCAGATGCGATCAGCCATGTGAAGAGATGCGAAAAATGCCAGTTTCACAGTGATGTCTACCAGAAACCCGCCGAGGAACTCCACTCACTTTCATCTCCCTATCCCTTCTATCAATGGGGAATGGATTTGATTGGCCCGTTCCCAACCGCACCAGGACAGCTCAAGTGGGTGATAGTGGCCATTGACTATTTTACAAAGTGGATTGAAGCTGAGCCCCTAGCAACTATCTCCTCAACTAAGGTTAAGAAATTCTTTGAGAGGCAGGTCGTAGCTCGGTTCGGGGTGCCGTAAGTATTAGTGACTGACAACGGAACTCAATTTGAGGCAAAGGCATTTAAGGACTTGGTCTGCGCCTTGAACATTGAGCATTATTTTTCCTCGGTCGAGCATCCCCAGACCAATGGACAAGTGGAGTTAGTAAACCGAAGCATCATTCAGGGGATCAAGAGACTCATTGGTGCAAAGGGAAATTGTTTAGAAAACTTGCATGAGGTCCTTTGGTCATACCGCACTACAGTACAGACTTCAACGGGAGAAACTCCTTATCGTCTTACTTATGGTTGCGACGCTGTCATCCCGATGGAAAGGATCATCCCATCTTTCCGAGCCTTACAACAACCGAACCCCCTCAACAACACTTTGCTGTGTGAGGACCTAGTTCTGTCAGAAGAAGTCAGAGACTTAGCTGCCGAACGGGAAAGACATGCCAAGCTGATGCAAGCGAAAGGGTATAACCGCTCGGTAGTACCCAAAGGGTTCGAGGTGGGTGACCTAGTCCTACGAAGAGCTGACATCGGCCTCAAAAATGCTAAGGATGGGAAACTGGCTCAGAATTGGGAAGGTCCATACCGAATAGCTTCTGTAACACCCTAATAATTACTACCCTTAATTCCAAAGTTTAAAAAAATGTGTACTCAAAAATTCCTTTTTAATATAATAAAATCACCCGTCAAACGGACGGAGTTTTGCTTATTTTTCGGACTAATCCAAAATTCAACCCGTGATAAACAATTTCAAATAAACAACCAATAGCTAGCAGGGCTTCAGATTATATCTCTAAAACATATCAAGGCCCAAAGGGCTCCAAATACATAAGAGTGCATTAATTAATCGGAGTAATAGCGGAAAATACTAAGTTTGAGTGTCATAATCAAAACATATAACTTTGTTAAAACAAAATACACTAAGTCTCAATCAAAATATACATATTAAATTTACATCCAAATATTCTAATAGACTTAGGTCCATATTATATTTTAAACCCAAAACAACTTACTCTCCCTGTAAGGGAAAGTACTCCTGCTCGGCCGGGGGCTGTGCCTGCTCAATCTCAGCACCTGTAAATGTAAGGGAGTGAGCATTGCACATGAATAGAAAAGCAATTTCTAGATAGACATAACAACTAACCAAGCCAAACACAATTAGCAATTTATTCACATAAATACAAATTCATTGCCAGCATACCATATTTTCCAATTCCATTATTTTATAAATGTCGGTTCCCTTTTTAGTTAGTTCATTTCCACCATTTGGTTCCCTTTTATTCATTTTCTTCGTTCCCAAAGAAATCCCTTTTTAAACCCTTACCTTTTCCTTATTTTTACGGTGTATGTATGTCTTCACCAAATCGAAGGTCTACATACATACACCAATCACGATGTATGTCTCCACCAAATCGAAGGCCTACATACATTGCGTTTCCATTACCGTTACCTTGTCCAATTTTATCCCCTTACCTCTTTCCTTATTTTTACGGTGTATGTATGTCACCACCAAATCAAAGGCCTACATACATACACCAATCACGATGTATGTCTCCACCAAATCGAAGGCCTACATACATCGCGTTTCCATTACCATACCTTTTCCAATTTTATTCCCTTACCTCTTTCCTTATTTTTACGGTGTATGTATGTCTCCACCAAATCGAAGGCCTACATACATACACCAATCACGATGTATCTCTCCACCAAATCGAAGGCCTACATACATCGCGTTTCCATTACCATACCTTGTCCAATTTTATTCCCTTATCTCTTTCCTTATTTTTACGGTGTATGTATGTCTCCACCAAATCGAAGGCCTACATACATACACCAATCACGATGTATATCTCCACCAAATCGAAGGACTACATACATCGCGTTTCCATTACCATTACCTTGTTCAATTTTATTCCCTGTTTCCTTTATTCATTTCCTTTTATTTACGGTGTATGTATGTCTCCACCAAATCGAAGGCCTACATACATACACCAATCACGATGTATGTCTCCACCAAATCGAAGGCCTACATACATCGCTTTTCCTTTACCGTTTACCTTATTTTATCCACTGTCCTTTCCTTTTTCCTTTTTATTTAGGGTGTATGTATGTCTCCACCAAATAGAAGGCCTACATACATACACCATCGACGATGTATGTCTCCACCAAATCGAAGGCCTACATACATCGCCCCTTTTACGTTGTATTGTCTCCCCCAAATCGAAGGCCTACAATACAACCCAAATTTTTACGATGTATCGTCTCCCCCAAATCGAAGGCCTACGATACACCACCATATTTATGCATTTTTAATTGTCCATATTATATGCCATTACTTTGCCTACCAATTCCATTTAATATTTACCAAGTCATTCCAATCACAAAAACCATCATAATTATAACCAAATAGCTACAATTCACATTTCACATAAACAATTAGAGTGCAAACATTAACCAAACTTTAACTTTTCATATAATCATACAATAACCACATTTTTTTCACATGTCCCAATTATTGATTCCAAGTCCTAAATTAGGGGTTTATGCCATTTATTATCCTTAATTAAAACCTAACCTCATTCTTTACTTCCTAAAGTTCCATAATTGCCAATTAAGCCTATTTCCAACATTTTCCTTAGTTCCTAAATTGAGATTTCTAATTTTCTACCCTAACACGTAAACTCCTAGACAACCATTATATCTAAATACAAACCCTTTCCTAGAACAAGCCAATGCTCACTATAACCACTCCCTTACCTTAACCTTGTAGAGAGAGAAGGGAGTACCAAACCCTAACTCTTTGAAATCTTCCCCTTTTGAGTTTCAATCAAATAGACTCCAAGTGTGTAGTGAGAGTGAGTAGGAGAGCTTGATCCTACTTAGCCATGGTGTAGAGAGAGAAAGCTTCAAGGCTATGGAGGAGAGAGAAACTATACCCACAATGACCAAACAAAGCAAGAACGATTAGAGATTGATGATAGTTTGTGTAAGTTGAAGGATAAATGAATGAAACTCAAATCAACTTATTTTGATGTGATGATTCTCCATGGTGGGTGTTCTTGAAGCTTCAAGGATGGAGAGAGAAAATCGGGGATTGAAGTGGGTGAGAGGAAATAGAAGAGATTGATGAATGATTATGTGTTAGTGTGTGATGGGGATTGATTTTTGGTAGTTTATTATGGATCTAAGGGAGGATTTGAGGATGAAATTAGAGAGAGAGAAGAGAGAGCTTCGTGCCCTAGAGAGAGAAAGACAAAGGAATGAATGAGGAAGAAGACCCCAAGCACGTTTTATTTCTGATGCAGTACGCACTACTCGAGTAGTCAGTGGACTACTCGAGTAGTCCAAGTTTTCTGGACTTTCTGTTTCTCCCAACTACTCGATTACCCAGTGAACTAATCGATTAGTTGGTGAACTACTCGATTAATTCAGGTACTACTCGAGTAGTCTGGCCAGTTCTCTTTTTCCTTGGCATTTCAAAATGCCATAACTTCTTCGTTACCCGTCGGATCTCGCTCAAATTTGAAAGCAAGCTTCCTCACATATTACCCTTCACATCCAACGGTGGAATTTACGTTTTGAGTTGTAAATATTTTATTTTCAATTTCCTAATATAGGGTGTTTACCACACCGAAAACATTGCTTCCAACGCTCTTTTGTTCATCTTTCAACCTCCTTTCTGATGCCAATACTTCTTGACATCCTTATGGCATTCAAAGAACTCCTAATCCATCATTTTAAATCCTTTTTACAATAATACTTACTTCCAAATCTTATCATTATTCTAATTACTCTTAGAATTAAAATTCGGGATGTTACAATTCTCCCCCACTTATTAGAATTTCGTCCCCGAAATTCCGTTGAGTTTCGTAATTGGAGAACCATCCCATTGGTAAAAATTTAGACTATGGTCTTCACCTCCCTTCAGTTTTTATTCCCCACTCCAGGTGTGGTTAGGGTCATGCCTACTTTAGTGACCGTCTTCTAACACTGTGTATTATCTCTATCTACACAGGATCGTTCGTTTTCTTATTATTAAAGTTCCATCTCCCATTCCTTGGATTGAAATCCTTCCCCACTTAGCATTGACATACTTGATTATATCCATGCTAAGGGGTGTAATCATCCGTTGCCCAGAATAGAATACACAGGTTCCCAACTGGTATTCAAGGTTGAAAAGAGGATACATGGGTAACTATCTATCGGTAGGCATAGAACTATGCCGGGATTCTATGACTTGGCGAATTTCTCGCACATATACCTTAGATGCTTGAAGCTTGAAGAGAGTGAAGATGAAAAGAAGAAACATGAAGCAGTCAAGAATGAGTCTCATGGTCTTTGCAAGATGACCCAGGATGGACTGGATACATGTCAAGCAAGAAGACAATGGAGATTATCCCCAAAGTGTGCATTTTCAGCAGAGAGTCGTCAAAGGGTGCGTTTCTATGGATCTGCGGCTAACTGGTTGATCTCGATCGATCAGAGTCCTATCAAATGCACAGGGTCCCAAAAGACTGAGATTATCATTTGCGGTGTTTCGACGTAACGTCTTGATTGAGATTCCACTTTGTGACTTCACTTTTATCCCGTTCACCTTTTACTCCTTCAAGTGAGTCTAGCAAAGTCCATTTTAGAATCAATCTTCACCACATTCGCATTCTACTTCGATGCTACTTCATTCCCATACGTTTGACAATTCCAATTCAATAGAAGAATTCTTAGAGATCGGTTCCACTTGAGGGTCAAGGTCAAGGTCTAGTTGTTGTTTCTCAATTCGGTGTCGTTTTGGGAAGGTCTTGTTTTATCCCTAGTTTAACTCTCGTTCGATCCTCCGCAGAGCGTTTGGAACTATCGGTTTGGTAGCCCTATAGCTTATGGTATGGTTACTAGGTTTTGTCGCTCGGACAAGATCCGAATTGAGCCGTTAAGTCTCCCCCACTTTGTATCAACTTATCTGATTATGCCGGTGCCCGAAAGCAGGGAATCGAATGTGTCAGCTTCTGATTGGAGCGAGAGATCTTTGATTCGCGATCAAAAGTCGCTACTTCAAGGTTAAGTCAAACCAAGGAAAGTGAGGAGGAAAAGATCTACTTGCACGAATTGAGGTACTAACTAAGCCTTTAATATGTCAGCAATCCTTTACAATCTATTTTGAGTTGGATCTCAAGGAAAGCTTGAATGAGTTTGATACTCAACAAGAAAGCTAATGGAATCTGACCTTTCTATCACCTTAAGTCTTGCACTACTCTCAAAATCGAGATTCGTGTTGGGTGAACGACCCGTTGGTGGTCATTCATTCAATTTGTTTGGTCTCTGTGTAGAGACTTCAAGAGGTTACCAGTTAAGCTTTTCTAATGGGTGACTATTCAGGAACCTTGGTAAGATTCCCTATGAGACTTGGGTTATCTAAGTTTCAGTTTGGCTTTTTGATGGTTAGGGGTGGTGCTTATAGAATTTATTCCATCCTTTCTAAGGTTGGGTATTCGATTACGCTGTTCTTAAATAGATAATATGGCTTAAGGCTCTTATGCCTTGGTTTTATTTTGGGCGTACTACCCGCTTCCGTTTAAGGAGCTTGGGAAGGACCCCATTCGGGTTGATTTCTTTGCTTCTAAAGGATCTACTCCCTTGGAGGGTTTCCATTTCTATTGTTTCAATTTCATTAGCAGTATTGCAATGGTATCATCCGTTAGTAGTTGCAAAGATTGAGGTGATCAATCTCAACCTCGCGTCTACCAACAACGCACCATTGTCGGGTTCTTATTTTTGCCGAAAACCATTGTTCGATTGTTCAATCTTGGTTGATCTCGGCGTGGATACTTGGTAAGGTTGTCCAGATTTGCTTTACTCGCGGCGACCGTTCAGGAATCTTGTTGATAAGACTCCCAGTAGGTTTTGGACTGCCAAAGTCTGGTTTAGCTTTTCAGGGAAGCTGGAGATGGTTTCTAGGGTGAACTTGATTCCCTTAAGAACTTCATGTGAAGGATTCGAAGAAGGTACCGTTCAAGTCGACTTACTTTCTTCTAATGGTGGTACTTCTCATGAAATCTTATGTCGGATTGGTTCTTGTGCTACTTCGAAGCTTTCAATGACATTGACAATCGACAAGCGCGAAGATCAAGATGGTCAGTCTCAATCTCACATTTACCAATAGCAACATCATCGTCAGGTTTGTTGACAATATCATCTCTTAATAGTTGCAAGAGTAAGGACGACCAATCCTACCCTTAAACTCTATTAAACGACGACACCATCGAGGGATCTAATTGAGTTTAAACTAACATCCTATAGTCTATTGCTGTCACAACCTAGTCCTGGAGAAGTTAGCAAGTGAACACATATATAAATATGTAGTTATATATGTATCCTATTCGCCTAACTTAGACACTTGACTATACATATCGGTTACTCGCTTGGTGAGTAAACCACAGGAGTTGTGAGTCCAAACTCCAAAGGCCGAGGAAAAACTGCTCTGATACCAAAATTGTAACACCCTAATAATTACTACCCTTAATTCCCAAGTTTATAAAAATGTGTACTCAAATATTCCTTTTTAATATAATAAAATCACCCATCAAACGGACGGAGTTTTGCTTGTTTTTTGGACTAATCCAAAATTCAACCTGTGATAAACAATTTCAAATAAACAACCAATAGCCAGCAGGGCTTCAGATTATATCTCTAAAACATATCAAGGCCCAAAGGGCTCCAAATACATAAGAGTGCATTAATTAATTGGAGTAATAGCGGAAAATACTAAGTTTGAGTGTCATAATCAAAACATATAACTTTGTTAAAACAAAATACACTAAGTCTCAATCAAAATATACATATTAAATTTACATCCAAATATTATAATAGACTTAGGTCCATATTATATTTTAAACCCAAAACACCCTACTCTCCCTGTAAGGGAAAGTACTCCTGCTCGGCCAGGGGCTGTGCCTGCTCAATCTCAGCACCTGTAAATGTAAGGGAGTGAGCATTGCACATGAATAGAAAAGCAGTTTCTAGATAGACATAACAACTTACCAGGCCAAACACAATTAGCAATTTATACACATAAATACAAATTCATTGCCAGCATACCATATTTTCCAATTCCATTATTTTATAAATGTCGGTTCCCTTTTTAGTTAGTTCATTTCCACCATTTGATTCCCTTTTATTCATTTTCTCCGTTCCCAAAGAAATCCCTTTTTAATCCCTTACCTTTTCCTTATTTTTACGGTGTATGTATGTCTCCACCAAATCGAAGGCCTATATACATACACCAATCACGATGTATGTCTCCACCAAATCGAAGGCCTACATACATCGCGTTTCCATTACCGTTACCTTGTCCAATTTTATCCCCTTACCTCTTTCCTTATTTTTACGGTGTATGTATGTCTCCACCAAATGGAAGGCCTACATACATACAACAATCACGATGTATGTCTCCACCAAATCGAAGGCCTATATACATCGCGTTTCCATTACCATACCTTCTCCAATTTTATTCCCTTACCTCTTTCCTTATTTTTACGGTGTATGTATGTCTCCACCAAATCGAAGGCCTACATACATACACCAATCACGATGTATGTCTCCACCAAATCGAAGGCCTACATACATCGCGTTTCCATTACCATACCTTGTCCAATTTTATTCCCTTACCTCTTTCCTTATTTTTACGGTGTATGTATGTCTCCACCAAATCGAAGGCCTACATACATACACCAATCACGATGTATGTCTCCACCAAATCGAAGGCCTACATACATCGCGTTTCCATTACCATTACCTTGTTCAATTTTATTCCCTGTTTCCTTTATTCATTTCCTTTTATTTACGGTGTATGTATGTCTCCACCAAATCGAAGGCCTACATACATCGCTTTTCCTTTACCGTTTACCTTATTTTATCCACTGTCCTTTCCTTTTTCCTTTTCATTTAGGGTGTATGTATGTCTCCACCAAATCGAAGGCCTACATACATACACCAATCACGATGTATGACTCCACCAAATCGAAGGCCTACATACATACACCGATCACGATGTATGTCTCCACCAAATCGAAGGCCTACATACATCGCTTTTCCTTTACCGTTTACCTTATTTTATCCATTGTCCTTTCCTTTTTCCTTTTTATTTAGGTTGTATGTATATCTCCACCAAATCGAAGGCCTACATACATATACCATCGACGATGTATGTCTCCACCAAATCGAAGGCCTACATACATCGCCCCTTTTACGTTGTATTGTCTCCCCCAAATCGAAGGCCTACAATACAACCCAAATTTTTACGATGTATCGTCTCCCCCAAATCGAAGGCCTACGATACACCACCATATTTATGCATTTTTAATTGTCCATATTATATGCCATTACTTTGCCTACCAATTCCATTTAATATTTACCAAGTCATTCCAATCACAAAAACCATCATAATTATAACCAAATTGCCACAATTCACATTTCACATAAACAATTAGAGTGCAAACATTAACCAAACTTCAACTTTTCATATAATCATACAATAACCACATTTTTTTCACATGTCCCAATTATTGATTCAAAGTCCTAAATTAGGGGTTTATGCCATTTATTATCCTTAATTAAAACCTAACCTCATTCTTTACTTCCTAAAGTTCCATAATTGCCAATTAAGCCTATTTCCAACATTTTCCTTAGTTCCTAAATTGAGATTTCTAATTTTCTACCCTAACACGTAAACTCCTAGCCAACCATTATATCTAAATACAAACCCTTTCCTAGAACAAGCCAATGCTCACTATAACCACTCCCTTACCTTAACCTTGTAGAGAGAGAAGGGAGTACCAAACCCTAACTCTTTGAAATCTTCCCCTTTTGAGTTTCAATCAAATAGCCTCCAAGTGTGTAGTGAGAGTGAGGAGGAGAGCTTGATCCTACTTAGCCATGGTGTAGAGAGAGAAAGCTTCAAGGCTATGGAGGAGAGAGAAACTATACCCACAATGACCAAACAAAGCAAGAACGATTAGAGATTGATGATAGTTTGTGTAAGTTGAAGGAGAAAGGAATGAAACTCAAATCAACTTACTTAGATGTGATGATTCTCCATGGTGGGTGTTCTTGAAGCTTCAAGGATGGAGAGAGAAAATTGGGGATTGAAGTGGGTGAGAGGATATAGAAGAGATTGATGAATGATTATGTGTTAGTGTGTGATGGGGAATGATTTTTGGTAGTTTATTATGGATCTAAGGGAGGATTTGAGGATGAAATTAGAGAGAGAGAGAGAGAAGAGAGAGCTTCGTGCCCTAGAGAGAGAAAGACAAAGGAATGAATGAGGAAGAAGACCCCAAGCACGTTTTATTTTTGATGCAGTACGCACTACTCGAGTAGTCAGTGGACTACTCGAGTAGTCCAAGTTTTCTGGACTTTCTGTTTCTCCTAACTACTCGATTAACCAGTGAACTAATCGATTAGTTGGTGAACTACTCGAGTAGTCTGGCCAGTTCTCTTTTTCCTTGGCATTTCAAAATGCCATAACTTCTTCGTTACCCGTCGGATCTCGCTCAAATTTGAAAGCAAGCTTCCTCACATATTACCCTTCACATCCAACGGTGGAATTTACGTTTTGAGTTGTAAATATTTTATTTTTAATTTCCTAATATAGGGTGTTTACAACACCGAAAACATTGCTTCTAACGCTCTTTTGTTCATCTTTCAACCTCCTTTCTGATGCCAATACTTCTTTACTTCCTTATGGAATTCAAAGAACTCCTAATCCATCATTTTAAATCCTTTTTACAATAATCCTTACTTCCAAATCTTATCATTATTCTAATTACTCTTAGAATTAAAATTCGGGATGTTACAGCTTCCAAAACAGGAACAGGAGCCTACAAGCTCGAAACTCTCTCGGGTTCCCTCATCAACAACACATCAAATGTGGCAAAACTTAGAGCATATTTCAGTTAGAAATTTCTATCCATTTCAATTCCGTTTTCAATTGTTTTCGTTTTATTATTTCCATTGCTGTTATTGGATTGCTTATTTTTAATGATGGTGTACGCTCGGTGAAACTCCGAGCCCATTGTACTTATTGTTAATGCTTCGAATAAATAAAAGTGTTGTTATTGAATTCATTGTATTTACGTACTTTTCCTCATAACCGATTAGCCACCGTTTATGACGCGAACGATTATAAACAGCTCAAACAAGAGCTTATAACTCGTCAAGTACCTTAAGAGGATTCCCGATTCAAACATGATTTATTTTAAAAATCATTTTTATATTGCGGATAGAGGAACCCACCTCGGCTAAAGTGCTGGAATTCCGAGGTCTTAACACTTGAATTCTTAACAAAAAGTCCAGGAAGAAGCATAAAATAAAGACGAATATTATAAATATTCCAAACAAGTTATAGCAACAAGAGTTCAACCCAGCTATTGGGGCAAATACAAGCTAAAAAGCAAAAATCTATTCTACGTCGGAAAGAACGACACTTTCAGGATCAAACTTGTTGTCTGCCTCCTCGTCGCTTTCAGCATCTTCAACCCCCTCTTCCTCGGATTCTTCGGCCAAATGGTCAGGAAGATCTTTGCTACCCATGTCTATGGGGCGCCCATTTGTGCCTATGATCTGCCCGTTCTTTACAGCATGGTTGGGGTCAGCACCCTTGGTCACAAGGCCAGGATTCAGGATGCGGAGTTGCTGGGCGGTATTAAAGAAAGAATCCTCAGCTGCTTTTTTGTGCTTAAGAGCTTGTGCCTTCACTTTGTCCAAGGAGGCTCGTAGTCCGGCAACCTCATCCTTAGTGTACTCGAGTTGTTCTCGAGCTACCGCGGCATCTTCTTCGGCCTTCCGAGTTTTTTCCATTGCCACTTGCAAAGTTGCTTTGCCCTCTTCAGCCTTCTTCAATAGTTCCTCGGCTTTCCGAGCTTTCTCCTGGGCCTCCTGCAATGTGGCAGCATCCTCTTTGGCCTTCTTCAAGATTTCTTCGGCTTTCCTCATCCCCTCTTGGACTTCTTGAAGAGTTTTCTCTGCTTTCTACTTCTCGGCCTCGGCCCTAGTCTTGGCCTCTTCAACATCTTTCATCCCCTTCTTCAGTTCCTCGTTCTCTTTGGCCAAGATTTGAAGCTTTCTCTCAAGGCCTTCCACTTGAAGCTGATAATAATCCTCCCGATCATTCGCTTCCATCCTCTTCTTCTTCTCATCAGGGGCGACCCGAGCATGAACATCCTCGTCGCGGCGGCCGAGGTAGTGAAGAACACTTGCACTTCGAAGAAGACCCTTCACCAGGGCGCTGCAGTTGTTCCCCCAAGTCGAAGGGTGCCAGGCATCCATCACCTGTGCATCCTCGGGAGGGAAGACTGTTGCGTAGTAGCCCTCAGGAGTCTTCTTGGACCATACAGTCTTGACAGCGGCTTCCTCGGTACCCTCCTCAAACTGAGTATCTTTATGGGATTTACTCAAATTGAAGCAATCCCCAGCCAAGCCCTTTCCTTTCTCTACCCAAATTTTCTTGGCTGGACACTCGGTGGTACCTTGAGTGTCTTGTTGTGCATCCAACTGGACAATTTTTTGGACTCCTTCGGCGGCCTAAATTACCTCGGGAGTGACGGCACGAGGAGCCAAGGTTGGTCTGTCCACCGGTGTTGGCGCGGAAGACTGGCTCTTAACCGAGGAACTCGAACCAAGGTTGGATGTAGTTGGCTCGGGGCTATGTTTAAGTGCTTCAGGACTTCTATCTCGAGGGTGGAAAAGGGCATGCGGACTCCGACCTTAGTGGCTATCTCCTCATAGAAATAAAAAAGCTGTCGATTTTCCGGTATTTGGAGGCATATCCGGTCGTCTATGCCCATGTGCCTTAGTACGAAGTCTGAGGCATTCCCATCTTCTCTCGGAGGTGTAAGAAGTGGACGAAGATGGTTCAAACTGTTCCTCGTCAGCAACGAAGGCCTCGTTCCAAGCACCTCCCGATCAAAGACTTCATCATACTGCGCATGATTTGGCGGCAAGGGATATTCTTCAGGATTGGTCTCACACCTGCGCTCCACCATATCTGGGGAAAAAGTAAAAGGCTCGGCGTTAGGATTTTTTATAGCGGATGTTTTAATTTTAAACTTAAGGCCGAGCCTTGGACTTTTTCCCCCCTCTTTCCTCGGATCTCCCAAAGGCTCTTCTTTCATTGTACGCCGCTCAGGACTAACCCTAATCTGAGCCCTACGTTCAGCAAACCTATAAGCCAAGAGCCACCTGCTTACTTCAGCGGGATCCGATGGATATTCTAAAGCTAGTGGTTTTGTCACAGTGGATCCCTGGCCGATTGGGGGGGAGGAAGGATCTACTGCATCATCACTATCCCCAGAATCCCCAAAACTTCCAGAAAAAGATGAATCACTATCACTAGAAGGTTCCTCTCCTATTTTCCTACAAAGTTCATGATAAATTCTCCTCAACTCCCTCCAACCTCTCATGATTCAGAAATCCAAACCCTTAAACACTACACTACCCAGAACAAAAAACCCCAAAATCCCTACAAAACCCAGAAACGCGAAACCCTTTCAACAAATAGAAAAAAGCGCATAACCAGTAAATGAGTGGTTAAAATTAGAAGAAGAGGAAGAGGTTACCTGTTTTTGATGTTTGAACTCTGGAAGTTGATACGCAGCGGGTGATCGTGGGAGAACTGAAGGAAAAAAGGTGCAGGGAGTGAATGAGAAAGAGTTTATGGAATGCTTTTGGAGTAGCAAGGGGAGCGTGTTTGATTTTGTGAGAATCAGAAATGAAGGAAGTGTGGGAAGAGGGAATGAAGAAGTTGAATAACCCTCAACCTTCAAAACCCTTCGGTTTACTTCCAACTCACCTGTGGGCGAAAGCCCATTTACCTCACTTAGCCACACGCACGGTGAGATGTGGCAGTTGTAGAAGAGGCGCTTTTTCAAATTTCAAAATTTGCAATGATTTGGCACAATTTACAAGGGAACGCACCGTACCTAGAGAACCCAAAACGTCACCTCGAACAGGCTACCTGGTTACAGCTGTCACGCACTCCCGGAACGAGGCATCCAAAAAGGTCAACCCTAAACACTTACTACCTCGTCACAGACTTTTCAAAGTCTTACTAGCTGGGGGGCTTGTAGGGTCTGCCGACCTGATACGGATTTAAGCCTTGTCAAAGGAGTCCTCTAAGGGCGCTTCCCTCGGTCCAATTAACATGAACGTCCCTCGCTCGGACTCGTGGACTCCGAGCATCCCCAAAGGACCAGGCCCGGACTTGATGCAACTGAGCCTCATCATCCGTCCTCAATCCATCAGGCTTGAGATTCTAGGCCGAGACATACCGTCGGCTTGCGGATAAGTTCAGACCCACCGAGGCTTCTTATCCCTTCCGCAAATCTCTCCTGGATTCTCGCAACAGCCTAGACATGAGATCTTCAGCTGATCCTATCCAGATTCTAAGCATAATCCTCCGATATTATCTCACAGAATCGTGGTTCAGCTCAACCCTGATACGGGGCCTAGATGGCCCATATCAGCCTCCTCCAAACCCTATAAATAGCTCATTACACCTAGGGTTTCAGGTACGTATTGTCATCCCTAAGTTGACACTCTGCACACACGTTGACTGGGGAGAACCTGCTTTTCCCAACTGGAACTGCAGAAACACCATAAGTCACATATTGACTCTTAATCCTCTCTAGGGCTCCTGATTCCATAGTCTTGAGCACTTAGAGGGTTAAGGACATCTAGTGTTCCAGGACACTACAAATTTTCCATCTTAAAACCATAAAATCATATAAATCAATTAAGAAGACGAAATCTCAATAAAAACCTCAAGCAATATGATTCATTGAAAACCTTAAGAAAATCAAGCACATAAAATCACACACAAGTAAATTAAATTTCAAAGCATAAAAACCCATCATGAAATCAAAACTCTTTTAAATAAATTTTCAAATCAATTAGGTTAAATTTATAAAAATGCACAAAGAGATTCATTTCTTAAATGAAATTACAAATAATAAAATTACTCCAAACTCAATAAAATCACTTGCTTGAATTCTATAAAAATCTTTGTTTACTAAAATTCCATAAAATCGAAAATTGATTACGTAATCGAAAATATTCATCGAAAATCATTTGTAAAAAAATATCTCAAAATTTCTCTTTAATGAAAACTTATTTATCGTCGTTAAGAAAATAGGGGATGTCACCGGGCCCACTGCTTTCTGTAACACCCCGATTTTGGAAACTTGAAAACACCATCTCTTTAACAAAATATAGTGAAAATTTGGGTAAATTTTTTTTTTACAAGGTGACGTGGACATGAGAACCTTTAAGTTCAAAAATTTTACGTTAACTTAATTGTAATAAAATAACATTCTCATATCGCACATCACACATCAAGTTCCAAATCGAGATGTTAAACATCGCATTTTGCAACTTGGCTTTATAAATCTGATTTGAGAAAACATTTTCATTTCTTGTTTCATGAAACCTTATTCCTTAAATGCCACACTCAATGAAATACCAAGCGGGGTACACAATGATATAGCAATGTCAACCAAGTAGCTGCAGGGGATACAGTGCTCGAGGGAATTACCTACTACTAGTCTTGATTTCTAATCTTCCTCGCTGAAGTCCACTGCAGAAGCCTCATCGAAATAAAAGTGCAGATTGCTGCAGGGTCGGCCATCTATCCGTTGCAATACCGGTGTAACCCGATACAACAACATGATAGGACAGAGGTCAGCATTCCAGAAGTACAACCATGACAAGACAGTAGAATAATGACTTCATATAAAATAGAATGCGCAGAGTAAATTATATCAGCAAAATGCAGGACTTGACAGACATTTATCATTAACTAGAACATAACAATGACTGGAGGTATATAATAAAAACATAGAATCCATTAATCCTCATGCAATAACAATTACTCATACTATGCTCATGACAATTATATTCACATAAGGATATAGGAAGCACTTATAAACAAAGTACATAACAATATTCCAAATACATCAAAATCGTAGCTCATTTCAATATAAATCACTGCACTTGGCATCACAAGCCTTTCAAACATTCAAGTCTTATCAAGTCTTTCAATCTTTCATAAATTCACTTATACTTTCATTCTTTGAATTTTTCATCATCCTTAAGTCTTATCAAATCAGTTCGCTCAATGAGGTGGGGAAAACCATCACTGAGGAAATTCCGTTCGCACACACGTCTACATCTCCTCGGTCATCCACCCAACCTAGTCGGAAGCTAACAGGAGTACAGGACCTTTACCACACGGGCACGACAGCTGTCTCACAATCAATTGGCTCCAAGCCAGGAGAACTGTTGAAAACTCGGGTATAGTCTCAAATCAATTCAAATTATATCATATAATCAAGGCTCACTGTAGAAAACTCGGATATAGTGGCAAATCACAATGCCCCGTTCCAGTCCCTCTCACTGTTCCTGAAATGCCATAGGGGTGACAACACTATTCTAGTTCCGGGTGCAGAACTTACCACGGTATTAGGACCCAGTCCCCACCATGTCTAGTTACCACATGTGGAATTCGTTCCGCCCAGAATAGTACTCAAGGCATCATGATGTTTTACCGCCCTAGCCTACCCTATTGCATTCACAACCCGAATATCCTTGATACCCGGGGTATCTTCCTCTCCACTACTTCGCACTCATTTCTCACCACATTCGCATTCGTCAATGTCTTTTAAAAGTTTTAGAGTTTTAATATTTTAATTAACGCTTTAATCCTAAGGTTGGCTCATCCTTGGTGCATCCCTTCAACGAGTCCCGACCACTAAGGGTTATATCCGTTCCCCAACACTTTCACATATCTCTTTCTCTTTCAATAACCACTTAGTAAATCATCATCAAACTGTTCCCGCAGGAATCCTCATAATTCTCTTGTATCCTTTTTCATTCTCAATAGCCACTTGGCTGTCATCCTCAATATTGAATCCTCAAGTATCATCTCAGCTTCACGAACAGGATCTCCATATCACGAGCACGATCTTCGCATCATGGTTTACTGCAACATTCTTGGATCTCCTCTCTTATCATCTTTCTTTAAGTTTCCACTTAATCTCAAGTCTTACTCTTTCTCAAAATTTTTATACTATCTCCATTCTCATTTTAAATTTTCTAATTTCCATTGTCTTACTTAAATCCGTATCACAATTTTAGAATGACACCCATATCCTTCAAACATGCTTATAAAATCAAGTATGTCATATAATAATTAAAATGCATGGTAACCAGAATCATCACATATAATCATGTAGCACATAACATATGACAATTACTCAAATTACAACTCGATGTACTCAGTTTAGAATTGAGTCTAAGCGTCAGATGACTTAGGCCTACTGCATCTCTCACCTCTCGTTCCAGGAGACGCTTTGTCCGAAATCGTTGCGGGTCCTCCCCAACATGTCAGCTGTTCCACTTCTTGACTTATACGCACCTTGTACTAAATAGAAGATACTAACGTTATGAGTCTATTTAAATAATCATCATACTCAGTATCAAAACGTGTTTTCGAAAACTCTTTTTTTTTCTTCTCGTCGAAAAATCGTAAAACGTCAAGACTTTTTCAAATCAAATCCGACTTTTGAATATACTTTAAACATCTCAAAATCTTTCTAAAACAATTGAAAAAACACTTTAGTATCATTTATTTTGGTTGCTGGTCCGTTCCGGACAGCCATTAACCAAAACTCAAAAACACCGAAAAACTTAACTTTTTCAATCCAACTCTTTCTCAATTTAAATATCACTTAAAACTTAAACTTTAAACCAACCAAACAAATTTTCAGGATTGAAAAAAAACAATTTAAATAAAATCTAGACCGCAATTATACATGTCCATAAACCATTCTTCAGAAAATCCGAAAACACCGTAAAATCATACTTTAGTTCATATAATACTTTGCTATAAAATAAAGACTTAAACGATTTATTTCTCAAACTTAACACCGTGAAATGAATCAAGGGCAGCAACCAATAAGTCCAAGGTTTTTCAATTAAATAAAGACTAAACTATTTCAAAACCAACTAATTTTCAAAACCGATTACAAAATCAAACACAACACTTTGGTTAACTAAATAATTCATTGTCTTTCGCTTCCCTAATCATACGAATAAGGTAAGGCAGTAAACACTTCATCATGTAATTATCATGTAGTCCATAGAACACTATCAATTCAGTCTCAAACTAAAGACCTTAACCGAAACTTACCCGTAAACACGTAACCTACAAATTCATTCATGCATAACCTAAACATATCATCGAACAATCACTCATTCAATCATTTCAAGGCACCATGATTTTCATACAAGCCAGCCAAGTCATAACATAAAGTATAAAAATTCATATTCATCAAAAATATTCAAATGGAATCTTAGTGTGATTACAAGTGAAACACAAAAGATAAAATCCAAGACTATATCAAATCAATTCGTTTAATCCTCAAAATTTCCAGAACATACGCGTATATGCCAAAGTTCATCAGGTAAAATTTTCAAGTCATTTGAACAATCCTAAGCTAGGTTTCAAATCAGATTTCGCATGAAAAGCAAGACGGAACTGTTGCTGGTATGAGGCCAAAATGTCATGATTAAAAATAGTTGTTCAACTACGAATTGCACAAAAATTGGTATAAATTTTCCTTATACAATCAAGACTATCTCATAAAAATTTCAGATTATTTGGAGTTGTGAAACTCATATTTTTCCAATTAAATTCGTCACTAAGTCCGGAAAATCTGAATCAAACGGTTCACTGTTTTTCCTTTAGTAAAATTATCAAATCAACTCCAAATCTCTTCAAATTTTACAGAGAATATCTAGAGATGTTCAGGAAGCTACCATAAAAATTTCAAGCAATTTAGAGTAGCACAAGTTCAAAAATTCTGTTCCTCTTTAAACCGAAAAACTTGTTTTCTCAAAATTGTTCTCACAAAGTGGGCTCTCATAGAAATAGGAAATCAATTCCAAAAATCATTCAAAAATTCAGAGAAACTCATTTTAACATATTTATATCAGTGACAAAATTTCAAAATTATTGAACATGCACAAGTATCATTTATCAAGGTTAAAATCACACACATCACAATTTCAGCACAAAACTTTATTCAACAAACTTGTCCATCCATTTCTTTTCATGAAAAACAAAAATACACTCAAGAAAATAATAAAGCTTAACAAATCATCAACATGTATTCAAAGATAAACTCATTCACTTATTTCTCATGCTTGGGCCGAAGTTATATACATGCATGAACAAAGACTTAAACTTTTTATCAAACAAACACCATTTGTTCACTTTAAGCACTTATACATACAAATCAACATAAAAATCAATCCATCAATTATTTTTCCTTCAAAAACCGAATCAATATATCATGAAAACAATTTAATTTAACCTCAATACAACATGCATCAACATCTATTGTAACACCCCTCAAAATCCTCGTACGGTTTTAAATTCTAAAAAGAATTATTTTGTGAGAAAAGTATTTTTAAAGGATGTTTTCTTAAATAAATTTCTTAAATCATGTTTTCCAAGTGGTAAATGAATTTAAAGAAATGATTTTCATGAAATAATGCCATGATTTTTTTTAAAAGTTGATTTTTGGAAATGTGATAAGAATCATTTTATGAAAAATGTGTTTTGTTTCCTATAGATATGTGCTTGATATTTTGGGTGTAATTATAATTTCTATGCATGAATGATTTATTTTTCTATGAGTGCATGAAGATGTATATACGGTTTTGTATGCTTAGTATTATATGGAATTTAATTAGTAAATGAATGTGATTATGTGTGAATGTATGTATGTGTGTAACATGTATGTATTGGCGTGATGCATATAGGTGCATGAGTGTAGGTGTTAGGCGTGAAAATGAGTGAACGTATGCATGAATGTATGTGTGAATATATGTGTATGTGTGTGTGCCGTGTGAAGGTGTGTGTGAGAAGCCTAGAATTTTCTAAGAGTGGAGATCAAGTAATCGAGTCTCAACCAAAACCCAAACCAAATCCTAACTAAATGGAGGAAACCCTAATGGAGAGCAACTAACCATTAAGCCTATAATGACCCCTAAGCTCTTATGTTCCCTACTCTGTCCCCTTGGATTTTGTTAAACTCCACCCATGCAAAAAATAGAGAAGGCCGAATTTACCCCTCCCTTTGGAAGCTCTTGGCCGAATCAACCCAAGGACAAAAGAGGAAACCATGATTTGTTTATAAATAGGTGGAACCTTGGTCATTTCCCTCACCCATTTCTCATTTCTTTTCCTTCGTCCCATACACACATCCAAACACAAGATCAAAGAGCTCCTTAAACTCTTAAGACTAAGAAAAGAAAATAGAAAGATAGAGAAAGAAGAAGAGGAGGCCGTGAGATAGTAGAAGGAAGAAGGAGAGGATATCAACCCCAAACATAGGAAATTCTTGAAGAACAAGTGTTAGAAGACCTATTTCTTGGTATAACCGAAGATCCTAGAAGAGTAGAACTAGTTTTTGTTTTATGACCTTGTAAAATTTTCTTTTCTTCCCTTGCATGTTTATTTTATGGTTTGATCTAAGCTTGCATGTGATGCTTTTGCTTTGATCTTGATTTTTAAGACCTAAATGAATTTGTGATGAACTAAATGATGGACTTTATAATTCGGTTGATGTTGTTTATGTTGGATCTTGATGTTTTTCATGTAGATCTAAAGCTTTGTTTATGATCTTTGTGAACTTGATGTAGATTTCTTTGCATGTTAGGTTTTGATGCTCAAAACCGTGAATCAAAAGGTGTTTATGTATTTATTTGATAAATCTATGTTTGATCTAAATTTATTTTTAATTTTTGGTCTTGCATGCTAGTTTATGATGTTGATCTTGAATCGTGTATGTGTGATTTTGATGAAAGTCTTGATTCTTGATTTTTGTTTTGATCTTGATCTTGTTTTTTGTTTTATAAATGAATTTTGAAACAAAAGCTTTCTTATTTTTCTCAAAAGCATGTCACGGTTTTTGGTCTCTTTTTCATTTAAATTGATCTTTGTCTTTGAAATGTGTTCTTATATTTAATTTCATGACTTGATCTACATGATTTAGATGCATGCATGTTGATCTTGAACTTTGAAAAAAGTTATTTTTATGTTCCTTGAGAAATAAATTAAAAGTGTTTTTTGTTGATCTATAATTTTTATTTATTTTGGTAGAAAAGTTTAAGATTTGTTCTTGCATGTTAGTTTTAAATGAAGTGATCATGTGTTTTCTTGAATTACATGCCTCGGTTTTGAGAAGAAAATTAGGAGAATAAGCTTTGAAATAATTTTCCTTGCATGAACATGATTTGATCTAAGTGTTGGTCTTGTGTATGATGCATTCGGCCATGTTTGAATTAAGATCTATGCTTTTTATTTTGTGTGAACTTGATATATGCTTTTTGTTCTTGCATGATTTTGATTTGATTTAAGGAAATAAATTAAAGTTTGCCTATTTTCTAAGTTGTAGCTCACGGTTTTTGTCAAGAGAAAGAAGAAATAATTTCATAAGTTTTTGTGTGTTTGATGATTGCATGAATCTTGTTTTGATATGTGTGTAGTTTCGATTTGTGCATGTTAATTAGGATAGAATTCTTTTCCATGTAGTAACCTAGAAATGATGATGAGCCAATTATGTTTAGGGAATGAGTTGTGTGTTTAAGTGACATTATGTGTGCATTCGGTTTAGGAGATTAAGTATGCTTAAATGATTTTGTTTTATATAATAATATGTTTCTAAAGTTAATTATGTGTTGGATAATTGAATTAAGTGTTTGATTGTAAGAATGTTTGATTAAGAATGAGTGCTTGGTTTGAAATCAAATTGAATAATTGCTTAATTATGTGCCTTGATTTATCAAAGTGTGTTGTTGATTAGGTGTGATTGGTTTTGAAAATTATTTGGTTTGATTTATTTGAATTTGTGAAGTTGTGTTTTAAGTTTTGTTTTACAACAAAAACTTGAGTTTTTAAAGAAAGAACCTTGAGCTAAAAAGTATTTGAAACAAAAGGAGTTTTTACGATGTTTTCGGGTTTTATTAAATTGATTTTTGTGAAATATTTCCTTGCTGTCCAAACTTATTTAAAGTTGTTTTGATTTCTAAAATTGAGTTCATGAGACTCAAAGTTTGGTTTTTAATTGGTAATTGATTTTAGAAAAAACCCTGATTGAAACCGATGAACTTTTCGGTGTTTTTGAATGAGGTTATGGTGCTATCCAAGACGGACCAGCGACCTAACCAATTGATTTAAATTGTTTTATTTGATGTTTTTAAAATGATTTCAAAGTGTTTAAATAACTAAGAAAAGTTAAAGATGTTTTGAGAAAACAATCATGTTTTAAGATTTCCGACGAGGAACGAAAGAACGTTTTAGTTAAGAAAATATTTTCTTAATAAAAGATAGTGATGAAAATGTGTTTTTAATTAATACGAGGGATGTTACAGACGAGGGATTAAGGCAGTGGCAACAACCAAGATCAGAGAAGACCGCACGCATTTAATCGCTGGACCTCAAGTGAGAGAGTAGCTTTCCTAAGACACCGTGGTAGTAGGTGTTATATTAAGACGTTCCGTATCAGCTCAAAGATCGGAACTCCGTGGTTCTGAGTCAGTAGTATAGTGGCAATTGTTTGCTTTGTGTGGCCACTTATACAAAGAAGACAAAGACCACATTGTTGTGTGTGATGTGTGATGATGTCTTGTTTATGTTTTGTTTATTTATGCTTGCTGATATTATATATATACAGTTAAGTTTTGTGATAACGAGAAATAATTGATAACGATAATAAAAGAGATGAGAATTAAAAGACACCAAGAGAAGAGATAACCCTTGTGTGGCTTAAGTCCTTGTGAAGTAAGGCAGCCTGAGCGTGATAAGACATTGAGAGTAGAGATAATGATAAGAGGTTTGAGATAATGATTGAGAAGAGATGATGAGATGAGAGTGGTAAAGATGTAATGAGGTGATGTGAATGAGCCAGAGCTGGGAAGGACTGATGATGTGGAAATGAAAGTGCAGAGTTGATGAGGGTGGAAACTTGATTCTTTGGTTTTGTTTTCTTGGATGGAGACTGGTGTTGAGTTGAGCTTGCTCCTCCATTAGTTCTCAAGAAGAGAAAGTTTTTTTGGAATGAACTTTTGAAAAGGATTTTTTTGAAAAGAGTTTACAAACTGAAATTTTTGAAAATAAGTTTTTGAAAATGTATTTTGAAAGGGATTCCCAAAATGAG
Organism: Crotalaria pallida; assembly: GCA_037953625.1. Taxonomy (NCBI): domain Eukaryota; kingdom Viridiplantae; phylum Streptophyta; class Magnoliopsida; order Fabales; family Fabaceae; genus Crotalaria; species Crotalaria pallida. The sequence goes on along the minus strand of CM075649.1, from coordinate 91,312,379 downwards.
ATTTTTGAAAAGAGTTTACAAAATGTATTTTTGAAGGGGTTCCCAAAATGAGAAAAAAATTTCCCAACATTGATTTTCTGAAAGTGATTGTGAAAAGAGGTTTTGAAAAAGGATTCGAAAAGAAAATTTTTTTTTTGAAATAAGTTTCGAAAGGAGATTTTTGAAAAAGATTTATGAAATGAAATTTTAGAAAAGGATTTATGATTTGAAGTTTTGAAAGAGTGTTTGAAGAGGAATTATGAAGTGAGATTTTGGAAGTTTATGAAAAGAGATGTTAAGGAAAGGTTGTCTGGGGAAAAGTTTTGTGATGAGATTCAAGTTGTGATTGTGATCCCGCTCTGTGCCAAGTTTGAGCCATGAAAGGAAAAGTGATGCAAAGATAGTGGTCAGGACTCATTGAAGGGATGCACGAAGGGTGAGCTGACCATTAGGTTAATAAAAGATAAAAGCTTTTAAAAGACATTAACAGCGAACGCGGTGAGGAATGAGAGTTAACCCGAAGTAGTGGAGAGGAAGGAACCATAGGTATCTTCGGATACTTAGGAGGAGATTGCATTAGGGGAGGACGATGACGGTGAAACGTCAAGAAGTCTAGAGTACTTTTCTAGGCAGAACGAACTCCACAAGTGGCGCACTAACGTGGTGGGGACTGGGTCCAATGCCGTGGCAAGTTCTGCGTGCACACTAAAGTTGTACTGTCGCCCCCTAGATTGCAAATCGAGAACAGTGAGAGGAACTGGAGTGGGGCATCTTGTTTGCCACTATAGTGAGACAGTGTGCCTTGTTATATATATGAATTGAAATGATTATGATTTGAGGCTGAGACCTCCTGGTCTGGGACCATTTGTTGTGTGACAGCTGTCGTGCCCGCACGGTAAAGGTTCTGTACTCCTGTTTGCTTCCGACTAGGTGGATGGATGGCCGAGGAGATGTAGACTGGAAGCGTGAGTGCTAACTACGAACGGACGCGTACCTCGATGATTCTTTAATCCCCCTTAATCATCGATGGTTGTAATTTGATAAGACTTGTTAAGAAAAGATTTATAATTAAGAAAAGTAAAGTTTATGAAGTTTTGATGATGAGAAGGTGAAGTTGGACAAGTGATGGAAACCCTTGAAGTGTGAAGGGAAATGATGAGAGCCCCCCCCCCTTGAGAAAGGAAAGAATAGAAGTGAAGGTTTGGATATTGTAGATGAGAAAGGAATTGAGAAATAAAAGATGATAAAGAATGGTAATGATATAATGTTGTCATGCTTGAGTGCTGTGTGGTGTGCTTTGTTTGTATTGTGTGTGTTGTCTTGATATTCCGCCTGCGGTAAATCCACAACGTCGACGACTTGTCGTTCGGTTCGCTAACTCTCTCCTGCCCGTTGGCATATCGGCGTTTCTGGTACTCCAACGTGCAGATGGAGTATCGCATGGAGATTGCAACATGGACTAGACATGGATGTGGCTGGAAGCGTCCCCATCAGGTTGGGTGTGGATTGGAGACTCTCATATCGTGATTTCGGATCCAGAGCATCGCCTTTGCGGAGCTATCTTAGGACCGCTTTTGGGACAAGTTTCTGTCCGTGGCTACAGAGATTACGAAGAGAAGGTACGATGTGAAGCTCAGAGGATTTCTTCTGCTCCAGTCAGGATGCAGTGGGTGCCAAAGAATGGTGGACCATCAGCAACTAGGATGGCTTCGTCTTCTGGAGTCAAGCAAGGACGCAAGAAGGAGGACCATGAGTTACACCCTATAGTTTTTATTAGGAAGAGTCAGAGGTAGGGTAATTAGTTTAAGTCGTTGTGAGTGTGTGAGTCAAGGATTATCTTAGCCAAGTACCACTGCTGTAATTATGCCCTACTTTTATTTTGTAAAACTGATCGACTTTTATTTTGACAAGAAATGTGAAATCGTTTTTGAAAAAAATGAAAAGGGGAGATGCGTAAATGTTTTACGTAACAACCCGGTTTTCAGGAAAGGACGTTAGCATGCACCAACCGCTTTGCAAAAACGTTTAAAAAAAATGGCCTCATTTTTGGCAACTTTTTAAATAAATGATGATTGGTTTTCGGGAGGTGAAAATCGGGCTGTTACAGAAGTGGTATCAGAGCGATGTTAATCCTTTGTGGCCTTAAGCCATGCTTTGCTTTGCTTGCTTGCTTGTCTGTTTGTTTGTTTGTGTGATAGTGAGTGCTTGCTAGTGCAAGGGTAAGAGTTTTAGATTAGGTTCTCGTCTTCTTAAGATGTAGGACTTGGTTGTCCCTAGTGCCTGTTGTGTTAGATTAAGGACCCTGTTGGTTACGTAGTAGGTAGAAGTGAACCGATTTTAAGATTAACATCCTATATCCTTTGCCAAAACCTAAGTTTGTTGACCCCGATGTACCTTTTTGATATTACCCTTAAGAAAATAGAATGTTATTCTTGAGACCCGTGTTTGTTGAATTGTTCCAACAAAGGCAGTCAGTCGGAATCCAAATTCTTTCTTAATGAGCCTCCTATTAAACCATCGTCTTACCGATCTTTCCCAAATTTGCTGACCTGATTTGTGGTATTAGGAGTATTGTAGTACCCAAATAGTTTAGGCTTGAATGATTGTGGATGGAAAAGTGATGGATATTGAGTAAAATGTAGGACAATGGTGAGCTTAGTAGTAGGTTTGATCGAAGTTGGGGAACCACAAGGAAGAAAGGGAGTGTATATTGACCTTAGTTCGGTGATAGTGAGGAAGATTAGACCCCTTTGCTCCATCGTTAGATGTCCAGACAAGAGAAATAGTAGATTAAAGCCTCAGAATTAGAAGAGAAATTAGAGAAAGGAGTGATCGTTTGTAAGTCAGTAAGGACCTTAGGTTGCTGAAGGTAGTAAGTATCTCAGGATTTTAGGCTAAACCCGGTGCTTTTGGAGATGTATGAATTGTTGTTTGCTTGTTTTCCCTGGGTTTATACCCAAGATTGTGCTCATGGTGATGGTGATCAGCTAAAGGAACGACATCTTCTTCGGTTAATCTGTGTGACTTAACCCGATTCGATACGTAAGTGGTTTGCCATGGAGCTTTTTCATCTGAAGGCGACACACGGAGAGTATTGTGAAGAGCCTATTGTCAGTAAGAGAAAGAACGACCTTAAAGCGACATTAAGAATGATGAGAAGAGTTGTTGTGCCCTGCTGCCCAATCCGCAACGTATTTCTCGGGGACGAGAAATCTTTAAGTTGGGGAGAATGTAACACCCCTCAAAATCCTCGTACGGTTTTAAATTCTAAAAAGAATTATTTTGTGAGAAAAGTATTTTTAAAGGTTGTTTTCTTAAATAAATTTCTTAAATCATGTTTTCCAAGTGGTAAATGAATTTAAAGAAATGATTTTCATGAAATAATGCCATGATTTTTTTTAAAAGTTGATTTTTGGAAATGTGATAAGAATCATTTTATGAAAAATGTGTTTTGTTTCCTATAGATATGTTCTTGATATTTTGGGTGTAATTATAATTTCTATGCATGAATGATTTATTTTTCTATGAGTGCATGAAGATGTATATACGGTTTTGTATGCTTAGTATTATATGGAATTTAATTAGTAAATGAATGTGATTATGTGTGAATGTATGTATGTGTGTAACATGTATGTGTTGGCGTGATGCATATAGGTGCATGAGTGTAGGTGTTAGGCGTGAAAATGAGTGAACGTATGCATGAATGTATGTGTGAATATATGTGTATGTGTGTGTGCCGTGTGAAGGTGTGTGTGAGAAGCCTAGAATTTTCTAAGAGTGGAGATCAAGTAACCGAGTCTCAACCAAAACCGAAACCAAATCCTAACTAAATGGAGGAAACCCTAATGGAGAGCAACTAACCATTAAGCCTATAATGACCCCTAAGCTCTTATGTTCCCTACTTTGTCCCCTTGGATTTTGTTAAACTCCACCCATGCAAAAAATAGAGAAGGCCGAATTTACCCCTCCCTTTGGAAGCTCTTGGCCGAATCAACCCAAGGACAAAAGAGGAAACCATGATTTGTTTATAAATAGGTGGAACCTTGGTCATTTCCCTCACCCATTTCTCATTTCTTTTCCTTCGTCCCATACACACATCCAAACACAAGATCAAAGAGCTCCTTAAACTCTTAAGACTAAGAAAAGAAAATAGAAAGATAGAGAAAGAAGAAGAGGAGGCCGTGAGGTAGTAGAAGGAAGAAGGAGAGGAGATCAACCCCAAACATAGGAAATTCTTGAAGAACAAGTGTTAGAAGACCTATTTCATGGTATAACCGAAGATCCTAGAAGAGTAGAACTAGTTTTTGTTTTATGACCTTGTAAAATTTTCTTTTCTTCCCTTGCATGTTTATTTTATGGTTTGATCTAAGCTTGCATGTGATGCTTTTGGTTTGATCTTGATTTTTAAGACCTAAATGAATTTGTAATGAACTAAATGATGGACTTTATAATTCGGTTGATGTTTTTGATGTTGGATCTTGATGTTTTTCATTTAGATCTAAAGCTTTGTTTATGATCTTTGTGAACTTGATGTAGATTTCTTTGCATGTTAGGTTTTGATGCTCAAAACGGTGAATCAAAAGGTGTTTATGTGTTTATTTGATAAATCTATGTTTGATCTAAATTTATTTTTAATTTTTGGTCTTGCATGCTAGTTTATGATGTTGATCTTGAATCGTGTATGTGTCATTTTGATGAAAGTCTTGATTCTTGATTTTTGTTTTGATCTTGATTTTGTTTTTTTTTATAAATGATTTTTGAAACAAAAGCTTTCTTATTTTTCTCAAAAGCATGTCACGGTTTTTGGTCTCTTTTTCATTTAAATTGATCTTTGTCTTTGAAATGTGTTCTTATATTTAATTTCATGACTTGATCTACATGATTTAGATGCATGCATGTTGATCTTGAACTTTGAAAAAAGTTATTTTTATGTTCCGTGAGAAATAAATTAAAAGTGTTTGTGTTGATCTATAATTTTTATTTATTTTGGTAGAAAAGTTTAAGATTTGTTCTTGCATGTTAGTTTTAAATGAAGTGATCATGTGTTTTCTTGAATTACATGCCTCGGTTTTGAGAAGAAAATTAGGAGAATAAGCTTTGAAATAATTTTCCTTGCATGAACATGATTTGATCGAAGTGTTGGTCTTGTGTATGATGCATTTGACCATGTTTGAATTAAGATCTATGCTTTTTATTTTGTGTGAACTTGATATATGCTTTATGTTCTTGCATGATTTTGATTTGATTTAACGAAATAAATTAAAGTTTGCCTATTTTCTAAGTTGTAGCTCACGGTTTTTGTCAAGAGAAAGAAGAAATAATTTCATAAGTTTTTGTGTGTTTGATGATTGCATGAATCTTGTTTTGATATGTGTTTAGTTTCGATTTGTGCATGTTAATTAGGATAGAATTCTTTTCCATGTTGTAACCTAGAAATGATGATGAGCCAATTATGTTTAGGGAATGAGTTGTGTGTTTAAGTGACATTACGTGTGCATTTGGTTTAGGAGATTAAGTATGCTTAAATGATTTTGTTTTATAAAATAATATGTTTCTAAAGTTAATTATGTGTTGGATAATTGAATTAAGTGTTTGATTGTAAGAATGTTTGATTAAGAATGAGTGCTTGGTTTGAAATCAAATTGAATAATTGCTTAATTATGTGCCTTGATTTATCAAAGTGTGTTGTTGATTAGGTGTGATTGGTTTTGAAAATTATTTGGTTTGATTTATTTGAATTTGTGAAGTTGTGTTTTAAGTTTTGTTTTACAACAAAAACTTGAGTTTTTAAAGAAAGAACCTTGAGCTAAAAAGTATTTGAAACAAAAGGAGTTTTTACGATGTTTTCGGGTTTTATTAAATTGATTTTTGTGAAATATTTCCTTGCTGTCCAAACTTATTTAAAGTTGTTTTGATTTCTAAAATTGAGTTCATGAGACTCAAAGTTTGGTTTTTAATTGGTAATTGATTTTAGAAAAAACCCTAATTGAAACCGATGAATTATTCGGTGTTTTTGAATGAGGTTATGGTGCTGTCCAAGACGGACCAGCGACCTAACCAATTGATTTAAATTGTTTTATTTGATGTTTTTAAAATGATTTAAAAGTGTTTAAATAACTAAGAAAAGTTAAAGATGTTTTGAGAAAACAATCATGTTTTAAGATTTCCGACGAGGAACGAAAGAACGTTTTAGTTAAGAAAATATTTTCTTAATAAAAGATAGTGATGAAAATGTGTTTTTAATTAATACGAGGGACGTTACAGACGAGGGATTAAGGCAGTGGCAACAACCAAGATTAGAGAAGACCGCACGCATTTAATCGCTGGACCTCAGGTGAGAGAGTAGCTTTCCTAAGACACCGTGGTAGTAGGTGTTATATTAAGACGTTCCGTATCAGCTCAAAGATCGGAACTCCGTGGTTCTGAGTCAGTAGTATAGTGGCAATTGTGAGCTTAGTAGTAGGTTTGATCGAAGTTGGGGAACCACAAGGAAGAAAGGGAGTGTATATTGACCTTAGTTCGGGGATAGTGAGGAAGATTAGACCCCTTTGCTCCATCGTTAGATGTCCAGACAAGAGAAATAGTAGATTAAAGCCTCAGAATTAGAAGAGAAATTAGAGAAAGGAGTGATCGTTTGTAAGTCAGTAAGGACCTTAGGTTGCTGAAGGTATTAAGTATCTCAGGATTTTAGGACCTTAGGTGTTATATTAAGACGTTCTGTATCAGCTCAAAGATCGGAACTCCGTGGTTCTGAGTCAGTAGTATAGTGGCAATTGTTTGCTATGTGTGGCCACTTATACGAGGAGGACAAAGACCACATTGTTGTGTGTGATGTGTGATGATGTCTTGTTTATGTTTTGTTTATTTATGCTTGCTGATATTATATATATATAGTTAAGTTTGTGATAACGAGAAATAATTGATAACGATAATAAAAGAGATGAGAATTAAAAGACACCAAGAGAAGAGATAACCCTTGTGTGGCTTAAGTCCTTGTGAAGTAAGGCAGCCTGAGCGTGATAAGACATTGAGAGTGGAGATAATGATAAGAGGTTTGAGATAATGATTGAGAAGAGATGATGAGATGAGAATGGTAAAGATGTAATGAGGTTATGTGAAGTGCAGAGTTGATGAGGGTGGAAACTTGATTCTTTGATTTGTTTTCTTGGATTGAGACTGATGTTGAGTTGAGCTTGCTCCTCCATTAGTTCTCAAGAAGAGAAAGTTTTTTTGGAAAGAACATTTGAAAAGGATTTTTTTGAAAAGAGTTTACAAACTGAAATTTTTGAAAATAAGTTTTTGAAAATGTATTTTGAAAGGGATTCCCAAAATGAGATTTTTGAAAAGAGTTTACAAAATGTATTTTTGAAGGGGTTCACAAAATGAGAAAAAAATTTCCCAACATTGATTTTCTAAAAGTGATTGTGAAAAGAGGTTTTGAAAAAGGATTCGAAAGGAAATTATTTTTTTTAAATAAGTTTCGAAAGGAGATTTTTGAAAAAGATTTATGAAATGAAATGTTAGAAAAGGATTTATGATTTGAAGTTTTGAAAGAGTGTTTGAAGAGGAATTGTGAAGTGAGATTTTGGAAGTTTATGAAAAGAGATGTTAAGGAAAGGTTGTCTGGGGAAAAGTTTTGTGATGAGATTCAAGTTGTGATTGTGATCCCGCTCTGTGCCAAGTTTGAGCCGTGAAAGGAAAAGTGATGCAAAGATAGTGGTCAGGACTCATTGAAGGGATGCACGAAGAGTGAGCTGACCATTAGGTTAACAAAAGATAAAAGCTTTTAAAAGACATTAACAGCGAACGCGGTGAGGAATGAGAGTTAACCCGAAGTAGTGGAGAGGAAGGAACCATAGGTATCTTCAGATACTTAGGAGGAGATTGCATTAGGGGAGGACGATGACGGTGAAACGTCAAGAAGTCTAGAGTACTTTTCTAGGCAGAACGAACTCCACAAGTGGCGCACTAACGTGGTTATGATTTGAGGCTGAGACCTCCTGGTCTGGGACCATTTGTTGTGTGACAGCTGTCGTGCCCTCACGGTAAAGGTTCTGTACTCCTGTTTGCTTTCGACTAGGTGGATGGATGGCCGAGGAGATGTAGACTGGAAGCGTGAGTGCTAACTACGAACGGACGCGTACCTCGATGATTCTTTAATCCCCCTTAATCATCGATGGTTGTAATTTGATAAGACTTCTTAAGAAAAGATTTATAATTAAGAAAAGTAAAGTTTATGAAGTTTTGATGATGAGAAGGTAAAGTTGGACAAGTGATGGAAACCCTTGAAGTGTGAAGGGAAATGATGAGACCCCCCCTCCCCCTTGAGAAAGGAAAGAATAGAAGTGAAGGTTTGGATATTGTAGATGAGAAAGGAATTGAGAAATAAAAGATGATAAAGAATGGTAATGATATAATGTTGTCATGCTTGAGTGCTGTGTGGTGTGCTTTGTTTGTATTGTGTGTGTTGTCTTGATATTCCGCCTGCGGTAAATCCACAACGTCGACGACTTGTCGTTCGGTTCGCTAACTCTCTCCTGCCCGTTGGCATATCGGCGTTTCTGGTACTCCAACGTGCAGATGGAGTATCGCATGGAGATTGCAACATGGACTAGACATGGATGTGGCTGGAAGTGTACCCCATCAGGTTGGGTGTGGATTGGAGACTCTCAGATCGTGATTTCGGATCCAGAGCATCGCCTTTGCGGAGCTAACTTAGGACCGCTTTTGGGACAAGTTTCTGTCCGTGGCTACAGAGATTACGAAGAGAAGGTACGATGTGAAGCTCAGAGGATTTCTTCTGCTCCAGTCAGGATGCAGTGGGTGCCAAAGAATGGTGGACCATCAGCAACTAGGATGGCTTCGTCTTCTGGAGTCAAGCAAGGACGCAAGAAGGAGGACCATGAGTTACACCCTATAGTTTTTATTAGGAAGAGTCAGAGGTAGGGTAATTAGTTTAAGTCGTTGTGAGTGTGTGAGTCAAGGATTATCTTAGCCAAGTACCACTGCTGTAATTATGCCCTACTTTTATTTTGTAAAACTGATCGACTTTTATTTTGACAAGAAATGTGAAATCGTTTTTGAAGAAAATGAAAAGGGGAGATGCGTAAAGGTTTTACGTAACAACCCGGTTTTCAGGAAAGGACGCTAGCATGCACCAACCGCTTTGCAAAAACGTTTTAAAAAAATGGCCTCATTTTTGGCAACTTTTTAAATAAATGATGATTGGTTTTCGGGAGGTGAAAATCGGGCTGTTACATCTATAAATAAAAATCAAGCCTTTTAAACTAAAAATCAAGAATCGAATTAAACTAACCTAGATCTTGTCATGCACAAACTTAAAATTAGTAGATCTCAAGAAAAATCACACATGCATTAAAACTCAAGAATCAAAATCAAGGCTTTAAGAGTAAAATCAAAACTAACATCAAAGCTTACTCCTTTTCACTAGATCTTTACATGCATGTATCAAATACTCCAAGCAAAATTCATCTCTAAAGATTTAAGCCATCACCGAAACATACATAAAGAAAATGAATTCATTTTATCAAAAGTTTCATGCTTTAAGTTAAACACTCTTGCTAAAAATAATTTCCTTTACATACATACCAAAACCGAATCAAACAAGAAAAAAAAATCCTTAGCACAAAATCCTTTAAAAACCGAATTGAACATCATGTTCTCAAACATAATCAATCTCTCATTTTCAAGCCAAGATCTTTACATGCAAGTGAGAACAAAAATAATTTTTTCCTCAAATCAAACTTTAACCGTGACATGCAAAAGAAAAATATGAAAGATTTGTGCAAATCAACAACTCATAGTTTAGAACACCATAGATCAACTCAGCATCAATCATAAAATTGCAAATCAAAGATCAAAAACATTTGAACCAAGAATGGGCCAAAACTGTGAGCATCATCCTTGTGGATGCATGTTCATTTTTCTGATTTCACTCTTAGATCCAAATGGAAATAGGTGTAGAAAAACAAGGAAAAGCTTAAAAAACAACATGCAAAAGCTTTGATCAATCAAAACTCTAGTTTGAAGCTTCATGAAAACGAAAAAGAAAATGGAAATGAAGAAGAATCATAAGCTTGAGATCGATACCTATGGAGGAACAAAGAAAATGGCTAAGGACCTCAAGCTTTTCCTCCTTCCTTTCCTCTTCTCCCTCACGGTTCTCTTCTCTTTTTCTCTAAGGGTGTTGAGCTTGATGATGCTCTAACACCAAGTGTGTTTGGGAGTGAACAATGAATGAAAAGAAAATAAGGGACCAAGAGGCTATTTATAAGAAACTTCCCTTTTCCAATTCTAACCCTAAGAATTTGGTGCTATGTGTGTTGGGTTGAGGGGAAATTTTGCCTTCACAAAAAATTGCATGTGAATAGTAATTAAGTGGTAGACAATCAAGAGTAAATTAGGGAAACAAATCCAATCATGCATCACATCAATTTCTTAAAGATATGTTACTTTATTCTTATTTATTTTATAATTCATGCATCACACAACACATACACATGAATATACATACACATTGCATTTTCACTTTCTAAAATCATCTTTTCATATATAAAAGAAATACTCAAAAGGAAAAGTTCATTAGAAATCAAAAACCATTTTTCCTGTAATTGCCTTCAAAATTCGTATTACATAGACCAAAGGAATAATTTTCGTAAATCAACCCAGAAAATTATAAGAGCTATGTAACACCCCGATTCGACAACTTGAAAACTTCCATTTCTTAAATTAAATATAGTGAAAATTAGGGCCATTTTTTTTACATGTGTTACATGAGAACATTTAGGTTTTCAAAACATAGTTACAATTAAAACTCATGTTCTCATGAAACCTTTCAAGTTCCAAACCGAGATGTCACAAGACACCACACTTTGAAACTCGTTTTCAAAACATCATTTAAAACACAGCTCGTTTACTTATTTTCAAAACATCCATGCTTAATAAAACTTTAGCCGGGGTACAGTATGATAGGCTATGGCAACTAAGAACTTACAATGGAGTACAGTGCTCTGAGGGGAAATACCTAGCCTCTAGTCATACTCCCTAAGACTTGTCGCCTAACTCCCGGTCCTGGCAGATTCCAGCTCCCCAATTGCAAGTAGGGTCGTCCTCGTCTGCTGCCTCCGGAATCTTGTCCATTGAGTCGTCTCGTGCTTGTCTTCCTTCTTCTCTCAATCTAAAAGCCATTCCATATACCATCTACAGGGACAACTTCTATGCTCTTCCTTGCAGGGGACACAGGTAGATCGCTACACGTTACGCCATCTACCAGTTGCAATATCAGCAATTGCCGATACGACAACATGGTAGGAGAGAGTCAGTGTTCCGAACACTAACGGGTTGACCATGCGGTCTCAGGGTAGATTCAATAGAAAGAAAGACAGGTAACACAACAGAACAATGCAACTAAAACAGCATAACATAGACATTTATCATAATGCAAACATATTATCATCAACATATATAACATGACATACACATAGCATATATGAATCACATATAACAAAGCATATCATAATGTTCCAAACATATAAATATCATCACTCATAGCCAAATTGTAACACCCCGATTCGGCAACTTGAAAACTTAAATCCAAAGTAGTGAAAATTAGGGCAATTTTTTTTTTTAAACAAGTGTTACGTGAAAGTGAGGACACACAGACCTTTAAAACATAGTTACTATTAAAACTCGTGTTCTCACGTTACATAAACTCTTTCAAGTTTCAAACCGAGATGTCACAAGACACCGCACTTTGAAACCCGTTTTCAAAACTTCATTTAAACTTGGCCCATTTAATTGTCTCAAATAATCAGTGTCAAATAAAACTGTTGCCGGGGTACAGTATGATCGAGCTAGGGAACTAAGAAACTTACATTAGAATACATTCTTCCAGGGGATTCCTAGCTTCTAGTCATGCTTCCTAGCATTTGTCGTCTAACTCCGGCCTTGGTCGATGACGTCCACCACGCTTCCGCTGCGCCATCTACCAGTTGCAATATCAGCAAGTGCCAATACGACAACATGGTAGGAGAGAGTCAGTGTTCCGAACACTAACGGGTTGACCTTGCGGTCTCGGAGTAGAAAGGGACAGAGGATAAGACATAACTATATAACTAAAACAAAATACTAGAGAATGCAATTATCATCAACAAAAATGCATCTACCAAGTTATACACATAGCATGAATCACAACAATAATATAAACATCATCATCATCACCATTACATTATTCGGGTTCACATTCCAAACTTCTTTCTCATGAACTTTCACCGCTTTCCTCAATCCTTCTTTCCTCATAATTTCCACACTTAATACTTAATTCCAGAATTTACTCATTTTGTAAATCTTATTCGATGCTTAATGCTTTATTATACTTTTCTTTGAAACATCTTTGTCTTTTAAGTTTTATTATTTCGATTAGCGTCAATGATGGGGGAAAACATCATTGAGCTCACACACGTCTACATCTCCTCGATCAACCACCCAACCTAGTCGGAAGCAAACAGGAGTACAGGACCTTTACCATGCGGGCACGACAGCTGTCACAACACATAAATGGTCCCAGACCAGGAGGCCAGGCGTCAAATCATAATCATAATAATAACAATGCACGCTCTCAGCGGCAATCACAAATTCCCCGTTCCAGTCCCTCTCACTGTTGTCGATTTGCAATCAAGGGGGCGACAGTACAATTCTAGTTCTGGTGCAGAACGTGCCACGGCATTAGACCCAGTCCCCACCACGTTAGTATGCCACTTGTGGAGTTGTTCTGCCTAGAAAGTAGTCTAGACTTCTTGACGTGTCACCGTCATCGTCCTCCCCTCATGCAATCTCGTCCTAAGTATCCGCAGATACTTATCGTTCCTTCCTCTCCACTACTTCGATACGACACTCATACCTCATCGCGTTTATAAATGTCTTTTAAAGTTTCAGAGCTTTAATTAGCGGCTTATTCCTAACAGTCGGCTCGTCCTTGGTGCATCCCTTCAACGAAGCCCGACCACTAATCACAAACTATTCCCCCTAAATCTCAAATGGCCTCAAGCCTCAAATCACTTTCTCGTCTCATTATCACCAACTCATGCTCATTCTCAACATAATTCTCATTCACAGCATCAACAAATTTTCCTCGTCTTTCCAAAACATCTTTCGCAAAACTTTTCGAAAACACGGTTTCACAAAACTTGATCTTTCCAAAAACTTTCACAAAATTCCATTTTCTCAAAAGCTCTTTCAAAATCTCTTTTCAAAACCTTTTTTTTTCAAAAACCACATTTTTGGGTGAGTGTTAATGGAGGAGCAAGCTCAACTCAACACTAAGCTTCTTCCCAAAAACGTGAACGAGGAATCACATCACCATTCAACCATATCTTAATTTCACAACCTCTTTCTCTTTCAAACCTCAACTCTTTCCACTCAAATATCAATTCTCTTTCTTTCAATCTTTATCTCTTTTGCGTTCCATTCTCATCACACTTTACCTCTTCCTCAATCATTCTCAACTCATCGCTTATTTCTTTCTTAATCATTTCACATGCTTCTTATTTGTTTCTCTTTTTCTCTTTTCAATGTTCTCATTACTTTCATGATTATCACTATTTCACTATTCAAACACAATCAAACAATTCTCAATAAAATGAAGTATGTATAATAAATAAACATTTAGCACGAATATATGCATTGCCTAACTCGCAGTACTCCCGTAATCCGTCTACTTGAATTACGAGCAACCACGTTACGGGATCACCGCACTCTCACTCACCTGGATGACGACACATCCAAAGACTCTCTAAGATTTCCAGTCGTTATCTTTGCCACGCTTCCTCCGCGTCCGATACCCGAACTAGACATTTTTCCCCGCGCGTTAGAAACGATTTACGTGAATTCTCAAGTTTGTTTTAAAAGTACTTTGAAATAATTTCCTTTTAAAAAGCACATTGCCAATATCCAAAAGACTTTAAATCCCAAATCATTCTTTTTATAAAATGTTTCCAAGAAAAACTTCTTAAAACAATTCCTTTTCCAAAACAGAATCTATTTCTCTTGGTTTAAAACACTTAGGGTTAAAATCATTTTCTCTAAACATTGAAGGAAAAACAATTCTTTAAAAATCTTTATTAAATCAGATACAGAATTCAAGAAAATAAAACTTCAAAACCAATCAATTGATTTATTTAATTTCAAATCTTCACAATATCATTAAACACTGATCAATTAAGGATTTCAAATTAATTTAAGTTGTTTAAATCATTCTTTTCAAATAAAACATTTTTCACAGCTAAACTCACAAACAGTATCCCAAAACAATTCTAATACATCCAAGCAGCACAAAGAGCAATCACATACACATCACAAAGCATTCAAAGCATACCCAAGCACACAGACAGGAGTCATATTTTAAATCATTTAAAATCATCAATTAAATTATAATCTAAATTAAATTAATTAAATTACTCTTTTAGAAAATAATTTAGACTTAATCATTTAATTAACTCACAAAACCGGATCATACTCAGGATTAACCAATTTTCTAATTATAAAAAAATTTTAATACAAAAAAATTCATTAAATCAACTTTACAACATCTATTCGCAGAATCAAATGGACTTATTCATTTTTATTTCTTAAAATTTAAAAGACCAAAGGAAAGACACACATCATTTTCACACGTACACAGCATCATGCACCAAAAACATAGCTATCATCATGGTCATTTCATGAAAATAATTTCCCTACCCTTTAAACATACATGGACCGAATTTTACACATATAAATTTTGCAAGATTTTAATGCACACATGAAAACATATCATTACGAAATTATTTTCTTTATTTTAAGACCAAAACCGTGATCATGCCATGGAAAAATTAGCAATTTTAATTTCATTTATAAAACAAAGTCACAATTTAAACCATCGCACTGTTTTCTTTTTTTTTAGATTTAATTTACTTCATGCATGCACTCTTTGAAATCCTAAATTCAAATACCTCATCATGTATGCATCCTATATTGAGAAACAATTCTAGTTTCCTACTCCTCCTAGTTGGCCGAAATTCAACATGCATGAAACAAGGCCTTTTTGACTCACTTTTTAGGCATACAAAAGTCATGCATTCACACCTAGACATGTAGGTTTTTCAAGTAAACTTTTTCAAACAATTGTAATATTTATAAAATTCAAGTTCATCATTTTCTCAAAACAAAAATAAAGATCTAATGAAAACAACATGCATATTCTACAAATTTTTGGATCTAAGCTTAAAACACACATGCATTAACTTTTCATAAAATAAAAAGCAAGGATCCTTTTATTTTTTAAAACTTGGCTGAATGGCCCTTCTAAAAAAAATGAGACATGCACATAATTAAACATTAAATCAAAGCATGCTTAAACTTGAAAATCATTTCAAGTCTTGATTCTTTTCTTAAAAACCGAAACTCATACATAGAAGAAAACACAATTTTTCTCTTAAAAATTATCATGAAATTTAAGGATCTAAATATTTTTCATGCATCAAACAAAAATAATCACATGCACACATTTTTTAGACCAAATAAAATCATCACAAGATTAACATGCAAGACAAGGAACTTGAACTTTTTCACAACTCAAGTTTAGATCATGAAGTTATTCATCAAATAAATATGGAAGTGCATATAGATCATAGTTTTAGCACAAAAATTTGACATGCAAGCCAAGACATTTCACTTTATACATAAACAAACTTAGATCATGAAATTAATTTGTCAAATAAGCACATAAACATACATAGATCATGATTTAGAACAAGGAAAATACACATGCAAGAAAGATTTAAGTCAAGCTTTACAAATTCTTACACAAAACTTTGGATCTTTAAGTTTGAGTTAGAAAAATACATAGATCTAACAAAGAAAGCATAACCGAAGCATGCACATGGAGTCACAAATATTACAACTTACTTTTTGTCCATGAAAGTTCAAGATCAAGAAAGAATAGCACATAAATTTACTTTACAAATCATAAGAATAAGCATGCAAGAAGAAAATGAAAAGGAATCTACAACTAAAAAGGAAAACTAAACTATTACATTTCTCCTCTTGTTCTTCAAATTTCCTAGCAAGAGGGTGGGTTCTTCAAGCTCCTAATGCTTGGATCTTCAAAGGATGGCTTGATCTAAGGTTTGGATTTCCTTCTCCTTCCTCCTATGCTCACAGTTCCCTCTCCCTCTCTCTTTCTCTATTTCTTTTCTTGTTTCTTTCTAAAGGTTTGATGAGTCCTTTAGAGTGGTGTTTGTGTTTTGAAGGTGGAAATGCAATGGATGAGAGGAGGTGGATCAAGGCTTACTCCTATATGTATGCAAGTTCACAATTTCCCAAATTGGCCTTGTACAATTCGGCCTAACCACAACCAAAAAGGGCGAAGTGGTCCTCTCAAAAGTTTGCATGGCTAAGGGTCTCCAAAGTCAAGGAGACAAGGAGAATTGGGCTAGGTCTTAGGGTTACTTTAGGGCTAAGGGGTAGTTTGCTCTTAGTTGGGGTTTTGCTTCCAATTTGGTTTGGTTTTGGTTTCTAGTTTGGTTCCTTAGTTTTCTTACTTCCTAAGCTTATCACACATGCACACACCCACACGTAGAAACACACACACACATATGACACATACACTCACATGCATGCAAAGCTCAAACCGTGGCAATCTCACATTCACACACATGTCACACACATGCATACATAATTATCATTCTTTTATTTTCTAATCATACTTACTTTAATTTATTAATTCATATATTAATGCAATTTAATCACATTTACAACCAATCTCATGCAATCACAAATTACACACACATTAAATCAAACACACACACCATATAAAAATTCATGCCAAAACAATAAATTCATTTTCTTTAAAACATAATTCTTTAACTCGTATTTCACTGTTCTGAAAATAAATTCCTGTAAAACAACCCAGAAAAATCTGAAAATTACATTTTTAAAATCTACGTTTCAAGACGATCGTTTTGATATAAAGTTTGTAAAAATCCGAGTTACGGTTAAAAAGTTACGAATTTTTCAAGTTAACAATTCAAAAACTTCACTTTAAATAAAAATCACTTTTTAATAAAATCACAACTAATTCTTTATAATTCAAATCATTTCAAACTCAGCAAAATTCTTCACCTCACATTTATAAAAATATTTTGTTTATAAAAATCCTTGAAAATCAATGCTTCATTTCTTTCTCACGTAAAATTCTTTTCTGAAAATCTCTTATAAATTAGAATCTTAAAGTTTATTCTGTCGTAAATCGTTTACGCACGTGTGGGAAAAATGCGGGGTGTTACACAGATCATTCATTACACTTACGTCACAATTTCTCTTAACCTTTCCGAAACACTTTTCCACTCTTTCTTCGATCGTTGCCTCAAGATTTAATAATTATTCCAAGAATCTTTTCTCAAACTTGTCTTATTAATTTTGCTTAATGCTTGATATCTTTACTGTACTTTTCTTTGATACACCTTAGTCTTTTAAGTTTTATCGTTCCGGTTCGCTCAATGATGGGGGAACATCATCATTGAGGAAGTCACACACGTCTACATCTCCTCGGTCATCCACCCAACCTAGTCGGAAGCAAACAGGAGTACAGGCTTACCACGCGGGCACGACAACTGTCTCACAATCAATTGGTCCCAGACCAGGAGGACTACAACCTCAAATCAATTCAATTCATATCATATAATCAACGCACGCTCTCAGCGGCAATCTCAAATGCCCCGTTCCAGTCCCTCTCAGTGTTCTAGATTTGCAATCTAGGGGGCGACAGTACAATTCTAGTTCCGGTGCAGAACTTACAACGGCATTGGACCCAGTCCCTACCATGTTAGTATAACACATGTGGAGTTTGTTCTTCCTAGAAAGTACTCTAGACTTCTTGACGTTTCACCGTCATCGTCCTCCCCTAATGCAATCTCCTCCTAAGTATCCGCAGATAGTTATGGTTCCTTCCTCTCCATTACTTCGATACGACACTCATGCCTCACCGCGTTTGTAAATGTCTTTTAAAGTCTTTTAAGGTTTTAGCGTTTTAATTAGCGGTTGAATTCTAACAGTCGGTTCATCCTTGGTGCATCCCTTCAATGAAACCCGACCACTAATCGCAATCCGTTCCCCAAAAATCTCAACGGCATCATGCCTCAAATCTCTTTCATCTCATTATCATCATTCTCATGAGCTCATGCTCAGCATCTTTCTCAGCATCATTGATCAGCAGCATCATCATCATCTTACTCCTCGATTGTTACTCCGCAACATCATCAGCATTACTCTCCTTAGTTGCTCCTCAGCAGCACCGTCAACAGCATCATCATCACCACGCTTCCGCTCGCCTTATCGGGTATTTCTTGTTGCCATCTGTAACACCCCTAATTTTCGTCTCCCAAATAACCAAGAAATTAATTATAACAATTATTTTATAATTGATTTTAAAGGTTTTAGTTTTTGCACATTATGTGTTTTTATGTATAAAAATATAGGATATATTTTTATATGGTTATTTTGTACAAAAATGTGAATATTGTAATTTAGTCCTTGGGTTGGGACCTAATTGCAATATTAAAAGAGTTTTTGAAGAAAGAGTAATTAAATTATTAATTTTTGAATTTTATCAGCCTGTAACCGGTTAGAAGGGCTTTGTAACCTGTTACACGATGAACTCAGAAATTGGGATTAGTGCGTTTGATGAGTAATCACCCAATTAACCCAGAAATTGCCACGATTTCTTCCTTCCTTGAGTGGAGATAGACGTGTCGCCTTGCATGTTACTCCAATTCGTCTATAAAAGGCTGGATTGCTGAAGGATTTGGGGTTGATTCTCTGAATTTAGGGTTGAAGCTCTGTTTAGGGTTTGTAAGTTCGTCTCTGAAATTCTCCTTCGTTTCTGAGAGTTAGAACATGAGTGATACACGGTTACAAAGCTCACATCAAGGGCTTTGTATTGATATAAAGTTTGTGAGTTGAGAGTCCCTGAGTCAAGAGAACGAAGCTTTCAAAGTAAGAGTGTTGGAGCTGTCAACAGTGATTCTGAGTTTCTGGAGCTTGCTTTGGACTTCGATTTGGGTAAGCACATGCACTTTTTGAGTCTCAAATCTGTTCAAATCTGTAGTGCATGTTGCATAGATTGAGTGTTGATGGTTTTCCCCAATTTGTTTGTCCAATTCATGTGTCAAATCTTATAGTTTTTGGACCCTGTCAAACCTGTTGTGGACTGAAAATGGAGATTGTGGATTCTGGGGAGATCTGGCAAATTCCAGTGATTAGATTCATCAAGCACGAACCTAAGGTAAGGGGGAAGCTTACTATTTGCTAGAATGAGAATAAATTGTGGTAGAATATAGGATGAGTCACCAAGAGACTCAAAGGGCATAGGTTAAAATGGTTAAGTGGCTTGGAGGCCAATCTGAGCTCAATTCTATGTTGAGCAAGTCTAAATGAATGCATGCAAGTGATTTATGGTTTAAAATCAGAAATTAATTGTTGATTATGAGTTTTGTGGTATTGATTGATGTTTGTATTGATTTTTATGCAAATTGATACCATAACTTGATGCATGCAAACTAAATGTGTTTCTGGGTATGAACATATTGTTTTTAAGGCATATGAACTCTGAGAATGTGAAAATTGGGTTAGATTTGAGAAATGAAAAGAAGGAATTGTCAAAACTCTTGTTTTAATGGACTGACTGCATAATCTAACCGGTTACTCGATAATTGTAACCGATTAGACACTGCAAAACTTCAAAGGAAAATCAGTTTACGAAACAGTCCTGAAGTCTTATTAATTTTGCTCAAATATATACTTCAATTTCAATGGAAGCAATCTGAAAATGAGTTAATAATGCTGCCTGGGTTCAGATTTAAGGTTAACCGGTTATTACCTTAAATTAATGAGATGATTTCAAGAGGAAATTATGCATAAATGAAATTGGATTATGACTTAGATCTTTTGAATGATATTATGTGTTGAACTTGAGGTATTCTGTTATGCTAAGACCTTGTTATTGGATTGAGAAGAGAATTAAAGAAAAGATTCTTGGAAAATCAGTGGTTTAATATTCAGGTCTGTAATTCTAACCGGTTAAGTGATGATGTAACCGGTTAGTACCTGAAACTTAAAAATAAAAGTTAAGTTTTTGAATAAGGGTTGTTAATACCAATGATTATATTCTCTCAATCCAGGTCTATGAGCATATGTTAAATTTGAATTCAAAGGTGAAATTTTATGAGTAAAGCCATACCTCAAGATATCATTCAGAAGTTGTGTTTTCTATGTCATAATAATGGAATTAATGGGAACCTGACCCTGTACTCTAGGAGTACCAAACTGATGCAACCTACTTGATGACACATTCTGGGAATGTGGCCATTGTCTGGGACATGGTTTCTTGGATACGTTCTGGGAACGTGATGCACACTCTGGGAGTGGTGCTTGATTATATTCCAAGTATGGTTTGCGATACATTCTGGGAACGTATGTTAGTGTTCTGGGAACACATTGGTATAGTAATAGAATTAAAGATAAAAACCAACCTTAATGATTGTGCATTCATGCATATAGAATGAAAGATGGGTTGGTAGGAACGTTTATCATATTCTGGGAATATGAGGAGGGTACTCCGGGAGTACCAAATTATAACCTACTTGATGACACATTATAGATATGTGGCCAGTGTCTGTGACCTGGTTATATACGTTCTGGGAATGTATGATAGTTTTCTGGGAACACATTGATATGCAACCTACTTGATGACACATTATAGATATGTGGCCAGTGTCCGGGACCTGGTTTTTATGCGTTCCGGGAACGTGATGCACACTCTGGGAGTGATGCTTATTTATCCAAGTATGGTTTGCTACACGTTCTGGGAACGTGGTGCACACTCTGGGTGTATTGTGTATTTATCCAAGTATGGTTTGGCATTACGTTCTGGGAACGAATGTCAGTGTTCCGGGAACACAACGGTGTATTGGATGGACGTCCAAGATGGACTTTTAGAGGCCTCAGTTGTGGAAGAAAATCATGCATTATGCCACCTGCATTGGAAGAATTATTATGATTAACCGGGTGTGCTCATATGATTATGCATCATGATTTGCTACATGTTGACTTGTGGATGTTAGTTTTATTCTCATTTGATTACGCGAATATGTATAGCTAACCCCCATGGCCTTATTAGGTGTTGATCGTGCATCTAGCTTGCACAAGAATCAGTTAAGGGAGATGTCCTTTAGGTGCATGCAGAATATAGAAAGTGTGGATTGGGAACCCGTTGTGCAGATATCGAGGCTCCGACCAGATGGATGTTTGGACAGAGGACCAGTGACCAGCTCTATAACCTTTCTATTTTTTTAATAGAATTTATATGATACATATTTTGGAAAGAAGTATCATAAGAGGAATTCAGTTTCATAATATTACTTATTTGGTATTAATGGACATGTTACACTTGATATAATTTGGGGTATAATATGATGACTTTACTATGTTTCCGCAAACTCTGATTTTGTTAGTCAACCTCATTATTAATCAAGTGTTTGTGAAAAGAAATTTTCAAGGAAAGGGAAAATTATTATTTTCAGATCTTTTTCCAACGATAACAAGTCCAAGTAATTATAAACTTATTACTTTTCTTTTAAAGTAAAGTGATATACAAGGAGTGTTACACCATCTCGAACATCATCTTTTCATCTCAAGTCAACTATTAATTCTCTTTTATCCATTATCTATCTCTTTCACAGTTTCATTATTATTGTTTTACTATTTAGACATAATCAAACATTTTCTAAACAGAATAAAGTATGCACAACAGATAAACATTTAGTATGCAAACAAACAGGTAAACATCTAACACAAACATCTATATTGCCTAATTCGCAGTACTTTCACAATCCATCTATTCGGATTGCGAGCAACCACGTTACGGGATCACAACACTCTCACTCACCTCGATGACAAAACATCTGAAAGTTTCCAAGATTTCCCGTCGCTAGCCTTGCCACGTTACCTTCGCGTCCGACACCCGAACTAGAACATTTTCCCCCGTGCGTTAGAAACGATTTACGTGAATTCTTAATTTCGTTTTAAAAACACTTTGAAACAATTCTTTTTTTTCAAAAACACATTGCCGATATCCAAAAAGGTTTTAAATCTAAATCAATTCTTTAATAAAAAGGTTTTCAGAAAAACTTTGAAAACAATCTCCTTACAAAATTCATTCCTCTTAACTTAAAACACTCTGGTTATAAAAATCATTTTCTTTAAACATTGAATGAAATCCTAAGAAAACAACTCTTTGAAAATCTCTCTTAAATCAAATACAAGGATTCAAGAAGGTAAAACTTCAAAACCAAACAATTGATTTATTAAATTTCTAAACTTCATAACATCATCAAACACGAATCAAAGAAGGTTCTTTAAAATTTTCAAATCAATTTAAGTTATTCAAATCACACTTTTTAAATGAAACATTTTTCACAAGTAAATCTCACAAACAGTATTCAAAACAAACACATTCAATTAACACAAAGAACAATCACATACACATTTCAAAGCATCCATAATACAAATCATATTTCACATCATACAAGCCACACTTTTAATCATTTAAAACCATCAATTAAATTATAATCTTAATAGATTAATTCAATTATTCTTAAGAAAATAATTTAACTTAATCCTTTTTAATTAATTCAACAAAATCGAATCACACATGCTTAACACTTTTCTAATCACAAATAAATTTTAAAACTAAAAATCATTGAATCAACATTACCAAAAATCTTCTCACATAATCAAATGAACCTATTCATTTTTATTTCTAAAACTAAAAAGATAAAGAAATCACACATCACTTTCACATAGCATCATACATCATGCACTTAGAACATAGCCATAATCATAAGTCATTTCATGAAGACAAATTTTTCCAATCACATGAACATACATAGGCCAAATCATGCACATAGAATTTTGCAAGGATTAAATGCACAAATAAAACATGGAATCATGAAATCATTTTCTTTATTTTAATGCTAAAACCGTGAGCATTCAAAAAGGAAAATTAACAATTTAAATTTATTTTCAAACAAAATCAAAACAACAATTTAAATCACAAACCATCACACATATTTTCTCCATTAGAACTCTTAAATTCAATTAACTGCATGTAACCTAAATAAGAGACAAACATAGCTTTCTACCTATTCCCTAGGATGGCCGAATCTCATGATGCACCAAACAATGTTTTTGGTTCACTTTTTCAACACACACAAAAGTCATATAATCACATAAAAGCATATAGGATTTGAAAGCAACTTTTTCAAATATTTTTAACATACATAATATAAACTCAAGTTCATTATTTCTTCTTAAACTAAAATTAAAGGTCTTACTTTAATATGCATAACATCATCAAGACAAAATCTTTCCCAAACATTTTTAGCATGCATAGAATAAACTCATGATGATAACTTTTTCTTAAAAATAAAGATCTTATTTAATCTTTCATGAAAATAACATGTATGAACATAAAATCACTAGATCTAGTCTTAAAACAAATATGCATCCACTTATCACAAAATAAAAAGCATGGATCCTAACTTAATCAAACATGGCCGAATGGCCTTCTAAAAAAAATAATGCATGCACATAATTAAACACTTTATCAAATCATGCTTGTACTTGAAAAATTAAAAGCTTGTTTCTTTAAATTTCCATTTAAAACCGTGGCACACATAAAAGAAAAACATGATCTTTCTTTTGAAATTAACATGCAAATCAAGGATCTAAACATTTTTCATTCATCAAACAAAAATAATTACATGCATACATTTAGATCAACTAAGACCATCACAAAATTAACATGCAAGACCAAAGACTTAAACCTTTTTACAAATTAAGTTTAGATCTTATATTTATTCAACAAATAATTATGGAAACACATCATAGGTTACGGTTTAGTAAAAAGATTTAACATGCAAAGCCAAATAATTTTACTTTATTATTTATTAAACTTAGATCATAGATTTATTCATCAAATCATCACATAAACATATATAAATCACGGTTTAAAGAAAGAAAAATAAACATGCAAAGAGATTCATTTTAGTTTTCACAAAAATCTTAGTTTTTCTTTAGATCTTTAAAGTTTTAGTTAGAAAAATATTAGATCCATCAAAGAAATTGTCAACCGAAACACAAAGCATAAAGTTTAACATATTACAAATTATTTTTAAGTCCTTAAAGTCCAAGATCAAAGAAGATCAACACATAAAATCATCTTTGAAGCCATAAAGTAAGACATGCAAGAAGAAAAGAGTAAAGATCTATAAACTAAAAAGGAAAACTAAACTATTACAAGTCTTCCTCTTGATCTTCGAATCCTACCATGAAAAGGTTTGGTCCTTCTAGCTCCTAACATTCTTGATCTACAAAGGAAAGGCTTGATCAAGCTTAGAACCTCCTTCCTCTTCCTCCTTCAACCTCACGGCCACCTCTCTTTCTTCTCTCTCTCTTTTTCTTTTCTTTTCTTTCTCTAAGAGTTTGATGAGTCTCTTAGGGATGTGTTTGTGTCAGAATCGTCGAGTCCGTCCTCTGTTTCATCCTCCTCAGCTGCCTCCTCCTCCTCTAGGGAGTCGCTCCTATCTCCCGCAACTGCTGGTATCGTACCATATTGGCCATCTAAAATTCGTACAATTTTATACAAGACAGAATAGATAGAGTAGAGAGAGTGAGAAACCCAAAACGGCAATGTCGACTATGTGGGATTACATCAGGTAAATATTAAGATAATTAAATATAAAAGAAAACATAAATTCAACAATAACATAGGGTAAATCAAGACAACACATACAACTATCATAATGTACACATACATAATCACCCAATTATTCATTCTAATATTTGCAAGCTCAATACAATCACATCCTTCACCAGGATACTTTTCTTTCATTCTCCCTCATTCCTCATTCTCAAACTCATCAAATGTTTCAAGAGTATTCATATCCACTCCCACTCTCAAACCTTATCCAACACTTGATATTAGCATTATCATTATCATTATGATTGTTATCATCATCACACATATCTTTGAAATATCTTGGTTATTAAGTCTTATCAATTCGATTAGCATCAATGATGAGGGGGAAACATCATTGAGCTCACACACGTCTACATCTCCTCGGTCAACCACCTAACCTAGTCGGAAGCAAACAGGAGTACAGGACCTTTACCACGCGGGCACGACAGCTGTCACAACACATAATGGTCCCAGACCAGGAGGATCTCGTCCTCAAATCAATTCAATAATAAAAAGGCTCACTGTCCATGCAGTGGCAAAACACACTGCCCCATTCCAGTCCCTCTCACTATTCTCGATTTGCAATCTAGGGGGCGGCAGTACTTATTCTAGTTTCGAAAGCAGAACTTGCCACGACATTGGACCCAGTCCCCACCACGTTAGTGCGCCACTTGTGGAATTGTTCCGCCTAGAAAAGTACTCTAGACTTCTTGACGTATCACCGTCATTGTCCTCCCCTAATGCAATATCCTCCTAAGTATCCGTAGATACCTATGGTTCCTTCCTCTCCACTACTTCGATACGACACTCATACCTCACCGCAATTGTTAATGTCTTTTAAAATCTTTTAAAGAGTTTTAATTACGGCTTAGTCCTAATGATCGGCCCATCCTTGGTGCATCCCTTCAATGAGAGCCGATCGCTAATCGTTCGTATCTAATCCCCCTAAAGCTCATATACTATCACGTGAATCATCACAACATCATTGCATCATCTTTCTCTTTCTTATATCACAGCAACATTACTCTCATCAACATGAGCATCACCATTTCAGATCAATTTGTAACTCAGCACATCTTCATTGTCCTCTTCGTCAGCTGTGGATCAATAGCATCCTCCGCATCCCTTATTTCTATAACTCAGCAACGTCATTAGTATATTTCTGATCAGCTCGACCTCGCAGCATTGTTAGCTCCATTCATCATCACCACGCTTCCGCTCGCTTTGTCGAACATTCCTCATAGTCATCTTAGCATCTTCTCCTCGTCACATTCTTCCTCGACTAATCACGTCTTTCACATCTATCGTTTTCGTCTCTTATTTCTTTGATTATTACTTTATAATCCTAGTCTTTATTGCTTACTCACACGGTTCCCAATCATATCATATTAAGTAACAAATAAACGAATCACCAAATAATTAAATAGCACAACATGAACAAATATAAGTCATATCATCATTTTTATAAACCAATCTCAGTCGTTCGGGTGGATAGGTAAACCAATCAAACAAGCGCTATCACATACACCACTACGCTAAATGAGATTGGAGTCCAATCTTTGGGATGATTGGACGCCTTAATATGTTACCTAATTACCACGGCTTCTTAAGGGAAAGCCCCTCTCTCACCTCGATGATGAACGTCTTATAGCTCTCCAAGTTTTCCCGATCATCTCTCCTCGCCTCCTATCCTCTCGTCCGTCGCTCAACTAAGACATTTTCCCGTGCATTAGAAACGAGTTCAGTACATTTGTTAAATTCATTTTGAAAACAATTTCTCTTTTTGGAAAGCTCGTTATCATTGTCCAAGATTTTCAAATTCGATTCAAATTCATAATTAAAACAGTTCTTAAGAAAACTTTGAAAACAATTCAAAAACACTCTTTTATTCAAATAAACTTCCTTTCATATTTAAAACTTTATTTAAAACATTTATCATTTACTTGTCACAAAACACTTTTGGCTGAAGAAATTAACTAATCAAGTTATAACACTAACACACAATTTCAATCATGCACAGGAAAATAATTCAAACTTAATTTCTTAATTACATCATGGAAAAACCGAATCATCCATGACTATTACTTCCTACTTGCTAATAAATTCTAAACCTAGAAATCATAGAATCACATTATGAAAATTAATTAAATCAATTTATTTATTTTCAGCCCTAAACCGAAAAGAAGAAAGAAATTTAACACATCACTTTATCAGACAAAAAATAGCATACACACGTAATGTAGCCACTCTCAATAGTCATTTCAAAAGAAAATCCTTCTAAGCACCTAAACATACACCAACCGAATTATCTCAAGTAAAATCTTGCAAAATGCTACACACCATCAAAGACATAAAACCATGAAATGATTTTATTTCTTTCAAGATCAACCGTGAGCATCATAGAAGCATTCAACAAATTTCAATCTCATTATCATCAATTTAATTTCAAGGTAATAATCAAAACCAAAAATCACTTTATGTATACATTTTTAGGCTCCTAAATAAGGCTAATCTTAGTCTATATGTAATCTAAATATTGATTAAACACACTTTTCCATTTTCTATCTCAAGACCGAATACTAGCATGCATAGGACAAGAATCTTAGTTCATTTTTCAATGCACTAAAGAAAATTAAAGTAAACCATATCACACCAACATGCATAAGCCATCATGAGATTCCTTAGATTTTTAGTAAAACTCAAACTTATAATTTTTCTTGAATATAAACATGGTTTATAACTTGATCTTCTAAAAAGAATGGCATGCATGGACTTAAGACCACTAAATCTATTCCTAATACATACATGCACCTAAAAATCATGCACTAAAACAATTTTAGCACTCATGGCCGAATGGCCTTCATACCAACAAACATAAACAATTGTTTAAATCAAATCATGCTAATAAAAAGAAAATCATTTTAAATACCTCCACCATATTAATTTCTACTAGGACGAGACATGTGTAAGAGAGAACTTAATTTCTTTTCTTGAAAATTGACATGCAACCCTCAAAGTTCTAATTTTTGAACATGGATTAAAACATGCACATACAAAGATCACCCAAAATCATTACAAGGTTACATGCAAAGCTAAAAATCCCTATTCTCTTCTCAAATAAACTTAGATCATGAAGTTGTTAATCAAACATTCATATATATACATATAGATCACGGTTTGAGCACAAGAGATCAACATGCAAGGCATAAATTCCTCACTTTGTTACCAATCAATCCTAGATCATAAATCATTCACCAAATCCTTTCAATAAAAACCTCATAGGTCACGGTTTTGGATAAGAAATCAACATGCAAGGGGTTTCATTTTAATTTTCATAAAAATCACAAGTAGTGAGTTAGATCCCTTTAGGGGTTTGTTTAGAAAATCATGATAATCTACCAAATAAAATCATAACCGAAGCACATAGAGTCCATAATGTTCACATATTTACAACCCGAATCAAAAGTCCATAGTTGCACTCAACTTTCAAGCTATAAAAATGAACATGCAATGGAAAGAAAAGAAAGAAAAATTACAAGACCAAAAGAAAATCCTAACTCTCATGGTTTTCTTCTTGATTTCCTTATAACCTTCCAAGAAATTGAGTCTTCTACTTCAAAGGCTCTAGGTCTTCCAAGAAAGTTCAAGGACTTGGTCTAGATCTCCACCCTTCTTCTTCGAGTTTCTCACTGTAACACCCCGTCTGAATACGTCATATGAATTTTACTGGATAAGAGATTAATTTGAGAAAAATGTTTTCATAAAGAGTATTATGGAAAGGATATTTATTGTAACATCCCAAACTTAATTCTTAGTGTAAATTATGTTTTGATAGTCTTAGGATAGAAACAATTATGATATAAGTTAGAAATCGGCCAATTAGACATGCAAATTCAAGTTTAAAACATAGGACTTTGGGGAATAATAATAACAAGATTGGTAGCTTAGAATACAAATTCCACCGTTGGATATGAAGTAGGATAGGTGAGGAAGCTTGTGTTAAAATTTGAGCAAGATCCGACGGGTAACGAAGAAGTTATGGCATTTTAAAATACCAATGAAAAATAGAACTGGCCAGACTACTCGAGTAGTACCTGAATTAATCGAGTAGTTCACCAATAATCGATTAGTTCACTGGGTAATCGAGTAGTTGGGAGAAACAGGAAGTCCAGAAAAATTGGACTACTCGAGTAGTCCACTGACTACTCGAGTAGTGCATACTGCATCAGAAAAAAAATAAAGATAAAGCCACATTCATTCTTAGCCACTCATTCTCATTCATTCTCTCCATCAACAAATCTCTCTCTCCTTTCACTCCCTCCCCCACGAGTTCCACCTTCCTCCACCAAGATCCAAGTTGATTTCTCCTCTTCTCTTGCAAGCTCATTAAGCCACAAGCAAGCTTCATAGGTAAAGATCACTCTTCCCTTCTCTCTCTAGATGCTCCATACGGTTTCTCTCTCTCCCTTTTTCCTCTCATAAAATTTGAACCCCACTCCCTTGGGTTTCCATACTCTCATGTTCTTTTCTTGTTTCATGGCTTAAGGGAGATCAAGTTCTCACTTCCATCCACTCACTTCTCTTGGGGAGCTTTTTGTGAGGCACAAAAGGATCTAGGTCTAAGGCTAACTTTTGCTTGAGGTTCTCTCACTCTCTCCTTGATTAAGGTAAGGGGGTGGATATAGTGAGCATTGGCTTGTTCTAGGAAAGGGTTTGTATGTAGATATAATGGTTGGCTAGGAGTTTATGTGTTAGTGTAGGAAATTAGAAACCCCAATTTAGAAACTAAGGGAAATCTTGAAATTAGGCTTAATTAATAATTATGGAACTCTAAGAATTAGAGAATACGGTTAGGTTTTTATGGAGGAAAATTAAATGGCATGAACCCCTAATTTAGGATTTTAAATCAATAATTTGGACAAGTGAAAAAGAAATGTGGTTGTTGCATGATTACATGAAAGGTGATGTTTGTTATTATTTGTAATCTAATTGCTTATGTGAAAAGAGAATTGTGGTTATTTAATTATAAATATGATGGTGCTTGTGCTTGGAATAATTATGTAAATACTAAATGGAATTGGTAGGCAAATTAATGACATATAATATGGACAACTAACATTGGATAAGTATGGTGATGTATCGTAGGCCTTCGATTTGGGGGAGACGATACATCGTAAAATGGTGTTGTATTGTATGCCTTCGATTTGGGGGAGACAATACAACGTAAACGGGGCGATGTATGTAGGCCTTCGATTTGGTGGAGACATACATCGTCGATGGTGTATGTATGTAGGCCTTGGATTTGGTGGAGACATACATACACCCTAAATAAAAAGGAAAAAGGAACGGACAATGGATAAAAGAAGGTAAACGGTAAAGGAAAAGCGATGTATGTAGGCCTTCGATTTGGTGGAGACATACATCGTGGTTGGTGTAAGTATGTAGGCCTTCGATTTGGTGGAGACATACATACACCGTAAATAAAAGGAAATGAATAAAAGAAATAGGGAATAAAATTGGACAAGGTAAAGGTAATGGAAACGCGATGTATGTAGGCCTTCGATTTGGTGGAGACATACATACACCGTAAAAATAAGGAAAAGGGTAAGGGGATAAAATTGGACAAGGTAATGGTAATGGAAACGCGATGTATGTAGGCCTTCGATTTGGTGGAGACATACATCATGATTGGTGTATGTATGTAGGCCTTCGATTTGGTGGAGACATACATACACCGTAAAAATAAGTAAAAGGTAAGGGTTTTAAAAAGGGATTTCTTTGGAAACAGGGAAAACAAATAAAAGGGAACCAAATGGTGGAAAGGAACTAACTAAAAAGGGAACCGACATGGATAAATTAATGGAATTGGAAAATATGGTATGCTTGTGATGAATTTGTATTTATGTGAATAAATTGCTAATTGTGTTTGGCCTGGTTAGTTGTTATGTCTATCTAGAAACTGCTGTTCTATTTCATGTGCAATGCTCACTCCCTTACTATCTTTCAGGTACAGAGATTGAGTTAGCACAGCCCCCGGCCGAGCAGGAGTGCTCTCCCTCACAGGGAGAGTAGGGTTATTATGGGGATTAGGACTATATGTGACCTAAGCCTCCTTATTCTTTTGATGTATTTGTGATGTCCATATATTTTTGATGAGGCTTAGGATATTGTTTTTGGCATAGCTATTTTTGAGCATCATGCTAGTTGCACCTAGTACACATATTCCGCTTACACTCTGATAACTGACACTGGATGTTGTATTTTGTGCCCGTGGGGCTTTTATCTGTTATGTGCATGTGGTGCAGCCCTGCTGGCTGTTTATTTTATATATATGGATTATGTTATATACAGGTTAAATTTTGGAAAGTCCGAAAAACAAACGAAACTCCGTCCGTTTGACGGTTGATTTTCATAAGTTAAAAAGGAATTTTTAAGTACACATTGTTAATACTTGGGAATTAAGGGTAGTATTTATTAGGGTGTTACATTTCTCAACTTAGATTTCTTTCATGGTTTATGCGATAAAAGATTTTTATCTCATGAGTTTTGTGTTTTAAAATTGATTGAATTTATTTTTGTTGATTTCAAATTATTTTGGTTTTCTAAAGCAAATGATTTTATTAGAGGCAAACCATATGGAATTCGGATTTTTGGATTAAATTCCCTAAGTATTTTTGTACCATGCATTTCTTTTAATAATGTGTGATTTTGTAAGGAAAAAGAAAATGAAAATGAAATGGTGCATGTGTGTGTAGGTGTCGCCGTGTGGTGTGTGTGAGTGGCATGCATCATGCATTTTTGTTGACTCATGAACCCTAGGCTAGTAACCCTTAGCACCTAGGATTAGTTTAAGTGATTAAGTATGGTTAGTGGTTTGACCAACCAATAGGAAGTGAGCTTAAGCCTAATTTTACTCCATTTGTTCAATGGCTTGGCTTGAGCCATGCAAGCCTTACTTTGGCCAATTCTACCTTTCACCCAACAACTCTTGACCGAATTACACTAAGGGCAAGGAGGGAAAATGTGGTGTGTTGATTTATAGCCCAAACTGTAGCACTCCAACCCCATTTGCTCTCATTTTCACTTTCTAAACCAAACACATTTTCTAAGAGAAGCATCAAGCTCTTAGAAAGAACTAGAAACACATAGAGAGAGAGAGAACCGTGAGCACCCAAGGAGGAAAAGAAGAGGAAGATCAAGTTCTAAGCCTTAGGATTCTTGAAGAAGGTTGAAGATTCTTCTCATTCTCTAGCTTATTCGAAGATCCTAAAGTTGTTCTAAGTAGTTTTAATTTCCAAGTTTGTAAAAGTTCTTTGTTGTTGTTGCATGTTTAAGTTCTTTGAAGATCTATGTTTGTTAAGCCTAGATCTTGAGTTTCAAGAACTCTTCAAGTTTGTAGAACCCTAAACCATGGACATTTCTATTCAGCCTTGCTTAGAAAATTAGGTCATGATGATTTTCATTTCATTCTAAGTCCATGCATGTTGATTTGGTGCTTAATGATGATGATCTATATGATTTTCATGCTTTGATTTCAACTTTGATTTTTCTAAAGTTTTGATCTTGGTTTTATTTTCAAAAATGACTTTGATCTTTGTTTGGCTTTTAAAAGGATTTGATTCTTTTCTTGATTTCCCATGGCTTTGATTTTTAAGTTTTGCATGAGATCCTTTTACTCAAAAGTTTTGATCTTTTACATGCATGTCTCGGTTTTGATGGAGAACCAAGGAAAACAATTCTTTTTCAAATGATTTTTGATTTGGTCTAATTCATGTGTATTTCAAAGTTAAGGATTTAAGTTTTTCTCTTGGTTTTGTTAAAATACCATTCGGCCAAGCTTTAAAAATCAAAGGACCATGATTATTTTCATGAACAAGATCTTGCATGTGTTTTCTTTGTGATTTCCATGATTTCTAAGGCACATGCAAAGAGAAAATGAAAATGCAAACATGTTTTAAGTGACAAGTAGGTCACGGTTTTGAGTAAGAAAGAGTTATATTTTTCTAAAACCATTTGTCCTAATAGTGTATTTTGTTTATCTAATATTTTAAAGCTTTTACATGAAAAAAAAATGCATCCAAAGTCTTGTTTTCAACTAGCAATGATTCGGCCTATCTTAGGTTGAGGAAGCTAGATTCTTTTGCATAAAACTTGGCTTCATGAAATGATTATGTTTTATGATTTAGTTTTGAGAAAATTTATTTGAATTGCATTATGTTGGTTTGGATCTTATTCAGTTGTATGGAAAGAAAATGAGTGGAAGTATTTGATTATTTTAAAAGTATTTTCATGATTTAATTTCTTTTATTCCTTGCTGTCCAAGATTTTATTTTCAAATATTTCAAGTTTAAAAATGTTTTTGAGTTGTGAAAAGACATGGATTTCAAGTGTTATTGATTTATAAAAATTTGGAGTGAAAAATGATGGATTTTCAATGGTTTTGCAACGTGAATAAGGGGCTGGACTTCCTATACAGCCACATAAACTATTGTTTTAATTATCCTAATATGAGTTTTCAAATGATTTTCAAAAGGCTTTAAGCAATAGAAAAGATTGAGAGTTGTTTTGATAAACATCAATGTTTTAATAAAGAATAAAGGAAGTAAAGGGTTTGATTTGAGAATCAAGTGATGATTTCTAATTGAAATGATTTTAATAAAAGTGTATTTATTTATTTGAGGTTATTCAGTGGACGGTGGTGACAATTCTCAAAGGGATGTTAGAGACCTTCAAGGGCAAAATATTTCTCTTGCTGGAATAAGAGGTGAGTGAGAGTGTGGTGAGCCCGTAGCATTGTTGATGCACGTGGTCATACGAGTTTACGAAATCTATTCTGTTTTCTGTCTCTTGGATTAATGCATGTTTACTTCTACCTTGTGTTGGTTCTTTTCTATTCTATTGTAAATCGTTATACCCCGTGTGATGAGTCTGAATGGAAGAATGAACATATGAGATGGAGTGAAGGAATGGTACGTGATGTGGTACGAGGAATGTGATGAGATGTTGATGTATTGAGCATTAGAATGATGCTTGTGAAGTTGAGATTGTTGTGCTGAAAGTGATAGTGAATGAGCAATGTGGATTTATGAGAAAGTGATGTTGTGAGATGTTTGCCCGAGGGGCTTGAGAATGTGAATGTGATTGTGTTGTGAAAGTGGGGAAAAGACGTTAGTGGTTGGGACTTGTCGAAGGGATGGACTAAGGACAAGCCGACTAGAGGTTAATTAAAAGACTTTAAGAATATTAAAAGACATTAAAAGACATTAATATTCGCGGTGACATATGAGAGTGTGAAGTAGTGGAGAGGAAGATACTATGGGTATCTGCGGATACTCAGGTGGAGATTGCATGAGGAGAGGGCAATGACGGTGACTCGTCAAGAAGCCTCGAGTACATTTCTAGGCGGGACGAATCCCATAAGTGGCACACTAACGTGGTGGGGACTGGGTCTAATGTCGTGGTAAGGACCGCATAGCTAACTAGAAATGATACTGTCACCTCCTTGAATGCAAGTCTACAACAGTTGAGAGGGACTGGAACGGGGCAATGTGTTTTGCCACTGCGAGGCAGTGAGCCGTGATTATATGTTTTGAGGACGAGATCCTCCTGGTCTGGGACCATCTGTTTTGAGACAGCTGTCGTGCCCGCGTGGTAAAGGTCCTGTACTCCTGTTGGCTTCCGACTAGGTGGATGGAGACTGAGGAGATGTAGAGTGCGCGTTCCTCAGTGATGGTGATTTCCCCTACCTCATTGAGTGATTTAAGTATGATAAAACTTAATAATAAAAGAATAAAGAAATGCTGAATATTTAAAAGGATGGGTAAAGTATGATGATATTCAGTTGTGGTACATGGTGATAATGGTTGGCAAGAATTGCTTTCATGTGTGGCTCATTTTATATTGTGAGTACCTTTATTTATTATGTTGAGTTTGATTTTGGAAGAGTGTTTATCCTTCAAGTGCTCGATTGCATTCTGGTTCTTGTGTCCTGTTCTGTGTATATTTGTTCGTCAAGTGTCCTTGGTACTATGTGTCTTTCTATCGTGTCTATTCTGCGACCTTGCGGTCAACCTGTTACGTATGGCGCGCTGACTCTCTCCTACCTGGTTGTCGTATTGGCATTCGCCGGTATTGCATGGGAGGTGGTACCTGATGGATGGATCAGGAGAGGAGATACTCGTCTGGAGATCGACGATCCGAGACACATTCTACGGGGAGCAGGCATGGACGTGCATGTTGGGCAAGTCACTCTGCGAGATTATCAAGATGGTGGACCCCGGGAACACCATGAGTTGAATGGTAATCCTGTACCCTTGGCAGCAGTGGTTCCTGAACCTATGGAAGAGGAAGGTGCAAGCGAATCCGATCATGTAGCGGAGACCGACCCAAGCGAGGATATGGAGACGGATGCTAGTTCTGCTGATGAGTGATGTCTTGCAATATGTGTCTAGAGAATATCTGGTGTCTAGGATCTGAGTTTTCAGTTGAGGATTATCTTGTAATGAACTAATGATGTAATCAGCTATCTTTCATATTTTGGTTTGAAAGTTCTTTTGTAATGATGGCCTACTTTTGGAAAACATTTGGAGTGCGACTCCAGCATTTTGGCTCATGCTTTTTATTTTAAATGGATACAGTTTTATTTTCAATAATGATGTTGAGTGGGGAGTTTCGAAAGTGACAACTTGATTTTCAAAAGGGTGGATTACGTATTAGCAAATTTATATAAAAAAAATGGCCTCATTTTTGCAAGAAAGTAATCATGATTCATCTAAGTTTTGGGAAGTGAAAATCGGGCTGTTAAAGAGTTGGTATCAGAGCAATGTTAATCCTCAGTGGCCTTAAGCCCAGTCTTGCGTGTCTTCTCTGTGTACTCTGTGTGTCTAGAGTCTAGGATTCTGTGTTATTGTGTGTTGAATTCTCTATCTGGTTTATTTTAAGATGAGTCGTACGCGTGGAAGACCTTCCGGCTCAAGTTCGCGAAACCCTGGTGAGGATGCTGATCACTCGGATGCAGCAGACTTCATGACTCGGATGGCAGCTATGATGACGGGAATCAACGACAATCTCCAAGCGTTGCATCGTCAGGCGCAGCAGAATTTCAACACACAGCAGCAAGCTCAAAATCTGGAAGCCCAAGGCTATAAGGGATTAGATGAGTTTTGTCGTCGAAATCCGAAGGAATTTGCGGGAGGCTTTGCTCCAGATGCAGCAGTAGAGTGGATTGAGGACCTAGAGCGTATTTTTGGGGGTATGGTTCAGTGTAATGATGAGCAGAAGTTGGCATATGCTGGATACATGTTAACAAGGGAGGCTACAGCATGGTGGCGAGTTACTAAGCAGGTGATGGTAAATCTGGGAGAAGCCATGACCTGGGAAGCTTTTAAGCAGAAATTTCTTGAGAAGTATTTCCCGATGTATCTGAGGACTGAGAAGGAGATGGAATTTTTGAGGCTTACTCAAGGGAATTTGTCGATCGATGAGTATGCTTCGAAATTTGAGGAGTTAGTTAAGTATGTACCTCAATATGCTGGAGGGGAGAACGAGCGATCTAAGTGTGCTAAGTTGAGGGATGTTCTTAAGCCTGAGATTAAGTTAGCTTTTTCTCATTTAGAGATAGATGATTTTGCTAGTCTGGTGAACTGCTGTCGTATGTACGAAGGAGGTCTGAAAGCGAGAGGAACGGCTGTGAACCCTTCTTCATCCCATGGACCGGTTCGTAATTTTCCTTTTCACAGAGACGTTGGTGGAAGGTATAGGGCTCCGCACCCATATTCTGGTGGAAGGAGAGACCTACGTTTTGGAGGAAGCAGACAAGGTGGAGGCTTCGGAGGCAACGGTAATCGCGGTGGAACCCGTGGGGGCAGCAATTCGCGGTAATCACTAATAAGTACTCTAGGTACTCCAAACCTGCTAAAAATATTTTTTCTCAAAAAGTTCACAACTACAGCAGAGTCATTGGTGGGAGTGGAGATTGCCTCCACCCACTTTTATACATAATCAACCCCCACAAGAATGTACCCGTTGTTATAGGAAGGGGATAAGGGGCCTACAAAGTCTATGCCCCAAACATCAAATACCTCAACCTCTAAAATGCCTTGAAGAGGCATCTCATCTTTCCTAGAAATATTCCCAACCTTTTGGCATCTATCACAGTTCATCACATGGGTCCTAGCATCTTTAAAAATGGTGGGCCAGTAATACCCACATTGTAAAACTCTAGAAGCTGTCTTTTCACTGCTATAATGACCAGCATATAGTGAATTGTGACAATGCCAAAGGATGTCAGGAATTTCCTCTTGGGAGGCACAACGCCTGATCACTCCATCTGCACTCCTCCTGAACAGGAATGGTTCATCCCAAAAATAAAACTTAGCATCATGTAAAAACTTTTTCTTTTGTTGCCAAGTCATATCCTTCGGAATCACATTCGCTGCTAAATAATTAGCTAAATCAGCATACCATGGGAGTTCAGATGCAGCAAACAAGTGTTCATTAGGGAATTTTTCTTCAATTGGAACCTGATTATCCCTATTACTATCCTCAAGGGGGAGCCTAGAAAAGTGATCAGCAATAACATTCTCTACCCCCTTTTTATCTCTTATTTCCATGTCGAACTCTTGCAAGAGCAAGATCCACCTAATCAGTCTTGGCTTAGCATCGTGCTTAGCCAATAGGTGCCTTAAAGCAGCATGATCTGTGAACACTATCACTTTCGAGCCTATCAAATAGGCACGAAACTTGTCCATTGCAAAAATCACTGCCAAGAGTTCTTTTTCAGTGGTCGTGTAATTAGTTTGTGCACTGTTCAACACACGACTGGCATAATAGATTGCATGAAACACTTTATTAATTCTTTGACCAAGTACAGCTCCTATTGCGTGGTCACTCGCATCACACATTAGTTCAAAAGGTTCACCCCAATTGGGGGCAACCACTATAGGAGCTGTAATCAATCTCTCTTTCAAAAGTTCAAAAGATTTCATGCAATTATTATCAAAAATGAACTCAGCATCCTTCTCCAGTAAATTGCATAGAGGTTTTGCAATTTTCGAAAAATCTTTAATGAATCTCCGGTAGAAACCGGCATGACCCAAAAAACTTCTTATCCCCTTGACATTTACTGGAGGAGGTAGATTTTTGATGACATCAATCTTTGCCTGATCAACCTCAATACCCTTTTCAGAAATCTTATGTCCTAAAACTATCCCCTCCCTGACCATGAACTGACACTTTTCCCAGTTAAGGATTAGATTAGTTTCTTGACATCTTTCTAACACTCTGCCCAGATTGGCAAGACATGCATCAAAGGACGACCCGTAGATCGAGAAGTCATCTATAAAAACCTCAATGAAATTTTCGACCATGTCGGAGAATATAGCCAACATACACCTTTGAAAAGTCGCGGGTGCATTGCAAAGCCCAAAGGGCATTCTCCGATAGGCAAAAATCCCAAAGGGACAAGTAAAAGCAGTTTTTTCCTGGTCTACAGGATCGACACAGATTTGATTGTAACCTGAATATCCATCCAAAAAACAATAGAATGCATGTCCTGCTAATCTTTCCAACATTTGGTCCATAAAGGGTAATGGGAAATGATCTTTCCGGGTGGCATTGTTTAATCTCCTATAATCAATGCACACACGCCACCCAGAAACAATGCGGGTTGGTATTAATTCATCTTTATCAGATTTTACCATAGTTAACCCCCCCTTCTTAGGCACTACTTTCACTGGGCTAACCCAAGTGCTGTCGGAGATGGGGTAGATAATGCCTGCATCTAGAAGTTTGACTACCTCCTTTCTCATGACTTCCTGCAAAGTCGGATTCAGCCTCCTCTGAGGCTGAATTACTGGCTTAAAATTCTCCTCAAGGAGAATCTTATGCATGCAGAAACTGGGGTTAATCCCCTTCAAATCAGACACACACCATCCTAAAGCAGCTTTGTATTGCCTCAAAATTCTCATTAATTTCTCAGTTTCAGTTTCAGTCAAGGCATTACTAATTATAACTGGATAGAGTTTAGTGTCATCTAAGAATTCATACCTGAGGTTTGGTGGAAGAGTTTTGAGCTCTGGAACTGCCCGCTCCTCCTTTTCATGCCTCTTCAGCTCCTTCATCTGATCTGTCTTTATGTAAGCTGGAGGTGCATCCAATCTGGCCACCACCTCCACAACCTTGTTTTCTTCACTCTTCTCACGTGTCAGAGCTGCTGCCAACACATCTCCATGCCCAATTTGCTCAAAAGTAGACGTGACTAGAGTGTCAACCACGTCCACCAAAAAGCATTGGGAGCTGTCCATTGGATTCTTCATGGACCGGTAGACATTGAATGAGACCTCTTCTTCATGAACCCGGAGCTTGAGCTCGCCCTGTTGAACATCTATGAGGGCTCGCCCAGTGGCTAGAAAAGG
The DNA here is from genome assembly GCA_037953625.1 of Crotalaria pallida. Classification (NCBI taxonomy): domain Eukaryota; kingdom Viridiplantae; phylum Streptophyta; class Magnoliopsida; order Fabales; family Fabaceae; genus Crotalaria; species Crotalaria pallida. The sequence continues at coordinate 91,273,133 of CM075649.1, read as the reverse complement.
CCTACCCAGGAGGAGAGGAATGTCTGAATCCTCCTCCATATCCAAAATAACAAAGTCAGAAGGGAAGATGAACTTGTCCACCTTGACAAGCACATCCTCCACTTTCCCATAGGGCCTCTTCACAGACCGATCAGCCAACTGAAGACACATCATTGTCGGCTTTGCTTCTCCAATACCAAGCTTCTTGAAGATGGAGAGGGGCATCAGATTGATGCTTGCCCCTAAATCGCACAGAGCTTTGCCAATATCAAATCCCCCAATGTTACAAGGGATTGTGAAACTCCCAGGATCTTTTAGCTTCTGAGGGAGCTTCCTTTGTAGAATTGCACTGCATTCCTCTGTGAGAAGCACAGTCTCATCATCTCTCATCATCTTGCATCTTCCTTTTGTTGGTCAAAAGCTCTTTCATGAACTTCGCATATGTAGGCATCTGCTCGAGTGCCTCTGCGAAGGGAATGTTGATCTGGAGCCTCTTGAACACCTCCATGAACTTGGAAAATTGCTTCTTGTTTTCCTCCTTTTTCAACCGCTGAGGAAAAGGAACCTTGTGAGATATCTGAGATTTCTTCTCTCCTTCCTGAGTTGCAGTTGAATTCTTATTTTGTTGCACTTCAGGAGTTGAGTCCTCAGCTGGTTGTTCCTTGGCCTCTTCCTTCTCAAGCACCACCTCATCATTCTTCTTCTGTGGCTCCTCAAGAGACTTGCCACTTCGAAGAGTAATGGCCTTGCAATGCTCTCTGGGGTTTGGAATGGTGTCACTGGGAAAGGTTCCCGGTGACCTCTCTGACATCTGCTTGGAAAGTTGACCCATCTGAACCTCCAGACTGCGAATGCTGGCACCCTGGTTTTTGAAGTTGGCTCGCGTCTCCTCAACAAAATTATTGGTTGTTAGAGCGAGCTTCTCAATTGCTGCCTCCCAAGGTGCCTGCTGCTTCTCTTGTGGTGGCTGGAGTGCTGGACTGTGCCACGAGAAGTTAGGGTGATTTCTATACCCTGGGTTGTAGGTGTTTGAGTAAGGATTGTTCCTCTGTCCTCCTCCCACAAAATTAGCCTGTTCATCATTACCTGTGCTAGTACTAACTTCAAATGCACACTCATCATTACGGTGGTTGCCTTTACAGAAATCACATGTTAGTAATAAAGAAGAAGTATCAGAAGGGATAGGAGGTATACCTGTTGAAGCATTCATTTGGACCTGACCCAATTTCTGGGTCAATGCAGCTATCTGTTGCTGCATCTCTTTATTTTGTGCAAATAAAGCTTGCACATTCTCAGGCTCCAAATCACTCTTCTTCATGATAAGCTTCCTAACAGTGGCCCGACTGCTGTTATGAGCCATCTTCTCAATCAACTGCCTGGACTCTATGGCAGTTTTGCTCTCAAATGAACCTTGTGATGCACAATCGACCAAGTGCTGATTGGCTTGACTCAATCCATCATAGAATGTCCTCATTTGCAACCATTCAGGCATAGAGTGATTGGGGCACCTCTTCAACATCTGCTTGTACCTTTCCCACGCCTCATGTAATGACTCTCCATCTTGCTGAGCGAAGGCGTTGATTTCTTGCCTAAGCCGAGCTTGCCTGGAGGGTGGGAAGTACTGGTCCACAAAAATCATAGCCAATTTGTCCCATGTAAGGAAGCTCCCTTGTGGTTGAGACCAGACCCATTTAAGTGTCTTTCCCTTGAATTTTGAAGAAGTCCAAGTAACTCAAGAACATGGCAATATGATCACTTGGGTCCTCGTCTGGGGCACCACTGAATTGATTTTGTTGCAGCATGTTTATATATGCCCCCTTGATGTCAAAGTGTGCAGCAGTGACCGCAGGTGGTACTATGCTAGTACCAATTAAGGTTGGGTCGACTAAGGAGTAATCAGCCAATGTCCGCCTGTCAGGTTCTGTCTCATTCTCAACCTGGCGCTCACGCTCGTCAGCCATTATTCTTGCTCGTTCCTTTTTCTCTCGCTGTGCTCGTTTCCTTAACTTCTTCGCTGTCAACTCGATCTCGGGATCGAATTGAAGGTTGCTGTAATCACCTGCAGAACGCAAGTGCATATACCAAACTCGGCAAAGAGGGTTAATAGCACCTGTTGAGTGAATAAGAACAATTAAAAATAAATAGCTAGAGTAAACTTCCACTAAGTAACTACTAAAAGTACCGAAAAATTAATAAAATCAAATTTTAGTCCCCGGCAACGGCGCCAAAAACTTGTTGGGATTCTGGCAAGTGTACCAGATCGTACAAGTAATAAAGTGATAAATAGAGTATCGTTCCCAACGAGGACTGAAATTGATTCTAATAATTCTCACCTATTCGTAGTTACTAAATGAAAAATTAGATTAAAATTCAATTGTTTGAGTGATTGTTGATTTAAATGAATTAAAACAAATAAATAAAACGATTCTTGAACAATGAGAAAATGCGGGACGTAGTTTCGATGAAGGTTCCTAAAACATTTAACAACGAATTGATTTGTTTTCCTAAATTCTGAATTTGTTTTGCAAAGGTGGAAAACCCCTAATGTCTTAGCACGTTTCCGTATTTTAGGTATTAATCTCCCAATGATGTCTCAAAAGAGCCTTAAAAACCTAACCCTTAATTAAGTTCAATCAAAACTTGTAAAAATTATCCAATTCATAGAAAACATGTCTGTGCCTATGCAATTGAACTGTTTGATTATTAGGCTAAATCCTAAATTCATATGTCTATTCATAAAGGATTTCCAAAAGTCATGAACTGCGCACATTCACGAACAACAATAAAAATATAATCAAACACAGAATTTATAATGGAAGAACAAAATCAATTCCTTGCATAAACATTAACAAGGTTCCATGTTCATCTACTCCTACATTCCAAAGAAGGGTTTAGTTCATAATGGGAAGAAGAAAAGCAATAAAAGTGATAAAGAGTGACATAATTACCACTAATCCTTGCCTCTAATCTCCGTGTTCTTCGCAAAAAACTCTAAAACCTTGTTCTTTCTCTTCTGATATGTGAAAATCGTCCTGGTTTCTAACCTAGAATGTGTCTATTTAAAAGGATAAAAACTAATCTCCTATCAAATCTGTAAAAGATATAATTAAATCCACTGTGACTGACGACGTGCGCTTGGGCACACAAGGCTGCGCCTGGGCGCACTGTGGACACTCGATGTATATTAACAAATTATGAGACATTCTCAAAATATAGCTTTATTTATATTAAATAAAGAAAGCTGGAATATATAATAAATGTTATTCGTATAGGAACTTTATGGAAAAACTTTTTCTTTCTATACACCAAGTTCCATATCCAAAAGCTTTGATTCGAAAACACATTTCTTTCAAAAATGAACGGTTGAGTACCTGTTTGTACTTTTAGCGGAAACGATTTTCAAAATGATTACTGCAGTTGTAATTGAAATAATTTTAAGGATCATAATAACTATACAACCATAGCCCATATATATATATATAAAAACTCAGGTACCCAAGTATCAGAGATAAAAGTCGAGGTAGCAAAATATAAGGATACAGACCAGCATATATAAAATAACAGCACACATAGACCCTCTCAACTATATACAATATAACACAAATACAAATAAAAGAGTCTTCGAGAGCTGAGCCATGATCCACCCACGCTGATGTCTGATCCCTGGTCTTCCAAAAGCTAAACACCACATCCTAACATGGTCCCCATACTGCACATACTATCAAAACAAAAACACCACATCACTGATTGTCCGCCGCTGGCCCATCCACGTCCTCTACGGGGTCCTCCTCCTCCTCCTCGTCCGACACCACAGGGGTAGCAACGCGACGCACTGGCTCCGGAGAGGGTGCAAAGCGTACCCTGGTGGCCGAACCAGGACGAGGAGTGGCCGTAGCAGTAGCCTCATCAGAAGTAGAGGGACGTGTACGGGTGGCTGGGCGTCGGACATGTAGATTATAAAAACGACGTCCATGATGTGGGGGTGGAGAACCAAAACGGTAAGTGTAAGCTGGTGGAATGTGCAGTATGTAGATCATGGGGATGCGAAGCCTACGAGGTCGCACTCGAGCAAGGGGGTTAGGATGACGAAATATCACGTCAACCTCACCCTCGAACACCGCTCGGTGCTCCTCGTAGTCCCACACTCCTCTACGGAGCCGGCGTAACTCCACGTATGTCAGGTAACGAGCCATCACCTGCAAGGGCATAGGGAGTTAGCAAATACTAACGCATAATAAAATAGACAGGGTAAAGTTTTAATCAATTAATACTGTATCTCATACAATTAACAATTCATCATCCATGTTAAACACCAACATCAAGACTTAACTATAAATCAATAGCATATGCAGTCATGATGTATCTAATCTTATCAATGCATGATTGTTGGCCAACTACAACAAATAGGTTTCCGTGGCACCTTAAAATAAACATGCCCGATACCCATACGGAGTATCTCATCGAACTCGGCCCGCAAATAAATCAACACCTCTAGAGCTCTTAGAAATGTTGCCGACGTATCCCGTAGGACTATGCCTCATCGAGTCCGGCACCAAATGACATGCCCACACGCACGTGTGTATTTTCGGAAACAGAAGGTGCAACCCCGGTCACCGACACTCCCCCGTGAACCCTTTGGAGCAAACACCCAGGTCCCTCGAGTTCAACCGAAAGGATATGCCCACGCCTCTCGGACGTGTCTCCACACATGTGGGAATCCAAATAATGCAGATGCTATGCATGGCTTTGACTACCCATACTATTCAATGTCATTTAAGTTGTTCGAAGCTGGGACTTGGCATAATTAAACTTCATTTAACATACATTGACTTCCTTTAATTTCTAGTTCAGTAATTAAATTGATTCAAACCCTTTGCTAATCAATCACCTCATTAAATTCTGATCCTTTTACAACAATTCAGTCACTAATAGATTAACAGAGTCTATTAATCGAGTATTGCATTAGATTACTCGAGTAATATTTTTGCACCTTTCGCATTACTCGAGTGACAGCTCGAATTACTCGAGTAATATTTTTGCACCTTTCGCATTACTCGAGTGACAGCTCGAATTACTCGAGTAATATTTTTGCACCTTTCGCATTACTCGATTAACAGATCTATTACTCGAGTAGTACTGCATATATTTCAAATTATTCAAAGTTTTAAGGTGTTACTCGATTAATACTTCAGATTAATCGAGTAATCCTCTTGCACTCATCAGATAAATCAGAATTTTCACACATTACTCGAGTGACAGCTCGAAGTACTCGAGTAAATTATGCAGTAAAACACTGCTGAACTGGTTTTTATATGTCAAACTCATGCCAATCCAATTTTTACCAAAGTTAAGCTTCAAACCAACTTAAATACATTACATTAAACTTGTTCATAGCATCAATTTCAAGCATTAACACCAAAATCACAGAATCATAACAATTTCCCCCAATTTTGACCTAAAACACAACCTCACATACCAATTCCTTAATTACCCAATTTCAGATCAAATTGAAGGTTCATTTAGCTTTAGATATCAAAATCTAACATGTTCCAATTCAGTTTTAAGATCAAATTGGCCTCCAAGCCATTGTCCCCTAACCTAGTGCCCTTTGAACCTCATGGTGGTTCAACCAATATTCAAATCAATTCCTCAATCTATTCTAGCATTAGTAAAGCTTCTCCCTTACCTCAATGAAGCTTTTTGGATGCACAGGCAGCAAAGAAACTCACAGAATTACCAAACTCCAAATGCTCTGTTTTCGGTTCCAAAACAGGTTCAACAGAGTAAGTTCGGGTGATAATTCGACCAACCAAACGTGCATGAAAATGAGCAAATTTGGTCAATATAGAAACTAGACATTGCAGCCTCTAAATAGAAATCAAAATGACACGATTTGAGAACCTCTACCTACAAAAATCGAAAGCTTGAACTTGGTTCCTCAAAGCTGAAATTTCCAACTTCAGTTTCAAGAGCCCAACTTCCAGCTGCAATAACTCCTCACTCAGGTAACCAAAATTCGTGATCTTGGTACGGTTTTGAAGGTCTTTTGACAAGCTTTAATAAGGTATAAAGCTCATCCACAGTGTATGGGTAGGGATTAAGAACGAAGAGGAAGAACAGAGAGGGTTCAAACCAAATTTCAGCAGAGTTTCACTTCCTTTTTCTTTATTTCCACCAATTTCCTCAACCAAATTCATGAATTTATAGCCAACAATGACTACCATGCACACAAACACGTGTTTTCCATAATCCCAGTCGGTGCTAGGTGTTAAAATTTGAATTACTCAACTTGTTGAATCATCAAACGCACTTTCTTCAGCTTCAGCACCACTGTTACTCGAGTAACTGATCGGGCTACTCGAGTAACACACCCAGATTTTCAAAAATTATTATTTTATTCACTTTCCCTCCAAGTATCTTTCCAATATTACCTCTTAGGTCCTTTCCAAGGACTAAACTGCAAAAATCCTTATTTTTAGAACCCAAATTATTTTCTCTTATTTTTCCTTGGATAATTCTTTTAATATAACAATAAAATTAATAAATAAAACTAACTAATTCCATATAATTAGTTTTATTTCAATATTCCTTTTTTTTTATTTGGGGACAAAAATTGGGGTATTACATTTCTCCCCCACTTACAAGAATTTCGTCCTCGAAATTCCGCTTACAAAAACAACTGAGGATAATCTTTTCTCATCTTATCTTCTAATTCCCAAGTTGCTTCTGATACATCAGCATTTTCCCAAATAACTTTGACTAAAGGAATTTCCTTTCCCCGCAACTGCTTCAATCTTCGATCTTCAATTCTGACAGGGATTGTCTCAAAAGTGAGATTTTCTCTCAAAGCCACATCATCAGGTTGAACTTCAATTATTGAATCGGGATCTGGCACAAATTTCCGCAATTGCGAAACATGAAATACATCATGAAGATTGGACAAAGACGGAGGCAAAGCGAGCTGATAAGCGACAGACCCGATACTCTTGAGTATCTGATAAGGACCAATAAACCTTGCTGACAACTTCTTTGTCTTCAAAGCTCTCCCAACACCAGTTGTCGGTCTTACGCGAATAAAAACATGATCGCCCTCTCCAAACTCCAAGGGTCTTCTCCTTTTATCCGCATAACTTTTCTGTCGGCTTTGCGCTGTCTTCATCTTTTCTCTGATCATCTGAATCTTCTCAGAGGTTTCCTGAACAAGCTCAGGTCCAATAATTGTTTGCTCCCCCACTTGGAACCAACATAGGGGAGTTTGGCACTTCCTTCCGTACAAAGCTTCGAACGGTGCCATTCCAATACTGGTGTGATAACTGTTATTGTAGGTAAACTCTATCAGAGACAAGAGTTTATCCCAACCTTCCTGACTTTCTAACACACATGCTCTTAGCAAATCCTCAAGAGACTGGATAGTCCTTTCCGACTGGCCATCAGTCTGGGGGTGGTAAGCAGAACTCATTCTCAACTTTGATCCCAGAGACTGCTGCAAACCCTTCCAAAACTTCGAAGTAAATCTCGGATCTCGATCCGAAACAATACTTGAAGGTATACCATGCACATGAACGATTTCCTTGATGTACAATTCAGCAAACTTATCCATGCGATAGCGCATATTAACTGGAATGAAATGCGCCGACTTGGTCAATCTATCAACAATTACCCAAATTGCATCATGCCCTCCAATAGTCCTTGGTAATCCAGACACAAAATCCATTGATATGCTATCCCATTTCCACACAGGGATATCCAAGGGTTGCAATTCACCGCCTGGCTTCTTATACTCAGCTTTCGCCTTCTGACAAATCAGACAAGAAGCAACATACTAAGCAACATCTTTCTTTAACCCAGACCACCAAAACAGCTTCTTCAAATCTTGATACATTTTGGTTGATCCCGGATGAATACTCATCCGACTTTTATGCGCTTCGTCTAGGATCAGTCTTCTTATCTCTAGATCTTTTGGAATACAAATCCGATCTTTGAATCGGAGAATTCCATCACTTCCAACCTGGAAGTTTGGTTCCTTCCCTTCCAACATAAGCCTTCTCTTCTCTTGCAGTTCTTCATCTATCTGCTGAGATTCCCGAACTTGAATCAGGAATTCATTGGTAATTTGCAACTTACCAAGCATAATGCATTCTCTTTCCACTTGCATTGTCATACTTAGATCACGAAACTTCTCGATTAGAGAAAATTCCTTGATCATCATTGAGCTCATATGAAGAGTCTTCCGGCTTAAAGCATCAGCTACTACATTTGCTTTACCGGGATGGTATTGGAGCTCGAAATCATAATCCTTAATAAACTCCATCCAACGCCTTTGCCTCATATTCAACTCTTTCTGGTCAAACAGGTACCTCAAACTCTTATGGTCACTAAATACCTTGAAGGTAGTGCCATAGAGGTAGTGTCTCCAAATCTTCAGAGCGAAGACAATAGCAGCAAGCTCTAAATCATGCGTCGGATAGTTGACCTCATGCACTTTCAACTGCCTGGATGCGTATGCTACCACTTTTCTATCTTGCATTAAAACGCATCCAAGTCCTTGCCTCGAAGCATCACAGTAAACATCGAAGCTTCTATGTGGGTCAGGCAACACCAACACTGGTGAGGACGTCAACTTCTCCTTTAACAACTGAAAACTTTCCTCACACTTATGATCCCACAAGAAAGGTTGATCTTTACGAGTCAACTTAGTCAATGGCAAGGCAATCTTCGAAAAACCTTCAATAAACCTCCGGTAGTATCCAGCTAAACCCAAGAAACTACGGACCTCGGTCACAGTCTTTGGCTGTTCCCACTTCAGCACAGCTCCAACTTTAGCTGGATCTACAGCAATGCCTTCCTTGGTGATAACATGTCCCAAAAAGTTCACCTTGTCCAACCAAAACTCACACTTAGCAAGTTTGGCATACAACTGCTTCTCCTTCAAGATCCCCAACACAATCTTGAGATGTTCAGCATGATCCTCAGGACTCTTGGAATAGATAAGAATATCATCGATGAATACCACCACGAACGAATCCAAATAAGGTCTGAAAATCCGGTTCATATAATCCATGAAGATAGCAGGAGCATTCGTTAGCCCAAACGGCATAACCACATACTCATAATGACCATATCTTGATCGAAAAGCTGTCTTCGGAATGTCTTCATCCCGAATTCGAATTTGATGATATCCCAACCTTAGATCGATCTTAGAAAACACTGAAGCTCCTCGAACTTGATACATAAGGTCGTCAATCCTTGGCAAAGGATACTTGTTCTTGATCGTGACCTTATTCAGCTGACGATAGTCCACACACATTCTCATGCTACCGTCCTTCTTCTTAACAAACAACAACGGGGCTCCCCAGGGCGAAACATTCGGCCTTATCATTTGCTTCTGCAGCAATTCTTCAATCTGTTTCTTCATCTCAGCCATCTCCGGTGGTGCCATCCTATACGGAGCAATCGAGATAGGTCCGGTTCCAGGTACGAGATCGATTCCAAACTCAATCTCACGCTTTGGCGGTAATCCTGGAATTTCTTCTGGAAACACTTCCGAAAAGTCTCTAACCACCAGAATACCCTCAATCTCCACATCCTTCTTCTCTTCCACAATTGAGGAGAATAGACAAACATACCCTTGGGATTCAAAACTTAAGGATTCATGGTTTCGGAACTGGATCGTCTTTTCCTCACAGTCTAAGATAACTTGATTTCGATGCAACCAATCCATTCCTAGGATCACATCTATCTTAAGCATGGGTAAACAGATCAAATCTACTGAGGATATATGGTTTAGGACCATTATCTTACAATCTTTGCAAACCTTAGAAACAACACAAGGGTTGTTGGTGGGGGTTTCAAGCTTTAGATGATAGGGTGACTCAGATACTACTAACTTTAAGCGATTTACACACTCATAAGACACGAAAGAGTGTGTGGCTCCGAAATCAAACATAACAACACAGGGTTGGGCATTAAGAAAATAGATACCTTGGATTAGGCCAGATGATGGGGTTAATTCCATTCCACTCAAAGAAAACACTTTTCCAGCAACAGCGGGTCTGCTTACTCCCTCTTTCTTTATCGGCTCCTTGCATTCACGAGAATAGTGCCCTTTCTTCCCACAATTGAAACAAAGGCCATGCTGAGCAGCATAACAGTTTGTTCCGAAATGGAAACGGTTACACTTCTCGCACTTACGATTACTTGTTTGAGGAGTACCTTTACCACCATTCATTTCCTTCCCTTTTCCTTTATGATAATAAGGACCCTTACTCCGGTTGTTGAAATTTTTCTTCCTGATGGGTCCAGTCCCTGATTGACTCCTCCTTTGTGCCTCTTCCTCTTCCTTATCATCTTCATAAACTTGGCACATCTCTACTAAAGCAGGAAAACTTCTCACCTTCTGATATCCAAAAGCAGACTTTATCTCCGGCTTGAGCCCATTCTCAAACTTGATGCATTTGGACCTCTCGTCCGGGTTGAGTTGGTAGTACGGAGAATACTTGATAAGCTCCTCGAACTTTGCTGCGTATTCCCCTACACTCATGTCTCCTTGTTTCAATTGCATAAATTCCAACTCCTTCTTTCTCCTTTGATCCCCAGGAAAGTATTTATTGAGAAATTTCTCAACAAACACATCCCAAGTAATCAGCCTTCCTTCATAATTCAAAAGTTGTATGGTGTGATGCCACCAATTCTCAGCTTCACCACACAACATGAAAACTGCAAACTTCACTCTTTGAGCATCGGTGCATTCCATAGTGCGAAAGATCTTGTTCAACTCCTGAATCCAACGATTCGCTTCCTCAGGCTTGTGACCTCCTTCAAACTTTGAAGGTTTAAAGCGTCGAAATTCCGAGAAAGTCTTCGACTCCTGGTTCTCTGCTTGCATTGGCTGATGGGGCAGATTAGATTGTTGCTGACGCATATTCACTAATACATCAGTCAACCTCTCTATGGCCTCGGCCATATGATTATTATTGTTTCTAGTAGACATCTTTAACCTGCACTGAAGATTCTACATCAGGCTAACATCCTAACGAGAAGTATGCATGACACACCTCCTTCCAATTCTAAAACTCACTATACATAGACGCTAAAGCAAGCATCTTAAACAAATATTACCTTTTGGAGATCACAAATCAGCATCAGTTTGCAGGATCACAGCTTTGATACCAACAAATGTGGACACTCGATGTATATTAACAAATTATGAGACATTCTCAAAATATAGCTTTATTTATATTAAATAAAGAAAGCTGGAATATATAATAAATGTTATTCGTATAGGAACTTTATGGAAAAACTTTTTCTTTCTATACACCAAGTTCCATATCCAAAAGCTTTGATTCGAAAACACATTTCTTTCAAAAATGAACGGTTGAGTACCTGTTTGTACTTTCAGCGGAAACGATTTTCAAAATGATTACTGCAGTTGTAATTGAAATAATTTTAAGGATCATAATAACTATACAACCATAGCCCATATATATATATATAAAAACTCAGGTACCCAAGTATCAGAGATAAAAGTCGAGGTAGCAAAATATAAGGATACAGACCAGCAGATATAAAATAACAGCACTCATAGACCCTCTCAACTATATACAATATAACACAAATCAAAATAAAAGAGTCTTCGAGAGCTGAGCCATGATCCACCCATGCTGATGTCTGATCCCTGGTCTTCCAAAAGCTAAACACCACATCCTAACATGGTCCCCATACTGCACATACTATCAAAACAAAAACAGCACATCACTGATTGTCCGCCGCTGGCCCATCCACGTCCTCTACGGGGTCCTCCTCCTCCTCCTCGTTCGACACCACAGGGGTAGCAACGCGACGCACTGGCTCCGGAGAGGGTGCAAAGCGTACCCTGGTGGCCGAACCAGGACGAGGAGTGGCCGTAGCAGTAGCCTCATCAGAAGTAGAGGGACGTGTACGGGTGGCTGGGCGTCGGACATGTAGATTATAAAAACGACGTCCATGATGTGGGGGTGGAGAACCAAAACGGTAAGTGTAAGCTGGTGGAATGTGCAGTATGTAGATCATGGGGATGCGAAGCCTACGAGGTCGCACTCGAGCAAGGGGGTTAGGATGACGAAATATCACGTCAACCTCACCCTCGAACACCGCTCGGTGCTCCTCGTAGTCCCACACTCCTCTACGGAGCGGGCGTAACTCCACGTATGTCAGGTAACGAGCCATCACCTGCAAGGGCATAGGGAGTTAGCAAATACTAACGCATAATAAAATAGACAGGGTAAAGTTTTAATCAATTAATACTGTATCTCATACAATTAACAATTCATCATCCATGTTAAACACCAACATCAAGACTTAACTATAAATCAATAGCATATGCAGTCATGATGTATCTAATCTTATCAATGCATGATTGTTGGCCAACTACAACAAATAGGTTTCCGTGGCACCTTAAAATAAACATGCCCGATACCCATACGGAGTATCTCATCGAACTCGGCCCGCAAATAAATCAACACCTCTAGAGCTCTTAGAAATGTTGCCGACGTATCCCGTAGGACTATGCCTCATCGAGTCCGGCACCAAATGACATGCCCACACGCACGTGTGTATTTTCGGAAACAGAAGGTGCAACCCCGGTCACCGACACTCCCCCGTGAACCCTTTGGAGCAAACACCCAGGTCCCTCGAGTTCAACCGAAAGGATATGCCCACGCCTCTCGGACGTGTCTCCACACATGTGGGAATCCAAATAATGCAGATGCTATGCATGGCTTTGACTACCCATACTATTCAATGTCATTTAAGTTGTTCGAAGCTGGGACTTGGCATAATTAAACTTCATTTAACATACATTGACTTCCTTTAATTTCTAGTTCAGTAATTAAATTGATTCAAACCCTTTGCTAATCAATCACCTCATTAAATTCTGATCCTTTTACAACAATTCAGTCACTAATAGATTAACAGAGTCTATTAATCGAGTATTGCATTAGATTACTCGAGTAATATTTTTGCACCTTTCGCATTACTCGAGTGACAGCTCGAATTACTCGAGTAATATTTTTGCACCTTTCGCATTACTCGAGTGACAGCTCGAATTACTCGAGTAATATTTTTGCACCTTTCGCATTACTCGATTAACAGATCTATTACTCGAGTAGTACTGCATATATTTCAAATTATTCAAAGTTTTAAGGTGTTACTCGATTAATACTTCAGATTAATCGAGTAATCCTCTTGCACTCATCAGATAAATCAGAATTTTCACACATTACTCGAGTGACAGCTCGAATTACTCGAGTAAATTATGCAGTAAAACACTGCTGAACTGGTTTTTATATGTCAAACTCATGCCAATCCAATTTTTACCAAAGTTAAGCTTCAAACCAACTTAAATACATTACATTAAACTTGTTCATAGCATCAATTTCAAGCATTAACACCAAAATCACATAATCATAACAATTTCCCCCAATTTTGACCTAAAACACAACCTCACATACCAATTCCTTAATTACCCAATTTCAGATCAAATTGAAGGTTCATTTAGCTTTAGATATCAAAATCTAACATGTTCCAATTCAGTTTTAAGATCAAATTGGCCTCCAAGCCATTGTCCCCTAACCTAGTGCCCTTTGAACCTCATGGTGGTTCAACCAATATTCAAATCAATTCCTCAATCTATTCTAGCATTAGTAAAGCTTCTCCCTTACCTCAATGAAGCTTTTTGGATACACAGGCAGCAAAGAAACTCACAGAATTACCAAACTCCAAATGCTCTGTTTTCGGTTCCAAAACAGGTTCAGCAGAGCAAGTTCGGGTGATAATTCGACCAACCAAACGTGCATGAAAATGAGCAAATTTGGTCAATATAGAAACTAGACATTGCAGCCTCTAAATAGAAATCAAAATGACACGATTTGAGAACCTCTACCTACAAAAATCGAAAGCTTGAACTTGGCTCCTCAAAGCTGAAATTTCCAACTTCAGTTTTAAGAGCCCAACTTCCAGCTGCAATAACTCCTCACTTAGGTAACCAAAATTCGTGATCTTGGTACGGTTTTGAAGGTCTTTTGACAAGCTTTAATAAGGTATAAAGCTCATCCACAGTGTATGGGTAGGGATTAAGAACGAAGAGGAAGAACAGAGAGGGTTCAAACCAAATTTCAGCAGAGTTTCACTTCCTTTTTCTTTATTTCCACCAATTTCCTCAACCAAATTCATGAATTTATAGCCAACAATGACTACCATGCACACAAACACGTGTTTTCCATAATCCCAGTCGGTGCTAGGTGTTAAAATTTGAATTACTCAACTTGTTGAATCATCAAACGCACTTTCTTCAGCTTCAGCACCACCGTTACTCGAGTAACTGATCGGGCTACTCGAGTAACACACCCAGATTTTCAAAAATTATTATTTTATTCACTTTCCCTCCAAGTATCTTTCCAATATTACCTCTTAGGTCCTTTCCAAGGACTAAACTGCAAAAATCCTTATTTTTAGAACCCAAATTATTTTCTCTTATTTTTCCTTGGATAATTCTTTTAATATAACAATAAAATTAATAAATAAAACTAACTAATTCCATATAATTAGTTTTACTTAAATATTCCTTTTTTTTATTTGGGAACAAAAATTGGGGTATTACACGCACCACGCTACCTTCAGCATCTTCTTGTTTTTGCTCTTTTGACCCCATTTCCTGGTCTTGTGCACCCACGGCATAGCATCTTAATCGACAAACTCGCCTTCCCAGTTCCAACTTCAAGGTTTTATTACTTGCTTCTTTTTTTCCTTTTTCCAATTTCAACAAATTAAGCTCCAAAACCTGAAATTAAGAACCAAAAAGGGAACAAAATCCACAACGATCTCGTTCCTTGTCATTAGTAGATAAAATCAATCTTTTCTTAACAATTACTTGAGAAACAAGCCAAAATCACTAAGAAAGAGGGTAAATTATCACTCAAAAACATCATATTTCTGGCTCTAATCAATAACCTAGGTAATCAATAAGAATATAGGTGTTAATTGTTTTCGCTGAATCTCTGATCTTACGTGTTGATTGATTGATTTTCGTATGCGATTGAAAAGTGATTTTTCAGTTTCTGATAGATTTAATCGATTAAGCATATTCATAATCGATTAAGGACTTTTGAACTTTCAGGTTTAATCGATTAAATTTCAGAATAATCGATTAAGTGAATTTGGACTTTCAGGTTTAATCGAGTAAATCACAGTTTAATCGATTAAATGCTGTAGATTTTGCAAAAATCATTTGTATTGATTGTTTCGATTCATTTCCTTTGAAAATCTTTCAATGTTTCTTTTACACCTATTCAACCCCCCCTTCTAGGTGTGTTCCTAGGGTTCCTTAGTTGTTTCAATCACCAATTGCGGTTTCCTCAATTGGTATCAGAGCTCGATCGAAAGACACGAGCATAAGAGCTTTTTCGTAAAGATCCTTTAAGAAAATCGCAATGGGATTCGTACCCTTTGGTGGTGAAGGTTATTCAATAAATCGTCCTCCATTGTTTGCTGGAGAAGGCTATGCTTATTGGAAAGTTAGAATGAAAATCTTTATCCAAGCCATAGATAGTGAAATTTGGAAAGTAGTTGAAAAAGGTCCTCATATCCCCTCTAGTTTAGTTGAAGGCGTAGTACATTTAATCCCCGAGGATAAGTGGAAGGATGATGATAGAAAGAAAGTTCAATATGATTATAAAGCAAAGAATATCATTACCTCCGCTTTATCCTATGACGAGTTCTTTAGAGTTTCTCAATGTTCTAGTGCTAAGGAAATGTGGGACACTTTACAAGTGACTCATGAAGGAACTAGTGAGGTTAGGAGAGCTAGATTGAATGCTTTAATGCGTGATTATGAATTGTTTCAAATGCTTCCAAATGAATCTATTAATGATATGCAAAAGCGTTTTACTCATATTATTAACCATTTACTTGCTCTTGGTAAGACTTTCTTACAAGGTGAACTTTCTAACAAAGTGTTGAGATGTTTAGACAGGAATTGGCAACCAAAAGTAACGGCTATTGTTGAATCTAAAAACTTGGATGCTATGGATCTAGCAACACTCTTTGGAAAGCTTCAAGAACATGAAATGGAGCTTGGACGATTATGTATCAATAAAGAGTCGGATAAGAACAAAGAAAGAAAGGGACTTGCTCTTAAAGTCAATAGATCATACAATAAGAAAGAGAGTTCCGATGATGATGATAGTGAAGATTCCGATTCGGATGTTGATGAAAAAGACATGAAACTTTTGCTAAGGAAGTTTGACAAATTTCTAAGGAGAAAAGGAAGGTTGAACAAAGACAAAGGTAAAGAGAAGGATTCCCCACACTACAAGACCAAGACTACAAAAGATGGAGTAGTTTGCCATGAATGCGGAAAACCCGGACATCTCAAGTATTCGTGCTCTAAGTATCTCAAGAAGAAGGAGAAAGACAAGAAAAATTCTAAATCTAAAAGAGCATACATAGTTTGGGATAGTGATGAAGATAACAAGAAAAGCACATCGAGTAGTTCATCGGATAATGAAGAAGCCGCTTGTCTCAACTTGATAACTCTAGTAGATGATGAAGAACAAAGTTCAAATGATGAATCAAGTTATCAAAGCGAGGATAGCGATGTAAGTCATACTAAATCCGAAATTTCTTCTAAATATGAATTGTTGTACAATGCTTATGAAGAAATGCATGAACAACATGAAAAATTAGCTTTGAAAAACATTGAAAGAAAGAAGCTCATTTTGAAACATCAAAAAGAGATTTTAGAACTTCAAAAACAAGTTGATGAGCTTAATCTTGAAAATGAAACTCTTGATCTTATATATGCTAGTTCTTCTTGTGATTATGCTAGTAGAATGAATATTGTGGTTGATTGTGAGAATTGCAAGTTGCTCAAAGATTAAAATGCTATTTTGAAAAATAAGCTTGCAAGTTTCACAAATGGTGAAATTAGATTGCGCACATTGTTAAATTTTCAAAGAGAAAATTCAAACAAGTTTGGTTTGGGTTATACTAATGCTAAGAGTAATTCTCATAGAAATGTTGTTGATCTTTCTAAAGTTGATTTCTCAAATGCACCAACATGTTTCTATTGTGGTACTCATGGACATACTTCAAATGTGTGTTATATTAAAGTGCATGGTATACCTAAAGGAGAGTTTGTTTGGATGAAAAAGGGTGAGAGTCCCTACACTAACAAAAATGGATCCAAAACCATTTGGATACCAAAAAGCAAAGCATGATTGTTTTGTAGGTATGATTGAAGAGCAAAGGGCTTACAAGTGTTATTCATACATTTGCATCTTCAATTGGTATTACATTTGCATCTCAAGTAAATGTCCTACAAAGTGGTAAAATGATATTGTTGTATATTTACAAATTGTTTAGTCTTCTTAATTGGTATAATTGAATTGTTCTAAAATAGTATTACTTTTCTAAAGTTCAATTGGTATAATTGATATTGATCACTCAATGCTACTAATTTTGATGATTAGATGATTATCATGCTATTATTGTTGTGATATTTCTTTACATTGATGATATCTCAATTGGTATTATGACTTCTTAGTATTTCTATTGGTTCATAATTCATTGTTATATTTTCTTGCCAATTGGTATCACATTTCAAAGTATAGTACTTGTTATATCTCAATTGGTATCAATGTTGTGAAGAAATGTTTGTTTTAGAGAAATCATGATCATTTCTTTATTTCTCTATTTTGGCTTAGTATTTTATATTTCAATTGGTATATATATTACTTTTTGATAATGCCAAAGGGGGAGAAATGGTATGTTTTGGATAAATGGTATGTTTTGGAGAAATGGTATGTTTTGAAAAATGGGAGAAATGATATGTTTTTGGGAGAAAGGTTGTTTTGTTGTTTTTATGTAGGTTGAGCTAAGTTGTTGAAGATAGGGGGAGAATCAAGCTTTAATCAATTGGATTTCAAATATCAAATGCATTGATTGAGGGGGAGCAAGTTTCTCACCAAGTGATCAAATTGTTAAAGCATCAACAACTTCAATCAAATTCAAAACATGGTTTGTCATTTTCAAAAAGGGGGAGATTGTTAGTTCCATGATGAATGTTTTGATAATGACAAAGTGTTTTGAACAAGCTACAAAGATGTTGATCAAGTTTCAAGTTCAACAAGCAACAACAAACATCAAATGAAGAAGAGAGAAAGCAAGCTCATAAAGACTTAGTTTGAGTGTAATTGTAATTGTTTTATCTTTTGCCTCTCAAGCTTCTTAGGTCTTTTATTTGGGTAGATTATTTAGAGGGTAGTGAATCTCTATCATAGTCATGATTAAATCATAATTTGAGTTTTCACTTAACCTAGAATCAATAGGTGGCTTAAAGGTTTGAAAGGAAAGGTTTAGTTTTGAGAAAACAAGTTTCTAAAATGTGCAGTATGGATTTAATCGATTAAGAACATATTTAATCGATTACTACTCGATTAAGTGAAGATTTAATCGATTAAACACTGCTGAACTGGTTTTTTAAAATACGATTTTCACTTCTCAAAATCAGTTTTCAAGTGCTACAACTTTTGGGTATTCTATATAAACCTTTTCCTAATCTTTGTGATCAATTAGAACACTTTCATAATCAATTTTAAAATAATCAAGCCACTCTATTCTCTCTCAATTTCAAAGATCAAAGCTTTCATATTTTCATATTCTTTGATCAAGAACCTTTGAATCTCTTATTGTGAATTGTCATAGCTATTGATTGAGATTCATAGGATTGTTATTGTGTTTTCAATTGTGTTGTAATCTTTGCAAGAAGGCAAGCCAACTACAACAAACAAGAAGCCTTGGTGTGTCGATTATCATCAAGCAAATCTCATTGGAGAAGAAGAAAGTCTCGGTTGTGAATCAAGCAAAGTGAAGCCTTGGTGTGTGGATTATCATCAAGCAAAGAAGACTTGTTGTGTCGATTATCAACAAGGGGTAGAGGTTAGATTAGAGAGAAGATCAATAGGATTACAAGGCAAGGGTGTGGTATCTCTTGTAGGCTAGCAAGAAGGGAGTCTTGTGAGGCATTTACTTGTAATTTGAGAACTCTAATTCCTCATAGTGAAGAATCTCTCTTGGTTGAAGAGGGGACTGGATGTAGCTTTCAAGCGGATGAAAGTGAACCAGGATAAATCACTGTGTCGTATCTCTAAACCCTTAACTCTTTAAATTCAAGTCATTGATTGTGTTCTTGGTTGAAAACCTAGAAAAGAGTGATTTTCATAATTGATTGAATTGAATCTTTATTGTTCAAATTGATAAAGGGAAAATCATTTTCATAACCTAGGTAATCAATAAGAATATAGGTGTTAATTGTTTTCGCTGAATCTCTGATCTTACGTGTTGATTGATTGATTTTCGTATGCGATTGAAAAGTGATTTTTCAGTTTCTGATAGATTTAATCGATTAAGCATATTCATAATCGATTAAGGACTTTTGAACTTTCAGGTTTAATCGATTAAATTTCAGAATAATCGATTAAGTGAATTTGGACTTTCAGGTTTAATCGAGTAAATCACAGTTTAATCGATTAAATGCTGTAGATTTTGCAAAAATCATTTGTTTTGATTGTTTCGATTCATTTCCTTCGAAAATCTTTCAAGGTTTCTTTTACACCTATTCAACCCCCCCTTCTAGGTGTGTTCCTAGGGTTCCTTAGTTGTTTCAATCACCAATTGCGGTTTCCTCATATTTTAGTTTAATTAACATTTTGTCAGGGAGATCAAGTGGCAAGCCTTAGAGGCATTTTTATAAATAGTTTCTTTAGAAAAATATGTTTTACTTAATATTTTGAGCCTCCCTGTAAATTTTCATAGTTTTCGGAGGCTATTTTATTTTAGCTTCTGGACTGGTTTAATATATTACCGGTTTAAGTTATATATAATAATCTTCTACTTCAAAATTTTAAATATTATATATTATCAAGTTTAATATCAAGATTGAGAAAATATATTTACTTTTAAATTTTGATAATTTTTATTACGCAATAGCTATCCGGAGGGACCGATAACTTTCTTATTTTTCAATAAGTTTTGAGTAATTCAAAATACAATATTGTTTTACCTAAACGATTTTATTTTTATTATCATCCAATTTTTAGTTATAATCTAAAATACCTACACACATTGACCCACAAACAAGAACTAATCATTAAAATATATATATTTTCCTATTAATCTACCCAAAAACCCCTTTCCCCACCGTACAGCTCATCAGAGATAGAAATAAAGAATAAGTTCATAGAAAGGAAAAGAAAGGAAGTAGATGTGAGAGAGAGAGAGAGTGAAATAGAGAGATAGAAGGAGACGAAGAGAGAGTGAGAGTGTGAAATAGAAATATGCAGAGAGAGAGGGATCTCGGAGGCGAGGATCAGAGAAGGGGAAACATTTAGATTTTTCAATTTTCCCGGTGCAATAACTCAAGATCCAACCGTTCAATATTAAATCCTTCTTAGGTATATAATCTCCTCAACTCCCTCTATCCATCTACCTAATTTATTTGACGATCCATCAATATTTTTAGTATCATATATTTTCAAATAAAGAGATCTTTTAGGGAAAAGTGATATTTTTATTATACAATTATATATATTTATTATTTTGACAAAAAATGAATTTATTTGATATATATATATATATTTTAGTGTTATAATTAGTTTTATCATATGTTCCTTCTTAGATTCAACACGCTATTGACCTTGATCCTGGAGCAAGTCGCGGATGTAAACGTGGCTCTATTGTTATTGCTAGGATTTCCAGGTAAGGGGATTCTTTTTTCCACACCTTGAGTTAGGGATAGTTGGGGTGTATAATAGGATTTGGGTTAAGTAGTTAAATTGGGTTGTGGGTAGCAAAATAGCACCTGAATAGAGTTGGTTTAGATATGTTGAATGTATTTTTGATTTAATATAAATATTTAATTGATAGATTGCTAGAAACCCCCTTATGTATATGTTGTAATGTAGGAAGTGAAGAACCTTAGGGAGATGACTTATTTTACCGCACTCTGAGACATACCTGAGTATGTCGATTGACTTGTGATATCTGTTGCTCTTTTTTTAGATATTGTTAGGCACACTTTATGATAAAATGAAAGTATGGGCTAATAGGTGATGGAATGAATAATGAAACATGAGTAAATTACATGAATGTTCGAATGATAAGAGTATTATAATTTCTTAGTTAAGGATGAACATGTTTATGGAAAATACATAAAAGTGATTCTAAGCGCCAAAGAATAGTATGAGCATTAGTTGGGAAAAATTATAGGAATCTATGATTTGTTTTGGTTATTGTTGATGGAATTTGTACTTGAGGTTGAATTAATTGTTGTTATGTTTGAGTGGTAAGTAAGAGTGATATAAATATGTGAATGGTTGTTTGGGTTATATGTATGAAAGTTGATGTTCGTAAATGTTATAAGTGGTTAATTGAGTTGTGTACGTTGTGATAAATGTGCTTGATTGTTATGAATGAATTAAAAAGAATTAATGAATTAAAAGTAAAGAGAAAAGACTAAGATGAATTAATGTTGAGAAAGAAAATAAAAGAATAAGTGGCACAGGTTGGTCGTGGTGACCCTGTGGCCTAATAAAAATAAAAAGGTAAACGGCGCAGGTTGGTCGTGGTGACCCTGTGGCCTAATAAAAACGGCGCAGGTTGGTCGTGGTGACCCTGTGGCCTAATAAAAGGTAAACGACGCAGGTTGGTCGTGGCGACCCTGTGGCCTAATGAAAGGTAAACGGCACAGGTTGGTCGTGGTGACCCTGTGAACTAATAAAAATAAAAGAAATGTGTAAAAGAAAGAAAAGTGGGTATGTTGTCCTCTGACCGTGAGGAAACATGCGAGGTTTTATGTTGGGTGTGTTGTCCTCTGACCGTGAGGAGACACACGTTATTTGGTTTTATATGGGAAATGGAAATGATTTTGGAAATGAGAACGTGACGCATTTTGTTATTCATGGCTTGGTTTGATTATGATGCTTGAGTTTCTATTATGTGCCTTTTTACTATCTTATAATTCAATGTGTTGTGAAAAGGTCTCACCCTTATGTGGTTAACATTTTAGGTACTTGAGCAAGGAGCTTGGAGATCAGAGTGCCCAGCGGATCAGTCGAAAGAAAGGAACTCAAGTGTATTTTATTATATTGTAACTGAAAGCCCCCAATGCTATTTGTGAACTCTGATTTATAAAAGAAAATTTAAAGTCCTATGTTTCATTTTCAAACGTTTATTGTTTATTATTCATTATATTACGGGGTGTTACACAAACAGCAGTCGGGACGAAGTTGGATTTAAGTTCCGCATATCACCCACAGACGGACGGACAGTCAGAGCGGACTATCCAGACGTTGGAGGATTTGTTGAGAGCCTGTGTGATTGAGAGTAGTGGTGATTGGGATTGTTTTCTGCATCTGATTGAATTTACTTACAACAACAGTTTCCATTCAAGCATCGGAATGGCACCGTATGAAGCTCTGTATGGTAGGTAGTGCAGAACACCGTTGTGTTGGTTCGAGACTGGTGAGCATATGATAATGGGGTCAGACGTAGTTCAGCAGACGACTGAAAAGGTGAGGTTAATTCAAGACAGGATGAGGACTGCTCAAAGTAGACAAAAGAGTTACCAGGACAAGAGAAGAAGTCCGCTAGAATTCAATGAAGGAGACATTGTCTTCATGAAGGTAGTGCCAACTACTGGAATTGGTAGAATGCTCAAAACCCGAAAACTTACACCTCGTTTTATTGGACCCTACCCAATTCTCAAACGAATAGGACCCTTAGCCTATCAAATTGCCTTACCTCCTTTTCTTTCAAACTTGCACAATGTCTTTCATGTATCTCAATTGAGAAAATATGTTCATGATCCCTCACACATCATTGAACCCGATTCGGTACAACTAAAAGAGAATCTCACATTTGAGACCTTACCTCGAAGGATAGATGATAGTAGTGTTAAGAGGTTGAGAGGAAAGGATATCCCCTTAGTTAAGGTAGTATGGAGTCAGAATAATGGGGAAGATGCGACATGGGAGCTTGAGAGCAAGATGAGAAGTTCTTTTCCGCACCTGTTTGATTCAGGTACTGTATTTCTCGGGGACGAGAAATCTCTAAGTTGGGGAGAACGTAACACCCCGTCTGAATACCTCATATTCGTTTGAAAACCCTAAAAAGACTATTTGGATAAAGTATTTTAAAAGGTGTGATTTCAAAAGTATTTCTTGAATTAAATTTATTTTATGTTTTCAAATGATTTTGAATTTTTAAGCAAATGATTTTATTTTGAGACAAACCTTATGAGTTCGGATTTTTGCATTTTTGGATTGAGTTTGGAATTCAATTTTTGGGATTAAAGTATTTAAGTAATTTAAATTTGGTATTTTGTATTTTTAAAGAAAATGTGGTTTTGTGAAAAAGAAAATAAAAACGAATAATGGTGCATGTGTGTGTAGGTGTCGCCGTGTGGTGTGTGTGTGTGGCATGCATCATGCAATTTTGTTGACTTTCTTTGCACCCTAGGTTAGTGGACTAGTGAACCCTAGGTTTAATTAGTGTTAAGCATGGTTAATAGTTTGACCAACCAATAGGAAGCAAGCTTAGCCCTAATTCTTCTCTATTTGTCCAATGGCTTGGCTTGAGCCATGCAAGCCTTAATGATGCCAATTCTACCCTTCCTAGTTGCACTCTTGACCGAATTGACTCAAGGGCAAGAAGGGAAATTGTTGGTTGCCTTTTTATGCCCAAAACCGTAGCACACCCATTCATTTTGCTTCTCATTTCCCTTCCAAAGCTAAACACATATCCTAAGAGAACATCCAACTCTTAGAAAGAACTAGAAACTTATAAGAGAGAGGGAGAACCTGTGAGCTCAAGGAGGAGAGGAAGAAGAAGAACAAGCTCAAAAGCCTTAGGATTCTTGAAGAAGGTTGAAGATCTTCTCTACTTCTCTAGTTTATTCGAAGATCCTAGGTTGTTCTAAGTGGTTTTTAATTTTCCAAGTCTTGTAAAAGCTCTTTGATTGTTGCATGTTAAAGTTCTTTATAGATCTATGTTTGTAAGTGTTTGTTAAGCATTGATCTTGAGTTTCAAGAACTCTACAAACTTGTAAAACCTTAAACCATGGACATTCCTATTCGGTCATGCTTAGAAAATTAGGTCATGATGATGTCTATTCCATTTCAAGTTCATGCATGCTAGTTTGATGCTTGATGAAGGTGATCTAAATGATTTTCATGCTTTGATTTCTCTAAAGCTTTGATCTTTGACTTCTATTTCAAAAGACTTTGATTATTGCCTTGATCTTGGAAAAAGGCTTGTTTTCTTGTTTTGATTTTTCAAAGCTTTTGATCTTGGAGTTTGATTTATGATTTTTGAACTCAAGTTTTGGTTCTTGACATGCATGTTTCGGTTTTGATGAGAAACCAAGGAAAAACAATTCTTTTTCAAATGATTTATGTTTTGATCTAATTCATGTGTATTTCAAAATCAAGGATTTAAGTTTTTCTCTTGATTTTGTTAAAGTACCATTCGGTCAAGTTTTTGGAAAACAAAGAAGCTTAATGATTTTTCATGAAAAAGTTCCTTACATGTGTTCTCTTTATGATTTCCATGATTTTAAAGGTGCATGCAAAGGAAAATGAAAATAAAAGTGTGTTTGAGGTGACACAAGTAAGTCACGGTTTTGAGGAAGAAAAAGAAGTAGTATTTTCTAAATCTATGTGTTTCACATGTGCATGTTTTTGATTTGAGATTTTCAAGGTTTTTGCATAAAGAAAAGTGCATCCAAGATTTTGTTTTCAACTAGTGATGATTCGGCCTACATTAGGTTGAAGAGGCTAGATTCTTTTGCATATATTTGTATCTTTGGAATGATTATATTTCATGACTTTGTTTTAAGAAAAATTTGTTTGAATTGTGTTGTTTTGTTTTGATTCCATTCGGTTTGGCAAAGGAAATAAGTAAATGAATTTGATTATTTCTTAAAGTGATTTCATGATTTAATTTCTTTTATTCCTTGCTGTCCAAGATTTTAATTCCAAGTATTTCAAGTTTTAAAAATGTTTTTGAAGTAGTGAAAAGACATGGATTTCAAGTGTTATTGATTTATGAAAATTTGGAGTGAAAAATGGTGGATTTTCAAGGTTTTCCAACTTATATTGAGTGGCTGGACTTTTCCATACAGCCACGTAAACTATTGTTTTATTTATCCTAATATGAGTTTTCAAATGATTTTCAAAAGGCTTTATGCAATAGAAAAGATTGAGAGTTGTTTCGATAAATACCAATATTTTAATAAAGGGTTTTGATTTGAGAATCAAGTGGTGATTTCTAATTGAAATAGTTTTTAATAAAAGTGTATTTATTTATTTGAGGTTATTCAGTGGACGGTGGTGACAATTCTCAAAGAGAAGTTAGAGACCTTCAAGGGCAAAGTATTTCTCTTGCTGGAATAAGAGGTGAGTGAGAGTGTGGTGAGCCCGTAGCATTGTTGATGAACGTGGTCATATGAGTTCACGAAATCTATTCTGTTTTCTGTCTCTTTGGACTAATACATGTTTACTTCTACCTTATGTTGGTTCTTTTCTATTCTATTGTAAATCGTTATATCTCGTGTGATGAGCCTGAATGGAAGAGTAAACATATGAAGATGAGTGAAGGAATGGTATGTGATGTGATATGAGGAATGTGATGAAATGTCAACGTATTAGATAAGGACATGGTGCTTGTGAAGTTGAGATTGTGTTAGAAATATGTTGTGCTAATGCAAAGAGCAATGTGATTTATGAGAAAGTGATGAGTTGAGATTGTGCCTGAGTGGCTTGAGAAAGTGAATGTGTGGTTTTGTGAAAGTGGGGAAAAAGATGTTTTAGTGGTCGGGTCTTGTCGAAGGGATGGACTAAGGGCAAGCCGACTATAGGTTAACTAAAAGACTTTAAGGTTCTAAAAGACTTTAAGAATATTAAAAGACATTAATATTCGCGGTGAGATTGAGAGTGTGAAGTAGTGGAGAGGAAGATACTATGGGTATCTGTGGATACTCAGGTGGAGATTGCATTAGAGGAGGGCAACGACGGTGACTCGTCAAGAAGCCTCGAGTACATTTCTAGGCGGGACGAATCCCATAAGTGGCGCACTAACGTGGTGGGGACTAGGTCTAATGCTGTGGTAAGGACCGCATAGCTAACTAGAAATGATACTGTCACCCCCTTGAATGCAAGTCTACAACAGTTGAGAGGGACTAGAAGGGGGCAATGTGTTTTGCCACTAGGACAGTGAGCCTTGATTATATGTTTTGAGGACGAGATCCTCCTGGTCTGGGACCATCTGTGTTGAGACAGCTATCGTGCCCGCGTGGTAAAGGTCCTGTACTCCTTTTGGCTTCCTACTAGGCGGAGGAAGACCGAGGAGATGTAGAGTGCGCGTTCCTCAGTGATGGTGATTTCCCCTACCTCATTGAGTGAGTTAAGTATAATAAAACTTAATAACAAAAGAATAAAGAAATGCTGAATATTTGAAGAAATAGGCAAAGTATGATGATGTTCAGTTGTGAGATATCGTGGTAATGGTTGGCGAGTATTGTTTTTATGTGTGGTTTATTTTATATCCTGAATACCTTTAATTATGATATTGAGTTTGATTTGGGAAAAGCGTTTTATCCTTCAAGTGTTCGACGTATTCTAGTTCTTGTGCCTTGTTCCGTGTATATATATATTCTTCGAGTGTCCTTGGTACTGTGCGTCTTTCTATTGTGTCTATTCTGCGACCTTGCGGTCAACCTGTTATGTATGGCGCGCTGACTCTCTCCTACCTGGTTGTCGTATTGGCATTTGCCGGTATTGCAACGGGTAGATGGCGTATCATGTAGCGATCCACATGTGGCCTCTTCAGGGAGGTGCATGGGAGGTGGTACCTGATGGATGGATCTGGAGAGGAGATACTCGTCTGGAGATCGACGATCCGAAGCACATTCTGCGAGGAGCAGGCATGGACGTGCATGTTGGGCAAGTCACTCTGCGAGATTATCAAGGCGGTGGACCACGGGAACATCAGAGAGCGCTAGCGAATCCGATCATGCAGCGGAGTCGGATGAAAGCGAGGATATGGAGACGGAGGCTAGTTCTGCTGATGAGTGACGTCTTGCAATCTGTGTCTAGAGGATGTCTTGTCTCTAGGATCCGAGTTTCAGTCGAGGATTATCTTGTAATGAACTAATGATGTAATCAGTTATCTTTTATTTTGGTTAGTAAGTTTTTTTTTTTTGTAATGATGGCCTACTTTTAGAAAACATTGGAGTGTGACTCCAGCACTTTGGCTCATGCTTATTATTTTAAATGAAAACAGTTTTATTTTTCAATGCTGATGTTGAGTGGGGAGTTTCGAAAGTGACAACTCGATTTTCAAAAGGGTGGATTACATATTAACGAACTTATATTTTTTTTAAAAAAATCCCCTCATTTTTGTAAGAAGGTAATCAGAATTCAGTTAAGTTTTGGGAAGTGAAAATCGGGCTGTTACATAATCCCTTTTTTACTTGTAACTCTTGCTTCACAGCACTTTACCTTCTACTGTTTAGTCTAGGAACATCTGTATGACGGATGCCGGATATCAAGGTTTTACATTTTCAATAAGGTTTTAGGAAGAACAAACATTTGGTCAAGGTTAAAGAGAAGACCTTGGGGGTTCATCCATATCCATATTGATTTATCAGGCTTCTTAGGCAAAATAAGAGTTAAGATTCTCGGATTCAAGCTATTTCAAACATCTTGCCAAAGCAATTTGACAAGACTCGGAATATTTTACAAGGAAGTTTCCAATAAAAGAAGAGTTCAAGTATCAAGACAAGATCTCGGGGGTTATAGGCTCAAAGGTGATTTCAAACAAAAAGGGTTCACATCAAGAGGAGTTCAATCAAGAAGATTTGAATCACTAGCTGACATCTCATGATAGCACCAAGCACTACACCCGAATCTCATTGCAGATGAGAACTAACGTTGTCTGGAGATACCTCGACGCACTCCTAGCGGTCCTATCCTTATCTATTGCTATCTTACGACTAGCGCACACTCAGAGTTACACGGTAAAGTATGTAAGTCCACACACAAGAGTTCTTAAAGCAACCACCGCTCTGATACCACAACTGTAACACCCCGATTTGGCAACTTGAAACCATAAACCTTTTTAAGTGAAAATTAGGGGCCATTTTTTTTTATAAACGAGTGAATGAGTGATGTGCAAAATGAGAACACCTCTTATTTCCAAGATATGGTTTCATTTAAAATCCATGTCCTCAAGTTGCACCAACTCTTTCAAGTTCCAAACCGGAATGTCACAAGACATCATGCTTCGAAACTCACCTTCCAAAACATTATTTAAAATGGAATAACCCATTTGATTTCATGTCAAAATATCCATACAAAGATTAACTTGTTGGGGGGTTACAGCAGGACCCGGTTGTTAAGAACTTCATGGTGAATTACATACTCAAAAGGAAATTACCTACTCCCTAGTCATATCCATAAATCCTTCCCTAATCTTGCTTTCCAAACTTTCTGTACCACTCGTCATCATCCGCCAATAGATCCTCTGGACTAATGATCCAACTTCCATCACTATAGTACTCCTCTGGGTCATCCCTATCAGACCAGAGGTCGGGATCCTTCTCCTCAGGAACCTCATCCTCAGAATCGTCAAGTCCGTCCTCTGTTTCATCCTCCTCAGCTGCCTCCTCCTCCTCTAGCTCAGCCCGTCGGCGCGGAATCTCGATGAAGAACATCTCATAAACCGACATAATGCTGTTGTTACCTCTTCGGGGAGTCGCTCCTATCTCCCGCAGCTGATGGTATCGTACCATATTGGCCATCTAAAATCCGTACAATTTTATACAAGACAGAATAGATAGAGTAGAGAGAGTGAGCAACCCAAAACGGCAATGTCGACTATGTGGGATTACATCAGGTAAATATTAAGACAAATAAATATAAAAGAAAACATAAATTCAACAATAACATAGGGTAAATCAAGACAACACATACAACTATCATAATGTACACATACATAATCACCCAATTATTCATTCTAATATTTGCAAGCTCAATACAATCACATCCTTCACCAGGATACTTTTCTTTCATTCTCCCTCATTCCTCATTCTCAAACTCATCAAATGTTTCAAGAGTATTCATATCCACTCCCACTCTCAAACCTTATCCAACACTTGATATTAGCATTATCATTATCATTATGATTGTTATCATCATCACACATATCTTTGAAATATCTTGGTTATTAAGTCTTTTCAATTCGATTAGCATCAATGATGAGGGGGAAACATCATTGAGCTCACACACGTCTACATCTCCTCGGTCAACCACCTAACCTAGTCGGAAGCAAACAGGAGTACAGGACCTTTACCACGCGGGCACGACAGCTGTCACAACACATAATGGTCCCAGACCAGGAGGATCTCGTTCTCAAATCAATTCAATAATAACAAGGCTCACTGTCCACGTAGTGGCAAAACACAATGCCCCGTTCCAGTCCCTCTCACTGTTCTCGATTTGCAATCTAGGGGGCGACAGTACTTATTCTAGTTTCGAAAGCAGAACTTGCCACGGCATTGGACCCAGTCCCCACCACGTTAGTGGGCCACTTGTGGAATTGTTCCGCCTAGAAAAGTACTCTAGACTTCTTGACGTATCACCGTCATTGTCCTCCCCTAATGCAATCTCCTCCTATGTATCCATAGATATCTATGGTTCCTTCCTCTCCACTACTTCGATACGACACTCATACCTCTCCGGAATTGTTAATGTCTTTTAAAATATTTTAAAGAGTTTTAATTACGGCTTAGTCCTAATGATCGGCCCATCCTTGGTGCATCCCTTCAATGAGACCCGATCGCTAATCGTTCGTATCTAATCCCCCTAAAGCTCATATACTATCACGTGAATCAACACAACATCATTGCATCATCTTTCTCTTTCTTATATCACAGCAACATTACTCTCATCAACATGAGCATCACCATTTCAGATCAATTTGTAACTCAGCACATCTTCATTGTCCTCTTCGTCAGCTGTGGATCAATAGCATCCTCCGCATCCCTCATTTCTATAACTTAGCAACGTCATTAGTATATTTCTGATCAGCTCGACCTCGCATCATTGTTAGCTCCATTCATCATCACCACGCTTCCGCTCGCTTTGTCGAACATTCCTCATAGTCATCTTAGCATCTTCTCCTCGTCACATTCTTCCTCGACTAATCACGTCTTTCACATCTATCATTTTCGTCTCTTATTTCTTTGATTATTACTTTATAATCCTAGTCTTTATTGCTTACTCACACGGTTCCCAATCATATCATATTAAGTAACAAATAAACGAATCACCAAATAATTAAATAGCACAACATGAACAAATATAAGTCATATCATCATTTTTATAAACCAATCTCAATCGTTCGGGTGCATAGCTAAACCAATCAAACAAGCGCTATCACATACACCACTACGCTAAATGAGATTGGAGTCCAATCTTTGAGATGATTGGACGCCTTAATATGTACCTAATTACCACGGCGTCTTAAGGGAAAGCCCCTCTCTCACCTCGATGACGAACGTCTTATTGCTCTCCAAGTTTTCCCGATCATCTCTCCTCGCCTCTTATCCTCTCGTCCGTCGCTCAACTAAGACATTTTCCCGTGCATTAGAAACGAGTTCAATACATTTGTTAAATTCATTTTGAAAACAATTTCTCTTTTTGGAAAGCTCGTTATCATTGTCCAAGATTTTCAAATTCGATTCAAATTCATAATTAAAACAATTCTTAAGAAAACTTTGAAAACAATTCAAAAACACTCTTTTATTCAAATAAACTTCCTTTCATATTTAAAACTTGATTTAAAACATTTATCATTTACTTGTCACAAAACACTTTTGGCTGAAGAAATTAACTAATCAAGTTATAACACTAACACACAATTTCAATCATGCACAGGAAAATAATTCAAACTTAATTTCTTAATTACATCATGACAAAACCGAATCATCCATGACTATTACTTCCTACTTGCTAATAAATTCTAAACCTAGAAATCATAGAATCACATTATGAAAATTAATTAAATCAATTTATTTATTTTCAGCCCTAAACCGAAAAGAAGAAAGAAATTTAACACATCACTTTATCAGACATAAAATAGCATACACACGTAATGTAGCCACTCTCAATAGTCATTTCAAAAGAAAATCCTTCTAAGCACCTAAACATACACCAACCGAATTATCTCAAGTAAAATCTTGCAAAATGCTACACACCATCAAAGACATAAAACCATGAAATGATTTTATTTCTCTCAAGATCAACCGTGAGCATCATAGAAGCATTCAACAAATTTCAATCTCATTATCATCAATTTAATTTCAAGGTAATAATCAAAACCACAAATCACTTTATGTATACATTTTTAGGCTCCTAAATAAGCCTAATCTTAGTCTATATGTAATCTAAATATTGACTAAACACACTTTTCCATTTTCTATCTCAAGACCGAATACTAGCATGCATAGGACAAGAATCATAGTTCATTTTCCAATGCACTAAAGACAATTAAAGCAAACCATATCACACCAACATGCATAAGCCATCATGAGATTCCTTAGATTTTTAGTAAAACTCAAACTTATAATTTTTCTTGAATATAAACATGGTTTATAACTTGATCTTCTAAAAAGAATGGCATGCATGGACTTAAGACCACTAAATCTATTCCTAATACATACATGCACCTAAAAATCATGCACTAAAACAATTTTAGCACTCATGGCCGAATGGCCTTCATACCAAGAAACATAAACAATTGTTTAAATCAAATCATGCTCATAAAAAGAAAATCATTTTAAATACCTCCACCCTATTAATTTCTACTAGGCCGAGACATGTGTAAGAGAGAACTTAATTTCTTTTCTTGAAAATTGACATGCAACCCTCAAAGTTCTAATTTTTGAACATGGATTAAAACATGCACATACAAAGATCACCCAAAATCATTACAATGTTACATGCAAAGCTAAAAATCCCTATTCTCTTCTCAAATAAACTTAGATCATGAAGTTGTTAATAAAAGATTCATATATATACATATTGATCACGGTTTGAGCACAAGAGATCAACATGCAAGGCATAAATTCCTCACTTTGTTACCAATCAATCCTAGATCATAAATCATTCACCAAATCCTTTCAATAAAAACCTCATAGGTCACGGTTTTGGATAAGAAATCAACATGCAAGGGGTTTCATTTTAATTTTCATAAAAATCTCAAGTAGTGAGTTAGATCCCTTTAGGGGTTTGTTTGGAAAATCATGATAATCTACCTAATAAAATCATAACCGAAGCACATAGAGTCCATAATGTTCACATATTTACAACCCGAATTAAAAGTCCATAGTTGCACTCAACTCTCAAGCTATAAAAATGAACATGCAATGGAAAGAAAAGAAAGAAGAATTACAAGACCAAAAGAAAATCCTAACTCTCATGGTTTTCATCTTGATTTCCTTATAACCTTCCAAGAAATTGAGTCTTCTACTTCAAAGGCTCTAGGTCTTCCAAGAAAGTTTAAGGACATGGTCTAGATCTCCACCCTCCTTCTTCGAGTTTCTCACGGCCACACTCCTCTCTTCTTCTCTCTCTTTTTCCTCTAAGGGTTGGATAGTCCCTTAGAAAGTGTTTGAGTTGTGTTTGTGGAAGGAAATGAAAGAAAGTGAAGAAATGGACTAAGGTTTGGTTGATTTAAGGGCACCGAATTTGCCTTCTTTGCCCTTGGAATGGGCTTCGGCCAAGGCACCAAATGGAAGGGTAGTTTTGGGTTATTTAAAGTTTGCATGGGAAGGGTGCAATCAAAGGGAACAAAGTGAATAGGCTATAGCTTAGGTCTCATCATGCATGGTCATGTCAAGGTTCCTATTTTCTACTCTCCAATCCACTTGGTAGCTTCTAAGCCTTCCAAGTATCTCCTCCCAATTTGAAAATCTACCCCCAACACACACACACACACTCACCGTAGCATTCACACACATGCACACCATCATGCAATTTTTCATTTTCATTTTCTATTTTAAGATATCATCAACTCAAGGATTATATGCATGCATTCACACACATAGTAAAATCGTAGCACCATATGCACACACACACCTAGTCTATATTTTTCTAATCATTTTTATTTAAGATACTTATGATCACCAATTCACACAAATATGATCATAGGTACACATACATTTATTTTTCAAGTAATATTCACACATTAAAACAAACGTACATCATATTGAACATAATTAATTTCATGTCATGGCAATTAATTTAATTCCATACAAGAACACATTTTATTATAAAGGAAACTTAGACTATTTCAAGGAATAACAATTATTTACATATAATACACACATTTAAAAATCAAACTTCCAGGCCAATGAGAAATTTCCAAAAGACAAATTTATTTAAAGTCATTAACTTCCAAAAATCATGGTGAAAATTTCATCCTTCACAAATTTCAAAAATAATTTTAAAAGATCACACTTTCAAAGTTCACAAATCCAAAAATGCAAATATGTTTCATAAAGAAATCATTCTTTTAGAAAATCCTTTTTCCTTCTTTTTTTTTTTGGAAAACAAAAACTTCAAGGTTTATTTTTATCGAACTCGTTTACGCACGTTCGGGAAAATGCGGGGTGTTACAAAAGTTATTGCTTTAAAAAATTATATTTTCTTAAAAATTCGTCCTCCCAAGATTTTCAAAAATAAATTTGTAAATGAATCCAGAAAATTCAAAAGATCACATTTTGAAAGTTCACAAATCCAAAAATGCAAATTTATTTCATAAAGAAATCATTACTTTAGAAAATCCTCTTTGGAAAGCAAAAACTCAACGTTTATTTTTAGCGAATTCGTTTATGCACGTACGGGAAAAATGCGGGGTGTTACATTCTCCCCAACTTAAAGATTTCTTGTCCTCGAGAAATACTGAGCGAATTCGGACTATGGGTGCATAATTCCTTTGAATGATCCCTTCACTCTCGAACTGTAACCTTCGTTGCAATGTCCACGATCATGTACTGCCCATCTATCGTCCTTACGGCCACTCAAACGGATCACTTTTGCAAACGATCTCACGGGGTATTCTGGTCAGTCAACAGACTGGGGTATGAACAACACGGTCTTACGGAAGCAAAAGATCAAAGAGGTTTAAGATATCCGATCAATATCCAAACATAACATTGTCAGACATATTTGGATCAAGACTCTCCTACTGCGTAGGGTTAAGTTCTTCCTCATCAGTTTAAGCCTAGTCAAGCCATTTTCTAACATCTAACACCTTCACTTGCTCCCCAACTTGAATAAATCGTACCTCCATGCACTACCTTTCGATCACAACTTACCCTCTAAGACTCTCATCCTTCATCATACCTCGATCGGTTTTACACAATTTCTCACTACTTAACCCCAATCTAACTTCCAATTGTCTCACACTTCATTATTATTATCCAACTTCTGAGACCACCATCTCATCTTCTCGTCCTAATCACCATTAATCCGCAAGAAATACACACTATTTCATTCCCTATTCTTAAATACTTAATCATACAACTTAGTCATCCTAAACCTTTTACCAACTTTTCTATCTACCACGAGTTCCACACCATCCACACTCTGTCAATTCAGAGACCTATTACCCCTCAAAATATCAAGCCTTAACTCTTCATTCTAACCTTGGGTCACACCTAAGGGTTCTAATCATGAGCTCCACCACTTCATTGATTCAACCTTACCACCTTATCACCTATTCTCCTCTTTCTAATCTCTCTCCTTCCGTAAATCAACACACTTAGGGACTCAGGTTCTACATATTTTCTCAGATTCCTCCTTTAGCTTACCACCATCTAGATCATTATTTGAACCAACTTATCCTCAAAATTCTAATTCCTACTTATTCTGGATAACTCGCCACTTCCCTACGACTCTAAAGGGTACTCCTACCTTCTCCCAGGGCTCACACTTCCTTTCATTCATAACATCCAACCTTTAATTTCCTTAATACTTACAGCTCTTGCCTCACAGCACTTTACCTTCTACTGTCTAGTCTAGGAACATCTGTATGACGGGTGCTAGATATCAGGGTTTTTCATTTTCAACAAGGCTTTAGGAAGAACAAACATTTGGTCAAAGTTAAAGATAAAAATTTGGGGGTTCATCCATATTCATAGCAATTTGTCGAGTTTCTTGGGCAGAACAAGGTCAAAATTCTTCCGAAACAGGCTATTTCAAACATCTTGCCAAAGCAATTTTACAAAACTCAGAGTTTTTCACAAGAAAGTTTCCAATAGAAGAAGAGTTGAAGTCTCAAGACAAGATCTCGGGTTATAGGCTCAAAGGTGATTTCAAACAAAAAGGGTTCACATCAAGAGGAGTTCAATCAAGAGGGTTCAAATCACGAACCGACGTCACAGGATGGCATTGAACACTGCTCCCGGATGCTGTGGTGAACAGGAACTAACACCTTCCAAAACTGCTTCGATACATACCTAGCGTTCCTATATTTGTCTACTGCTATCCTATTACTAGCGCACACTAAGAGTCACGCGGTAGAGTATGCAAGTCCACACGCAAGAGTTCTTAAAGCAACCACCGCTCTGATACCACAACTGTAACACCCCGATTTGGCAACTTGAAACCATAGTCAAGTTAAGTGAAAATTAGGGCCATTTTTTTTTAAATGCGAATAATGCGCAAGAGGAGAACACGTATATTAGCAAAACATAGTTCCAAGTAAAATCCATGTTCTCATATTGCACCAACTCTTTCAAGTTCCAAACCGGGATGTCACAAGACACCACGCTTCCAAACTCATTTTCCAAAACATTAGTTAAATAGAATAGCCCATTTGATTTCATGTCAAAGTATCAATACAAAGATTAACTTGTTGGGGTCACAACAGGACGTCACCAGGTTGCTAAGAACTCATAGTGGATTACATACTCAAAAGGAAAATTACCTACTCCCTAGTCGTATTCATAATTCTTCCCTAATCTTGCTTTCTAAATCTACTATACCACTCATCATCATCCGCCAGCAGCTCCTCAGGACTAATGATCCAGCTCTCGTCACTAGAATACACCTCTGCATCCTCATCAGACCAGAGGTCAGGATCCTCCTCCTCGGCCTCTTCAGGAAGCTCCTTTTCAGGGTCATCAGCCTTCAGGGTCATCAGCCTCACAATCCGTCTCCCCCTCCGCAGCAGCATCCTCTTCTTCTAACTCAGCCCTTCTACGCGGAATCTCTATGAAGAACATCTCATAGACAGACATAATGCTGTTGGCGCCTCTTCGGGGAGTCGCTCCTATCTCCCGCATAAGCTGATACCGTACCATATTGGCCATCTAAAATCCGCACAATTTTTATACAAGACAGAATAGAGATGATAGAGAGAGTGAGCAACCCAAAACGGCAATGTCGACTATGTGGGATTACATTAGGTAAATATTAAGACAAAATAAATATAAAGGAAAACATAAATCCAACAATAGCATAACGTAAATCAAGACAACACATATAACTATCATGATGTACACATACATAATTACCCAATTATTCATTCCAATATTTGTAAGCTCAATACAATCACATCCTTCACCATGATACTTTTCTTTCATTCTCTCTCGTTCCTCGTTCTCAAACTCATCAAATGTTTCAAGGGTATTCATATCCGCTTCCACTCTCGAACCTTATCCAACGCTTGGTATTAGCATTATCATTATCATTATTATTATGATCATTGTTATACTTATCTTGGTTATTAAGTCTTATCAATTCGATTAGCATCAATGATGAGGGGGAAACATCATTCAGCTCACACACGTCTACATCTCCTCGGTCAACCACCCAACCTAGTCGGAAGCAAACAGGAGTGCAGGACCTTTACCACGCGGGCTCGACAGCTGTCACACACATAAATGGTGCCAGACCAGGAGGATCTTGTCCTCAAATCATTTCAATAATAACAAGGCTCACAGTCCATGCAGTGGCAAAACACAATGCCCCGTTCCAGTCCCTCTCACTGTTCTCGATTTGCAATCTAGGGGGCGACAGTACTTATTCTAGTTTCGAAAGAAGAACTTGCCACGGCATTGGACCCAGTCCCCACCACGTTAGTGCGCCACTTGTGGAATTGTTCCGCCTAGAAAAGTACTCTAGACTTCTTGACGTATCACTGTCATTGTCCTCCCCTAATGCAATCTCTTCCTAAGTATCCATAGATACCTATGGTTCCTTCCTCTCCACTACTTCGATACGACACTCATACCTCACCACAATTGTTAATGTTTTTTAAAATCTTAAAGAATTTTAATTACGGCTTAGTCCTAATGATCGGCTCATCCTTGGTGCATCCCTTCAATGAGACCCGATCGCTAATCGTTCGCATCTAATCCCCCTAAAGCTCATACACTATCACTGATTCATCACAACATCATTGCATCATCTTTCTCTTTCTCAAATCACAGCAACATTGCTCTCATCAACATGAGCATCACTATTTCAAGTCAACTGTCACTCAGCACGCCATCACTGTCCTCTTTGCCAATTATGACTCAGCAGCATCACTGGTGTCCCTTCTCGCAGCCTCGGCAACTCCTCTCGTTCGTTCCAAATTTCCAATTACCATCTACTTTTCTTACAATTCAATCTCATCATAACTTACCTCTCTCCCTTATTTATTCTCATTATTCATATCCATTATTACTTTCTTATCGTTCTTAGCTTGTTACTTCCATAACGCTATCACTACGCATAATTAAATAATTCCCAACAATACCACATACATATAACAAATAAACGAATCATAAGAAAATTAAATAATCCAGCATGGAAAATCATAACATCATTTATGATAAGCCAATCTCAGTCGTTCGGGTGGATAGCTAAACCAATCAAACATGTGTTATCACATACACCACAACGCTAAATGAGATTGGGGTCCAATCTTTGAGATGATTGGACGCCTTAATATGTACCTAATTACCACGACGTCTTAAGGGAAAGCCCCTCTCTCACCTTGATGACGAACGTCCTATAGCTCTGCAAGGTTTCCCGATCATCTCTCCTCGCCTCTTATCCTCTCGTCCGTCGCTCAACTAAGACATTTTCCCGTGCATTAGAAACGAGTTCGATACATTTGTTGAATTCTCTCTGAAAATAATTTCTCTTTTAAAAACTTGTTATCATTATCCAAGGTTTTCAATTTCAATTCAAATCCATGATTAAGACGGTTTTTGAGAAAAACTTTTGAAAACAATTTGGAAATACTCTTTTATTCAAATAAACTACCCTTAAAAAAAAGAAAACTTAATTGCAAACAAACATAGTTCTTAAAATGCTTATCAGATGCAAAAATTAGAAACAAAACTCTAGAATCACTCTTCTAGTTCATCAAAATCTAAAACATTCATCATTTACTTATAATAAAACACTCTTAGGCTAAAGGAAATAACTAATTAAATCACAACACTAACTCATACAAATTCAATCATGCACAGGAAGGTAACTCAAACTTAATTTATTAATTAAATCATGACAAAAAAACCGAATTGCATATAATCAATATTTCCTAGTTATTAATAAATTCTAAACCTTGAAACTATAGGATTTACATTATGAAAATTAATTCGATTAATTCTACCTATTCCTAGTCTCTAAAACCGAAAAGAAGAAAAGAAATTAGCACATCATTGTATCACACATATGATAACACAAACATAGAATTTAATCACTCTCATTAGTTGTTTCAAAAGAAAATTCTTCTAAGCACCTAAACATATACTAACCAAATTATCTTGCAAAATATAACACACCATTGAAGACATAAAACAATGAAATCATTTTACTTCTTTCAAGACTAAAACCGTAAGCATCCTAGGGTGACTAAACAATTTCAATTTCATTCTTTCCTTAACTTAGTTCAAGAAAACAATCAAGGCCACAAATCATTTCATGTATGCACCTTTATGCTCTTAAATGAGGCTAATCTTAGTCTATATGCAATTCAAATGATGATTAAGCACACTTTTCTATTTTCTATCTCAAGACCGAATACTAGCATGCATAAGACAAGAATCTTAGTTCATTTTTCAATGCACTAAAGACAATTAAAGCAAACCATATTACACCAACATGCATAAACCATCATGAGATTCCTTAGATTTTTTATTAAAACTCAAACTTATAATTTTTCTTGAATAGAAACATGGTTTATAGCTTGATCCTCTAAAAGAATGGCATGCATGGACTTAAGACCACTAAATCTATTCCTAATACATACATGCACCTAAAAATCATGCACCAAAACATTTTTAGCACTCATGGCCGAATGGCCTTCACATCAACACATCATGGATGAAACAAATCTTTAAATCAAATCATGTTCATAAAAAGAAAAAATCATTTTAAAGACCATTACCCTATTATTTCTTCTAGGCCATAACATGCATAGTAGAGAAACTTAATTTATTTACTTGAAAAGTGACCTGCAACCTCAAAGTCCTAATGTGAGTTAACACACACATGGATTAAAACAAGCACATATATAAAATCAACCAAAAATCATTACAAATCAACATGCAAAGCTAAAAATCCTTATTTTCTTCTCAAATAATCTTAGATCATGAAGTTATTAGTCAATCATTCACATATATACACATAGGTCACGGATTGAGCACAAGAAATTAACATGCAAGATATAAATTCTTCACTTTATCACAAATCAAACCTAGATCATAATTTATTTCCTAAACCCTTTCATAAAAACCTCACGGTTCACGGTTTTAGAGAACAAATTCAACATGCATGGAGTTTTCATTTTAGGTTTCTCAAAATCTCAAGTAATAAGTTAGATCCTTTAGAAGTTTGTTTAGAAAATCATGAGGATCTACCTAATGAAGCCATAACTGTAACACCCCGCATTTTCCGTGCATACAGAAACGAATTCACTAAAAATAAACGTTGAATTTTGTTTTCTAAAAAAGGATTTCCTAAAGAAATGATTTCTTTATGGACTAAATTTGCATCTTTGGATACATGAACTTTGGAATTTTGGTCTTTTGAATTTTCTGTTTTGAAAATCTTGGGAGGACAAAATTTTAAGACAATAAGATTTTGAAAATTTGAGATTTCAATTGTCTTTTGGAAAGCTCCTTGTGGTATAAGAGCTTGATTTTAAGGGCCCTTTATATATATGTATATATATATACGTTTATTGGTCATGAGTGTAAATGCTTGTTTTAAATTGAAATAGCCTAAGTTTTCTTTATAGTAAGAATGATAGTCTAAATTACCATGACATGAAGCTAATTTATGTTCAACATGATATATGCCTAATTCGATGTGAGTATGTATTGCTTGAAAAATAAATACATGAGTTTGTATATGTGTATAACCCTTGAATTTATTTGCATGATTTTAACACATGTCATAAGTGAAATAATAGAAAATAAAAATGAAACTTGCATGAGGTGTGTGTGAGTGTTGCTTCGGTGATGATGTGTGTGTGTGTTTGGGGTAGGTGTTGGATTATGGAGAAAAGAAAATCCTTGGCAAGCTTAGAACTCAACAAGTGTACCATGCAAATTTTGACTTTTGCACCCTAAGCCTAGTAACTCATTAGCACCTAGGTTTAATTAGTGTAAAGCTTGGTTAATAGTTTGACCAACCAATAGGAAGAAAACTTAGTCCTAATCCTACTCCATTTGTCCAATGGCTTGGCTTGAGCCATGAAAGCCTTAATGATGCCAATTCTACCCTTCCTAGCAATACACTTGGCCGAACTTTCTCAAGGGCAAGAGAAGAAATTGTTGGTTGCCTTTTTATTCCCTTGAACCGTAGCACACCCACCCCATTTGCCTCACAACTCACTTCCAAAACTAAACACATTTTCTAAGAGAGACATTAAGGTCATAGAAATAACTAGAAGCTTAGGAAGAGAAGGAGAAACCGTGAGGAACACCAAGGAAGAAGAAAGAGATCTAAACCAAGTCCTTCAACCTTCTTTGAAGACTTAGAGCCTTTGAAGTAGAAGACTCAATTTTCTTGGTAGGTTACTCGAAGATCTAAGGGAAACCATGAGAGTTAGGATTTTCTTTTGGTCTTGTACTTTTCTTTCCATTGCATGTTCATTTTTATAGCTTGAGAGATGAGTGCAAATATGGACTTTTAATTCGGTTTGTAAGTATGTGAACCTTATGGACTCTATGTGCTTCGGTTACGATTTTTGTTAGGTAGATCTTGATGAATTTCTAAACAAATTTCTAATGGAACTAACTAACTACTTGAGATTCTTATAAAAACTAAAATGCAACCCCTTGCATGTTGATTTCTTCTCCAAAACCGTGACCCATGAGGTTTTTATTGAAAAGATTGGATAAATAAATCATGATCAAGGGTTAATTGAAAACAAAGTAAAAAAAATTTATCTTGCATGTTTGATGTTTGCTCTCAATCCATGACCCATGTAGATATACGAGTATGTGCTTAACAATTTCATGATCTAAAGCCTCATTTGAAAAGAAACTAGGGATTCTTAGTCTTGTATGTTGAATTGCAACGATTTTGGTTGAGTTGTGTGTGCATGTTTTAATCTATGTTTTACAAATAGAATCTTGAAGCTA
Source organism: Crotalaria pallida (assembly GCA_037953625.1). NCBI lineage: Eukaryota > Viridiplantae > Streptophyta > Magnoliopsida > Fabales > Fabaceae > Crotalaria > Crotalaria pallida. The sequence continues at coordinate 91,231,408 of CM075649.1, read as the reverse complement.
ACATGTTCATTTCAAGTAGAAGAATTGAGTTTTTCTCTATGTATGACTCGGCCTAGGAGAAATAACTAAGATAATGATCCTTAAAATGATTTTCTTTGTATAGACATAATTTAATTCAGGGATTTGTTTTATACTTGGTATAATGGTGTGAGGGCCATTCGGCCATGAGTGCTAAATTTGTCTTAGTACATGATTTTGGGTGCATGTATGTGTTAGGAGTAGATTTAGTAGTCTTAAGCCCATGCGTGTCATTTTCTTAGAAGATCAAGCTATAAATCATATGTTATTTGAGAAAATTTATAAGTTTAAGTTTTAATAAAAAGTCTAAGGAAATCTCTTGATGGTCTATGCATGATAATGTAATGTGATTTACTTTTAGTTGTTTTTAATGCATTGAAAAATGAACTAAGATTCTTGACCTATGCATGTTAGTATTCGGTTTTGGGATAGGAGAATAGAGAAGTGTGCCAAATCCCCATTTAGATTGCATGTGGACTAGGATTGGTCCTATCTAGGAGCATAAAGCTACATGCATAAGATGTTTTGTGGTCTTACTTGTTTTCTTGAATTGAGTTAAGGAAAATGAAATGGAACTTGTTGCATGATGCTCTTGGTTTAGTCTCAAAATAAATAGGACAATTTCATTGTTTTATGATTTTGGTGGTTTGATATATTTTATAGGATTTTGTTTGAGTAATTCGGTTAATACATGTTTTAGATGCTTAAAATGATTCTCTTTTTAAATGACTGATGAAAGTGATTTTATTCTGTGATTATGTTCAATATGTGTCAATTTCTTTGTTCTTTTCGGTTTAGGGGCTAGAAGTGAGTGAAATTATTTGAATTGATTTTCATAATGATGATTTTATGGTTTGCAAGTTTAGAAATAATTAGAAACTAGGACATGTTAATTCGGTCTTGCCATGATTCAATTAAGACGTTAAGTGAATCTACATGATTGAGTTGTATGTTAGTCTTGCAACCTGATTAGCTATTCCCCTTAGCTTAAGAATGTGTTGCCATGAGTAAGTGATAAATGTTCTTGAATGTGATGAATTGATTTGTGTAAACCTAGGGTTTATCTTTTACTTCTTGTGTTCTGAAAAATATTTTAAGAATATATTTTCATAACAATGATGTTTTAAATTAAACCTCATGATGAAAGGAAATTATTTCTAAAGTTATTTCCAGACGTTTTCCCAAAAATTGTTTTAATCATGAGATTTAAATTGAATTTTGAAAGCCTTAGACCAGGATAACAAGTTTTCAAAAGAGAAATTGTTTTCAAAACAAATCAAAAGAATTTATCGAAATCGTTTCTAATGCACGAGAAAATGTCTTAGTTGAGCGAAGGATGCAAGGGCATGAGGCGAGGAGAGATGATCAAGAGAGCATGGAGAGCATTAGGACGTTCGTCATCGAGGTGAGAGAGGGGCATACCCTTACGACGTCGTGGTAATTAGGTAACATACTAAGGCGTCCAATCATCTCAAAGATTGGACATCCAATCTCAGTTAGCGTAGTGGTGTATGTGATAGCGTAGGTTTGAATGATTTGGCTATCCACCCGAACGACTCAGATTGGGCTATGATAGGTTTTATAATTGTTCATGTGTGCTATTTAATTATTTATCTGAGAGATGTTTAATTGTTATATGATATGGTTGGAAATCGTGTATGCAAACAATAAAAACTAAGATTATAGAATATTAATCGAAGGAATAAAAGACGAAAATGATAGATGTGAAAGACGTAAAAGAATACGTGAATGTAAGCGAGCGGAAGCGTGGTGATGAGGAAGGGAGTTAACAACGCTGCGAAGATGAGCTGATCCAAAAAGATGCTAATGACGCTGTTGAGTTATAGTAACCAAGAATGTTATTGATCCACAGCTGATAAGGAGACAACGATGACGTGCTGAGTCACTAGTGAGCTGAGATCGTGTTGTTTATGTTGATGAGAATAAACGTCGCTGTGATTTGTGATAGATGATGATGCAGTGATGCCGTGATGACCTACGTGATAGTATGAGAATTTTAGGGGGATTAGATGCGAACGATTAGCGATCGGGTTTCATTGAAGGGATGAACTAAGGATGAACCGATCATTAGGATTAAGCCGTAATTAAAACTTTTAAAAGACAGTAATAATTGCGGTGAGGTATGAGTGTCGTTTCGAAGTAGTGGAGACGAAGGAACGATAAGTATCTGCGGATACTTAGGACAAGATTGCATTAGGGGAGGACGATGACGGTGATTCGTCAAGAAGTCTAGAGTACTTTTCTAGGCGGAACAATCCCACAAGTGGCACACTGACGTGGTGGGGACTGGGTCTAATGCCGTGGCACGTTCTACTTTCGAAACTAGAATAAGTACTATCGCCCCCTAGATTGCAAATCGAGAACAGTGAGAGGGACTGGAACGGGGCAATGTGTTTTGCCACTGCAAGGCAGTGAGCCTTTATTATATGATTTGAGGACGAGATCCTCCTGGTCTGGGACCATCTGTTTTGAGACAGCTGTCATGCCCGCGTGGTAAAGGTCTTGTACTCCTGTATGCTTCCGACTAGGTTGGGTGGTGAACTGAGGAGATGTAGACGTGTGTGAGCACAATGATGTCTCCCCCTCATCATTGATGCTAATCGAGTTAATAAGACTTAAATAACCCAGATGTTCCAATGATAAGAGTAGTGATAATAAAGATATTATTGATAATGATTTTAGCCTCAAGTGATGGATAAAATTTATGTATGGTGAAGGATATGATTACTCTTGAACATTTGATGAGTTGAGGAATGAGAAAGGTTGGAAGAAAAGTAGCATGTTGAAGGATGTTTTTGTCTTGAACTTGCAAATACTGGAATGAATCATTAATAATATATGTGATGTTTCTATGTGTTGCCTTGAAATTACCTTATGTTGTTGTTGGTTTTATGTTTCCTGTTTCAATTATTTAGTCTTAATATTTACCTAATGTAATCCCACATAGTCGACATTGCCGTTTTGGGTTGCTCACTCTCTACTCTATTGGCTATGCTTTGTATATAATTGTATGGAGTCTAGATGGCCAACATGGTGAAGTATCAGCAGCTGCGGGAGATCGGTGCGACTCCCCGGAGAGATAATAGCATTGTGACTACCTACCGTACGGTCTACGAAGAAATTCCTCGTCAACGAGCGAAGTTGGAAGAAGAGGAGGAGGCAGCCAAAGAAGGAGAAGAGGGGAATGAGTCTGAAGAGGAAATTGCAGAGGAGGAGGAGGAGGAGGATCCTGATCTCTGGTCAGACAGGGATGATCCAGAGGATTGCTACAGTGATGGGAGTTGGGACATTACTCCCGAGGATCTATTAGCGGATGATGAGGAATGGAACCGCAAGCTCGAGAAGCTTAGGAAGGGCAAAAACTAGACGTTTAGGTAAATTCCCCTTTGAGTATGTATTTCCCACTCTAAAAGTTCTTAGCAACCTAATGGTCCTGATGTAACCCCCATAAATTAATCTTTGTAATTGGCACTTCGATAAGAAATCACATGGGCTAATTTAAGTATCTAATGTTTCTGGAAATCGAGTTTCGAAGCGTAGTGTCACGTGACGTTCCGATTTGGGACTTGAAAGAGTTGGCCCAACATGAGAACATGAGTTTACTATACAATTGTGTTTTGAAAAATAGAAGTGTTCTCATCTTGTGCACTACTCGCTTCCAAAAAAAAAAATGGCCCTAATTTTCACCCAAAACGATTAAAGCTTTCAAGTTGCCAGATCGGGGTGTTACAGAAGTGGTATCAGAGCGAGGTTGCTTTAAGAACTATTGTGTGTGGATCTACATACTCTACCGTGTGACTCTGAGTGTGCGTTAGTAATAAGGTAGCAATGAGTGAGCATAGGAACGCTAAGGAGATGTTGACGCATTTCTGGAAGATGTCCTGACTCGTTTGCAACAGCGTCCGGAAGCAGTGTTCAATGTCATCCTGTGACGACAGTTTGTGATTAAACTTCTCCAAATGGAAATCCCTTTTTAAATAACCTTTGAACCTATTACCCGAGATCTTGTTTTGAGACTAACACTCTTCTTCTATTGGAAATTTTCTTGTGAAGAACCCCGAATTTTGTCAAGTTTCTTTGGCAAGATGTTTGAGCTAGTCTAATCTCCAAAAATACTCAGCCCTTGTTTGCCAAGAAAACTTGATTAGTTGATGAACCTAAACTTTTCTCTTTGATCATGACCCCATGTCTTCCAAAAATATTGATTGAAAATTTTAGACCCTGATATCCGACATCCGACATACAGGTGTTCTAAGAATGGGTAGAGGATGATGGAGTAAGGTTGTAAAACCCTCACAATTATTTAGTTAAATTAGGATTTTATAAAAATGGTAATTGAAAATTTCTTTTTAAATTAAAATACTTAAGAATATTTTTCCGGAAAAACGGACAGAGTTTCCTCTGTTTTCCGGACTTCCCAAAAATTTTCTTCTAAAAACCTGTCAGTCCAGAATTGTTTAAAAACGTAAACAACAATAGTTTAATAATTATAACAGATCCTAACGCCCGATGGATACAAATTTCAGGGCAAGCTACTAATTCGTAAATAATTCACAAAAAGTAATTATCCACTCCAAAATAAGTAAAATACATTCCACGTAGTGGAACTTGTAATCCTGCTCGGCCAGCACTGGTGTATGCTCCACTTGTGTACCTGAAAAATATTAACCAAACAGGGGAAGCATCACACAGAACTTAAAAGAGAGATTTCTAAGCAGATATATACGACACACCAAGACCATTCAAGCCTATGCTATACTACTTAATTTATTCTCTTCTTTTCCTTTTTACCTCCTAACTGTTTCCCAATTCTTTTTCTTTCTAATTGTTTACTTTTAGATAATCCCTAACCTCTAATCATTCTTGTTCCTCATTACTTTCGCTCTTTCCTTTTTATCCCCATTTTCCATTCATATTCTTTTTAATCGACACGCCCTCACAGGCTCGCATCGATGCCGATACGCCTTCACAGGCCCGCATCGCACTTCCATCTTTCCTTTCTAATCGACACGCCCTCACAGGCTCGCATCGATGCCGATACGCCTTCTCAGGCCCGCATCGGGCTTCCACTTTTCCTTTTAATCGACACGCCCTCACAGGCTCGCATCGATGCCGATACGCCTTCTCAGGGCCGCATCGGACTTTCATTTCTCCCTTTTAATCGACACGCCCTCACAGGCTCGCATCGATGCCGATACAAGAAACTATTCCCCGAAAATAATAAAACATTGATACAAGAAACTATTCCCCGACCGAGTGTCATTTTGGCTATCTCATTATCCCAATCATGGATGGATCCGATTCTTACTTATTTGCAACATGGGTTCGTCCCCCAAGATCAGGCAGAAGCTCGGAAATTGATTAAGAAAGCAGCTCAATACACAATTCTGAATGGAGTTCTGTACAAAAGAGGCTTTGGCTCCCTCATGCTCAGATGTGTCAACCCATCCCAAGCTGAGAAGATACTAGAGGAGATTCACGGCGGAATTTGCAGCCACCATATGGGTGGAAAATCCCTTGCGAGAAAGGTAATCCGAGCGGGTTACTTTTGGCCTACACTGCAAAAGGACGCCATGGATCATGTTAAGAAGTGTGTTCAATGCCAATTCCACAGCGACATTTACCAAAGACCGGCTGAAGAGTTACACTCCCTCGGTGCCCCTTGGCCCTTTTACCAATGGGGTATGGACATCATTGGGAAGTTTCCCACCGCACCAGGGCAACTCAAGTTTGCGGTAGTGGCTGTCGACTATTTCACTAAGTGGATTGAGGCGGTCCCGTTAGCAACAATCTCCTCGGCCCGTATTCAATCTTTCTTTGTGAAGGAAATTATCTCTCGGTTCGGGGTGCCTCATGCCATAGTTACTGATAACGGATCACAATTTGCAGCCTCTCACTTTCAACAACTAGCAGCTGACTTGGGAATCACTCACTACTTCAGTTCTGTTGAACATCCACAAAACAAATGGGTTAGCCGAAGCTGCCAACAGAACCATCTTGGATGGAATTAAGAAAAAACTCGGTAATGCAGCCGGAACTCATCTACTGGAGAGACTCCTTTTCGTTTGACATATGGCTGTGACGCAGTCATTCCGATCAAAAAGCGAATCCCTACCTTTAGGATTCTTGAACATCCTTTAGAAACTAACGACCATCTGATCAGCGAAGAGCTCATTCTTCTCGAGGAAATTCGAAAGAACGCCGCCGCTCATGAAAGAAAAAAGAAGGAGCGGCAAGCTCGGGAGTACAACAAGAAGGTTCGTGTGCGAAGTTTTGAAGTAGGGGATTCAGTCCTTCGCCGAGCGGATATCGGCAAAGGAAATGTTGGAGTTGGAAAATTGAAGCCAAAGTGGGAAGGCCCATACCGAGTGAAAGCTAAATCCGGATCTGGTGCTTACAAATTGGAGACTCTCTCAGGCATGGAAATCAACAACAGCTGAAACGTGGCCAAACTCAGAGCTTATTACAGTTAAGCTCCTATTTTATTTTTCACTTTTTACAGAAAGGTTAGTTTATTGCTCGAAAATGTCTAGGCGGAATAAACGAAGGATAACATCCTTCTTAGCTTAGAAACAATTGTTAGGAGTTAGTTGACAAACGAGCAACATCGTTTTTTGTATTCTTTTATTAATAAAACGCAGTCCACCAATTTCCTTCAATCTCTTTTATGAACATTGTGATGTGACATACGCCTCATTTTGTTCGGCTAGCCACCGAGCGGAATCGAGATACAACTCTTTATGAGAGTTTAACAACGTATTCAAACGCCCGAATTCAGGAAATTACTTTCCTTGCTTCGCGGTCCGAGGGTCCCGCTTCGGCTAAAGTCGGCGATCCGAGTTCTACTCACAATAATTTATTCAAATAACGCAGTTCCTAAATTAGCCTGTTTGATGGATAATAGCAGTAAAATCAAGGGTCACGTGACAACCGGAACCCAAAGACAATTGATATAAAGGAAAGCGGATTAAAATTTAAACAGAAGCAAAAAAGTTGTTCATGGTCATAAAGAAGTATGCTCGATTACAACGAGCAACAAGATTAACGCTCGATTACAACGAGCTACAAATTAAAGCAAAAATTGTTCAGAAAAGACGCTCGGTAACAACGAGCAACGAAATATTAAATCAGACAGAATTGCAACAAAAAATGATCACTACTCAATATCGGACAGAACAACGTTGGAATCATCGAAGTCAGGGTCTTTGGTCAGATCAACAAGAGGATTTGGCAGATCCTCACCTTGTAGATCAACTTCAGCCTTGGTCTCGATATCAATTAGCTTTCCATTCTCGAGAAGATGAAGTGGATGAGCTCCGACCACCCCGAACTCAGTCTCAGGGTTCAAAAACTGAATTTGCTTGATGGCTGAGACAAAAGAATCATCAACGCTTTTACTCCAGTTATAGAAGTTGGTTGCTGCCTTTTTCTTGTGCAGAAGGGCTTTCTCCTCAATTTTTGAGCAACCACAGCAGACCTCTCGACTTCTGCCCTCAGCTCTTCCATCCTCTGTCGGCTCTCCTCTAATTCCTTCTTCAATGCTTCCTCGGTTTCCTTCTTCTTATCTTCAGCAACCTTTTGTGAAACCTTCAAAGCATCCCTCTCCTTAATCAGCTCATTTTTATCAGCTTTCAAGTTTTCCAACTCATTCTTTACACGATTCAGCTCATCTGAGAGGCTAGCTTTTTGAGCAGCAGACAATTCGCGAGCCTCCCTCTGCTCAACATTATAACCAGCAAAAAGTCCATCAGGTTGCTTAGCCAAAAAATACGCAAGGTTGGCACCCCGCAGCAGATATTTGGCAAGAGTCATGTTACAACGAGACCATTGATCAGAAGAAAGAGTTCCAAAACGAGTGCAATCAGACTCAGAACAGATGTATTGACCAAATCTTTCATCAAATTGTTGGTCCCATATAGATGTTTCCGGAGGGGTCGCAGCAGAAGAAGGAGCGTTGTCAGAAGAAGGAACAGCAGCAGCCTTAGCACTTGAATCTTCAACCCGACGATTCGCCCCTTCGATCACTATCTCTTTTCCTTTATCAATCCGTCGGCGACGAAGCTGAGGCTGAAGGGGTGAAATGTTTTGAACTTGGCCGCTAGGGCCCAGTGAAATCGTAGCACCGACATCTACCACATTTGAAGTTGGCCGAGGGGATGCCTCGGCTGGTGATGCAGTTTGAGTAGAGATACTCAGGCTCGGGGTACTCAAGCTTGAAGACCCGGATGCCGTGCTCGTTGCCTGGGTCTTCCTTTTCTTCCCCCTTGAACCAAAGAAGCCAGCCGAGAAGCCATTTTTTCTTCAAAGTACAAAGAAAAACAAAGTAAAATTAGAACGGATCAAGTCAGCAAATGCAAACAATCAAAAGAAAACAGTTTTACCAAGTTCTGCTTTAATATCCAATGATGGGATGTTCACAATATCCTTAGTTTCTATCCTCCCATTAGATTTCATGTAACTTTCTACTGCTCGACACACCTCCTTCTCATGTTCAGCCAGTTCTTTCCAATCTGAAGAGTATGAGGCTATCGATCGGTTAAAGAAGCTCGCAGTCCACTGGAGAGGAAACCGAGGAATTGGTCGGGATTCACCAGGTCGGGTGAACCAGCAAACTCCATTGCCAATAAAGTTGTATTTAAAGAAAAAAGGTTTAAAACCCTTCCAAGATTCAGAATACTTGGTGAAAAGGGTATAGCCATTGCGGGATTTCAGTGAGACCCAGGGTCGTCTTGCCGATCCTTTCTCAAAAGTATTGCATTGAGGAGCAAATAGGTAGAAGAGAATTGGAAGAGTGCAAGACCACTCCATGGCTGTGCACACTTGCTGGAAACCCCTCACAAATGCCCAAGCGTTGGGATGCAGCTGGGATGGGGCCACTCTTAAAGTGTTCAAAACACCTATCTCAAAATCGGTAAAAGGCATCCTAACCCCTAGCCGAGTAATGACTTCTTCATAAAAATAAAAGCCCGGGTTACCCGCCGGAATTTGACTGCAGACCCGTTCATTCAAACCCACAGGACTAATAGAGTATTGGTTCCTAGTATTATCACCAGGACACGGCAGAATTATAGCCCGTGTTTGATCTAATGAGTTTTCTGTTGAGAGCTCAGATTGAGTACCAAGAACTTCTCGGTCCACCCAATCATATTGATCTGCGTCTGATGGAAATGGATAAAGTTCGGGATTAGAGACACAATTCCTCTTCATACCTGAGGAAAAGGGGGGCACACTTGGAGTCAGAAGCAGAAAAACTTAACTATTTCAGTTCAAATACTTACGGTTTCGATCGGTTGGAGAACACCTCCCTTTCAGGGCAGAAATTTCCCAAACCGATTGAAATGTCTAAATACCTCTCTGTTGATTCCTTAACCGCCTCTGTTCTACCCTCTCGGAAATCCTATAGTGAATCACACCCTGCCTGAACTCTTTCAAAGTCTAAGGAAAATGTGTGGCTATCGGTTTAACACAAATTTCTGGGTTTCCTCCTTTATGTGTTCTTGGAACATCAGAGTTTACGGATTCCTCACTCATGATAAACGTCGCTTCAGTACCAACCCTAAGAAGTTAAGTGCAGCAAAATGTAAAACAGACCTAAGAAATGCTACAGCGATCACTCAGTAAATGATAAAGGCGGACAAAGAATTTCGAAGGGCCAGTGGGGGTATCACAGCAACAAAATTGGGATTTGTTCAAACCCTAGAAAAATCTATTCAAGGAACCAGTGAAGAGAGGCCAGAGTTAATGCATAAAAAAAAATTCTAAGCACATACACACAGTAAATACCAGAAGCAATCACATGCAAGACAGCAAAAAGGAAAGATCATGCAAGACAGCAAAGAAGAAAGAGAAAAAAGAAAAACTAGTCAGAGAAAGGAAGAGTTTCATTACCTGCTAACAATGAGTGATCAAGAAACTAGAGAAGAACGAGGACCACGAAACAAGAAACGTGCACTGGGAAGATAAACGAAGTAGTAGCAGGGATGTCTTGGAGTAGCTCTGGCTTCGAGTTCCAAAAACTCAGGAAGATGATGAACAAAGATAAAGGAGAATTTGAAAGGTTATGTTTAGAACGAATGGTGAAACCGCCCTTTGAAATCCGCCTTAAAACTTCCCTCCACTATCTCAAAAGGTTTGGGCCTAAGTCATAGAAAGCCCATTAGTATTGAAAACTAAATACGTGGCACCGCTGGTGAGTTTGAAATCATAACATTCCTCTTCCCAACGAAGTAAAGGACACGTGGAAGCACAGGAAGAAGTGAAGGGTCGCGTCTGGGTCAATCAAACGTCAGCTCTAGTAAAATTACTCGGATGGTTACATATCTCGTTCTAGTAAAGCTTGGTCGGAAGATAATTCGCTCGTCTTATTAGCTTGGCAGGGCTCAAATCACCCAACCGAGCTTGGGGGGCTTATGTAGTGGACTTGCAGTATACCGAGCGTCGACCGACCAAAAGCCTCATGACTCCTACTAAGTACGATACTGATACAGGGCAACCGATCGGACCTTATACCAAGCAAACTGGGTTTCTACATGTAGGTCACGTACTGATGAGGTTAACACCGAGTACAGGACTCTCAATCTGATCCATATCGTTTACAGCCTCATCAAAGCCGTAACCACTCCTAGATTCCCACGACTCTTGGCTAGATAAAAAAGCCTTGGATAATGTTTATCATTTAGAGGATTTATGGATATGATCTTATCATACCCTTAACGAGTCCTATTTGCCTTCTCTTCAGGAAGCTTATCAAGACGGCAAAACCCACACAGGTAATCCCCTATAAGAACCACCATGCTATAGGGGCAAAGGTACGTATTCTCATCCCTAAGTTGACACTAGCACACACATTGTTGACTAGGGAGAACCTGATTATCCCAACTGGATATTCAGAAATTGTAACATCCCCAATTTTAATTATAATGATAATTAGAATAATAGAAAGATTTGGAAGTAAGGATTAACATATAAGGGGTTTAAAATGATGGATTAGGGGTGCTTTGAGTGCCATATAGGAGTCAAGGAGCATGGGCATCGAAAAACAAATTTCAAGAAGACCAAACGAGTGTTAAAAAATGATTTTTATGTGTTATGAACACCCGACATTAGGAAATTCAAAATAAAAGATTTAAGACTCAAAACACAATTCCCACCGTTGGATATGAAGGTATGATTTTTAGGAAGTTACTCGTCCAATTTGAGCAAGATCCGACGGTGAACGAAGAAGTTATCTCGAATTGAAGCAGGAAGAAAATAGGAGGAAAATAGGAAAATGAATAAATGGGGTACTGGGCAAAACACTCGAGTCTTTTGGAAAAGACTCGAGTGTTTTGGAAAAGACTGGAGTCTTTTGGAAAAGACTGGAGTGTTTTTAAAGAAAACACTCAAGTGTTTTTGAAAACACTCGAGTGTTTTGTGCAGACAGTCTTAAAAACGTGTTTCAGCCAACAATCTCATTCATAACCCAACTTCACTCTCTCTCCTAGGTCACGAACAAGCTCCCATTCTCTCTTCAAATTTCACCTCAAATCATCAAATACCTCCATGATAAACCATTAAAAACCAATCCCCATCACTCACCAACATCATCTCTTCCATCAATCTCTCCTATTGTTCTCTTTCAAGCCATGGGTATGAGTTAGGGTTCAAGAGCTTCCACACCCAATCTTGATTTTCAACCTTTCAAGCTCCAATTAAGTTAAATTCATGCTTTTCTCCTTATTTCATTCATGATACACGAATTCCCACTCTTAATTCTAACTAATTTTGCCTCCGGGATTCCATAGCTCATTCTCTCTCCTCCCTCTCATGGAGGTTTCCATTTCTAAGCTTAGGACCTTCAAGTTTTTCCATGGGGTTTAGTTTGAGCATCATGGAATGAGCAATAATCCTCCTTTTTGTGACTTTATAATAGGTTCTATCACTCTCTTGTGGATTTTTAGCTCTTGGTGGGCAAACTCAAGCATAAGACACTTGGAACCTCCTCATCCTTAAGTGTTTGAGGTAAGGGAGTGGATATTGTGAGCTTTGCCTTGTTCTAGGGAGTAGGTTCTAGTTAGTATATAATGCTTGTTATGGTTTGTGTTAGGGGAGAAAATTAGATTATAAATCCCTAGGTTATTGAATATGGGATTCTAATTAATTAAATATGCATGATGATTGGATGCTAAGGCTAGGAAAAGGAAACCCAATAATATAAGAATGAATTAATTGATAAATGAAATTTGGTTAATGAATATAATGATGTATAAGAGGATTTGGCTAATATGATAGTGAGGATGATATGAATGATTTCTATGACTATGGATGTTAATTGTCAACTTTTGTATAAAATGTTAATTGATGGATGTTACAAGTATATGTGGGTAATATGGAGTAAATTGATATAGGGAGGAAAATGGAATGGAAACGATTATATGTGATGAATGTGCGTATTCGTATCTAATTGCTAACTGAGTTTAAATGTTAAGTATTATTAATTGTGAACAAAGGACATGGCTTATGAAAGGAACTTGTGAATATGGGAAATGGAAGTAAAACGATTATGTTTAATAAAAAGTAAAAGATGATTTTAATATGTGGTGTTAAAGCGAAAATGTGAGAAGGTGAATTATGTAAATTGAAATGAAGTGTAATATAAATGTTGGGCTATGAATGAGAATGCTATTTGTATGATCGTGATAACCGAGAAAGGAAATGAATAAGGTAATTACATGAACGATTAGATGTTGAATGTGTGTTGTTGAATTTAAATGTGATATAATTGTTTATATGAGAATATGAAGGTATCTTTTGGCCTCTGATGTGAGGTAATGAATATGGAAAGGTAATTAAGTGCGTTGGCCTCTGATTTGAGGTGACGATTAATGGAAAGTGGTGAATATGCTGACCTCTATTATGAGGGGCACAATATGAATGGTAAAATGTGTTGACCTCTGACCTGAGGGACACGATATGAATTGGAATGAATGGGTGTTGACCTCTGACCTGAGGGACACCGGATTAAATAATGGGTTGGGTGTTGACCTCTGACCTGAGGGACACCGGATTAAATAATGGGTTGGGTGTTGACCTCTGTCTTGAGGGACACCGGATTAAATAATGGGTTGGGTGTTGACCTCTGACCTGAGGGACACCGAATAAAATATGTAATGGGTGTTGACCTCTGACCTGAGGGACACAAAATGGATTATAATGAATGGGTGTTGACCTCTGACCTGAGGGACACAAAATGGATTATAATGAATGGGTGTTGACCTCTGACCTGAGGGACACATAATTTAAATAAGGAAAGGAATGAGAGCCTCTGCTTTGAGGTGATAAATGGGTTGCATGGAACTGTGCATTGACCTCTGATTTGAGGTGATGTACTAAAATGAAATGAGTATGTGAAATGAATAAAAAGGAAAGGAAATGAATGTTGATTGAATGGTAAATGAATAAGGAAAAATGGATATTGAAACGAATAATGGAAGTGGATGGTAAAATGAATGATGGATATGGAAATGATGAAATGTCTATGGTGTGCAATATGTGAATATATGCTTATTTGCTAATTGTGTTTGACCTAGTGGGTTGTTATGTCTAGTTAGAAACTGCTTTCTATTTCATGTGCAATGCTCACTCCCTTACAGTTTCAGGTACGGAGATTGAGTTGGCACAGCCCCCGGCCGAGCAGGAGTACTTTCCCTCACAGGGAGAGTAGGGTGATATGGGTTGTAGGTTATAGCATGGGCCGAAGCCTCTCATATTATCTTGATGTAAATTTAATATACATATTTTGAATGAGGCTTAGGATGTTTTGTTCGGCTAAAGTTATATATTTTGGTTATGTCACTCAAAACTTAGTATTTTCCGCTAGTACTCTGATTAATTAATATACTCTGATATATTTGGAGCCCGTGGGGCCTTAGTATGATTTATATATGTAATTTGAAGCTCTACTGGCTACTGGTTGCTTTAATTAAAATTGTTCATCACAGGTTGAATTTTGGATTAGCCCGAAAAACAAACAAAACTCCGTCCGTGTGACGGTTGATTTTAATATAATAAAAATGAATTTTTAAATCCGTATTTTAATATAAGGGGAATTAAGGGTAAATAATCTTAGGGTGTTACAGAAATCCTAAAAAGTCCTACATTAACATCTTAGCCGGGATCATTCTTGAAGGCTCTTCCATAGCTTTAAGGTTGATCTTGGTAAAGGACACGACACTAAGGGTGTTGAGCTTGATGATGCTCTAACACCAAGTGTGTTTGGGAGTGAAAAATGAATGAAAAGAAAATAAGGGACCAAGAGGCTATTTATAAGCAACTTCCCTTTTCCAATTCTAAACCTAAGAATTTGGTGCTATGTGTGTTGGGTTGAGGGGAAATTTTGCCTTCACAAAAACTTGCATGTGAATAGTAATTAAGTGGTAGACAATCAAGAGTAAATTAGGGAAACAAATCCAATCATGCATCACATCAATTTCTTAAAGATATGTTACTTTATTCTTATTCATTTTATAATTCATGTATCACACAACACATACACATGCACATACATACACATTGCATTTTCACTTTCTAAAATCACCTTTTCATATATAAAAGAAATCCTCAAAAGGAAAAGTTCATTAGAAATCAAAAACCATTTTTCATGTAATTGCCTTCAAAATTCGTATTACATAGACCTAAGGAATAATTTTCGTAAATCAACCCAGAAAATTATAAGAGCTACATTTTTTAAATCTACATTTCAATACGATCATTTTCATATAAAGATCATAAAATTCAGAATTACGGTTAAAAGGTTATGAATTTCTGAAGTTTGTTAAATCTATAAAGATGCACAAAGAAATTCATTTCTCAAATGAAATTACAAATAATAAAATTCATGACTTACTTCTTGTCAATTAAATTACTCCAAACTCAATAAAATCATTCGCTTGAACTCTATAAAAATCTTTGTTTACCAAAATTCCATAAAATCGACAACTGATTACGTAATCGAATAAAATACCCATCGAAAATCCTTGTAAAACAATATCTCAAAATTCTTCTTTAATGAAAACTTATTTATCTTAGTCGGGAAAATACGGGATGTCACACTTTCTCACCTCTTAATCCTGCTGTGATTTCCTAGATTGAAAGGACCTCAAGGTTAGGGAAGAAGACCTTAAGGAAGCCTCTGTCTAGGGTTTATCTGTGATGTTTGTGGGTGTCCTCAGGTGGCAAGGTAGAAAGCCAAGAAGTAATCCTAATCACTGATGTGTGAAGGTGACAATTAGGGTTAGAGGACATACCTGAGCCCCATGTAGTACGGAGCTACTTATAGGGGGGAGCTGGTTGCCCTAATGGGCTTGCTTGAAACCCAAGTAGGGCCAGCCTGTAATGAGCTATGAGTGGGTGAGCTGTCCTTGTGGATAAGATGCGTACGTCATCCAGTCCTTGGTATCGGAATCTCTGCGAGGTGTCGGACAAGGAAGTCGGACCTTAGTAGGGGCATGAGGTCGGCCCGTGTATGGTGTCTGTTCGGCCGTTGAGCTTTGAGCTCAGCCAAGCTCACAGAGAGCTTCCTAAAGGGTCATCAGGCCCCGAGTGAGGGTTTCGAGGAGCTTGGCTAAGCTGAGTCCACCACATAAGCCCCCCAGCTCGGTCAAGGCTATTCAGGCCTTGTCCCGAGTTCTTGGGTTAGGTCCTTTTTCCAAGTCCACCACATAAGCCCCCAAGCTCGGTCAAGGCTATTCAGGTCTTGTTCCGAGGTCCCAGGGAGTTCAGAAGAGGAGTTGCCGAGAGCTGGATCCAGCTGTCTCTGACGTCCTTTCATTTTGACAGAGCAGGTTTGAAAGTTGTCCTTTCACCTGCTCTGACGTGACGTTTGCTTTCTCCGTTTCTGACACGTGTCTGAAACCACGTTGAACGATGTGTTGCCATTATTGCAACGTTGCTCGAGGTCACCGTTCCACTCGCTTTGCGCCACGCGTCTCAGTGCGTATGGTTGCATGCTGGGTTGGGCCGTTGGGCCAAGCCCATACTTCGGAAAAGAGGGGGAAAACGGTTTCTCTTCTTCGACTTTTCCCTCTCTCATACAAACTACTCCTCTTTCTCTCACAAAAGAAGACTGTTCCTCTTTCTCTCACAAACGAAGACTGTTCCTCTTCTACCTGAGACCATTTCTCATCACTGCAACCTTCTTTCTCGTAGCGTTTCTACACTTTTAAGGTACTCACTTCTTCTCCTTCGTCATTTATTTATTGTTCTTCCTTTACTGCATTTTGGTTTGTTTGGGAGGGGTCAATACCTTTTGTTTTTGTTTATGTTTTGTTGGAAGTGGGGTGGTTTCCCCATGGTCATTTTGTGTTTTATAGTTAAGATCCTAGGTTTGAGGTTTTGTAGATTTTGGTTTTGGGAGATAGTCCTAGGAGTTTGGCACTCTTTGGTTTCTAGTGTTTAGGCTTTTGGAGAGTTTTTGATTTTTGTTTTTGTTCTTATTTTTTAGCAACCCAGAAGAGAGGATTGGGGAAGTAGGAAGATGAGTAGGAGTAGAGAGTGGTTTAGGAAATGGGTAGGGGTGGTTTCGCTGTTAACCAGCAGCAGTGAGGAGGAGGACGGCTCCTCCTCCTCGTCCTGTTCCTCAACGGAGGAAGACGAGATGCTTCGTCGCCAGCAAGAGTATAGTCAGGAATATGAGAAACAAGTCTTGGAGGTCGATCCCCTTGAGGTCGTCTTCCCTCGGGATTGGAAAGAGCAGAGAGAGTGGGTAAAATAGTATGCCTGGGCCGAGTTCATCGATGGTAGGGAGCGTTACGACTTTGAAATGATGGAGAGAGAGAGACTGTTTGAGCGTGGGGTTCCTATGGAAGAGGGGAGATGCTCGCCCCTCGGAACAACTTCGAGGGGTTTTTCTGGGGGGTTATTTTTCGTAACCCGTAGGACTAACGCCGAGCTCCCCTGTTCTTCCACAGGTAACATGCCACCCCGGAAGTGCATCAGTCGACCCGAGCTCTACCCTGCACCCCCTGATGCTGATCAATACCAGTGGGTCGATGTTGAGCCCAAAGGAGTTTGGTCCAGCTTAGATTCCGAGGACAAGCTCGCAGATGTGAAGAGGGCTGTGCTGCCATGCTCTGGGGATACTACTGGAAACTCGTATGAGGTTTTGCCTTTCTCCGTGAATGATAGGATATGCTCGCGGACCGATGATAACTCTTTTTTCTTTTATGCCGACTTGGTACACAACCTCGGCGTGACCCTCCCATTCACTGACATGGAGATGAGGGTTTTAAACGAACTCGGACTGGCTCTTTCACAATTACACCCCAACGCTTGGTCGTTTCTTCGAGCCTTCCAAAAATACCGTGGAGCCAAAGGATTAATATGTACAGTTCGGCTTTTCTTAGAAACTCTAACTATTCTCTAACTATTCTTGGTTCTAATATCTATCACTGGGTTTTTCCTACCACTCTTCACCTCTTAAGTCCACTAATCTCCTAATTAAACTTGGGAATTAAATTAGGGATGTTACATGCAGCTTAATCGATGCTTAATCGATTAAGCTGCATGATAATCGAGTAACGTCAGATTGAGTGAAAAGTCTTAATCGCCTCTTAATCGATTAAGTACTGCTGCTGAGGAAAAAAATAAACGCAATCGTACGTGACTTTCTTTGCCAAAATTCGAAGCTCTCTTCTTCTCTCTTCCCCAATCCTTCTCCAATGTCAAAGTAACACCAAATCAAACCAAATTAACACTCCATAATCATTTCCCATCAACTCCCCAAGATTTTCTATCAACAAAAACCCCAATTTCATTCTCAACCCCTCAAATCCCCAATTTCCAATTCAAAACCCCAACTTCCTCAATCCTTCTCATTTTTTTTGGCAATCACCAAGGAAACTAAGAATTGGTCATGGAGCAAGGAATTGAGGCTTAGGAGCTTGAGTTCTAGAGGTCGGTGTAGTGCTCACGCTTTCTCTCTCATCCACGAGTTGTCTTTCTCTCCACGGATCTCACAGACGCCGTCATCATCGCCGAGCCACCACCCAGGTTCTTTTAAAAGAAAGCCCGAGGTAAGAAGGGTCGTATTACCTCAATTTAAAAAGTAAATTCTAGGAGTTTATAGTGGTGACTAAGAATAGGGTAATTAAGGAATAAGTTAATGAACCTTAGGGTAGTTCCCACAAATAAAAATGATTTATTTAAATTGAATGTGCATAGAATGAGTTCCGGAGTGAATGAATATGATAGGATATTGAAAGAGTTAATATGTAAATTAATGTGTAGAAAAACGCACAATAAAATCGAGGGAAATTAGTTAAGGGAAATTAGCGAAACGTGAGAGTAAAAGAGTATAGAGTATTTGTAATAGGCGAAGGGTGTAGAATGAGTTAAAACTAAAGGTGAGGAAAAAGAGGAGTTAGAGTACGAAAGAAATAAGAAAGCACGGAGTAAACTTAGTTAAGAGTTGTCAGGTAATAATGAAATCGAAACGAAAATGATAAACTAAATTCCAAATACAAGAGGGTAATTGGTAAAAGAAATTAGTGAAAAGGTGATAAGACAAATAGAGAGAATGTGATTATGGTAGTTTAATAGAATGGAGTTAGACGAAAGCTAGAATAATTAATAAAAAGAATAAGGAAAAAGGGAAAGGAAGAGAAGAAGAAAAAGAAAAGAAAGGGAAAATGGAAATAATGAAGAGATAGTAACGAGAATTAAAATATAATGTTTATGGCCTAATCAAGCAAAATTAGATGAGAATGAGAATCATTAGTGAATAGAATATATTTAAGATAGACGAGAATAAAGAAAAGGGAAAGAACTGAGCGGCAGGAGGTCGGTAGACCCTGTCACAATAATAAAAAGTAAAATGGCGGGAGGTCGGTAGACCCTGTCAAAACAATAAAAAGTAAAATGGCGGGAGGTCGGTAGACCCTGTCACAATAATAAAAAAATAAAATGGCGGGAGGTCGGTAGACCCTGTCACAATAATAAAAAGTAAATTGGCGGGAGGTCGGTAGACCCTGTCACAATAATAAAAAGTAAAATGGCGGGAGGTCGGTAGACCCTGTCACAACAATAAAAAGTAAAATGGCGGGAGGTCGGTAGACCATGTCACAATAATAAAAAAATAAAATGGCGGGAGGTCGGTAGACCCTGTCACAATAATAAAATGTAAAATGGCGGGAAGTCAGTAGACCCTGTCACAATAATAAAAAGTAAAATGGCGGGAGGTCGGTAGACCCTATCACAATAATAAAAAAATAAAATGGCGGGAGGTCGGTAGACCCTGTCACAATAATAAAAAGTAAAATGGCGGGAGGTCGTTAGACCCTGTCACCAATAAAAGAGTAAAGGAACGAAAAGGTAACCGACATGTTGGCCAAATAATGGAAAATGGATAAAGAATGGAAATAAAAGAATGATAAGAGAACCATAAATTAAAAGAATGTAAGAATAAGTAAGGAACTAGAAGAGATTAATTAAATGAATAACGTATGCTAGTAATTGTGTAGGCTTAGTTTATTACTATGTCTCTTTTAGGATTTATCTTTTTAAGTTCTGTGTAATGCTACCCTTCTTGCTATATTTTGCAGGTATCGAAGTGGAGCTTACATGGAATATGGCCGAGCAGGATTTTCGTTCCACTACGTGGAATGTATATTAAATGTTTGAGTGGACAATTACTTAATGTAATTTATAATATGAATTAGTAGCTTGCCCTGAAACTTGTATTAATTGGGCGTTAAGATCTAATCTGTTTATTAAACTGTTGTGGTTTATGTTTTTAAATATTTCTGGACTGACAGGTTTTAAGAGGAAAAATTTTGGGAAGTCCTGAAAACAGAGGAAACTCTGCCGGATTTTTGTAAAAGGTTTTATAAGTAATCAAATTTAATAAGGAATTTTCTAACACCAATTTTAATAAAACCTAAAATTTGCTAATAAATGTGAGAGTGTTACATTTTGGTATCAGAGCAGTTTTTCCTCGGCCTTGGAGTTTTATTACTCCAATAATTACTCACCCTGCGAGTAATCGGTGTACATAGTAAGAGTCTAGAGGTATTAATAGGATGTTTATACTATGGTATATATATATATACACATGAGTATTAAGCCTTAATGATCTGCTCTCCCTGGCTAAACAGAATGGCTGGAAGATGAGCGGGTAATGATGGAATGGCCACTATTCTGGAGCATCTGGTTCAGATGCAACAGCAACAGGGTGAGCAGATGGCGGCTGCAGCAGAAGCAGCAGCAACAGCCGCAGTAGCAACTTTGCAACCTCCTCCGCAATCTCTAGTGGAAATTGACTGGATGGCACGATTTAGGAAGTGTGAGCCGCCTCGTTTTGAAGGTGGAAATGATCCTGATGGGGCTCAAAGGTGGATACAAGAAGTGGAGAAGATTCTCCGTTCTCTTCAACCACCAATGGAGCAGCATGTCCGACTAGCTGAATTCATGCTGACCAATGAGGCAGAACATTGGTGGGATCAGCAAAGGAGAGGATTGGCGGCAACTAATCCTGTGATTTCTTGGGAGGTGTTCAAGGACCTTTTCCTAGGGAAGTATTTCCCCGAAGATGTTCGGAGAGAGAAGGAGATTTCTTTTCTCCAATTGACTCAAGGTTCTATGTCAGTTGGGGACTATGCAGCTCGGTTTGAAGATCTCATCCGTTTTTCTGATTATCGGGATGCTAGTGACCGTGGCAAGTGTGTTAAGTTTGAAGCTGGGCTTAGGAGTGATATTCGCCTCTCGTGTGAGTATCACAACATTGATAACTTGGCTCGCTTGGTCAACATGGCAAGCACATATGAAAAGGGTCTCAAACGGATGTCAGATAATGAGAGGTTTGACAAGGGCAAGGAATTGGCTCCGGAAGCAGGTCCATGCCTTGACATCAACACTAGGGCAGTAGTACCAAGAGATGTGACCCCGAATGGGAATACCCCAGGAGTTAGGCTACCGTGTTAACTCTGTGGGAAGCCCCACAGGCGTCTATGTTTGTTGTTGAAGCAGCACAAGAACAAGGGTCTCTGCTATATATGCGGACAACCGGGACACATTGGGGCGAATTGTCCTGGACGTATCGGTGAAGGGAGCGAATAAACTAATCCAAGGTACTTTTCATGTTAATGCTGCATCAACTGGTTACTTTAGCGTCTTTGCCTAGAGTAAGTGTGAGTAGTGTAATCTAGAAGGAGTCGCTAAGTGTTAAAACCTTAGTTAGAAATTCCACCAAGCTCAATTGTGATAGTGTCGTCCTCTAATAGAGTGTAAGGTCAGGATTGGTCATCCTTTATCTTGCACCTGTTAAAAGATAATGCTATCATTCAATAACGCAGTGATGTACAGTTAATAAATGTGAGATTGGGACTGACCACCTCGGTCTTCGCGTTTATGGACATGGTACATTATTGCAATCATCTAGTTGAAATCCGAATAAACCATCTAGGAATTCTATCTCTGTCGAAAGCCCGATTGAACTTTAATCCTATAGGATTTTTACTAAGACTCATAAACAGTGATTCACAAATCAACCCCATTCAAGACACTCATATTCTGCATTTCAACCAAGAACATCCAACTAAATGATTGAACCACCCCTCTAACTTGCACTAGAACTTAACCGTATGCGTAGGTATGAAGAGCCTAGCTAATCAATTCTTGGAATCAACCTAGTTTCCTCCCTGCCATCGACTTACTCAGGTATGTTGATAATAAGTAGGGGAGACTCGGTGACTCAATTCGGATCCTATCCGAGCGACAATAACTAGTAATCATACCATAAGCCATAGGACTACTAAATAGATAAGTCCAAACGCTTCGCGGAGAATCGAATAAGAGTGAAACTAGGGAAAAAGCAAGACCTTCCAGAAAATAACACCGAATTGAGAAATAACAATTAGACCTTGACCGAGGCCAATCAATCAGTCGCAGATCCATAGAAAACGCATCCTTCAACGGCTCTCTGCTGAGAATGCACACTTTGGGGATAACCTCCATTGTCTTCTTGCTTGACATGTACCCAGTACATCCTGGGTCGTCTTGCAAATACCATGAGACTCACTCTAGAGTGCTTCATGTTTATTCTTTTCATCTTCACTCTCTTCAAGTTTCAAGCATCTCAGATGTGTATGTGGGAATTCGCCAAGTCGTAGAAGCCCGACATAGTTCTATGCCTACGGATAGGTAGTCACCCACGTGCCCTCTTTTCAGCCTTGGATACCGGTCGGGAACCTGTGTACTCTATTCTGAGCAACGACTGAGCATACCCCCTAGCATGGATATAATCAAGTATTACCTCTATTTAAAAAGTAAATTCTACGAGTTTATAGTGGTGACTAAGAATAGGGTAATTAAGGAATATGTTAATGAACCTTAGGGTAGTTCCCACAAATATAAATGATTTATTTAAATTGAATGTGCATAGAATGAGTTCCGGAGTGAATGAATATGATAGGATATTGAAAGAGTTAATATGGAAATTAAAGTGTAGAAAAACACACAATAAAATCGAGGGAAATTAGTTAAGGGAAATTAGCCAAACGTGAGAGTAAAAGAGTATAGAGTATTTGTAATAGGCGAAGGGTGTAGACTGAGTTAAAACTAAAGGTGAGGAACAAGAGGATTTAGAGTACGAAAGAAATAAGAAAGCACGGAGTAAACTTAGTTAAGAGTTGTCAGGTAATAATGAAATCGAAACGAAAATGATAAACTAAATTCCAAATACAAGAGGGTAATTGGTAAAAGAATTTAGTGAAAAGGTGATAAGACAAATAGAGAGAATGTGATTATGGAAGTTTAATAGAATGGAGTTAGACGAAAGCTAGAATAATTAATAAAAAGAATAAGGAAAAAGGGAAAGGAAGAGAAGAAGAAAAAGAAAAGAAAGGGAAAATGGAAATAATGAAGAGATAGTAACGAGAATTAAAATAAAATGTTTATGGCCTAATCAAGGTAAATTAGATGAGAATGAGAATCATTAGTGAATAGAATATATTTAAGATAGACGAGGATAAAGAAAAGGGAAAGAACTGTTAGAATTATTGATAGGATTGACAGCCGTCACCCAAGAGGGGGGTGAATTGGGTGTTTATGAAAACATTGGAAAATATTCGCTTTAAAACGTTTTCAACAAATTTAAAGAGATTTGCAGCGGAAAACAATTATAACGATGAAAACGATTACGCAGAAGTGAATAATATTTATAATAATAGAAAAACTAATATGCGCGGATACACTTAAAATAAGAACAACGAAAACGTATGATACCGCGCTAATTAATTTAAATTCCTTTAAATTAATTATTATGAAAATAGACGTTATGATGCACAACAAATAAATATAACAACGGAAAATAAAGAGATAAGGGATAGAAGAGATTGCACCGGAGATTTTATCCTGGTTCGGCAAACCCGGCCTACTCCAGTCCCCAAGCGACCCGCTTGAGCTTTTCACTAAACCAAGACGCCACGCGTCCCCAATTACAACCAGAGCGCTCCGCAAGCTACTAGGAACCTCCTTTCGCCAGGGACCTCAAAGATTTGATTCTTAAAACTAAAATGGAAATAATTCAAATTTAAAATCATTTTCGAATTTTATAAAATAAATCAGAATCTTTTATATAAAAACAAATCAGGAAATAATCAAAATGATTCTGACACGTTTTTCAATAAAAGTTTAGGTAATCGATTACTTGAGGGAGGTAATCGATTATCCCTTTAAAAATAGAAACTTTTAAATTCATTTTAAAAACCAGTAATCGATTATCACATGCATGTAATCGATTACTTCACTTCTGTTTAATATATGATGCAACTCATATAATCGATTACCACTTATCTAATAATCAATTACTGAGCCTCTGATTTTTATGAATGCAACATCATGTAATCGATTACTACAAGACAAGTAATCGATTACTTTGTCTCAGGAAAATATATGATGCAACAATTTTAATCGATTACTTGAGCAAGGTAATCGATTACTCTCATAAGAAAGTAATTGATTAACAAGATTCATTTAATCGATTACAACCTCTCTGATTTTTCTATGATGCAACAAAGTTAATCGATTAACTTAGGCAAGTAATCGATTACTCTCTCTTGCATACATAAAAATATTCAGAGTTTTGTAACATCAGGTATTTTCACCAAAACTAAGATAGAAAAACTGATTTTCACAAAACTTCTTTTTCTTCTCCTTAATTATGAAAAATATATTTAGAAAAAACTTATATTGGCCTTTTAACATAATATAATCCTTGACTTCATTACCTTACATGATGTCCTAAGGGAAAGGCTAAAATCTTCATTTGCTTGAATCTTCAACTTGAAGCTTGGACTTGAATGATGAAGATCTTGTGATTGCACTTGATATGAACTTGAGAATCTTGAGTTTGTTATCATCAAAACCATATAACGATTGCACTTGAAGTCCTTGGGAAAGCTTGACTTCCAACACTCCCCCTTTTTGATGATGACAAACCTGTATTCTGAATGCTCTGCATCACAAGTGTTATACAAGCAAATATATATATATATAATAAACACATCCTTATCCCTAGAACACAAAGAATACAACAAGGATACAAAAAGGATACTCTCCCCCTTTATAGATGCATTAGATATAACAGATACGCGCTTCGCATTCTTGCATCATTCAGGAATTCTTCTCCCCCTTTTGTCAACAGCAAAAAGTGGGTTAAGAGTTCTTCACTTGTTGTTATTCTTGAATTTTTTCTTCTCCCCCTTTTGTTATCCATTAGATATGCTATGAAGCTCAGAATTCTTCTCCCCATGAGTAAGTTTGACTTCTCACTTTTCTTTCCATGGGAGTTATCACGTGATCCCTTTTGTTTTGTCGACGACATTTGGTTCTCTCCAAGATTTCCCCTTTTTGGTCAATTAAAACAAATGCTACACTCCCCCTGAAACACTAGGTAGAAGCATTAATAGTAACAAGGAGATTTATTTCATACTTTACTCCCCCTATTTGACATAAGCACAAGGAGTTATGGGAAACAAAAAAAAATTTGTCCCAATACATAGTTAAAGAGACGCATGATGTCAAGATAGAGTGAAGAAGCGAAACATGTTTTTATGCAGATTTGAAAAAGTTTTTCTCCCCCTTTCTAAAAGAATGATTCAACCAAGCATATTATAAAGGGAGATCAAATGCATCATTAAAAACATGTGTATGCTCACTATATAAAGCATCATCAAAACTTTATAAGCCTATATGCCATGACAAAAAATATTTAATGCAATTAAGCACATAATGTCATGTAGCACATATCATAAGTAGAAGCATCACAAAATAATTAAAATATCAGTGATACTTATAGTGATTGTAACACCCCACATTTTTCCCGTACGTGCGTAAACGATTTCGTCGAAATAAACATCAAAGTTTTGTTTTATCAGAAATTTTCAGAAAAATAAATGATGATTTCCATGGAATTTTTATAACCCAAATGTTTTATAAATGAGAAATGAATAATTTTGTTAAGTTTTGAAATGATTTGATTTTTAAGAAATAAGATGTGAATTTTTCCTAAGAGTGATTTTTGTTTGAAATGGAATTTTTGAGATTTTGGGTCTGTAAGCTTTAAAAATGCATATCTTTTTAACCGTAACTCGGATTTTTACAAACTTTATATCAAAACGACCGTCTCGAAACATAGATTTTGAAAATATAACTTTCATAATTTTCTGGGTTGCTTTACAAAAATTTATTTTCTGAACAGTGGAATACGAGTTTTTGAAACTTTGTTTTAAAGGAAAAATGATTTTGTTGATTGGGCATGAATTTTTATGTGAAATATGCTTGATTTAATGTGTGTGTACTGTGTGATGTGTGGAACTGATTATGTTAATGTAAATTTTAAAAAAAAATTAATTGCCTTGTGTGTGTGTAATTGCAATGGAATGAGAATTAATAAAATAAAATTGTATGTGTATGCATGTGTGTATATGTGAGTGCCTTGGTATGAATGTGTGTGTGTGAATGTAGATGCATGGTATGTGTGTGAGGTTGCCACGGTTGTGCATGTGCATTAGGTGTGTGTATATGTGTCAAGCATGTGTGTGTAGAAGACTTAGAGATTAAGACACCAAGGGACTAGATGGAAACCATGGAGTAACTAAGT
The DNA here is from genome assembly GCA_037953625.1 of Crotalaria pallida. NCBI lineage: Eukaryota > Viridiplantae > Streptophyta > Magnoliopsida > Fabales > Fabaceae > Crotalaria > Crotalaria pallida. The sequence continues at coordinate 91,205,235 of CM075649.1, read as the reverse complement.
GGCAAAATCCCTAACTAAAACCCAACTAATAGTTAACTCTAAGTAACCCCTAGTAAGCTAGCCCACTCCTCCTTGTCCCCTTGACTTTGGTGGACCTTAGCCATGCAATTATTTGCAAACACAAAACCACCCCTCTTCTTTATGCATGAACCAAAAATTTTAAGGGCAAAGAGGGAATTATGAGTTGGTCTACTTATACTATAAGCCTTAGTTCATTTCCCATTTTTCACTCCCTTCACCATTTCATTTCCACTTCCACCGTAGCCACACTAGAAACACAATCTCTAAGAGTCCATTTTGCTCTTAGAGAAAGAAAAAGAATTAGAAAGAAAAAGAAAATAGAGAAAGAGAGGAGAAGATGGCCGTGAGGCCTAGAAGAGAAGGAGGAGGAAGAATCCAAGCTTGAACCAAGCCTTGCTTTTTTAGATCGCTAAGAGTTAGGAGAACCAACCTCTCATGGTAGGATTTTTGAAGACCAAGAAGAAATTGTAATAGCCTAGTTTCCTTTTCTTAGATCCTTATTATTTCTTCTTACATGTTGTCTTCATAGCTTGAAAGTTGAAGTTTATATGTTGTTATTCTTTTATCTTGAACTTTTGAGGACTCTAAGTAAATTGTAATATGTGACCTTGATGCTTTGTGTTTTGATTCATGTTGTTCTTGATGGATCTAACACTTTTTCAATTTAACTCTTAATGATCTAATGTTTTCACACTAGAATCTTAAAGATCTAAAGAATAGCTAAAGATTTTTATGAAACCTAAACTAACTCTCTTTGCATGTCTATTCTCTTGCTTTAAAACCGTAAAGCATATATGTTTGTCTGATGATTTAAGGAATAAATCCATGATCTAAATTTAATTTATAAAAAAGGGTTAAGTTTTGATGTTGCATGTTACTTTTGTGATGAACTTAGTTGATCTAAGTGTGTGTTTGTAATTATTTTGCTTGATGAATGAAAAATGTTCAAATCTTTAATTTGCATGTTATTTTTTTTTTCAAGAAGAAAGAGTATGTTTCCTTCTCTGTACTATTCGGTTTTAAGGAAAAAAATTTAGGTGACAAGTTTTAAATAAAGAACATGTTTAGACCTTTAATTTGCATAATAATTTTTAAGAGTAAAATTGTGTTTTCTTTTATGTATATGTCTCGGTTTTTAAGAAAAAGAATTAAGATTTAAAATGATTTTCAAGTTTAAACATGCTTTGATTGAATGTTTGATTATGTGCATGCTGTATTTTGATGAAGGCCACTCGGCCAAATTTGGAAATAATATTATCAATGCTTTTCATTTTGTGAAAAATTTGGTGCATGTTGTTTTAGTAATTTTATGAACATGCATGTTATTTCCATGAAAAGGAAATTGAATCTTTTTGGTTTGAGAAATAATTATGAACTTGAGTTTATTTTAGGTATGCTAAAAATGATTGTTGATGCATGCTTGTATGAATAAGTGAAATAAAATGTTACTTAAATATCTTGGTTGTAGTTATATGATTTTGTGACTTTTGTCTGTGAATGAAAAACATTGCCTTTTTGCATGTTGACTTTGAGTCACCCTAGGATTAAGTAGGTAGCTATGTTGTCTCTTATTTTGGTTGCACGCATAATGAGATCAATTGAATTTGAGAATTCTAAAAGTGCATGCATGAAATAAATAAATTTATATGTGTGGACTTGTGATTCAAAATATGAAAATGAAATTAAAATTTGATTGTTCTCCTACTGCATGCTCACGGTTTGATCTTAGAATAAAGAAAATAAAATAATTCTTTTGGAGTTGTTATGATTAAATTATTTAGATTTAAGTTATAAAAAGGAATTGGAAATTTGTTGGTTTTCTTTTCTGGATGCTCACGGTTTTAGCTTGAAAATAAATGAAATTGATTCCATGACTATATTTTTGTATTTGTGTGTTTAATCCTTGCAAAATTTTATATGCACAATTCGGTTTATGCATGTTTAAAATGGTTGGACAATTATTTGCATGAAATGAAGTGTGGTTATATTCCTAAATGCCTATATGATATGTGTTTACCTTTGTCTGTTTGATTTTAAATGAATAAGTTCATTTGATTTTGTGAAAAGATTTTGGTACTGTTGATTTAATGATTTGAGTTTTGAAATTTATTTGTGATTAGGAAATTATTAAACTTGTATGATTCGGTAAAAAGGACTAAATTAAACTATTTCTTAAGAATAATTGGATTAATATATTACAGTAATAATTTAATTAATGAATGTAAATAAGTGAAAATGTGATTTACTGTGTATATGTTTCTGAATGTTGTGAATGCTTGAAATCTGTGTCTGTGTCTGTTCTTTGTACTGCTTGAATGTATTGGAGTTGTAGTGAATACTGTTTGTGAAATTTATTTGTGAAAAAGGTTTTATTTAAGAAGTTTGATTTAAGTAACTTAGATTAATTTGAAACTTTAATTGATGTTCTGTGATCAGTGAAGTATAGAAATTAAATAAATTAATCTGATTGGTTTTGAAACTATACCTTCTTGGATTCTGTATTTGATTTAATAAAGATTTTCAAAGAATTGTTTTTCTTTAACCAAAGTATTTTAAACTAAGAGTAATGGGTTCTGTTTTGAAAAAGAAATTGTTTTAGCAATTGTTTTAAGAAGTTTTCTTGGAAATATTTTATAAAAGGAATGATTTGGATTTAAAGTCTTTTGGATATTGGCAATGTGCTTTTAAAAAGGGAATTATTTCAAAATATTTTTAAAACGAAATTAAGAGTTTACGTAAATCGTTTCTAACGCACGGGGAAAAATGTTCTAGTTCGGGTGTCGGACGCGGAGGAAGCGTGGCAAGGGTAACGACTGGAAATCTTAGAGAGTCTTTGGACGTGTCGTCATCTAGGTGAGTGAGAGTGCGGTGATCCCGTAACGTGGTTGCTCGTAATTCGAGTGGACGGATTACGGGAGTACTGCGAGTTAGGCAAAGTAGATATTCGTGCTAAATGTTTATCTGTTCTGTTTGCATACTAAATGTTTAAATATTGTGCATACTTCATTTTGTTGAGAATTGTTTGATTGTGTGGGTAGTGAAATGATGATGATGAAATTGTGAAAGTAATAAGATAAAGAGAAAAGAGATGTGAACAAGAAACATGAGAAACGATTAAGAAAGAAATAAGTAATGAGCTGAGAATGAATAGAAAGTATGAGATGATTTGAGAAAGAGATAAAGGTGATGTGAGTAAATGAAAGAGATAAGAGTTGAGATTGATCTGAGAATGTGATTATGAAAGTGAGAAAGTGGTTGAGCAGAGATGTGATTCCTCATCCACGTTTTTGGGAAGAAGCTTAGTGTTGAGTTGAGCTCGCTCCTCCATTAACACTCACCCAAAAATGTGATTTTTGAAAAGGGTTTTGCAAAGAGATTTTTGAAGGCTTTGGGAAATGTTTAGTAAAGTAAAAGTTTTATGAAATTCTATTTCCGGAAAGGTTTTGTGAAATGATGTTTTGAGAAAGACGAGGAACGCATGTTGATGTTGTGATGAGAATTATGTTGAGAATGAGTTTTTGAGAATCAGGAGGAAGTGATATGAGGCTTGAGGCCATGTGAGATTTAAGGGGAAATATTGCGATTAGTGGTCGGGCTTCGTTGAAGGGATGCACCAAGGATGAGCCGACTGTTAGGATTAAGCCGCTAATAAAACGTTAAAATTTTAAAAGACTTTAAAAGACATTTACAAATGCGGAGAGGTATGAGTGTCGTATCGAAGTAGTGGAGAGGAAGGTACCCCGGATATCAGGGATATCTGGGTTGATGAATGCATTAGGGTAGGCTCGGGCGGTAAAACGTCACGTTGCCTTGAGTACTATTCTGGGCAGAACGAACTCCACATGTGGTGCACTAACGTGGTGGGGACTGGGTCTAATACCGTGGTAAGTTCTGCACCCGGGACCAGAATAGTGCTGTCACCCCTATGGCAGTTCAGGAACAGTGAGAGGGACTGGAACGAGGCATTTGTGAATGCCGCTGAGAGCGTGCCATGTTTATGATATTATTGAGGCTGGGCCTCCTGGTCAGGGACCACTTGTTTGTGTGACAGCTGGCGTGCCAGCGTGGTAAAGGTCCTGTACTCCTGTTTGCTTCCGACTAGGTTGGGTGGTTGGCCAAGGAGATGTAGACGTGTGTGAGCTCAATGATGTGTCCCCCTCATCATTGATGCTATCCGGTATAATAAAACTTAAAAGCACAAAGATGTCTCCAATAAGGAGTATATTGAATTATTAAGCCTGGAATAGGAGTGATAAGAAAGAATCCTTGGAATGAGAAATAAGTGTGGTACTGTAATGAACGGAAGTGGAATAGAGTTGTGAAAGCTAAAGAGAAAGATTTTGAGGTTGTGTTATGAGTGTGAATGGATTAATCGGTTATGAATAATGTGTTTAGAGTATGACGTTATGTGCTGTTCTATATGGATCATATGTGCTAATTGCATTGCATGTTATGTTGCTTTATCTGTAAATTTTTGTTTTTATAATATACCTGAGACCGTATGGTCAACCCGTTAGTGTTCGGAACATTGACTCTCTCCTACCGTGTTGTCGTATCGACAATTGTTGATATTGCAACCGGTAGGTAATATAGCGTGTAGCGATGCATCTGAAACCCTGCAAGAAGGGGCGGGTACCAGACGACTCTCTGCGTGAGATTCCGGAGACGGCTGAGGGCGACAACCATACTTGTGGACCGAGAGCTTGGGCTGCCATGACACGAACATAGAACGATAGTTTCGGTGTGCATGACTAGGAGCTAGGAACTCTCCTGGCGGAAGGTAATCCATTGTAAGTTCTTAGTTACCTAGCTCTACCATACTGTACCCCGGCAATTGTTTTATTTGGTATTGAGGTTTGAACAAATAAACGGGCCTCGTTTTAAACGATGATTGAAAACGAGTTTCAAGACGCGGTGTCCTGTGATACCTCGGTTTGGAACTTGGAAGGTTGCTGCGTAATGTGAGAACATGAGTTTCTTTTAAACTATGTTTGGAAAGTCTAAACGTTCTCACATCTATGTAACACATGTAAAAAAAAAAAATTTGGCCCTAATTTTCACTGTTTTAATTTAAGTTTTCAAGTTGCCGAATCGGGGTGTTACAGAAATGGTATCAGAGCAGAGGTTGAACTAAGTAACCTTATACATGGACTTACGTACTCTGCCGTGTGTCTCTGTGTGTGAGTTAGTATTAGGATAGCGATAGAACGTTAAGAGTACGCGGATGTTCTTCTGGATTACGTTTGTTCTCATCCATAGTGGAACGAGGAAGCAGAGATTCGTGTAGTCATGGACGTCGACGTGTGAATTCGGATCTTCTTTGATGTGTCTATCCTTAATGTGAACCCTTTTGCCTGTGATGGCCCTTGAGATATGAGCCCTTGTTTTGCAACTAAAACCCTTCTTTTCTTGATTTAAACTTTTCTTGTGACAACCCTATGTGTGTCAAATTGCTTTGGCGCGGCGCTTGAAAAATCTTAGACCTTGCTTTTGACAAAGCCTTGATCATCAATAAACCCAAAGTTTCTCCTTGGTCCTTGACCCAACGTTGTTCAATCCTGAAGCCTTAGTGAGGATGTTAAGCCCTTACCCCCTGTATCAGTCCAGTAGAAAATCCTAGAATAGAGAGTGAGTTGTGAGGTGTTGTTAGGTGAGGGTTGCGAAGGTTAAGGAGAATGAGGTTTAGTTAGTAAGAGGTAAGGATGTATGAGTCTTGGAGAAAATAGGAGTATCTTTGAGTCTTAGGCAAGTGGTGAAAGGTGATTAGGAATAAGAGTTTTTGATGTCGGATTGTTCAATTAATGGTTTAGAATGTGAGGAAAATTTTGGAAAATGTAAAAAGGTTTAGAATTGTCTAAGTTATATGATCCAGTGTTAGAAACAAGTAGTGAGATGGTGTACGTTTCTTGAGGACTAGTGGTTGATAAAGCAAGAGGAGGATCTAATAGTAACCATAGAGGTATGATGAGGGCAATTAGTTGGTGAAAAGTAAGGTAATGAGAGGATAGAGTAGAGTTAAGTGATGGGAATTTTTGTAAGAGTTGGTCAAAAGGTGGTGAAAGATAAGAGTATTTAGAAGTTAAGCTTGTGATAATGAATGTGGTGTATAGAGGTTTGTGTCATTTAAGTTGGGGAGTAGTTGGATATGTGATTTTTGAGGAATAGTTTGTTTAGGCTTGAACTGATGAGAAGGACTTAGCCCTAGGTATAGTAATGTTTTGACCTCAAATGTCCGTAACCTTATTATTTTGGGCACTGTTTTGATGTCGTTTGCTATCTTTGAACCCTCAGTCTTGTGTTACCCGTGAAATCATATTAAACCATCATGTTTGTTGAAAGAACCCAAGAGATTACTTTTGCAAGTAATCCATTCGATTCATTTGAAGAGACGACGAGTAGGCAGTTCACGTTCGAAGATGCGACAGTAGAAGAGGGAAAGAAATTCTTCACAGAGTTACGCGTCCGCCGATTTGACAGACTTTACATGGTATTTCTCGAGGACGAGAAATCTCCAAGTTGGGGAGAATGTAACACCCCACATTTTTGTTATCCATTAGATATGCTATGAAGCTCAGAATTCTTCTCCCCATGAGTAAGTTTGACTTCTCACTTTTCTTTCCATGGGAGTTGTGGTAGACCGACCCTCGGTCTACCCTAAAACACCCTCGGCCGACCAGAATAGTCATTCTACCAGGTCACACATCTTTGGGCCGAGCGTATGCCATAGGACCCACCCTAGCGACTCTGGACCGAGCACAAGGACCTCTTCCCTTAAAGAGTCCAAGCTAAGGGCGCGTGAGCCTAGCTCGCTAACCAGATAAGATTAACCGCTAACAGGATAAGGATGAATGACTCATCCCTTATCCTATAAAGGGACACGTTAGCCCTACTGGACCTCCGTACAGGCCCATAGGGTACAACACCGCTCCCCCTATAAATAGCTGTCTCCAGCTAGGGGCTCAGGTACGTTCTCTCTCTCCCTAATTGCACAACTGCACACACTATGATTAGGGAAACCCTAGTTGTCCCAACTGGACCTCTAGTATACCTAGATAATCATACACTAACTTCAGTCTATCCGCTAGTTCTTGGGTCTCTCTATACCTCAGAGCTAGGGGAGCATCTGATACACCGTGTCCCAGACACGACATTTGGCGCCGTCTGTGGGAAACCATAAACTGCTATTCCCACCCCAAAATGGTAGAGACGCGAGGAAACCCCAAGCAGGGCGAAACCGCCAAGCAGGGCGAAACCGTCAGAGTTTGCAAGAAGGCAGTGGCGACAACGGCAGAGATCTCGAAGGGAGAAACCCTCCACATCCCAGCATGCCATCAGTAAGACAAATTCCAGCCCGGAGCCACCACTCCATTCCAGCTCGCACGCATAGTGGTCCTTACACCGTCCATTCCAAGCAAACAAACCCTGAAAACCCAAACCCTCTTAAGCCTAATCATGCACAAAACCATGGATCAGGCCGATCCATCGACGCCCGTGTTTCTGGAGGTGATAGGGATTACTCCCCTGGTCAGAGGGAGAGCCAGTTGGAAGAAATCATTAAGCAGCAAGCTAAGATCCTGGAACAGCAGGGAAAGGCCATCGCCGACCTCCAACAGCTCCATATGCAGGCGGTGGCCGGAGGGGCGTTAACAACAACCCCAGCAACTCAGCTGATCCCCCACCCAACCACCACTCTACCTCCACCACCCCCCATAAACCCAACCCTAGAGGACACATATGAAACCGACCACACTGCTCACCCTGGCCATCCCTTCACTCCGAGAATCATGGCATACGAGACACCCTCAGCCTTTCTCGGCCCAACAAGTGTTTCCAAGTATAACGGGTTAACCGACCCTTTGGAGCATATCTTGTCTTTTGAAGGAGCTATGAACTTTTACGACGGTGGAGACATGATGAAATGCAGAGCTTTTTCCATGACTCTGCAACCACCCGTCTTAAGATGGTACTCAGCCTTGCCCAGGAACTCTGTTAACTCCTAGGCAGAAATGAAGAGAGTTTTTCTGAACAGGTACACTGCTAGTTGCGTCCAGCCGAAGTCCGACCACGCACTAGCAGACGTTATGCAGCAACCCGAAGAGCCTTTGCGGGAATATCTCTCACGCTTCCATTCGGAGGCAGGGACCGTTCCTAACTTGGAACCAAGCTTTACAGTCTTTCTCTTCACTCAGGGTCTCCGAAACGGAGATTTCAAAAACTCACTAGTGGGCAAACCGCCGAGGGATATGGCGGAGCTGAGACATCGTTCTACTAAGTTCATAAACTTAGAAGAATTCAGCAAATGGCAAAGAAACAGAGACAGAGGCGAGCGAGGGGAGCCACCCTCCCAGGGAAGATCAAGAAAAGACGAAAGAAGAGATGACAGAAGGGATGACCGAAGAGAGGATCAAAGGAGAGGACCCCGAGGGGAGAAGAGATTTGGACCTCCCCGATGGAAATTCGAGCAATACACCCCTCTCACAGTTCCAAGAAGCCAAATTCTGCAGGAAACAATGCAGACTGACCTACGAGCAATAGAAAGACCACCTCCCTTGAAGAGAAGTCAGCGACAGGATCGCTCCAAATTTTGCTCGTATCATGGTGGGTATGGGCACACTACAGATGAATGCACTTGGCTCAGGGATGTGATCGAGCAGTTAATCAGGGACGGCAAGTTACAGCAGTATGTCAGGGAAGCACTTGACCGACATACTCGAAGAAGAACTCCATCCCCAGACAGGAATGGCCGGTCGTCAACCAGGCAGGCCGATCAAAACACCAACCAACAACAACCAACCAATCAGCAGAGAGTGGCCATGGTAGAGGTAGCCACGACGGATCAATCCCCGCAAAACCTGCGAGTCAACACCATTGCTGGAGGTTTTGCGGGAGGAGGAGAGAAACGGTCCGACAGAAAGAAATACATCAATCAAGTCCTTGCAGTTCACAACCATCCAATCCGAAAGAGAGCCACAAAAAGTATTCCCATTTGCTTTTCTGATGATGATCTTGAAGGGGTGATCCCATGTCATAACGACCCTATGGTCATCACTGCATTGATCGGTAACTATGAGGTTGCCAGGGTATTCGTCGATCAGGGTAGCTCGGCAGATATCATGTTCCTGAACCTTTTTGAAGCACTGAAATTAAAAACCTCGGATCTGACCCCTTTCGAGGGAAAGTTGATCAGCTTTACTGGAGATGCAGTGGTTCCCAAAGGACACATCCAGCTGCCACTAACCCTTGGGAACCACCCCTCGGCGAGAATCGAGATTATCAAGTTCCTTGTCGTAGATTGCCCGTCGGCATACAATGCCATCCTTGGCAGGACATGCTTGCAGGCCTTCGGCGCGGTGGTTTCAACTGTCCATCTGGCTATGAAGTTTGAAGGCACTGACAGGACTGTAGTTACCATCCGGGCCGAGCAGGAGAAGGCTCGACTGTGTTACAATGCCAGTTTGGCAAAGATCAAGATTCCAGATGAAATTCAGCCAAAGTTAGGTTTGAACAAGGGAAGTGTACTCTTGACGGACCTAGATGTTAGGTCCGATTTGGATGATTCAAGACCGACCCCTGAAGGAGAGTGGGAGTTCATTGTTTTAGATGAAAAACTACCAGACAGAAGAGTGAAGCTAGGAACCAACCTTCCAGAAGAAATACGAGCAGAAATGCTCGAGCTTTTAAAGAAGAACAAAGATCTTTTCGCTTGGACCTCGACAGACATGCCGGGGATTGATCCGAACTTGATCTGTCATCGGCTCAGCGTTCATCCGACCGCCAAACCGGTCGCCCAAAAGAAGAGAAGGGTTGGCACCGAAAAGGCTGTAGTGATAGAGGAGAAGGTATCCGAGCTCCTTTCCGCCGGGTTCATAAGGGAGGTTAGCTACTCAGAGTGGCTCTCCAACACCGTTCTGGTCAAGAAATCGAATGGGAAGTGGCGCATGTGCGTCGACTATACCAATTTGAACAAAGCATGCCCAAAGGACCAGTACCCCCTCCCCATCATCGACAAACTAGTGGACAACTCATCTGGCTACCAACTCCTATCTTTCATGGATGCATACTCGGGATATAATCAAATCCCGATGTACCCTCCTGATCAGGAGAAAACGGCCTTCATCACTGAAAGGGCAAGTTACTGCTACACGGTAATGCCTTTCGGGTTGAAAAACGCTGGCGCAACCTACCAGCGTATGATGAACAAGGTCTTCTCGGGAATGATCTGACCTACTCTCGAGGTGTACATTGATGATATGATAGCAATGAGTAAGAAGAAGGAGGACCATCCTCGGGACCTCGCGGCTATTTTGGGTAGAATCAGAAAATTCAACATGCGCCTGAACCCCGATAAGTGTACCTTTGGGGTCCCAGCCGGGGCCTTTTTAGGTTTCATGCTCACGAAGAGGGGTATCGAGGCCAACCCGGAGAAATGTCAAGCTATTCTGAACATGCACAGCCCATCTAATGTCAAAGAAGTTCAAAGGCTAACTGGTCGGATGGCAGCCCTCTCCAGATTTCTCCCTCAAGTAGCCAAGAAAGCTTTACCATGGTACCAATTACTCAGAAAAAACAAGAATTTTCATTGGAACGACTCTTGTGAACAAGCGTTTACAGAGCTCAAGCAATACCTCTCGGCCCCTCCCGTTCTCACCAGTCCTCGGGAAGGGGAAACTTTGTTTTTGTATTTGTCCGTAAGTGAAACATCTGTTAGCTCGGTCTTGGTCAGAGACGACTCAGGAACCGAGCGTCCCATCTACTTTGTCAGCAAGGCCCTCCAAGGGCCTGAGATAAGATATTCCAAAATTGAAAAACTCGCCTTTGCTTTGGTGGTTGCTGCTAGGAGGCTCCGGCAGTACTTTCAGAACCACCCCATAGTACTCAGAACAACTCAGCCGATCAGGCAGGTTCTCAACCGACCTGACTTGGCTGGAAGGATGGTCTCGTGGTCTGTTGAACTATCAGAGTTCGACATCACCTACGAGCCAAGAAAAACTCTCAAGTCCCAGATTTTGGCAGATTTTGTTTCAGAGCTATCAGATTCTACTTATTCCAACCCCTCCCAACCATGGAAAATTTATGTTGATGGCTCCAGCCACAATAAGGGGGCAAGAGCAGGGATAATCCTTGAAAACGCAGCAGGCATTTGTGTGGAGTACCCCCTCAAGTTCGACTTCCCCACCTCGAACAACCAAGCAGAATACGAGGCGGTGATAGCCGGCTTGCGAATGGCCCATCAAATGGGGGCGTTAGAAATTGAATTTTTCATTGATTCCCAGCTAGTTGTATCTCAAGTCAAAGGTGAGTTCCAAGCCAAAGAACCAATCCTTCAGAAATATCTAGAACAAGTCAAAGCTCTCACAGATCTTTTCCCCCAATTCTCTATCACCCATATCCCTAGGTCTTCTAACAGCCGAGCAGATATCCTGTCAAAGCTCGCCAGTACTAAAGGACCCGAGAACAACAAAACCCTAGTCCAAGAAACTGTTCACCAGCCGAGTGTTATCTTAGCTATATCTTTGACCACCAGCTGGATGGACCCCATTAAGCAGTATCTCCAGTTCCAAATCCTACCTACCGACCCCTCCCAAGAAAAGAAGATAGTCAGGCAAGCGGCTCAATACACCATGGTCGGCGACATTTTGTACAAACGGGGAATAGACTCCCCAATGCTAAGGTGTCTGGACCGAGCGGAAGCTGATCTGGTACTGGCCGAGGTTCATGAAGGAATCTCGAGCCACCATGTGGGCGCGAAGGCATTGGCTCGCAAAGTGCTCCGAGCGGGCTACTACTGGCCTATACTCCTCAGCGACGCCTCGGAACATGTTAAAAAATGCGAATCCTGTCAGCTTCATGGAAAGTTTTTCAACGCCCCCCAACGGAGCTACACTCGATGATTGCACCATGGCCCTTCTATCAGTGGGGCATGGACATCATAGGAAAATTCAAAACAGCTCCAGGGCAGCTAAAGTTTGTGGTGGTCGCGGTTGATTATTTCACAAAATGGATTGAGGCCGAGGCATTGGCTACAATCTCTTCCGCCAAGATTCAGAAGTTCTTTCTCAGACAAGTCATCACCCGTTTCGGTGTCCCACACACCCTGGTCACCGACAACGGTACCCAATTCACTGCTAAGGTTTTCCAGGAACTTGTCAACCACTTCCATATCACCCACCACTTCTCATCAGTCGAGCACCCACAAACCAACGGGCAGGCTGAAGCTGCGAATAAAACCATCATTGACGGTTTGAAGAAAAGATTGTTGGATGCCGAGGGTTCATGGGCTGACCTCCTTCCCGAGGTATTATGGTCAATCAGAACGACCATACACACCTCAACAGGAGAAACCCCATTCCGACTGACCTACGGTTGTGAGGCTTTGCTACCTATTGAAACTCGGATCCCTACCTTTCGTATATCCGAGCGACCAATAGAAGTAAACGAAGATTTGCTAAAGGAAGAGCTAACCCTCAGCGAGGAAATCCGATCCCTAGCCTCGGACCGAGAGAAAAAAGCTAAGGAAAGGTAGTCCCGAGAGTACAACAAATGGGTGGTTCCGAGGAGTTTTGCTGTGGGAGACCTGGTCCTTAGACGAGCTGACATTGGACTGAAAAATTCAAGAGAAGGGAAGTTGGCAAGGAACTGGGAAGGTCCCTACCGAGTGATCTCAAAGACAGGCTCGGGGGCCTACAGACTCGAAACACTAACCAACCAACAGTTGAACAACTCCTGGAACGCCACCAAGCTCAAACCCTACTATAGCTAAGTGGGAGTCACAACACTGTCTGCAAAGATGAAATTTTATCATTTAAAATTCCTGTCATTTATCTTTAGCATGCTCTTAGTTATCCTTTTTTGTATTTGACTCCTGTTTACAAACGGATCAAGGAAATTGAATGAAGTTTTTTTTTTTCGTTTCAATTATCTCTCATACTCTCTTACTGTTAACTTGCTATCCATTTCCCCTCGGCTCGCCACCGAGGCGAACTTGGGTGTTTATACATGACCTTCTAACAAGGACATATAAACTAACAATTGCAAGTACTTTAATAAGATGCCCGACCAAAAACTAAAAACAGTTTCGTAGTGCCGAGGACCGAGGATCCCACCTAGGCCATAGGTCGGAGATTCGAAATCTAAACAACAGTTTATAACGAGATAAAATACAATGTTAGATCATGAAGAACAGAATAAAATTCACTTCTTACAGAGCAATGTTGCAAAAGGAAATCTAAACAAGTTCAAATTACAAAATTACACAGCAAAATACAGCAAAATACATCTCAAAAGAGTTAATCCTCGTCTTCGGACAAGGCAATGGATGACCCATCAAAATCTTCTTCGCTTTGATCCAACTCCAGGGGGTTCGGCAGGTTGGGTGCTGATAAATCCACTTCAGCATCATCACGATAATCGATCATCCGATCACCATCAACCCCATGGTATGGGCTAGCCCCAACCACTCGGATTCCAGGGTTCAAGAGCATTAACTGTTTCACTGCATTCACAAAAGAGTCAACAGCACCATGATCCCAGTTGAAGTGGTTCTTGCAAGCCAACACCTTATGCTTCAAAGCCTTCCGACGAATTTTGATCAGCTCCTTCTGAGCTTCGGCCAGTTCCCCTTGTAACCTAGTCACTTCCGCCTTCGAACTCGTCAAACGACCAGCAACACCTTCCAGCTCGTTAACCCTTTGACAAGCTTCAGTCAGCTTCGCCTGGGCCGCCTGCAGCAACCTTCCTTTCTCAGCTTCCTTTCCAACCGTATCCTCCAGGGCCTTTTGAGCAATCTCTCGAGCTCTCTCAGAAGCGTCAAATCTTTTTTGAAGCTCGGCGTTTGCTTCTGTTAGAACTCGGAGATTTGCCTCACTTTCCTTAACTTGACTTAGCAGGTTTTTAGTTTCAGCAGCAGCAGCCTTCCTCTTCTCTTTCTCAGCCGACGAGAGGGTGGCACTGATGTCTTCAGCATTTTTGCTTAAATGAAACATATAACTGGCAGCCCTCAGCATTTTTCGGCCCAAAAGGTCACAATGGCACCTCAAGGTGCTTGCCGTCTGATCCGATAGCCTTTTTTCATCGTTTGGCGTATAAACCAAGCCGATGAATTTTTCATTTAGCTTCCTAGCCCAAACACTCTCCTCGTCCGGGTCAGACATATCGAACCACAGATTGGTCCTTTGAAGGTCGGCAACCTTCGTCTTCACCACCTCCACAGCCTTGCCTTTGCCTTTATCCAACTTGGCCCTTTTGGCAAGAGGCACCCGATCCTCTTCATCCACTTGCACCAACGGGATTCCAGTAGCTATTTCCCCCCCCCCCCCTTAGTCGGTCCAGGTCGAACAACCTGCACAACCTCGACCTCGGAGGGACAAGTTTCGGCAACAGTCACCGAGCGAGTGGCTTCCGAGGACATGTCTCCACTCCGAGAACTAGTTGACCCAGCAGCCGCCTTTGCTTTAGCAAGCTCCTTTATACGAGCAACAGCCTTATTTTCCTTAGCCATTTTTTCTGCAAAACCAAGAATCCAAGTGTTAAAAAAAAAAGTACCAAGATCGGCTTTTATAAGCTCTTGGGGAAAAAGAATGATATTCCTGATATCTACTGGACCATTCCGCCTAAGATAGGAAAAGAAGGTATCACAGGTGATCCTCTCGGCTACCGATAGCTCGGACTCATATTGATACTGGTAAAGTTTGGGGTTGCGGTTGAAAAAATCGGGCGACCAAGACAACGGAAACCGAGGTTGATCACCCTCCATAAACCAACAGTCCCCATTTCCGACGAATTGATACTTAAAGTATAAAGGCTTAAAAGTCTTCCATGAATCTGTGAATTTATCAAAGAGGGCATGTCCGTTGTGTGCTTTCAACAACACCCACAATCTCTTGTGTGACCCCTTCTCAAAGATGTTCACTTGCGGTATATACAACCATAGAAACGCTCGGAGCGAGCAAGTCAACTTTTGAGCTTCGCAAAACTTTTGAAAGGCTCGAATGAAGGCCCAACCACTAGGGTGTAGTTGAGTAGGAGCCAAGCATAACCGACGCAACAGCTCTATTTCTATTTCAGTGAAGGGCAACTTCACCCCCAGCCGAATGACAACTTCTTCATACATGAAAAACTCTTTACGATCCGCGGCGGTCGCTGTACATACTCGGTCGTTGGCTGCCGGTGAACTTATTACATAAGACGTCCCAGTTTCATCCGTGGGGTAGGGGAGTATGTGGGCTCGGATATGACTTAGACTGCTGTTGACCAAAGCTGACGGGGTTCCAAGCACCTCCAAGTCAACCCAGTCATAATCTGGGGGGCTTATGTGGTAGACCGACCCTCGGTCTACCCTAAAACACCCTCGGCCGACCAGAATACTCATTCTACCAGGTCACACATCTTTGGGCCGAGCGTATGCCATAGGACCCACCCTAGCGACTCTGGACCGAGCACAGGGACCTCTTCCCTTAAAGAGTCCAAGCTAAGGGCGCGTGAGCCTAGCTCGCTAACCAGATAAGACTAACCGCTAACAGGATAAGGATGAATGACTCATCCCTTATCCTATAAAGGGACACGTCAGCCCTACTGGACCTCCGTACAGGCCCATAGGGTACAACACCGCTCCCCCTATAAATAGCTGTCTCCAGCTAGGGGCTCAGATACGTTCTCTCTCTCCCTAATTGCACAACTGCACACACTGTGATTAGGGAAACCCTAGTTGTCCCAACTGGACCTCTAGTATACCTAGATAATCATACACTAACTTCAGTCTATCCGCTAGTTCTTGGGTCTCTCTATACCTCAGAGCTAGGGGAGCATCTGATACACCGTGTCCCAGGCACGACAGGAGTTATCACGTGATCCCTTTTGTTTTGTCGACGACATTTGGTTCTCTCCAAGATTTCCCCTTTTTGGTCAATTAAAACAAATGCTACACTCCCCCTGAAACACTAGGTAGAAGCATTAATAGTAACAAGGAGATTTATTTCATACTTTACTCCCTCTATTTGACATCAGCACAAGGAGTTATGGGAAACAAAAAAAAATTTGTCCCAATACATAGTTAAAGAGACGCATGATGTCAAGATAGATTGAAGAAGCGAAACATGTTTTTATGCAGATTTGAAAAAAAAATTTCTCCCCCTTTCTAAAAGAATGATTCAACCAAGCATATTATAAAGGGAGATCAAATGCATCATTAAAAACATGTGTATGCTCACTATATAAAGCATCATCAAAACTTTATGAGCCCATATGCCATGACAAAAAATATTTAATGCAATTAAGCACAAAATGTCATGTAGCACATATCATAAGTAGAAGCATCACAAAATAATTAAAATAATTAAAATATCAGTGATACTTATAGTGATTGTAACACCCCACATTTTTCTCGTACATGCGTAAACGATTTCGTCGAAATAAACATCAAAGTTTTGTTTTATAAGAAATTTTCAGAAAAATAAATGATGATTTCCATGGAATTTTTATAACCCAAATGTTTTATAAATGAGAAATGAATAATTTTGTTGAGTTTTGAAATGATTTGATTTTTAAGAAATAAGATGTGAATTTTTCCTAAGAGTGATTTTTGTTTGAAATGGAATTTTTGAGATTTTGGGTCTGTAAGCTTTAAAAATGCGTATCTTATTAACCGTAACTCGGATTTTTACAAACTTTATATCAAAACGACCGTCTCGAAACATAGATTTTGAAAATATAACTTTCAGAATTTTCTGGGTTGCTTTACAAAAATTTATTTTCTGAACAGTGGAATACGAGTTTTTGAAACTTTGTTTTAAAGGAAAAATGATTTTGTTGATTGGGCATGAATTTTTATGTGAAATATACTTGATTTAATGTGTGTGTACTGTGTGATGTGTGGAACTGATTATTTTAATGTAAATTTTAAAAAAAAAATCAATTGCCTTGTGTGTGTGTAATTGCAATGGAATGAGAATTAATAAAATAAAATTGTATGTGTATGCATGTGTGTATATGTGAGTGCCTTGGTATGAATGTGTGTGTGTGAATGTAGATGCATGGTATGTGTGTGAGGTTGCCACGGCTGTGCATGTGCATTAGGTGTGTGTATATGTGTCAAGCATGTGTGTGTAGAAGACTTAGAGATTAAGACACCAAGGGACTAGATGGAAACCATGGAGTAACTAAGTGGCAAAATCCCTAACTAAAACCCAACTAATAGTTAACTCTAAGTAACCCCTAGTAAGCTAGCCCACTCCTCCTTGTCCCCTTGACTTTGGTGGACCTTAGCCATGCAATTATTTGCAAACCCAAAACCGCCCCTCTTCCTTATGCATGAACCGAAAATTTTAAGGGCAAAGAGGGAATTATGAGTTGGTCTACTTATACTATAAGCCTTAGTTCATTTCCCATTTTTCACTCCCTTCACCATTTCATTTCCACTTCCACCGTAGCCACACTAGAAACACAATCTCTAAGAGTCCATTTTGCTCTTAGAGAAAGAAAAAGAATTAGAAAGAAAAATAAAATAGAGAAAGAGAGGAGAAGATGGCCGTGAGGCCTAGAAGAGAAGGAGGAGGAAGAATCCAAGCTTGAACCAAGCCTTGCTTTTTTAGATCAAGAGTGCTAAGAGTTAGGAGAACCAACCTCTCATGGTAGGAATTTTGAAGACCAAGAAGAAATTGTAATAGCCTAGTTTCCTTTTCTTAGATCCTTATTCTTTCTTCTTACATGTTGTCTTCATAGCTTGAAAGTTGAAGTTTATATGTTGTTATTCTTTTATCTTGAACTTTTGAGGACTCTAAGTAAATTGTAATATGTGACCTTGATGCTTTGTGTTTTGATTCATGTTGTTCTTGATGGATCTAACACTTTTTCAATTTAACTCTTAATGATCTAATGTTTTCACACTAGAATCTTAAAGATCTAAAGAATAGCTAAAGATTTTTATGAAACCTAAACTAACTCTCTTTGCATGTCTATTTTCTTGCTTTAAAACCGTAAAGCATATATGTTTGTCTGATGATTTAAGGAATAAATCCATGATCTAAATTTAATTTATAAAAAAGGGTTAAGTTTTGATGTTGCATGTTACTTTTGTGATGAACATAGTTGATCTAAGTGTGTGTTTGTAATTATTTTGCTTGATGAATGAAAAATGTTCAAATCTTTAATTTGCATGTTATTTTTTTTTCAAGAAGAAAGAGTATGTTTCCTTCTCTGTACTATTCGGTTTTAAGGAAAAAAATTTAGGTGACAAGTTTTAAATAAAGAACATGTTTAGACCTTTAATTTGCATAATAATTTTTAAGAGTAAAATTGTGTTTTCTTTTATGTATATGTCTCGGTTTTTAAGAAAAAGAATTAAGATTTAAAATGATTTTCAAGTTTAAACATGCTTTGATTGAATGTTTGATTATGTGCATGCTGTATTTTGATGAAGGCCACTCGGCCAAGTTTGGAAATAATATGATCCATGCTTTTCATTTTGTGAAAAATTTGGTGCATGTTGTTTTAGTAATTTTATGAACATGCATGTTATTTCCATGAAAAGGAAATTGAATCTTTTTGGTTTGAGAAATAATTATGAACTTGAATTTATTTTAGGTATGCTAAAAATGTTTGTTGATGCATGCTTGTATGAATAAGTGAAATAAAATGTTACTTAAATATCTTGGTTGTAGTTATATGATTTTGTGACTTTTGTGTGTGAATGAAAAACATTGCCTTTTTGCATGTTGACTTTGAGTCACCCTAGGATTAAGTAGGTAGCTATGTTGTCTCTTATTTTGGTTGCATGCATAATGAGATCAATTGAATTTGAGAATTCTAAAAGTGCATGCATGAAATAAATAAATTTATATGTGTGGACTTGTGATTCTAAATATGAAAATGAAATTAAAATTTGATTGTTCTCCTACTGCATGCTCACGGTTTGATCTTAGAATAAAGAAAATAAAATAATTCTTTTGGAGTTGTTATGATTAAATTATTTAGATTTAAGTTATAAAAAGGAATTGGAAATTTGTTGGTTTTCTTTTCTGGATGCTCACGGTTTTAGCTTGAAAATAAATGAAATTGATTCCATGACTATATGTTTGTATTTGTGTGTTTAATCCTTGCAAAATTTTATATGCACAATTCGGTTTATGCATGTTTAAAATGGTTGGACAATTATTTGCATGAAATGAAGTGTGGTTATATTCCTAAATGCTTATATGATATGTGTTTACCTTTGTCTGTTTGATTTTAAATGAATAAGTTCATTTGATTTTGTGAAAAGATTTTGGTACTGTTGATTTAATGATTTGAGTTTTGAAATTTATTTGTGATTAGGAAATTATTAAACTTGTATGATTCGGTAAAAAGGACTAAATTAAACTATTTCTTAAGAATAATTGGATTAATATATTACAGTAATAATTTAATTAATGAATGTAAATAAGTGAAAATGTGATTTACTGTGCATATGTTTGTGAATGTTGTGAATGCTTGAAATCTGTGTGTGTGTCTGTTCTTTGTACTGCTTGAATGTATTGGAGTTGTAGTGAATACTGTTTGTGAAATTTATTTGTGAAAAAGGTTTTATTTAAGAAGTTTGATTTAAGTAACTTAGATTAATTTGAAACTTTAATTGATGTTCTGTGATCAGTGAAGTATAGAAATTAAATAAATTAATCTGATTGGTTTTGAAACTATACCTTCTTGGATTCTGTATTTGATTTAATAAAGATTTTCAAAGAATTGTTTTTCTTTAACCAAAGTATTTTAAACTAAGAGTAATGGGTTCTGTTTTGAAAAAGAAATTGTTTTAGCAATTGTTTTAAGAAGTTTTCTTGGAAATATTTTATAAAAGGAATGATTTGGATTTAAAGTCTTTTGGATATTGGCAATGTTCTTTTAAAAAGGGAATTATTTCAAAATATTTTTAAAACGAAATTAAGAGTTTACGTAAATCGTTTCTAACGCAGGGGAAAAATGTTCTAGTTCGGGTGTCGGACGCGGAGGAAGCGTGGCAAGGGTAACGACTGGAAATCTTAGAGAGTCTTTGGACGTGTCGTCATCCAGGTGAGTGAGAGTGCGGTGATCCCGTAACGTGGTTGCTCGTAATTCGAGTGGACGGATTACGGGAGTACTGCGAGTTAGGCAACGTAGATATTCGTGCTAAATGTTTATCTGTTCTGTTTGCATACTAAATGTTTAAATATTATGCATACTTCATTTTGTTGAGAATTGTTTGATTGTGTGGGTAGTGAAATGATGATGATGAAATTGTGAAAGTAATAAGATAAAGAGAAAAGAGATGTGAACAAGAAACATGAGAAATGATTAAGAAAGAAATAGGTAATGAGCTGAGAATGAAAAGAAAGTATGAGATGATTTGAGAAAGAGATAAAGGTGATGTGAGTAAAGGAAAGAGATAAGAGTTGAGATTGATCTGAGAATGTGATTATGAAAGTGAGAAAGTGGTTGAGCAGAGATGTGATTCCTCGTCCACGTTTTTGGGAAGAAGCTTAGTGTTGAGTTGAGCTCGCTCCTCCATTAACACTCACCCAAAAATGTGATTTTTGAAAAGGGTTTTGCAAAGAGATTTTTGAAGGCTTTGGGAAATGTTTAGTAAAGTAAAAGTTTTATGAAATTCTATTTCCGGAAAGGTTTTGTGAAATGATGTTTTGAGAAAAACGAGGAACCCATGTTGATGTTGTGATGAGAATTATGTTGAGAATGAGTTTTTGAGAATCAGGAGGAAGTGATATGAGGCTTGAGGCCATGTGAGATTTAGGGGGAAATATTGCGATTAGTGGTCGGGCTTCGTTGAAGGGATGCACCAAGGACGAGCCGACTGTTAGGATTAAACCGCTAATAAAACGTTAAAATTTTAAAAGACTTCAAAAGACATTTACAAATGCGGAGAGGTATGGGTGTCGTATCGAAGTAGTTGAGAGGAAGGTACCCCGGATATCAGGGATATCCGGGTTGATGAATGGATTAGGGTAGGCTCGGGCGGTAAAATGTCACGGTTCCTTGAGTACTATTCTGGGCAGAACGAACTCCACATGTGGTGCACTAACGTGGTGGGGACTGGGTCTAATACCGTGGTAAGTTCTGCACCCGGGACCAGAATAGTGTTGTCACCCCTATGGCAGTTCAGGAACAGTGAGAGGGACTGGAACGGGGCATTTGTGATTGCCGTTGAGAGCGTGCCATGTTTATGATATTATTGAGGCTGGGCCTCCTGGTCAGGGACCACTTGTTTGTGTGACAGCTGTCGTGCCCGCGTGGTTAAGGTCCTGTACTCCTATTTGCTTCCGACTAGGTTTGGTGGTTGGCCGAGGAGATGTAGACGTGTGTGAGCTCAATGATGTGTCCCCCTCATCATTGATGCTATCCGGTATAATAAAACTTAAAAGCACAAAGATGTCTCCAATAAGGAGTATATCGAATTATTAAGCCTGGAATAGGAGTGAGAAGAAAGAATCCTTGGAATGAGAAATAAGTGTGGTACTGTAATGAACGGATGTGGAATAGAGTTGTGAAAGCTAAAGAGAAAGATTTTGAGGTTGTGTTATGAGAGTGTGAATGGATTAATCGGTTATGAATAATGTGTTTAGAGTATGACGTTATGTGCTGTTCTATATGGATCATATGTGCTAATTGCATTGCATGTTATGTTGCTTTATCTGTAAATTTTTGTTTTTATAATATACCCGAGACCGTATGGTCAACCCGTTAGTGTTCGGAACACTGACTCTCTCCTACCGTGTTGTCGTATCGACAATTGTTGATATTGCAACTGGTAGGTAATATAGCGTGTAGCGATGCATCTGCAACCCTGCAAGAAGGGGCGGGTACCAGACGACTCTCTGCGTGAGATTCCGGAGACGGCTGAGGGCGACAACCATACTTGTGGACCGAGAGCTTGGGCTGCCATGACACGAACATAGAACGATAGTTTCGGTGTGCATGACTAGGAGCTAGGAACTCTCCTGGCGGAAGGTAATCCATTGTAAGTTCTTAGTTACCTAGCTCTACCATACTGTACCCCGACAATTGTTTTATTTGGTATTGAGGTTTGAACAAATAAACGGGCCTCGTTTTAAACGATGATTGAAAACGGGTTTCAAGACGCGGTGTCCTGTGATACCTCGGTTTGGAACTTGGAAGGTTGCTGCGTAATGTGAGAACATGAGTTTCTTTTAAACTATGTTTGGAAAGTCTAAACGTTCTCACATCTATGTAACACATATAAAAAAAAATTTGGCCCTAATTTTCACTGTTTTAATTTAAGTTTTCAAGTTGCCGAATCGGGGTGTTACAGTGATGATTTGAAATCGAGAGCTTTGGAGGTCCTTCTATTGATAAGTTCATCATGTAGCATTTTTAAGGATGTCTCCTCTTGTTCAATGTATTGAACCTTTTTCCATTCCAAGAGATCATCTTGATATTGACGTATCACCTTCAAGTATTTTAGTATTGCCCAGTTCTCTTTTCATTTGAATCCATTAACCAAGTTTGTAGAGGACGTTGCATACTGATACTTGTAGGAATACATGTGATAGGGATTGTTTGTGCACTTGTGGAGTTCTTCCTTTACGTCTCTCGTCCTCATTGAACATCATGATAAGAGCTCCACTTGTGTCTAATCATGTCACATTTCCCTTGATTATCTTCATGTCCTTCTTTGGTAACTTTTCATTTTAGTCCATAGTGCGTACATTCTCGTATTGAAAAACTCCAATGCTTGGCACTAGTAGAGATACCTGCAAAACTACTTAAGAGTTTTTCTTTTGGTATCCAAAGACTTGGATCCTTAAGGATTAGTTGCATCTCCTCACAAATATCAAAGATATTGTGGAGGCAAAATATGAGTAAACAATTTAAGCATATGCACTAATCATAAAAGGAAATAACACCATGCTTATGTTATAAGTCCATGTCGTACCAAACATGTCCTTACAAATACAAGCATGTCCTCATATATCAATGCAATACCATTACATATAAAGCGTAATCATGTGATAAAAGATAAACAAAATTTTAATCACACATGATATAACACACTATATGTAACAGGTATCTAGGACTATACCAAAAATAATCATGTGCTAAAAAGAATTTTCAAAAGGTGTAAAGCACACATGATTTAATTCAACCAAGGAGTGATCATGATAATTAAAAATATTTTTAAAAAAATTTAGCACCCATGATCCACCTTAGTATGAATAAAAATTAGAATAGTCCAAATATACCTTTGTATAGTCATTGATATAAGAGTAATGAAAGATAGATACCTTAGGTTTGTTGACCAAGGAAGTTCTTGCCTTAACCCATTGCTTCACCTTTTGATTTTTGAACATATCGGATCTTCCATTTTTCTCATGTGAAGCTTTGGTGTTGGTAGGCCTCTTTCTCCTTTGATCGACCCATTTAGTTCTTGTCCTCTTAGGTACCATCCTTGATAGTTTGTCCTTTTCTCCTCTACTAGGTTCATGCAATCGCTTTTTGTTTGAGGTCCTCAATCTTATGATTTCACCATTTTGCACGTGAGAAGCTTTGGTTGTGAACATCTTTCTCTTTCGACCATAAAGCTTATTTTTGTACCAATGACCCTTTGACTTCATTGACATCCCCTTACGTTGTCCAAATGGTTCACCCTTTGATTTAATTTCCTGCACATTTTTAACACAAGGAGAACCTTTTGGTACCCATTTCATCTTGGGTCCTTGGGGATTAGTCATAGGTTCCTTAGAGGCCTTTGGAACCCATTGCATATTATTTCTCATATATAAATTTTTACGAGAAAAGCATAAATGAGAAATATGTCCTAAACAACCACCATAATTGCAAATAATGGGTTTGGATGATGATTTGACTTTTTCAAAATTATTTTCACGAAACTTGGAATTTTTCATTTCACATTGAAAAATATTATTGTAATCCACTTTACTTGATTTTTGGATATCCACATTATTTTCAATTTCATCAAGTAAAGAATTTGAACAATTTAATTTTTCAATGTTACTTTCAAAAAGTTCTTCCTCAACTTGTTTTTCAATATCTAAGCAATTTTCAAAAATGGTTAAGGAGCTATTTTCTAAAAACATCTCTTTATCAAAAATATCTCCATTTTTCAAAATATCAATTTCATTTTCAATTAGAGATAATTTTTGTAAAGAGTCCAAGTTTTTATTTTCTAAAGATATCAAATCATCATTCAAATCATTATATGTATATTGTAAAATTTTGAACATAGACTATTTTGAATTACCTCATGTTCCTCATGGGCCAAGTGTTCGGATGTTTTATTTTCATCTTCCATTGATTCCTCATCCGAAGAGCTTGATTCCTCCATTGAGTCCATGAAGCTTTCAAATAATCTTTCAAGTTCATCGTCATCGTACATTGAACTACTCCCCACGCTTTCAATATCATCATCAGAATCTTCGTCTAGGGAGTTGGTCCTTTCACGTTCTATAGCAACTTCTTGTTGTTCCTTCTCCTCTTTCCTGTGGACACTTACACTCTCAACAAGATCATTAGTAGCATAGTGTAGATGTAAAGTGTCCCAAATATCCTTAGAATTTTCACAATTTTCAATAATAGCAAATGCATCATGGTTCAAAGCATTTTTAAAAACATGCATAGCTTGAAAATTCAAGGAAGAAGATTTTTCATCAAAACCATGTAAAACGACATTCCATAGACGAATGCTGATAGATTGTAAAAATATTTTCATTCTCGCACTCCAATAGTGAAAATTATTTCCATCAAAAAATGGTGCATCATCGAATGAAAATCCCTCCATATTAAAAACAAATAAAATATCCCAACGCTGCCAATCTACAAGGATCTTTAACTCAGGCTGTTAGGCCTTTACCAGAGCACGAAGCTCTGATACCAATTGTTAGAATTATTGATAGGATTGACAGCCGTCACCCAAGAGGGGGGTGAATTGGGTGTTTATGAAAACATTGGAAAATATTCGCTTTAAAACGTTTTCAACAAATTTAAAGAGATTTGCAGCGGAAAACAATTATAACGATGAAAACGATTACGCAGAAGCGAATAATATTAATAATAATAGAAAAACTAATATGCGCGGATACACTTAAAATAAGAACAACGAAAACGTATGATACCGCGCTAATTAATTTAAAATCCTTTAAATTAATTATTATGAAAATAGATGTTATGATGCACAACAAATAAATATAACAACGGAAAATAAAGAGATAAGGGATAGAAGAGATTGCACCGGAGATTTTATCCTGGTTCGGCAAACCCGGCCTACTCCAGTCCCCAAGCGACCCGCTTGAGGTTTTCACTAAACCAAGACGCCACGCGTCCCCAAGTACAACCAGAGCGCCCCGCAAGCTACTAGGAACCTCCTTTCGCCAGGGACCTCAATAAACCAGATAGCCTAACTACTAGGTGCCCCACCGTTCGTCTAGCACTACCCACACAACAAAGGGTTCCTCACCCTACAACCACGAACGCAACACGTTCGCACTAGGAGATTCACTCCCTAGTCACTAAGGGTTACACTCCCCTTTACAACACTGGTTAAGGTAAGATTGATAGGGTACAAGACCTATACTGCACTCTTAATAGTGCGAATACAACAATAATAGGCCACTCTAACAAATATGTGTTCTAGATAACACAGATACAACAATTAAGCTCTATGATAATGAAGTCGATATAAAGTGTTACAAGGCCAATACAAGGTTTAGTTTTTCTTAGAAAAGATGAGCGTGAAAACCAGAGAAGAATGGAGAAGAAGAGAAAGAGTGTGAATATCAGAGAATGTAGAGGCAGAAAATGATTTTGAAAAACAAATAAATAAAGTTACTTTTGAAATCAAAATCAAATCAAAAAATAAATAAAATATTTAAGAATTAAAACCAAAGATTTGAATTTTGAATTTTGAATTTGAAAATAGAATCAAAATCAAATCAAAAACGATTTTGGAAATAAAATAATTTAAGTTTTAAAATCAAAACCAAATAAAAAAGATTTACAAAATAAAACAAAGATTTGATTCTTAAAACTAAAATGGAAAGAATTCAAATTTAAAATCATTTTCGAATTTTATAAAATAAATCAGAATCTTTTATATAAAAACAAATCAGGAAATAATCAAAATAATTCTGACACGTTTTTCAATAAAAGTTTGGGTAATCGATTACTTGAGGGAGGTAATCGATTATCCCTTTAAAAATAGAAACTTTTAAATTCATTTTAAAAACCAGTAATCGATTATCACATGCATGTAATCGATTACTTCACTTCTGTTTAATATATGATGCAACTCATATAATCGATTACCACTTATCTAATAATCGATTACTGAGCCTCTGATTTTTATGAATGCAACATCATGTAATCGATTACTACAAGACAAGTAATCGATTACTTTGTCTCAGGAAAATATATGATGCAACAATTTTAATCGATTACTTGAGCCAGGTAATTGATTACTCTCATAAGAAAGTAATTGATTAACAAGATTCATTTAATCGATTACAACCTCTCTGATTTTTCTATGATGCAACAAAGTTAATCGATTAACTTAGGCAAGTAATCGATTACTCTCTCTTGCATACATAAAAATATTCAGAGTTTTGTAACATCAGGTATTTTCACCAAAACTAAGATAGAAAAACTGATTTTCACAAAACTTCTTTTTCTTCTCCTTAATTATGAAAAATATATTTAGAAAAAACTTATATTGGCCTTTTAACATAATATAATCCTTGACTTCATTACCTTACATGATGTCCTAAGGGAAAGGCTAAAATCTTCATTTGCTTGAATCTTCAACTTGAAGCTTGGACTTGAATGATGAAGATCTTGTGATTGCACTTGATATGAACTTGAGAATCTTGAGTTTGTTATCATCAAAACCATATAACGATTGCACTTGAAGTCCTTGGGAAAGCTTGACTTCCAACAAGAACTGAGCGGCAGGAGGTCGGTAGACCCTGTCACAATAATAAAAAGTAAAATGGCGGGAGGTCGGTAGACCCTGTCACAATAATAAAAAAATAAAATGGCGGGAGGTCGGTAGACCCTGTCACAATAATAAAAAGTAAAATGGCGGGAGGTCAGTAGACCCTGTCACAATAATAAAAAGTAAAATGGCGAGAGGTCGGTAGACCTTGTCACAATAATAAAAAGTAAAATGGCGGGAGGTCGTTAGACCCTGTCACCAATTAAAGAGTAAAGGAACGAAAAGGTAACCGGCATGTTGGGCAAATAATGGAAAATGGATAAAGAATGGAAATAAAAGAATGATAAGAGAACCATAAATTAAAAGAATGTAAGAATAAGTAAGGAACTTGAAGAGATTAATTAAATGAATAACGTATGCTAGTAATTGTGTAGGCTTAGTTTATTACTATGTCTCTTTTAGGATTTATCTTTTCAAGTTCTGTGTAATGCTACCCTTCTTGCTATATTTTGCAGGTATCGAAGTGGAGCTTACATGGAATATGGCCGAGCAGGATTTTCGTTCCACTACGTGGAATGTATATTAAATGTTTGAGTGGACAATTACTTAATGTAATTTATAATATGAATTAGTAGCTTGCCCTGAAACTTGTATTAATTGGGTGTTAGGATCTAATCTGTTTATTAAACTGTTGTGGTTTATGTTTTTAAATATTTCTGGACTGACAGGTTTTAAGAGGAAAAATTTTGGGAAGTCCGGAAAACAGAGGAAACTCTGCCGGATTTTCGTAAAAGGTTTTATAAGTAATCAAATTTAATAAGGAATTTTCTTACACCAATTTTAATAAAACCTAAAATTTGCTAATAAATGTGAGAGTGTTACACTATGTGTTTAAATTGGTTTTGAACAATGGAAAATGAATTTAAAGCTTAGGATATGATGCTGTCCAGAATTTTCTAAATTGTATTTCTTGTTTTAAAAATGTTTTCAAAGTGTTTTAAAGTTTAGTTTTTATGAGTATTTAACATAAGATAAAATTGGTTTGAAAAGTGCAATTTTTCGGTGTTTTCGAAGTTGAGTTCATTGCTGTCCAAGAGCGACCAGCAAAGAAACTTTTGATTTAAATTAATTTATTTGATTGTTTTCTCATGGTTTTAAAGTATAAAAGTTAGTGTTTGATTTTGGACAAGTTTGAGCAAAAAGAATTGATGTTTTGGTTTTAAATGGAGACAAAGTTTGGATTTTTCTAAGTTATTTTGGAAATGATTTTAAGAGTAATATTTGAATAAAGTTTAATACTCACGTATCTATCTTATGGGACATGAAAGAAGTTGGAGTCGGGCAGACTAGGAAGGAAGCAGATCGTTCGGAACTTGTGGAATTGGTAACTACAAACCCAGGTGAGAGAGAAGTTATCCTAAGACACTTTGGTGTCTAGTGAGTATGCTAGGACACTCCGTACTCTCTCAAAGTCGGAGTAAAGGTCTATTGTAGCTAGTAGTATACCCAATAAATTGTGTGCCTTGTTTGTATCGTGGTATACGAAGACTCAGACCTATACCATCACATGGTATTGATTGATTGATATATTTGTTTATGTTGAAATATATTGCTTATATTGTTATTGCATGAGCATAATGCATCATCCCGCGTTATAAGATAAGAATAGCAAAGACATTAGAAAACTATAAGAAATTTCCCCCAAAGGATAGAGCGAAATTCTAAGGGAGTAGATGCGCGATGGAACCGGATGATGCTGATGCGCCCGAGTACGTGGATCGAGCTGACGATATGACGACGACGACGATGCCTTTGGACGCGGACGCAATGATGGCAGAAATCTACAGAGACAGTTCCCATATGGTCGTAGCCATATGTTGGAGTGATTTAAGATAGGTCGGAGCCTATCTATCATAGATTGTGGATATCCTGCATATGGTCAGAGCCGTATGCCGAAGGTGATTCTGAATGGGTCGTAGCCCGTCAGAATGATTGATTGATATCCTGCATATAGTCGGAGCTATATGCAGAAGGTGATTCTGAGTGGGTCGGAGCCCATCAGAAATATTGTTGATATCCCGCATATAGTCGGAGCTATATGCCGAGAGTGATTCTGAATGGGTCGGAGCCCGTCAGAAAGATTATGGATATCCCGCATATGGTCGGAGCCGTATGCCGAAAATGATTCAGGATGGGTCGGAGCCCGTCAAACGTATTAGTCGAGTCCCACAAAAGCATTCCGCATATGGTCGGAGCTGTATGACGGATATGACTTAGGATGGGTCGACGTTAGGACAACGAGTATAACCTCACGACATAGAACCCTAACCCGAAGTAGTGGAGAGGAAGATACACGTGAACTACCCTTGTGGTGTTCAGCTGGATGATTAAGATAGGGGGCGGCAATGACGGTGATTCGTCAAGAAGCCTTGAGAAGTCTGTCTAGGTGGGAAAAACCATAGGGGCCCTGGCTGAACCGGTCGGAGCTGGTCACCCAAGGGTGTGGACGAAGTACCACACGATCACTAGACGGATGACTGACACCCCCCTTGACTAAATCTTGACCAGTGAGAGGGATGCTCGAACACGGTTGGATGTGCCCTTTTTCTCGAGACATTATTTATTTTGCCATCCGTAAAAGGCCGGTGTGGTTATAGATCCTATACTCCTGATTGCTTCCGACTAGGTGGATGGATCCCGAGGAGATGTAGACCTGAACCCAAGACCATAAAGCCTGGATTTCCAATGTTATGGACTCGAGATACGTGAACAAAGAGACTTCGACTTTGCGAGATGAACTGATTAAGAGATTCCCTTAAGATAAAGATAAAGAGTTAGATAATGCGACGATTGCATTGCATCCTCATGCATCATGCATAATTATCTGTTGTATTGTTTGTATTATTTGTTATGTTCTAGTATACATCGCTAGTGTAAATCCAAGAAGTCGATGGGAGTAATTCCATTCGGATAACTTACTCTCTCAACTTCTTGTGCACATGTGATGATGAACCTCTGGTTCTAAAAGATGGCGGAGCTGGTGATGCTTCTCCTGGAAGGAATACTTACTGATCGTGATGCGCTGACGAGAGGGCTACTGCTAGACGATGGAGACTGCTTTTGGGGACTTACGTTCCGGATCGAGAAGGGAACGCTGCTTAGTAGTTTATAGTTAGGTTCTAATGGACCCTTGCTGATATGTATATCAAGTGTACCCCTGCCCTTTTGAAATGTTTTTGCTAAGGTAAATGTTTATGTATGAATGGCACCGATGAACTATGGTGACCACTTTTGAAAGAATCTTTATGATTTGTTTTTGAACTGTTTTCTAAAGGGCTGTCATGATCTGACAGACAAAACATTTTAACTAAATCAAATATGTTTTCTATATGTAAAATGTTTTACTCATTTGTTGAAAGTAAAGTCACCAATAACAAATCGTTTTTAGAAAACTCAATGAACGATTTTAAGAGAAAGGATTTAAAAGTAATACCTTGTTTTGGAAACCTTGATCGTAGAGTTTTATACTTGTGAAAAAAAAATTTCTCCCTAATTCTCATAAAAGAATTAATTAGTATTTGTAAGTGTTTATTTCGAGTTTTCCAAATCGGGGTGTTACACTTGGTGGTATCAGAGCAATGGTTGTCCATGTGGCCTAAACATGGCCTTACATGTTCTCTGTTGTGTAATCTCTAGATATGTTAGGTTGTGTGATTAGATGCGTTAGTAGGTATATTGAATCGTTAGTGCGTTAATGAATATAGCTTACGATGTTTGGAAGAGGAAGAGGTAGACATGCTCCTGAAGCGGCTTGGAACACCGAGGATATGCTACACGATCTGACTGCTGCTGTTCTGGGTATGAGTAAGAATCTCAATATGATGCATCAGCAGGCCCAACAGAACAACCAAAACCAAAACTTAGGACCTCAGGAATATAGGGGATTAGATGAGTTTTGTAAGAGGAACCCTAAGGAATTCGCCGGTGGATATGCTTTGGATAATGCTAACGAATGGATTAGGGAATTAGAAAAGATCATCATCGCTATGCATTGCACCGATGCTCTGAAGGTAACCTACGCGGTCTACATGCTAACCAAGGAGGCATCTGACTGGTGGGAGAATACTAGGCAAGTCATGGAGATTCAACAGCAAGCTGTTACTTGGGACTCCTTCAAGCAAAGATTCTTGGAGAAGTATTTTCCTATCGATAGGAAGTTGAAGAAGGAAATAGAGTTCATGCACCTTACTCAAGGAGATATGTCGGTCGGCGAGTATGCTGCGAAGTTCGAGGAACTGGTGAAGTACGTGCCGCACTACAATCAACCCGAAAACGACCAGTCGAAGTTCGCGAAGTTCCTAGATGGACTTAAGACTGAGATTAAGATGGCTTTCATACACATGGGGATCGATAGCTTCTCGCTCTTAGTAAACAGATGCAGAACCTATGAGGATGGACTCAAAGCGAAGAACATGGGCAATAAGACTGTTGTACCCTCGAGTTCCCATGGACCAATGAGAAACAACCCCACTTATCAGAATGCGAGGCAAGGAACCCCGTATGGGCGAGGAGCCTACGATCGATTCGGAGGAAGAAGGGACAATCGGTATGGAGGATCAAGGTTCCGAAGGAACAACAATCGCAACAATGGCAACCGGGGTAATAGGAGCGCCAACACTTGGAGCCACAACGGGAGTAGAAATCGCTACAACAATAACCCTACTGATAGGAACTCTGAAACATCACCTCCCTTCTGTACTCGATGCGGTAGATGCCACTTTGGTAATGAGTGTAACCCCAAGCCAGTTTGTTTCATCTGTCAAGAACCTGGTCATTTTGCGAGGCTATGCCCCAAACAAAGGAAAGGGAATGATGCTGAAAATGCTGCAAGGCCACAAGCTAAGGGAAAGGTGTTTACGATGAGCGGTGTAGAGGCTTCAAACCACGATGGTCTCATCCAAGGTACATGTCTTATACGCTAGAATTCCTTAAATGTGTTGTATGATTCGGGTGCCACACACTCTTTTATATCTGATGATGTTGTGAGTAGGTTGCACTTAATGGTATCTTCTCTACCATATGATTTGATTGTGTTTACCCCTACTAGTGACCCGGTCACAGTTTCGACTTTTTGCCCTAAGTGTCCGGTAGTGATAGATGATAGGATTTTTCCCACTGACCTGATAACATTACCCTTATCCCAAATCGATGTTATCTAAGGAATGGACTGGTTATCCGCTAACCATGTTCAATTGAATTGTTTCACTAAAACCCTGTCTTTTGGAAACCCTGGCGATACCTTACCAAAGCACGTAACTGCCAATCAAGTCATGGCTTCTCTGAGAGAGGGAGCCCATGTATACATGATCTGAACTTCTTTGGACGTCGATGTGGACAATCACATTCAAGAACTGCCCGTAGTTCGAGACTTCCCAGAAGTTTTCCTTGACGACATTTCTGGATTACCACCTGTTCGAGAGGTCGAGTTCTCAATCGATGTGATACCGGGGACTGGACCAATCTCTAGAGTGCCCTATCAAATGGCACCAGTGGAGCTAGCCGAGCTGAAAAGGCAAATCGAGGAGTTGGCGGAAAAGCAACTCATTAGGCCTAGTGTGTCGCCGTGGGGAGCTCCAGTTTTGCTAGTGAAGAAGAAGGACGGCAGTATGAGGTTGTGTGTCGACTATCGCCAGCTGAATAAGGTAACGATCAAGAACAAGTACCCTCTGCCTAGGATAGACGACTTAATGGATCAGTTGAGGGGAGCGGCAGTATTTTCGAAAATCGATCTTCGATCGGGTTATCACCAGATTCGGGTGAAGGAAGATGATATTCCAAAGACTGCTTTTAGGACCCGATATGGACATTTCGAGTATTTAGTCATGCCATTTGGAGTGACTAATGCACCTGCAGTGTTTATGGACTGCATGAACAGAATCTTTCAGCCGTACTTAGATTCGTTCGTGGTAGTATTCATAGACGATATCCTCATTTATTCCAAGGACAAGGAGGAACATGAGGAACATTTGAGGATAGTTCTGCAGATTTTGAAGGAAAAGCAGTTGTATGTGAAGCTCTCGAAGTGTGAATTTTGGTTGGAAGAAGTGAATTTCTTGGGTCACGTGATTTCGAAGGAAGGAATAACGGTAGATCCAGCTAAAGTAAAGGCGATATTGGACTGGAAAGTGCCAACGACGGTGACGGAAATTCGAAGTTTTCTCGGTTTGGCAGGATATTATAGGCCTTTTATCGAAGGATTTTCAAGATTATCCTTGCCAATGACGAAGCTAACAAGGAAGGGACAACCGTTCGTGTGGACAACGAAGTGCGAGGAGAGTTTTCAAGAGCTTAAAAGGAGGTTAACCACAGCCCCAGTGCTTATTTTGCCTGACCCCGAGAAGAGTTTTAGTGTTTATTGCGATGCGTCGAAGCAAGGTTTAGGTTGCGTCCTGGTGAAAGAGCGAAAAGTCGTAGCTTACGCCTCTAGACAACTGAAGGTTCACGAGCAAAATTACCCAACTCATGACTTGGAGTTAGCTGCGGTGGTTTTTGCTCTGAAGGTATGGCGACATCACCTCTACGGAGCGAGAATCGAGGTATTCAGTGATCATAAGAGTCTTAAGTATCTCATTGATCAAAAGGAATTGAACATGAGACAAAGGAGATGGATGGAATTTTTGAAGGATTACGACTTTGAACTACAATACCATCCGAGGAAAGCGAATGTGGTAGCAGACGCTTTAAGTAGGAAATCTCTTCATGTGTCTGCAATGATGGTGAAAGAAATGGAGTTAATCGAGCAATTTAGAGATATGAACTTGGAAGTTAGGATGAATCCGCGAAGTATGACCTTAGGAATGTTGGTTGTATCGAATGAGTTTATGGAACAAGTCAAGGAAGGCCAATCAAACGATCCAGAGTTACAAACAAGGAAGCGGTTGGTTTCGGAAGGGAAAGAGACTGAGTTTCAAGTAGGAGCTGATGGAGTATTAAGATATAAGGATCGAATTTGTGTGCCACAAGACAAGGAAATAAGGGAAATGATTTTGGAAGAAGCTCATAAGAATAAGCTGAGTACTCATCCGGGGCAACCAAAATGTACCAAGACTTGAAGAAGATGTTTTGGTGGCCTGGTATGAAAAGAGAAGTAGCGGAGTATATGTCGAGGTGTCTGGTATGTCAGAAAGCTAAGATTGAACACAAGAAACCTGGCGGAGTGTTACAACCATTGGAAATTCCAAGTTGGAAATGGGACAGTATTTCCATGGATTTTGTAACTGCTTTGCCTAAGACCCGAAGGGGATTTGATGCTATCTGGGTAGTTGGGGATCGATTAACCAAAAGCGCTCATTTCCTACCTGTCAATGTGAAGTACCCATTGGAGAAACTGGCAACCATATATGTCAATGAGATAGTGAGACTTCATGGAGTACCTTCAAACATCATATCAGACAGAGATCCGAGATTTGTTTCAAAGTTTTGGAATAGTCTACATGTTGCACTTGGGGACAAGACTCCAGTTGAGTTCGGCTTATCATCCTCAGACGGACGGACAATCAGAAAGGACCATTCAATCACTAGAGGATCTTCTTAGAGCTTGTGTTTTGGAACAAGCAAGAGAATGGGATATCCTATTGCCACTGATTGAATTCACATACAACAACAGCTATCACTCAAGCATAGGGATGGCTCCTTATGAGGCTCTGTATGGAAGAAAGTGCATAACGCCGTTGTGTTGGTTTGAGACTGGGGAGAATCTTATTCTAGGCCCGGAAATGGTTCAACAAACAACGGAAAAGATCAAAATGATTCAAGAGAAGATGAGGAGTGCTCAAAGTCGGCAGAACAGTTACTATGATCAGAGAAGGACTCCTATCAAGTTTAAGGAAGGCGATCATGTATTCATGCGAGTAGTACCAACTACTGGGATTGGCAGAGTGCTTAAAACCCAAAAACTTACCCCAAAATTCATAGGACCTTACCAAATCCTGAAACGTGTAGGACCAGTAGCTTATGAAATTGCTTTACCCCCAATGTTTTCCAACCTACACAATGTCTTTCATGTGTCACAACTTAGAAAGTACATTGGTGATTCTTCTCACATCATCGAACCCGACTCTATACAACTCAAGGAAAATCTTACGAACGAGACGTTACCCTTAAGGATAGACAGTCGAAGTGTAAAGACTCTTCGAGGAAAGGATATTCCTCTAGTTAAGGTTATTTGGAGTTCTGTGAACGGAGAGAATGCTACTTGGGAGCGTGAGAGTAGCGTGAGGGATTCGTACCCTCATTTGTTTGAAACAGGTACGCCATTTCTCGAGGATGAGAAATTTCTAAGTTGGGGAGGATGTAACACCTGCCTTTTGACTCACTTCTTCTACAAGTCCCTAATCAAGAAATTGTGTTAATCTAATTGAATTAAAAATTGATTTAAAGGAGTTTTGATTTCATGATGGATTTTGACACTTTGAAGTTTAATCCACTTGTGTTATGATTTTATGTGTTTGATTTTCTAAGGTTTTCAATGAATCGTATTGTCGTGTCCTTAACCAAGATCAACCTTAAAGCTATGGAAGAGCCTTGAAGAATGATCCCAGCTAAGATGTTAATGTAGGACTTATTAGGATTTCTGAATATCCAGTTGGGATAACCAGGTTCTCCCTAGTCAACAACGTGTGTGCTAGTGTCAACTTAGGGATGAGAAGACGTACCTTTGCCCCTATAGCATGGTGGTTCTTATAGGGGATTACCTGTGTAGGTTATGCCGTCCTGATAAGTTTCCTGAAGAGTAAGAAGGCAAGTAGGACTCGTAGAGGATATGATAAGATCATATCCATAAATCCTGTAAATGATAAACATTATCCAAGGCTGTTTTGTCTAACCAAGAGTCGTGGGAATCTAGGAGTGGTTACGGTTTCTATGAGGCTGTTAACGATAAGGATCAGATTGAGAGTCCTGTGCTCGGTGTTAACCTCATCAATACGTGACCTACATGTAGAAACCCAGTTTGCTCGGTGTAAGGTCCGATCGTTGGCCCTGTGTCAGTATCGTACTTAGTAGGAGTTCTGAGGCTTTCGGTCGGTCGACGCTCGGTCTACTACAGGTCCACTACATAAGCCCCCCAAGCTCGGTTGGGTGATTTGAGCCCTACCGAGCTAATAAGACGAGCGAACTATCTTCCGACCAAGCTTTATTAGAACGAGATATGTAACCATCCGAGTAATTTTACTAGAGCTGACATTTGATTGACCCAGGCGCGACCCTTCACTTCTACTTGTGCTTCCACGTGTCCTTTACTTTGTTGGGAAAGGGAACGCTATGATTTCAAACTCACCAGAGGTGCCACGTATTTAATACTAATGGGCTTTTTCTGTCTTAGGCCCAAACCTTTTGAGATAGTGGAGGGAAGTTTTAAGACGAATTTCAAAGGGCGGTTTCACAATTCATTCTAAACAGAACCTTTCAAATTCTCTTTCATCTTTGTTCATCATCTTCCTAAGATTTTGGAATTCGAAGCCAGAGCTCCTCCAAGGCATCCCTGCTACTACTTCGTTTATCTTCCTTGTACGCGTTTCTTGTTTCGTGGTCTTCGTTCTTCACTAGTTTCTTGATCACTCATTGTTAGCAGGTAATGAAACTCTTCCTTTCTCTGACTAGTTTTTCTTTTTTCTCTTTCTTCTTTGCTGTCTTGCATGCTCTTTCCTTTTTGCTGTCTTGCATACGATTGCTTCTGGCATTTACTGCGTGTGTGTGCTTAGGATTTTCTTTTTATGCATTAACTCTGGCCTCCCTTCCCTGGTTCCTTGAATAGATTTTTCTAGGGTTCGAACAAATCCCAATTTTGTTGCTGTGATACCCCCACTTGCCCTTCGAAATTCTTTTTTCCGCCTTTATCATTTACTGAGTGAACGCTGTAGTATTTCTTAGGTCTGTTTTATGTTTTTCTGCACTTAACTTCTTAGGGTTGGTACTGAAGCGGCGTTTATCATGAGTGAGGAATCCGTAAACTCTGATGTTCCAAGAACACATAAAGGAGGAAACTCAGAAATTTGTGTTAAACCGATAGCCACACATTTTCCTCAGACTTTGAAAGAGTTCAGGTAGGGTGTGATTCACTATAGGATTGCCGAGAGGGTAGAACAGAGGAGGTTAAGGAAGCAACAGAGAGGTATTTAGACATTTCAATCGGTTTGGGAAATTTCTGCCCTGAAAGGGAGGTGTTCTCCAACCGATCGTAGCCGTAAGTATTTGACCTGAAATAGTTAAGTTTTTCTGCTTCTGACTCCATGTGTGCCCCCCTTTTCCTCAGGTATGTAGAGGAAGTGTGTCTCTAATCCTAAACTTTATCCATTTCCATCGGACGCAGATCAATATGATTGGGTGGACCGAGAAGTTCTTGGTACTCAATCTGAGCTCTCAACAGAAAATTCATTAGATCAAACACGGGCTATAATTCTGCCGTGTCTTGGTGATAATGCTGGGAACCAATACTCTATTAGCCCTGTGGGTTTGAATGAACGGGTCTGCAGTCAAATTCCGGCGGGTAATCCTGGTTTTTATTTTTATGAAGAAGTCATTACTCGGTTAGGGATTAGGATGCCTTTTGCCGATTTTGAGATAGGTGTTTTGAATACTTTAAGAGTGGCCCCATCTCAGCTGCATCCCAACGCTTGGGCATTTGTGCCGGGTTTCCAGCAAGTGTGCTCAGCCATGGAGTGCTCTTGCACTCTTCCAATTTTCTTCTACCTATTTGCCCCTCAATGCAACACCTTTGAGAAAGGATCAGTAAGACGACCTTGGGTCTCTCTGAAATCCCGCAATGGCTATACCCTTTTCACCAAGTATTCTGAATCTTGGAAGGGTTTTAAACCTTTTTTCTTTAAATACAACTTTATCGGCAATGGAGTTTGCCGGTTCACCCGACCTGGTGAATCCCGACCAATTCCTCAGTTTCCTCTCCAGTGGACTGCGAGCTTCTTTAACCGATCGATAGCCTCATACTCTTCAGATTGGAAAGAACTGGCTGAACATGAGAACGAGGTGTGTCGAGCAGTTGAAAGTTACATGAAATCAAATGGGAGGATAGAAACTAAGGACATTGTGAACATCCCATCATCGGATGTTAAAGCAGAACTTGGTAAAACTGTTTTCTTTTGATTGTTTGCATTTGTTAAGTTGATCTGTTCTAATTTTACTTTGTTTTTCTTTGTTCTTTGCAGAAAAAATGGCTTCCCGGCTGGCTTCTTTAGTTCAAGGGGGAAAGAAAAGGAAGACCCATGCAATGAGTACGGCATCCGGGTCTTCAAGCTTGAGTACCCCGAGCCTGAGTATCTCTACTCCAACTGCATCTCCAGCCGAGGCTTCCCCTCGGCCAACTTCAAACGTGGTAGCTGTCGGTGCTACGATTTCATTGGGCCCTAGCGGCCAAGTTCAAAACATTTCTCCCCTTCAGCCTCAACTTCGTCGCCGACGGATTGATAAAGGAAAAGAGATAGTGATCGAAGGGGCGAATCCTCGGGTTAAAGGCTCAAGTGCTAGGGCTGCTGCTGTTCCTTCTTCTGACAACGCTCCCTCTTCTGCTGCGACTCCTCCAGAAACATCTATATGGGACCAACAATTTGATGAAAGATTTGGTCAATACATCTGTTCTGAGTCTGACTGCACTCGTTTTGGAACTCTTTCTTCCGATCAATGGTCTCGTTGTAACATGACTCTTGCCAAATATCTGCTGTGGGGTGCCAACCTTGCATATTTTATGGCTAAGCAACCTGATGGACTTTTTGCTGGTTATGATGCCGAGCAGAGGGAGGTTCGCGAGTTGTCTGCTGCTCAAAAAGCTAGCCTCTCAGATGAGCTGAACCGTGTAAAGAATGAGTTGGAAAACTTGAAGGCTGATAAAAATGAACTGATTAAGGAGAGGGATGCTTTGAAGGTTTCCCAAAAGGTTGCTGAAGATAAGAAGAAGGAAGTCGAGGAATCGTTGAAGAAGGAATTAGAGGAGAGCCGGCAGATGATGGACGAGCTGAGGTCAGAAGTTGAGAGGTCTGCTGCGGTTGCTCAAAAATTGAAGGAGAAAGCCCTTCTTCACAAGAAAAAGGCAGCACCCAACTTCTATAACTGGAGTAAAAGCGTCGATGATTCTTTTGTCTCGGCCATCAAGCAAATTCAGTTTTTGAATCCTGAGACTGAGTTCAGGGTGGTCGGAGCTCATCCACTTCATCTTCTCGAGAATGGAAAGCTAATTGATATCGAGACCAAGGCTGAAGTTGATCTACAAGGTGAGGATCTGCCAAATCCTCTTTTTGATCTGACCGAAGCCCCTGACTTCGATGATTCCAACGTTGTTCTGTCCGATATTAAGTAGCGATCATTTTTGTTGCAATTCTGTATGGTTTAACATTTTGTTGCTCGTTGTTACCGAGCGTCTTTACTGAACAATTTTTGCTTTAAGTTGTTGCTCGTTGTAATCGAGCGCTAATCTTGTTTCTCGTTGTAATCGAGCATACTTCTTTATGACCATGAACAATTTATTTTTGCTTCTGTTTAAATTTTGATCCGCTTGCCTTTATATCAATTGTGTTTGAGTTCCGTTTGTCACGTGACCCTTGATTTTACTGCTATTATCGATCAAAAAGGCTAATTTAGGAATTGCGTTATTTGAATAAATTATTGTGAGTAGAACTCGGATCGCCGACTTTAGCCGAAGCGGGACCCTCGGACCGCGAAACAAGGAAAGTAATTTCCTGAATTCGGGCGTTCTATGAATACGTTGTCAAACTCTCATAAAGAGTTGTATCTCGATTCCGCTCGGTGGCTAGCCGAACAAAATGAGGCGTATGTCACATCACAATGTTCATAAAAGAGATTGAAGGAAATTGCTACGTTTTATTAATAAAAGACTACAAAAATGATGTTGCTCGTTTGTCAACTAACTCTTAACAATTGTTTCTAAGCTAAGAAGGATGTTATCCTTCGTTTATTCCACCTAAACATTTTCGAGCAATAAACTAACCTATCTGTAAAAAGTGAAAAATAAAATAGGAGCTTAACTGTAATAAGCTCTGAGTTTGGCCACATTCCAACTGTTGTTGATTTCCATGCCCGAGAGAGTCTCCAATTTGTAAGCACCAGATCCAGATTTAGCTTTCACTCGGTATGGGCCTTCCCACTTTGGCTTCAATTTTCCAACTCGAGCATTTCCTTTGCCGATATCCGCTCGACGAAGGACTAAATCCCCTACTTCAAAACTTCGTGCACGAACCTTCTTATTGTATTCCCGAGCTTGCCGCTCCTTCATTTTTCTTTCATGAGCGGCGGCGTTCTTTCGAATTTCCTCGAGAAGAATGAGCTCTTCACTGATCAGATGGTCATTAGTTTCTAAAGGACGTTCAAGCATCCTAAAGGTAGGGATTCGCTTTTCGATCGGAATGACTGCGTCATAGCCGTATGTCAAACGAAAAGGAGTCTCTCCAGTAGATGAGTGTACAGTTGTCCTGTGTGACCATAAAACGCTCGGAAGTTTATCCACCCAAGTTCCGGCTGCGTTACCGAGTTTCTTCTTAATTCCATCCAAGATGGTTCTGTTGGCAGCTTCGGCTAACCCATTTGTTTGTGGATGTTCAACAGAACTGAAGTAGTGAGTGATTCCCAAGTCGGCTGCTAGTTGTTGAAAGTGAGAGGATGCAAATTGTGATCCATTATCAGTAACTATGGCATGAGGCACCCCGAACCGAGAGATAATTTCCTTCACAAAGAAAGATTGAATGCGGGCCGTGGAGATTGTTGCTAACGGAACCGCCTCAATCCACTTAGTGAAGTAGTCGACAGCCACTACCGCAAACTTGAGTTGCCCTGGTGCAGTGGGAAACTTCCCAATGATGTCCATACCCCATTGGTAAAAGGGCCAAGGGGCACCGTGGGAGTGTAACTCTTCAGCCGGTCTTTGGTAAATGTCGCTGTGGAATTGGCATTGAACACACTTCTTAACATGATCCATGGCTTCCTTTTGCAGTGTAGGCCAAAAGTAACCCGCTTGGATTACCTTTCTCGCAAGGGATTTTCCACCCATATGGTGGCTGCAAATTCCGCCGTGAATCTCCTCCGGTATCTCCTCAGCTTGGGATGGGTTGACACATCTGAGCATGGGGGAGCCAAAGCCTCTTTTGTACAGAACTCCATTCAGAATTGTGTATTGAGCTGCTTTCTTAACCAATTTCCGAGCTTCTGCCTGATCTTGGGGGACGAACCCATGTTGCAAATAAGTAAGAATCGGATCCATCCATGATTTGGATAATGAGATAGCCAAAATGACACTCGGTCGGGGAATAGTTTCTTGTATCAATGTTTTATTATTTTCTGACCCCTTTGTACTTGCCAATTTAGATAAAATGTCGGCTCGGGAATTCGAATCTCTCGGGACATGGGAAATGTCAAATTCTGAAAAGTTTGAGATGATTCGCTTTACCTCTTCAAGATACCTTTTTAGGATAGGCTCCTTTTCCGAGTACTAACCCTTGATTTGAGAAACTACTAGTTGTGAATCGCTGAAAACTGATACTCGCTCTGCTCCGAACTCATGAACCATTTTGAGGCCTGCAAGAACTGCCTCGTATTCTGCTTGGTTGTTCGATGTTTGGAACTCGAATTTCAAAGAGTATTCCATGCATAATCCTTCGGGGTTTTCAATGATGACCCCTGCTCCCGCTCCTTTCTTATTGCTTGATCCGTCAACGTATACTGACCATAAGTTTTGAGAGACGTCCGAGGGGATATTTGTGAATTCAGTGACAAAATCGGCAAGAGCTTGAGATTTCATCGCCTTCCTCGGTTCATAGGCAATGTCGAATTCGGATAGTTCGAAAGACCACGAAACCATCCTACCTGCGAACTCGGGTTTATGAAGCACTTGTCTGAGAGGTTGGGCTGTTCTTACCAATATTCTATGTGCCTGAAAATACTGTCTCAATCTTTGAGCTGACACGACCAAACAGTACGCAAGTTTCTCCAGTTTTTGATATCTCAGCTCCGGTCCTTGAAGCGCTCGGCTAACAAAATACACTAGGGCCTCAATACCTGACTCCTCTCTTACCAAAACCGAACTGACCGTCGTTTCTGCTACTGACATGTATAGAATGAGGTTTTCACCAGGAAGTGGGCTGTGGAGGACGGGTGGGCTGGAAAGATACTCCTTTAATTGATCAAAAGCTTACTCACAGTGCTCGTCCCAAAGGAATTCTTTGTTTTTCCTAAGGAGCTGGTACCATGGCAAGGCTTTCCTAGCGGCTTGGGACAAGAATCTGGAAAGTGCCACCACTCGGCCCGTGAGTTGTTGAACTTCTTTAAGATTAGCTGGGCTCCTCATTTCAAGGATTGCTTTGCATTTATCTGGATTGGCTTCAATCCCTCTCTCGGTTAACATAAAACCGAGGAAAGAACCGACTGGGACTCCAAACACACACTTTTCCGGATTCAACCTCATGGAGTATTTTCTCACTCGGTCCAATATTGTCGCGAGGTCCTGGGCATGGTTTTCTTGCTGACTGCTCTTTGCGATAATATCATCGATGTATACTTCCATGCTTGAACCGATCATTCCTTGAAAAACCTTGTTCATCATCCTCTAATAGGTGGCACCCGCATTCTTCAACCCAAAAGGCATGACATTATAACAATAAGTTGCCTTGTCGGTGATGAATGCGGTTTTATCTTGATCGTCCGGAAACATAGGGATCTGGTTGTAACCGGAGTAAGCATCCATAAAGGACAAGAGTTTGTAACCGGCTGAACTGTCGAAGGTCACCAACTTGACTTCTGGTGGTAACCATGGTGGTGGTGGGAATGATATGTTATTCAGGTTCCCACAGACGGCGCCAATGTCGTGTCCTTAACCAAGATCAACCTTAAAGCTATGGAAGAGCCTTGAAGAATGATCCCAGCTAAGATGTTAATGTAGGACTTATTAGGATTTATGAATATCCAGTTGGGATAACCAGGTTCTCCCTAGTCAACAACGTGTGTGCTAGTGTCAACATAGGGATGAGAAGACGTACCTTTGCCCCTATAGCATGGTGGTTCTTATAGGGGATTACCTGTGTAGGTTATGCCGTCCTGATAAGTTTCCTGAAGAGTAAGAAGGCAAGTAGGACTCGTAGAGGATATGATAAGATCATATCCATAAATCCTGTAAATGATAAACATTATCCAAGGCTGTTTTATCTAACCAAGAGTCGTGGGAATCTAGGAGTGGTTACGGTTTCTATGAGGCTGTTAACGATAAGGATCAGATTGAGAGTCCTGTGCTCGGTGTTAACCTCATCAATACGTGACCTACATGTAGAAACCCAGTTTGCTCGGTGTAAGGTCCGATCGTTGGCCTTGTGTAAGTATCGTACTTAGTAGGAGTTATGAGGCTTTCGGTCGGTCGACGCTCGGTCTACTACAGGTCCACTCCACGTATTGCTTAAGGTTTTAATTGAGATTTTGTTTTCCTAAATTCGTGCACATGATTTTATGGTTTTTAGATGGAAATTATTTTTGCTCTAAGTTTCAAAAAAATCAAAGCCCAATCATCTTGATCTAGAATTATCTCTCAAAACCCTAATTAGTATCCTAATCTTTGATTAAGCCTTAATCGAGTTCCTAACCCTTGATTAAGAACTTAATCACTCTCTTAAACCCTAAATCCTCAAAGTTAGTGAACTAATCTAGAATTGGTTTTCACTAAACCTATGCTAGTGTGGATTAAGTTTTTGATTAGTACCTTAATCCTTGATTAATCCCTAATCTCTAAGGATTAGTGGACTAAACCTAATTTATTTTTCCTAATCCTACCCTAATCACGATTAGACCCTAATTAGTACCTTAAACCTAATTAAGCTAACTTAATCTACCCTAATACCCTAATGGCCGAATACCTAGGTGCATAACTTGGCCACCAAGTTGATTTACTTGGTCTCCAAGTTGTTGTGCCTAATAGTCAAACATATGACATCACCTAGATGACCTAAGCATGACCTAAGGAAAGGAAAGAAAAGAAAAAGAAAAAGAAAAAAAAGAAGGGAGCCGTGGAAGAGGGGAAAACCATGGGAGTGAGACCAAAACCCAAGCCCACACAAAACCATATACAAACATCAACACACACACATCCCTTTTTTCCATTCCTTCATTTCTCATTCCAAACCAAACACAACACTAAGAGAAAATCAAACTCTTAGTGAGAGAGAAAGAAAGAGAGAGAGAGAGAGAGTGGCCGAAGCCTTAAGGAGAAAGAAGAAGGAGGATTTTGCTTTTCGAGTTTGATTTCTAAGCTTGATTTAGGTAGATCCTTAAGCCCTTAACCTCTTTTCTTTGATTCATTTTCGTTTTTCATGATTTTCTTCTGAAGTCATGATTTTGTTTGATAATGTTGATGCATGTTTGTTTTCAAATTAGATATAGTGATTTTCTTTACATGC
Source organism: Crotalaria pallida (assembly GCA_037953625.1). Lineage (NCBI taxonomy): Eukaryota > Viridiplantae > Streptophyta > Magnoliopsida > Fabales > Fabaceae > Crotalaria > Crotalaria pallida. The sequence continues at coordinate 91,160,835 of CM075649.1, read as the reverse complement.
ATGTTGATTTTTAAGCTTAATTTGAAGTTTTTGTTAAGAAAGTGTTTTCTCTCATGATCTTGAGTTTTCTTCTTGATTTCTTAAATGGTTTTTGAAAAGAACTTGATTTTAAGTTTTCATAAAGGATTTCTCAAAGATCTAGTGTTTTTGTTTGCATGCATGTTAAGATCTATGCTTGAACTATGATGTGTTTGATGCTTGAGTTTTAATGTAAAGATCTTTGAAATGATTGAACTTTTCTTGATGATTTTTCTTATGTTGGTCACGGTTTTGATGATTGTTGTGGATGAAAGTTTGATTTCCTTTTTGATTGATCTCTTGCATGTTATGATCTTGGCTTTGATGATGTTTTAGGTGAATGAAATTTATGTGATGTTGTAATCTTTATGTGATTAGCCACGGTTTCACATGCTTGATTGAAAAGATTAGAATTTTCTTAGGTCTAAATGATGAATATGTGATTTCCATGAACTTTGTGTTGATCTAAAGTGTTTAATGAGAAATAAAAATTGTTTAGAGATGTAATGATGCTCACGGTTTCATGAGTGAATGCATGCTAGGATTATGTTTCTACTTGCTTGATAAATTATGTGAAATTAGTGTGGATTTGAAGTTGTTTTTATAAGTCTTGAATCCTTGAAAATGTTCTTGAGAAAACCTAGTCAAGGTCACGGTTTGGACCTTAGACTTCGAGTTAAATTTTCTTAGATGTATGTGTATTGATGCCATGAAACTATGTGTTGATTTGTGAAGTTATGATGTATACGGTTTTAACATGATTAGGTATAATAAGATGTAGTTTTGCTAAGATGGAATTGATTAAGTAAAAGTTAAATGAAAATTGGTCTAAGTGTTTGTGTGAATCATGATTCGGTTGTATGTGCTTAAGAGTTTGATTTCTTTATTTGATGAATAAGTATGTGAGCATGTTTGTGTTTGACTTGATTTGATGACTTGTGATTATATGATGCTTGAAATGAATGAATGTTTGTTTAAGGTTCTTAAGTAAAGTAGGAATGATTTTTAGAATGCATGAAGGTGTTTAAATGGTTTAATTTGTTTGAGTATCATGCTGTCCACATTTGGTTTAAAGTGTTTGAACTTGAGGAAGTGTTGATTAAAGTGTTTATTTGATTGTTTTCAAGATTCTTGGTTTGCTTGTGAATTGGTTTTGAACCATGAAAAATGAATTTAAAACTTAGGATATGATGCTGTCCAGAGTTTTCTAAGTTTTATTTCTTATTTGAAAAATGTTTTCAAAGTGTTTTGAAGTTGAGTTTTTTATGAGTATTTAATATAGGATAAAGTTGGCTTAAAAAGTGCAATTTTTCGGTGTTTTTGGAATTAAATTCGTTGCTGTCCAAAGAGAGACCAACAAAGAAACTTTTGATTTAAATTGATTTATTTGATTGTTTTCTCATGATTTTAAAGTACACAAGTTAGTGTTTGATTTTGGACAAGTTTGAGCAAAAGAATTAATGTTTTGGTTTTACATAAAGACAAAGTTTAGATTTTTCCTAAGTTACCTTGAGAATAATTTTAAGAATAATATTAAATGAAGTTTAATACTCACGTGTCTATCTTATGGGACTTGAAAGACGTTGGAGTCGGGCAGACTACGAAGGAAGCAGATCGTTCGGAACTGGTGGAATCGGTAATTGCGAACCCAGGTGAGAGAGAAGTTATCCTAAGACACTTTGGTGTCTAGTGAGTATGCTAGGACACTCCGTACTCTATCAAAGTCAGAGTAAAGGTCTATTGTAGCTAGTAGTATACCCGATAAATTGTGTGCCTTGTTTGTATAGCGGTATACGAAGACTCAGACCTATACCATCACATGGTATGAATTGATTGATATACTTGTTATGCTGAGATATATTGCTTATATTGTCATTGAATGAGCATAATGCATCATCCCGCGATATAAGATAAGAATAGTAAAGACATTAGAAAATTATAAGAAATTCCCCCAAAGAATAGAACGAAACTCTAGGGGATGGAACGTGCTAAGGAACCGGATGATGTTGATACGCCGAGTACGTGGATCGAGCTGACGATATGACGACAACGACGATGATGCTTTGGACGTGGACGCAATGATCTAAGAATTCTACAGAGATAGTTTCCCTATGGTCGTAGCCATATGTTGTGATAGTTTCCATATGGTCGTAGCCGTATGATGAGAGTAATTTAAGATAGGTCGGAGCCTATCTATCAAAGATTGATGGATATCCCGCATATAGTCGTAGCTATATGCCAGTGGTGATTCAGAGTGGGTCGGAGCCCGTCAGAATGATGATTGATATTCCGCATATAGTCGGAGCTATATGCCAAGGTTGATTCTGAACGGGTCGTAGCCCGTCAGAAAGATTGTGGATATCCTGCATATGGTCGGAGCCGTATGCCGAGAATGATTCAGGATGGGTCGGAGCCCGTCAAACGTATTAGTCGAGTCCCATAGAAGTATTCCGCATATGGTTGGAGCCGTATGGCAGAGATGACTTAGGATGGGTCGACGTGAGAATAACTGAGTATAATCCCACGACTCTAAAACCCAAACCCGAAGTAGTGGAGAGGAAGATACACCTGAATTACCCTCGTGGTGTTCAGCTGGATGATTGAGATAGGGGACGACAATGATGGTGATTCGTCAAGAAGCCTTGAGAAGTCTGTCTAGGTGGGAAAAACGATAGGGGCCCTGGCTGAACCAGTCAGAGCTGGTCACTCAGTGGTGTGGACGAAGTACCACATGATCACTAGACGGAGGACTGACACCCCCTTGACCAAATCGTGATCAGTGAGAGGGATGCTCGAACACGGCCGGATGTGTTTATTTTATTTCATTTCCCGGGACATTATATGAATGCATTCACTTTGCCATTCAGTAAAAGCCGGTGTGGTTAGAGATCCTGTACTCCTGATTGCTTCCGAACTAGGTGGTTGGATTCCGAGGAGATGTAGACCTGAACCCAAAACCATAAAGGCCTGAATTCCCGATATTATGGACTCGAGATATGTGGACAAAGAGACTTCGACTTTGCGAGATGGAATGACTTGGAGATTCCCTTAAAATAAAAATAAAATGTTAGACAACGCGATGATTGCATTGCATCCTCATGCATCTTGCATAGTTATCTGCTGTATTGTTTGTGTGTATTATTTGTTATGTTCTAGTATACGTTGCTAGTGTAAGTCCAAGAAGTCGATTGGAGTAATTCCATTCGGATAACTTACTCTCTCAACTTCTTGTACACATGTGTTTATGAACCCCTGGTTCTAAAAGATGGCGGAGCTGGTGACGCTTCTCCTGGAAGAAGGACTTACTGATCGTGATGCGCTGACGAGAGGGCTACTACTGGACGACGGAGACTGCCTTTGGGAATTTATGCTCCGGATCGAGAAGGGGACGCTGCTTAGTAGTTTACAATTAGCTTCTAATGGACCCTTGCTGATATGTATATCAAGTGTACCCCTGTGTTTTTGAAATGTTTTTGCTAAGGTAAATGTTTATGTATGAACGGCACCGATGAACTATGGTGACTGCTTTTGAAAAGACCTTTATGATCTATTTCCAGACTGTTTTCTAAGGACTGTCTCAATCAAACAGATAAACTATTTTAAGTAGATCAAATATGTTTTCTACGCGTAAAATATTTATTTAATGAAGTCACCAATATCAAATTGTTTTTAGAAAATTCAGTAAACGTTTTTGAGAGAAAGGATTTAAAAGTAATGCCTTGTTTTGGGAAACTTGACAGTTGAGTTTTATTCTCGTTTTCAAAAAAAAAATTCACCCTATTTTTCATAAAAGAATTAATTAGTATTTGTAAGTGTTTATTTCGAGTTTTCCAAATCGGGGTGTTACAAAGATCATCTTGTTCGGCCCGAACATCGAGCTCAGCTAATAAAACTCTTCCTTTGGCTAGTGTCGGACCAGTCAGCTCTTCTTCTTGTTTCTTTTTTATTTCCCGTAGACTCGCGTTGTAGCAGAGTCGAGCCCTGACCTGGTCAGCTTTGACAGTGACGACCTTGTTGTCGGAACCAACAAATTTCATAGCTAAATGCATCGTCGACACAACCGCCCCAAAGGCTTGCAGACAAGTTCTTCCTAGTATCACATTATAAGGGGATCCCGAATTGACAACTAGAAACTTTATGATCTCCGTTCGGGCCGAAGGCTGCTTGCGTAAGGTCACCGGGAGGTGGATAGCTCCTAGGGGGCGAATCGCCTCTCCCGTGAAGCTAATAAGATTGCCTTCAAATTCGACGAGGTCAGCTGACCTCAACTTTAGTGCTTGAAAGGTGTGGAGAAAAAGAATGTCGGCCGAGCTTCCTTGATCGATGAATACTCGGGCACTTCAAAGTTACCAATCAACGCCGTGATCACCATTGGGTCGTTGTGGTCCGGGATGATGTCTTCCATGTCCTGATCGGAAAAAATAATGGGGATGTTCCAAGATGGTTTCTTACAGATGGGTTTATGATGAACCGCTAGCACTTGGTTGACATACCTCTTCCTTTCTGATCTTTTCTCACCACCACCGGCGAAACCTCCCGAGATGGTTTCGACTCTGAAATTTTTCGGTGACTTATCCAAATCCTGCACTATGACCATATTCACTCGTTGTGGCTCTTCGGTTTTCTTTTCTGTTGATGGGTCAGCCTTGGCTTTTCCTTTGTCTCTATTCAGGCTCCGAGACCGTCTTCGGCCTCTTCTTTCCACAGCTTCTCGTACGTACTGTTGCAACTTACCCTGCCTCACCATGTCTTCGATAACGTCTCGAAGCCAGGTGCATTGGTCGGTATGGTGGCCATACCCATCATGGAAGTTGCAGTACTTATATTTGTCTCTGATGCTATTTTGGTTTCTAAGGAAAGGTGGCCTGGGTACATGTCTGAGTTCAGTCTGCATGGTTTCCCTCCATACTTGCGACCTCGGAACTGTCAGTGGGTATAATTATCATATTTGGTGACATAAGGACGTCGGCGGTCATCCTGCTGGCCAACATGAGGACGTCGGCGGTCACCTTGGTCTACCCTTCCACCTCTGTCGTCCCTGTTTCCTCGAGGGCGACCTCGAGGAAGGGCATTCTGTGAAGCAGCTTGGGCTCTCCATCCTGCTTGTTTGACCTTTGCTGAACTCCTCCAGGTTGATATACTTGTTGGATCTTTGTCTGAGCTCGGCCATATCTCTTGGTGGCCTACCTATTAGTGAGTCTTTGAACCCTCCCTCTGCAAGACCTTGAGTAAAAAGGAGGACGGCCACCTCAGGAGATAAGTTGGGAGCTGAGCTGGACTCGTTATGAAACCTATGTAGATAAGCACGTAGCGATTCGTCAGGTTTTTGTGTCACTGTTGCTAGTGTGTGGTCGGATCTTGGTTGCACACAGCTAGCAGTGTACCTATTGAGAAACGTGTGCTTCATCTCTGCCCAGCAGTTAATATAATTCTTAAGTAATGTCGCATACCATCGGAGAACTGGAGCTTGGAGGGTCATGGAGAAAGCTCGGCATTTGAGCCTATCTCCACCGCCATAGAAGTTCATAGCTCCCTCGTAAGAGAGTACGTGCTCTTGAGGATCTGTCAAGCCATTATACCTAGGTATGTTGCTAGGTCCGAGGTATCCTGGTGGTGGTTCATAGGACATCACAGCTGCTGTGAAAGGGTGTCCAGGGTGAGAATCATCTAAGTCGGATTGTTGATGGTCACGGAGAGGTGGTGTAGGTGTTAGTTGGGTGATGACGGTTTGTGGTGTTGTTAACGTTTGTGGTGTTAACGGGCGTGGTGGTGGTGGTAAGTTTTGAGCTGGGGGTACCATAGTGCCCCGTTCAGATGGAAATCCCAAAGGTTGTGGAAGTTCGTTTGGGGCTGGAGCTTGTATGACGGCTCGTTCAGCCAAACGCTGCATTGTAAGCTCCTGGAGATCTGCTATGGCTTGGCCTTCTGCTCTATGATCCTCATTTTCTGTCTCATCATGGCCAAGACCTCTGCATCACGAGAGCGTGAAGATTGACGTGAGTGAGAACGATGTGTAGTACTGACGGAGTGGGCACGTTCGCCGAGTTGGCGGTGCTGTTCTGTGTTGGTTTCCCCAAGTTGGGAGCATAGCTGCACACGCCGACCTCCTTCCTGGTGCTGAGTTGAATTTGAGGTATCTCCAGTGTGGATGGTGTAAGGTCTACTATGGGTGTGGGTAAACTCTGGGGGTGGTGGAGGAGGCGGTGGCGGAGGTGGAGGTGGGGGTGGGGGAGGAGGTGGTGGTGGTGGAGGGGGTGGTTGTGGGGACCTTGCTGCTCTATTGGCTTCAAGGTGGAGGCGCAGGTCCTCTATTGTTGGCACCCTCCTTGGACGACCCCTCCTCCTCCTTTGAACTGGTGGTATATCAGTCATGGTAGATTCTTTGGGTGGGGATGAAGTTTTGCTCTTTCCCCGCAGACGGCGCCAATGTGATGTCCTAGATTGAGAGGACCTCAAGGTTAGGGAAGAAGACCTTAAGGAAGCCTCTGTCTAGGGTTTATCTGTGATGTTTGTGGGTGTCCTCGGGTGGCAAGGTAGAGAGCCAAGAAGTAACCCTAATCACTGATGTGTGAAGGTGACAATTAGGGTTAGAGGACATACCTGAGCCCCATGTAGTACGGAGCTACTTATAGGGGGGAGCTGGTTTCCCTAATGGTCATGCTTGAAACCCAAGTAGGGCCAGCCTGTAATGAGCTATGAGTGGGTGAGCTGTCCTTGTGGATAAGATGCGTACGTCATCCAGTCCTTGGTATCGGAATCTTTGCGAGGTGTCGGACAAGGAAGTCGGACCTTAGTAGGGGCATGAGGTTGGCCCGTGTATGGTGTCTGTTCGGCCGTTGAGCTTTGAGCTCGACCAAGCTCACAGAGAGCTTCCTAAAGGGTCATCAGGCCCCGAGTGAGGGTTTCGAGGAGCTCGGCTAAGCCGAGTCCACCACAACTGCTGTTGATAATACGCGCTCTTGACGATTCCTTGTTGCTCCTTGTTGTTCCAACCCACCGTCTAAAAGTACCTCGTATTAAATAAAATACATTTACGTTAAAATTGCATTTGAACAAAGTTCATCCTTTAAAAAACTTCTTTTTAGTTCTCATTAAACAAGTTAAAATATAATCATTTTCTCAAAACCACTTCAAATTTTTTTTAATACTTAAAACATCGCAAAACCTTTTTAAAACAACAAGTAATCATTAATTAAAATAATTGATTTGGTTGATGGTCCTGTAACACCCTTATATTAAAATAGATTAATTACAATAATTAAGTTGATTTCGAAAATTAGGACTTGAAAATTTCGTTTAAATCTTAACGAAAATCCGACAGAGTCTCCTCTGTTTATCGGACTTTACCAAAAATAACTTTTATAAACCTGTTAAACCAGTACAGTCCAGAAAATATTTATAACCATACTACTTAGATCTTCATGCCCTGGTAACCAAATAAAACAACTCAGGGCTTGCACAAATGAAAAATAACACATCTAAAAGAAATTTAATTATAATGAAATAAAACAACACTTTCTAATTAGCTTACACTCCACCGGGTGAAGTGTACTCCTGCTCGGCCAGATAATGATGCAAGCTCAACACTGCACCTGGAAAAATATTAAGGAGGTGAGCACTACACGAGAAGTAGAAAAGTAGTCTCTAACTAGACATAATAATCAACTAAGTCAAACACACTTAGTCAAATAACTCATATTATATCAACAATTCACACCCAGCCAAGTCACACACATTTATACCAATCACAATCAGTTCTTTTATAATTCTTTAAACTCTTTTATTTCATACATTTACATCTTATTCAACTTGTAATTTTCTCATCTCTTTACTTGATTTCACAATTCTTTCTATTCATATACTCTTTGAGTTTTGCAAAGATTTTTTTAGAATTTATTTCGTGGATTTCCATCATTGCGTACAGTCTCCTTCGGACAACGTCTTACAGCTGCACACAATGTGTGTCTTACGCGGTCTATGCGTACAGTCTCCTACGGACAACGTCTTACAAGACCTGGATTCCACAATCGGAAGGTGCATCCATCATTGCGTACAGTCTCCTTCGGACAACGTCTTACAGCAGCGCATCAAGTGCGTCTTACGCGATCTATGCGTACAGTCTTCTACGGACAACGTCTTACAAGATCTGGAGAGGCACAATCCAATTATATCTTTAATTAATATATGGTGTGTGTCCATAACTGCGTACAGTCTCCTTCGGACAACGTCTTACAACAGCGCATCAAGTGAATCTTACGCGATCAATGCGTACAGTCTCCTACGGACAACGTCTTACAAGATCTAGATCACACACTCTTTTTCCTTTAAATCTTTTAACATTTTCAACGATTTATTCTCATTTTTGAATCACTTTTATTAAACCATTATTTTCTTAATTTCCCTTATATATCCAAGTTCATCATCAAACCATCACTGTATATATATATATCTGCACATGACGATAATTGAGACATCACAGATATTTCCAAATTAAGTCACATAGCCACAAATATGCATACATTTCACTTTCTCATATAGACATTCATAATAAAAATTGCACAACAACATCTAATCACAATTATTAGCATGATTTCCACACAATCATTTACACATTCAACATTTACTTATTAATTTTCATCTAATAATAAATCACACACTAACACATATTCTTAGCAACCACTATATACTAACTAGAAACTATTTCCTACAATCAAGGTAACACTCACTCCTTACCTTGTCTTTCCTTAGACACAATCATTTCGTATAATGATGCTTGACGTAGCTTAGCATTGCGGCTGGTCCTAAAGCTCCTTCATCGACTATTCATAATACATAAATTAAATGATAATCAATTTAGTGTGTCAAACCGACCCAAACACATCAGATACACGTTACGTTGATCCTTTTTAATTACACTAAAACAATATCAATATTAAATTAGTTACTAGGTTTATAACATCATGAAAACATCTTTTTCATGATGTCCCACAAATTAGTAAATATCAATGAGGTTATAAAAGACCATTCAAGGTTCCGTAAAACAAACACTGTAGAACCTTACGTTCAAGGAATTTAGAAATGGAAATCAAAACAATTAACTTCGATATCTCGAAAATTGACAAGTATTAAGGTATCAAATTTCGGCAAGTTTATAAATCACGAAATCATTTGATTATGAGTTTCAAAAGGAAGTTAAATAGAGTATAAATTAGGATCATTAGCTTCTCGATAAAGTAGTATAGCTTTTATCAAAAATATGTTAACTTTCAAAACTAACAAAATAATCAAAATAGATTGAGGTTAAGTAGTTTTAATAATGATTTCACAAAACATCAAATTCTAATTTTACTTGCACTATAAATTCAGAATTGAAAGAGTGTTATTTGAAAACAAAATAAGTCTAAACTAATTTCCAAAGTCCAAATAGGTACACTGTGACACCCTTCGTTGTTACCCAAATTGAAAAATAAAAGTATATCGTATTGGGTAATATATATGGACTTGTGAGTGTTAAGAAAATAGGTAAATAAAAATTTTCTTTAGATCGGGTGCACGAATCGTCACTTGAAAGTCTTGGAGAACAAAGTCTATATTATCTCAAAATCATTGTATCGAGTTCGGCGATTTCTAAAACCTTTTCGCAAATAGAGTAACATTCGATCTTCTAGAAAATATCTTTGTATCAAGTAGCTTAAGCTACCCTTGCTTAGTACGATAGTAGTGATACCATTTATAGCCGAGCTCTTAAACAGATTAAATCAGAGTAAGCGTTAATTACTGGACTATGCAACTGATAGAATATAAACATAGGTTTTCATAGATATAGAGAGTCATAGTACATAGCCCATGAGTAAAGTCTCCAAGTTTCAAAATATACAAGTCCATCATCAGATCTATATAACAGTGTAACTACAAGCTCTAGAGTGCTTCAAAAGTGTATCTATATATACATAACAAAATATATGACTCTAGGAATAGTCACATAGATCTGGCAGCATCAGATGCAGTAGTAGTAGCAGTAGTCTCCCAAAAGTAAAGTGAGTAAGGTAGTAGCATCATCATCACAGCAGCAGCAGCAAATCTCCTCCACACACCGGATCCTCAGATCCACACCATACACCGTATGCATGTACCTAGGGATCGTCGTCCCTCCAGTCACTCCCAGTAGAATGCACGACAGGCTTGCTCCCACTCTCGTCCTCCACCGGATCCTCCTCGATCTCATCCGAGGGAGAGTGTACCCTACCACTGGGTACCGGGTCAGGTGATGGTGAAACCCTGACTGGGCTCCTCGGATCAGATAGGGGAGTCTCCTCGCGGACGACTCTCGAAGTAAAAGGGTGAGAGTGGGTAGGTCAAAAACGAAAACTATGGTAAGAGCGAGCTGGTCGCGTGGGAGGTGGTCCATGGTAAGTGTAAAACGGGGGTACATGCATAATGTATATGATGGGAATCCTAAACCTACGAGGACGAAATCGCATCAGCGGGTTCGGGTGGTAGAAGGTAATCTCTACCTCCCCCTCAAACACCGCGCGATGGTCCTCATAGATCCATATGCCACTAGAAAGTGGCCGGATCTCGATGCAAGCAATGTAGCGAGACATCACCTACAAGGGCATAGGGGTAAGCAATTCTAAACACATAATCAATAGAGAATAAATAATGCAACATAAATATGTAACATGCATCAATTAATATCAATCACACTTAACACTTAGCAAGTAGGTTATGCACAAAGGATGCTCACACTTAATTCAGGTATATCAATTACATTAAATGAATGACATGATGCATGATTTTAACTCTCAAACTTATCTCCACATTTTCTAAGTCACTCTCTGACATCCATCCCTGACAACCCAGCACTCCATAGTGCGTTGTATTCCTAGGTATACAACCATTCGTACATTCACCTAGAATGTACACGACAAGCTTGGTATCCATGCCACCCGAGCATATCCCGTCATCCAAACGGATCGTCATCCAAACTGTGAATTCAATGCTCCTAATTATGTGGATTATGTTTTGATGATGACAAAATAATTAACAAATCATGCCTTGAAGATATTGCAACATCAACATCAACAAGAAGTCAAGAAAAGAAGACAAGTGCCCAATCATTCTCAATCAAATATTAATTGTAAATTTCTAATTTATGTTGAGAGTGGTTGAGAGTGGGTAGAAATAGTTAGTCTCTTCTAGGAATAAATTTTTATATGTTTATTAAGTTGAGATTGACCAAAAATTAATACTTGAGAGGAAAAATAAAATTGAAAAATAATTTTTCCATATCTGATCAAAATACTCAAGTATTTTGATAAAGACTCGAGTATATACTCGAGTATTTATAGAAAAACTCGAGTATTTGTGCCAGGTCAGCAATTATGACCGTTAGTCTTGTTCGTGCACCAATTCACTCGTGACCGACCAAAAAGACTCGAGTTTTTACCAAAAGACTCGAGTATTTTTGTCCAGTCAGCAAAAATGAACGTTGGAGAAACGCAAAAAACCCAATTGAGGGCATTTGAGTCTCATCTAACCCCAAGAGAGAATTCAGAACCTTATTGTAAAATTGCTCTTTGAATTTGTGCAAGAACAAACAAGACAACAAGATCATATTGATTCAAGCTTTCTTAATTTACTCTTCTCAAGTGTTAATTCCCAAAAAGCTCAACTTCTCACTCATATTTACATTTCATTCCAAGTTGAGTTTTAGGCCTCAATTCTTACATTGAGCTGTGCTTATTTGTGCTAATCCATTGTGAGATTAGTAATACACATACAAAAAGCTTGATTATTTAAAGTCTTGGATTGTTCCCAAGCAAACCCTAAGTGGCTTAGGGTGTTGGAAGTCTTGAGAGGTTCTCAAGCACAAGACTAGGAGGTTCCTAGCCCGGTGGAGTTTCTTGAAGGGAGTTCAAGGAAGCTTTGTGAAGAGTTCTTCAATCACCGGAATCAAATTGGGGTAGAAATCAAGAGTTTGGTACACTCTTGAAAGGGTTAGGTTGAGTGAGGCCATTCTCAAGCAATCCTTTGTAATTTCTAACAATTTGATTATTAGTAGAAACTCCTAAGTGATTAGGAGGACTGGATGTAGATCATTGTTGGAGTGAACCAGGATAAAATTGCTTGAGTGTTGGTTTATTGCTTTTAATCTACTTTCTAGCTCAATAGACTTAAGTCATTTCAATCAATTAGGATTTATACAATTAGGTAGCAAGTTCAAGGAATCTTTGTGTTAAAAGTTATTTAGATTACTTGCTATTCTGTTGGATAAGTTCCTGTTTATTATTGAATTGATTTGAGTTAAATTGCTGAATTTTCGTTTCTGGTTTTTCTGCTATCTGATAGTAAAAACTCGAGTATTTCAGAAAAGACTCGAGTTGTTCATCCTGAAAAACTCGAGTATTTCACAAAAGACTCGAGTCTTTTGTTTCTGATTCCAGAAAATTCAGTCTAAGCTCCATTCTTCAATTATCAATCGAAATATTTGGTATTAGTGCTTCAAAATACTATTCACCCCCCTCTAGTATTTGCTTAGCCCGCTTGTTGGTTTCCAACAAGTGGTATCAGAGCTCGGTCGAAAGATCGAGTGTAACAACTTTTTCGAAAAAAGATCCTTTTGGAAACTAAATGGGCTCTAGCAATAACTTTGGTGGAGAAGGAGCTTCAATAAACCGTCCTCCACTATTTAATGGTGAAGGATATGTTTATTGGAAAACTCGCATGAATGTTTTTATTGAAGCAATTGATATGGATATTTGGGATGCAATTGAAAATGGTCCTTTCATTCCCAAAAAGAAAATAAATGATGAAATTGTTGAAATTCCAAGGAGTACTTGGAATGATGATGAAAAGAGAAAAGTCTCATTTGATTTAAAAGCTAAAAACATCATCTTTTCGGCTCTATCCCATGATGAATTTTATAGAGTTTCCCAATGTAAATCGGCAAAAGAAATGTGGGATACTTTGCAAGTCACACATGAGGGGACAAGTGAGGTTAGAGATGCAAGATTGAATTCTCTAACTCACGAATATGAATTGTTCCACATGTTGCCAAATGAATCCATTAGTGACTTGCAAAAGCGATTCTCTCACATTGTTAATCATTTGATTTCCTTGGGAAAAGTATTTCGCAATGGTGAAACTACTAACAAAATTCTAAGATGTCTTGATAGGAGTTGGCAACCCAAGGTAACCGCCATCAAGGAATCAAGAGACATAAATAGCATGGACTTAGCCACTTTGTTTGGCAAACTCCAAGAGCATGAGATGGAACTTACAAGACTTGGGATGCATGAGGAATCGGACAAAAAGAAAAAGAGCATAGCACTCAAAGCTTCAACCAAAGCTACAAAAGAAGTTGAAGAATGCTCTACAAGTGGAGATTCCGATGGTGAATCAAATCAAGAAGAATTTGGGATGTTTGTGAAAAGATTCAACAAATTTTTCAAAGGGAAGAAAGGTGGATCTTCATCCAATTTCAAGAGAACCAAAGACTCCAAACAAAGAGAAAAGAGTACCAACGATGGAGTTAAGTGTCATGAATGTGGTGGGGTTGGTCACATAAGAATGGAATGTGCCACATTCTTGAAGAAGAATGACAAGAAGACCCAAGAGACCAAAGGGAAGCGTGCATACATTGTTTGGGATGCACCGGAGAAAAGCAATGAATCATCTTCAAGTAGCTCCGGTGATGAAAATGCAAACCTTTGTCTCATGGCCAAGAACAATCATGAGTCCTCATCAAGAGCTAATCATGGCATGAGTGAAAGTGATGATGAGGTAACCTCTAGCTCTTCTTGTTCATCTTCAAACTCCATTTCATATGATGATTTGCAAGAAGCTTACAATGAAATGTTAATTCAATTTAAAAGGCTTGCTAAAATTAATAAGGAAAAAGAAATTTTGGAGTTTCAACATGAAATTGATGAATTGCAAAAATCTATAAATGAGTTGAAACTTCAAAATGAATCCTTGGAACTTATTAATTCTAGTCATCAAAGTGATTGTGCAAATCATGAGGAAATTATCACTTCATGTGAGAGATGTGATGATCTTGAAAAAGAAGTGAAAGAGTTGAAAAACAAACTCACAATCTCACATAGTGATAGAAACCTCAACCGGTTGTTGAACTCTCAAAGACATAATCACAACAAAACCGGTTTAGGATATGTTCATAAAAAGGACAAAAAGTACAAGGTGGTTGGAACATTTTCTAGGAAAAACTCATCAAAGAGACCAACTTGTACTTATTGTGGAAAAGTTGGACATATCAACATTGAGTGCCATATTAAGAAGTTTGAAATGAATAAGGGCACTTATATGTGGATTAAGAAGGGAGAAAGTCCCAACACTAACCCTAAGGGACCCAACATTGTTTGGGTACCCAAAGTGAACAAGTGATTTCATATTGTAGGTGTGCCTTCGAACGGGAAAACAATTGTGGTATCTTGATAGTGGATGTTCGAAGCACATGACGGGAGATAAGCGGCACTTCATTGAGCTTACTCCAAAGGAAAAGGGTTATGTCACTTATGGGGACAACAACAAAGGCAAAATCCTTGGTATTGGTAAAATCGGAAACTCTTCAAACTTGATTATTGATAATGTGCTCTATGTTCAAGGATTAGAACATAATCTCTTGAGCATAAGCCAATTATGTGATGTTGGTAATCATGTAGTTTTTACCTCTACCCATTGCCTCATTAAAAGTGACAAAGATGAATCAATCAAATTTGTTGGTAGAAGGTCAAATAATACTTACTTAGTTGATTTGAACAAAGTCACTTCTTTGGTCTCTACTTGTTTAGTGAGCAAAGAAAATGACACTTGGTTATGGCATCGTAGGACCGCTCATATTAATGTAAACCAATTGAAGAAAATACAATCTAAAGATCTAGTAGTTGGTTTACCAAAGCTAAATTTTTCTATTGAAGGTGTTTGTTCTCCTTGCAAGAAATGTAAACAAACTAAAAACACCTTTGGATCAAAAATGGTGATGTCCACATCAAGGCCATTAGAAATGCTTCATATGGACTTGTTTGGACCATCACAAGTAAAAAGCTTTGGTGGCAACTATTATGCATTGGTGATTGTTGATGACTTCTCTAGGTTTACTTGGACTTTATTTTTAACTACTAAGAGTGAGACCTACAAATCTTTTAAACATCATGTCAAACTTTTGCAAAACCAAGTGAATCAAAAAGTAATTATTATTCGTACCGATCATGGTGGTGAATTCGAAAACCACAAATTTGATAGATTTTGTGCTAAAAATGGTATTGAGCATCAATTCTCCGCACCAAGGACTCCGGAACAAAACGGAGTGGTAGAGCGGAAAAATAGGGTGCTAGAGGAACTTGCTAGAACCATGTTAAATGATTCTCAAGTACCTCAATATTTTTGGGCCGATGCCGTCAATACGGCTTGTTATGTTTTAAATCGTATTTTGATAAGGCCCTCTTTGGATAAAACCCCCTATGAACTTTACAAGGGAAGAAAGCCAAATATATCTCATTTTCATGTCTTCGGATGCCAAGTTTTTGTTTTAAATAATGGAAAAGAACACCTTGGCAAGTTTGATTCCAAATCCGATGAAGGCATATTTTTAGGCTATTCTTCTCATAGTAAAGCTTATAGAATTTTCAATAAAAGAACTTTAACTATTGAGGAATCAATTCATGTGGTTTTTAATGAGTCTTCAAAAGAAGATAGTGTTTTATGTGATGCTAGTGAAGATGGCATTGACTTTTCAAAAGAAGAAAAAGAGAGAGAGAAATCAAAAGTTGATGAAGGAGAAGTAAGGGAAGAACTTCCTCCAACTTGGAAATCGGTCAAGGCTCATCCTATAGACAAAGTCATAGGAGATATGTCAAAGGGAGTACTTACTCGTAGGTCTATTCAAAACATTTGCCACTATGTCTCATTTGTTTCTCAAATTGAACCCGATTCAATTAAAAAGGCCATTGAGGATGATCATTGGGTTCTTGCTATGCAAGAAGAATTAAACCAATTTGAAAGAAATGAAGTTTGGGATCTAGTCCCTAAACCCGATGATCATACCATAATTGGTACTAAATGGATTTATAGAAACAAACTTGATGAATCCGGGTTGATTATAAGAAACAAAGCTAGACTAGTAGCTCAAGGGTACAACCAAGAGGAAGGTATCGATTATGATGAGACCTTTGCTCCGGTTGCACGTCTTGAAGCAATCCGAATCTTACTTGCTTATGCTTCAATCATGAAATTCACTTTATATCAAATGGATGTTAAAAGTGCTTTCTTGAATGGGTTTATAAATGAAGAAGTGTATGTCAAACAACCCCCCGGTTTTGAAAATAGTGAATTTCCAAACCATGTTTATAAATTGAAAAAGGCACTCTATGGATTGAAACAAGCTCCTAGAGCTTGGTATGATCGATTGAGTTCCTTTCTATTAGAAAACAAGTTTCAAAGAGGGAAGGTTGATAATACATTATTTATTTATAAAACCAAGGATGACTTTTTGTTAGTACAAATCTATGTTGATGATATCATTTTCGGTGCTACTAACGTGTCTCTTTGTAGAAAGTTTTCAAATTTGATGAAAAAGGAATTTGAAATGTCAATGATGGGAGAACTCAAGTTCTTCCTAGGCTTACAAATAAAGCAAGTCAAGGAGGGGATATTTGTGCATCAAGGGAAATATTGCAAAGAGCTCCTTGAAAAATTCGGATTGGACAAGTGCAAGGAAGCCTACACTCCAATGAGCACATCATGCTACCTAGACAAGGATGAACAAGGTACACCGGTTGATGTTAGTAAGTATAGGGGTATGATAGGTAGTCTCCTATATCTCACTGCATCTAGACCGGATATTATGTTTAGTGTATGCATGTGTGCTAGATTTCAAGCTAATCCTAAAGAATCTCACCTATCCGCAGTTAAACATATATTTAAGTATCTAAAAGGAACAATTAACACTGGTTTGTGGTATCCTGCTGATGCCAATCTTAGTTTAGTTGGTTACTCGGATTCCAACTTCGCGGGATGCAAGCTTGATCGCAAAAGCACCAGTGGTACTTGCCATTTCTTGGGAAGTTCATTGGTGTCATGGTTTTCTAAAAAGCAAGCTTGTGTCGCTCTTTCTACCGCCGAAGCGGAATATATCGCAGCCGGTAGTTGTTGTGCTCAACTGTTATGGATGAAACAACAATTATCGGATTTTGGTTTGAAACTTGAAAATATTCCGATTAGATGCGATAACACGAGTGCAATCAATTTGACTAAGAATCCGGTGTATCACTCAAGAACTAAACACATTGAAATAAGACATCACTTTTTAAGAGATCATGTACAAAAGGGTGATTGCACAATTGAATTTGTCAGTACCACAAATCAATTAGCTGACATTTTTACAAAACCTCTACCAAGGGACACCTTTTATCATATTAGGAGAGAACTTGGTATTTTAGATGAAGCTAATATAGGCTAATTGCATTGTGTGTAATTTTTGGAAAATCACCATATTAGTCTTACTCTAATGTGTTATTGATTCTTAGTTAAATTGTCCTTGATGATATTTGAAATTGTATATGTTAATTGTGTGTGATTCTGTACTGTATTCCAAGTTGGTAGTGAAGCATTTGTGTTTGATTTGTGTTTGGTCTTTTAAAACTGAGTTTTTACATTCTGTTCTGTCAAAATACTCGAGTATTTCCAAAAACACTCGAGTATTTTAATTCAAAATTAAATCAGTTTTAAATTGAAAAAGTTTTTAATCAGGGTCTGATAAAAATACTCGAGTGTTCTCAAAACACTCGGGTCTTTATTAAAATACTCGAGTGTTTTTCAAAACACTCGAGTCTTTCGAAACCCCCAATTTTTGAACTTTCAGACCAAACTCGAGTATTTTCTAAAAACTCGACTATTTTGCGTTTTCCTGAAAATTGAACTTTCGGACCAAAGTCGAGTTTTTCAATTTTTACTCGAGTTTTCTGGGGAAATCTGGGCTGAGTCATGAACGACTCGAGTATATTCTCAAACACTCGAGTATTTTGTAACGAACAACTCGAGTATTGTTGAATATACTCGAGTATTTTGGCGAGTTTATATATTCTCCAGCCCCCACAAACTCGAGTTTCACGAACCCCTTTCTCTTCTCTCTCGGTTTTCTCATATCTCTCTCCTCAAAACTCCGTTTTTACTCAAATTTTTGCCAAATCTTACTAGTTTTACATCCTCTAATCACTTTTCTACCATTATTTCAACGAATTTCAACTCTTTTCAACCTCAAATCCGTCACCCCCTTTTAAAACCCTAATTTCCAAAACTCCAATTTTCCCATCATTTCATCTATGGCTTCTTCATCTGGCAAAGGAAAGAGAGTAAGGATTGCTGACTCATCTTCCGAGGAGGAAATTTCCGACTACTATCAAGAGGATGAACGCTTGGAAAGGATGGAAGGCTTTGCCACCAGAGAATTCGGAGTAATCACATGGATCAATAGTACTTTCCTTGAGAGTAAGGGTTTCCATTTTGTTACTAACCTTAGATATCAGAAACTGATTCAATTTCTGGAATTTCATGGACCTATATATCCTAGGTTAGTTAGAACATTCTATGCAAACCTTAGGCTAAAGGACAATGTCATAGAAACAATGGTTGAGGGTGTTCGATTCAAAATTAGCGCTAAGGACCTTTTTGTTGCTTTTGGGACAACACGTCACGGGGACAATTCTCTAAAGGCCGATGCGGACGGCATTTTTCAAAGTTGTTTGCGCCCCGGTCGTGTATGGACCGAAGGAGTTAAGCATTCCTCATACATGACTGTCCAATCTAGGGTGTTGCATTATATTGTTTGTCATCAATTAGTGCCTCAAACCTCACCCAATTATGCCAAACCCACAAACAATGAACTTAGGCTTCTTAGTGCCATCCTGAACAATGAGAAGCTGAACTGGAGTCGCATAATTTTGGATAGAATGCTCCTTGCTGCTAAGTCCAAACACCCAAAAACCCTGCCCTATGCCATGCATGTTTGTTATCTGTTGAGTTACTTCAAGGTGCCTATCCCACGCAATGAAGAGAAAAAGACTCTTCATGTGAACCAGCATTGCCTCAACAAAGGCACCTTGAGTCACCAGGACATGGCATTCCATGAACCCTCTGGCCAATACTTGTACCGATCTGATATTGCTGAGCTAGAGAGGGTTGCAAATGTGGCAGCTCAACAAGGGATGGATGCCCATCAGATGGAAGAGGAAGCTGCTGCATTTGCCCAGGCTGAAGAAGGGGATCCTATTGATCAGATTAACTTTGATGACTTCGCTGGATCTCAATCTGGGTTTGACAACTCGGGCTGGAGAGAGAATGTGATCACACGTCTGGACACTTTGGATGGGAGAATGGACTCCCTTGTGCATGCTATGGACGCCCAGCGTGATGATTTTGTTATCCTAGACACTAGGATGAGTGCAGAGTCTGCCATGTTTTATTCTCATTTGGATCAGCACTCGGCCCAGATTAATGCCCGCCTGGACCAGCAGTCAGGGGAGATGCACCGCCGGTTTGATGAGATGATGGCGGCCTTCTCTCGATTTTATCCTCCTCCAGATGATCCAGCTCCTTCCATGTTTTGATGCTGCTGCTTATGGATTTTCTATTTTAGTTTTCATTATGTTTTCATCATGTTGATCTTGTTGCATTTTCTGTACTTTGAGAACTTGGTGTTTTGCGACTTTGGGTTTATTAATTGCACCTTTGATTTGGACCTTTTATGATATTTTTATGTTAATGAATTTGGTCTTCATTATGATGTTTGTGCAAAGCTTCAGGGGGAGCTCTTTATCGTTATTATATCTCCGTTTTATTTGCATAGTTGGTTATGGGGTTTTCCGATTATGCACCTCTCCTCCCTTGATCTTTTTCTAAATTGTTACATCTTTTTAGCGTATGACAAAAAGGGGGAGAGATATTACACTTGTCTTGTCTTGATATTGTTGCACCTAAAATCTCTAATTATGGTATATACTCTGATAATTGTTAAATTCTCTAATACCATAGGCTTGGTGCTAAAATTAAATTGTCATAACATCTTGCTCAAGCTGAATTTTTAGATAGGTGAAAAGTATCATATAGTGAGGGGGAGTTGCATCTCCAAGTGGATCAAGCTTAACAAATGGATCAAGTGTTAATTATTTTGTCATCACCAAAAAGGGGGAGATTGTGAATTCAATGCTCCTAATTATGTGGATTATGTTTTGATGATGACAAAATAATTAACAAATCATGCCTTGAAGATATTGCAACATCAACATCAACAAGAAGTCAAGAAAAGAAGACAAGTGCCCAATCATTCTCAATCAAATATTAATTGTAAATTTCTAATTTATGTTGAGAGTGGTTGAGAGTGGGTAGAAATAGTTAGTCTCTTCTAGGAATAAATTTTTATATGTTTATTAAGTTGAGATTGACCAAAAATTAATACTTGAGAGGAAAAATAAAATTGAAAAATAATTTTTCCATATCTGATCAAAATACTCGAGTATTTTGATAAAGACTCGAGTATATACTCGAGTATTTATAGAAAAACTCGAGTATTTGTGCCAGGTCAGCAATTATGACCGTTAGTCTTGTTCGTGCACCAATTCACTCGTGACCGACCAAAAAGACTCGAGTTTTTACCAAAAGACTCGAGTATTTTTGTCCAGTCAGCAAAAATGAACGTTGGAGAAACTCAAAAAACCCAATTGAGGGCATTTGAGTCTCATCTAACCCCAAGAGAGAATTCAGAACCTTATTGTAAAATTGCTCTTTGAATTTGTGCAAGAACAAACAAGACAACAAGATCATATTGATTCAAGCTTTCTTAATTTACTCTTCTCAAGTGTTAATTCCCAAAAAGCTCAACTTCTCACTCATATTTACATTTCATTCCAAGTTGAGTTTTAGGCCTCAATTCTTACATTGAGCTGTGCTTATTTGTGCTAATCCATTGTGAGATTAGTAATACACATACAAAAAGCTTGATTATTTAAAGTCTTGGATTGTTCCCAAGCAAACCCTAAGTGGCTTAGGGTGTTGGAAGTCTTGAGAGGTTCTCAAGCACAAGACTAGGAGGTTCCTAGCCCGGTGGAGTTTCTTGAAGGGAGTTCAAGGAAGCTTTGTGAAGAGTTCTTCAATCACCGGAATCAAATTGGGGTAGAAATCAAGAGTTTGGTACACTCTTGAAAGGGTTAGGTTGAGTGAGGCCATTCTCAAGCAATCCTTTGTAATTTCTAACAATTTGATTATTAGTAGAAACTCCTAAGTGATTAGGAGGACTGGATGTAGCTCATTGTTGGAGTGAACCAGGATAAAATTGCTTGAGTGTTGGTTTATTGCTTTTAATCTACTTTCTAGCTCAATAGACTTAAGTCATTTCAATCAATTAGGATTTATACAATTAGGTAGCAAGTTCAAGGAATCTTTGTGTTAAAAGTTATTTAGATTACTTGCTATTCTGTTGGATAAGTTCCTGTTTATTATTGAATTGATTTGAGTTAAATTGCTGAATTTTCGTTTCTGGTTTTTCTGCTATCTGATAGTAAAAACTCGAGTATTTCAGAAAAGACTCGAGTTGTTCATCCTGAAAAACTCGAGTATTTCACAAAAGACTCGAGTCTTTTGTTTCTGATTCCAGAAAATTCAGTCTAAGCTCCATTCTTCAATTATCAATCGAAATATTTGGTATTAGTGCTTCAAAATACTATTCACCCCCCCTCTAGTATTTGCTTAGCCCGCTTGTTGGTTTCCAACACAAACGATATATCCATATCGGCATCCACTAAGCCGACCACGTCAACAACGTGTCATCAAGCAAGCGTATTGGCACTCCCAGAGGCCCTCCACATGTTTAACAAACATGAAATACGTCCTACCATCCAAACTCCAGAATGAATGCATTTTATCCTTTAGACTTAAGGGAAGTTGATTAATACTTTGCAGGCCACCAAGGCTTATTTTCTTTATCAAAAAGGATCGTCACCAAACGATCTTTTTGTATTAATCAATTTCTCTAAGTCTTAACCCCTTGGACTATTCTCAATAATTCATTAATTATTTGACTTAGAATTGAAAATGGTGTTCTTCAGGTTCTGGGCAATATACTCGAGTAAAATTCAGTCCACTCGAGTGTTCTCTAGATTTTCCAGATTACTCGAGTGTTCCTGAAGTTACTCGAGTGTTCATGACTTTCTGAGAATTTGGGTTTTCAATTCATCAATTTACTCGAGTGGTTCATGGGTTACTCGAGTGTTCTTGGATATTTCCAGAATACTCGAGTGACCTTGACTGACTCGAGTGTTTGGCCTATAATGGTCCTCAGGTCATGCTCGATACTCGAGTACCAGACAGACTACTCGAGTGTTCTTCCTTAATTTACATGGTTTTGAACACGATTTACTCGAGTACTCTGCCTTTTACTCGAGTGTTTCGCAGCAGACAACACTGAAAACTGGTTTTAACATGACATTTTCATTTCTACTCAAATTTAATCCATTCCAGGGATCCACAGAGTTCACATAACATTATTTAGACATGTTACAACATTCATTTCATATCAAAACACAGATTTGACAGAGAATTCAGTAATCATGCATTAAAACACATTTTCACAACTCAATACCTCAATTTGCAGAATAAGCTCAATACTCATGAATTAAAGTTCATTTAAGCTTGCATGCATGATACATAACTTGCTCAACGCAGTTTTAGAACATGGATTGGTCTCCAAACCAAAGTTCCTATTCAATCTAAGCCCTTAGAGCCTCTTGGTGGCTCTCTAACACAATTAATGGAATTTAAACTCTATCTAGTGAATATAATTACTTCCCCTTACCTCTCAAACGTGAATCAACAGAAAGAAATCCAAGAAAAGTGCTCCAACCCCAGAAATCACTTTGAGCTTCACATGCATGACAGTTTTGAGTGCACCACCAAAACCGAATTGGTTCACCCATGAAATAGAGATAAGAATTGGGGAAAATTAGATTTCTAAACTCTATACAACATGTTCTAACTAAAGGAATTGAGTTTGAGACTCAGGAGATCGAGAGCTTACCAGAAATCAATCTCCAAGTAAGCTCCAGAAACCAACTTTGACAGAATAACTCCAACTTCCAAGCTGTCGTTCTCCCAACACACTCGCTCAATCCTCACGATTTTGGTGTTTATACAAAGCTCGTGATGTGAGCTTTATATTCGTGTATCACTCCAACCTTAACACTTAGAACTGACAGAGAATCGAAGAGAATGAATTCGAAACCCTAGCTTCAACAACACCAACAAGAATGAGCAAAATTCGTAGCTTAGGGAGGTTGAAGAGCTTAAATAGACATGGAGGGGCATCATGCATCACGACACGACACCCTTGGTGTTGGCATGGAGGCGATTTCGTGTCAACGAAGGGAAATCGTTGGCTGTGACTCACCAAACGCACTAACTCGTGCAGTTTGACCCAGAATACTCGAGTATTCCAGAAAATACTCGAGTGTTTTACCCAGTTTTTGAAAAATAATTATTTTATTTACCTTCCCTCCAAAATCTTTCCTATAATTGCTTCTAGGTCCCAACCCAGGGACTAATATGCAAAACTCTTATTTTATGCATTTAAATTATTTATTAAATAATTTACACACATAAGCTAGTCACATGAATACATATTTTAATCAAGGATTAATATAGAAACTATTAATTATAATTAAATTATAATTAACATTCCATTAATCGGGGATTAAAATTTTGGGGTGTTACACTACTCCCCCACTTACAAGGAATTTCGTCCCCGAAATTCAACTCATACAAACAAGTCAGGATAATCCTGACGCATCCTATTCTCTAACTCCCATGATGCCTCTATCACATCTCCACAGACCCAGACAACTTTGACCAGATGGATGTCCTTTCCTCTAAGCTGCTTGATTCTTCGATCTTCGATGCGAACTGGTACAGCTTTGAAGGTTAGGTTCTTATGAATTTCTAAGTCATCAGGTTGGATGCTAAGAACAATGGTGGGGTCATGGACATATTTCTTCAATTGAGACACATGGAATACATTATGGAGGTTAGCTAATGACGGAGGCAAAGCTAATTGATAGGCTACTGGGCCGATCCTTTTGAGAATTTGATAGGGACCAATAAACTTAGATGATAGTTTCTGGGTTTTCAAGGCTCTACTAACACCTTTGGTTGGTACTATTCTAATGAACACGTGGTCTCCTTCAGCAAACTCTAAGGGTTTTCTCCTTCTATCAGCATAGCTTTTCTGCCTACTCTGAGCTGCCCTCATCTTCTCTTGTATCATCTTGATCTGCTCCGTGGTCTCTTGCACAATATCTGGTCCAATCAGAGAACTCTCCCCCACTTGAAACCAGCATAACGGCGTCTGACACTTTCTCCCATACAAAGCTTCAAATGGTGCCATTCCAATGCTCGTGTGATAGCTGTTGTTGTAAGTGAACTCCACGAGTGGCAACATTTGCTCCCAATTCCCTTGTCCTTCCAAAGCACAGGCTCGTAGAATGTCCTCCAATGACTGAATAGTCCTTTCCGTTTGGCCATCAGTCTGAGGATGGTATGCAGAACTTAGCTTCAATTTTGAACCCAAGGCTCTATGCAGATCTTCCCAAAACTTTGATGTAAACCTCGGATCGCGATCAGACACAATGCTTGATGGTACTCCGTGCAGACGAACAACTTCCTTGATGTACAACTGAGTGAGCTTTTCCAATGAGTAGCGCATATTCACGGGAATGAAATGCGCTGACTTGGTCAACCGATCCACGATCACCCAGATTGCATCATGACCAGTAGATGTCCTTGGCAAACCCGACACAAAATCCATCGAGATACTATCCCACTTCCATAC
This sequence comes from Crotalaria pallida, assembly GCA_037953625.1. Lineage (NCBI taxonomy): Eukaryota > Viridiplantae > Streptophyta > Magnoliopsida > Fabales > Fabaceae > Crotalaria > Crotalaria pallida. Next base: position 91,135,925 of record CM075649.1, on the reverse strand, counting down.
AGGAACTTCCAAAGAAAGTAACTCTCCTCCTGGCCTTTGGTGTTCCACTTTCGCCTTTTGACACACCAAACAGCATGCCACATACTCCGCTACGTCCTTCTTCAGCCCAGGCCACCAAAATAGTTTCTTCAAATCATGATACATTTTGGTAGCTCCTGGATGCATACTCATCTTACTCTTATGCGCTTCATCCAGAACCATTTTTCTTACCTCCAGATCATCAGGGACACAAATCCTTGTTCTAAAACGCATGATTCCATCCTTCCCTTCTTGGAATTCCAATTCCTTACCTTCTTGCATCAATTTCTTCTTCTCCATGAGTTTTTCATCCTTGTGTTGCAATTCCCGAATCCTTAGCAGAAATTCATTAGCAATCTGCAACATCCCCAACTTGATACTCGTTGGTTCCACTTGCATTGTCAGACTCAAATCCCGAAACTCCTCTATTAGTGCAGCTTCTCTGACCATCATCGCACTGATATGCATCGCCTTTCTACTCAATGCGTCCGCCACAACGTTAGCCTTCCCAGGATGGTAATGGAGCTCAAACTCATAATCCTTCAAAAACTCCATCCATCGGCGTTGCCTCATATTCAACTCCTTTTGATCAAAGAGGTATTTTAAACTCTTATGTTCACTAAACACCCGGAACGTAGTGCCATAGAGATAGTGCCTCCAAATCTTTAAGGCAAACACCACAGCTGCCAACTCCAGATCGTGAGTTGGATAGTTCATCTCATGAACTTTTAGCTGTCTCGAGGCATAGGCGACAACTTGCCCCTCTTGCATCAAAACACACCCAAGACCTTGTTTCGACGCGTCACAGTACACATCAAAACTCTTCTGTGTATCGGGTAACACCAATACAGGAGATGATGTCAACCTTTCCTTCAGCTCTTGAAAACTACTTTCACATTTCTCATCCCACAGAAATGGTTGATCTTTCCTAGTCAACTTCGTCAGAGGCAGTGCAATCTTCGAGAAACCTTCGATGAACCTTCTATAATACCCAGCCAAACCGAGAAAGCTTCTAACCTCCGTAACCGACTTCGGTTGCTCCCATTGCAAAACTGAACTTACTTTCGTTGGATCAACTGCTATCCCTTTATCTGAAATCACATGCCCCAAAAATTTAACCTCCTTCAGCCAGAACTCACACTTTGTAAGTTTGGCGTACAGATGCTTCTCCTTCAAGATGCTTAACACTATCTTCAAGTGTTCAGCATGCTCTTCCGGGCTCTTAGAGTAAATCAGAATATCATCAATGAACACAACCACGAATGAATCTAAATAAGGTCTAAAGATTCGATTCATGTAGTCCATGAAGATAGCTGGTGCATTAGTCAATCCGAACGGCATTACAACATACTCATAATGTCCGTATCGAGATCGAAATGCAGTCTTAGAGATGTCCTCCTCTCTAATCCTGATCTGATGGTACCCCGACCTCAAATCAATCTTGGAAAATATTGAAGCCCCACGTACTTGATCCATAAGGTCATCTATCCGTGGCAACGGATACTTGTTCTTGATGGTGACCTTATTCAGCTGCCGGTAGTCGATGCACATCCTCATGCTACCATCTTTCTTCTTAACGAACAAGACAGGAGCACCCCAAGGTGACACGCTTGGTCGAATCATCTGTTTCTGCAGCAACTCTTCAATCTGCTTCTTCATCTCTGCCATTTCCGGTGGTGCCATTCTATAGGGAGCGATAGAAATGGGACCAGCTCCCGGAACTAGGTCAATACCAAATTCAATCTCTCTTCTTGGTGGCAGACCAGGAATCTCGTCAGCAAACACTTCCGGAAACTCTCGGACAACAGGAATCTCTTCCATCTTCGAACCAACTTCCTCCATCTCAGCATTGAACAGACACACGTAACCAGAGGGTTTTGGGTTTCTATAGGTCACGAGTCTTCTATCACAATCAATGATCACTTGGTTTTGATTGAACCAGTCCATTTCCAAGATCACATCCAATTGTGCTAAGGGTAAGCAGATCAAATCTACTTTAGAGGTTTGTCCTAACACTTCTATACAACAGTTAAGACAGGCTCTAGAAACAACTACTGGAGCATTTGTAGGGGTTTCTATTTGCAAAACATAAGGCATTTCAGACATCATCAAGCCTAATCGGTTTACACATTCATACGAAACGAATGAATGCGTTGCACCAGAGTCAAACAAAACATGGCAAAAATGACCATTAAGCAAGTATTTACCTTGCACCAGATCAGAAGATCGATTCGCTTCCACACCGCTAAGGGTGAAGACCCTTCCTTGAGTCACCGGTCTATCTGCAGTTCCTCTTGAGTTGGCCTTGGCTGGTTCCTTGCAATCTCTTGCAAAGTGTCCCAGCTTTCCACAGTTAAAACATCCACTTGTCCCCCAACACACACGACCATAGTGGTTGCGCTTGCACTTGTCACAGAATGGAGCCTCGCTCCGATAATTCCTTCCCTTAGAACCACCAACCTTGCCCTTGCCTTTCCCTCTGTGATCATATGGACCTTTGCCTCGATTGTCGAAACCCTTACGCCTTTGAGATCCATAGCCTTGATTGTCCTTCTTTTCCGAGACTTGCACCTCCTCGGCCTTGGTGTCGTCTTCATACATCCTACACATGTCCACGAGTGCAGGAAAACTTTGAATCCGCTGGTAACTGAAGATCGACTTCAACTTTGGCCTCAAACCTCCTTCAAACTTAATGCACTTGCTCCTCTCATCTGGATTGTTCTGATAGTATGGAGAGTACTTCATCAGCTCCTCAAATTTTGCTGTGTACTCGCCCACACTCATATTCCCTTGCTTCAGCTGCAGGAACTCCACCTCCTTCTTCCTTCTCAAGTCCTCCGGGAAATACTTTTGGAGAAACTTCTCCATGAATACTCCCCAACGCACCTCCCTTCCTTCATACTGCAGAAGTTGCATCGTATGGTTCCACCAATTCTCAGCCTCATCCTCCAGCATATAGGTTGCATAAGCCACCTTTTGAGCATCTGAACACTCCAACGTTCTTAAGATTTTGTCCATAGTGTGAATCCATTTGTTGGCTTCCTCCAGTTTAAATCCTCCTTCAAACTTTGGCGGATTGCAGCTCCTAAAATCAGCCAGAGTCTTCCCCTCAGTGTTACCCACATTACACTGATGAGGCGGATTTGCCGGTTGAGATTGTTGCTGAGACTGCCTTTGCATCGCTTCCAGTACCGTGGTGATTCGCTCCAACGTCGCATTGGTGTGATTTTGGTTTCTAGTTGCCATATTAGACCTGCGCTATGGGCTTATGGTCACATATGTTGAACTAGAGAAACTTCTATTACACCACCTATACTACGGCTCTATCCTAAACTTATTGAATCTACAATCAATTGCGTCTTGTACTCAAAAGAGACAAGATACAAACAAATCAGGGGTAATACAAAATTCAATAAGTAATTTAATAACATTCAAAGTACTAAATACTTTGGAGATACCTGCTTGATGTTGATGGCTACCTTTCTGGAACCACTTCTACTACTACAGGATCTGACTTTTGCTCTGATACCACTAAGTGTGACACCCTTCGTTGTTACCCAAATTGAAAAATAAAAGTATATCGTATTGGGTAATATATATGGACTTGTGAGTGTTAAGAAAATAGGTAAATAAAAATTTTCTTTAGATCGGGTGCACGAATCGTCACTTGAAAGTCTTGGAGAACAAAGTCTATATTATCTCAAAATCATTGTATCGAGTTCGGCGATTTCTAAAACCTTTTCGCAAATAGAGTAACATTCGATCTTCTAGAAAATATCTTTGTATCAAGTAGCTTATGCTACCCTTGCTTAGTACGATAGAACTGATACCATTTATAGCCGAGCTCTTAAACAGATTAAATCAGAGTAAGCGGAAATTACTGGACTATGCAACTGATAGAATATAAACATAGGTTTTCATAGATATAGAGAGTCATAGTACATAGCCCATGAGTAAAGTCTCCAAGTTTCAAAATATACAAGTCCATCATCAGATCTATATAACAGTGTAACTACAAGCTCTAGAGTGCTCCAAAAGTATATCTATATATACATAACAAAATATATGACTCTAGGAATAGTCACATAGATCTGGCAGCATCAGATGCAGTAGTAGTAGCAGTAGTCTCCCAAAAGTAAAGTGAGTAAGGTAGTAGCATCATCATCACAGCAACAGCAGCAAAACTCCTCCACACACCGGATCCTCAGATCCACACCATACACCATATGCATGTACCTAGGGATCGTCGTCCCTCCAGTCACTCCCAGTAGAATGCACGACAGGCTCGCTCCCACTCTCGTCCTCCACCGGATCCTCCTCGATCTCATCCGAGGGAGAGTGTACCCTACCACTGGGTACCGGGTCAGGTGATGGTGAAACCCTGACTGGGCTCCTCGGATCAGATAGGGGAGTCTCCTCGCGGACGACTCTCGAAGTAAAAGGGTGAGAGCGGGTAGGTCGAAAACGAAAACTATGGTAAGAGCGAGCTGGTCGCGTGGGAGGTGGTCCATGGTAAGTGTAAAACGGGGGTACATGCATAGTGTATATGATGGGAATCCTAAACCTACGAGGACGAAATCGCATCAGCGGGTTCGGGTGGTAGAAGGTAATCTCTACCTCCCCCTCAAACACCGCGCGATGGTCCTCATAGATCCATATGCCACTAGGAAGTGGCCGGATCTCGATGCAAGCAATGTAGCGAGACATGACCTACAAGGGCATAGGGGTAAGCAATTCTAAACACATAATCAATAGAGAATAAATAATGCAACATAAATATGTAACATGCATCAATTAATATCAATCACACTTAACACTTAGCAAGTAGGTTATGCACAAAGGATGCTCACACTTAATTCAGGTATATCAATTACATTAAATGAATGACATGATGCATGATTTTAACTCTCAAACTTATCTCCACATTTTCTAAGTCACTCTCTGACGTCCATCCCTGACAACCCAGCACTCCATAGTGCGTTGTATTCCTAGGTATACAACCATTCGTACATTCACCTAGAATGTACACGACAAGCTTGGTATCCATGCCACCCGAGCATATCCCGTCATCCAAACGGATCGTCATCCAAACGATATATCCATATCGGCATCCACTAAGCCGACCACGTCAACAACGTGTCATCAAGCAAGCATATTGGCACTCCCAGAGGCCCTCCACATGTTTAACAAACATGAAATACGTCCTACCATCCAAACTCCAGAATGAATGCATTTTATCCTTTAGACTTAAGGGAAGTTGATTAATACTTTGCAGGCCACCAAGGCTTATTTTCTTTATCAAAAAGGACCGTCACCAAACGATCTTTTTGTATTAATCAATTTCTCTAAGTCTTAATCCCTTGGACTATTCTCAATAATTCATTAATTATTTGACTTAGAATTGAAAATGGTGTTCTTCAGGTTTTGGGCAATATACTCGAGTAAAATTCAGTCCACTCGAGTGTTCTCTAGATTTTCCAGATTACTCGAGTGTTCCAGAAGTTACTCGAGTGTTAATGACTTTCTGAGGATTTGGGTTTTCAATTCATCAATTTACTCGAGTGGTTCATGGGTTACTCGAGTGTTCTTGGATATTTCCAGAATACTCGAGTGACCTTGACTGACTCGAGTGTTTGGCCTATAATGGTCCTCAGGTCATGCTCGATACTCGAGTACCAGACAGACTACTCGAGTGTTCTTCCTTAATTTACATGGTTTTGAACACGATTTACTCGAGTACTCTGCCTTTTATTCGAGTGTTTCGCAGCAGACAACACTGAAAACTGGTTTTAACATGACATTTTCATTTCTACTCAAATTTAATCCATTCTAGGGATCCACAGAGTTCACATAACATTATTTAGACATGTTACAACATTCATTTCATATCAAAACACAGATTTGACAGAGAATTCAGTAATCATGCATTAAAACACATTTTCACAACTCAATACCTCAATTTGCAGATAAGCTCAATACTCATGAATTAAAGTTCATTTAAGCTTGCATGCATGATACATAACTTGCTCAACGCAGTTTTAGAGCATGAATTGGTCTCCAAACCAAAGTTCCTATTCAATCTAAGCCCTTAGAGCCTCTTGGTGGCTCTCTAACACAATTAATGGAATTTAAACTCTATCTAGTGAATATAATTACTTCCCCTTACCTCTCAGACGTGAATCAACAGAAAGAAATCCAAGAAAAGTGCTCCAACCCCAGAAATCACTTTGAGCTTCACATGCATGACAGTTTTGAGTGCACCACCAAAACCGAATTGGTTCACCCATGAAATAGAGATAAGAATTGGGGAAAATTAGATTTCTAAACTCTATACAACATGTTCTAACTAAAGGAATTGAGTTTGAGACTCAGGAGCTCGAGATCTTACCAGAAATCAATCTCCAAGTAAGCTCCAGAAACCAACTTTGACAGAATAACTCCAACTTCCAAGCTGTCGTTCTCCCAACACACTCGCTCAATCCTCACGATTTTGGTGTTTATACAAAGCTCGTGATGTGAGCTTTATATTCGTGTATCACTCCAACCTTAACACTCAGAACTGACAGAGAATCGAAGAGAATGAATTCGAAACCCTATCTTCAACAACACCAACAAGAATGAGCAAAATTCGTAGCTTAGGGAGGTTGAAGAGCTTAAATAGACATGGAGGGGCATCATGCATCACGACACGACACCCTTGGTGTTGGCATGGAGGCGATTTCGTGTCAATGAAGGAAAATCGTTGGCTGTGACTCACCAAACGCACTAACTCGTGCAGTTTGACCCAGAATACTCGAGTATTCCAGAAAATACTCGAGTGTTTTACCCAGTTTTTGAAAAATAATTATTTTATTTACCTTCCCTCCAAACTCTTTCCTATAATTTCTTCTAGGTCCCAACCCAGGGACTAATATGCAAAACTCTTATTTTATGCATTTAAATTATTTATTAAATAATTTACACACATAAGCTAGTCACATGAATACATATTTTAATCAAGGATTAATATAGAAACTATTAATTATAATTAAATTATAATTAACATTCCATTAATCGGGGATTAAAATTTTGGGGTGTTACACTACTCCCCCACTTACAAGGAATTCCGTCCCCGAAATTCAACTCATACAAACAAGTCAAGATAATCCTGACGCATCCTATTCTCTAACTCCCATGATGCCTCTATCACATCTCCACAGACCCAAACAACTTTGACCAGATGGATGTCCTTTCCTCTAAGCTGCTTGATTCTTCGATCTTCGATGCGAACTGGTACAGCTTTGAAGGTTAGGTTCTTATGAATTTCTAAGTCATCAGGTTGGATGCTAAGAACAATGGTGGGGTCATGGACATATTTCTTCAATTGAGACACATGGAATACATTATGGAGGTTAGCTAATGACGGAGGCAAAGCTAATTGATAGGCTACTGGGCCGATCCTTTTGAGAATTTGATAGGGACCAATAAACTTAGGTGATAGTTTCTGGGTTTTCAAGGCTCTACTAACACCTTTGGTTGGTACTATTCTAATGAACATGTGGTCTCCTTCAGCAAACTCTAAGGGTTTTCTCCTTCTATCAGCATAGCTTTTCTGCCTACTCTGAGCTGCCCTTATCTTCTCTTGTATCATCTTGATCTGCTCCGTGGTCTCTTGCACAATATCTGGTCCAATCAGAGAACTCTCCCCCACTTGAAACCAGCATAACGGCGTCTGACACTTTCTCCCATACAAAGCTTCAAATGGTGCCATTCCAATGCTCGTGTGATAGCTGTTGTTGTAAGTGAACTCCACGAGTGGCAACATTTGCTCCCAATTCCCTTGTCCTTCCAAAGCACAGGCTCGTAGAATGTCCTCCAATGACTGAATAGTCCTTTCCGTTTGGCCATCAGTCTGAGGATGGTATGCAGAACTTAGCTTCAATTTTGAACCCAAGGCTCTATGCAGATCTTCCCAAAACTTTGATGTAAACCTCGGATCGCGATCAGACACAATGCTTGATGGTACTCCGTGCAGACGAACAACTTCCTTGATGTACAACTGAGTGAGCTTTTCCAATGAGTAGCGCATATTCACGGGAATGAAATGCGCTGACTTGGTCAACCGATCCACGATCACCCAGATTGCATCATGACCAGTAGATGTCCTTGGCAAACCCGACACAAAATCCATCGAGATACTATCCCACTTCCATACAGGAACTTCCAAAGAAAGTAACTCTCCTCCTGGCCTTTGGTGTTCCACTTTCGCCTTTTGACACACCAAACAGCATGCCACATACTCCGCTACGTCCTTCTTCAGCCCAGGCCACCAAAATAGTTTCTTCAAATCATGATACATTTTGGTAGCTCCTGGATGCATACTCATCTTACTCTCTTGCGCTTCATCCAGAACCATTTTTCTTACCTCCAGATCATCAGGGACACAAATCCTTGTTCTAAAACGCAGGATTCCATCCTTCCCTTCTTGGAATTCCAATTCCTTACCTTCTTGCATCAATTTCTTCTTCTCCATGAGTTTTTCATCCTTGTGTTGCAATTCCCGAATCCTTAGCAAAAATTCATTAGCAATCTGCAACATCCCCAACTTGATACTCGTTGGTTCCACTTGCATTGTCAGACTCAAATCCCGAAAATCCTCTATCAGTGCAGCTTCTCTGACCATCATCGCACTGATATGCATCGCCTTTCTACTCAATGCGTCTGCCACAACGTTAGCCTTCCCAGGATGGTAATGGAGCTCAAACTCATAATCCTTCAAAAACTCCATCCATCGGCGTTGCCTCATATTTAACTCCTTTTGATCAAAGAGGTATTTTAAACTCTTATGGTCACTAAACACCCGGAACGTAGTGCCATAGAGATAGTGCCTCCAAATCTTTAAGGCAAACACCACAGCTGCCAACTCCAGATCGTGAGTTGGATAGTTCATCTCATGAACTTTTAGCTGTCTCGAGGCATAGGCGACAACTTGCCCCTCTTGCATCAAAACACACCCAAGACCTTGTTTCGACGCGTCACAGTACACATCAAAACTCTTCTGTGTATCGGGTAACACCAATACAGGAGATGATGTCAACCTTTCCTTCAGCTCTTGAAAACTACTTTCACATTTCTCATCCCACAGAAATGGTTGATCTTTCCTAGTCAACATCGTCAGAGGCAGTGCAATCTTCGAGAAACCTTCGATGAACCTTCTATAATACCCAGCCAAACCAAGAAAGCTTCTAACCTCCGTAACCGACTTCGGTTGCTCCCATTGCAAAACCGAACTTACTTTCGTTGGATCAACTGCTATCCCTTTATCTGAAATCACATGCCCCAAAAATTTAACCTCCTTCAGCCAGAACTCACACTTTGTAAGTTTGGAGTACAGCTGCTTCTCCTTCAAGATGCTTAACACTATCTTCAAGTGTTCAGCATGCTCTTCCGGGCTCTTAGAGTAAATCAGAATATCATCAATGAACACAACCACGAATGAATCTAAATAAGGTCTAAAGATTCGATTCATGTAGTCCATGAAGATAGCTGGTGCATTAGTCAATCCGAACGGCATTACGACATACTCATAATGTCCGTATCGAGATCGAAATGCAGTATTAGAGATGTCCTCCTCTCTAATCCTGATCTGATGGTACCCCGACCTCAAATAAATCTTGGAAAATATTGAAGCCCCACGTACTTGATCCATAAGGTCATCTATCCGTGGCAACGGATACTTGTTCTTGATGGTGACCTTATTCAGCTGCCGGTAGTCGATGCACATCCTCATGCTACCATTTTTCTTCTTGACGAACAAGACAGGAGCATGCCAAGGTGACACGCTTGGTCGAATCATCTGTTTCTGCAGCAACTCTTCAATCTGCTTCTTCATCTCTGCCATTTCCGGTGGTGCCATTCTATAGGGAGCGATAGAAATGGGACCAGCTCCCGGAACTAGGTCAATACCAAATTCAATCTCTCTTCTTGGTGGCAGACCAGGAATCTCATCAGCAAACACTTCCGGAAACTCTCGGACAACAGGAATCTCTTCCATCTTCGAACCAACTTCCTCCATCTCAGCATTGAACAGACACACGTAACCAGAGGGTTTTGGGTTTCTATAGGTCACGAGTTTTCTATCACAATCAATGATCACTTGGTTTTGACTTAACCAGTCCATTCCCAAGATCACATCCAAATGTGCTAAGGGTAAGCAGATCAAATCTACTTTAGAGGTTTGTCCTAACACTTCTATACAACAGTTAAGACAGGCTCTAGAAACAACTACGGGAGCATTTGTAGGGGTTTCTATTTGCAAAACATAAGGCATTTCAGACATCATCAAGCCTAATCGGTTTACACATTCATACGAAACGAATGAATGCGTTGCACCAGAGTCAAACAAAACATGGCAAAAATGACCATTAAGCAAGTATTTATCTTGCACCAGATCAGAAGATCGATTCGCTTCCACACCGCTAAGGGTGAAGACCCTTCCTTGAGTCACCGGTCTATCTGCAGTTCCTCTTGAGTTGGCCTTGGCTGGTTCCTTGCAATCTCTTGCAAAGTGTCCCGGCTTTCCACAGTTAAAACATCCACTTGTCCCCCAACACACACGACCATAGTGGTTGCGCTTGCACTTGTCACAGAATGGAGCCTCGCTCCGATAATTCCTTCCCTCAGAACCACCAACCTTGCCCTTGCCTTTCCCTCTGCGATCATATGGACCTTTGCCTCGATTGTCGAAACCCTTACGCCTCTGAGATCCATAGCCTTGATTGTCCTTCTTTTCCGAGACTTGCACCTCCTCGGCCTTGGTGTCGTCTTCATACATCCTACACATGTCCACGAGTGCAGGAAAACTTTGAATCCGCTGGTAACTGAAGATCGACTTCAACTTTGGCCTCAAACCTCCTTCAAACTTAATGCACTTGCTCCTCTCATCTGGATTGTTCTGATAGTATGGAGAGTACTTCATCAGCTCCTCAAATTTTGCTGCGTACTCGCCCACACTCATATTCCCTTGCTTCAGCTGCAGGAACTCCACCTCCTTCTTCCTTCTCAAGTCCTCCGGGAAATACTTTTGGAGAAACTTCTCCATGAATACTCCCCAACTCACCTTCCTTCCTTCATACTGCAGAAGTTGCATCGTATGGTTCCACCAATTCTCAGCCTCATCCTCCAGCATATAGGTTGCATAAGCCACCTTTTGAGCATCTGAACACTCACACGTTCTTAAGATTTTGTCCATAGTGTGAATCCATTTGTTGGCTTCCTCCGGTTTAAATCCTCCTTCAAACTTTGGCGGATTGCAGCTCCTAAAATCAGCCAGAGTCTTCGCCTCAGTGTTACCCACATTACACTGATGAGGCGGATTTGCCGGTTGAGAGGGTTGCTGAGACTGTCTTTGCATCGCTTCCAGTACCGTGGTGATTCGCTCCAACATCGCATTGGTGTGATTTTGGTTTCTAGTTGCCATATTAGACCTGCGCTATGGGCTTATGGTCACATATGTTGAACTAGAGAAACTTCTATTACACCACCTATACTACGGCTCTATCCTAAACTTATTGAATCTACAATCAATTGCGTCTTGTACTCAAAAGAGACAAGATACAAACAAATCAGGGGTAATACAAAATTCAATAAGTAATTTAATAACATTCAAAGTACTAAATACTTTGGAGATACCTGCTTGATGTTGATGGCTACCTTTCTGGAACCACTTCTACTACTACAGGATCTGACTTTTGCTCTGATACCACTAAGTGTGACACCGTTCGTTGTTACCCAAATTGAAAAATAAAAGTATATCGTATTGGGTAATATATATGGACTTGTGAGTGTTAAGAAAATAGGTAAATAAAAATTTTCTTTAGATCGGGTGCACGAATCGTCACTTGAAAGTCTTGGAGAACAAAGTCTATATTATCTCAAAATCATTGTATCGAGTTCGGCGATTTCTAAAACCTTTTCGCAAATAGAGTAACATTCGATCTTCTAGAAAATATCTTTGTATCAAGTAGCTTATGCTACCCTTGCTTAGTACGATAGAACTGATACCATTTATAGCCGAGCTCTTAAACAGATTAAATCAGAGTAAGCGGAAATTACTGGACTATGCAACTGATAGAATATAAACATAGGTTTTCATAGATATAGAGAGTCATAGTACATAGCCCATGAGTAAAGTCTCCAAGTTTCAAAATATACAAGTCCATCATCAGATCTATATAACAGTGTAACTACAAGCTCTAGAGTGCTCCAAAAGTATATCTATATATACATAACAAAATATATGACTCTAGGAATAGTCACATAGATCTGGCAGCATCAGATGCAGTAGTAGTAGCAGTAGTCTCCCAAAAGTAAAGTGAGTAAGGTAGTAGCATCATCATCACAGCAACAGCAGCAAATCTCCTCCACACACCGGATCCTCAGATCCACACCATACACCATATGCATGTACCTAGGGATCGTCGTCCCTCCAGTCACTCCCAGTAGAATGCACGACAAGCTCGCTCCCACTCTCGTCCTCCACCGGATCCTCCTCGATCTCATCCGAGGGAGGGTACCGGGTCAGGTGATGGTGAAACCCTGACTGGGCTCCTCGGATCAGATAGGGGAGTCTCCTCGCGGACGACTCTCGAAGTAAAAGGGTGAGAGCGGGTAGGTCGAAAACGAAAACTATGGTAAGAGCGAGCTGGTCGCGTGGGAGGTGGTCCATGGTAAGTGTAAAACGGGGGTACATGCATAGTGTATATGATGGGAATCCTAAACCTACGAGGACGAAATCGCATCAGCGGGTTCGGGTGGTAGAAGGTAATCTCTACCTCCCCCTCAAACACCGCGCGATGGTCCTCATAGATCCATATGCCACTAGGAAGTGGTCGGATCTTGATGCAAGCAATGTAGCGAGACATGACCTACAAGGGCATAGGGGTAAGCAATTCTAAACACATAATCAATAGAGAATAAATAATGCAACATAAATATGTAACATGCATCAATTAATATCAATCACACTTAACACTTAGCAAGTAGGTTATGCACAAAGGATGCTCACACTTAATTCAGGTATATCAATTACATTAAATGAATGACATGATGCATGATTTTAACTCTGAAACTTATCTCCACATTTTCTAAGTCACTCTCTGACGTCCATCCCTGACAACCCAGCACTCCATAGTGCGTTGTATTCCTAGGTATACAACCATTCGTACATTCACCTAGAATGTACACGACAAGCTTGGTATCCATGCCACCCGAGCATATCCCGTCATCCAAACGGATCGTCATCCAAACGATATATCCATATCGGCATCCACTAAGCCGACCACGTCAACAAACGTGTCATCAAGCAAGCATATTGGCACTCCCAGAGGCCCTCCACATGTTTAACAAACATGAAATACGTCCTACCATCCAAACTCCAGAATGAATGCATTTTATCCTTTAGACTTAAGGGAAGTTGATTAATACTTTGCAGGCCACCAAGGCTTATTTTCTTTATCAAAAAGGACCGTCACCAAACGATCTTTTTGTATTAATCAATTTCTCTAAGTCTTAATCCCTTGGACTATTCTCAATAATTCATTAATTATTTGACTTAGAATTGAAAATGGTATTCTTCAGGTTCTGGGTAATATACTCGAGTAAAATTCAGTCCACTCGAGTGTTCTCTAGATTTTCCAGATTACTCGAGTGTTCCTGAAGTTACTCGAGTGTTCATGACTTTCTGAGGATTTGGGTTTTCAATTCATCAAATTACTCGAGTGGTTCATGGGTTACTCGAGTGTTCTTGGATATTTCCAGAATACTCGAGTGACCTTGACTGACTCGAGTGTTTGGCCTATAATGGTCCTCAGGTCATGCTCGATACTCGAGTACCAGACAGACTACTCGAGTGTTCTTCCTTAATTTACATGGTTTTGAACACGATTTACTCGAGTACTCTGCCTTTTACTCGAGTGTTTCGCAGCAGACAACACGGAAAACTGGTTTTAACATGACATTTTCATTTCTACTCAAATTTAATCCATTCCAGGGATCCACAGAGTTCACATAACATTATTTAGACATGTTACAACATTCATTTCATATCAAAACACAGATTTGACAGAGAATTCAGTAATCATGCATTAAAACACATTTTCATAACTCAATACCTCAATTTGCAGAATAAGCTCAATACTCATGAATTAAAGTTCATTTAAGCTTGCATGCATGATACATAACTTGCTCAATGCAGTTTTAGAGCATGGATTGGTCTCCAAACCAAAGTTCCTATTCAATCTAAGCCCTTAGAGCCTCTTGGTGGCTCTCTAACACAATTAATGGAATTTAAACTCTATCTAGTGAATATAATTACTTCCACTTACCTCTCAGACGTGAATCAACAGAAAGAAATCCAAGAAAAGTGCTCCAACCCCAGAAATCACTTTGAGCTTCACATGCATGACAGTTTTGAGTGCACCACCAAAACCGAATTGGTTCACCCATGAAATAGAGATAAGAATTTGGGAAAATTAGATTTCTAAACTCTATACAACATGTTCTAACTAAAGGAATTGAGTTTGAGACTCAGGAGCTCGAGAGCTTACCAGAAATCAATCTCCAAGTAAGCTCCAGAAACCAACTTTGACAGAATAACTCCAACTTCCAAGCTGTCGTTCTCCCAACACACTCGCTCAATCCTCACGATTTTGGTGTTTATACAAAGCTCGTGATGTGAGCTTTATATTCGTGTATCACTCCAACCTTAACACTCAGAACTGACAGAGAATCGAAGAGAATGAATTCGAAACCCTAGCTTCAACAACACCAACAAGAATGAGCAAAATTCGTAGCTTAGGGAGGTTGAAGAGCTTAAATAGACATGGAGGGGCATCATGCATCACGACACGACACCCTTGGTGTTGGCATGGAGGCGATTTCGTGTCAACGAAGGGAAATCGTTGGCTGTGACTCACCAAACGCACTAACTCGTGCAGTTTGACCCAGAATACTCGAGTGTTTTACCCAGTTTTTGAAAAATAATTATTTTATTTACCTTCCCTCCAAAATCTTTCCTATAATTGCTTCTAGGTCCCAACCCAGGGACTAATATGCAAAACTCTTATTTTATGCATTTAAATTATTTATTAAATAATTTACACACATAAGCTAGTCACATGAATACATATTTTAATCAAGGATTAATATACAAACTATTAATTATAATTAAATTATAATTAACATTCCACTAATCGGGGATTAAAATTTTGGGGTGTTACATACACCGCCCCTTCAATTTGGAATTAGAGCTCAAGGTAGGTTTAAACTCGAATTAACTTATGTCGAATATTTCTGGTTCCTAATTAATTAAAACTTGTTTTAGTCTAACGACAATCCAAACCAATTAGACAGTTCAATTGCTTAGGAACCCTATACCTTTAACAAAATGCTTTTAAAACTCGTCATTCCACATAACTGTCAACTCAGCTTAATACAAACCATAGTAATTAAATTAAACTCACTAGAAATAATACTTTAATTAAAACTAAACACTAAATCATAATACAATTCATTTTTTCACAATATAATAATAGCATACTAAAACAATTTAACACTTTATAATTATGACTGATAACACTAAAATTAGCATTAGTATGAAAAATTAAAACACAACATAGAGTAATTAAAAAGGTATTAGGAATATACCCACAAATTCGACTTTGGATCACACGGGGCAACCAGTCGGGCTCAAAACGCAACGGAGGGGCGGGTCACAATAACGATGACGGTAACGGCATCGGTTTCGCTTGAAACCGTGACAAGAGCCAACAACCTAGGCTTAGACAGCTTCTCACCGTGGCAGCAGTGATGAGCACGAGCGGTGGCGGCAACAACTAATGACGGCGGTGGCGATTCGTTCTACCCAAAAAGGGAGAACACGAACAAGAACCTCCTGGCCATGGATCAGCACACACGCACCGGAGAGAGATAGAGGTGGTGGCTGCGAAACCGCGACTGGAGGGAGAGGGAACGCGTGGTGGCTGCATTGGTTCGTCAGCCGCGGCGGCGGCCGTGGGCGAGGCGGCAACAAAGAGAGTGACCGTGGCGGAGAGAGAAAAACGCGACAAAGGAGAGCTTAGAGAGTGAGAGAGTCGCGAGGGAGGATGGCTGCGGCGGATCCCAGGCTAGAGGCGGCGGTCGTGGTTGGGGAGGAAGAAAGAGATCGGCGAAGGAGAAAGAGAGATCTAGCGCCAGAGAGAGAGCATGGAATCTGTGGTTTTAAGGGACTATGGGTCAAAAACGAAGAAGAGGGATTGAGAGAAGAGAGGGACGGCAGCCAACACTTGGAGAAGGAAGGAGATGAGGGTGTGGTGATGGGGGGCTGGCTGCTGCAAAAATGAAAAAGGGAATTAGGGGTTCCCTTAGCACCCAGCACACACATACACGTTCTTTTTTTTTTTAAATACTTTTGTTTATTTATTAGTAATTAGTAATCATAGTAAATAGAAATAATATTAATTTTTTTTCAAGAATATCTAAATAGAATTCAGTCATCAAATCAATCAAGTAAATGTATTTTTAAGAATGTCCTAAAGTCAAATATTTAAAAACACAAAACATAATTCATTGTTAAATATATGTAAAGGTTATGTAAAGTATTTAAAACGTTTAGCATTATTTTAACATGATAATTTTTCTCTAAAAGAATTAACTTTAAATATAATTAGATACTATTTCATAATTAATATAATGTATTTTTATGAAATATCAAGCAACTAAATGATTTATATCAAGAAACAAATATTTAATTCATTAAAACTTATAATTATACTAAAGATTAAAATTAGGGATGTTACAATCCTTCCCCCCAAAAAGAAATTTCGTCCTCAAAATTTGATTAGTGGAAACCGTAAGGTTAGAATTTTCAAGAATCTTTGACCATCATGCTAATAAATTTATAACCAATACTACAATTAGCACGAAGATCTTCTAAAATCATTCAATATAACAGGGCAATTAAAACCTTAGTGGCACTAAGAATTTAACAGTAGCAAAAGAATTTCAATAACTGGTTAAGTAAAAAGGTTCTCAAATTCAATCATTGAGGAAAACCATCTTTCATGACAATACCAACTAGAGAAATCATCACTTAATGTACGAAATAGCAATTACAGTTAAGTCATTTCCAAACCAAATCATTTAAGTTCTCAAAATTGAAAAATAATTTTAACATTTAGCAGATGACAGATATTGAAAGGGTGTTTTGACTCTATGTCATAATTGTAAAACGAATTCAAATTCCAAAGAGACAACATGAAATATAAAGCTAAGTAGGAGCTTTGAAAACCCAACTGGTCTAAACAAAAACAGCGTTATGCATATGATTTTAGTTTGTGTAGCATGTTCAATGTAACACCTTCCATTTTAATCCATTATACCATATTATTGTAAAAAATTTTAGGAAAATTTTGGTAGGGTTTATTCTAAAATTTGGACTTTCCCTTTATGATTAAAACCTATCACCTGCCAGCCAGATTATTCAAAAATTAATTTATTCGTTCAGTTACGTCAAAATACTCACAACAGAATGAAGGAAAACCATGTTCCAAAATGAAATTATGGTTTACCAATTAAAAGTGGAATATCACCATTCTACCATAAAATACATATAATTTTTTCCCAAATGTTAAACCAAATGGTGATAACCCTACAATTTATATAAAAAGTCCTGAATACAAAATAATCCTACATTAGATGCTAAGAGAGCATAGGTTGACTGTAAAAAGGGATAAACCCAATATACATAGGGTTACACCTTAGTGTACCCAACCTCGGTCTTCTGGCAACTGTAGTGACTTTTTCCTCAATACCTAAAATGGTCAACACAGAGAGTGAGATATAACTCAAAATCAAAGGAAACACCTAAAGACAGTAATAAAACATAATAAAATACATGACACCGAAACATATAACTAAATATATATATATAGTTATGCCCTATTCCCTTCTAATGCCATATGATGCCATGTATGCAATGATATGCAATGCAATGCACTTTCCATAACCATTTCCATATCCATTTCCATGTACCATTTCCATTTGTCCATGTTTCCATATTTCCATATATTTTCCATAATGTATCCATATTCCATATGGCCTCACATCACCCTCCACACAGTTGGAAAAGATCAACTAGGAGTAAGTATTCCCCAACCAATGCTTGCACAATACGATGTCGGGTGGATTTCCCCTTAGCACGGTGGGAAGCTATCCCATCCTGTGTACATCGTACCATTTGGGCCGGATACCCAAATTAGCTATAGCAGGAACCACTTTACACTAGTCCCGAAGTGCCTAAGTGGCGGATAGAATTATCATAGTGCGCGTAGGACCAATCCACGGCTTAGCCTAGTACTTCATCCCTTTGTAGAATACCTCATACTGTATTAGACCCATCTTGTGGATCAAAGTCCTCTATGATAAATTCCCACAATTGTGTTGGTACACAATTGAGCCACTATATCACTCTCGTCCGTCGATTCTATGGAACCTTCGCATGACTGTCCTTCAGTCCACATAGAATGTTCTCGTATCTTTTCCAATTCCTAACGTCCTTCCTCATTTAATGATGCACGTGTTTCTACTGATTTTAATTAACTAGAATAGCCAAGCCGTTTTATATAGTCATGTTTCCTTTTTCCTCTAATTAGTGTAGATTAATTAATCCAACCATAAGTATATAGTCCTTTTATAAGTTATTAATTATAACTTAAAATAATTCCAACATAACCACTTTTCACCATAATCAAGTTCCAAGCATAGAAATATGCATAATAATAACAACACCACACAAACAGCCAATTAATGCACAATGAAACATAATCAAACACTAATTTCACCATTCCATACATAGAGAAAATCTAGGGTTTCTAATACTACTTAACAAATCAACAATTAAAACCTAACACATGCATAATATTATATACTTATTACTAAAAATAGGTCCTTCCTCTAATTAGGAGAATATCTCCTCTCTTACCTTGATTTGGAGAAGTGGAGATGAGAGATGGAGGAGAGGAAACCTTGGATTGATGGTTGAAAAGATGAAATTGATGATGGAGAGAAGAGGAAACCTTGATTTGATGAAGGGAAGAAGCGATTTGATGAAGGAATCAAGAGGTTGGAGGTTGGGGGTGATGAACCCTAACTTTTCCCCAGGGGTTCGAGTGAGGATTTTATGAATTTTTCTATATGAGCTCAGCCAAATGCCTTAAAAACTGATTCTGCAGGTCGTGGACATCGATGTCCACCTATGGATATCGATGTGCAACATCGATGTGCACAACCATGACATCTATGTCCACAGATAAAATCTGACAGCAACTTTCGCATTCAAACAGCCATAACTTTTTCGTTAACCGTTGGATCTTGCTCAAACTTGGAAGCAAGCTCCCTAATAATTCCAACTTCACATCCAACGGTGAGTTTTGGGTTCTGAGCTCTAGATATTTAAATCCTAATTTTTCTCCCTATTTAGAAACTTTAACTAATTTCTACCTATTTTTGGTTTCTAAAATCTAACACTTAGTTTTTCTCTTACTCTTACCTCCTAAGTCTGATATTTCCCCAATTAAATTAGGAAAATAAAATTAGGGATGTTACAATTCTCCCCCACTTACTGGAATTTCGTCCCCGAAATTCCGTTCAATTCCGTCAAATGGAGAACCATCCCAGCCAAGGGGTTTCTCAACTATGATACTCACCTCATTTTGGTTCTACTCCCCCACTTGGAATCGGCATACTACTGGCATCAGTACACCACTAGGCTCTGGTACTCTGTGAAGAGTGCGAATTATGGTTCGATTTTTATTGGTCTCGATGCGGTCTTCTAAGGTTTACACTTAATGAAGAGTGTGTGTGTTGACTGGTAAAATCCAAGAGCCTTGCTGACAAGACTCCTAATGGGTCTTAGACTCTCCAAAATTAGGTTTAGCTTCCCAAGGAATTTGGAAATGGTCTATCAATTTAACTAGTTCTCTCGAGGATCCTATCTCAACGGTTGGAAAAAGGCACTTTTACATCCTATGCTATAATGCCTTCATGGTTTTGACTATCCATCTATTCAAAATTTACAACTCACTTGCTAAATCTAGGATCCTAATCAAACATATACAACTTATCAACACAACATGAAACACTTAAGCATCATTCCGTTTTCAAACATAGAACATATACACAGACTTCGACATTCAAACATTCACACCCACAATGCACATCAACATACACTTCAAACATAAGTCTTACTCAATTCCTACTTCCTTCTAAGCTAGTTCTAGTTTACCTTACCTAACTTAGGGTTAATCCTTAATCTACACACATATTCATAGCATTCAGCACATATTCAGAAATTAGTTCCAAAAGGGATTCGGAAAACAGGATTTGCATGATTTTCATTCACATACTTTTTCATCATCTACATCCCTAATGTTGTGAAAGTTTACAAGTAGTGTCCCTGCATATAAAAGGACATTGTTTAAATTTTCAGGTCAACCAGAGTTCATTAGGTTCAGTTTTAACCCTACGACCACTTAGTCAAAGAATTGTAATTTGTCGGGGCTGAACCTAAGTCAAATTTGTTTTAAAAATAATAGGGAATTCCAAACGACCTCAAATTTAAAAAGGGGCAACTCATAAACTTACTCAAAGGTTGAGTAAAATTGTCCAACCGATCGGAGCACGTTAGATTCGATTTGTTTCAAAACACTAATTTGCTCCAATTAGCTTGGAATTTTACATAACACATTGATCCAACCTTATGGTACTTATGTCAAACATATCAAATCAAACTAGTATCCCAAGCCCAAAAACTCTGCTTTTTCGTTGTATTTAAAAACCTTGATTTCCCAATCAACAAGAATCCATAAGCACAACAACATATCTATGGGCTAGCATAATTTCCTAAGAAAACAAACTTATTCATTTATCATTCAATTCCAAACATACACATATAGCATCAAACAATTCCTAAGGTTCAATCTCTTAATTGGACTACTCTAATGATGACTATTCATCACTAGTTTAGACTCTAGGGAAACACTAAAGTAAACACCTAGTTCCTAGGAAACATGAATCTATTCATTAGGAATGACTACATCCTCCCTTACATTCATTTCAACTACACATTCAAGTAAAACAAAGTTTTTTAACATTCAAACCATACCTATGCTATGTTGAAAACTTTGGTATAAACAATCATTGTATACGAGGGTTAAAGTAAAACAAATGCAACCCTCATATTGTAAAAGTATTTACACCTTTAAAAATCAATGCGGGATACCCAAAAATCAGTGATGCACACACACACACACATATATATATATATATATATGAAAACAAAATAACCGATTAGAAAATAGGTATGCATTACTTATGTTATAAAAATCAGAGTTGCATACACGAACACATTTTCAATGGTATGCTAATGGAATCAAAACCTTTGAAAATTGGATTCTTTCTTTTAGGAAAAACTTTTGTGTTTGGATAAAATCTTAATTAAAAACTCAATCATCCGAACAGGTTAATGCTTTACAATCTTAGTATTTTTTCCCTTGTGAAAATGACTTGGATGAAACTTTGAAAACACTTTGCAATTCAATTCCTATGTCTTTGAAAAGTATCACCTCCATCCAACCTCGAAAAAGTTTAGGTGAAGGAGTAGAATTTATTTAGGATCAACAAACTCACAGAAAAGGAAATATGCTCTTGGTTTAGAAAACTTGTTTTGGTTCATCTTCGAAAGTTGGAATAATCACATCCCTTTGGCTTTGAGCTTGAAGGCTAAGTTTCATTCCAAATTGATTAATGTCGTATGTAAAGGTTTCTATCTAATCGGCGCATAGTTTGAACCAAACAATAAATTAGTTCACCGCCTGATTACTTAGAAATCCTTAGTTTTCTTATTAACCTCTCAAAAGTTCATCATACGACCTAACCTTCAATTTGGGAAGATTTCTGATTCCTTTCAACCTAATGAAATTCATTTGATATACTATCAAGTCTAAGTGTCAATTAATTTCCAGCATCATACCATTACCCTTGGAACTCAATTGATCTCTTGATAGCATGCCATTTCGTGAGAAAGTTTTCAAAATAGTTTTTACACTTAAAACAAATTCGACATTCACAACCAATAGTAAACATCATCAAAAAGCACAATTTATCAGTTAGATAACATAAGACAACACATAGCAATTAATCACTTAGGTAATCACAAACAAACAAATAACATCACACATAAACGTATATATATACCACATATAACCTAACACATTGCAACCACTTAGAGTTTTATGCCTCTACTTGCTTAAACCTACAGCTAACACTCTGCACCAACTTGGGTTTCTGACCTTCTGATCTATGACCTAAAACTCTAGCCACTGTTATAGCTAACTAGAATTCTTGAACTCACTATCCTCCTATCTCAAAACAAAGCAACTCTTACTACCCCTCCGCTGCGCAACTCTAACATAACTCAAATACCTTCTAACACCCTTCCTATTCTTAGGCCTAGGATGTAAATTCAACAATTATTTGATTGTCTTCAAGGACTCAATGATACCATCTTCCAATTAAATGTAAATCTCGAGGGTACCATCTCGATTCTACATCATACTGGAAATTAGAATCACTTATCGTACAACCTGAGTTCCAATCAAATAATAGGTGACCCACTTTCCATTCAAAAGAGAGTTTCACTGTTTTATTTTAAAGAAAAGTTTCAATTCTCTGTCATATTTGAAATAGACATACTTAATTCAAAACTAAGAGTTAGTCCTTCCCGTTAGGGTAGCAATTTCATGCTCTGTCCCGTTGGGAGTTTTCCTATCCCTTAGCCTCTACTTTCTGTCCATTTCTAATTATAACAAAGTTACACTTGAAAAATTATGTTTCACCCTCTTTAAATTGAAAATACAACCTTATAATCACCAACTATGACTCACTTTGTGCCAACACTAATGAGCTGTACCAACCTCAACAAAATGCATGCATAACTACTAATGTATACCACTAACCTATGATACATAACCAACTATTTATTGGTTGCTCTCAAGTGGGGCAACACATGGGAGATATGGAAATCCATACTCCAAAGCCGAGGATTGCAACCATTGCTCTGATACCATAAAATGTAACACCTTCCATTTTAATCCATTATACCATATTATTGTAAAAGTTTTTAGGAAAATTTTGGTAGGGTTTATTCTAAAATTTGGACTTTCCCTTTATGATTAAAACCTGTCACCTGCCAGCCAGATTATTCAAAAATTAATTTATTCGTTCAGTTACGTCAAAATACTCACAACAGAATGAAGGAAAACCATGTTCCAAAATGAAATTAAGGTTTACCAATTAAAAGTGGAATATCACCATTCTACCATAAAATACATATAATTTTTTCCCAAATGTTAAAC
This sequence comes from Crotalaria pallida, assembly GCA_037953625.1. NCBI lineage: Eukaryota > Viridiplantae > Streptophyta > Magnoliopsida > Fabales > Fabaceae > Crotalaria > Crotalaria pallida. The sequence continues at coordinate 91,112,457 of CM075649.1, read as the reverse complement.
CAAATGGTGATAACCCTACAATTTATATAAAAAGTCCTGAATACAAAATAATCCTACATTAGATGCTAAGAGAGCATAGGTTGATTGTAAAAAGGGATAAACCCAATATACATAGGGTTACACCTTAGTGTACCCAACCTCGGTCTTCTGGCTACTGTAGTGACTTTTTCCTCAATACCTAAAATGGTCAACACAGAGAGTGAGATATAACTCAAAATCAAAGGAAACACCTAAAGACAGTAATAAAACATAATAAAATACATGACACCCAAACATATAACTAAATATATATATATATATATATAGTTATGCCCTATTCCCTTCTAATGCCATATGATGCCATGTATGCAATGATATGCAATGCAATGCACTTTCCATAACCATTTCCATATCCATTTCCATGTACCATTTCCATTTGTCCATGTTTCCATATTTCCATATATTTTCCATAATGTATCCATATTCCATATGGCCTCACATCACCCTCCACACAGTTGGAAAAGATCAACTAGGAGTAAGTATTCCCCAACAATTGCTTGCACAATACGATGTCGGGTGGATTTCCCCTTAGCACGGTGGGAAGCTATCCCATCCTGTGTACATCGTACCATTTGGGCCGGATACCCAAATTGGCTATAGCAGGAACCACTTTACACTAGTCCCGAAGTGCCTAAGTGGCGGATAGAATTATCATAGTGCGCGTAGGACCAATCCACGGCTTAGCCCAATACATCATCCCTTTGTAGAATACCTCATACTGTATTAGACCCATCTTGTGGATCAAAGTCCTCTATGATAAATTCCCACAATTGTGTTGGTACACAATTGAGCCACTATATCACTCTCGTCCGTCGATTCTATGGAACCTTCGCATGACTGTCCTTTAGTACACATAGAATGTTCTCGTATCTTTTCCAATTCCTAACGTCCTTCCTCACTTACTGATGCACGTGTTTCTACTCATTTTAATTAACTAGAATAGCCAAGCCGTTTTATATAGTCATGTTTCCTTTTTCCTCTAATTAGTGTAGATTAATTAATCCAACCATAAGTATATAGTCCTTTTATAAGTTATTAATTATAACTTAAAATAATTCCAACATAACCACTTTGCACCATAATCAAGTTCCAAGCATAGAAATATGCATAATAATAACAACACCACACAAACAGTCAATTAATGCACAGTGAAACATAATCAAACACTAATTTCACCATTCCATACATAGAGAAAATCTAGGGTTTCTAATACTCCTTAACAAATCAACAATTAAAACCTAACACATGCATAATATTATATACTTATTACTAAAAATAGGTCCTTCCTCTAATTAGGAGAATATCTCCTCTCTTACCTTGATTTGGAGAAGTGGAGATGAGAGATGGAGGAGAGGAAACCTTGGATTGATGGTTGAAAAGATGAAATTGATGATGGAGAGAAGAGGAAACCTTGATTTGATGAAGGGAAGAAGCGATTTGATGAAGGAATCAAGAGGTTGGAGGTTGGGGGTGATGAACCCTAACTTTTCCCTAGAGGTTCGAGTGAGGATTTTATGAATTTTTCTAAATGAGCTCAGCCAAATGCCTTAAAAACTGATTCTGCAGGTCGTGGACATCGATGTCCACCTATGGATATCGATGTGCAACATCGATGTGCACAACCATGACATCTATGTCCACAGATAAAATCTGACAGCAACTTTCGCATTCAAACAGCCATAACTTTTTCGTTAACCGTTGGATCTTACTCAAACTTGGAAGCAAGCTCCCTAATAATTCCAACTTCACATCCAACGGTGGGTTTTGGGTTCTGAGCTCTAGATATTTAAATCCTAATTTTTCTCCCTATTTAGAAACTTTAACTAATTTCTACCTATTTTTCGTTTCTAAAATCTAACACTTAGTTTTTCTCTTACTCTTACCTCCTAAGTCTAATATTTCCCCAATTAAATTAGGAAAATAAAATTAGGGATGTTACATTCAACACCTAAAATGACAAAATGTTTGAAAATCTTGCTAAGAATTATTTTTGGTTTGAAAACATAATTCATTTTTTTTAGAAAAGCATAATTCACTTATGCATTCGATTGCGGTATTGATTTGGTAAGTGTTCAAAACAGAAAAAGTGACACCTCTCTTTTCTCCAAGAAATAAAGCATCTAGTAAGAGCTATGCAGAAACTTAAATCCCAAAAAGTTGAGAATTAGAAATCACGAATCAACCAATAGAGTGCCATTAACTTAAATGAATGTCATTTTAAATTTACAAGAAGAAAATTAAAACTTGAAAAGAATCAAAAGTTCGTTAAGCTAGTGTTCAAAAACATTTTCCCTTGGCAGGATAGTTTTGGAAAACTTCTTGAAATAAACTAAGTAACATAATAGGTTTGTAGTAGCCAATACTAATATAAAAAGTAATGGGTAATGTGCTAATCAAGAGAGCTACTTGTTGAAACTTGTTGAACAATTTTTATTTCAAAAGGAAGTAGTCAATGGCTCAAAATCCAAAATACATCATTTTCAGACACATGTGTATGCAATCATGCAAGGTCATGGAACAAATTCATTTAAACCACGAGTCAACAATCTAACTTGCAATTTACATAAACTCTAAAACAAAAATCCATGAAATTTAAGTTCATAAAGGCTAAATCAAAGAGGAATCCAAAAACAAGAGAAACTAACTGTACAAAAGTGTAGGAGATAAGTCATTAACAAACAAAGCAAATTATCATCTCCACCAACATATTCTTTCAAGTGGATTGGAATCAAGGTAGTAAGTTAGAGAACGTAAAAATAACAAATTCTCAAAGTCCATAATCGAATAAAATATTGCGAATTTCTAAGTTTAGGTAAGGTTATGAGTAATAAATCAAGCTCCTATGAGAATATAAACGTAAAGAAATAATTTTGAATTGAGAGCCATCAAAATAGAATTTTCAACAAAGTAATCGATTACTTGGAAGGGAGTAATCGATTACTTGCCCCCTGGAAAAATCACACACAAAGGTTGCAACAAAAGTAACCGATTACATCGGTAGCATAATCGATTACTTTGAGTTTTTGGTAAAGTAACCGATTATTTTTGGAGGTGATAATCGATTACCTGCCCTCTGAAAATTGTACTATAATTGTTGCATCAAGGAGGTAACCGATTACTTCAAGCCAGTAATCGATTACCCTTCTTGTCTAGGTAGTAAATCACTTATGAAGATTTCAAAGAGAACTTGTTTGGCTAAAAAGGAAATTATCCAAGCATTTAAGAGGGAAAGACATTTAAAATAAAATCCAAAGATCAAGACTTACAAAACACTTGGAATAAGTTTCTGGTTATTTTCCGCTGAGGGTACTAGGAATCTATGGGATTTGACTAAAACAGACTATTTCCCTTAGGTTTTCATACGTTCTTCATCTTAAGAGATAGTCTGGAACTCGGGGAACTTGATGATTTCACCTTCCAACAAATGTAGTCCTCGAGATGGCCGGTCTCAATTATACATTACCTTGGTGGTAAGATCATTTCGTCCTGCCTAAGTTTCAGACATTCAAAAACATAAAAATATATTGTTGCATTGCCACATTTAGAAATTGGTGTACTTACTTCGAAACCAAGGATCGTTCCTTCCCGATGGGGTAGCAATTACTTGCTCTAGCCCGTTGGGGTTCTTTCACTTTCCTTAATCTCGGATTTCATCCATTTTCCAAGAAATCAAGTTCTTTTGGGCAACAACTTGAAACAAATAAACCAAAATTTTTTTTTTATTATTTTTTTTAATTCAATCAAACACTGTTTGCTTCAATACAAAAATTTTCAATATAAGGTTAGCAACCTGCTACTCTATTACATAACTTAGATACTAAGCTGTCTATCAGTTACTCGCTTGGTGAGTAACACAACAGGAGTAATGAGTTACTCCAAGGCCGAGGAAAACTGCTCTGATACCAAAATGTAACACCCTTATATTAAAATAGATTAATTACAATAATTAAGTTGATTTCGAAAATTAGGACTTGAAAATTTCGTTTAAATCTTAACGAAAATCCGACAGAGTCTCCTCTGTTTATCGGACTTTCCCAAAAATAACTTTTATAAACCTGTTAAACCAGTACAGTCCAGAAAATATTTATAACCATACTACTTAGATCTTCATGCCCTGGTAACCAAATAAAACAACTCAGGGCTTGCACAAATGAAAAATAACACATCTAAAAGAAATTTAATTATAATGAAATAAAACAACACTTTCTAATTAGCTTACACTCCACGGGGTGGAGTGTACTCCTTCTCGGCCAGATAATGATGCAAGCTCAACACTGCACCTGGAAAAATATTAAGGAGGTGAGCACTACACGAGAAGTAGAAAAGTAGTCTCTAACTAGACATAATAATCAACTAAGTCAAACACACTTAGTCAAATAACTCATATTATATCAACAATTCACACCCAGCCAAGTCACACACATTTATACCAATCACAATCAGTTCTTTTATAATTCTTTAAACTCTTTTATTTCATACATTTACATCTTATTCAACTTGTAATTTTCTCATCTCTTTACTTGATTTCACAATTCTTTCTATTCATATACTCTTTGAGTTTTGCAAAGATTTTTTTAGAATTTATTTCGTGGATTTCCATCATTGCGTACAGTCTCCTTCGGACAACGTCTTACAGCTGCACACAATGTGTGTCTTACGCGGTCTATGCGTACAGTCTCCTACGGACAACGTCTTACAAGACCTGGATTCCACAATCGGAAGGTGCATCCATCATTGCGTACAGTCTCCTTCGGACAACGTCTTACAGCAGCGGATCAAGTGCGTCTTACGCGATCTATGCGTACAGTCTCCTACGGACAACGTCTTACAAGATCTGGAGAGGCACAATCCAATTATATCTTTAATTAATATATGGTGTGTGTCCATAACTGCGTACAGTCTCCTTCGGACAACGTCTTACAGCAGCGCATCAAGTGCGTCTTACGCGATCAATGCGTACAGTCTCCTACGAACAACGTCTTACAAGATCTGGATCACACACTCTTTTTCCTTTAAATCTTTTAACATTTTCAACGATTTATTCTCATTTTTGCATCACTTTTATTAAACCATTATTTTCTTAATTTCCCTTATATTTCCAAGTTCATCATCAAACCATCACTGTATATATCAGCACATGACGATAATTGAGACATCACAGATATTTCCAAATTAAGTCACATAGCCACAAATATGCATACATTTCACTTTCTCATATAGACATTCATAATAAAAATTGCACAACAACATCTAATCACAATTATTAGCATGATTTCCACACAATCATTTACACATTCAACATTTACTTATTAATTTTCATCTAATAATAAATCACACACTAACACATATTCTTAGCAACCACTATATACTAACTAGAAACTATTTCCTACAATCAAGGTAACACTCACTCCTTACCTTGTCTTTCCTTAGACACAATCATTTCGTATAATGATGCCCGACGTAGCTTAGCATTGCGGCTGGTCCTAAAGCTCCTTCATCGACTATTCATAATACATAAATTAAATGATAATCAATTTAGTGTGTCAAACCGACCCAAACACATCAGATACACCTTAAGTTGATCCTTTTTAATTACGCTAAAACAATATCAATATTAAATTAGTTACTAGGTTTATAACATCATGAAAACATCTTTTTCATGATGTCCCACAAATTAGTAAATATCAATGAGGTTATAAAAGACCATTCAAGGTTCCGTAAAACAAACACTTTAGAACCTTACGTTCAAGGAATTTAGAAATGGAAATCAAAACAATTAACTTCGATATCTCGAAAATTGACAAGTATTAAGGTATCAAATTTCGGCAAGTTTATAAATCACGCAATCATTTGATTATGAGTTTCAAAAGGAAGTTAAATAGAGTATAAATTAGGATCATTAGCTTCTCGATAAAGTAGTATAGCTTTTATCAAAAATATGTTAACTTTCAAAACTAACAAAATAATCAAAATAGATTGAGGTTAAGTAGCTTTAATAATGATTTCACAAAACATCAAATTCTAATTTTACTTGCACTATAAATTCAGAATTGAAAGAGTGTTCTTTGAAAACAAAATAAGTCTAAACTAATTTCCAAAGTCCAAATAGGTACACCCCCCCTTCAATTTGGAATTAGAGCTCAAGGTAGGTTTAAACTCGAATTAACTTATGTCGAATATTTCTGGTTCCTAATTAATTAAAACTTGTTTTAGTCTAACGACAATCCAAACCAATTAGACAGTTCAATTGCTTAGGAACCCTATACCTTTAACAAAATGCTTTTAAAACTCGTCATTCGACATAACAGTCAACTCAGCTTAATACAAACCATAGTAATTAAATTAAACTCACTAGAAATAATACTTTAATTAAAACTAAACACTAAATCATAATACAATTCATTTTTTCACAATATAGTAATAGCATACTAAAACAATTTAACACTTTATAATTATGACTGATAACACTAAAATTAGCATTAGTATGAAAAATTAAAACACAACATAGAGTAATTAAAAAAGGTATTAGGAATATACCCACAAATTCGACTTTGGATCACACGGGGCAACCAGCCGGGCTCAAAACGCAACGGAGGGGCGGGTCACAATAATGATGACGGTAACGGCATCGGTTTGGCTTGAAACCGTGACAAGAGCCAACAACCTAGGCTTAGACAGCTTCTCACCGTGGCAGCAGTGATGAGCACGAGCGGTGGCGGCAACAACTAACGATGGCGGTGGCGATTCGTGTAAGATCCATGAAGAATGTTTTGATAAATGCCAAAAGGTTTTGAACAAGCTACAAATGTGTTGATCAAGTTCAAGCTCAACAAGCAACAACAAACATCAAGTTATGAAGAGAGAGCCAACTCATGAAGACTTAGTTTGGTAGTTTGTGTTTTATTGTTTTATCTTTTGCCTCACAAGTCTTTTAGTTTATGAGTTTGGGTAGAGTTTATTAGAGGGTAGTGAATCTCTTTTGATTGCATGATTATATCATATTTTGAGTATTCACTTTGCCTAAAATCAATAGGTGGCTTAAAGGTTTTAAAGAAAAGGTTTAGTTTTTGAGAAAACAAGTTTTTAGTGATTTTTATGCTGATTACTCGAGTAACACATATTTCACTCGAGTAAAATTTATCAAGCTTGCGGCTTACTCGAGTAACACTCATTTCACTCGAGTAAAATGTTTTCAGATTTCGGCTTACTCGAGTAACACTCATTTCACTCGAGTAACTTGATCAGATATGGTTTTTTAAATACGTTTTTCACTTCTCAGAAGCTATTCTAAGTGCTCCAACTTTTGGGTATTCTATATAAACCTTTTCGTAATCATTTCTATCAATGAGAATCAATTAGAATCATTTTGATACACAATTTTACAAAGAATCAAAGCCACACTATTCTCTCTCACTCTCTCAAGATCAAAGCTCTCATTTTTATATTCTTTGATCAAGAACCTTGAATCTCTCATGTTGATATTTCATAGCTTTTGAAAGAGATTCGTAGGATTGTTATTGTTTTTCATTTGGGTTGTAATCATTGCAAGTTAGGCAAACATTCTACAACATTGGAAGCCTTGATTTTGTGAATCAAGCAAGTTTCATTGGAAGCCTTGGTGAGGCATTTCATCAAGCACTTGGAAGCCTTGTTGAAGAACAAGCATTTGGAAGTCTTGTGAGTGAAGCAAGCATTTGGAAGTCTTGTGAGTGAAGCAAGCAATTGGAAGTCTTGTTGAGGGGATTTGGCAAGCAAGAGAAGAGGTTAGATTAGATATCAATAGGATTACAAGGCAAGGGTGTGGTATCTCTTGTAGGCTAGCAAGAAGGAGTCTTGTGAGGCATTTACTTGTAATTTGAGAAACTCTAATTCCTCATAGTGAAGAATCTCTCTTGGTTGAAGAGGGGACTGGAGTAGCTTTCAAGTGGATGAAAGTGAACCAGGATAAACCACTGTGTCGTATCTCTAAACTCTCTACTCTTTACAATTCTTGTTATTCATATTGTTCTTGATTGAAAACCTAGAAAAAGTGATTTTTCATAATTGATTAAATTGAATCTTTATTGTGCAAAATTGATAAAGGGAAAATCATTTTCATAACTAGGTTAATCAATAAGAATATTGGTGTTGATTGTTTCCACTAAATCTCTGATATAATATTTGTTAATTGATTGATTTTCATTGGTTTTAATCGTTTAGATTTGTTTCTTGCGAAAATCTTTCAAAGTTTCTATAACACCTATTCAACCCTTCTAGGTGTTCTCCTAGTGTTTCCTAGTTGTTTCACCCACCGAGTGTAGTTTTCCAACAATTGGTATCAGAGCTCGGTCGAAAGACACGAGCATAGAGCTTTTTCGTTAAGATCCTTGAGAAACTACAATGGGTTCTACGAATCCTTTTGGTGGTGAAGGTGCTTCAATTAATCGCCCTCCTATGTTTGGTGGAGAGGGTTATGGTTATTGGAAAATTAGGATGAGAATCTTTATAGAAGCTATAGATGTGAACATTTGGGAAGCCATTGAAATTGGTCCTTATATTCCCTCAAAAGATGTAGAAGGTGTGCTTACCCTAACTCCCAAAGATAAGTGGACCGATGATGATAAAAGAAAAATTCAATATGATTTAAAAGCAAAGAATATCATCACCTCTGCTCTATCTTATGATGAGTTCTTTAGAGTCTCCCAATGTAAAGATGCCAAAGAAATGTGGGACACCTTGCAAGTCACACATGAAGGCACTAGTGAAGTTAGGCGTGCTAGATTAAATTCTTTGATGCATGAATATGAATTGTTTCGTATGTTGCCTAATGAATCTATATGTTTTATGCAAAAACGTTTTACTCATATTGTTAATCATCTCATTGCTCTTGGAAAAACTTTCTTGAATTGTGAACTTGTTAACAAAGTTTTAAGATGTCTAAGTAGGGAATGGCAACCTAAGGTTACCGCAATTGTTGAATCAAAGGACTTGGACAACATGGACTTAGCAACACTTTTCGGAAAGCTACAAGAACATGAAATGGAGCTTGAACGTTTGCATATACATGAAGAATCGGACAAGAACAAAGAGAGAAAAGGAATTGCTCTTAAAGCTCAAAGGTCATATAAAAAGGAAGAGAGTTCCGATGATGACGATGATGTTGATAATGAAGATTCCGATTCGGACATTGATGAAGAGGAGATGAAGCTTCTACTAAGAAAGTTCAATAAAATTCTAAGGAGAAAAGGAAGGTTGAACAAGGACAAAAGTAAAGAGAAGGATCCCCCACACTACAAGACCAAGACTTCAAAAGAAGGTGTAGTTTGCCATGAATGTGGAAAGCTCGGTCATCTCAAGTACTCATGCTCTAAGTATTTCAAGAAGAAGGAGAAAGAGAAGAAAAATGCAAAACACAAAAGGGCATACATAGTTTGGAATAGTGATGATGAACAAGACAAGAAAAGCACAACTAGTAGTTCTTCGGATGATGAACATGCCGCTTGTCTCAACTTGATAGCTCTAGTAGATGAAGAGGAAAGTTCAAATGATGAATCAAGTGAGCAAAGCTACGAAAGCGATGTAAGTGAAACTAAATCCGAAATTTCTTCTAAGTATGAATTGTTGTATAATGCTTATGAAGAAATGCATGAACAATTTAAGAAACTAGCTTTGAAAAATATTGAAAGGAAGAAGCTCATTTTGAAACTTCAACAAGAGATTTTAGAACTTCAAAAACAAGTTGATGAGCTTAATCTTCAAAATGAAACCCTTGATCTTATATATGCTAGTTCTTCTTGTGATTGTGCTAGTAGATTGAATAATGTGGTTGATTGTGAGGATTGCAAGTTGTTTAAGGATGAAAATGCTATTTTGAAAAATAAGCTTGCAAGTTTCACAAATGGTGATATTAGATTGAGAACATTGTTAAATTTTCAAAGAGAAAATTCAAACAAGTTTGGTTTGGGTTATACTAATGCTAAGAGTAAATCTCATAGAAATGTTGTTGATTTTTCTAAGGTTGATTTTTCAAATGCACCAACATGTTTCTATTGTGGTACTCATGGACATACTTCAAATGTGTGTTATATTAAAGTGCATGGTATACCTAAAGGAGATTTTGTTTGGATGAAAAAGGGTGAGAGTCCCTACACTAACAAAAATGGATCATAAATCATTTGGATACCAAAAAGCAAAGCATGATTGTTTTTGTAGGTATGATTGAAGAGCAAAAGGACTTTCATGTGATATTCATTCATTTGTTACTTCAATTGGTATTAAGAGAAAATCCTACAAATTGGTAACATTTGATATTATACAATTGGTATTTCAATTTGATATTGTTGGATATTGCTCATAGTTCTCTCAATTGGTATTATTTCTTATAATGTGATATTGTTTATACTATTGAGAAAATTTTATTGGTATCAAATTACTACAATTGCTTTACAATTGGTATCATGCTTTGGTTGTTATATCTCATTAATCTCTCTATTTTGGCTTAGATCTTATATTTCAATTGGTATATATTTCTTTTTGATAATGCCAAAGGGGGAGAAATATGATGTTTTGAAAAAGGGGAGAAATATTATCATTTTGGAGAAATGAAATGGTATGTTTGGAGAAAGGTTGTTTTGTTGTTTTTATGTAGGTTGAGCAAAGTTGTTGAAGATAGGGGGAGAATCAAGCTTACTCAATTGGATTTCAAATGTCAAAAGCATTAATTGAGGGGGAGCAAGAGTCTCACCAAGTGATCAAATGGTTCAAGCATCAACAACTTCAATGAACTTCATAATTTCAAAACATGTTTGTCATTTTCAAAAAGGGGGAGATTGTAAGATCCATGAACAATGTTTTGATAAATGCCAAAAGGTTTTAAACAAGCTACAAATGTGTTGATCAAGTTCAAGCTCAACAAGCAACAACAAACATCAAGTTATGAAGAGAGAGCCAACTCATGAAGACTTAGTTTGGTAGTTTGTGTTTTATTATTTTATCTTTTGCCTCACAAGTCGTTTAGTTTATGAGTTTGGGTAGAGTTTATTAGAGGGTAGTGAATCTCTTTTGATTGCATGATTATATCATATTTTGAGTATTCACTTTGCCTAAATCAATAGGTGGCTAAAAGGTTTTAAAGAAAAGGTTTAGTTTTTGAGAAAACAAGTTTTTAGTGATTTTTATGCTGATTACTCGAGTAACACATATTTCACTCGAGTAAAATTTATCAAGCTTGCGGCTTACTCGAGTAACACTCATTTCACTCGAGTAAAATGTTTTCAGCTTTCGGCTTACTCGAGTAACACTCATTTCACTCGAGTAACTTGATCAGATATGGTTTTTTAAATACGTTTTTCACTTCTCAAAAGCTATTCTAAGTGCTCCAACTTTTGGGTATTCTATATAAACCTTTTCCTAATCATTTCTATCAATGAGAATCAATTAGAATCATTTTGATACACAATTTTACAAAGAATCAAAGCCACACTATTCTCTCTCACTCTCTCAAGATCAAAGCTCTCATTTTTATATTCTTTGATCAAGAACCTTGAATCTCTCATGTTGATATTTCATAGCTTTTGAAAGAGATTCATAGGATTGTTATTGTTTTTCATTTGGGTTGTAATCATTGCAAGTTAGGCAAACATTCTACAACATTGGAAGCCTTGATTTTGTGAATCAAGCAAGTTTCATTGGAAGCCTTGGTGAGGCATTTCATCAAGCACTTGGAAGCCTTGTTGAAGAACAAGCATTTGGAAGTCTTGTGAGTGAAGCAAGCATTTGGAAGTCTTGTGAGTGAAGCAAGCAATTGGAAGTCTTGTTAAGGGGATTTGGCAAGCAAGAGAAGAGGTTAGATTAGATATCAATAGGATTACAAGGCAAGGGTGTGGTATCTCTTGTAGGCTAGCAAGAAGGAGTCTTGTGAGGCATTTACTTGTAATTTGAGAAACTCTAATTCCTCATAGTGAAGAATCTCTCTTGGTTGAAGAGGGGACTGGAGTAGCTTTCAAGTGGATGAAAGTGAACCAGGATAAATCACTGTGTCGTATCTCTAAACTCTCTACTCTTTACAATTCTTGTTATTCATATTGTTCTTGATTGAAAACCTAGAAAAAGTGATTTTTCATAATTGATTAAATTGAATCTTTATTGTGCAAAATTGATAAAGGGAAAATCATTTTCATAACTAGGTTAATCAATAAGAATATTGGTGTTGATTGTTTCCGCTAAATCTCTGATATAATATTTGTTAATTGATTGATTTTCATTGGTTTTAATCGTTTAGATTTGTTTCTTGCGAAAATCTTTCAAAGTTTCTATAACACCTATTCAACCCCCCTTCTAGGTGTTCTCCTAGTGTTTCCTAGTTGTTTCACCCACCGAGTGTAGTTTTCCAACAATTCGTTCTGCCCAAAAAGGGAGAACACGAACAAGAACCTCCCGGCCATGGATCAGCACACACGCACCGGAGAGAGATAGTGGTGGTGGCGGCGAAACCGCAACTGGAGGTAGAGGGAACGCGTGGTGGCTGCATTGGTTCGTCAGTCGCGGCGGCGGCCGTGGGTGAGGCGGCAACAAAGAGAGTGACCGTGGCGGAGAGAGAAAAACGCGACAAAGGAGAGCTTAGAGAGTGAGAGAGTCGCGAGGGAGGATGGCAGCGGCGGATCCCAGGCTAGAGGCGGCGGTCGTGGTTGGGGAGGAAGAAAGAGATCGGCGAAGGAGAAAGAGAGATCTAGCGCCAGAGAGAGAGCATGGAATCTGTGGTTTTAAGGGACTATGGGTCAAAAACGAAGAAGAGGGATTGAGAGAAGAGAGGGACGGCAGCCAACACTTGGAGAAGGAAGGAGATGAGGGTGTGGTGATGGGGGGCTGGCTGCTGCAAAAATGAAAAAGGGAATTAGGGTTTCCCTTAGCACCCAACACACACATACACGTTCTTTTTTTTTTAAATACTTTTGTTTATTTATTAGTAATTAGTAATCATAGTAAATAGAAATAATATTAATTTTTTTAAGAATATCTAAAAATAGAATTCAGTCATCAAATCAATCAAGTAAATGTATTTTTAAGAATGTCCTAAAGTCAAATATTTAAAAACACAAAACATAATTCATTGTTAAATATATGTAAAGGTTATGTAAAGTATTTAAAACATTTAGCATTATTTTAACATGATAATTTTTCTCTAAAAGAATTAACTTTAAATATAATTAGGTACTCTTTCATAATTAATATAATGTATTTTTATGAAATATCAAGCAACTAAATGATTTATATCAAGAAACAAATATTTAATTCATTAAAACTTATAATTATACTAGAGATTAAAATTAGGGATGTTACAATCCTTCCCCCCAAAAAGAAATTTCGTCCTCGAAATTTGATTAGTGGAAACCGTAAGGTTAGAATTTTCAAGAATCTTTGACCATCATGCTAATAAATTTATAACCAATACTACAATTAGCACGAAGATCTTCTAACATCATTCAATATAACAGGGCAATTAAAACCTTAGTGGCACTAAGAATTTAACAGTAGCAAAAGAATTTCAATAACTGGTTAAGTAAAAAGGTTCTCAAATTCAATCATTGAGGAAAACCATCTTTCATGACAATACCAACTAGAGAAATCATCACTTAATGTACGAAATAGCAATTACAGTTAAGTCATTTCCAAACCAAATCATTTATGTTCTCAAAATTGAAAAATAATTTTAACATTTAGCAGATGACAGATATTGAAAGGGTGTTTTGACTCTATGTCATAATTGTAAAACGAATTCAAATTCCAAAGAGACAACATGAAATATAAAGCTAAGTAGGAGCTTTGAAAACCCAACTGGTCTAAACAAAAACAGCGTTATGCATATGATTTGAGTTTGTGTAGCATGTTCAACACTTAAAATGACAAAATGTTTGAAAATCTTGCTAAGAATTATTTTTGGTTTGAAAACATAATTCATTTTTTTTTAGAAAAGCATAATTCACTTATGCATTCGATTGCGGTATTGATTTGGTAAGTGTTCAAAACAGAAAAAGTGACACCTCTCTTTTCTCCAAGAAATAAAGCATCTAGTAAGAGCAATGCAGAAACTTATATCACAAAAAAGATGAGAATTAGAAATCATGAATCAACCAATAGAGTGCCAATAACTTAAATGAATGTCATTTTAAATTTACAAGAAGAAAATTAAAACTTGAAAAGAATCAAAATTTCGTTAAGCTAGTGTTCAAAAACATTTTCCCTTGGCATGATAGTTTTGGAAAACTTATTGAAATAAACTAAGTAACATAATAGGTTGGTAGTAGCCAAGACTAATATAAAAAGTAATGGGTAATGTGCTAATCAAGAGAGCTACTTGTTGAAACTTGTTGAACAATTTTTATTTCAAAAGGAAGTAGTCAATGGCTCAAAATCCAAAATACATCATTTTCAGACACATGTGTATGCAATCATGCAAGGTCATGGAACAAATTCATTTAAACCACGAGTCAACAATCTAACTTGCAATTTACATAAACTCTAAAACAAAAATCCATGAAATTTAAGTTCATAAAGGCTAAATCAAAGAGGAATCCAAAAACAAGAGAAACGAACTGTACAAAAATGTAGGAGATAAGTCATTAACAAACAAAGCAAATTATCATCTCCACCAACATATTCTTTCAAGTGGATTGGAATCAAGGTAGTAAGTTAGAGAACGTAAAAATAACAAATTCTCAAAGTCCATAATCGAATAAAATATTGTGAATTTCTAAGTTTAGGTAAGGTTATGAGTAATAAATCAAGCTCCTATGAGAATAGAAACGTAAAGAAATAATTTTGAATTGAGAGCCATCAAAATAGAATTTTCAACAAAGTAATTGATTACTTGGAAGGGAGTAATCGATTACTTGCCCCCTGGAAAAATCGACTTTGGATCACACGGGGCAACCAGCCGGGCTCAAAACGCAACGGAGGGGCGGGTCACAATAACGATGACGGTAACGGCATCGGTTTGGCTTGAAACCGTGACAAGAGCCAACAACCTAGGCTTAGACAGCTTCTCACCGTGGCAGCAGTGATGAGCACGAGCGGTGGCGGCAACAACTAACGATGGCGGTGGCGATTCGTTCTGCCCAAAAAGGGAGAACACGAACAAGAACCTCCCGGCCATGGATCAGCACACACGCACCGGAGAGAGATAGTGGTGGTGGCGGCGAAACCGCGACTGGAGGTAGAGGGAACGCGTGGTGGCTGCATTGGTTCGTCAGCCGCGGCGGCGGCTGTGGGTGAGGCGGCAACAAAGAGAGTGACCGTGGCGGAGAGAGAAAAACGCAACAAAGGAGAGCTTAGAGAGTGAGAGAGTCGCGAGGGAGGATGGCAGCGGCGGATCCCAGGCTAGAGGCGGCGGTCGTGGTTGGGGAGGAAGAAAGAGATCGGCGAAGGAGAAAGAGAGATCTAGCGCCAGAGAGAGAGCATGGAATCTGTGGTTTTAAGGGACTATGGGTCAAAAATGAAGAAGAGGGATTGAGAGAAGAGAGGGACGGCAGCCAACACTTGGAGAAGGAAGGAGATGAGGGTGTGGTGATGGGGGGCTGGCTGCTACAAAAATGAAAAAGGGAATTAGGGGCTCCCTTAGCACCCAGCACACACATACACGTTCTTTTTTTTTTTTAAATACTTTTGTTTATTTATTAGTAATTAGTAATCATAGTAAATAGAAATAATATTAATTTTTTTTTTAGAATATCTAAAAATAGAATTCAGTCATCAAATCAATCAAGTAAATGTATTTTTAAGAATGTCCTAAAGTCAAATATTTAAAAACACAAAACATAATTCATTGTTAAATATATGTAAAGGTTATGTAAAGTATTTAAAACGTTTAGCATTATTTTAACATGATAATTTTTCTCTAAAAGATTTAACTTTAAATATAATTAGATACTCTTTCATAATTAATATAATGTATTTTTATGAAATATCAAGCAACTAAATGATTTATATCAAGAAACAAATATTTAATTCATTAAAACTTATAATTATACTAGGGATTAAAATTAGGGATGTTACAGGTCCAGTCTTGGATAGCCACCTTTTTCAAATCCAAAACACCGAAAAATCATTATTTTTCAAACTAACCTTTACAATAACAAAGGATACTTAAAGCTTATACTTTTTATCAATTGGAAACGCTTTTTAAATAGAAATACTTTAATTAAAAATCTTGGACAGTCAATTAAACAAAACCAAAATTCTTTTTTTACACTTTGATTTCTAAAGAAAACTCTTATACAAGTTTTATACTCCGAACACCAAAATAAAACACTTTCTATTATTTGTAGAACTTTAGTACTATCAAATAATTAATTTTCACAGCAATATAAAATCATAATAAAACTTTATAATTAATTCGATTAAGTCCACAATTTATTTTATCAATAATCAGAAATTATTTCTTTACAAACCATCGCTTTAACTAAACTAGGACAGGACCTATTAGACTAAAGTTACATTACAAGTTAAACATCTAAAACATGTATTAACATTCTCTAATCTTATTCAATTATACACTAATCAAGATTAATTATCTTAATTACATTCTAATACACTAACTTAATTACCATTTAGAAAACAAACTAAACTAAACCTCCTAATTAATCCTACTAAGACCGAATCACACTCATAAAAATAATACAAACCAAATTTTCTATTTTCTTTTATTAAAACCGAATTAAAAAAAATTAACAATATATATAATTAATCAATTTAAATTCACCAAGATTAACAAACAACCAAAAGACTCCTTATACGTACAACAAATTTGTCATCCTAATCATAAAGATTCCTAATTATTTACATGCATGACAACTTTTTCCAAGATTATCACCCCTTTTTTCTTTACTTGGTTCTAGCAAAACCGTGAGCATCATAGACTAAAATAATCAACTTTAACTCATTTTCTTAAACCTAATTCAAGAAAACAACATTAATGATCAAAACCTTTATGCATGTTCTTGGACTCTTAAGATCAACTCCTAAACACAACATGCACGACACTTTAAGTTACTAATCAACACTAAAAATTAACTTTTAGCATTTTAGCTTCATGCATGTATGTACTTAAAAATCCTAGATCAAGTTAAAATGAACATGCATGTAAGTGAAATGATGATCAAACATGAATTCCTACTATTTCCTAAGCATGGCCGAATTATCATCATAAAAAGACGAGGTTTTTATTCAAAATTTTCACATGCAAAGGATCAAAGCACATAAACCAAGTCATTTACATACTAAAAATAATTTTTAAAGCATGATTTCCTACTCATATCATCATGGCCGAAACATGCATCAAGAGGAAAGGAAATATTTTGCTAAAAACTAACATGCATGGTTCAAGTTTCTTATTTCCACAAAGAACTCAAGATCATGCATCAAATAATCATATAATCACATGCATGCACTTGAAACTCACTAAACTAGCCATGAAACTTACATGCATCAACTCATATAAAATTAAAAAGCATGAACTCCTAAGATCCTAGCTATGACCGAAACATCTAGCAAAAAAAAAGAACATGCAAAAGTTTTTCGAACTCTAAGAATCATGATCAAGATATATAATCAACATGCATCACAAGAACTCTTAAAAAATTACAAAGCTTCAAAGGTCTCTAAAATGCTTCAAGAAGAAAATCTCCAAAAGTCTTCAACTACCACCAAGACAACAATCAACTTGAAAGAGAAGATGAAGAAGACGGAAGGGTTAACCACCTAAGCTCAAGGATCTTCAAGAAGCAACTATGCTTTGGGAAGTTTTATCTCTCTGTTTTTTTTTTTTTTTTGAGTTTCGGCCCTCTCTCTAACTCTCTCTAATTCTCTATTTTTCTCTCAAGTTCAAGAGCTTGATGTTGCTCTTGAAACTAAGTGTTTAGTGAAAATGAATGGTGAAAGTGAAGAATGAACTAAGTGGGTTTCTATTTATAAGAAAGCTAGGGCTATGGGTTTACACACTAAAAATGGGGTTTGTTGACCACATGCAAGGGTAAAATTGTCCACACCAAAATTTGCATGAAAAGAGTCATTTCAAGGAAACAATATAGAGTAAATCATGGAAGAGTTTTCTTACTTGATTTCTATTTATTTTATTTTTATCTTAGTTTTCTTAACTTGGAAGAGTTTGACTTCAAAAATTTATCTTCTTTAGTATGGGCCAAAATATACATGTAGAAAGGGAAATAAAATTTTCCTTTTTACTTTTAATGGAAGGAACCAATTTCCAATGCATATAATATTTAATTATATGTTTTAGAAAAATTAAAACATAACCCCGAGCGTGTGGTTCAGTGGTAGGGATTGATCCACGCTTAAGTAAGGTCAGGTGTTCGAATCCTGCCTTGTGCATGCAGCAGCGTTAAATCTCGGGGCCAGCTGTCCCACCCATTAGAGGTGCCTACAAGCCAGCGAGGAGATTAGTCACTGCGGTCGGCGGTGGACACTCCGGTCATGAACCAAAAAAAAAAGAAAAATTAAAACATACAATCCAACCTTAAATAAATATTTTTATCAATTTTACAACACATAAGGCTTTTACTTAAAAATACTTATTATTACTTTAACAAAACCTGAAAGTATAAAATCAATAAAACCAAATTAAGATCTTACTTCAAATAAAATACTTTTGAAATACCACTTCGTCAATCAAATATTTATTTATTTTAAAATACACTTATTTACAAAAATATATTGCAAAATAAAATTTTATTATTTAAAATATACGACGATTTTGACGGGTGTTACATTCTCCCCAACTTGAAGATTTCTAGTCCTCGAGAAATGCGTTGTAGAATTTGAGCAGCAAGTACAAGATTCTCCCCAACTTAGATCAAACTCATTACTAAACCCATTGTTGCCTCACATTCTGGTTCGATTTCAACTATTAACCCACCCTTGATCATTCAGGCCTATGTTACCTGGGTAACTATGGCACTTTAACCTCACAAGTTAGATTAATACCCCTTTTTTTTTCCTCAATTCTTAAAACTACTTTGGTTAGGTTTACAAGAATTTTGGTTCTCAAGAAAAGACTCGAAAAGAATTGACAAGGTTATGTTTTGAAAAGAAAAATTTGAAGTGAGAGTTTGGGTTCGGCAATAATGACTGTTTTGTTAAAGCAATTTAAAAAAACATGACTATCCAAAGACGACATTCTATCCTCTTTAAGACAATGGTCACATATCATAATAGAAGGTTCATCATGGTTAATAGGTTTGGCTCTATAAAGCAAACATATAACATTTGAACATTCGCGATAGGTAAAGGTTATAGAAGAATGGTGCCTCAACTTAGACTCTATTCGCTCTCCTTGTTATCCGATGCGGTTTGCGCCATAACCACGTTTCTTTTAATCATGACGTAGGATTTCCTTTGGGGTACTCACACAATAAGGGAAACACAACACTTTAACAAAGAACTCTTAAAAATGAGACATTCACCTTGGATTAGATTAGCAATGTTGGCGGCTTCAGCCCCAATCATAGTAAACACTCTCCCTTTTTGGTTTGGTTGATTTGAAGCTTCCGAGATAGTCACTCATCTCGGCTCCCTACAATCTCTCGCTATATGACCAGGTCTGTTGCAGTTGAAACAATTTGGATTCTGAGATGGGCACATCCCAAAGTGATTGTGGTTGCATTTGTTGTAGTAAGGAAGTGTACTTCCTCGCCTTGCTCTCCCAGAGTTATCGTGACCACCACCATCATGTCCCATGACATTTCCTCCATGACTGCTGCTCCCATGATTTTCTCCTCGGTTAGCATTGCTTCCTGTATTCCCACCATGTCCATTCCTCCCAAAGCGTTGATCTCTCCTTCCACTAGAACCAGGGTACGGGTTTGGAGTCCGGTACCTTCCATCAGAGCCTTTATGAAAAGAAAAGTTACGAATCAGTCCATAAGATGAAGATAAATTCGCCACCTTCTCTGTAGCACTCCTTGCCTTCAAGCCTCCTTTGTAACATCCCGAATTTAACCCGCAATGTCATTATAATAATAATAGATTGAAATAATAATAATAACAATAATAAAGCTTAGGAATAATAAATTAAGGTCCCTTTTAGTATAATGAACGTGTTAGGAAATATTGGAATCTTAACATCGTGACTTCTTTAACATTATAAATTATGAGTTTATTGAATTAAATAAATGTTTCCTGGAATTTATCATTTGAGTGTTAGGTATTTTCATAAAAATACATTATGCTCACTACGAAGGAATATTTAATTATATTTGAAAGTAAATTCATTTGAAGTAATTACCCCATTTTGAAAAACTAGTAAGTATTCTCGTGCGGTCGCACGGGCATTAGGTTGGCTATCAAATTAGCACTCATTCATATTTCAGAATATAATAAGATATTAAAAGGCATAAATTACAGAATAAGAAAATAACAACCAACTTCAATCTAATAAAGTTGTAAATTAAAGTTTTAGATAGGGGTAACTTTGGAATAACAACATATTTTGTGATAAATTTGAAAGTAATAATTACTTTTCTTAATATACGTGAGTTAGGTAAAAATGACTTATATTAAGAGACAAAGGGAGTATTTTTTAAGATTAGAAAATGGATTTTTTTAAAAAAATATGATAAAAAATTAAAAGTATAGAAACAAACAAAATACAAAGAAACAAAAAACTACATAGAAACATACTAAGAAACAAAAAAAACTACATAGAAAAGAAAACTTGTTAAGGTATGGGTAAAGTATTATTATGGAAGTGAATTTTTTTCCAAGCTATCAGCAATGTTGTACTCCCTCCGTTTTTTAACTTTTGATTTTTTAAGTTTTTTTTTTTCTTATTTCATATATTTTGTCCTTTTACGATTTGAATGCATAAACATATTTTTTTTCCAACTTTAACCTTTCATTCAATCATTTTTTTTATACCTCATTAATTCTACCTTTATCGTCTTTCTCATATCTAAACCACCACTCTAAATTAATTAATGGACGCACTTCATAATAAAAATTAAATGCTACTACAATTTTCAATAAGAATTAAAAAGAGACATTTTGACAAAACACATAAAACTTACAATAATCAACATGTGCTCAAGTCTAAAAGGCCAAAAGTTAAGATATGAAAGGAGTATTTAACACATATAACATCTGGATATAAAAATTGAACTTGCTAATTTAAATCATTACAATCAGCACTACATTGTTGACATGGTTATAATTTGGTAGGAAATGGCAAAAAAAAAAAAGAGCTTGTCATTACATTTTTTTTCCTTTTATATCAAGTGATTTTTCTTATCCAAGTGTTTTCTAAAAAAAATTAAAGATGAACTTAAAAGATTGAGCTGCATTCAGTTCCTTATCTTGCTTACACTTTGTCCCTAATCTCAACATTTGTAAATTCATATTATACCTATATCTACTTAAAACCTCTATAGTTCTTTACACTTGAAAAATCACCAATTGGTAGATGGGACTCCCTTTGAACCGGTTTTAATTCTCTCCACCCCTTTCAATTCTCTGATGCAATAGCCCCCCACATTGCATGTCCACGTCCAAGATAGATAAGATTATAAGAATCATTTCCCTGTCCAAGCATCCTAAGGGGTTAGCTTCTGCACTGACCTACTTATATACATTTTTATATGTAATGAAAAATCAAAAAATTGAGTTAGACATAAACATGGTATAGAGAAGATAGACATGTATAATATGGAGAGCATGAGGTAACTTGAAGCCAAAATGTGTTATCAGAGTAGTTAAGCAATTAAGCCATCACTCCTGCTTATTGGTGCAGTCTTGGAAATTCAAGTAGCATTGTAGCATTTTGCCCTTCAATTCATTTTAAATTATTTTTAAAAAAATGTGACTGACAACAAAGATTGAAAAGTAATAGAACACAATGATACAGATAAATTGCATTCCAGTATACAATGAGGAAAAGAAAACTAAAAGTAATTACTTTACCTCAGCATCTATAACAACAACGTGCATATATCTTATTACATTTGCTTGGTTCATTACTTTCCATGTTCTTGTTACTCTTGCATGTAGTACTCTGGAATCTGGATCCCCTGCCTAATGTTAGATCTCTTATCAAAAGTTTGGCAATTTCCTACACAGTTACACGTATTTAAATTACCTAAAAAAGAGAGAATAAATACTTAATTGTGTGCATTATAACATGATAAGTATTAAGAAAACTGGCCTTTCCAAAAATACTGTACTTGGCAAGATCAATTTACAATCACCATTTAAAGTAGACTATATTCAAAATTAATATATTCATGTATATTTAAGTTTAAACAAAGAATGTCTTTTTTTATATAGGAAATGATCCTGAATGATATAACAAAAAGAGAAGACAAAACAAAATAAGAAGGAAAAAAACATTCTCCAGGAACATTTCAACTTAATTCATTGAGTGAAATAGCAAAATAAGAAGGAAAAACTAATACCATTCTCTCTAGAAAATTATTTAAAACGGAAAAATAAGAGAAGGATTTCATTTAAAAGAGCAAATAAGCAAGAAAGTTACTTCCTGCAAAGTCAAAACAGCCAAAACAAAAAGCAAAACAGCAAAGATCTAACACCCACGCGCTGTTGCAATAATTTTTGCCAAGTGCACCTAGAATTAAATAAAAGCAAAATCCTCTTCCCTTGTAATAGAACAGAACAGGAGTAATTCCAGCAGGAAACCCCCTCCCCCCTCCATATGACAATGTTGAGCTAAAAATCAGAGTCTTATTTAGCTGCAACATTGCGACAGGGAGAAAAAACAACACTCCAAACCTGCTGAATCCTTTAGAGAGCAGTATGACACATTCAATGACCTCATCACGCTGTGGTTACATAAATGCCAACAATTTTAGGCAGCAATAGTTAGAGCATTATACTAAACATTATGTTCAAAATATGCAGTAAATCCAAAAACTATAAAATCCGACAAAGGAGTAGAATAGAGAACCCCTTTTCCATATTCTGCTAATGCTGCATCTGAAGAACTGATGCATTCATTGTATCTTGAAAGCGTTTCCTTCATACTGGTATTAAAATTCAATTTATTAATATTTAGGATTAAATACACAATTTTTAATGACTATAATCATTAAAAAGCAAATTAGTTACTCATGGATACCTGAGAGATTAGTTACTTGTGGATACAAGAAGAATATCCAGGATTAGTTACTCGAAAAATTGATTACCCGTGCATACCCGATAGACCAAAAGTGAAGTCCAAGTTTGTTGTAATTCTAAAATCTCCTTACACTATTACAGAAAAAAAATTTCCTTAATTTTAGGATTATCTTAACACTTACACTAAGGGATGATAGTTATTTTATCTTGTAAGTTTAAAATCCCAGATGGTTAGTATAATTTATTTTAAGATGCAAGTATTCTGCAACACAGGTCATATACTTTTTTGCTTTTTTTTTTTCATCTTAGACACAATGAACAAAAGGGAATAACATTGCAAAGAAATGATATATTACCTATACCTAGATGATTCTTTCAACCAAATCACTGCAGAATATTTCAAGTAATTTTTCATATTCAATATAGGTCTACTCATTCTGAAGAGATCACTCTGAAGTCCACGTATTTCAGTATCTACCTTACTGAACATAGTTCTTAAAACCTGATGAACACATTATTTCTCATTCAAAACATTTTCCTTTGTCACATCTACATAGTTAAAAATAAAGTTGGTAAATACATGGTAGTAACATAGATACACTTGAAAAAAGAACAGACAAAAGAATGCAGAGAAACACTTGTATCAATACCTGATCATTTCGTACCTGATCCGATTCTCTCCAGAAAGATCATTTTATGACCTCCTCTAATTCCCATACTCAGTGTTATTGGCTCTTGATTCCCATACCTAAAAGACATCAAGGCCTAGAGAAAATATTGAAAACAAATCATTAAGAAGTTTATTTGAAATAATCATTAAGAAAACCAAATAACAAAAACAAATCTTACTGTGACACCAAAGTTTCTTTAAAATAATGACACTACTTTCAATCAAAAGCAAGCAAAACATGAGTATGGGAATATGGGAATTATAGCATAAAGGTTAAAATTTTCGCTTTCTATAAACAGATTTGAGGTCTCACAAAAAAAGCAAACGATAATTAGAGCATAACTACTGTAGAATAAAAAGACAATGTTGTAAACTTATTTCAAACAAAAATGTTATCAAATAACTACTGTGGAGAAAAGTAATGAACGTGAAACCAAGACTATAATGCAAAAAAAGCTAATGGTTGAATGCAACCGACCGACCTCCTCAGCTAACACTTCATTGTTTTTCATTGCACCAAGCCAAAAACCAGGCACTCCTCTCTCTACACAGCAGAAAGGCAGTTATATCAGGTTATTGGGAAATTGCAAATTAATGGAAAAAGAACTCATGTGTAAATAGTACCTTCAGTATCAGCTTTTGTATCATTTGCTGCATCTTCAACTTCGATAACACCATTAACTATTTCACAATGATGCATCCATTCACAATAAAATTTAAGAATACATCAATTGTCTCAATGGTATTCAAAATCATGATTATTATAAATTATAAAATTAATTGTAAGAAAACTACTTGCTGCAATAGAGATTTTGCAATAAATTCTACATATATAGCTTATAAGATATGTAACTTGCTAACATCGCACTCCAAAAAGTTGTTGTTATACCTTAGTGTACAGTGGCTGATACAGTTTTGGTATTTGGCGTCAAGAGGCTCTTCCCTCAAAAAACTTTGCCTCTATTTCATCATGCTGACCCTGTAACATTATCAAAATAATTTAGCCAATAAAGAGCAACCATGGAATAATAGCAGGAAGCCTCCAAATAAAAAATAATAATAAAAAAAATTTCTTTCCTTAGTTCCATTATCTTTGACTCACATGCATAAAGATTTTTGTTAAGTTTTATTTTTTTTTTATTTTTATTAAAAATTCAAAAAAAAAAGGTTCTGGGCCGTTTTCCCCAAACCGGGTTACATGACCCGGTTCCCCTTTCTTTCCTTTTCACACGTAGCACAAGCAGTTGCTGCTTGCTTTCCCCTTTTCCCCAAATCAAGAAAACCTAGCCCCAATCTTCTCCCTAAATCTCCCAAATCTCGAATTAATTTTTATTTTTCAAGTCAATTCATTCTCCTTCCTTTTCCATTACGCGAACAATTCACAATTTCTCATCATAGGCGTGTAAAATGTAAAATCTGTACTCGCCTTTAAGTGGGAAATTGGCAATTTTTTCTTCTCCTCAATTTCTCTGCGTGAATCAAGGGAGTATCGCGTTCCTCTCCTTCTCAAATCTTCACCACGTGCATTTGATGAAGGCCTATAAAAGGAACGCTATAACAGCGAAAAAAGATAGACAATAGAGGCAGTGATATACAAAGCAGAGGAGAGAGAGAGGGTAATAGAGAGAGAAACCGAACAAATAGAGCGAGAGAGATAGAGCAAAAAGAACCCAATACAGCAAAAATCGCAGCGGCAGCAGCGTAGAACAGAGAGAACTAGAGGAAGGAGAAACCAAGGACCAAAGCGCACAGGAACCTCATCCATCTTCACTTTCAATAGTTTTTTTTACTATTCTGGATATTTTCATTAATTTGATTTGTAGGTTTGATTCTTGTGAAAAGTGAGGAAGAGAGATGAAGAGGAACAGAACGAATAGGGAGGAGGTGAACCGATCAAAAATGAAGAAGGAAATAGAAAGGAAGCTTCTCGGGACAGCAAAGGTTGGGAAAATGGGCCTTTGTTGGGAGAATGCAAAGCCAACCTACCAAAATTAATATACACGGTTTCCTATAAAACTAATACTCCTAGAAACCAAAGGTCGTTCAGTGGATATTCTGATGCAACAGTCATCTAATCCAATTCAAATAAAGTAATTATGTAACATCCTAAATCTTGATTTTTAAGTGAAATAAATACTAAAAACCTTAGAAAAATTGGAAAGATGATTTAATGAATTTTGCCAGATATGTGGGTGGTGATTAAAGGTCCTAGGAGTTGTATAGAAGGTATTTATGGCTTTGGGTAGGGTCACATAAGCGAGATCGGGAGTTAAATCGGCGTTTTATGTGTTAGAAATCAACCGAAAAGAGAAAATTAGAAATTTATTATAGGAAGCTAAGAAAATAAATTCCACCGTTGGATGTGAAGTTTATGGGGTAAAGAAGCATGTCTAAAAATTTGGACTCGATCCGACGGTCGACAAAAAAGTTACGGCGAATCGAAAATTGGAAATCCTGGTGCACTCCCAGGCGCACCGGTGCACGCCCAGGCGTGCACCACTATTCATTGGTGCTGAGACAGGGAGTTTTTCGCTCAGGCGCACCATTTGAATGGTGCGCTCAGGCGCGCGTAAAATCCCACCAGACACGCACCGTTCCGTTCTGGCGCGCCAAACTCCCCCAACACCCAGTACCTGGCGCATCAGCCATGCACCAACTTGGTGCTGGTGCTGATCCTGCGCTCAGGCGCGAAATCTGGCGCTCAGGCTCGCGACGCACACCAGATCAGATCTGGTGCGTCCAAAACCAAACTTGGGGCCAAAGTCTTGTTTCCAGCCACACAATCTTGCTGGTCTTAAGGCAAGAAAATAAAACATAAAACAAACATAAAACCTTCACACTCCAACACCATTTCAACTCATCACTTCATCAAACTCTCTCAAGCTCCAAGAGAAACTTCATCACATTTCCTCCACCAAACCACCATAAACACTTGATCTTGGGCACCCCAAACCCAAAATCAAACACACTCATCAAGCTTGCATCATGGAATTTGGCTAGGAGCTCTTTCCTCTTCCTCCTTGGCTCACACGTGATACTCCCTTCTTCCCTCTCTTTGGATTTTCATTTTTCACCATTGATTTGGGTAAGTGAGTTTCATGCCATAAGTTATTTTCCTCTTCAATCAAACTCGTATTAGTTCATGGATTTTATTCTAAAACCCTAGGGGTTCTTGCACCATGATCATGTAGGAATTGAGTTTCATGCCTTCCAACTCAAACCAAGGCAAGGATAAGGATAGTTCCTCTTGTGCTCTCACAAATAGGGTGGTATATCATCATTTCATCATTTCCTTGTTGAGGTGGCAAGCTAGACTTAGGAGGTTCAAGTTTCCAAGATTTTGAGCTAGGGCTCACTAAGGTTCAATTCACTCTTTGCTAATTTAAGGTAAGGAGTGGGTTATAATGAGTATTGTCTTACTCTGGGGTTTAGTTTACGATATGCATATAGTGGGTACTGAGATTTTTGTGTTTGTTTAGGTTGATATGATATAGAATAATGGTCAAAAGTAGAATTTATGACTTAGGGAAACTACTTGGTTGAATGTGTGTTTTATGTTGATATTTGATAATGATGATGATATTAGATAAATGCTGAATTGTGCTAATTAAATCATAATAAAATGGTGATGATGAAAATGAATTGTTGATTCGTGCTAATTAAGTTAAGATATGAAATTGTGGTGATTGGATAGTATAAATGTGAAATGTGGTGATTAATTTTGAATATTGGAAATTGCTAAAGGATTGTTAATGACAAAAGAATGAAATGAATTATACCCAGGCGCAGCCAGGGGGAAAATGTGGAATGAAATATACCCGGGCGCTGTAAGTCGTGATCGCGTAAAGATGCGAACGCAGTAGGTCGTGACCAGGGACAGAATGAAATATACCCGGGCGCTGTAAGTCGTGATCGCGTAAAGATGCGAACGCAGTAGGTCGTGACCAGGGACAGAATGAATTACACCCAGGCTCAGCCAGGGACAAAATGAAAGAAAATAATGTGAATAATATGGAAGAGAATAGAATAAAAGACTTGATTAAAATGTTGAATTAAGAACAAAGTGGAGGCAATTGAATTATGAAACTAATGAACATATTGTGTTGTGTTGGTTTTTATTATGTACGATTAAATTGTTAATTGTGTTTGGCTTGGTATTGCATTATGTCTTATTTGGAAACTGCCTCCCCATTTTTGTGCAATACTCACTCCTTACTATCACCACAGGTACTGAGGAAGAGTTTGCACCTGAGCAGGCCGAGCAGGAGTACTCTCCATCTCAGGGAGAGTAGGTTACCTTTAGTGATGTAGGACATGGGAATGTCCTGGGCCCGATGATGTGAATCATTTTTGTTGTACATAAATATAAATAGCTTTTTGGGGGCCCAGGACGACTCCTTTTGGGGAAAGGGGTCTATTTTGGGGAAAAACTTATTTCCTAAAACTTGTTTATATTCCGCTAACTCTGATGCTGATACTATGATGTCTTAAACCTATTTCTGATGCGTGCACGAAGATGCACTAGCTGGTATATATATATGTGAATAGCCCTGCAGGCTTTGTTATGTGAAAATATTATTGTTTATCAGGTTGCAGGAAAACAGGAATTTTTGGAAAAGTCCAATAAACAAACGAAACTCCGTCCGTTTGACGGGAGATTTTCATATGAAAGAAAAGTAATTAAGAGTTTTTCCTAATCAATTCTTAAGTTAAAAATGAAATTTTCAAGTTGCTAT
Source organism: Crotalaria pallida (assembly GCA_037953625.1). Lineage (NCBI taxonomy): Eukaryota > Viridiplantae > Streptophyta > Magnoliopsida > Fabales > Fabaceae > Crotalaria > Crotalaria pallida. The sequence continues at coordinate 91,083,897 of CM075649.1, read as the reverse complement.
TTTTAATTAAGGGTATAAAAGGGTAAATAAACTTAGGTGTTACATTTATGGTATCAGAGCAGTTTCCCTCGGCCTTTGGAGTGTGGACTCACATCTCCAATAGTTACTCACCAAGAGAGTAACTGAATTACTTAGCTAAGAGTCTAGGACCAAGACTAGGAAGTTTATATTCTTATTTAATACTAAATGCTTAATTGTTTATCTCCTCAATGGCTTAGCAGTATGGCTGGGCGACGAGGTGATAATGATAGAATGGCGGCGATACTGGAGAACTTAGTGAAAGTGCAACAGGCCCAAACCCAGATACAGCAGGATCATGCAGCAGCTTTGGCACAAATGCAACAGAACCAAGCGGGAAACATTGCAGCAGCAGCAATAAATCCTCCACCAGCTCCTGTTGATTAGATGTCAAGGTTCAGGAAGAACGATCCACCTCGGTTCGAAGGGGGATTCAATCCAGATGGGGCTCAAAAATGGCTCCAGGAAATGGAGAAAATCCTTCGCTCGCTGCAACCACCAGTAGATCAGTATGTCAGACTGGTGGAATATGTTCTGTCAGGTGAGGCAGAACACTGGTGGGAGCATCAGAGGCGTAGTTTGGAAGCTGGTAATGAGGTGATCAATTGGGATCTTTTTAAGATCTGATTCCTGAACAAATACTTTCCAGAAGAAGTCAGGAGGGAGAAGGAGTTAGAATTCTTGAAGTTGGAACAGGGAACAATGAGTGTCGGAGAATACGCAGCTCAGTTTGAGGATTTGATCCGATACTCTGGAGGGTACAGAGATGCTGATGAACGAACCAAGTGCATTAAGTTTGAAGCGGGGTTGAATGCTAAGATCAGAACCATCTTTACTTATCAGGGCATATCAAATTTGGCTCAATTAGTGAACATGACTAGTGCATTTGAAAATGCTCTAAAGCAAGAGAAGGCGGAGGATAAGAGCAAAGCAATACAGCGGACCGGCCCGATCAGGGGCAAGAGTTCGGTGCAGCGACCAGGTCCTTACTCCCAGCCTAGAACAGGCCCGGTAGTGAGTGCCTATGGTCCTATTCCGACTTGTCCACATTGCGGTAGACAGCATAAGGGAACTTGCTGGAGATTGGATCCAAGTAAGGGGGGACCAACCTGCTATAGGTGTGGTCAGCCAGGTCACATTATGGTGAATTGTCCTAGTGGTGCGGTCAAGAAGGAGGTGAATGTAGCTAAGGTTCAGAACGCTGGTGACAACAGGGTGACTCGAAAGGGCAAGGTTTATACTCTGGACGGCGAGGAGGTTACCGATGCTGATGAACTGATTAGAGGTACCGGTTATGTTAATAGTATTCCTTGTGGTATTCTCTTTGATTGCGGAGCTACTCATTCATTTATTTCTTCCGATTGCATGAAGAAGTTAGGGTTGTCTGCAATAGAAATGCCTTATAAATTATCTGTTTCTACACCCACCAATTCTTCCGTAGTCACATCAACTATGTGTTTGGATTGCCCACTTCGAGTATTGGAGCGGGAATTCAGAGTCAATTTAATCTGTTTGCCTCTAACTAAGCTTGACATCATTCTGGGCATGGACTGGATGTCTCGGCACCATGTTCTGATTGATTGTCATTAGAAATCAATCACTATCAGTGATCTTTCTATATCTGCCTTGGAGATGAATGAGGAGGCAGAAATCAGTCAGATTCCAATAGTTTGTGAGTTTCCAGAAGTCTTTCCTTCAGAGATTCCTGGATTACCGCCAAACAAAGAAGTGGAGTTTAGCATCGATCTGATGCCTGGTGCAGGTCCTATTTCTATAGCCCCGTACCGGATGGCATCTCCGGAGTTAGAAGAGTTGAAAAAGCAGATAGAGGAGCTTTTGGCTAAGGGTTTGATTAGACCGAGTGTGCCACCTTGGGGAGCTCCGATTCTTTTTTTTAAAAAGAAGGACGGAAGTCTCCGAATGTGCATCGATTATAGACAATTGAATGCGGTGACGGTGAAAAACAAGTATCCTCTCCCTCGCATTGATGATTTGTTTGACCAATTGCGAGGAGCAGCTGTATTTTCTAAGATTGACCTTCGATCGGGATACCATCAAATCCGTATCCGAGAGGAGGACATTCCTAAAACGGCGTTCAAGTCGAGATATGGGCATTTTGAATATGTGGTTATGTCCTTTGGTCTCACTAATGCTCCGGCTATTTTCATGGATTATATGAACAGAATATTCAGGTCGTACTTGGATTCTTTCGTCATAGTTTTCATTGATGATATTCTCATCTATTCTAAGAGTCCAAGTGAGCATGCTGAGCATCTGAGAATAGTGCTGCAAATTCTCAAATCCAAACAGCTTTATGCAAAGCTATCTAAGTGTAGTTTCTGGTTGAATGAAGTGCAGTTTCTGGGGCATGTCATTTCTGAGAAGGGTGTTGCTGTCGATCCTTCTAAGGTGGAAGCGGTACTTAAGTGGGAGAGACCTAAGTCCATCACTGAGATCAGAAGTTTTCTTGGTATGGCTGGGTATTATCGGAGGTTCATTGAAGGGTTTTCCAAGTTGGCTCTTCCTTTGACGACTCTTACACGGAAAGGTGTTCCGTTTGAGTGGTCCCCAGAATGTGAAGGTAGTTTTCAAGAGTTGAAGAAGCGGTTGACTAGCTCTCCGGTGTTAGTTTTGCCGGACCCGACTCAATCCTTTGTGGTGTATTGTGATGCTTCTAAGCAAGGGTTGGGTTGTGTTTTGATGCAGCAAGGGCAAGTCATAGCTTATGCATCCAGACAATTGAGGCAGCATGAAAAGAACTATCCCACTCATGATCTTGAGTTGGCGGCAGTGGTTTTTGCATTGAAAATCTGGAGGCATTATCTATATGGTTCAAAGTTCGAAGTCTTTAGCGATCATAAAAGTCTTCGCTATCTCTTCGATCAAAAAGGGTTGAATATGAGACAGAGGAGGTGGATGGAATTTCTGAAAGACTATGACTTTGATCTTCAGTATCATCCGGGCAAGGCCAATGTAGTGGCTGATGCACTAAGTCGTAAGACTTTGCATGTCAGCAATCTGATGGTGAAAGAGATGGAATTGATTCAAGAGTTTAGTGACCTCAACTTGAACATGCAAGTGAAAGAGAAGAGCATCGTTCTTGAAATGTTGCGGGTTACTAATGACTTGATGGGTCTTATTAAAGAAAGACAAGCGGATGTTGTAGATCTGCAAAAGTTGTTAGAAGGGGCATCGGGCAGTGAAGAGCCCGACTTTGTGAAAGGTTCTGATGGCATCATCCGATTTAGGGGTCGGATATGTGTTCCTTTGGATTTTGAAGTCCGGAGAGATATCCTATGGGAAGCACATCGAACCAAGATGAATTTCCATCCTGGTGCAACAAAGATGTACCAAGATCTGAAAAGGATTTATTGGTGGCCGAAGTTGAAAACTGATGTGGCCGATCATGTGTCTCATTGCTTAACTTGTCAGAAAGTTAAGATTGAGCATCAAAAGCCTGGTGGTCCTTTGCGATCACTTGAGATTCCGGAATGGAAATGGGACAGTATAGCTATGGACTTTGTGACGGGTTTACCGAGGACTGTTGGAGGATGTGATTCAGTTTGGGTGGTGGTAGACCATCTTACAAAGTGTGCTCATTTCATTCCTGTTCATAAGAAGTACACTCTTGAGAAGTTGACTCAGTTGTACATCAGGGACATAGTGAAGTTGCATGGTGTTCCTACTAGCATTGTATCCGATCGTGATCCGAGATTTCTGTCTAGATTTTGGCAGAGTCTTCAGCAGGCATTGGGTACTAAGTTGAGGTTTAGTACAGCTTATCATCCGCAGACAGACGGACAATCTGAGCGTACTATCCAGACACTTGAAGATTTGTTGAGGGCATGTGTGCTGGAACAAGCCGGTAGTTGGGAGCAGCTACTACCTTTGATGGAGTTCACTTACAACAACAGTTTTCACTCCAGTATCGGTATGGCACCATTCGAGGCTCTCTACGGGAGAAAATGTAGAACGCCTTTGTGTTGGTTCCAAATAGGTGAAAATCTGTTGACAGGCCCTGACATTGTGAAGGAAACAACAGAGAAGGTCACAATGATCAAGAACAAAATGAAAACTTCACAGGATCGCCAAAAGAGTTATGCAGATAGGCGAAGGAGACCTTTGGAGTTCAATGTTGGGAATCATGTGTTCCTAAGAGTGTCTCCGATCACAGGAATTGGTAGGGCAATCAAATCCAGGAAGTTGACTCCTCGGTTTGTTGGGCCTTATGAGATTCTGGAGAAGGTTGGCCCAGTGGCGTACAGGATTGCATTACCCCCTCACTTGTCAAGGCTTCATGACGTGTTTCATGTTTCACAACTAAGGAAATACGTCCATGATCCTTCGCATGTGGTTACCTTAGATGATTTGCCTTTGAAAGAGAACTTAACTTTTGAAGTTATGCCAATTAGAATTGAAGACAGGCAGGTGAAGCGGCTCAGAGGCAAGGAAATCTCTTTGGTTAAGGTTATATGGATCAGGAACGATGTGGAAGAGGCTACATGGGAACTGGAGGACAAGATCAGGCAGTCTCATCCACAATTGTTCGACGAATTTCGAGGACGAAATTCAGGTAAGTGGGAGAGAATTGTAACATCCTAAATCTCGATTTTTAAGTGAAATAAATACTAAAAACCTTAGAAAAATTGGAAAGGTGATTTAATGAATTTTTCCAGATATGTGGGTGGTGATTATAGGTCCTAGGAGTTGTATAGAAGGTATTTATGGCTTTGGGCAGGGTCACATAAGCGAGATCGGGAGTTAAATCGGCGTTTTAGGTGTTAGAAATCAACCGAAAAGAGAAAATTAGAAATTTATTATAGGAAGCTAAGAAAATAAATTCCACCGTTGGATGTGAAGTTTATGGGGTAAAGAAGCATGTCTAAAAATTTGGACTCGATCCGACGGTCGACAAAAAAGTTACGGCGAATCGAAAATTGGAAATCCTGGTGCACTCCCAGGCGCACCGGTGCACGCCCAAGCGTGCACCACTATTCATTGGTGCTGAGACAGGGAGTTTTTTGCTCAGGCGCACCATTTGGTGTGCTCAGGCGCGCGTAAAATCCCACCAGCCACGCACCGTTCCGTTCTGGCGCGCCAAACTCCCCCAACACCCAGCAGCTGGCGCATCAGCCATGCACCAGCTTGGTGCTGGTGCTGATCCTGCGCTCAGGCGCGAAATCTGGCGCTCAGGCGCGCGACGCACACCAGATCAGATCTGGTGCGTCCAAAACCAAACTTGGGGCCAAAGTCTTGTTTCCAGCCACACGATCTTGCTGGTCTTAAGGCAAGAAAATAAAACATAAAACAAACATAAAACCTTCACACTCCAACACCATTTCAACTCATCACTTCATCAAACTCTCTCAAGCTCCAAGAGCAACTTCATCACATTTCCTCCACCAAACCACCATAAACACTTGATCTTGGGCACCCCAAACCCAAAATCAAACACACCCATCAAGCTTGCATCATGGAATTTGGCTAGGAGCTCTTTCCTCTTCCTCCTTGGCTCACACGTGATACTCCCTTCTTCCCTCTCTTTGGATTTTCATTTTTCACCATTGATTTGGGTAAGTGAGTTTCATGCCATAAGTTATTTTCCTCTTCAATCAAACTCGTATTAGTTCATGGATTTTATTCTAAAACCCTAGGGGTTCTTGCACCATGATCATGTAGGAATTGAGTTTCATGCCTTCCAACTCAAACCAAGGCAAGGATAAGGATAGTTCCTATTGTGCTCTCACAAATAGGGTGGTATATCATCATTTCATCATTTCCTTGTTGAGGTGGCAAGCTAGACTTAGGAGGTTCAAGTTTCCAAGATTTTGAGCTAGGGCTCACTAAGGTTCAATTCACTCTTTGCTAATTTAAGGTAAGGAGTGGGTTATAGTGAGTATTGCCTTACTCTGGGGTTTAGTTTACGATATGCATATAGTGGGTACTGAGATTTTTGTGTTTGTTTAGGTTGATATGATATAGAATAATGGTCAAAAGTAGAATTTATGACTTAGGGAAACTACTTGGTTGAATGTGTGTTTTATGTTGATATTTGATAATGATGATGATATTAGATAAATGCTGAATTGTGCTAATTAAATCATAATAAAATGGTGATGATGAAAATGAATTGTTGATTCGTGCTAATTAAGTTAAGATATGAAATTGTGGTGATTGGATAGTATAAATGTGAAATGTGGTGATTAATTTTGAATATTGGAAATTGCTAAAGGATTGTTAATGACAAAAGAATGAAATGAATTATACCCAGGCGCAGCCAGGGGGAAAATGTGGAATGAAATATACCCAGGCGCTGTAAGTCGTGATCGCGTAAAGATGCGAACGCAGTAGGTCGTGACCAGGGACAGAATGAAATATACCCGGGCGCTGTAAGTCGGGATCGCGTAAAGATGCGAACGCAGTAGGTCGTGACCAGGGACAGAATGAATTACACCCAGGCTCAGCCAGGGACAAAATGAAAGAAAATAATGTGAATAATATGGAAGAGAATAGAATAAAAGACTTGATTAAAATGTTGAATTAAGAACAAAGTGGAGGCAATTGAATTATGAAACTAATGAACATATTGTGTTGTGTTGGTTTTTATTATGTACGATTAAATTATTAATTGTGTTTGGCTTGGTATTACATTATGTCTTATTTGGAAACTGCCTCCCCATTTTTGTGCAATACTCACTCCTTACTATCACCACAGGTACTGAGGAAGAGTTTGCACCTGAGCAGGCCGAGAAGGAGTACTCTCCCTCTCAGGGAGAGTAGGTTACCTTTAGTGATGTAGGACATGGGAATGTCCTGGGCCCGATGATGTGAATCATTTTTGTTGTACATAAATGTAAATAGCTTTTTGGGGGTCCAGGACGACTCCTTTTGGGAAAGGGGTCTATTTTGGGGAAAAACTTATTTCCTAAAACTTGTTTATATTCCGCTAACTCTGATGCTGATACTAAGATGTCTTAAACCTATTTCTGATGCGTGCACGAAGATGCACTAGCTGGTATATATATATGTGAATAGCCCTGCAGGCTTTGTTATGTGAAAATATTATTGTTTATCAGGTTGCAGGAAAACAGGAATTTTTGGAAAAGTCCAATATACAAACGAAACTCCGTCCGTTTGACGGGAGATATTCATATGAAAGAAAAGTAATTAAGAGTTTTTCCTAATCAATTCTTAAGTTAAAAATGAAATTTTCAAGTTGCTATTTTTAATTAAGGGTATAAAAGGGTAAATAAACTTAGGTGTTACAAAATTAAATGTGCAATCAATGGAGATTAAAAATGGAAACTAACCATAAGAAGGATTAGGTGGGAGATCAAAATAGAAATCAGATTCTCCTACTTTATATTATGTAGATATATTTTTCTATACCTTACTTTGATTTAAATGCGTTATAATAGAAAATTGAAAATAAAAGATTGACAACTCTAAACACGAATTTCATCGTTGGATGTAAAGGTTAATATGTAGGGAAGCTTGCTTTCAAATTTGAGCAAGATCCGACGGGTAACGAAGAAATACGACATTCGTTAAGGAAAAGAAAAGAAAATAAATTAAAACTAAGCCAAACTAATCGATTAATATAGTGCTAATCGATTAGTTCCATCAGTTCAAAACAAAAAAAAGAAAAAAAATGTGTGTGTTGTGCGAATGGGGTTTGAAACCCCCCTGGTGTTCTTCTTCCCCGTTCCCTCCCCTCCAACCTCAATTTTATTTCTCCCTCTCTCCTCCACAACTTCCTCTTAGAACCACCGCCGGCGCCGCCACAAGCCACCACCTCCAGCCCTTGGTCGAACCATCTCTTTCACGCGTCCTCTCTCCATCGCGCGTGCCTTCTCTCTCCTCCAAGAATCGCGACTCCTCGTTGCTGCCGACACGGTTTCGCCGCCGCCGCTGTTGGGCCGCGAAGCCATCAGCGCCATTCGTTGTGTGTCCAGCAACCCAAGACCACATCTCCGCCTCCGTTTCTCTCTCTTCGATTGGAGCCACCACCGCTGTCCTCCTCTTCTCTCTTTGGACCGTCGTCGCTGCTGTGTGCCGCCACGGGTGGTGGTGCCGCTGTTTGACTGGGTTGCTGTGAACCGGGTCTGAACCACTTTGTTGAGCCTTGAACTGGAGACTCATGGAGCTTTAGAGTCAAACCGACGCCGTTACCGTCACCGGGATCGAAGAGTGTGATTTGGTTCTTTGTTTGCTGCGACACCGTGAGCTGTACGAGTTGGGGTTGACTGGATCGGTGTTGATCTCCCCACTTTTCCACAAAGCACATTTGAGGGATTAGGAGAACGGAAGAAATTTGGAGCCGACCGCAACGCAAAAGCAAAAGTCACGAAAGCTAAGGGTTAAAGCTTCTCCAGGTAAGATGGGTTGCGTTACCTCTATTTAGGGAATGTATTTCTGGAATTGTATAGTGATAGCTAAGGTTAGGGAGGTAGAAAAATATGTTACGAACCTTAGAGTAATTTAAAATAGTAAAGAACCAAAGATTTAGTTAAAATACGAAAATCCCCAAATAATAGTTAATTTAATATATTGGACTGGATGATGTGAATATGTGCTGCTAGTTGGCATGTGATTAATTATTTGTTGTTAAGTGTAGTAAATAATAATTAAGAAGGAAGAACTAGATAAGAGTAACGGGTTCTTTACCTTGCTTTAGAGAATATTTTTTTAATTAGTTTATCGTGATCGCGAAGGGTATATGTATATGTTTGGGTTTTGATATTTAGAATGAATAATATAGACTTAAGTGTGAATCATAAACTTAAAGGAAAAGAAGTTGGAATTGATATGTGTAATTTAATGGGCGTGCTAAGTGTTATTTATTATTGTGTATGTCTAATTGAAGAAGTTGAAATTATTGATTAGTACTTGTGATTGATTTGATATGACAATTATTATGTATGCCTAACTGATAAATGCGAATTCTTAAAGTGTACTTATGCATGAATGATAAATGAGTTATGTGTTGTATTGTCTAAAGGTTAAGTGATAAAAAGGGAAAGGATTAAAGTAAGAATATGAAATTTAGTTGTTATTTGTGACTGAGTATATGTGATTAGCTGTTATATATGTCTGGCGGATTAAATGGAATATATGTGAGGTGTGCAATTGATAATTAATGGATACAACAATTAAAGAGTAAGATTAGGAACCAAGGAAATTTAATGGTTGAATTGTGAAGTGTGTGTGTGTGTTAAATGTGTGCCGAATGATGAGTTGGATAACAACCTGAAGGAAGTAATGTAATTAAAGAAAGTAATCGAGAGAGAAAGAGTAAAAGGAAAAAAGTTTATGGAATTAAATAAATGTTTCCTGGAATTTATCATTTGAGTGTTAGGTATTTACATAAAAATACATTATGCTCACTATGAAGGAATATTTGAATTATATTTGAAAGTAAATTCATTTGAAGTAATTACCCCATTTTGAAAAATATATTTTTCTATACCTTACTTTGATTTAAATGCGTTATAATAGAAAATTGAAAATAAAAGGTTGACAACTCTAAACACGAATTTCACCGTTGGATGTGAAGGTTAATATGTAGGGAAGCTTGCTTTCAAATTTGAGCAAGATCCGATGGGTAACGAAGAAATACGACATTCGTTAAGGCAAAGAAAAGAAAATAAATTAAAACTAAGCCAAACTAATCGATTAATATAGTGCTAATCGATTAGTTCCATCAGTTCAAAAGAAAAATGTGTGTGTTGTGCGAATGGGGTATGAAACCCCCCTGGTGCTCTTCTTCCCCGTTCCCTCCCCTCCAACCTCGATTTTCTTTCTCCCTCTCTCCTCCACAACCTCCTCTTAGAACCACCGCCGGCGCCGCCACAAGCCACCACCTCCATCCCTTGGCCGAACCATCTCTCTCACGCGTCCTCTCTCCATCGCGCGTGCCTTCTCTCTCCTCCAAGAATCGCGACTCCTCCTTGCTGCCGACGCGGTTTCGCCGCCGCCGCTGTTGGGCCGCGAAGCCATCAGCGCCTTCCGTTGTGTGTCCAGCAACCCAAGACCACATCTTCGCCTCCGTTTCTCTCTCTTCGATTGGAGCCACCACCGCTGTCCTCCTCTTCTCTCTCTGGATCGTCGTCACTGCTGTGTGCCGCCACGGGTGGTGGTGCCGCTGTTTGACGGGGTTGTTGTGAACCGGGTCTGAACCACTTTGTTGTGCCCTGAACCGGAGACTCATGGAGCTTTAGAGTCAAACCGACGCCGTTACCGTCACCGGGATCGAAGAGTGTAATTTGGTTCTTTGTTTGCTGCGACACCGTGAGCTGTACGGGTTGGGGTTGACTGGATCGGTGTTGATCTCCCCGCTTTTCCACAAAGCACATTTGAGGGACTAGGAGAACGGAAGAACTTTGGAGCCGACCGCAACGCAAAAGCAAAAGTCACGAAAGCTAAGGGTTAAAGCGTCTCCAGGTAAGATGGGTTGTGTTACCTCTATTTAGGGAATGTATTTCTGGAATTGTATAGTGATAGCTAAGGTTAGGGAGGTAGAAAAATATGTTACGAACCTTAGGGTAATTTAAAATAGTAAAGAACCAAAGACTTAGTTAAAATACGAAAATCCCCAAATAATAGTGAATTTAATATATTGGACTGGATAATGTGAATATGTGCTGCTAGTTGGCATGTGATTAATTATTTGTTGTTAAGTGTAGTAAATAATAATTTAGAAGGAAGAACTAGATAAGAGTAAGGGGTTCTTTACCTTTCTTTAGAGAATATTTTTTTAATTACTTTATCGTGATCGCGAAGGGTATATGTATATGTTTGGGTTTTGATATTTAGAATGAATAATATAGACTTAAGTGTGAAGCATGAACTTAAAGGAAATGAAGTTGGAATTGATATGTGTAATTTAATGGGCGTGCTAGGTGTTAATTATTATTGTGTATGTCTAATTAAAGAAGTTGAAATTATTGATTAGTACTTGTGATTAATTTGATACGACAATTATTATGTATGCCTAACTGATAAATGCGAATTCTTAAAGTGTACTTATGCATGAATGATAAATGAGTTATGTGTTGTATTGTCTAAAGGTTAAGTGATAAAAAGGGAAAGGATTAAAGTAAGAATATGAAATTTAGTTGTTATTTGTGACTGAGTATATGTGATTAGCTGTTATGTATGTCTGGCGGATTAAATGGAATATATGTGTGGTGTGCAATTGATAATTAATGGATACAACAATTAAAGAGTAAGAGTATGAACCAAGGAAATTGAATGGTTGAATTGCGAAGTGTGTGTGTGTTAAATGTGTGCCGAATGATGAGTTGGATAACAACCTGAAGGTTGCATACGCCACCTTTTGAGCATCAGAACACTCCAATGTTCTCAGAATCTTATCCATGGTGTGAATCCACTTATTGGCCTCTTCCGGTTTAAATCCTCCTTCAAACTTTGGTGGATTACAGCTCCTAAAATCAGCCAAAGTCTTCGCCTCAGCGTTACCCACATTACACTGATGAGGCGGGTTAACCGGTTGAGATGGTTGTTGAGATTGTCGTTGCATAGCCTCCAACACTGTGGTGATTCGTTCTAACATCGCGTTGGTGTGATTTTGGTTTCTAGTTGCCATATTAGACCTGTGCTATGGGCTTATGGTCACATATGTTGAACTACAGAAACTTCAATTACACCACCTATACTAGGGCTATATTTTAAACTCTTAAATCAACAATCAATTGTGTCTTGTACTCAAAAGAGACAAGATACAAACAAATCAAGGGTATCTAAAGTTCAACAAACAAAATGATAACATTCAAATAGTGTAAATGCCCTGGAGATACCTGCTTGATGTTGATGGCTACCTTTCTGAAACTACTTCCACTACTACAGGATCTGACTTTTGCTCTGATACCACTCAGTGTGACATCCTTCCGGATTACCCAAATATAATATAGTAATTAAGCTTTTATATTGGATAATATATGGACTTGTGAGGATTAAGAAAATATGGAAATAAAATTTTTCTTCCTTTAAAAGCGGGTGCACAAATCAACACTTGGAATTCTTGGAGAATAAACCCTAAGGTATTACCAAAACAGTTATATTGGATTCGGCGATTTCTAAAACCTTTTCGAAAGTTGGGTAGCATTCATCTTTTGGAACCGTATTTTATATTATAGAAAATAATTGAAGCTACCCTTGCTTTATTTGATAAAACTGATACCATCGAATAGTTTTCATAGCCGAGCCCTCAAATAGATTAAATCAGAGTAAGCGGAAATATCGGACTATGCAATTATTAGTAAGATGAACATAGGTACATATATATATAATAAGAGTCATAAGTACATAGCCCCATATCAAAGCTTCCAAGATCCCAAAATACAAGTCCATACACAGATCTACATAATAACATGACCAAATCCCTAGAGAACCCCAAAAGTATATCTACAACATATATACATAACCAAAATAAAACTCTAAGGGTGGTCACGTAGATCCGGCAGCATCAGATGTAGTAGTAGTGATAACAGAAGTCTCCAAGAAACATAAGTAGTAAGGTAGTAGCATCATCATCAACACAGCAGCAGCAGCAAGATCTCCTCCACAGCCTCCACACATCGGATCCCCTGATCCTCATCACATACCCTATACACAAACCTAGGGATCATCGTCCCTCCAATCACTCCCAGTAGAATGCACGATAGGCTCGCTCCCACTCTCGTCCTCCACCGGATCCTCCTCGATCTCATCCGAGGGAGAGTGTACCCTACCACTGGGTACCGGGTCAGGTGATGGTGAAACCCTGACTGGGCTCCTCGGATCAGAAGGGGGAGTCTCCTCGCGGACGACTCTCGAGGTAAAAGGGTGAGAGCGGGTAGGTCGAAAACGGAAACTGTGATAGGAGCGAGCTGGTCGCGTGGGAAGTGGTCCATGGTAAGTGTAAAACGGGGGTACATGCATAGTGTATATGATGGGAATCCTAAATCTACGAGGACGGAATCGGATCAACGGGTTCGGGTGGTAGAAGGTAACCTCTACCTCTCCCTCGAACACCGCGCGATGGTCCTCATAGATCCATGTGCCACTAGGAAGTGGCTGGATCTCGATGCAAGCAATGTAACGAGACATCACCTACAAGGGCATAGGGGTAAGCAATTCTATACACATAATCAACAGAGAATAAATTGTGCAATATGAGTATGTAAATATGCATCAATTAACAACAATCACATATAACACTTAGCAGTTAATTAATGCACATAGGATGCTCACACTTATTTCATTTATCACAATTAATTTAAACGAATGGCATGATGCATGACTTTAGCTCTCAAGCCTATCTCCATCATACTATGTCACTCTCTGACGTCCATCCCTGACAACCCAGCACTCAACAGTGCGTTGTATTCCTAGGTATACAACAATTCGTACACTCACCTAGAATGTACACGTTAAGCTTGGTATCCATGCCACCCGAGCATATCCCATCATCCAAACGGACCGTCATCCAAACGGTATAACCATATCGGCATCCACTAAGCCGACCACGTCAACGACGTGTCATCAAGCAAGCGTATTGGCACTCCCAGAGGCCCTCCACATGTTTACCAAAAACATGATATACGTCCTACCATCCAAACTCCAGAATGAATGCATTACTTTACTTAAAAGGAATTGATTGATGTTTTATCCTTTTATTAATACATTACGTGCCTCCCGAGCAACGTATCATTACTCAAATGAAAATATCATAACGTCAATCAATTTCCTTTAAGTCCAGGATCACTCGGTTTATTGTCCTTTAAATGTTACAAAATGACTTAGAATTGAAAATGGTATTTTTAAGTATCTAACTAAAAATACTCGAGTGTTTTCCATAATACTCGAGTAGTTTATCATTTTCCAGATTTTACTCGAGTAGTTTATGATTATACTCGAGTCGTTCATGTCTGTTTAGAGTTTTCAGATCTTCAAAAATATACTCGAGTAATTCATGAGATACTCAAGTAGTCCATTACCCAGAATACTCGAGTAGTTCACATATTACTCGAGTTGTTCATTAATTTTTACTCTTGTTGCATCTGAAATACTCGAGTGCTTAGCCTGGTTCTCAAGTTGGTGCGCCAATTTTCACACTGGTGCATCACGAAATACTCGAGTGTTAAGCCATATACTCGAGTATTTGCAGACAGAACAGACTGGAACTTGGTTTTTACATACCATTTCAATTTCTAAACATTTTAAACCCAAACCAGTGATCGCAATAGTTCATATACCATATATTGAACATGTTTCCATACTCATTTCATATCAAATAACCAATTTGACGGAGAATCAATAAATCATGCATAAAAACACATTTTAACAACTCAACACCTCAATTTACACAATAAGCACAATACTCATGAAACAAAGTTCATTTAAGCTTGCATGCATGATATAGAACTTTCTCAACACAGTTTTAGAGAAAAGCTTGGTCTCCAAACCAAACATCCTATTCAATCTAAGCCCTTAGAGCCTCTTGGTGGCTCTCTAACACAAATAATGGAATTTAATCTCTATCTAGTGAATATAATTACTTCCCCTTACCTCTCAGACGTGAATCAAACCAAGAATCCCAAAGAAAAGCTCCACAACTCTCAGACCAACTTCAAGCATCACATGCAGAGCATTTTGAGTGCAACACCAAAGTGGAATTGGTTCACACATGAAACAGAGAATAAAATTGGGGAAATTAGGTTTTCTAGACTCTATGCAACATAATCTAACTAAGGAAATCGAATTTGAGACTCAGGGATTCATGAGCTTACCAGAAATCAAGATCAAAGTAAGCTCCAGACACAAACTTGACCAAGAACAGCTTCACTTCAACTCCTTGAATCCTCCAACACACTCACTCAATCCTCACGATTTTGGTGTTTATACAAAGCTCGTGATGTGAGCTTTGTATTCGTGTATCACTCGAATCCTAACACTCAGAATTTAAGGAGAATCGAAGAGGGCAAATCCGAAACCCTAACTTTCATCAACAACCCAAACTTAACCAAAAAGCTTCACAAATCTGTTGTTGTTGAGCTTATATAGAGCAAGGAAGCTCTCATGCAAGGCGACACGAAAGCCTTGAGGTGTTGGGGAAGGAGTATTCGTGGCGGGAAGAGGGAATCGTTCATGGTGACTCATCAAACGCACTAACTCGTGCAATTTGACCCAGAATACTCGATATTCAGAATAATACTCGAGTATTCAGAATAACCGGCAGAGTTTCATCTGATTTTCGGACTTCCCAAAAATTTTCTTCTTAAAACCTGTCAGTCCAGAATATTTAAAAACTTAAAACATAATAGTTCAATAACCAGATCAGATCCTAAAGCCCAATTAGTACAAATTCAGGGCATACAATTACTACGCATATTAAATTACAACAAATAACAGTTTTAATAATAAAATCCGCTCAGAGTATCATAAATACACTCCACGTGGTGGAGAGTTTCCAATTCGGCCCGCAACAGTGTAAGTTCTGCTTCCGTGCCTGTAAAATGATATCAAGAAGGGTAGCATTACACAGAACTTAAAAAGATAAATCCTAAAAGAAGACATAGTAAAAAACCAAGCCTACATTATTATCAACATACATTATTTATGCCTTCTCATATATTTAATTTCCATTCTTAGTTTTCCCATCATTATTACATTCTCTTTTCTTTAATTTTTCTTTTTCTCTTCCTTTTCTTTTTCTCTTCCTTTTCTTTTCTTTATCTTTTCCTTTTTCCTTATGACTGAGTCCAACAGACCATCAGCCCTTTATCTTTATTATGACTGAGTCCAAAAGACCATCAGCCGCTTTCCTTTACCTGACTGAGTCCAAAAGACCATCAGCCGTTTTCCTTTCTATGACTGAGTCCAAAAGACCATCAGCCGTTTTCCTTTCTATAACTGAGTCCAAAAGACCATCAGCCGTTTTCCTTTTCTATGACTGAGTCCAAAAGACCATCAGCCGT
This sequence comes from Crotalaria pallida, assembly GCA_037953625.1. Classification (NCBI taxonomy): domain Eukaryota; kingdom Viridiplantae; phylum Streptophyta; class Magnoliopsida; order Fabales; family Fabaceae; genus Crotalaria; species Crotalaria pallida. The sequence continues at coordinate 91,067,899 of CM075649.1, read as the reverse complement.
TTTCCTTTTCTATGACTGAGTCCAAAAGACCATCAGTCGTTTTCCTTTTCTTATGACTGAGTCCAAAAGACCATCAGCCGTTTATCTTTTATCATGACTGAGTCCAATAGACCATCAGCCGTTTATCTTTTCTTTATGACTGAGTCCAACAGACCATCATCCGTTCTCTTTTATTCTTTCTTAATTAGTTCACTTTTCTCTTCTTATAATTTCAACATTTCTGGTATACTTATCTTTATCTTTTGATCTTTATTTTCATTTGTGACTTATCGTAATTTTCTACATTTTCTACTTTACTCTTTTCTTTTGGGTTAATTTCCCCCGATTTTATCCAATTCTAATTAATACGGTCTAGTATAGCATGTTCTAGTTCTCATTACTAATTCTTACTTATTTCTTCATTTCCTTATCCCAGTCAATTACCTAATTCATCGTTCCTATTTCATCATCTATATTATATTTAATGGCTCCATTAACTTAATCTAGTTTCTCAATTCTTATTACAATACTCTACTTAGCTTCCCTCATAATGTACTATCTTTTCCTTTATTATCTTTTTATTAATCCGCTTATTCTTTTCCTATTTCTTTTCAAATCTAGTTCATTACTTTGCGCCTATTACTCGGCTCGGTCCTGAACATTTTTATTATTCCATTCTTAAACCCTCCTTTACCTCGCCTTACTCTTCGGGTACTATTATACTTATTATCTTTTTTATTCACTAATTCCACTCTCTCTTTATCTATTTCGTTTACCCTCTTGTTCTTTTACTTCCCCTATGGTTCTACTTTTATGATTGCTCACGTTTTTATTTTATTCGAACTATTTTAATATTCTACTTTCGCTCATTCATTCCGGGCCTTATCCTGCGCACATACAATCTATTTCCTAGGGTGTGGTTTCTCATCACAATTTTATTTACTTTATCTCTGCCAACAGGGGTACTCTAAGGTTCATTAACATACTTTTAATTATTCTATTCCTAGCTACCACTATATAATCCTAGAATTTACTTCTTAAGCAAAGGTAACGCGAACCCTCTTACCTCGGGCTTTTTAAATAGAACCTGGATTTAGCTTGGCGACGATGATGGCGTCAGTGTTGCTCCTCGTTAGCGGGGAACGACCGTGACTAAACCGAGGCAAGGCTTCGAGCTCCGAGGTTCCCGACACGAGTCCAGCACGATCACGGACCGGTAACGGCGTCGGTGCGATCCGAGGAGAGAGAGAAGGCTCGTGGGTGTGAGAGCAATGAATGAGGGAGAGCTATGGGGGGTTGTGGCCCGTGGTGGTTCGATCGGCGGCCACGATGGCGGTGGTCTCGGGCGGCGGTTGTGGCGGCCGACAAGGGAGAGAAGAGAGAGAGAGACCAAGCTAAAGGGGAAGAAGGAGAGAGATAGGATGGTGGTGGTTAGTGGTGGGTAACGGTGGTGGTTTGTGTGGAGGTGGCGGCCGGAGGTGGTATGGTGGTGGAGAGGGAGAGGGAACCGATTGAGAGGGAGGAGAGAGAAAAAGCAAGGCCAAGGGGAAGGAGAAAGGGAGAGAGAGAGAGGCTGGCCGTGGGGAAGGAGGAGGGACGGTGGCGGCGACTTTGGGCGGAGATGGTGGCGGTCGGAGTTGGAGGAGGGAGGGAGTTCGGAGGGAGAGAGAAACAAGGGAGGAGAATGAATGGGGAAGGGGGTTTTCTCCGCGTTTTAAAGCCAACCAGACGATTTTCGCTTAAGCGAAATTCATTCGCTTAAGCGAATTGGCCTCAGTACTGTCACGAACGATTTTCGCTTAAGCGAAATCTGTTCGCTTAAGAGAACCCCATCTGTGCTTCTACTGGAACATTTTCGCTTAAGCGAAATATTTTCGCTTAAGCGAAATGTGCAGATACTGCTAATTAATTTTTCTATTTTTCTTCTATTTTCTTCCGAACTTCAAACCTCCATAACTTCTTCGTTCACCGTCGGATCTTGCTCAAATTTGACGAGTAGATTCCTAAAAATCATATCTTCATATCCAACGGTGGAAATTGTGTTTGGAGTCTTAAATCTTTTACTTTAATTTTTCCCCCTTGTTATTATATTTATTATCGAATTACCTATTTTCTGGCCCGATCCTAACTTCGATTTAACGCTCCTTTCTCCTCTAATTCGCTTATTATTATTATTATTATTATTTTCTTCTAATGTTAGAATCCTCATTGGGAATACCTATTTGTGGTTTGTTATTTTCATTTTTAATTATTCTAATTATTATTTATTTATTTATCTTCGGGTTTAAAATTCAGGATGTTACATTTCTCCCCCACTTATTTGAATTTCGTCCCCGAAATTCCAATTGTCCCTTAATTTGGAGGAGTATCCTCTGACACAGTTTCTACCCATGTCATTTCAATTTCTTATGAGGAAGTTCTGAGTTAAGGGTTCTGCGGTATAATTACTCGCCTCAGGTATGGTTTATCTCAGCCACTCAGAAATCCGCGCAATACACAGAGTCTTACGAGACTGAGACAACTATTTGCGGTGCTCCGACATAACCTCTTAAGTGAGACTTCACTTCGCGACTCCGCTTATTCCCTGTTCGTTTCTTACTCTTTCAAGTGAGTCTAGTGAGGTCGCCCTTCAAATCCACTTTAGCTATATCTGCATTCTACTCCGGTGGTACTTTCCTTCCGTTCGTTTGACGAGTTCAATTTGGTATAGGTGTTTCTTACGGGTTATGGTTTGATCATCGGACATTGAGTCCGGCTCGATGCAATCTTCCTTACGCTTCGTTACCGTTCTTTATTCTGCCTTGTTACTCGGATAGGATTCACGATTTTCTTATTGTTAAAGTTCCATCTTCCATTCCTTGGATTGAAATCCTCCCCCACTTAGCATCAACATACTTGATTATATCTATGCTTGGGGGTATGCTCATTCGTTATTCGGAATTTCGCACATAAGCTTCTCGACCGGTATCCAAGGTTAGAAGGGACACATGGGTGGTTATCCGTTAGTAGGCATAGAACTATGTCGGGTTCCTTCGTCTTGGTGAATTCTCACACATGCATCTGAGATGCTTGAAGCTCGAAGAGAGTGAAGATGAAAAGAAGAAACACGAAGCACTCAAGGATGGGTTTCATAGTCTTCGTACGACGACCCAAGATGTACTGGATACATGTCAAGCAAGAAGACAATGGAGATTATCCTTAAGTGTGAGTTTTCAGAAGAGAATCATCGAAAGATGCATTTCCTATGAAACTACCGCTGATTTGATTTGGTTTTGGTGAAGGCACATGATGCAATGGCTAAACTTGCTTCCTTTGAGGGAATAGCTTGGAAACTGGACTAAGTTCTTAAGTGAATTCTAATTCCTAATGGTGAGCACGATTCACTCGTTTACTTGGGTCAGTCTCGGTGTGGATATCCTGCTAATTCATCCAGTTTCGCCTTTTTCGCGAATAACCACATCGGATTCTGAATGAAATGTTTGATGAGTTTTGGGCTTTTAGTTTGGATTTCCATGAAGTCTAAAGACGGCTACTACGGGTTCGCTCGGCTCGGTTTTCTCGCGAGTTTCATTCGCGGCTACTCTCATAGTAAGTGGGTGCACTAGCTTAAGGCTCCTATCTGTCTGTCCTGATTTTTGGTTGGAAAGTGTCAATGACATCGACCACTAATAGTTGTGAAGATCGAGGTGATCAGTCCCAATCTCACATCTATCAATAGCAACATCATCGTCAAGTTTATTGATGTTATCGTCCCCTAGCAGATGTAAGAATTAGAGTGATCAGTTCTAACCTTACATTCTACCAGTGGTAATACCATCACTGTGTTCGATGAAACTTTAATTAATGTATTATCGTTTATTGATCTCTTTTTAAATTAAATAAATATATATATGCTTTATGCAAAATATTTTTAAATAAATATTTTAAATAAATATTTGGTATATAGTTAACACTAAAAGTACCTCGGGTAAGTTCATTCATCGATCCGCGTGCTCCCAGGACAGTCTGCAGCACGGTGTCCCGACTGCCCACAGTGATAACAAAGACCCTCCTTCCTGAGTTGGTTCATATGCCAACACAACCGTTTGTGAGATTTCCCACAGTGTGAACATAAGGGCCTAGCAATTGGGATAGCCACATTATGGTCCGCATCCCTGGGAACCATTGCCATAGTATCAACATCAGCATATGGGTCTGGTTCTTGCGTCGGTCCTTCTCCCCTGATAGAACTTCCAGCACCCTGCCTATTTCTGCTTTGCTTCTCCAGCATCTCCCGTCTCAATCCCTTTTCATAAGTGCTAGCCATGTTTACCAGGTCGGACAAGTTCGCAACATTCTGATACTCAAAGGCGATTTTAATCTCAGTGCGAAGCCTGTCCTCAAACTTAATGCACTTAGTCCTTTCGTCAGCATCCTTGTAGCTTCCGGCATATCGGATGAGATCCTCAAAATGTGCAGCATATTCTCCAACACTCATGTTCCCTTGTTTCAGGGTCAAGAATGCCAGCTCTTTTTCTCGGCGGACATCTTCCGGAAAGTACTTCCCTAGAAACCTGATTTTGAACACCTCCCAGGTGATTTCCTGGTTAGCGATCTCCATTTCCCTTCGTACACGTTCCCACCAATACTCAGCTTCTCCAGTGAGCATGTACGCCGCCAAAGGGACTATCTGCTCCGCGGGCGGTGACATTGTGCGGAAAATCTTCTCCAACTCTTGGAGCCATCTCTGTGCTGAGTCAGGATTGTAGCCACCTTCAAACTTGGGCGGATCATTCTGCCTGAACCTAGCTAGCCAATCAATGTCGATTGGGTTTGGTGGTTGCTGGAGTGCGGCTGCTGCTACCGTTTCGGCCTGGTTCTGGTTCATTTGGACCAGATTCTCAAGTATCGCGGCCATCCTATCATCACAAGTACGTCTCCGAGGCATGGTGACTGAGTTCTGGAAAAAGAACACGTTATTCCACAATTAACTAAAAACTCTTAAATTAAATGTACCTATTTATCTATTCTAAGACTTGACATTATCACTTTGTTACTCGCTGGGTGAGTAACCCATAGGAGTTGTGAGTCCAAACTCCAAGGCCGAGGGAAACTGCTCTGATACCATAAATGTAACATCCTCACTTTTAATAGTTACTTTTAGATTTTTAAAAAAATCAGAGTTTGAAAAATTCTTTTTCGCATTTAATTTCTTATAAAATATTTTACGAAAATCCGGCAGAGTTTCATCTGTTTTTCGGACTTCCCAAAAATTTTCTTCTTAAAACCTGTCAGTCCAGAATATTTAAAAACTTAAAACATAATAGTTCAATAACCAGATCAGATCCTAAAGCCCAATTAGTACAAATTCAGGGCATACAATTACTACGCATATTAAATTACAACAAATAACAGTTTTAATAATAAAATCCGCTCAGAGTATCATAAATACACTCCACGTGGTGGAGAGTTTCCAATTCGGCCCGCAACAGTGTAAGTTCTGCTTCCGTACCTGTAAAATGATATCAAGAAGGGTAGCATTACACAGAACTTAAAAAGATAAATCCTAAAAGAAGACATAGTAAATAACCAAGCCTACATTATTATCAACATACATTATTTATACCTTCTCATATATTTAATTTCCATTCTTAGTTTTCCCATCATTATTACATTCTCTTTTCTTTAATTTTTCTTTTTCTCTTCCTTTTCTTTTTCTCTTTTTTTCTTTTCTTTATCTTTTCCTTTTTCCTTATGACTGAGTCCAACAGACCATCAGCCCTTTATCTTTATTATGACTGAGTCCAAAAGACCATCAGCCGCTTTCCTTTACCTGACTGAGTCCAAAAGACCATCAGCCGTTTTCCTTTCTATGACTGAGTCCAAAAGACCATCAGCCGTTTTCCTTTCTATGACTGAGTCCAAAAGACCATCAGCCGTTTTCCTTTTCTATGACTGAGTCCAAAAGACCATCAGCCGTTTTCCTTTTCTATGACTGAGTCCAAAAGACCATCAGTCGTTTTCCTTTTCTTATGACTGAGTCCAACAGACCATCAGCCGTTTATCTTTTATCATGACTGAGTCCAATAGACCATCAGCCGTTTATCTTTTCTTTATGACTGAGTCCAACAGACCATCAGCCGTTCTCTTTTATTCTTTCTTAATTAGTTCACTTTTCTCTTCTTATAATTTCAACATTTTTGGTATACTTATCTTTATCTTTTGATCTTTATTTTCATTTGTGACTTATCGCAATTTTCTACATTTTCTACTTTACTCTTTTCTTTTGGGTTAATTTCCCCCGATTTTATCCAATTCTAATTAATACGGTCTAGTATAGCATGTTCTAGTTCTCATTACTAATTCTTACTTATTTCTTCATTTCCTTATCCCAGTCAATTACCTAATTCATCGTTCCTATTTCATCATCTATATTATATTTAATGGCTCCATTAACTTAATCTAGTTTCTCAATTCTTATTACAATACTCTACTTAGCTTCCCTCATAATGTACTATCTTTTCCTTTATTATCTTTTTATTAATCCGCTTATTCTTTTCCTATTTCTTTTCAAATCTAGTTCATTACTTTGCGCCTATTACTCGGCTCGGTCCTGAACATTTTAATTATTCCATTCTTAAATCCTCCTTTACCTCGCCTTACTCTTCGGGTACTATTATACTTATTATCTTTTTAATTCACTAATTCCACTCTCTCTTTATCTATTTCGTTTACCCTCTTGTTCTTTTACTTCCCCTATGGTTCTAATTTTATGATTGCTCACGTTTTTATTTTATTCGAACTATTTTAATATTCTACTTTCTCTCATTCATTCCGGGCCTTATCCTGCGCACATACAATCTATTTCCTAGGGTGTGGTTTCTCATCACAATTTTATTTACTTTATCTCTGCCAACAGGGGTACTCTAAGGTTCATTAACATACTTTTAATTATTCTATTCCTAGCTACCACTATATAATCCTAGAATTTACTTCTTAAGCAAAGGTAACGCGAACCCTCTTACCTCAGGCTTTTTAAATAGAACCTGGATTTAGCTTGGCGACGATGATGGCGTCAGTGTTGCTCCTCGTTAGCGGGGAACGACCGTGACTAAACCGAGGCAAGGCTTCGAGCTCCGAGGTTCCCGACACGAGTCCAGCACGATCACGGACCGGTAACGGCGTCGGTGCGATCCGAGGAGAGAGAGAAGGCTCGTGGGTGTGAGAGCAATGAATGAGGGAGAGCTATGGGGGGTTGTGGCCCGTGGTGGTTCAATCGGCGGCCACGATGGCGGTGGTCTCGGGCGGCGGTTGTGGCGGCCGACAAGGGAGAGAAGAGAGAGAGAGACCAAGCTAAATTGGAAGAAGGAGAGAGATAGGATGGTGGTGGTTAGTGGTGGGTAACGGTGGTGGTTTGTGTGGAGGTGGCGGCCGGAGGTGGTATGGTGGTGGAGAGGGAGAGGGGACCGATTGAGAGGGAGGAGAGAGAAAAAGCAAGGCCAAGGGGAAGGAGAAAGGGAGAGAGAGAGAGGCTGGCCGTGGGGAAGGAGGAGGGACGGTGGCGGCGGCTTTGGGCGGAGATGGTGGCGGTCGGAGTTGGAGGAGGGAGGGAGTTCGGAGGGAGAGAGAAACAAGGGAGGAGAATGAATGGGGAAGGGGGTTTTCTCCGCGTTTTAAAGTCAACCAGACGATTTTCGCTTAAGCGAAATTCATTCGCTTAAGCGAATTGGCCTCAGTACTGTCACGAACGATTTTCGCTTAAGCGAAATCTGTTCGCTTAAGCGAACCCCATCTGTGCTGCTACTGGAACATTTTCGCTTAAGCGAAATATTTTCGCTTAAGCGAAATGTGCAGATACTGCTAATTAATTTTTCTATTTTTCTTCTATTTTCTTCCGAACTTCAAACCTCCATAACTTCTTCGTTCATCGTCGGATCTTGCTCAAATTTGACGAGTAGATTCCTAAAAATCATATCTTCATATCCAACGGTGGAAATTGTGTTTGGAGTCTTAAATATTTTACTTTAATTTTCCCCCTTGTTATTATCTTTATTATCGAATTACCTATTTTTGGCCCGATCCTAACTTCGATTTAACGCTCCTTTCTCCTCTAATTCGCTTATTATTATTATTATTTTCTTCTAATGTTAGAATCCTCATTGGGAATACCTATTTGTGGTTTGTTATTTTCATTTTTAATTATTCTAATTATTATTTATTTATTTATCTTCGGGTTTAAAATTCGGGATGTTACAGCATGCATGATATAGAACTTGCTCAACACAGTTTTAGAGCAAAGCTTGGTCTCCAAACCAAAGATCCTATTCAATCTAAGCCCTTAGAGCCTCTTGGTAGCTCTCTAACACAAATAATGGAATTTAATCTCTATCTAGTGAATATAATTACTTCCCCTTACCTCTCAGACGTGAATCAAACCAAGAATCCCAAAGAAAAGCTCCACAACTCTCAGACCAACTTCAAGCACCACATGCAGAGCATTTTGAGTGCAACACCAAAGTGGAATTGGTTCACACATGAAACAGAGAATAAAATTGGGGAAATTAGGTTTTCTAGACTCTATGCAACATAATCTAACTAAGGAAATCGAATTTGAGACTCAGGGATTCATGAGCTTACCAGAAATCAAGATCAAAGTAAGCTCCAGACACAAACTTGACCAAGAACAGCTTCACTTCAACTCCTTGAATCCTCTAACACACTCACTCAATCCTCACGATTTTGGTGTTTATACAAAGCTAGTGATGTGAGCTTTGTATTTGTGTATCACTCGAATCCTAACACTCAGAATTTAAGGAGAATCGAAGAGGGCAAATCCGAAACCCTAACTTTCATCAACAACCCAAACTTAACCAAAAAGCTTCACAAATCTGTTGTTGTTGAGCTTAAATAGAGCAAGGAAGCTCTCATGCAAGGCGACACGAAAGCCTTGAGGTGTTGGGGAAGGAGTATTCGTGGCGGGAAGAGGGAATCGTTCATGGTGACTCATCAAACGCACTAACTCGTGCAATTTGACCCAGAATACTCGAGTATTCAGAACAATACTCGAGTATTTTTCCCTCCAAAACCTTTCCTATAATTGCTTCTAGGTCCCAACCCAGGGACTAATATGCAAAATACTCATTTTAGGCATTTATTATATTTATTAAATAATTTCACACACACAAACTAGTTACATGAACACATATTTTAATCAAGGATTAATATAGAAAATATTAATTATAATTAAATTATAATTAACATTTCATTAATCGGGGATTAAAATTTTGGGGTGTTACATCCAGCAACCCAAGACCACATCTCCGCCTCCGTTTCTCTCTCTTCGATTGGAGCCACCACCGCTGTCCTCCTCTTCTCTCTCTGGATCGTCGTTGCTGCTGTGTGCCGCCACGGGTGGTGGTGCCGCTGTTTGACTGGGTTGCTGTGAACCGGGTTTGAACCACTTTGTTGTGCCCTGAACCGGAGACTCATGGAGCTTTAGAGTCAAACCGACGCCGTTACTGTCACCGGGATCGAAGAGTGTGATTTGGTTCTTTGTTTGCTGCGACACCGTGAGCTGTACGGGTTGGGGTTGACTGGATCGGTGTTGATCTCCCCGCTTTTCCACAAAGCACATTTGAGGGACTAGGAGAACGGAAGAACTTTGGAGCCGACCGCAACACAAAAGCAAATGTCACGAAAGCTAAGGGTTAAAGCGTCTCCAGGTAAGATGCGTTGCATTACCTCTATTTAGGGAATGTATTTCTGGAATTGTATAATGATAGCTAAGGTTAGGGAGGTAGAAAAATATGTTACGAACCTTAGGGTAATTTAAAATAGTAAAGAACCAAAGACTTAGTTAAAATATGAAAATCCCCAAATAATAGTTAATTTAATATATTGGACTGGATGATGTGAATATGTGTTGCTAGTTGGCATGTGATTAATTATTTGTTGTTAAGTGTAGTAAATAATAATTAAGAAGGAAGAACTAGATAAGTGTAAGGGGTTCTTTACCTTGCTTTAGAGAATATTTTTTTAATTAGTTTATCGTGATCCCGAAGGGTATATGTATATGTTTGGGTTTTGATATTTAGAATGGATAATATAGACTTAAGTGTGAATCATGAACTTAAAGGAAAAGAAGTTGGAATTGATATGTGTAATTTAATGGGCGTGCTAAGTGTTAATTATTATTGTGTATGTCTAATTGAAGAAATTGAAATTATTGATTAGTTATGACAATTATTATGTATGCCTAACTGATAAATGTGAATTCTTAAAGTGTACGTATGCATGAACTATAAATGAGTTATGTGTTGTATTGTCTAAAGGTTAAGTGATAAAAAGGGAAAGGATTAAAGTAAGAATATGAAATTTAGTTGTTATTTGTGACTGAGTATATGTGATTAGCTGTTATGTATGTCTGGCGGATTAAATGGAATATATGTGTGGTGTGTAATTGATAATTAATGGATACAACAATTAAAGAGTAAGAGTATGAACCAAGGAAATTGAATGGTTGAATTGTGAAGTGTGTGTGTGTTAAATGTGTGCCGATTGATGAGTTGGATAACAACCAGAAGGAAGTAATGTAATTAAAGAAATTAATAGAGAGAGAAAGAGTAAAAGGAAGAAAAGTAATGTAATAAAGAAAGAAAGATAAAAACCGGCGTGAGCCTGGCGAGGCGTGTCGGCATTAAAAGAATAAATCGGCACGAGCCTGGCGAGGCATGCCGACATTAAAAGAAAAGAAATAAAAAGATAAAAAGTGGCGTGAGCCTGGCAAGGCGTGTCGGAATTAAAAGAATAAATCGGCGCAAGCCTGGCGAGGCGTGTCGACAATTAAAAGATAAAAACCGCCACGAGCCTGGGCACACAGAGTACACAGAGTACACAGAGTAGACACGCAAGACTGGGCTTAAGGCCACTGATGATTAAACTTGCTCTGATAACAACTCTGTAACAGCCCAATTTTCACTTCCCAAAACTTAACTTAATTATGATCACTTTCTTGCAAAAATGAGGCCATTTTTTTTTAAATATAAGTTCGTTAATACGTAATCCACCCTTTTGAAAATCGAGTTGTCACTTTAGAAACTCCCCACTCAACCTCATCATTAAAAAATAAAACTGTTTTCATTTAAAATAAAAAGCATGAGCCAAAGTGCTGGAGTCACACTCCAAATGTTTTCTAAAAGTAGGCCATCATTACAAAAGAACTTACAAACCAAAATAAAAGATAACTGATTACATCATTAGTTCATTACAAGATAATCCTCGACTGAAACTCGGATCCTAGACACAAGACATCCTTTAGACACAGATTGCAAGACGTCACTCATCAGCAGAACTAGCTTCCGTCTCCATATCCTCGCTCGGATCAGTCTCCGCTGCGTGATCGGATTCGCTAGCATTCTCCTCTTCCATAGGTTCAGGAACCACTGCTGCCAAGGGCGCAGGATCACCATCTAGCTCATGGTGTTCCCGTGGTCCACCGTCTTGATAATCTCGCAGAGTGACTTGCCCAACATGCACGTCCATGCCTGCTCCTCGTAGAGTGTGCCTCGGATCGTCGATCTCCAGACGAGTATCTCCTCTCCAGATCCATCCATCAGGTACCACCTCCCATGCACCTCCCTGAAGAGGCCACATGTGGATCGCTACCTGATACGCCATCTACCCGTTGCAATACCGGCAAATGCCAATACGACAACCAGGTAGGAGAGAGTCAACGCGCCATACGTAACAGGTTGACCGCAAGGTCGCAGAACAGACACGATAGAAAGACTAACAGTACCAAGGACACTCGACGACTATATACACAGAACAAGACACGAGAACCAGAATACATCGAGCACTTGAAGGATAAAACGCTTTTCACAATTCAAACTCAATATCATAAACACATGTATTCAGGATATAAAGTAAACCACACATAAAAACAATACTCGCCAACCATTACCACAATATATCACAACTGAACATTCTCATACTTTGCCCATCTCTTCAAATATTCAGCATTTCTTTATTCTTTTGTTATTAAGTTTTATCGTACTTAACTCACTCAATGAGGTAGGGGAAATCACCATCACTGAGGAACGCGCACTCTACATCTCCTCGGTCTCCATCCACCTAGTCGGAAGCCAACAGGAGTACAGGACCTTTACCACGCGGGCACGACAGCTATCTCAACACAGATGGTCCCAGACCAGGAGGATCTCGTCCTCAAAACATATAATCAAGGCTCACTGTCCTCGCAGTGGCAAAACACATTGCCCCGTTCCAGTCCCTCTCAACTGTTGTAGACTTGCATTCAAGGGGGTGACAGTATCATTTCTAGTTAGCTATGCGATACTTACCACGGCATTAGACCCAGTCCCCACCACGTTAGTGTGCCACTTATGGGATTCGTTCCGCCTAGAAATGTACTCAAGGCTTCTTGATGAGTCACCGTCATTGCCCTCCCCTCATGCAATCTCCACCTGAGTATCCGTAGATACCCATAGTATCTTCCTTTCCACTACTTCACACTCTCATATCTCACCGCGAATATTAATGTCTTTTAATATTCTTTAAAGTCTTTTAGGACCTTAAAGTCTTTTAGTTAACCTATAGTCGGCTTGCCCTTAGTCCATCCCTTCGACAAGACCCGACCACTAAAGCATCTTTTTCCCCACTTTCACAAATACATTCACATTCCAAGCCCCTCAGGCAACCATCTCACCTCATCACTTTCTCATAAATTCACATTGCTCTTTGCACTATCACTTCCAGCACAACATATTCTCTAACACGATCTCAGCTTCACAAGCACCATGTCCTTTTCCAACACATTGCCATTTCATCACATTTCTCATATCGCATCACATACCATTCCTTCACTCATCCTCATACGTTTACTCTTTCATTATCATTCGTGAATCACTTAAACTTATCAAACGGGAAAATCACCATCTCATCACAGAGTAATAAGGATCTGACTTAAGATAATAACTAACGTGCACAAGAACGTAACGTAAATAAGCATTACATAAACACATTGAGCCACCATCCGGCAACAATGTTACAGGCTCACCGCAATCTCACTCACCTCTTATTCCAGCAAGAGAAATACTTTGCCCTTGAAGGTCTCTAACTTCTCTTTGAGAATTGTCACCACCGTCCACTGAATAACCTCAAATAAATAAATACACTTTTATTAAAAACTGTTTCAATTAGGGGTAGAAACAATTAAGTTGTAAGGTAAAACATCTACTTTCAAATTTAATCTACTCACCACATCATGAGAAATAAAAGAATGAGTTGCACCCGAATCATACAATACTAATAAAGAATTCTTATAGATGAGACATTCACCTTGGATAAGATTAGCAGCATTTGCAGCTTCAATTCCACTCATCGTGAACACTCTTTCTGGCATATTAGGACGATTAGCATTCCCCGAATTAGCCGATCGCTTGGGTTCCCGACAATCTCTCGCAATGTTACCAGGCTTATCACAGTTGAAACAATTCACACTCCTTGACGGACATATCGGACCAAAATGATTCCGACCACACTTGTTGCAACGAGGAGGTACACTCCCTGATCTAGCTCCACCGAAATTGCTGCGATCACCACGATCCATGCGATTCCCTCCAGAATTGCTGCCCCCACGGGTTCCATCGCGATTACCGTTGCCTCCGAAGCCTCCACCTTGTTCACTTCCTCCAAAACGCAGGTCTCTCCTTCCACCAGAATATGGGTGCGGAGCCCTATACCTTCCACCAGCGTCTCTGTGAAAAGGAAAATTACGAACCGGTCCATGGGATGAAGAAGGGTTCACAGCCGTTCCCCTCGCTTTCAGACCTCCTTCGTACATACGACAGCGGTTCACCAGACTAGCAAAATCATCTATCTCGAAATGAGAAAAAGATAACTTAATCTCAGGCTTAAGACCATCCCTAAACTTAGCGCACTTAGATCGCTCGTTCTCTCCTCCAGCATACTGAGGTACATACTTAACTAACTCCTCAAATTTCGAAGCATACTCATCGATCGATAAATTCCCTTGAGTAAGCCTAAAAAATTCCATCTCCTTCTCAGTTCTCAAATACAACGGGAAATACTTCTCAAGAAATCTTTGCTTAAAAGCTTCCCAGGTCATGGCTTCTCCCAGATTTACCATCACCTGCTTAGTAACTCGCCACCATGCTGCAGCCTCCCTTGTTAACATGTACCCAGCATAAGCCAACTTCTGCTCATCATTACACTGAACCATACCCTCGAAAATACGCTCTAGATCCTCTATCCACTCTACGACCGCATCTGGAGCAAAGCCTCCCGCAAATTCCTTCGGATTTCGACGACAGAACTCATCCAATCCCTTATAGCCTTGGGCTTCCAGATTTTGAGCTTGCTGCTGAGTGTTGAAATTCTGCTGCGCCTAACGATGCAACGCTTGAAGGTTATCGTTGACTCCCGTCATCATGGCTGCCATCCGAGTCATGAAGTCTGCCGCATCCGAGTGATCAGCATCCTCACCAGGGTTTCGCGAACTTGAGCCGGAAGGTCTTCCACGCGTACGACTCATCGTAAAATAAACCTGATAGAGAATTCAACACACAATAACACGGAATCCTAGACTCTAGACACACAGAGTACACAGAGTAGACACGCAAGACTGGGCTTAAGGCCACTGATGATTAAACTTGCTCTGATAACAACTCTGTAACAGCCCGATTTTCACTTCCCAAAACTTAACTTAATTATGATCACTTTCTTGCAAAAATGAGGCCATTTTTTTTTAAATATAAGTTCGTTAATACGTAATCCACCCTTTTGAAAATCGAGTTGTCACTTTAGAAACTCCCCACTCAACCTCATCATTAAAAAATAAAACTGTTTTCATTTAAAATAAAAAGCATGAGCCAAAGTGCTGGAGTCACACTCCAAATGTTTTCTAAAAGTAGGCCATCATTACAAAAGAACTTACAAACCAAAATAAAAGATAACTGATTACATCATTAGTTCATTACAAGATAATCCTCGACTGAAACTCGGATCCTAGACACAAGACATCCTTTAGACACAGATTGCAAGACGTCACTCATCAGCAGAACTAGCTTCCGTCTCCATATCCTCGCTCAGATCAGTCTCCGCTGCGTGATCGGATTCGCTAGCACTCTCCTCTTCCATAGGTTCAGGAACCACTGCTGCCAAGGGCACAGGATCACCATCTAGCTCATGGTGTTCCCGTGGTCCACCGTCTTGATAATCTCGCAGAGTGACTTGCCCAACATGCACGTCCATGCCTGCTCCCCGTAGAATGTGCCTCGGATCGTCGATCTCCAGACGAGTACTCCTCTCCAGATCCATCCATCAGGTACCACCTCCCATGCACCTCCCTGAAGAGGCCACATGTGGATCGCTACCTGATACGCCATCTACCCGTTGCAATACCGGCAAATGCCAATACGACAACCAGGTAGGAGAGAGTCAGCGCGCCATACGTAACAGGTTGACCGCAAGGTCGCAGAATAGACATGATAGAAAGACTAACAGTACCAAGGACACTCGACGACTATATACACAGAACAAGACACGAGAACCAAAATACATCGAGCACTTGAAGGATAAAACGCTTTTCCCAAATCAAACTCAATATCATAAACATAGGTATTCAGGATATAAAGTAAACCACACATAAAAACAATACTCGCCAACCATTACCACAATGTATCACAACTGAACATTCTCATACTTTGCCCATCTCTTCAAATATTCAGCATTTCTTTATTCTTTTGTTATTAAGTTTTATCGTACTTAACTCACTCAATGAGGTAGGGGAAATCACCATCACTGAGGAACGCGCACTCTACATCTCCTCGGTCTCCATCCACCTAGTCGAAAGCCAACAGGAGTACAGGACCTTTACCACGCGGGCACGACAGCTGTTTCAACACAGATTGTCCCATACCAGGAGGATCTCGTCCTCAAAACATATAATCAAGGCTCACTGTCCTCGCAGTGGCAAAACACATTGCCCCGTTCCAGTCCCTCTCAACTGTTGTAGACTTGCATTCAAGGGGGTGACAGTATCATTTCTAGTTAGCTATGCGATACTTACCACGGCATTAGACCCAGTCCCCACCACCTTAGTGTGCCACTTATGGGATTCGTTCCGCCTAGAAATGTACTCAAGGCTTCTTGACGAGTCACCGTCATTGCCCTCCCCTCATGCAATCTCCACCTGAGTATCCGTAGATACCCATAGTATCTTCCTTTCCACTACTTCACACTCTCATATCTCACCGCGAATATTAATGTCTTTTAATATTCTTTAAAGTCTTTTAGGACCTTAAAGTCTTTTAGTTAACCTATAGTCGGCTTGCCCTTAGTCCATCCCTTCCACAAGACCCGACCACTAAAGCATCTTTTTCCCCACTTTCACAAATACATTCACATTCCAAGCCCCTCAGGCAACCATCTCACCTCATCACTTTCTCATAAATTCACATTGCTCTTTGCACTATCACTTCCAGCACAACATATTCTCTAACACGATCTCAGCTTCACAAGCACCATGTCCTTTTCCAACACATTGCCATTTCATCACATTTCTCATATCGCATCACATACCATTCCTTCACTCATCCTCATACGTTTACTCTTTCTTTATCATTCGTGAATCACTTAAACTTATCAAACGGGAAAATCACCATCTCATCACAAAGTAATAAGGAACTGACTTAAGATAATAACTAACGTGCACAAGAACGTAACGTAAATAAGCATTACATAAACACATTGAGCCACCATCCGGCAACAATGTTACAGGCTCACCGCAATCTCACTCACCTCTTATTCCAGCAAGAGAAATACTTTGCCCTTGAAGGTCTCTAACTTCTCTTTGAGAATTGTCACCACCGTCCACTGAATAACCTCAAATAAATAAATACACTTTTATTAAAAACTGTTTCAATTAGAAATCACTGTTTGAGTTTCACATCAAAATCCTTTATCCTTTCCTTTAAAACATAAGTGTTCATCCAACAACTTCCAATCTTTTCTCACATCTAAAATCCTTTGAAAATCCCTTGAAAACTCACATTAGGACAAATGAAATGAATAATTTATGTGGCTGTATGGGAAAAGTCCAGCCACTTAATTCAAGTTGGAAAACCTTGAAAATCCACCATTTTTCACTCCAAATCTTCATAAATCAATAACACTTGAAATCCATATTTTTCACAACTCGAAAACATTTTTAAAACTTGAAATACTTGGAATTAAAATCTTGGACAGCAAGGAACAAAAGAAATTAAATCATGAAATCACTTTAAGAAATAATCAAATGCTCTTGCCCATTTCTTAGTCAAAACCGAGTTGAGTTAGAAACAAAACAACACCATTCTGACACATTTTCTTAAAACAAAGTCATGAAACATAATCATGTCAAAGAGACAAATACATGCAAAAGAATCTAGCCTCTTCAACCTAATGTAAGCCGAATCATCACTAGTTGAAAACAAAATCTTGGATGCACTTTTCTTTATGCAAAACCTTGAAAATCTCAAATCAAAAACATGCACATGTGAAACACATAGATTTAGAAAATACCACTTCTTTTTCTTCCTCAAAACCGTGACTTACTTGTGTCACCTCAAACACATTTTTATTTTCATTTTCCTTTGCATGCACCTTTAAAATCATGGAAATCAAAAAGAAATTACATGCAAGGAACTTTTTCATGAAAAGTCATTAAGTTTCTTTGTTTTCAAAACTTGACCGAATGGTACTTTAACAAAATCAAGAGGAAAACTTAAATCCTTGACTATGAAATACACATGAATTAGATCAAAACATAAATCATTTGGAAAAATTGTTTTCCCTTTGTTTCTCCTCAAAACCGTAACATGCATGTCAAGAACCAAAACTTTTGAGTTCAAAAATCTTAAATCAAATTTCAAGATCAAAATCTTTGAAAATCAAAACAAGAAAACAAGTCTTTTCCAAGATCAAGGACATAATCAAAGTCTTTTGAAATAGAAATCAAAGATCAAAGCTTTAAAGAAATCAAAGCATGAAAATCATTTAGATCACCTTTGTCAAGCATCAAACTAACATGCATGAACTTAGAATGAAATAAACATCATCATGACCTAATTTTCTAAGCAAGACCGAATAGGAATGTCCATGGTTTAAGGTTTTACAAGTTTGTAGAGTTCTTGAAACTCAAGATCAAGGTAAGAGAGATAGTTACAAATATAGATCTATAAAGAACTTAAACATGCAACAACAAAGAACTTTTTACAAGACTTGGAAAATTAAAAACCACTTAGAACAACCTAGGATCTTCGAATAAACTAGAGAAGTAGAGAAGATCTTCAACCTCCTTAAAGAATCCTAAGGCTTTTGAGCTTGGTCTTCCTCTTCCTCTTCTCCTTGGTTCACGGGTTCTCCCTCTCTCTATCTCTATCTATTTCTTGTTCTTTCTAAGAGCTAATGAGACTCCTAGAAGAAGTGTTTGGAAAATGAATGGAGAAATGAAGGAAAGAGTTGGAAATGAATTAAGGAGCTAGGTATAAATAGGCAAACCGTGAGCTTACCCATTTGCCCTTGGAAACTTGGTCAAAGGTGTGTGGGATGAAGGGTATTATTGGCATCATCAAGGCTTGCATGGCTCAAGCCAAGCCATTGGACAAATAGAGAAGAATTAGGGCTAAGCTTGCTTCCTATTGGTTGGTCAAACTCCTAATCAAACTTTACACTAATTAAACCTAGGTGCTAATGGGTTGCTAGCTTAGGGTGCAAGAAGTCAACAATTTTGCATGATGCATGCCACACACACACACCACACGGCGACACCTACACACACATGCACCATTATTCATTTTTATTTTCTTTTTCACAAAACCACATTTTTTTTAAAATTCAAAATACCAAATGTAAATTACTTAAATACTTTAACCCAAAAATTCAATTCCAAACTCAATTCAAAAATGCAAAAATCCGAACTCATAAAGTTTGTCTCAAAATAAAATCATTTGCTTAAAAATCCAAAATCATTTGAAAACACAAAATAAATTTAATTTAAGAAATACTTTTGAAATCACACCTTTTAAAATACTTTATTCAAATAATCTTTTTAGGGTTTTGAAACGAATATGAGGTATTCAGACGGGGTGTTACATTCTCCCCAACTTAGAGATTTGTCGTCCCCGAGAAATACAGTACCTGAATCAAACAGGTGCGGAAAAGAACTTCTCATCTTGCTCTCAAGCTCCCATGTCGCATCCTTCCCATTATTCCGACTCCATACTACCTTAACTAAGGGAATATCCTTCCCTCTCAACTTCTTAACACTACTACCATCTATCCTTAGAGGTAAGGCCTCAAATGTGAGATTCTCTTTTAGTTGTACCGAATCGGGTTCGATGATGTGTGAGGGATCATAAACATATTTTCTTAATTGAGATACATGAAAGACATTGTGGAAGTTTGAAAGAAAAGGAGGTAAGGCAATTTGATAGGCTAAAGGTCCTATTCGTTTGAGAATTGAGTAAGGTCCAATAAAACGAGGTGTAAGTTTTCGGGTTTTGAGCTTTCTACCAATTCCAGTAGTTGGCACTACTTTCATGAAGACAAAGTCTCCTTCATTGAATTCTAGCGGACTTCTCCTTTTGTCCTGGTAACTCTTTTGTCTACTTTGAGCAGTCGTCATCCTGCCTTGAATTAACCTCACCTTTTCAGTCGTCTGCTGAACTACGTCTGGCCTCATTATCAGATGC
The DNA here is from genome assembly GCA_037953625.1 of Crotalaria pallida. Lineage (NCBI taxonomy): Eukaryota > Viridiplantae > Streptophyta > Magnoliopsida > Fabales > Fabaceae > Crotalaria > Crotalaria pallida. The sequence goes on along the minus strand of CM075649.1, from coordinate 91,048,169 downwards.
TCACCAGTCTCGAACCAACACAACGGCGTTCTGCACTTCCTACCATCACACAGGTACTCTCAATCAAATGCAGATAAGAATCCCAATCACCGGCACTCTCAATCACACAGGCTCTCAACAAATCCTCCAATGTCTGGATAGTTCGCTTTGATTGTCCATCTATCTGAGGGTGAAACGCGGAACTTAAATCCAACTTCGTCCCGACTGCTGTTTGCAAACTGACCCAAAATTTCGAAGTAAATCGTGGATCTCTGTCTGATACTATACTTGAAGGTACTCCATGTAATCTTACTACTTCCTTCAAATATAGCTCAGCCAGGCTATCCATTTAGTACTTCATGTTGACAGGAATAAATCGCGCCGTCTTCGTCAGTCTGTCCACTATTACCCAAACATCATCATGACTTCGTCGAGTCTTGGGAAAACCAGAGACAAAATCCATAGTGATACAGTCCCATTTCCACACTGGTACTTCCAACGGTCTTAACTCACCACCAGGCTTCTTATGTTCTACCTTCGCCTTCTGACACGTCAAACATCGTGATACATATTCCGCTACTTCCCTTTTCATTCCAGGCCACCAGAAAATCTTCTTGAGGTCCTGATACATCTTTTGTGAACCAGGGTGTAAACTCAATTTACTCTTGTGAGCTTCCTCCAAAATCATTCCCTTTATTTCCATATCGTTCGGCACACAAACACGATCCCTATACTTCAGAATTCCATCACTTCCAATCTTAAATTCTACTTCTTTCCCTTTGTCCAAAAGCTCCTTCTTAGCTTGAAGTTCCTCGTCCTTCGGTTGGAGTTCCTTTATCCGTTCCATGAATCCACTCGAAACAGTTAGTTGCCCAAATATCATACTCCTTGGTCCAATCTCCATTCCCAAGTTCAGGTCTCGAAATTCTTCAATCAATTTCATCTCCTTGATCATTAGTGCAGAAACATGCAATGATTTTCTACTCAAAGCATCAGCAACTACATTCGCCTTTCCAAGATGATATTGCAGCTCAATCTCATAATCCTTTAAGAATTCCATCCACCTTCTCTGATGCATATTCAGCTCCTTTTGCTCGAACAGGTACTTTAAACTCTTGTGATCACTAAAGACTTCGACTCTCACACCGTACAAGTAGTGTCTCCAAATTTTCAAAGCAAACACTACTGCTGCCAGCTCCAAATCATGGGTTGGGTAATTGAGCTCATGAGTCTTCAGTTGCCGTGAAGCATAAGCCACCACTTTCCGTTCTTGCATCAACACACATCCCAATCCTTGCTTTGAAGCGTCACAATACACACTAAAAGACTTTGTTGTGTCCGGTAAGACTAACACTGGTGCGGTTGTCAATCTCCTCTTCAGTTCCAGAAAATTCTCCTCGCACTTCATCGACCATTCGAATTGTTGACCTTTCCTTGTCAGCTTCGTCAAAGGTAAAGACAAACGAGAAAATCCTTCGATAAATCGATGATAATACCCAGCTAGTCCTAGAAAACTACGAATCTCTGTCACAGACGTCGGTGTCTTCCACTCCAACACAGCATTTACTTTCGCAGGGTCTATTGAGATTCCATCCTTCGAGATCACGTGCCCCAAGAAATGCACTGAGTCTAACCAGAAATCGCACTTCGACAACTTGGCGTACAGCTGCTTGTCCTTCAGCGTTGTCAAGACTACTCTCAAATTCTCAGCATGTTCCTCCTTAGACTTGGAATAAATCAAAATATCATCGATAAAAACGACAACAAATGAATCCAAGTAAGGATGAAATATTCTATTCATGTAGTCCATGAATATTGCAGGAGCATTTGTTACACCAAAGGGCATAACCGGATACTCGTAATGACCATAACGAGTTCTGAAAGCAGTCTTGGGAATATCTTCCTCCTTTACTCTTATCTGATGATACCCTGATCGGAGATCGATCTTAGAAAATACAGTCGCTCCCTTTAATTGATCCAACAAATCGTCGATTTTGGGTAGAGGGTACTTGTTTTTGATTGTCAACTTGTTCAATTGCCAATAATCCGTGCACAAACGCATACTACCATCCTTTTTCTTGACGAATAAAACCGGTGTTCCTAAGGGCGAAACACTAGGTCTTATCATCTTCTTCTCCAACATCTCTTCTAATTGCTTCATTAGTTCAGCTAACTCCGCCGGTGCCATCCTATAGGGTGCTTTTGAAATCGGTCCAGTTCCAGGGATCACGTCAATTGAGAATTCCACTTCTCGAATTGGCGGTAAACCAGGTATCTCTTTCGGAAATACTTCGGGAAAATCCTGAACTACGGGTAACTCATGCAGTTCCTTGTCCTTCTTGACATCCAGTGAAGCCAAAAACATATAAGCTACCGCGCCGTCCTTCATTGAAGTTCGAATTTGCTTGGCAGATAAATGCTCAAGGTCATCGGGTTTAGGCAAAGAAGATTGGGTTTCACTAAAGACTAACGACTTTTCGGAACAGTTCAGAAGAACATGATTCCTAGTAAGCCAGTACATTCCTAATATAACGTCTATTTGAGAAAGGGGTAGTTGAATAAAATCAACAAGATAGGTGTTACCTTCTATCTCTAAGGGACAATTGGGACAATAAGTCGATACTATCACGGGTTTGTCAGTAGGGGTAGAAACAATTAAGTTGTAAGGTAAAACATCTACTTTCAAATTTAATCTACTCACCACATCATGAGAAATAAAAGAATAAGTTGAACCCGAATCATACAATACTAATAAAGAATTCTTATAGATGAGACATTCACCTTGGATAAGATTAGCAGCATTTGCAGCTTCAATTCCACTCATCGTGAACACTCTTCCTGGCATATTAGGACGATTAGCATTCCCCGAATTAGCCGATCGCTTGGGTTCCCGACAATCTCTCGCAATGTGACCAGGCTTATCACAGTTGAAACAATTCACACTCCTTGACGGACATATCGGACCAAAATGATTCCGACCACACTTGTTGCAACGAGGAGGTACACTCCCTGATCTAGCTCCACCGAAATTGCTACGATCACCACGATCCATGCGATTCCCTCCAGAATTGATGCCCCCACGGGTTCCACCGCGATTACCGTTGCCTCCGAAGCCTCCACCTTGTCCACTTCCTCCAAAACGCAGGTCTCTCCTTCCACCAGAATATGGGTGCGGAGCCCTATACCTTCCACCAACGTCTCTGTGAAAAGGAAAATTACGAACCGGTCCATGGGATGAAGAAGGGTTCACAGCCGTTCCCCTCGCTTTCAGACCTCCTTCGTACATACGACAACAGTTCACCAGACTAGCAAAATCATCTATCTCTAAATGAGAAAAAGATAACTTAATCTCAGGTATAAGACCATCCCTAAACTTAGCGCACTTAGATCGCTCGTTCTCTCCTCCAGCATACTGAGGTACATACTTAACTAACTCCTCAAATTTCGAAGCGTACTCATCGATCGATAAATTCCCTTGAGTAAGCCTCAAAAATTCCATCTCCTTCTCAGTTCTCAAATACAACGGGAAATACTTCTCAAGAAATCTCTGCTTAAAAGCTTCCCAGGTCATGGCTTCTCCCAGATTTACCATCACCTTCTTAGTAACTCGCCACCATGGTGCAGCCTCCCTTGTTAACATGTACCCAGCATAAGCCAACTTCTGCTCATCATTACACTGAACCATACCCCCGAAAATACGCTCTAGATCCTCTATCCACTCTACGGCCGCATCTGGAGCAAAGCCTCCCGCAAATTCCTTCGGATTTCGACGACAGAACTCATCCAATCCCTTATAGCCTTGGGCTTCCAGATTTTGAGCTTGCTGCTGAGTGTTGAAATTCTGCTGCACCTAACGATGCAACGCTTGAAGGTTATCGTTGACTCCCGTCATCATGGCTGCCATCCGACTCATGAAGTCTGCCGCATCCGAGTGATCAGCATCCTCACCAGGGTTTCGCGAACTTGAGCCGGAAGGTCTTTCACGCGTACGACTCATCTTAAAATAAACCAGATAGAGAATTCAACACACAATAACACGGAATCCTAGACTCTAGACACACAGAGTACACAGAGTAGACACGCAAGACTGGGCTTAAGGCCACTGAGGATTAAACTTGCTCTGATACCAACTCTGTAACAGCCCGATTTTCACTTCCCAAAACTTAACTGAATTATGATCACTTTCTTGCAAAAATGAGGCCATTTTTTTTAAATATAAGTTCGTTAATACGTAATCCACCCTTTTGAAAATCGAGTTGTCACTTTCGAAACTCCCCACTCAACCTCATCATTGAAAAATAAAACTGTTTTCATTCAAAATAAAAAGCATGAGCCAAAGTGCTGGAGTCACACTCCAAATGTTTTCTAAAAGTAGTGATCGAGGCCGTACCCGATACAAATAAAAACAGTTTAAGTATAGTACTAGGAAGTGACTCCTAGGTCGTCTCCCAAGGAATATCTTATCAAGCAAAAGGTCGAACACATAGTATGCATAGAAAACAGGGGTTTTTTTTTTGTATTGAATATTGAATAATTGAAATCAAAACAGAATTAAATCAAAACGAAGAAACAGATAAGGAAAAGCGGATAAACCCCTTTGGCTCGCGTTCACAACTCTATCATCGGTCACATAAGATCAATTTCTTTCCTCTTCACTGTCCAACTCGTGAGAATTAAATACTAAGCGAAAATTCAATTCTCACCCCAAAACCCAAACCTCTAATTAAGCATTAAAAGCCAAAGCATGGAGTTTTTACGAGTTTGCATAAATTAAGCATTCATACACATGGATTATCTCTATATAATGGAACTAAGCGAACCATAACATATCAATAAGCATGAAAACAGTGAATAAAAACGAAATAGCATTAAGAACAAAACCTCAAGAGTATGTGATACATTACCATTTTTTTTCTTTTTTTCTTCTTCTTCTTCTTCTTCTTCTTTTTTTTTTGAATTGCATTACATTGCAGAACTTCATGAACGAAAGAAAAGAAGAAACAACAAAAATGGCATAATGAGATAAAGCCATAATTACATCACCGACCATAGAGGCAAAACCCAGAACTCACAAGAGATGAAGAACAAAGCACCCTCGCTTACTTAATACCCATTCCCAAAAAAATTCCAAAGCTCCAACATTCCCTAAGGTTAGGACAATCATGGTTTTTCAGTCATAGGCTTGTAATGAGCTAAAGAACAAAGAAAAGGGATATAAAGGCTCAAAGGGGCTATCAAAGGATAAATTCATTCAAGGTAGGCTCATATGGCTAGTGGCTTATTCAAGAAAAAACAATGCCTAAATCATTTCAAAATGTGCATGGGAATATCAAGTATCAACAAGAGTCAAGTCAAGTTCTAGAGTGCAAGTAATCCAGAGTGCAATCACACATGAAAGAAAAATTAGGTGGCATATATAGCAATCCACCCACAATTAAGGCTCAAATCCTCACAAAAGGGACAATTCTATCACAGTGTTACCACCTCTTAATCATCAAAAGCAACTTTACACACAGAAATGCATGAATTCAGACACAAGATACCAAGACTCTACTAAAATGAAGCAAAAACATGCAAGAAAATGCCCAAAACTTAGCAAAACCTAAAAAATCAAAGCAAAAATATGCAACCTAAACTACTCTCCCCCCACACTTAAATCACACATTGTCCTCAATGGAAAACAAATAGTAGAATCAGACAGATATAGACAAGTGGAATAAAAGTAGTAAAGAAGGAGAAAAGAAGACTCCCTAAATCATGGTGGGTCAAAAATGGGTCCACAGGTGCATCATCCAAAGAAGGGGTAGTGAGGAAAGGCTTGAGTCGGTGACCATTGACTTTGAAGCTCTTGTCTGTGGACTCACTCTTGATCTCCACAGTGCCATAAGGAAACACCTGGGTGACTACAAACGGTCCAATCCATTTAGAGCGGAGCTTTCCACTCATGATTCCAAGCCTAGAGTTGTAGAGCAACACTTTTTGACCAACCAAGAACTCCTTTCTGCAAATTGAGCTATCATGGAGCTTCTTGGTCTTCTCTTTGTAGAACTTGGAATTCTCATAGGCCTCCAAACGGATCTCATCTAGCTCACTCAACTGCAGCTTCCTCTCCTCACCCGCTTGATCAAGAGCTAAGTTACATTGCTTCACAGCCCAATATGCACGGTGCTCTATCTCCACAGGCAGGTGGCATGCCTTACCAAAAACAACCCGATAAGGTGACATCCCTATGGGTGCCTTGTAAGCAGTCCGATGGGCCCATAGAGCATCCTCCAATCGTGTGCTCCAATCCTTTCTATTAGGCTTCACCATCTTCTCCAAAATCCGCTTGATCTCTCTGTTTGAAATCTCAGCTTGCCCATTGGTTTGGGGGTGATATGGTGTAGAAACTTTGTACACAACCCCATACTTCTTAAGCAAAGCTTGCATGGATCTATTGCAGAAGTGTGTGCCTTGATCACTGACTATGGCTCTAGGTATGCCAAACCTGCAAAGGATATTAGTCCTGACAAAATCTACAACAACCTGAGCATCATTAGTCCTGGTGGCCTTAGCTTCCACCCATTTGGATACATAATCCACAGCAAGTAAGATATAATAAAAACCAAAAGAAACAGGAAAGGGGCCCATGAAATCTATACCCCAGACATCAAACACCTCACAGAACAACATAGGTTGTTGCGGCATCTGTTGCCTCCAAGATAGGGTGCCTCCTGCCCTTTGACATTGCTCACATGAGCTGCAGATTTTGCTTGCATCCTTGAAGATGGTAGGCCAATAAAATCCAGAATCCAGCACCTTTCGTGCTGTCCTTTGAGTGCCAAGGTGGCCTCCAACTGGTGAAGCATGGCAAAATTGGAGAACCGATTGGATCTCCTGGTCTGGAATGCACCTGCGAATGACCTGATCACTGCAAAAACGCCACAAATAGGGGTCATCCCATACATAATACTTGGCATCGCTCTTCAATTTGTCTCTTTGAGCTTTGGATGCCAAGGGTGGAAAAACAGATGCAACTATATAATTTACAATATCAGCAAACCAAGGAATAAGGGGAGGGGGATGTGAAACATGCAAAACTAAAAGCTGCTCATCCGGGAAGTCATCCCAGATAGGAAATGCATCCTCCTCTCTCTCTATTCTACTCAAGTGGTCTGCGACAAGGTTATGTGCACCACTCCGATCCTGAATCTCAAGATCAAACTCCTGGAGGAGCAACATCCATCTAATCAACCTAGGTTTGGAATCTGTCTTTTTCAAAAGATACTTCAGAGCAGCATGATCAGTATACACCACAACCTTAGAACCTAATAGATATGATCTAAACTTATCAAGTGCAAAGACAATGGCTAACAGCTCTTTTTCAGTTGTGGTGTAATTAACTTGTGCTGAATCTAAAGTCCTATATGCATAATAAATCACATGAGACATCTTACCAACCCTTTGGGAGAGAACTTCTCCCAAAGCATAATTCGAGGCATCGGTCATGAGCTCAAATGGGAGAGTCCAGTCAGGTGGTTGGATGATGGGAGTGGTGGTGAGTGCTCTCTTTAGCTCATCAAATGCCTTCTTGCATTGGTCTCCAAACTCAAATGTGGTATCCTTTTGAAGCAAGTTGGATAGTGGAAGGGCTATCTTGCTAAAGTTTTGAATAAACCTGCGATAGAAACCTGCATGGCCAAGAAAAGAACGCACCTCTCGCACGCAAGAGGGGTAAGGCAAATGTGATATTACATGCAGCTTAGCAGGGTCAACCTCTATGCCCTTATGCGAAATAATGTGCCCTAAGACTATGCCTTGTTCTACCATAAAATGACATTTTTCAAAATTCAAGACAAGGTTAGTCTCAATGCACCTATTAAGCACCTTAGACAAACTATCAAGACATGCATCAAAAGAGGAACCATATACACTAAAATCATCCATGAAGACCTCTATGCAATGCTCAAGTAAGTCATTAAAAATACTCATCATACATCTTTGAAAAGTGCCAGGAGCATTGCATAGGCCAAAAGGCATCTTCCTATAAGCAAATGTACCAAAAGGACAGGTAAATGTAGTCTTATGTTGGTCCTCTGGTGCAATACAGATTTGGAAATAACCAGAGAAACCATCTAAGAAGCAATAGTGAGATTTACCTGCCAGGCGCTCCAACATCTGATCAATGAAGGGAAGAGGAAAGTGATCCTTGCGGGTCGCCTGGTTGAGCTTCCTATAATCAATGCAGACTCTCCAACTGTTCTGCACTCTAGTGGGAATCAGCTCATCCTTCTCATTTTTGACAATTGTCACCCCAGACTTCTTGGGAACTACTTGAACCGGGCTTACCCAAGTGCTGTCTGAAATGGGGTAGATAATGCCAGCTTGCAGCAGCTTGGTGACCTCTTTCTTCACCACATCAAGAATCTGGGGGTTCAACCGTCTCTGGGGTTGTCTCACTGGTTTAGCCCCATCCTCCAATAAAATCCGATGCATGCACATGGAGGGGCTAATACCAGGTATGTCTGCCAAAGTCCATCCTATTGCCCTTTTGTTTGCTCTAATCACATCCAGCAACTGCTTCTCTTGATCAACAGAAAGGGAGGTAGAGATGATCACTGGAAGTTTTTGCTCAGCCTCCAAGTAAGCATATTTGAGATGAGGAGGAAGGGGCTTCAGGTCCAATAAAGGTGCCTGCATCACAGATGGAACTAAAGGAGCAGCAGAATTGGATTCTGCCGCCTGCACCTGAACAAGTGAATTAGACTCATGCAAAACAGAAATGGGGTTAGCATGATCTAAATCTATATCATATGAATCAACAGATGCAGTAGCAGAATTTAAAAACTGGTCAATTTCAATGCATGCAGTGCACATTTCGGAATCAGAACATGCAGAACAAGTAAATGAGCTAGTGAAAGATGACAAATCATAATCATGCAAAAAGTCTAGAACATGCTCATCAATCAGATCATCAATCAAGTCAACATGAAAAACAGAGTGGTCATCAGAAAAATGTTTCATAGCATCAAAAATATTGAATCGAACCACACTGTCATCAAATTCCATGGAAAGTGTACCTGCATGCACATCTATCTTGGTTCGGGCTGTTTTCAAAAATGGTCTCCCTAATATGATAGGGACAGCACTACGAGAGGTGTCCTCTTCCATATCAAGAATATAAAAATCAGCAGGAAAGATAAGCTCTTCAACCCGAACCAGGACATCCTCTATCAAACCTGCGGGGTAGGCAGTAGATCTATTTGCCAAGTGAATAACCACACCCGTAGGTTGAAGGGGTCCAAGTGAAAGAGATTTGAAAACAAACATAGGCATAACATTAATAGATGCTCCTAAATCTAGCAAAGCATTCTCAAATTTAGTATTACCTATGATACAAGGCACAGAGAAAGTTCCAGGATCCTTACACTTTTCAGGAATATGAGGGACGGGTTTACCTATAAGAGCAGAGACATTTCTTCCCATGTTGATCCTCTCATTGCCCTTGAGCTTCCGTTTGTGTGTGCATAGATCCTTCAAGAACTTTGCATACCTTGGAATTTGCTTGATTGCATCAAGAAGGGGTATGTTGACTTCCACCTTCCTGAATGTGTCAAGTATCTCTTTGTCAATCTCTTCCATTTTCTTGCTTTGAGTCACCCCCCTTGGTGGGAAAGGAAGAGGAATGGGGGGTGGTTGTTGGGCAGCAGCAGGTGTTGTGCTTGAGGAAGGCTGAGCTGGATGGGATTTTCTGGTACTTGTGTGCTCACTCTCCTCGACCATTTGGGTCTTCTTGTTGGGTGAAACTAGATCATCTTTGTTGAGGTCAGATTCTGGTGTGGGTGTGACAATCTGCTTCCCTGACCTTAGACTAATGGCATTCACATTCTGGTTTGGATTGATCACTGTTTGGGATGGCAACTTGTTAGAATTCTGAGATTGCATAGTGTTGATTGCTGTTGCCATCTGTCCCATCTGATTGGTCAAAGATTGAATGGAGGCCTCTTGTCTTTGAATGGATGCTCTAGTTTCCTGTTGGAATTGGAGATTTTGCATGGTCATCTGTTTCATCAGCTCTTCCAATGAAGGCTGCTGCACAGTACTAGGAGCTGGTGGTGCAGAATTAGCCTGTTGTTGTCTCTGTTGCTGGACTGGAGGAGGTACATATGGTGGTCTAGAATTGTTCTGAAATTGAACCTGTGAAGGTTGCTGATCAGACCATCTCAGGTTGGGATGGTTCCTCCAACCAGGGTTGTATCTGTTGGTAGAGAGATCAAAGTTCTGTGGCTGCTGGTTTCTACTGTTGAAGATGTTGGCGGCATATGCCTCAGGTTGGTCAGCACCAGTCGTGGGCTGCTGCTGCTGCACAGAAGGACATGCATCTGTGGGGTGCTCAGCGGATGTGCATATGCCACATAATCTAGCAGGCAGAGACAACTTCTTCTGGTTGATGGCCAATTGAGTGACCAAAGTTGTAAGTGAATCTATCTTCTGTTCAAGCTTCTCAACCTTACCAGAACTTGTGCCAACATCATTCACGCCTCTCACTATGATTGCATCGCTGTTGCCCCTTGCATGGAATTGTTGACAATTGGAAGCCATCTTCTCAATCTTGACTCTGGCTTCTAAAGGTGTCATGTCTCCTAGGGCACCACCACTTGCAGCATCAAGCATGTTTCTCTCCATGAGGTTGAGACCTTCATAGAAATATTGAATAAGCAACTGCTTTGAGATCTGATGGTGGGGGCAGCTCGCACACAGTCTCTTGAATCTCTTCCAATACTCGTAGAGACTTTCTCCACTTTGTTGCCTGATGCCTGATATATCCTTTCGGATTGCTGTTGTTCTGCATGCAGGGAAGAATTTCTCCAAAAATGCCCTCTTCAAGTCATCCCAGACTGTGATAGAACCAGGGGCCAGATCGTACAACCAATCCTTGGCTAGCCCCTCTAGGGAGTGTGGGAATGCCTTAAGACAAACATGATCCTCTTGCACATCATGTAGTTTCATAGTAGCACAGACAATATGGAACTGCTTGAGATGTTTATGAGGATCCTCACCTGCAAGACCATTAAACTTGGGCAACAAATGAATTAGTCCAGACCTTAGCTCATACGGGTCATCGGGATACTGGATGCACAAATCTTCAATAGTGAAATCAGGTGCAGCCAGCTCCCTCAATGTCCTCTCACGTGGTGGAGGTTGAGTCATATTTTCAGAATAATCAGAATAAGAATCAGAATTTATAGGAATAGAAGAAAAAGAAGCAGACTCACTATGTAAAGACTCAATAGACTCACTACCTATGGACTGGTTCCTATTTTGTCTAACTAGTCTGTGATAAGTTCTATCAATTTCAGGGTTATATGGATGCAAGTAGCTTGGGTTGCCCCTAGTCATGTACTGAACAGAACACCATTAAGCATAGCAAACTGTCACTAATATACATGACCAAAATAGGCAACAAAATTTTTTTATTTTTTAAAATTTTTTTATTTATTTTTTTCAGCACCCTAAAATCATGAAAACATTCCACAAAAAGTTTGAGGACAAAATTCAAAAGGGAACCAAGTCAAACAATTAAATCAGAGACCAAAAACTAAGAAAATAAAACTTGTAAAATAAAAAAGAAATAGTAAAACGGCTTTTTCAGGATCCAGACGAAGGAGTTTTCTGAAAAGTGAGAAAAATCAGATTATTCAGAAAATTCCCTTCGATTTGATATAAAATTCGTCAAATTTCGAGTTACGGGTCAAAAGTTGCGACGATTTGAAGAAAGTGCTGCTAAAACTTGGAAAATTTTTCTGGAACTCACAACCAGTGATGATCTGAGTGATCGTGGTGCCTCAAAACCTTTTTATATGATAAAAGTAGTGTGGATATAAATTTTCGTGCAAAAATTCCACCCACAACTATGTGAACTAGCAACCACAGAATCAATCAAATACACTAATTGCAACAAAATAGCAAAACAGCAAACAGTGCAACTTCAACCGGTTATCAGAATTGACTACTAGACCCTAAATCAGACACGACACACTATAATAACTATACTAACTACGTCACTAACTAACTACTAATGACCTTTGACAAGAACCGATATTCCCCGGCAACGGCGCCAAATTTGATCGAGGCCGTACCCGATACAAATAAAAACAGTTTAAGTATAGTACTAGGAAGTGACTCCTAGGTCGTCTCCCAAGGAATATCTTATCAAGCAAAAGGTCGAACACATAGTATGCATAGAAAACAGGGGGGATTTTTTTTGTATTGAATATTGAATAATTGAAATCAAAACAGAATTAAATCAAAACGAAGAAACAGATAAGGAAAAGCGGATAAACCCCTTTGGCTCGCGTTCACAACTCTATCATCGGTCACATAAGATCAATTTCTTTCCTCTTCACAGTCCAACTCGTGAGAATTAAATACTAAGCGAAAATTCAATTCTCACCCCAAAACCCAAACCTCTAATTAAGCATTAAAAGCCAAAGCATGGAGTTTTTACGAGTTTGCATAAATTAAGCATTCATACACATGGATTATCTCTATATAATGGAACTAAGCGAACCATAACATATCAATAAGCATGAAAACAGTGAATAAAAACGAAATAGCATTAAGAACAAAACCTCAAGAGTATGTGATACATTACCAAAGGGATTTAACCTAAGAGTTTAGCCTTCCATGAAGAAAAATACCAAAAACGTGTAGAAAGGGAAGAGAGAGAAACCCTAGCAGCCTCCACAAGCTTGGAGAGCAAAACTAAGCCTTCTCTATGAGAGAGAATGTAAAAAAACGTGAATGGAAGGTCTCTCAAGGGTTTACACGAATTTGGCTTTTTAAATCACAAAACGGGCCTAAATCATGGGCCCAAATCCTAAGGAAAGCTTATCTCTAAATTAAATCTAAAAATATCCTATAGATAAAATCTAAATCTTAAAAGATATAGCTAAATCTCAACTAATCCTAAAGATAGATTACAATCTTCACTTCATCATATATCTTCTCTTCCAACATTAAATCTTCATTCCCAAAATTAAATCTTCACTCCCAAAATCTCCAAAACGCCCTTGTGCCAAATATGACCTGAAAATAAAAATAGAATTAATTAGGCTAAATAATCCAAATTAAACACTATTCAGAATATTAGTCCAATAAACTCTAAATCACTAAATCAAGCTAAACAATGTCAAATAGGCAACAAGTATCAATAATAGGAGTAAAATAATGCAAGGAAAAATGGGAAATAAAATGCTCATCAAGTAGGCCATCATTACAAAAGAACTTATAAACCAAAATAAAAGATAACTGATTACATCATTAGTTCATTACAAGATAATCCTCGACTGAAACTCGGATCCTAGACACAAGACATCCTTTAGACACAGATTGCAAGACGTCACTCATCAGCAGAACTAGCTTCCGTCTCCATATCCTCGCTCGGATCAGTCTCCGCTGCGTGATCGGATTCGCTAGCACTCTCCTCTTCCATAGGTTCAGGAACCACTGCTGCCAAGGGCGCAGGATCTATGGTCGGATTCGCTCAAACATGTATTAACATTCTCTAATCTTATTCAATTATACACTAATCAAGATTAATTTTCTTAATTACATTCTAATACACTAACTTAATTACAATTTAGAAAACAAACTAAACTAAACCTCCTAATTAATCCTACTAAGACCGAATCACACTAATAAAAATAATACAAACCAAATTTTCTATTTTCTTTTATTAAAACCGAATTAAACAAAATGAACAATATAAATAATTAATCAATTTAATATCACCAAGATTAACAAACAACCAAAAGACTCCTTATACAAACAACAAATTTGTCATCCTAATCATAAAGATTCCTAATTATTTACATGCATGACAACTTTTTCCAAGATTATCACCCCTTTTTTTTTACTTGGTTCTAGCAAAACCGTGAGCATCATAGACTAAAATAATCAACTTTAACTCATTTTCTTAAACCTAATTCAAGATAACAACTTTAATGATCAAAACCTTTATGCATGTTCTTGGACTCTTAAGATCAACTCCTAAACACAACATGAATGGCACTTTAAGTTACTAATCAACACTAAAAATTACCTTTTAGCATTTTAGCTTCATGCATGTACTTAAAAATCCTAGATCAAGTTAAAATGAACATGCATGTAAGTGAAATGATGATCAAACATGAATTCCTACTCTTTCCTAAGCATGGCCGAATTATCATCATAAAAAGACAAGGTTTTTATTCAAAATTTTCACATGCAAAGGATCAAAGCACACACATAAACCAAGTCATTTACATACTCAAAATAATTTTTAAAGCATGATTTCCTGCTCATATCATCATGGCCGAAACATGCATCAAGGGGAAAGGAAATATTTTGCTAAAAACTAACATGCATGGTTCAAGTTTCTTATTTCCACAAAGAACTCAAGATCATCCATCAAATAATCATATAATCACATACATGCACTTGAAACTCACTAAACTAGCCATGAAACTTACATGCATCAACTCATATAAAATTAAAAAGCATGAACTCCTAAGATCCTAGCTATGGCCGAAACATCTAGCCAAAAAAAATAACATGCACAAGTTTTTCGAACTCTAAGAATCATGATCAAGATATATAATCAACATGCATCACAAGAACTCTTAAGAAATTACAAAGCTTCAAAGGTCTCTAAAATGCTTCAAGAAGATAATCTCCAAAAGTCTTCAACTACCACCAAGACAACAATCAACTTGAAAGAGAAGATGAAGAAGAAGGAAAAGTTAACCACCTAAGCTAAAGGATCTTCAAGAAGCCACTATGCTTTGGGAACTTTTCACTCTTTTTTTCTTTTTTTAGTTTCGACCCTCTCTCTAACTCTCTCTAATTCTCTATTTTTCTCTCAAATTCAAGAGCTTGATGTTGCTCTTGAAACTAAGTGTTTAGTGAAAATGAATGATGAAAGTAAAGAACGAACTAAGTGGGTTTCTATTTATAAGCAAGCTAGGGCTATGAGTTTACTCACTAAAAATGGGGTTTCTTGACCACATGCAAGGGTAAAATTGTCCACACCAAAATTTGCATGAAAAGAATCATTTCAAGGAAACAATTTAAAGTAAATCATGCCACTAACATCTACTCAAACATCATATCATCCATCACACTAAGTTTTCTTACTTGATTTCTATTTATTTTATTTTTACCTTAGTTTTCTTAACTTGGAAGAGTTTGACTTCAAAAATTTATCTTCTTTAGTATGTATATATATATATATATATATATATATGGGCCGAAATATACATGTAGAAAGGGAAATAAAATTTTCCTTTTTACTTTTAAAGGAAGGAACCAATTTCCAATGAATATAATATTTAATTATATGTTTTAGAAAAATTAAAACATACAATCCAACCTAAAATAAATATTTTTATCAATTTTAAAACACATAAGGCTTTTACTTAAAAATACTTATTATTACTTTAACAAAACCTAAAAGTATAAAATCAAGAAAACCAAATTAAGATTATACTTCAAATAAAATACTTTTGAAATACCACTTCGTCAATCAAATATTTATTTATTTTAAAATACACTTATTTACAAAAATAAATTGCAAAATAAAATTTTATTATTTAAAATATACGAGGATTTTGACGGGTGTTACAAGTGATATGTTGGAAGTCAAGATTTTCCAAGGACATAAGGATTTATGCTAGAAGACTTCTAGAAGATTGTTTTGATCATAACAAACAAGCTCCATCAAGCTCAAGGCTCAAGCTTAAGCAAATATTAGATTAAGCTTTGCCCATAGGAATTATTGTAAGGTAATGAAGAGTTAATTGTTCCAAGTTCATAAGGCCAAAGAGTTTTTGTTTAAGGAGAAGAAAAAAAACTTTTGCGAAATTGTTTTTAAGTTAGATTTTCAGTTAAAATTGTTTTTGAAAACCTATGGTTAGTTACTCAGCTTTAGAAAATCATTTTTATGAAAATAAGAAGAAATAATCGATTACCTCTCCTGGATAATCGATTACTATGTTTCTGAGTTGTGGCCTGGGAATTTTAATTGAAAATAATCGATTACCTTTTTTAATAATCGATTACCTTTCTTACAGGAGGTTGATAATCGATTACCTTGGTTTTAATAATCGATTACTTTCTTAAAAAATTAATTTCAAAGTTTTCACAGAAAGAAGATAATCGGTTACCTTCTTCAAGTAATCGATTACCTTTAAGTTTTCTTGAAATCCGTGTCAGAATCAATCTTAAAAGTTTCCAGATTTGTTTTTACATAATTGATTCTGATATATTTTCAAAATTCAAAATTGATTTTATTTTTGAAAATATTCCTTATTTGTTTTAAGAATCAAATCGTGGATTTATTTTTTAAATCTTTTTTATTCGCTTTTGATTTTAAATCTGATTTAAAAATCTATTCTATTTTTTATGAAATCTCTTAATTATTGTTGATTCAAAATATAATCTTTATTCATTTTGTTTTCTTAAATCTATTCAAGAGAATCCTAATTTTCTACACTTCTTCTCATCCGATAACGAAACTCGTTTTTCTTCTTCTTCCTCGACAAGAACACATTCTTCATTGTTGATACATTCTTCTATTGGCCTTAGTTCTTGTGAATTAATATTCTTCATTATCAGTAGAGCATTACTTGTTGTATCCGTGTTATAAAGGTTATAAAGGCTCAATTTTCAAGGTTATAAAGGCTCAAGCGGGTCGCTTGGGGACTGGACATAGGTCTTTCGCTGGAAAGACTGAAGCAGTATAAAATTGGTTTGGGTGTTCCTCTTCCCTTATCTCTTTATTTTTCCGCATTATTTTTGTTTAAATCGTTTCCACGCAACTCTATTTATTTTATTATCTATCGCTTCGCGTTCACGTTCTAAATCTTAATATGTCCACAAAACTATTTTTTAAACCGTTCGAGTATTTTCCAATAAATTTAATAAAACTCGATTCACCCTCCTCTCGAGGTTTGAGGCTGATCCTAACAATTAGCATTAGAGCTAGTCTCTTGTGTTAAAGGACTTAATCGTCTCAAGAGTAAGGCTTCAAACTCTCTGCTCGACTGTGAAGGGAGTTCTATTAATTGGCCCCCCATGTTTGATAGTGTGGGGTACGCTTATTGGAAAGCGAGAATGAAAATTTTTATTCAAGGAGTAGGATTAAAAGTTTGGGATGCGGTCGTAAATGGACCCTACGTTCCTACCTATGTGGTAAATGGAATCACCGTCAACAAACCTATTGGTGAGTGGACGGAAGAGGAGGAACGAACAGTCCAATATGACTTGAAAGCGAAAAACATAATAACATCTGCTTTGAGTTATGATGAGTTTTTCAGGATATCTACATGTGAGATAGAACAAGAAATGTGGGATTCTTTAGAAGTCATACATGAAGGTACCAATGAAGTCAAGAGGTCGAGAATCAACACCTTGATTGGAGAATATGAGTTGTTCAAAATGAAGGATGGAGAATCAGTGCAAGATATTCAAAAGAGGTTCACAATGATAGTTAATTAACTCATAACATTGGGGAAGAAATTTACAAATGAGGAGTTGAACAACAAAGTACTGAGGTGCTTAGGAAGAGAATGGCAACCCAAAGTGATGGCAATTATGGAGTCAAGAAATCTTTCAACTATGACATTGGAAACTCTCTTCAAAAAGCTTCAGGAACATGAAAGTGAACTCAAAAGATTGGCACAACACGAAGAAGAGAACAAAAAAGTGAAAGGTCTTGCGTCCAAGGCTGAAACACCAACATCAGAAGGAGACTCTAACAAAGAATCTATTAGTGATGAGGACATGGGACTCTTGGTAAAAAGGTTCGGGAAATTTCTTAAAAAGAAAAATAACTTCAATTCTCCCATGAGGAAAGATGCAACCAAAAGTGGAGGTTCTTCTGTCATATGTCATGAATGTGGCAAGCCCGGTCACATTAGAGCGGATTGCATTCAATATCTGAAGAAGAAGGAAAGCTCCGAAAGACCTTGAAACAATAATAAAGAGCTTGTTGGTGTAACACCCCTAATTTTCGTCTCCCGGATAATAAGTAAATTAATAATAAAGTTTTATTATTAATTTATATAAATTCCCCAAGTTTATGTTTTGTATTTAATTAGCCTTGAAATATAAAAATAGGTGAAAATATTTTTATATGGCAAATAAATACAAAAATATGGATATTGCATTTTAGTCCTTGGATTAGGACCTAAATGTAATATTAGAAAGATTCTTGGAGGGAAAGATTTAAAAAGTATTAATTTTTAAATTTTACACTGATCTAACCGGTTAGTAATGCCCTGTAACCGGTTACACGATGAACTCAGAAACTGGGTTAGGGCGTTTTGATGAGTAATCACTTGATTAATCCACGAATTCGCCACGAAATCAGCCTAAAATCAGTGGGAAACACGCGTCGGTATGCATGGCAAGGAAACCCCTCTATATAAGCCAGTGATGTTGACGAATTTAGGGTTGATTTGCTGAAATTGAGTGTGGAGGCTTTGTTTAGGGTTCTAAGTTTCATCTCTAAAATTCTTCTTTGATTCTGAGAGGTAGACTCTGAGTGATACACGAACACGAAGCTTACATCCAGATCTTTGTGTTGATACAAAAACTGTAAGCCAAGAGTGTGTGTGGAAGGAGAAATCGATCTTGGAAGTTGAAGTTGGAAAGCTGAGCCTGTGTTTTTCTCATTTCTGAAAGCTGGGTTTGAGCTTTGATTTTGGTAAGTACAGATAATTTTTAAGCCTCAAACCACTTCGATTCTTTAGTGCATGTTACCTAGAGCAAGTCCTAATTGTTTTCCCTAATTTCTTTGGTCAATTTCTATGTCAAATTCCCCGGTGTTTGGACCCTGTTGCTGAAAATCGTGGCTAAGGGTAGAACTGAGGATTCTTGTGGAATCTGTGGATTTTTCTTCAGTCTCAGTGTATTTACTCATCAAACACGACTTTGAGGTATGGGAGAAGTTTACCTTATACTAGATTGAAACTAAAATCAAGTGTTTTAGGATTTGAGTCAACAAAGACTTAAAAAGGGCATTATGTGTTCAGGGTTAAAAGGCTTGGAGGCCAATTCTGTGTCTCAATTCTTTTTGAGAAAAGTTAATAACCTGCATGCAAGCTATTCTGATGATTGATTCATAATCTAAATGCTTATTATGAGTTTTGTGGTAATAAATTGTGTTTATGTGGTTTTTTATGCAATTTAATACTTTAATTTGAATGCATGCGAATGAAATATGTTCCTGTGGTTGAACATGTTTAAATCAAGGTTTGTTAACTCCATTGATTGTTGAAATTGGTTAGATTTGAGTATTGAAAAGAATGGTATGCAAAACCTCATTTTTCAGTGTACAAACTGCATAGTCTAACCGGTTATTCGATATTTGTAACCGGTTAGATACTGTAAATTTTCAAAGAAAATGAATTTCTGAAATTGGTCCTGTGTTCTTACCATTCTTACTCAAGTCTATACTCTAATTTCACTTGTAATTAATCTGAAACCATGTTGATAAATACTGTTTGGTTCAGATTGAAATTGGGGGGTTAATGCCTTAATGTTATGAGATAATTTCAAGAGGAAATTGTGCTCATTTGAAATTGGATTGTGATTTAGACTTTTGAATGATGAAATCAGTGGGTTTGAGGTATAAAACAATGTTGAAACTTGTTTATGGATTGGGTAGAGAATTCAAGAAAAAGGGTTTTCTGAATTTCAATGGTTAACCAGTTCAGGTCTGTAATTCTAACCGGTTAACCTGAGATTGTAACCGGTTAGTATCTGAAACTGAAAAATAAAAGTTAAGTCTTTTAAGTGAAAAGTGAATACCATTGGTTAAGTTTTTCCCAATCCAAGCCTAATGGCATGTTTTTAAGTTAATTCATGGATGAATTTTTGTGCCAAAGGTTATACCTCAAATTAATCATTCAAAAGGAATTGAGAAATTTCTAAGTCACAATAATTAAATTAAAGATAAAACCAACCTTAATAATTGTGCATTCATGCATAGAGAATGGAAGATGGGTTGGTAGGAAACATTTATCATATTCTGGGAATATGAGGAGGGTACTCCGGGAGTACCAAATTGTAACCTACTTGATGACACATTCTGGGAATGTGGCCAGTGTCTGGGACATGGTTTTTATGCGTTCCGGGAACGTGATGCACACTCCGGGAGTGATGCTTATTTATCCAAGTATGGTTTGCCATTCGTTCTGGGAACGTCTGGTAGTGTTCTGGGAACACATTGGTGTATTGGATGGACGTCCAAGATGGACTTTTGTTAGAGGCCTCAGTTGTGGATAGCAATCATGCATCATGCCACTTGCATTATAAGAGTTATAATGTTGAAAAAGGGTATGCTCATATGCACTTGCATTATTGTCTGTCCATGATATACTTGTGGTTGTAATTTTAGTCTTTATTGATTATGTATATGTGTATACTTACTCCCTATGCCCTGTTTAGGTGATGGCCAGATACCTAGCCTGCATCGAGATACGCCCTATCCCTAGTGGTATATGGACGTACGAGGAGCACCGAGCCACCTTTGACGGGGAGGTGGAGATCACTCTCTTCCACCCTAACCCTCTGGTTCGGGTGCGACCTCGTAGATTTAGGATCCCTTTAGTCTATACTATGCATGTTCCACCCTTTTACTCATATAGAGGACCACCCCCTGCTCGACCAGTGCGTCGATTTCATAGTTTTCGTTTTAGAGCTGCCACTCGTACTCATCCTTTTTCCCATAGAGTTGTTACTGAGGAGACTCCTTCTCCTGGTCCGATTGACTTTGAGAGGACTGCCTCAGCAGACCCTAGACCCAGTGGTGGGGTCTCTGCACAGTCGGGCGAGGTCGAGGAGGACCCTGTGGAGGATGAGGACGAGGAGGAGGTGCCTGTCGAGCCTAATGTTTCTGCTAGAGGTGGACCTGCTGGTTCCTAGGAGCCTGCATAGCATAGATGTTTTGGATCCTTGGTCTAGGGATAGAGCTACAGAGGATCAGAGGAGCTGCTGAGGACATGGATGACCTGCTCTGGGACTTCTATTTTGATATTGTGATATATTGTACATATTTTGAGAGGTCTTAGAGTGAGGTTTATTTTTGAGCAGCTGGTTATGTATATGTTTTATCAAAACTTGCTATCTCGACTTTTGCTACTTGCTACTGATACTGGTGGGGATGTTTTATATTATAATATATATATATATATATGATGTTTTTATTTACCTCAGCAGTGCCCCACAAGTATTATTTTTACTTTCGCTTACTCTGATTTTGGTTCAAAAGGATTCGGCGATAAGTTTATATTCTTTAAGTTTGATTAAACTCAAGAGAAAAATAATATGTTTTTAAATAACATTACGAATATGTTTCAGTGTGTTAAAAAGACATTGTCTTGAGAGCCTTTTCATAACTAGGATATTATTAAGCCGAATTCAAATTATTCGTCAAGGTTAAAGGTGTTTATAATTGAGCAAGTACCAGTTAAAAAGGAAAAATTTTCTAGTCCCAATTTTTGATAGCAGGTATTCTATATTTGGAAATATTTATTATTTTCACGATATAAAACAAGGGTGTCACACGTTTGATGGTATCAGAGCATTGGTCCTGTCCCTCATGGCCCTGATGATGCAGTTAAGTATTATATTCAATGTTATTTGAATATGTTTGAGTAAGATTGTTGAGTAAGCTAGTAGTGCTTATGTTTTAAAGATCTTTTAGTGACCCAAAGCCCATAGTGTAGTTCTTTCTATGACAACCAGGAATAGAAATTATACGAACGAAATGATAGAACGTATTACGACTGTGCTGGAGGTTATGCAGCAGCAGCAACCACAGCAGCCACCTCAAGGACGAGATGGTAACCCACATGTTGGTAATGTGGTAAATCATGATGCTAAGACTCTGTCGGAGTTTAGAAAGTGCAATCCACCAAGGTTTGAAGGAGGATACAAACCTGATGAGGCAAATAAGTGGTTGTATGAGATCAACAAGATTTTCAGAACATTAGACTGTTCAGATGAGCAGAAGGTAACCTATGCAGTTTACATGCTTCATGGGGAAGCTGAGAACTGGTGGGATCATACGGTTCAATTGCTGAATTTTGAGAGAAGAGCAATCAACTGGGGAGTGTTTATGGAGAAATTCCTTAATAAATACTTTACAGAAGATTTAAGGAGAAAAAAGGAGGTAGAGTTTATGCAATTGAAGCAGGGGGATATGAGTGTAGGAGAATATGCTGCTAGATTTGAGGAGTTGATGAAATATTCTCCCTACTACTTGAATAACCGTGATGAAAGAAGTAAGTGTGTCAAGTTCGAAGGTGGACTGAGACCGGAGTTGAAGTCTATTTTTAGTTACCAGAGGATTCAGAGTTTTCTTGCACTTGTGGATATGTGCAGAATGTATGAGGATGATAACAAGGCTGAGTTGATAGGAAGCCAAGGAAAGGGTAGTGGACAGAACTATGGACCACAGAGGAAGAAGAGATTTGATCACCGGAGTAATGGTCAATATGCTCAGAAGAACAAGGGCAAGGTCAGAGCTGTGATGGATAACAAGAACATGTCTCGCGATAATGCTCCTTATTGTGAGAAGTGTAGGCGTTATCATCATGGTCAATTTTGCTGGTCCACAGGAGGGTGTTTCAAATGTGGGAAGCAAGGTCATTTTGCCCGTGATTGTAGAGAGCCCGCAAAAGGTGATGCGAAAGGATCTGCTGGCAAGTCTGTGGTGCAGGGCAAAGTGTTACCCTGAGTGGTACTGAAGCAACCCAAACCCCGAATCTCGTGCAAGGTAACTTTTTGCTTAATGATCAACCTTGCAAGATTATGTTTGATTCTGGAGCTACACATTCTTTTGTTTCTCCTAAATGTGTGAGTAGGTTGAATCTTGTTGTTTTCTATTCGCCTTGCTATCTTAGTATAGATACCCCTACTGGGATACCCATCATTACCTCTAAGATTTGCTTAGGGTGTGATGTTGAAATCTTGGGTCGTGTCTCTAAAGTAGATTCGGTTTGTCTCCCTAAGTTACAATTAGATGTGATCTTGGGTATGGATTGGTTGATGAAGAACCAAGTGATCATCAATTGTGAGAGAAAGACAATCCAATATAGAACCCTTGAACCCGAAGGTTATATGTGTTTATTCTCTGCTACTGGGGAAGAAGAGTCAATGCCGATAGAAGAGATTCCTGTGGTGAGGGAATTCCCGGAAGTATTTCCTGAAGAGATACCAGGATTACCTCCGAAGCGAGAAATAGAGTTTGGGATTGATTTAGTTCCTGGAGCTGGTCCCATCTCTATTGCTCCTTATAGAATGGCACCACCGGAAATGGCAGAAATGAAGAAGGAGATAGAGGAGTTGTTGCAGAAGCAGATGATTAGGCCAAGTGTTTCGCCTTGGGGAGCTCCACTACTGTTTGCTAAGAAAAAGGATGGAAGTATGAGAATGTGTGTGGACTACAGACAGTTGAATAAGGTCACGATTAAGAATAAGTATCCTTTGCCAAGGATTGATGACCTTATGGATCAAGTTAGGGGAGCTGCAGTATTTTCAAAGATTGATATGAGATCGGGCTATCATCAGATCAGGATAAAAGAGGAAGATATACCGAAGACTGCATTTCGATCTCGATATGGTCATTATGAGTATGTTGTGATGCCGTTCGGATTGACTAATGCACCTGCTATTTTCATGGATTATATGAACCGGATCTTTAGACCATACCTGGATTTGTTTGTAGTGGTGTTTATAGATGATATTTTGGTCTATTCTAAGAGTCCGGAGGAGCATGAAGAACATCTCAGGATTGTGTTGAAGGTCCTGAAGGAGAAGCAGTTGTATGCCAAACTTACAAAATGTGAGTTTTGGTTGAATGAAGTAAAGTTTCTTGGGCATGTAATCTCTAAGGAAGGAATTGTGGTGGATCCAGCAAAGGTGAGTTCAGTGTTAAGCTGGGAACAGCCTAAGACTGTGACTGAGGTGAGATGTTTCTTAGGACTGGCTGAATACTATCGACGGTTTATAGAAGGATTTTCCAAGATTGCATTGCCTTTGACCAAGTTGACTCGGAAAGATCAACCGTTCGTGTGGGACGACAGGTGTGAAAGTAGTTTCCGTGAGTTAAAGGACAGGTTAACATTGTCTCCTGTGTTAATCTTACCTGACCCTCACAAGAGTTTTGAAGTGTACTGTGATGCATCTAAGCAAGGACTGGGGTGTGTATTGATGCAGGAAGGAAGAGTAGTGGCCTATGAATCACGACAGTTGAAGAATCATGAGGTGAATTACCTGACACACGATTTGGAATTGGCTACGATCGTGTTTGACTTAAAGATATGGAGACATCATCTCTATGGCGCTACTTTCCAAGTATTTAGTGACCATAAGAGTTTGAAATATCTGTTTGACCAAAAAGAGTTGAACATGAGGCAAAGAAGGTGGATGGAATTTTCGAAGGATTATGACTTTAAACTCCATTACCATCCGGGTAAAGCAAATGTGGTTGCGGATGCTTTAAGTCGGAAAGCAATCCACATAAGTGCAATGATGGTGAAGGAGGCAGCTTTGATCGAGGAATTCAGAGACTTGAGCTTGTTGACGCAAGTGGAACCATCAAGCATCAAGTTGGGAATGTTGCCGATCACGAATGAATTCTTGGAAAGAATTGGGGAGTTGCAACAAGTAGATGAGAAATTGATTGAAAAGATGAGATTGGGTTCGGAAGGGAAGGAACCTGATTTCAAGATTGGGTTGGATGGTGTGGTAGACCGACCCTCGGTCTACCCTAAAACACCCTCGGCCGACCAGAATACTCGTTGGCCGACCAGAATACTCATTCTACCAGATCACACATCTTCGGGCCGAGCGTATGCCATAGGACCCACCCTAGCGACTCTGGACCGAGCACAGGGACCTCTTCCCTTAAAGAGTCCAAGCTAAGGGCGCGTGAGCCTAGCTCGCTAACCGGATAAGACTAACCGCTAACAGGACAAGGATGAATGACTCATCCCTTATCCTATAAAGGGACACGTCAGCCCTGCTGGACCTCCGTACAGGCCCATAGGGTACAACACCGCACCCCCTATAAATAGTTGTCTCCAGCTAGGGGCTCAGGTACGTTCTCTCTCCCTAATTGCACAACTGCACACACTGTGATTAGGGAAACCCTAGTTGTCCCAACTGGACCTCTAGTATACCTAGATAATCATATACTAACTTCAGTCTATCCGCTAGTTCTTGGGTCTCACTATACCTTAGAGCTAGGGAAGCATCTGATACACCGTGTCCCAGACACGACATTTGGCGCCGTCTGTGGGGAACCATAAACTGCTATTCCCACCCCAAAATGGTAGAGACGCGAGGAAACGCCACATCGCGTGGTGCAAACCGCCAAGCAGGGCGAAACCGTCAGAGTTTGCAAGAAGGCAGTGGCGACAACGGCAGAGATCTTGAAGGGAGAAACCCTCCACATCCTAGCATGCCATCAGTAAGACAAATTCCAGCCCGGAGCCACCACTCCATTCCAGCTCGCACGCATAGTGGTCCTTACACCGTCCATTCCAGGCAAACGAACCCTGAAAACCCAAACCCTCTTAACCCCAATCATGCACAAAACCATGGATCAGGCCGATCCATCGACGCCCGTGTTTCTGGAGGTGATAGGGATTACTCCCGTGGTCAAAGGGAGAGCCAGCTGGAAGAAATCATTAAGCAACAAGCTAAGATCCCGGAATAGCAGGGAAAGGCCATCGCCGACCTCCAACAACTCCATATGCAGGCGGTGGCCGGAGGGGCGTTAGCAACAACCCCAGCAACTCAGCTGATCCCCCACCCAACCACCACTCTACCTCCACCACCCCCCATAAACACAACCCTTGAGGACACATATGAAACCGACCACACTGCTCACCCTGGCCATCCCTTCACTCCGAGAATCATGGCATACGAGACACCCTCCGCCTTTCTCGGCCCAACGAGTGTTTCCAAGTATAACGGGTTAACCAACCCTTTGGAGCATATCTTGTCTTTTGAAGGAGCTATGAACTTTTACGACGGTGGAGACATGATGAAATGCAGAGCTTTTTCCATGACTCTGCAACCACCCGTCTTAAGATGGTACTCAGCCTTGCCCAGGAACTCTGTTAACTGCTGGGCAGAAATGAAGAGAGTTTTTCTGAACAGGTACACTGCTAGTTGCGTCCAGCCAAAGTCCGACCACGCACTAGCAGGCGTTATGCAGCAACTCGAAGAGCCCTTGCGGGAATATCTCTCACGCTTCCATTCGGAGGCAGGGACCGTTCCTAACTTAGAACCAAGCTTTGCAGTCTTTCTCTTCACTCAGGGTCTCCGAAACGGAGATTTCAAAAACTCACTAGTGGGCAAACCGCCGAGGGATATGGCGGAGCTGAGACATCGTTCTACTAAGTTCATAAACTTAGAAGAATTCAGCAAATGGCAAAGAAACAGAGACAGAGGCGAGCGAGGGGAGCCGTCCTCCCAGGGAAGATCAAGAAAAGACGAGAGAAGAGATGACAGAAGAGATGACCGAAGAGAGGATCAAAGGAGAGGACCCCGAGGGGAGAAGAGATTTGGACCTCCTCGAGGGAAATTCGAGCAATACACCCCTCTCACAGTTCCAAGAAGCCAAATTCTGCAGGAAACAATGCAGACTGACCTCCGAGCAATAGAAAGGCCACCCCCCTTGAAGAGAAGTCAGCGACAGGATCGCTCCAAATTTTGCTCGTATCATGGTGGGTATGGGCACACTACAGATGAATGCACTTGGCTCAGGGATGTGATTGAGCAGTTAATCAGGGACGGCAAGTTACAGCAGTATGTCAGGGAAGCACTTGACCGACATACTCGAAGAAGAACTCCATCCCCAGACAGGAATGGCCGGTCGTCAACCAGGCAGGCCGATCAAAACACCAACCAACAACAACCAACCAATCAGCAGAGAGTGGCCATGATAGAGGTAGCCACGACGGATCGATCCCCGCAAAACCTGCGAGTCAACACCATTGCTGGAGGTTTTGCGAGAGGAGGAGAGAAACGGTCCGACAGAAAGAAATACATCAATCAAGTCCTTGCAGTTCACAACCATCCAATCCGAAAGAGAGCCACAAAAAGTATTCCCATTTGCTTTTCTGATGATGATCTCGAAGGGGTGATCCCGGGTCATAACGACCCTATGGTCATCACTGCGTTGATCGGTAACTATGAGGTTGCCAGGGTATTCATCGATCAGGGTAGCTCGACAGATATCATGTTCATGAACCTTTTTGAAGCACTGAAATTAAAAACCTCGGACCTGACCCCTTTCGAGGGAAAGCTGATCAGCTTTACTGGAGATGCAGTGGTTCCCAAAGGACACATCCAGCTGCCAGTGACCCTTGGGAACCACCCCTCGGCAAGAACCGAGATTATCAAGTTCCTCGTCGTCGATTGCCCGTCGGCATACAATGCCATCCTTGGCAGGACATGCTTGCAGGCCTTCGGCGCGGTGGTTTCAACTGTCCATCTGGCTATGAAGTTTGAAGGCACTGACAGGACTGTAGTTTCCATCCGAGCCGAGCAGGAGAAGGCTCGACTGTGTTACAATGCCAGTTTGGCAAAGATCAAGATTCCAGAAGAAATTCAGCCAAAGTTAAGTTTGAACAGGGGAAGTGTACTCTTGACGGACCTAGATGTTAGGTCCAATTTGGATGATTCAAGACCGACCCCTGAAGGAGAGTGGGAGTTCATTGTTTTAGATGAAAAACTACCAGACAGAAGAGTGAAACTAGGAACCAACCTTCCAGAAGAAATACGAGCAGAAATGCTCGAGCTTTTAAAGAAGAACAAAGATCTTTTCGCTTGGACCTCGGCAGACATGCCGGGGATTGATCCGAACTTGATCTGTCATCGGCTCAGCGTTCATCCGACCGCCAAACCGGTCGCCCAAAAGAAGAGAAGGGTTGGCACCGAAAAGGCTGCAGTGATAGAGGAGAAGGTATCCGAGCTCCTTTCCGCCGGGTTCATAAGGGAGGTTAGCTACTCGGAGTGGCTCTCCAACACCGTTCTGGTCAAGAAATTGAATGGGAAATGGCGCATGTGCGTCGATTATACCGATTTGAACAAAGCATGCCCAAAGGACCAGTACCCCCTCCCCATCATCGACAAACTAGTGGACAACTCATCTGGCTACCAACTCCTATCTTTCATGGATGCATACTCGGGATATAATCAAATCCCGATGTACCCTCTTGATCAGGAGAAAATGGCCTTCATCACTGAAAGGGCAACTTACTGCTACACGGTAATGCCTTTCGGGTTGAAAAACGCTGGCGCAACCTACCAGCGTATGATGAACAAGGTCTTCTCGGGAATGATCGGACCTACTCTCGAGGTGTACATTGATGATATGATAGCAAAAAGTAAGAAGAAGGAGGACCATCCTCGGGACCTCGCGGCTATTTTGGGTAGAATCAGAAAATTCAACATGCGCCTGAACCCCGATAAGTGTACCTTTGGGGTCCCAGCCGGGGCCTTTTTAGGTTTCATGCTCACGGAGAGGGGTATCGAGGCCAACCCGGAGAAATGTCAAGCTATTCTGAACATGCACAGCCCATCTAATGTCAAAGAAGTTCAAAGGCTAACTGGTCGGATGGCAGCCCTATCCAGATTTCTCCCTCAAGTAGCCAAGAAAGCTTTACCATGGTACCAATTACTCAGGAAAAACAAGAATTTTCATTGGGACGACTCTTGTGAACAAGCATTTACAGAGCTCAAGCAATACCTCTCGGCCCCTCCCGTCCTCACCAGTCCTCGGGAAGGGGAAACTTTGTTTTTGTATTTGTCCGTAAGTGAGACATCCGTTAGCTCGGTCTTGGTCAGAGACGACTCAGGAACCGAGCGTCCCATCTACTTTGTCAGCAAGGCCCTCCAAGGGCCTGAGATAAGATATTCCAAAATTGAAAAACTCGCCTTTGCTTTGGTGGTTGCTGCTAGGAGGCTCCGGCAGTACTTTCAGAACCACCCCATAATACTCAGAACAACTCAGCCGATCAGGCAGGTTCTCAACCGACCTGACTTGGCTGGAAGGATGGTCTCGTGGTCTGTTGAACTATCAGAGTTCGACATCACCTACGAGCCAAGGAAAACTCTCAAGTCCCAGATTTTGGCAGATTTTGTTTCAAAGCTATCAGATTCTACTTATTCCAACCCCTCCCAACCATGGAAAATTTATGTTGATGGCTCCAGCCACAATAAAGGGGCAGGAGCAGGGATAATCCTTGAAAACGCAGCAGGCATTTGTGTGGAGTACTCCCTCAAGTTTGACTTCCCCACCTCGAACAACCAAGCAGAATATGAGGCGGTGATAGCCGGCTTGCGAATGGCCCATCAAATGGGGGCGTTAGAAATTGAAGTCTTCAGTGATTCCCAGCTAGTTGTGTCTCAAGTCAAAGG
This sequence comes from Crotalaria pallida, assembly GCA_037953625.1. Lineage (NCBI taxonomy): Eukaryota > Viridiplantae > Streptophyta > Magnoliopsida > Fabales > Fabaceae > Crotalaria > Crotalaria pallida. The sequence goes on along the minus strand of CM075649.1, from coordinate 91,018,727 downwards.
TGAGTTCCAAGCCAAAGAACCAATCCTTCAGAAATATCTAGAACAAGTCAAAACTCTCACAGATCTTTTCCCCCAATTCTCTATCACCCACATTCCTAGGTCTTCTAACAGCCGAGCAGATATCCTGTCAAAGCTCGCCAGTACTAAAGGACCCGAGAACAACAAAACCCTAGTCCAAGAAACTGTTCACCAGCCGAGTGTTATCTTAGCTATATCTTTGACCACTAGCTGGATGGACCTCATTAAGCAGTATCTCCAGTTCCAAATCCTACCTACCGACCCCTCCCAAGGAAAGAAAATAGTCAGGCAAGCGGCTCAATACACCATGGTCGGCGACATTTTGTACAAACGGGGAATAGACTCCCCAATGCTAAGGTGTCTGGATCGAGCGGAAGCTGATCTAGTACTGGCCGAGGTTCATGAAGGAATCTCGAGCCACCATGTGGGCGCGAAGGCATTAGCTCGCAAAGTGCTCCGAGCGGGCTACTACTGGCCTACACTCCTCAGCGACGCCTCGGAACATGTTAAAAAATGCGAATCTTGTCAGCTTCATGGAAAGATTTTTCAACGCCCCCCGACGGAGCTACACTCGATGATTGCACCATAGCCCTTCTATCAGTTGGGCATGGACATCATAGGAAAATTCAAAACAGCTCCGGGGCAGCTAAAGTTTGTGGTGGTCGCGGTTGATTATTTCACAAAGTGGATTGAGGCCGAGGAATTGGCTACAATCTCTTCCGCCAAGATTCAGAAGTTCTTTCTCAGACAAGTCATCACCCGTTTCGGTGTCCCACACACTCTGGTCACCGACAACGGTACCCAATTCACTGCTAAGGTTTTCCAGGAACTTGTCAACCACTTCCATATCACCCACCACTTCTCATCAGTCGAGCATCCACAAACCAACGGGCAGGCTGAAGCTGCGAATAAAACCATCATTGACGGTTTGAAGAAAAGATTGTTGGACGCCGAGGGTTCATGGGCTGACCTCCTTCCCGAGGTATTATGGTCAATCAGAACGACCATACACACCTCAACAGGAGAAACCCCATTCCGACTGACCTACGGTTGTGAGGCTTTGCTACCTATTGAAACTCGGATCCCTACCTTTCGTATATCCGAGCGACCAATAGAAGTAAACAAAGATTTGCTAAAGGAAGAGCTAACCCTCAGCGAGGAAATCTGATCTCTAGCCTCGGACCGAGAGAAAAAAGCTAAGGAAAGGCAGTCCCGAGAGTACAACAAATGGGTGGTTCCGAGGAGTTTTGCTGTGGGAGACCAGGTCCTTAGACGAGCTGACATTGGACTGAAAAATTCAAGAGAAGGGAAGTTGGCAAGAAACTGGGAAGGTCCCTACCGAGTGATCTCAAAGACGGGCTCGGGGGCCTACAGACTCGAAACACTAACCAACCAACAGTTGAACAACTCCTGGAACGCCACCAAGCTCAAACCCTACTATAGCTAAGTGGGAGTCACAACACTATCTGCAAAGATGAAATTTTATCATTTAAAATTCCTGTCATTTATCTTTAGCATGCTCTTAGTTATCCTTTTTTGTATTTGACTCCTGTTTACAAACGGATCAAGGAAATTCAATGAAGTTTTTTTTTTCGTTTCAATTATCTCTCATACTCATCTTACTGTTAACGTACTATCCATTTCCCCTCGGCTCGCCACCGAGGCGAACTTGGGTGTTTATACACGACCTTCTAACAAGGACATATAAACTAACAATTTCTAGTACTTTAATAAGATGCCCGGCCAAAAACTAAAAACAGTTTCGAACTGCCGAGGACCGAGGATCCGACCTAGGCCATAGGTCGGAGATTCGAAATCTAAACAACAGTTTATAACGAGATAAAATACAATGTTAAATCATGAAGAACAGAATAAGATCCACTTCTTACAGAGCAATGTTGCAAAAGGAAATCTAAACAAGTTCAAATTACAAAATTACATAGCAAAATACAGCAAAATACATCTCAAAAGAGTTAATCCTCGTCTTCGGACAAGGCAATGGATGACCCATCAAAATCTTCTTCGCTTTGCTCCAACTCCAGGGGGTTTGACAGGTTGGGTGCTGATAAATCCACTTCAGCATCATCACGATAATCGATCATCCGATCACCATCAACCCCATAGTATGGGCTAGCCCCAACCACTCGGATTCCAGGGTTCAAGAGCATTAACTGTTTCACAGCATTCACAAAAGAGTCAACAGCACCATGATCCCAGTTGAAGTGGTTCTTGCAAGCCAACACCTTATGCTTCAAAGCCTTCCGACGAATTTTGATCAGCTCCTTCTGAGCTTCGGCCAGTTCCCCTTGTAACCTAGTCACTTTCGCCTCCGAACTAGTCAAACGACCAACAACACCTTCCAGCTCATTAACCCTTTGACAAGCTTCAGTCAGCTTCGCCTGGGCCGCCTGCAGCAACCTTCCTTTCTCAGCTTCCTTTCCAACCGTATCCTCCAGGGCCTTTTGAGCAGTCTCTCGAGCTCTCTCAGAAGCGTCAAATCTTTTTTGAAGCTCGACGTTTGCTTCTGTTAAAGCTCGAAGATTTGCCTCACTTTCCTTAACTTGACTTAGCAGATTTTTAGTTTCAGCAGCAGCAGCCTTCCTCTTCTCTTTCTCAGCCGACGAGAGGGTGGCACTGATGTCTTCAGCATTTTTGCTTAAATGAAACATATAACTGGCAGCCCTCAGCATGTTTCGGCCCAAAAGGTCACAATGGCACCTTAAGGTGCTTACCGTCTGATCCGATAGCCTTTTTTCATCGTTTGGCGTATAAACCAAGCCGACGAATTTCTCATTTAGCTTCCTAGCCCAAACACTCTCCTCGTCCGGGTCAGACATATCGAACCACAGATTGGTCCTTTGAAGGTCGGCAACCTTCGTCTTCACCACCTCCACAGCCTTGCCTTTGCCTTTATCCAACTTAGCCCTTTTGGCAAGAGGCACCCGATCCTCTTCATCCTCCTTTTATTTCACTTGCACCAACGGGATCCCAGTAGCTATTTCCCCCCCTTAGTCGGTCCAGGTCGAACAACCTGCACAACCTCGACCTCGGAGGGACAAGTTTCGGCAACAGTCACCGAGCGAGTGGCTTCCGAGGACATGTCTCCACTCCGAGAACCAGTTGACCCAGCAGCCGCCTTTGCTTTAGCAAGCTCCTTTATACGAGCAACAACCTTGTTTTCCTTAGCCATTTTTTCTGCAAAACCAAGAATCCAAGTGTTAAAAAAAAAAAAAGTACCAAGCTCGGCTTTTATAAGCTCTTGGGGAAAAAGAATGATATTCCTGATATCTACTGGACCGTTCCGCCTAAGATAGGAAAAGAAGGTATCACAAGTAATCCTCTCGGCTACCGATAGCTCAGACTCATATTGATACTGGTAAAGCTTGGGGTTGCGGTTGAAAAAATCGGGCGACCAAGACAGCGGAAACCGAGGTTGATCACCCTCCATAAACCAACAGTCCCCATTTCCGACGAATTGATACTTAAAATATAAAGGCTTAAAAGTCTTCCATGAATCTGTGAATTTATCAAAGAGGGCATGTCCGTTGCGTGCTTTCAACGACACCCATAATCTCTTGTGCGACCCCTTCTCAAAGATGTTCACTTGCGGTATATACAACCATAGAAACGCTCGGAGCGAGCAAGTCAACTTTTGAGCTTCGCAAAACTTTTGAAAGGCTCGAATGAAGGCCCAACCACTAGGGTGTAGTTGAGTAGGAGCCAAGCGTAACCGACGCAACAGCTCTATTTCTATTTCAGTAAAGGGCAACTTCACCCCCAACCGAATGACAACTTCTTCATACATGAAAAACTCTTTACGATCCGTGGCGATCGCCGTACATACCCGGTCGTTGGCTGCCGGTGAACTTATTACATAAAACGTCCCAGTTTCATCCGTGGGGCAGGGGAGTATGTGGGCTCGGATTTCACTTAGACTGCTGTTGACCAAAGCTGACGGGGTTCCAAGCACCTCCAAGTCAACCCAGTCATAATCTCCAGAGTTCGGAGGCACAAGGAACTCCTGAGGATGTGTGACGCACCTTCGAACCATACCTGGGGAAAGGGAACACTCGGCGTCAGAGTCTATAAAATCAAAATTTTTAAACAACCTAACCCTAGGTTTATTAGTCCTATAGCCGAGCCTACTACACCTTCCCCTAACCCTAACAGCTTTTCCCCAGAAGGGTCTCTCCCAGGAACGGTTCGAAGGGCGGCGGGATAGTTGAGCACGCTCTTCCGCCGCATGATACAGCAGTTTCCTACTTTCCTCCTCCTCGGAATTCCGAGGGTAATCTACTGATAATGGTACTTCCGCCATCGGATCTGCCATGCGATGGCGGGAAGGTGAGGGCAGGGAGTCCAGCACCTCCAGATCGGAAGAAGAAGAAGAAAAAGAAGAAGAAGAGGAAGAATCCTCAAGATCACTCAAACCCAGAATCCTAGACCACTCCTCATACTGAAGCCAATTGATACTCATAATGAAATCTAACTTACCCAGAAATAAACCCAGAAAACTAGCAAACACAGAGAAACAAAATCTTCAACCAAAAACTCAGAACCTATGGAGAATACGGTTCAGCAGAGAAGGAAAGAAAAACGAAAAATAGGAACAGAAGAAGAAAATCAAAATACCTGAGATTTGAAGATAAGAACTGGCACGAACGAACTGGGGAATCAAGAACAGAAGAGTAATGGAGTAGAGAAATTATAATCCAAAAGCCAAGGAGACGAATTTCAGAGAGAAGAGGAATGTCAGAAGTCTGAGTTTGAAGGAAAGTATGAAAAATGGAGGAAAGAAGAGTAGTTGAAGGGGTTACTTCCCCCCACGTTTGAAAATTTGGGCCTAATTACAAAAGCCCAGAAGACTGCTTCAAGCCACGTGGCGCGCAATTACTGGAAGAAAACATTTCGAAAAACCAAAAGGCAACATGCACCATCATTACCCCTCTGACACAAGGCAGCACGTGTCAGGAGAAGGACATCCAAACGTCCTTTCAGTCAGTCAATAGGACAGCGAGGCAGCGTGAGCTGCCCTGAACTCATTATCCCCTGCCGAAATTAACCCTCGGCACCTTGAAGGTCACATAAGAACTCTCAGCTCGGCTCAAGACTCAAAAAGTCTTACCAAGCTGGGGGGCTTATGTGGTAGACCGACCCTCGGTCTACCCTAAAACACCCTCGGCCGACCAGAATACTCGTTGGCCGACCAGAATACTCATTCTACCAGATCACACATCTTCGGGCCGAGCGTATGCCATAGGACCCACCCTAGCGACTCTGGACTGAGCACAGGGACCTCTTCCCTTAAAGAGTCCAAGCTAAGGGCGCGTGAGCCTAGCTCGCTAACCGGATAAGACTAACTGCTAACAGGACAAGGATGAATGACTCATCCCTTATCCTATAAAGGGACATGTCAGCCCTGCTGGACCTCCGTACAGGCCCATAGGGTACAACACCGCACCCCCTATAAATAGCTGTCTCTAGCTAGGGGCTCAGGTACGTTCTCTCTCCCTAATTGCACAACTGCACACACTGTGATTAGGGAAACCCTAGTTGTCTCAACTGGACCTCTAGTATACCTAGATAATCATATACTAACTTTAGTCTATCCGCTAGTTCTTGGGTCTCACTATACCTTAGAGCTAGGGAAGCATCTGATACACCGTGTCCCAGACACGACAGATGGAATCCTTCGTTTCAGAACAAGGATTTGCATACCAAAAGATCAGGAGGTTAGAAGATTGATTCTTGATGAAGCACATAAGAGTCGGATGAGTATGCATCCTGGAACAACCAAAATGTATCAGGATCTGAAGAAAATGTATTGGTGGTCTGGTTTGAAAAAGGATGTCGCGAAGTATGTGGCTTCATGTTTGATTTGTCAAAAAGCTAAGGTAGGGCACCAGAAACCGGGAGGACAGTTGAAACCCTTAAGTATCCCTCAATGGAAGTGGGTTAGTATCTCAATGGATTTTGTGTCCGGTTTGCCAAGGACAGTAGCAAATCATGATGCAATCTGGGTGATTGTGGATAGGTTGACTAAGTCGGCGCATTTTATTCCGATAAATATGTGCTATCCTTTGAATAAGTTAACCCAGATCTACATTAAGGAGGTAGTTCGTCTACACGGAGTGCCTTCGAGTATTGTGTCGGATCGAGATCCCAGGTTTGCTTCACAATTTTGAAAGAGTCTGCATAATGCTATGGGAACAAACTTAAAGTTGAGTTCCGCATATCATCCACAGATGGATGGTCAGACGGAGAGAACTATTCAGTCTTTGGAAGATATATTGAGGGCTTGTGCACTTGAAGAAAAGGGAAGTTGGGATCAAGTGTTACCCCTTGCAGAATTCACATACAACAACAGCTATCATGCAAGCATCAGAATGGCACCATTTGAGGCTTTGTATGGAAGGAAATGTCAAACCCCGCTATGTTGGTTTCAAGTGGGGGAGAACTTAGTGGTTGGGCCAGAAATTGTGCAGCAGACAATTGAGAAGATTAAGATTGTTCAGGCAAAGATGAAAGCGGCTCAGAGTCGGCAAAAGAGTTATGCTGACAAGAGGAGGAAACCTATAGAGTTTTTGGAAGGAGACCATGTGTTTCTTCGGATAGTTTCGATGAAAGGGATCAGTAGAGCCTTGAGAACCCGAAAGCTTTCACCTAAGTGTATAGGTCCATACCAAATCCTTAAGAGAGTTGGTCCTGTTTCCTATCAAATAGCCTTACCACCCTCTCTGTCAAATTTGCACAATGTCTTTCATGTTTCTCAGTTAAAGAAATATGTGCATGATCCATCGGTTGTTTTGAAAATTCAACCTGATGATCTAGCTTTGAAGGAGAACCTAACCTTTGAAGCCAGACCAGTCCGGATAGAAGATAGTGAAGTTAAGCAGCTCAGGGGAAAAGAGATACCTTTAGTTAAGGTTGTATGGGAAAATGTTGACGTGTCTGAAGAGACATGGGAATTAGAGGAGAAGATGCATCAAGAGTATCCTGAGTTGTTTATGTAAGCTAGAATTTCGGGGACGAAATTCCTTTTAAGTGGGGGAGTAGTGTAACACCCCTAATTTTCGTCTCCCGGATAATAGTGAAATTAATAATAAAGTTTTATTATTAATTTATATAAATTCCCCAAGTTTATGTTTTGTATTTAATTAGCCTTGAAATATAAAAATAGGTGAAAGTATTTTTATATGGCAAATAAATACAAAAATATGGATATTGCATTTTAATCCTTGGATTAGGACCTAAATGTAATATTAGAAAGAGTGTTGGAGGGAAAGATTTAAAAAGTATTAATTTTTAAATTTTACACTGATCTAACCGGTTAGTAATGCCCTGTAACCGGTTACACGATAAACTCAGAAACTGGGTTAGTGCATTTTGATGAGTAATCACTTGATTAATCCACGAATTTGTTAGAATTGGCAGCCGTCACCCAAGAGGGGGGGGGGGTGAATTGGGCGCACCAGGTCTGATTGCTGGTGGACAATGGCGGTTGCGCGCCTGGGCGTGCAGGCTTGGGCGTCTGGGCATGCCAGCCCTGCTCCAACTCTGTTTCGCTCCGTTCTTGCGCAATTTTCAAGGTCCTTTCATCCTTTTTTCAGCTCCATAATTATTTTCTTCAATTAAGCTCCAAAACTACCTGAAACATACCCAAAACGGATCAAAACGTTCAATGGATTCTAAACTAATAGCAAAATCCTAAAACTAACAAAAAGTCCTAAAAGGGAGTCTAAATCATGCTCAAAACATCATATATTGGTTCCAAATCACTCCCCCAAACTTAGCATTTTGCATGTCCCAGGCACATATTAAAATAAAAACTCTAGAACACAAGACTACCCTCTAAATCAAAATGTTCACACCTAATCTAGGACTTCGACTCACAGATTCAGACACTTATTTTCACAAGCAATTCATACAATTGAAACCTGGTTAGAGAAACAAACTCAACAAGAACTAATGATCAGTGAACACTGTCAACCTCATAGTGTATATCTCTCTTGTGTATCAAAGATTATAACAATTCACTCAAGTTCATGCAATGACAATGTGTTACCATATGCTTGACCATAGACCCAAATCTCCATTCAAATTACTGAATGCACACAAAAATCAAAAGGTCTTATATTTGGTTGTAATGAGTCCATGGCTAAAAGTGTAAGGTGGGATAAAAGAAAGAAGAGATAAAACTAAGGTCTAAATTGCAAAAACAAATTTCCCTCAAAAATCATGAATGAGCAATGAATACAATTAAGACTCACACTTATTCACAATCATTATCATTCTTTTTTTCTTTTCACTTCTTCTCTTCTACTCCCTTCCAAATTTCTTTTCTTTTTATTTTTTTCATTTTTTTCATGGAAGAGAAGTAAACTTACAACACTTTGTACCATTCATTCACTTTTTCTTATTCATTCCTCGCAATTGCTCATTCAAAATCCTAAGGTATTAACAAAAATTATGCAATCTGTAACACCCCAAATTTTCATCCCCTAATGTAATGAAAATTTTGATTATGAAAGGTTATTTCATAATTATTTTCCTTAATCATCATTAATTTAGATTAATTATGTGTTGGTATGTGTGTCGGTGTTAGGTGGAAAAGTATTTTGATAAAATATAATATGTAAAAATAATGTTTTTACATATTAGTCCCTGAATTAGGACCTAGAAGCAATATTAGGAAGATTTTGGAAGGAAGGGCATTAAAATAAATATTTTTGAAAAATTGGCCAAAACACTCGAGTATTCCAGGAAACACTCGAGTATTTTGGACAGTGACGAACTCGTGAGTGCGTTTAATGAGTCAACACTCAACGATTCTTTTTCGTTGACACGAAAACACTTCAAGGACACGTTAATGGTCTTCGTGTCGAGTTGCATGATCAATGAAAATGGGTATTTAAGCAAATTGTTGAAGAAAATTGACCATTTTGGTCGAATTGCTCTGGAGATATCAACTTAGGGTTCCTGATTTCGTTTCTTCTGTTCTCATCCATTTCTGAGTGTTGATTCAAGAGTTATACACCATTGTTGAGGTGCTGTGTGGAAGGAGAATCGAGGATCGAAAGGAGAGGGATTTTTGCTGCCAAACCAAGTTCCTGAGGTCTGGAGCTTACTTGGAGCTAGGATTTTGGTAAGTTTATGAGCTCTCTGAACCTCAAAGTCGTTCCTACCTCTAGTCTATGCTGCAGAGAATAATTCCTAATCTCTTTCCCTAATTTTTACAACGATTTTGCATGTCAAATCCTCTGGTTTTGGTACTCTGTTCAAATATGGCTGCATGCAAAGGATTTTTGGAGATTAGCATTTCCAGCCGATTTCTCTACAATCTTTGTGTTGATTCACGGCCTAGAGGTAAGGGTGGAGCTATTAATTCACTAGAATACGTTTAAATTATGTGTATTTAGGTTGAGAGTCAACAAGAGACTCTATGGGCATAGTTTGAAATAGGATCAAGGCTTGGAGGCCTCTCTGGGTTCAAATGTTGTTTTGGACAAGTTTATTATGTTACATGCAAGCTGTACCAAAGTTGTTTTCCTTCTAAATGTGCCTAATATTGGATTTGGTATGTTGAGTTGTTGGAAAAGTGGATTTTATGCATAATTGATGCTATTGTGTGATTCAGTGTAATATGTTGTTAATTCTGTATTGGAACATGTTTAATATGTGTAATGTAAGCTCTGTTGATCTTTGGTTTTAACTGGAATTGGCTAGAATTGGAAATGGTATGTTAAAATGCAATTTACACTGTTATCTGTCACAAAACACTCGAGTATTGGGGTCAATACTCGAGTATTTCGACCAAACCTGAGACATGGATTTCTGGAAAACGAAAAACACTCGAGTACTCATGAAGAAAACTCGAGTATTTTAAAATCTGAGGAACACTCGAGTATCCATGAAGAACACTCGAGTATTTTGGTAAAACCTGAAAAATTAATTTCTGGAAAATAAAGATCACTCGAGTACTTTTGTGAAAGTATGATTGACTCGAGTCCAGGAAATTTCACTCGAGTCTTTTGTCCAGGGACAGAAAAGTAATTTTTTAACATACCTAAATTATTTCCAATTGAATCAACTATGCTTATGGGGAAAATATCATGTTCCAATAAAAAGAATGGGATGATTAAGAACAACATTAAAATACACTGATGAAATATTATTGGTTGCACATAATAAGATTATTGGTTAATCTTAATGGATAAATTTATGTGCATTCATACATGGAAAAAGGAAGTGGACAATTAATTCGGTGGTAAATGGCTCGATGACACATTTTGGTAATGTGGGCAGCATTGTGGGATGCTGTTACATCTTGGTGACGTTGTGTGCACATTGTCCGAGTAGTTTCACAATACATGGTGGACACGTATACGAATTACTGGATTGAACGTTCAATAAATAATGGAAATGGGAAGCATGCATCATGACACATAAATGATGATACTATTTATCAATGAACCATGCTTGCTCATTTATTTATGCACATGACTACTTGGTACTTGTGGATGTTACTTGCGTTATTTATACTTATTCGATTATGTGAATTATATTGCTTACCCCTTATGCCGATTGTAGGTGATGGCTCGCTATCTAGCTTGCATCGAGTTGCGCCCACTCCCTAGTGAACATCCTGCCTCAGCTTTGCTTGCTTCCCAACTAGAAGGAACTTATCCATGAATTTGGAGACAAGTATTTTCCAGCTGGAAAGACTCCCTGGTGCTTGGTTGTTCACCCACGTTAGTGCCTCGCCCCTCAACGAGAGAGGGAACATCCTCATTCTGATGGCCTCCTCCGTAGCACCCTCGATCTTGAAGAATTCGAGCATACCCAGAAAGTTGGCGATATGATCTCTCGGGTCTTGATGGGGCGCACCACTGAACTGATCCTGCATGACGAGGTGGATGTACTATGGATCGATCGCGAATGCAGTTGTAGTGATGGCTGGCCGGACTATGCTGGAAGCAAGGAAGTCCGGATCCACGGTTGCATACTCCGCCAAAGTCTTCCGGGGAGGAGGAGGCGGAGAGGATCTGTGAGATCCTCCTCCTCCAGCCATCTTCAAATTTTGTTCCTTCCCCTCTTATGCTAGTTTCTTCTTCCTCTTTGCACTCAAATAGATAGTGTTACCTGCAGAGCACAAAAACAACAAAAAGATTACGCAACACCTGTCGAGACAAGAACACTAAAAACAAAAAATTTCACCTAAAACTTCTACTAAGTACAGAAAACTAATTGAAACGAATTTCAATCCCCGGCAACGGCGCCAAAAACTTGTTAGGTCACCGGCAAGTATACCGGGTCATCAAGTAATATAGTTGAAACACTCTTTATATTATCATCTTACTTTATAAGAAAAGTAATAAGCTTATGATTACATGGACTTGTCTTTGTTGGAAAAAGATCTGAAAATAATAATTTCCCTTTCCTTTGAGAATTCCTTTTACCAAAATTTGTCTAATAATGAGTTTGACTAATAAAATCAGAGTTTGTGGAAACATAGTAAAATAGTCATATTATTCTCCACAAATTTATCAAGTGTAACAAGCCCATGGATACCAAATAAGTATTATTATGAAACTAAATTCATCTTATGATACCTCTTTCAAAATGTGTATCATATAAATACTATGAAAATAATAGAGATGTTATAGAGCTGGTCACTGGTCCTCTGTCCAAACATCCATCTGGCCGGATCCTCGATATCTGCATAAAGGGTTCCCAACCCACACTTTCTACACTCTGCATGCACCTAAGGGACATCTCCCTTCACTGAATTTTGTGCAAGCAAGATATACGATCAACACCTAATAAGGGCATGGGAGTTAGCAATACATATTCGCATAATCAAATGAGAATAAAACTAACATACACAAGTAATCATGTAGCAAATCAGAATGCATAACCATAAAAGCACACCCGGTTAATCATAATAAGTCTTTCAATACAGGTGGCATGATGCATGATTTCTATCCACCACTGAGGCCTCCATACTAATCAATCTCGGACGTCCATCCATTACACCAGTGTGTTCCCAGAACACTAATATACGTTCCCAGAACGTATAGCAAACCATACTTGGAATATAACAAGCACCACTCCTAGAGTGTGCATCACGTTCCCAGAACGTATAGCAAACCATACTTGGAATATAACAAGCACCACTCCTAGAGTGTGCATCACGTTCCCAGAACGTATCAAAGAAACCATGTCCCAGACACTGGCCACATTCCCAGAATGCGTCATCAAGTAGGTTGCACACCAATGTGTTCCCAGAACACATCAAAAACCATGTCCCAGACACTGGCCACATTCTCAGAATGTGTCATCAAGTAGGTTGCATCAATATGGTACTCCCAGAGTACCCTCCTCATGTTCCCAGAACATGACAAACGATCCTTGCCAACTTAATCTCCATACTCTATGAATGAATGCACTCACAAACATACGTTCCCAGAATGTATGGCAAACCATACTTGGAAAACAAGCACCACTCCCAGAGTGTGCATTACGTTCCTAGAACGAATAAAACCATGTCCCAGACACTGGCCACATTCCCAGAATGTGTAATCAAGTAGGTTGCTTCAATATGGTACTCCCAGAGTACCCTCCTCATGTTCCCAGAACATGACAAACAATCTTTGCCAACCTATTTCATCGCATTTATGAATGCACAAGTAATTACTAAGGTTGGTCTTTCCATTAATTCCATTATTATGACTTAGAAAAACACAACTTCTGAATGATATCTTGGAGTATAACTTTACTCATAAAATTCACCTTCGAATTTAAGTTAAACATATGCTCATAGACCTGGATTGAGAGAATATAATCATTGGTATTAACAATCCTTATTCAAAAACTTAACTTTTATTTTTAAGTTTCAGGTACTAACTGTAAGATCCATGAAGAATGTTTTGATAAATGCCAAAAGGTTTTGAACAAGCTACAAATGTGTTGATCAAGTTCAAGCTCAACAAGCAACAACAAACATCAAGTTAAGAAGAGAGAGCCAACTCATGAAGACTTAGTTTGGTAGTTTGTGTTTTATTGTTTTATCTTTCGCCTCACAAGTCTTTTAGTTTATGAGTTTGGGTAGAGTCGGTAGAGTCATTAGAGGGTAGTGAATCTCTTTTGATTGCATGATTATATCATATTTTGAGTGTTCACTTTGCCTAAAATCAATAGGTGGCTTAAAGGTTTGAAAGAAAAGGTTTAGTTTTTGAGAAAACAAGTTTTAAGTGATTTTTAATGTTAATAATCGATTAACAGATTTTAATAATTGATTAACAGTGTATTTTGAACTGCTAATCGAGTAACAAACTTTTGATAATCGATTATCTGCACCTTTACTCGAGTATTTTTGGTCTCACTCGAGTAAAATGTTTTCAGCTTTCGGCTTACTCGAGTAACACTCATTTCACTCGAGTAACTTGATCAGATATGGTTTTTTAAATACGTTTTTCACTTCTCAAAAGCCATTCTTAGTGCTCCAACTTTTGGGTATTCTATATAAACCTTTTCCTAATCATTTCTATCAATGAGAATCAACTAGAATCATTTTGATACACAATTTTACAAAGAATCAAAGCCACACTTTTCTCTCTCACTCTCTCAAGATCAAAGCTCTCATTTTCATATTCTTTGATCAAGAACCTTGAATCTCTCATGTTGATCTTTTCATAGCTTTTGAAAGAGATTCATAGGATTGTTATTTTGTTTTCATTTGAGTTGTAATCATTGCAAGAGGAAAACATTCTACAACATTGGAAGCCTTGATTTTGTGGAATCAAGCAAAGTTATTTGGAAGCCTTGGTGAGGCATTTCATCAAGAACTTGGAAGCCTTGTTGAAGAACAAGCATTTGGAAGTCTTGTGAGTGAAGCAAGCATTTGGAAGTCTTGTGAGTGAAGCAAGCAATTGGAAGTCTTGTTGTGGGGTATCGGCAAGCAAGAGAAGAGGTTAGATTAGATATCAATAGGGTTACAAGGCAAGGGTGTGGTATCTCTTGTAGGCTAGCAAGAAGGAGTCTTGTGAGGCATTTACTTGTAATTTGAGAAACTCTAATTCCTCATAGTGAAGAATCTCTCTTGGTTGAAGAGGGGACTGGAGTAGCTTTCAAGTGGATGAAAGTGAACCAGGATAAATCACTGTGTCGTATCTCTAAACTCTCTACTCTTTACAATTCAAGTCTTTAATTGTGTTCTTGATTGAAAACCTAGAAAAAGTGATTTTTCTATATTTGATTGAATTGAATCTTTATTGTGCAAATTAATTTGAGGACAATCATTTTCATAACTAGGTGAATCAATAAGAATATTGGTGTTGATTGTTTCCGCTTAATCTCTGATCATATAATATTTGTTAATTGATTGATTTTCATTGGTTTTAATCGTTTAGATTTGTTTCTTGCGAAAATCTTTCAAAGTTTCTATAACACCTATTCAACCCCCCTTCTAGGTGTTCTCCTAGTGTTCCTATTTGTTTCACACACCGAGTGTAGTTTTCCAACACTAACCGGTTACACCACAACCTAACCGGTTAGAATTACAGACCTGAACTTGAAACCACTGATTTTCAAAGAATCTTTTATTGAATTCTCTACTCAATCCAATAACAGGGTCTTAGCATAACAAAATACCTCAAGCTCAACACATATTATCATTCAAAAGATCTAAGTCATAATCCAATTTCATGGATGCATAATTTCCTCCTGAAATTATCATTTAATATTAAGGTATTAACTCATCACCTTCAATCTAAACCAAACAGTGTTCAATCACATATTTTTAGATTGGTTTTTAGATGAAATTCTAGCTTAAACTTCAGTACAAATGGTATGAATACTTAGCCAAATTCAGAAACCTTTTTCTTTTGAAAACAAACAGTATCTAACCGGTTACAGCTTCAGACTAACCAGTTAGATTATGCAGCAAATACACTGAAAAGTGAGGTTTTGCATACCATTCTTTCCAATACTAAAGTCTAACCAATTTCAACCATACACAGAGTTACAATACCTTAATATTAATATGTTTACCCACTGAATCACATTCATCTTGCATCCATTAACATTATGAGCATCAAATTGCATATATCTTCACAATTTTCAATTGAATTTGTCATTCACTTTAAGGTATAACCCAATTATCTAGTTTGGAATTCATATCCAACAATTACAGGGTAATAACAGTGTTTATAAGCCTTAAGTATCAATTAAAAATGGTGAGAATTACTTAACAAAACCAGAATTGTATATTTTCATTTTTGTCAGGTTCTAACCGGTTACAGACAGGCTCTAACGGTTAGATTATGCAGCACAACATACTAAAACTGATTTTTCAGCACCATTTTCAATTGTACTTAAATCTAACCTATTTTCATCATTACCCAAGGTTTAATACCTTAAAGTACACATGTTTAAACACTTAAACATATCACAAATTCATGCAAGCAAAATCATCATACACAAAAAGTGCATAAATCACATATTTCACAACTTAATGCATCAATTCACATAATATCCAATTAAGTCATGAAATTTTCATCACAATAGCTTGCATGCATCATATTATAATAGCTCAAAAACCAGGAATGAGCTAAATTGGCCTCCAAGCCATAAAACTAATTCAAGCTATGCCCTTAGAGTCTCTTGATGACTCATCCTATTTACCAAACATATTTATCCTCACTCTAGCAAATAGTAAGCTTCCCCTTACCTCTAGATCGATTGAGAACAAAGACTTCACAGAGAAATGAGTTCGAACACCAAAATCCACTAATTCCCCTTCTCTGCTGGACATGCAACACAGCTTTGGTGGGTTCCCAAAATCAGAGAATTCAACATAGAAAACATGCATCAAAATTGGGAAAAATAGTTAGGACTTAATCTCTGCAACATGCTAAAGAGATTAGGAAAGATTTGGGACCAAGGGATAGCAGGAGCTTACCAAAATCCGAGCTTAAACCTAGCTTCCAGAAACAAGGATAACATTGAACCAGTTTTTAAGCTTCAACTTCAGAGATTGATTTCTTCTTCCACACACACTTTTAGCTTACAAATTTTATATCAACACGAAGCTCTGGATGTAAGCTTCGTGTTCGTGTATCACTCAAAGTCTCACTCCCTACACAGAAGAAGAATCGAACAAGACGAATCAAGAACCCTAGAAAAAGGATTTCCCAACCAACACTCATAAAACCTTGATTCAGATCTCAATCCAAGCCTTTTATAGTGAAATTGGCTTCACATGCAGGGTGACACGTCTATCTCCACTCAAGGAAGGAAGAAATCGTGGCAAGAACATGATCCACAGCTGGATTACTCATCAAACTCCACTATCTCAGTTTCTGGGTTTATCGTGTAACCGGTTACAGAGCCCTTCTAACCGGTTACATATTGATAAAACTTCAAAAATTAATAATTTAATTATTCTTTCTTCAAAAACCTTTCTAATATTGCAATTAGGTCCCAACCCAAGGACTAAATTACAATATTCATATTTTTGTACAAAATAACCATATAAAAATATATCTCATATTTTTATATATAAAAACACATAATGTACAAAAACTAAAACTTTCAAAACTTTTATAAATCAATTATAAAATAATTGTTATAACTAATTTCTTTGTTATTTGGGAGACGAAAATTAGGGGTGTTACACTACTCCCCCACTTAAAAGGAATTTCGTCCCCGAAATTCATCTTCTGAAATTTTCCACTTTTCCAAAATGTTTTTATATCAGAAAACTTTATCTAACTCCCTTAAAAATTGTTCTTAGGGTCCTCCCCCAATTAAAAGAGTTTCGATATAATTCTTTTATTTCGAAACATTTCTAATAGAATCTTTCAATTTAAACAATAAAGATTCTTTACATAAAAACTCTTATGTGAAAGAATTCTTTTTAAAAGAAATACTCTTTTGAGTAATACATTTCACCTAAATATAAAACACTTTTCAATAAACTTCTTGGGAAAAAAATTTTTGCGCTGCGCACTCTGATCACTTGAGCACGATTAAAGAAACATTTGTATGACTTCGTTCCTTAACAGCTTGAGACATTAGGGTGATCAGTCTTAATATTCAAACCGTTAATAACAAAATCATCCCTTTCAGATATAGTCTTTCGCAAGAAAGACCATACGACATGTCTTTAAGTTAAATGAACTTAAAGATAGGGTAATTATCACTATCAGACTTAGTTAGATAGCCAAGTTCTAGAGACATTTTCGTTGGGGGGACAAGGAGTTGTCCTATCTCGGTGGTTGTTAATCTCTCTAGCCATAACTGATCTTTCAATTTCTGTAGTGTCCACGGATATTTATCACATCCAACTGTGATAAAGGTTTTGATCACAGAAAGATTGGAGTTGAACTTCCAACAGGATATTGATATTTTCAAACGATTAGATTAACGTAATAAAAAAAACATTTGACTGCGTTAACTCGGGTCAAAGAAAGAGATAGACTTGGGGTTATCTGCGTCAGGAGTAGACTTAACTCACAGCTTAGCTGGTGGACTCTTCTCGTGCTTGATTCGTCCATTCCTTTCTCACCTTTTCCTTCAAAACAATTCGGTGAATAATACTCCAACTTCCTGCAGTCGGAATTGACTATCCCCTTAGGTACATCACAACTAAACTCAAAGTGATGTGCCTCACATTTTTCACCTTAAGATGGACAAATGTTCCCTTCCCTATTTCCTCTTTAGTCACTTCTCTTCAGTCGAGGATTCCTTAACCTTGATATTTCCGTGGTTGATATTCTCCTATTTACTTTTCCTCTTTCTCCAATTGAGCCTTTATTTTCATCAATTTTTCTCTTATTCTGAACTCAGAAATTTCTCACATAAAATTCATGTGTTTTCCCATAGTCCTCATACATGCTTACCAACATCGAGAAATTCCTTATTCCTTGATAGTTGATAGCTGACTTGGGTTCGAACATAATCTATTCTTGAAATTCATGCCTTTGGATTTCTCATCTAGGTTGTTCTAGAAAATACTTCATAAATCCCTTGCCTTCAGTAATATATTTTCTAATATCTATAATCCCTGACTTTAATTCCAAAGATTAAATCTCATTCTCCTCTTTCAACTCCTCATCTTCTGGTTGTAATTCACGAATCCGATTCAAGAATTCGTTGGTGATTGGCAACATTCCCAATCTAAAGCTAGATAGTTCCACTTGCATTGCTAGACTTAGGTCTCTGAACTCCTCGATCAGAATAACCTCCTTGACCATTATTGAGGTCACATGAATAGCCTTTCCGCTCAAAGCGCCTACAACTATGTTTGCTTTACCAGGATGATAATGGAGCTCAAAGTCATAATCTTTTAGAAACTCCATCCATCGCCTTTGTCTCATATTCAACTCTTCTACTTTCTATTGTCATTCACATTTTCGAATTCCAAACTTGTTCATGAATCACACCCTTCTTATCTTTGTACTTATCATCTCTTTTTGCATCATCTAGCTCAATTCTCTACCTTCTCCAATTGGAGTAGCTCTTTAATTTTAACTCTTGATTAGTCCATAAGTATTATGATTCAATCCTCTTAAATCAATTTCAATGATGAATCAAGGCATTAAGTTATTTTACCACATTAAATCCTTCCTTAAATTTTACTTAGGTGATTGACATTGAGTTTGGATTGGAGGAAGATGTTTATTGATGCCAAAAGTTCCTTCACAAATGACTTAAATTTTTATTTTAAACTTTCAGCTTCTAACCGGTTACAAGAAACTCTAACCGGTTATGAAGTACAGTTTTAGAAATAAAACCAAAGAATTACAAAACTATTTTCCTTACATCATCTAATCCAATTCAAAATAGGATTTGATCATAATCTAATACCTTGATTCCAACTGAATTCATCACTGAAACGATTTAAATCATCATATACTCACATTTTTCCGTAATTCCTCTTGGACTAATCATATTATATTAGGGTATAATCCATCACTACCCCATCATAATTAAACAACACCCTATCATTCCATACAATCAGTTGATCTTTCCAGGTCAACTTGGTCAAAGGCCATGCGATCTCAGAAAATCCTTCAATAATCCAGCGGTAGTATCCAGCCAGCCCTAAGAACTTCTTACTTTAACCACAGTTTGAAGTTGTTCGCATTACACCACTGAATTCACCTTCGCTGGATCCACCACAATTTCTTCTTTAAAGATCACATGCCCTGCGAACGTAACTTCGCTCAACCAAAAATCATCTTTGGTGAGCTTAGCACAGAACTACTCCTCTTGCAAGATTCTCAACACTATCCTGAGATGTTCCCCCATGCTCCTCCGGATTCTTAGAATAAACCACAAACGAATCCGAATATAATCTAAAGGTTATGTTCTTATAATCCATAAAAGAATAGGTGCATTAGTCAATCCGAACGACATTATTTCCTACTCATAATGTTCGTATCGAGATCAAAATGCAGTCTTAAGTGTATCCCTGTCCCGAATCCTGATTTGGGGTTAATCCAACCTCCAATAATCTTAGAAAACACTTAGACTCCTTTAACCTAATCCAACCATAACCATTTTAGCAACTTCACTACGTGTTTCTTCCATTTGACCATTCCCGATGGTACCATATTATAAGGGTAGTAGAGATAAAATCAGTTTCAAGAATTAACTTGATTCCAAACTCTATCTCTTTACTCAAGGGTAAACCTGATATCATTTCTTGTAACCAGAATTTCTTTGACCCCCTTCTTCCTTTCCTTCACTGCTGCCCAGAAGTAAACACATGGATCCATTGGATTCCAGATTCGAAGCTTGGGAATCCCAATAAAAAGTTGTTCTATCATCATTAATCATGATCACTTGATCTCTCGGCTTCCAAACCGTGTCTAAGATCAAATGCAATCATGACACCGGTAGATAGACAAAGTCTAATACCTTAATAGAACAATTCAGACATACCTTGGAAACAACTACAAGAAGATTTGTAGGAGTCTCTACTTTGAGATAGCAGATTGGATAAGACATAGAAAAACTTTGATCAATGCCCGTATCCATAAGGAACAAAAGAAAGGATAGCTTTAGAGTTTAACAAACTCAACAAGGTTGATCTTTAAGAAGATGACTGCCCTGCACTAGGTCGGAGAAGTTGATTAATTTTAATGCTAGTGAGGGTAAACACTCTTCCCCGGAGTCAAGGACTTAACTACAACTCCTTTAAGATTTCCTTTTCACTGGTTCTATGAGAAAGGAATAAACCAACACTATGGTTTTGGGTTTATAACATGTCTAAAGAGAAGCATACAACTATCATACTTCTAGTTAGACTACATAGAACGCTTCTTAATAGCAGACTAAGCTACTCATCTAAAGCCATTACACATAACTTTAGATCTAGTTTGGAAGTATATGAGAGCATACTTCCCAGGAAACATTCCAGATATCGATGACCAGCGTATTGGACCACACACCCAAGGACCAAGAGTCAGGACCATTGCTCTGATACCATAAAAGTGAAACACTCTTTATATTATCATCTTACTTTATAAGAAAAGTAATAAGCTTATGATTACATGAACTTGTCTTTGTTGGAAAAAGATATGAAAATAATAATTTCCCTTTCCTTTGAGAATTCCTTTTACCAAAATTTGTCTAATAATGAGTTTGACTAATAAAATCAGAGTTTGCGGAAACATAGTAAAATAGTCATATTATTCTCCCAAAATTTATGAAGTGTAACAAGCCCATGGATACCAAATAAGTATTATTATTAAACTAAATTCATCTTATGATACCTCTTTCAAAATGTGTATCATATAAATACTATTAAAATAATAGAGATGTTATAGAGCTGGTCACTGGTCCTCTGTCCAAACATCCATTTGGCCGGATCCTCGATATCTGCATAAAGGGTTCCCAACCCACACTTTCTACACTCTACATGCACCTAAGGGACATCTCCCTTCACTGACTTTTGTGCAAGCAAGATATACGATCGACACCTAATAAGGGCATGGGGGTTAGCTATACATATTCGCATAACCAAATGAGAATAAAACTAATATACACAAGTAATCATGTAGCAAATCAGAATGCATAACCATATGAGCACACCCGGTTAATAATAATCAGTCTTTCAATGCAGGTGGCATGATGCATGATTTCTATCCACCACTGAGGCCTCCATACTAATCAATCTTGGACGTCCATTGTAACACCTAAGATTTATACCCTTAATTCCCCCTTATAATAAAATACAGACTTGAAAATTCCTTTTTATTATATTAAAATCAACCGTCAAACGGACGGTGTTTTGTTTGTTTTTCGGACTATTCCAAAATTCAACCTGTGGTAAACAACTTTAATTAAACATCCAATATCCAGCCGGGCTTCAGATTATATATATCAGTCATATCAAGGCCCAATGGGCTCCAAATATATCAGAGTGTATTAATTAATCAGAGTAATAGCGGAAAAAACTAAGTTTGAGTGTTAAAAACCAAAACATAATACTTTATCAAAACAAAATGTCCTAAGCCTCACTCAAATATATATATAATAAATTTTACATCAAAATGACGTAGGAGGCTTAGGTCTATAATATACTCTAAACCCCAATAACAACCCTACTTTCCCTGTAAGGGAAAGTACTCCTGCTCGGCCGGGGGCTGTGCCAGCTCAATCTCCGTACCTGAAAAATGTTAAGGGAGTGAGCATTGCACATGAAATAGAAAGCAGTTTCTAACTAGACATAACAACCCACTAGGTCAAACACAAGTAGAAGATAAAGCATATATTCACATATAGCACACCATACACATTTCATTATTTCCATATTCATTATTCATTCCAAATTTCCATTTTCATTATTCATTCCAAATTTCCATTTGTAAGATCCATTGAGAATGTTTTGATAAATGACAAAAGGTTTTGAAAGAGCTACAAATGTGTTGATCAAGTTCAAGCTCATCAAGCAACAACAAACATCAAGTGATGAAGAGAGAGCAAGCTCATGAAGACTTAGTTTGGTAGTTTATGTTTTATTGTAATATCTTTCGCCTCTCAAGTCTTTTAGTTTACGAGTTTGGGTAGAGTTAATAGAGGGTAGTGAATCTCTATCAAGGTCATAATTATATCATAATTTGAGTTTTCACTTAACCTAAAATCAATAGGTGGCTTAAAGGTTTGAAAGAAAAGGTTTAGTTTTTGAGAAAACAAGTTTTAATTGATTTTTCACTAAACTAATCGATTAAGACTTAAACTAATCGATTAAGGCTTATGTTAATCGATTAGAACTTTCAAAGCTTGTGCACTTAATCGATTAAGCAAGGTGTTAATCGATTAAGACATGTATTAATCGATTAACACGTACAGATCTGGTTTTTTAAATATGTTTTTCACTTCTCAAAAGCACTTTGAAGTGTTCCTAACTTTTGGGTATTCTATATAAACCTTTTCCTAACCTTTGTGCTTCATTATTACAAAATCTAGAATCATTTTTGATATTCATTTTACAAAGAATCAAGCCACACTATTCTCTCTCACTTTCATAGATCAAAGCTTTCAACTTTTACATTCTTTGATCAAGAATCTTTGAATCTCTTATGTTGATATTTTCATAGATTTTGAAAGAGATTCATAGGATTGTTATTTTGTTTTTCATTTGAGTTGTAATCATTGCAAAGAAGGCAAGCTATCTACAACAAAGGAAGTCTTGGTTGTTCATCAAGCAAACAAGCATTTGGAAGTCTTGATTGTTATCAAGCAATTGGAAGTCTTGTTGTGTTAACAAGCAAATTGGAAGTCTTGGTGTGAGGCATCATCAAGCAAGTGGAAGACTTGTTGTGGGGATATCAACAAGCAAGGTTAGAGGTTAGATTAGATTCAATAGGATTGCAAGGCAAGGGTGTGGTATCTCTTGTAGGCTATCAAGAAGGGAGTCTTGAGAGGCATTTACTTGTAATTTGAGAACTCTAATTCCTCATAGTGAAGAATCTCTCTTGGTTGAAGAGGGGACTGGATGTAGCTTTCAAGTGGATGAAAGTGAACCAGGATAAATCACTGTGTCGTATCTCTAAACCCTTAACTCTTTACATTCAAGTCATTCATTGTGTTCTTGGTTGAAAACCTAGAAAAGATTGATTTTCATAATTGATTGAATTGAATATTAATTGTGTAAATTGATTTGGGGAAAATCATTTTCATAACCTAGGTAATCAATAAGAATATTGGTGTTAATCAATTCCGCTTTATCTCTGATCATATGTGTTAATTGATTGATTTTCGTATTTGATTGAAAAGTGATTTTTCAGTTTTTAAGTTGCTTTCGGCATTAATCGATTAGTACCTTAGTTAATCGATTAGTTTGAAAGTAAGCTTCGACATTAATCGATTAATACTGAAGTTAATCGATTAATCAGTACATTTTTGTAAAAATCATTTTGTTTCAATCGTTTCGTTTTGTTTCTTTCGAAAATCTTTCAAGGTTTCTCTAACACCTATTCAACCCCCCTTCTAGGTGTTCTCCTAGTGTCTCCTAGTTATTTCACCCAACGATTGTAGGTTCTTACACCATTTTCATTATTCATTTCAACATCCATTTCCTTTACTTTTTATTCTTTTCATATACTTACTTATTTAGGTACATCACCTCAAATCAGAGGCCAATGGGAAAATTTCATTCAACACATTTATCACCTCAAACAACAGAGGCCCTCATACTCTTCCATATTTAAATTATGCGTCCCTCAGGTCAGAGGTCAACACTCCAACTTCTTATTTCATTTATGTGTCCCTGAGGTCAGAGGTCAACACTCCAATTTCTTAATTCACGGTGTGTCTCTCAAGTAAGAGGTCAACACACCAATACACATTTCATCTGGTGTCCCTCAGGTCAGAGGTCAACACTCAATCACTTTATTTCATTCTGTGTCCCTCAGGTCAGAGGTCAACACTCATTCATTTTAATTCATTTCGTGTCCCTCAGGTAAGAGGTCAACACTTAAACATTTTATTCATTTTGTGTCCCTCAGGTCAGAGGTCAACACACTATCGTACTTCACCTCCACGCAAGAAGGTACCTCATACACTTGGCCTATGGGTACTTCACCTCCACACCGGAAGGTACCTCATACCATTGTACTTCACCTCCACACCGGAAGGTACCTCATACAATTTGGCCTGGTGGTACTTCACCTCCACATAGGAAGGTATATCATACCACCACATAGGTTATACTAAAACATCATTTTCATTATCAACAATTCATTACACATTTCCTCACATCAGAGGCCAAATCATACTTTCATCTTCTTACACGAACCATTATAACACATACATTTGCTCATTCATACGATATCCACATTCAATTCCCATATCCGACATCAAATCTTTCCAAATAGCCATCATGTTATTCACTAAGCATACACAATACCATTAATCACATTTTCTCATACTCATTGGTCATGCATTATACTCATAATTATTAGTCATTTTACCACTTGATGGTCAACCTTATCCATACATCACATACTCATTATAAACCCTTCGACACATAATTAACATCATCGTTTCCCATTTAATTTACATTTAATTATTTGTTTCCCATTTCCACCTTTATGCACATTTAACAATTTGTGTAAAAATATATTCCACCAAAACATACATATTATCATCTTGTCATAATTTTACTTTTACACCACATATAATCATTTTCATTCCAGTTTCTTCCTATATTAATTTATTTCATTCCAGTTTCCTCCTCTACCTCATCCGATTGAGTGGGTGCCCTACCACTGGGCACTGGGTCAGCTGAAGGAGTCCCATGCACCGGACTCATCGGACTAGGTATAGGAGTCTCCTCACGGATCACTCGAGAAGCAGAGGGGTGAGATCTAGTAGCAGCTCTAAAACGAAAGGAATGAAAGCGACGAGCTAGTCGAGTCGCGGGTGGTCCATGATAGGTATAAAAAGGAGGTACATGCAAAGTATAGATAATAGGGATGCGAAACCTACGAGGACGGACACGAGCCAAAGGGTTAGGGTGATATAGAGTCACCTCTACCTCACCCTCAAACGTGGCTCTGTGGTCCTCGTAGTACCACACTCCACTAGAGAGTGGGCGCAACTCGATGCAAGCTAGATAGCGAGCCATCACCTATAATGGGCAAAAAGGGGTAAGCAATATAATCCACATAATCGAATAAGAATAAATAAAACAAGTAACATTTGCAAGTTCCAAGTATCCAGTTGCATATACAAATGAGCAAGTATGATTCATTTATGATAATTCCATTGTTTATGTGTCATGATGCATGTCTCCCATTTCCATTGTCCATTGAACGTTCAATCCAGTAATTCGCATACATGACCAACATGTATTGTGGAACTTCTCGGATAGTGTGCACACAACGTCACCATGACGTAACAGCATTCCCAAATGCTGCCCACATTACCAAAATGTGTCATCGAGCCAGTTTCCACCGAATTAATTGTCCATCTCCTTTCTCCATGCATGTATGCACATAAAATTCATCCACTAAGATTAACCAATAATCTTGTTATGTGCATCCCATATTATTCCTTCAGTGAATTATAAATGTTGTTAATATTTCCCTCATTCCTTTACTGGAACATGATACTTTTTCCCCATAAGCATAGTTGATCTTAATTGACTTTATTTTAGGTATGTTAAAAAGAAATTTTTTTTCTGTCCTTGATCCAAAAGCCTCGAGTGAACTTTCCAGGACTCGAGTGTTCCTCAGATTCATCAAAATACTCGAGTGTTCCTCATGAGACTCGAGTGTTCTTTGTTTCCAGAACTTCATTTTAAATTCATGAAAATACTCGAGTATTCTTCATGAGACTCGAGTGTTCTTGTGTTTCCAGAAAGTCCATTTTCCCAAAATAGTCGAAACACTCGAGTATCATCCTTAATACTCGAGTATTTGCAGACAGATAACACTGTAAAGTTGAGTTTTAACATACCATTTCCAGCTATAGTCAATTCCAATCCAAACCAAGGATCAACAGAGCTTATATTATACATATTAAACATGTTCCAATATAGAATTAACAACATTTTACACTGAATCACAGATTATCATCAATTATGCATAAAATCCATTTTTCCACAACTCAACATACCAAATTCAATTCTAGGCACATTTAGCACATTCACAGCTTTGGTACAGCTCATATACTACATAATACACTTGTCCAAACCAGTATTTGTACCCAGAAAGGCCTCCAAGCCTTAAACCTAATTCCAACTATGCCCATAGAGTCTTTTGTTGACTCTCAACCTAGATTCACATGATTTAAAGTTATTCTAGTGAATTAAAAGCTTCACCCTTACCTCTAGGCTGTGAATCAACAGAGAATTTGCAGAGAAATTGGCTGGAACACTCTAACCCCCAAAACCCTTTGCATGCAGCCACAGTTGAACAAGGTCCAAAGACAAGAGGTTTTAACATGCAAAACCGATTTAAGAATTGGGGAAATTAGTTAGGATTTATTCTCTGCAACATAAATTAGAGGTAGAAACGAATTTGAGGGTCATAGGGTTCGTGAGCTTACCAAAATCAAGGCTTGAAGTAAGCCCCAGACTTCAGTTTCCAACATTGATAGCAAAAACACCCTTACTTTCGATCTTCGATTCTCCTTCCACACAGAACCTCAGCTCACAATCTTTGTATCTTTGTAACGCTCGTGATGTGAGCTTTACAATGGTGTATCACTCTCAATCCCACTCTCAAACACGATCGAATAATTAGAGCACGAAATCAGGAACCCTAACTTGAAGTTTCAGAGGAATTCAACCAAAAATCCTCCATCTTCTTCAACCAAGTGCTTAAATAGACACTCCCATTGCTCATGCAGCTCGGCACGACGCCCATTAACGTGTACTGAGGGTGTTTTCGTGTCAACCAAAAGAATCGTCGTGTGTTGACTCATCAAACTCACTAACGAGTTCTCCACTGACTCGATTACTCGAGTATTTCCAGGAATACTCGAGTATTCTTGTCAATTTTCAAAAATATTTATTTTAATACCCTTCCCTCCAAAATCTTCCTAATATTGCTTCTAGGTCCTAATTCAGGGACTAATATGCAAAAACATTATTCTTACATATTATACTTTATTAAAGTACTTTTTCCATCTCATACGGCATCAATACCAACACATAATTAATCCAAATTAATTATGAATATATAATTATAATTAAGGAAAATAGTTATGAAATAACCATTCATAATCAAAATTTTCATTACATCAGGGAATGAAAATTTGGGGTGTTACACACCTCGTCACCCTCGACGGTAAATAATTTCCCCTTCTGCAATGATGGACCACCACGGGCCTTCTGTGCCTTAGCAGCATTAATCTCCTTCTTCATTGTGTTCTTAGGACAATTTCAAGCAAAATGTCCGGGTTGTCCACAGTGAAAGCATAACCCCTCCTTTCGACCCAATGTCCAGCACACTCCCCTATGCATCCTGCCACAGTGCTGACAAGTTGGTATTGGACCATAAGCATTCACTGTTGGTCCGGATTCCCTAGGAAACGTGACCCCGGAATGAGAGTATGGACCAGACTTCTGAATCGGTCCCTTGTCCTTATTTTGACTTCTGATTCTCTGGTTTGCCCGAGATCTCTCATCAGCTAGCTTTCATTTGAGACCCTTCTCATAGGTGCTTGCCATGTTGACCAAGCGAGCAAAGTTATCAATGTTGTGATACTCACACGAGAGGCGAAGATCACTCCTAAGCCCAGCTTCAAACTTAACACACTTGCCACGGTCACTTGCATACCGATAATCAGAAAAACGGATGAGATCTTCAAACCGAGCTGCATAGTCCCCTACTGACATAGACCCTTGAGTCAATTGGAGAAAAGCAATCTCCTTCTCCCTCCTAACATCTTCAGGGAAATACTTCCCTAGGAATAGATCCTTGAACATCTCCCAAGGAATCACAGGATTAGCTGCCACCTATCCTCTCCTCTGCTGGTCCCACCAATGTTCTGCCTCATTGGTCTGCATGAATTCAGCTAGTCGAACATACTGCTCCATTGGTGGTTGAAGAGAACGGAGAATCTTCTCTATCTCCTGTATCCACCTCTGTGCTCCATCCGGGTCATTTCCACCTTCAAAGCAAGGTGGATTATTCTTTTGGAATCGAGACATCCAATCAATCTCAACTGGAGCTGGTGCTGCTGCTGCTGTAGCTGCTGCCGCTGCAGCAGCTGTCATCTTTTCCCCCTGCTGCTGCTGCATCTGAGATAGATGCTCCAGAATAGCAGCAAGTCCTGTTGGAAAACTACACTCGGTAGGTGAAATAACTAGGAACACTAGGAGAACACCTAGAAGGGGGGTTGAATAGGTGTTATAGAAACTTTGAAAGATTTTCGCAAGAAACAAATCTAAATGATTAAAACCAATGAAAATCAATCAATTAACAAATATTATATGAGAGATTAAGCGGAAACAATCAACACCAATATTCTTATTGATTCACCTAGGTTATGAAAATGATTTTCCCTTTATCAATTTTGCACAATAAAGATTCAATTCAATCAAATATAGAAAAATCACTTTTTCTAGGTTTTCAATCAAGAACACAATTAAAGACTTGAATTGTAAAGAGTAGAGAGTTTAGAGATACGACACAGTGATTTATCCTGGTTCACTTTCATCCACTTGAAAGCTACTCCAGTCCCCTCTTCAACCAAGAGAGATTCTTCACTATGAGGAATTAGAGTTTCTCAAATTACAAGTAAATGCCTCACAAGACTTCCTTCTTGCTAGCCTACAAGAGATACCACACCCTTGCCTTGTAACCCTATTGATATCTAATCTAACCTCTACTTGCTTGTTGATAACCCCACAACAAGTCTTCTTTGCTTGCTTCACTCACAAGACTTCCAAGTACTTTGAGATTCTTCAAAGTGCCTTCCAAATGCTTGATGAAATGCTTCTTCAAGACTTTCAACTAAACTTGCTTGATTCACAAAATCAAGGCTTCCTTTGTTGTAGAATTTTTGCCTCTTGCAATGATTACAACTCAATAGAAAACAAAATAACAATCCTATGAATCTCTTTCAAAAGTTATGAAAAGATCAACATGAGAGATTCAAGGTTCTTGATCAAAGAATATGAAAATGAGAGCTTTGATCTTGAGAGAGTGAGAGAGAATAGTGTGGCTTTGATTCTTTGTAAAATTGTGTATCAAAATGATTCTAGTTGATAGAAATGATTAGGAAAAGGTTTATATAGAATACCCAAAAGTTGGAGCAACTTAGAATAGCATTTGAGAAGTGAAAAACGTATTTAAAACAGTTACAGACCCTGTTTACTCGAGTAAAATAAGTGTTACTCGAGTAATACGAAAGCTGCATAAATTTCACTCGAGTGAAAAAGGTTTTACTCGAGTAAAAGTTCAGATAATCGATTGTCAGAAGTTTGTTAATCGATTATCAGTTCCAAATACACTGTTAATCAATTATCAAAATCTGTTAATCGATTATTAACATTAAAAATCACTTAAAACTTGTTTTCTCAAAAACTAAACCTTTTCTTTCAAACCTTTAAGCCACCTATTGATTTTAGGCAAAGTGAATACTCAAAATATGATATAATCATGCAATCAAAAGAGATTCACTACCCTCTAATAAACGCTACCCAAACTCATAAACTAAAAGACTTGTGAGGCAAAAGATAAAACAATAAAACATAAACTACCAAACTAAGTCTTCATGAGTTGGCTCTATCTTCTTCACTTGATGTTTGTTGTTGCTTGTTGAGCTTGAACTTGATCAACACACTTGAAGCTTGTTCAAAACCTTTTGTAGCTTGTTCAAAACCTTTTGGCATTTATCAAAACATTCTTCATGGATCTTACAATCTCCCCCTTTTTGAAAATGACAAACATGTTTTGAAATTATGAAGTTCATTGAAGTTGTTGATGCTTGAACCATTTGATCACTTGGTGAGACTCTTGCTCCCCCTCAATTTATGCTTTTGACATTTGAATCCAATTGAGTTAAGCTTGATTCTCCCCCTATCTCCAACAACTTTGCTCAACCTATATAAAAACAACAAAACAAACCTTTCTCCAAACATACCATTTCATTTAACAAAATATTTCTCCCCTTTGTTTCAAAACATCATATTTCTCCCCCTTTGGCATTATCAAAAAGAAATATATACCAATTGTAACTAAAATCTAAGCCAAAATAGAAGAAATATAACCAAAGCATGGATAGAATAACACCAATTTGTAGAATTTTCTTCTTGATACCAATTGAAGTAGCAAATGAATGAATTCACATGAAAGTCCTTTTGCTCTTCAATCATACCTACAAAAACAATCATGCTTTGCTTTTTGGTATCCAAATGGTTTTGGATCCATTTTTGTTAGTGTAGGGACTTTCACCCTTTTTCATCCAAACAAAATCTCCTTTAGGTATACCATGCACTTTAATATAACACACATTTGAAGTATGTCCATGAGTACCACAATAGAAACATGTTGGTGCATTTGAAAAATCAACCTTTGAAAAATCAACAACATTTCTATGAGATTTACTCTTAGCATTAGTATAACCCAAACCAAACTTGTTTGAATTTTCTCTTTGAAAATTTAACAATGTGCGCAATCTAATATCACCATTTGAGAAACTTGCAAGCTTATTTTTTAAAATAGCATTTTCATCTTTAAGCAACTTGCAATTCTCACAATCAACCACAATATTCAATCTACTAGCACAATCACAAGAAGAACTAGCATATATAAGATCAAGGGTTTCATTTTGAAGATTAAGCTCATCAACTTGCTTTTGAAGTTCTAAAATCTCTTGTTGATGTTTCAAAATGAGCTTCTTCCTTTCAATGTTTTTCAAAGCTAGTTTCTTAAATTGTTTATGCATTTCTTCATAAGCATTATATAAGATTTCATAATTTGAAGAAATTTCGGATTTAGTAAGACTTACATCGCTTTCGTCACTTTGCTCACTTGATTCATCATTTGAGCTTTCGTCTTCATTTACTAGAGCTATCAAGTTGAGACAAGCGGCTTCTTCATCATCCGAAGAACTATTTGATTGGCTTTTCTTGTCTTTTTCATCATCACTATTCCAAACTATGTATGCCCTTTTAGTTTTCTTTTCTTTCTCCTTCTTCTTGAGATACTTAGAGAATGAGTACTTGAGATGACCGGGCTTTCCACATTCATGGCAAACTATTCCTTCTTTTGAAGTCTTGGTCTTGTAGTGTGGGGAATCCTTCTCTTTACTTTTGTCTTTGTTCAACCTTCCTTTTCTCCTTAGAATCTTATTGAACTTTCTTAGTAGAAGCTTCATCTCCTCTTCATCAATATCCGAATCGGAATCTTCATTATCGTCATCATCATCGGAACTCTCTTCCTTTTGATATGACCTTTGAGCTTTAAGAGCAATTCCTTTTCTCTCTTTGTACTTATCCGACTCTTCATGCTTATGCAAACGTCCAAGCTCCATTTCATGTTCTTGTAGCTTTCCGAAAAGTGTTGCTAAGTCCATGGTGTCCAAGTCCTTTGATTCAACTATTGCGGTAACCTTGGGTTGCCATTCCCTACTTAGACATCTTAAAACTTTGTTAACAAGTTCACAATTCACGAAAGTTTTACCAAGAGCAATGAGATGATTAACAATATGAGTAAAACGTTTTTGCATAAAACATATAGATTCATTAGGCAACATATGAAACAATTCATATTCATGCATCAAAGAATTCAATCTAGCACGCCTAACTTCACTAGTGCCTTCATGTGTGACTTGCAAGGTGTCCCACATTTCTTTGGCATCTTTACATTGAGAGACTCTAAAGAACTCATCATAAGATAGAGCGGAGGTGATGATATTTTTTGCTTTTAAATCATATTGAATTTTCCTTTTATCATCATCGGTCCACTTATCTTTGGGAGTAAGTGTAAGCACACCTTCTACATCTTTTGAGGGAATATAAGGACCATTTTCAATGGCTTCCCAAATGTTCATATCTATGGCTTCTATAAAGATTCTCATCCTAATTTTCCAATAACCATAACCCTCTCCACCAAACATAGGAGGGCGATTAATTGAAGCACCTTCACCACCAAAAGGATTCGTAGAACCCATTGTAGTTTCCTTAAGGATCTTAACGAAAAAGCTCTATGCTCGTGTCTTTCGACCGAGCTCTGATACCACTTGTTGGAAAACTACACTCGGTAGGTGAAATAACTAGGAACACTAGGAGAACACCTAGAAGGGGGGTTGAATAGGTGTTATAGAAACTTTGAAAGATTTTCGCAAGAAACAAATCTAAATGATTAAAACCAATGAAAATCAATCAATTAACAAATATTATATGAGAGATTAAGCGGAAACAATCAACACCAATATTCTTATTGATTCACCTAGGTTATGAAAATGATTTTCCCTTTATCAATTTTGCACAATAAAGATTCAATTCAATCAAATATAGAAAAATCACTTTTTCTAGGTTTTCAATCAAGAACACAATTAAAGACTTGAATTGTAAAGAGTAGAGAGTTTAGAGATACGACACAGTGATTTATCCTGGTTCACTTTCATCCACTTGAAAGCTACTCCAGTCCCCTCTTCAACCAAGAGAGATTCTTCACTATGAGGAATTAGAGTTTCTCAAATTACAAGTAAATGCCTCACAAGACTTCCTTCTTGCTAGCCTACAAGAGATACCACACCCTTGCCTTGTAACCCTATTGATATCTAATCTAACCTCTACTTGCTTGTTGATAACCCCACAACAAGTCTTCTTTGCTTGCTTCACTCACAAGACTTCCAAGTACTTTGAGATTCTTCAAAGTGCCTTCCAAATGCTTGATGAAATGCTTCTTCAAGACTTTCAACTAAACTTGCTTGATTCACAAAATCAAGGCTTCCTTTGTTGTAGAATGTTTGCCTCTTGCAATGATTACAACTCAATAGAAAACAAAATAACAATCCTATGAATCTCTTTCAAAAGTTATGAAAAGATCAACATGAGAGATTCAAGGTTCTTGATCAAAGAATATGAAAATGAGAGCTTTGATCTTGAGAGAGTGAGAGAGAATAGTGTGGCTTTGATTCTTTGTAAAATTGTGTATCAAAATGATTCTAGTTGATAGAAATGATTAGGAAAAGGTTTATATAGAATACCCAAAAGTTGGAGCAACTTAGAATAGCATTTGAGAAGTGAAAAACGTATTTAAAACAGTTACAGACCCTGTTTACTCGAGTAAAATAAGTGTTACTCGAGTAATACGAAAGCTGCATAAATTTCACTCGAGTGAATAAGGTTTTACTCGAGTAAAAGTTCAGATAATCGATTATCAGAAGTTTTTTAATCGATTATCAGTTCCAAATACACTGTTAATCAATTATCAAAATCTGTTAATCGATTATTAACATTAAAAATCACTTAAAACTTGTTTTCTCAAAAACTAAACCTTTTCTTTCAAACCTTTAAGCCACCTATTGATTTTAGGCAAAGTGAATACTCAAAATATGATATAATCATGCAATCAAAAGAGATTCACTACCCTCTAATAAACGCTACCCAAACTCATAAACTAAAAGACTTGTGAGGCAAAAGATAAAACAATAAAACATAAACTACCAAACTAAGTCTTCATGAGTTGGCTCTCTCTTCTTCACTTGATGTTTGTTGTTGCTTGTTGAGCTTGAACTTGATCAACTCACTTGAAGCTTGTTCAAAACCTTTTGTAGCTTGTTCAAAACCTTTTGGCATTTATCAAAACATTCTTCATGGATCTTACAAGTCCATCGTTACCAGCCCTTCTTCCAGCCATACTACTTAGCCAGAGAGAACAGACCAGTAAGACTCAATTACTAAGTAGATACATAGTACTATAATTATCCTATTATAATCCTAAACTATTACTATGAGCATCAATTACTCGCTAGGTGAGTAATCATTTGGAGTTTGTATAACTCCAAGGCCGAGGAGAAACTGCTCTGATACCATAAATGTAACACCTAAGATTTATAGCCTTAATTCCCCCTTATAATAAAATACGGACTTGAAAATTCCTTTTTATTATATTAAAATCAACCGTCAAACGGACGGAGTTTTGTTTGTTTTTCGGACTATTCCAATATTCAACCTGTGGTAAACAACTTTAATTAAACATCCAATAGCCAGCAGGGCTTCAAATTATATATATAAGTCATATCAAGGCCCAATGGGCTCCAAATATATCAGAGTGCATTAATTAATCAGAGTAATAGCGGAAAATACTAAGTTTGAGTGTTAAAAACCAAAACATAATACTTTATCAAAACAAAATGTCCTAAGCCTCACTCAAATATATATATAATAAATTTTACATCAAAATGACGTAGGAGGCTTAGGTCTATAATATACTCTAAACCCCAATAACAACCCTACTTTCCCTTACTTTCCCTGTAAGGGAAAGTAATCCTGCTCGGCCGGGGGCTGTGCCAGCTCAATCTCCGTACCTGAAAAATGTTAAGGGAGTGAGCATTGCACATGAAATAGAAAGCAGTTTCTAACAAGACATAACAACCCACTAGGTCAAACACAACTAGAAGATAAAGCATATATTCACATATAGTACACCATACACATTTCATTATTTCCATATTCATTATTCATTCCAAATTTCCATTTTCATTATTCATTTCAACATCCATTTCCTTTACTTTTTATTCTTTTCACATACTTACTTATTTAGGTACATCACCTCAAATCTTAGGCCAATGGGCAAATTTCATTCAACACATTTATCACCTCAAACAACAGAGGCCCTCATACTCTTCCATATTTAAATTATGTGTCCCTCAGATCAGAGGTCAACACTCCAATTTCTTATTTCATTTATGTGTCCCTCAGGTCAGAGGTCAACACTCCAATTTCTTAATTCACGGTGTGTCTCTCAAGTCAGAGGTCAACACACCAATACACATTTCATCCGGTGTCCCTCAGGTCAGAGGTCAACACTCAATCACTTTATTTCATTTTGTGTCCCTCAGGTCAGAGGTCAACACTCATTCATTTTAATTCATTTCGTGTCCCTCAGGTCAGAGGTCAACACTTAAACATTTTATTCATTTTATGTCCCTCAGGTCAGAGGTCAATACACTATCGTACTTCACCTCCACGCAGGAAGGTACCTCATACACTTGGCCTATGGGTACTTCACCTCCACACCGGAAGGTACCTCATACCATTGTACTTCACCTCCACACCGGAAGGTACCTCATACAATTTGGCCTGGTGGTACTTCACCTCCACATAGGAAGGTACCTCATACCACCACATAGGTTATACTAAAACATCATTTTCATTATCAACAATTCATTACACATTTCCTCACATCAGAGGCCAAATCATACTTTCATCTTCTTACACAAACCATTATAACACATACATTTGCTCATTCATACGATATCCACATTCAATTCCCATATCCGACATCAAATCTTTCCAAATAGCCATCATGTTATTCACTAAGCATACACAATACCATTAATCACATTTTCTCATACTCATTGGTCATGCATTATACTCATAATTATTAGTCATTTTACCACTTGATGGTCAACCTTATCCATACATCACATACTCATTATAAACCTTTCGACACATAATTAACATCATTGTTTCCCATTTAATTTACATTTAATTATTTGTTTCCCATTTCCACCTTTATGCACATTTAACAATTTGTGTACAAATATATTCCACCAAAACATACATATTATCATCTTGTCATAATTTTACTTTACACCACATATAATCATTTCCATTCCAATTTCTTCCTATATTAATTTATTCCATAACACATACACATATTTGCAATAGCAGTCAATTATCATTTAATGCAAAGCTTTACAATTAAAATCAATAATCATAGAATTCATTTATGTCAACTTCACTATCATTTACCCAATTCCTCTTGCACTTCTTTGTAATCACTATCCAAGTTTCAATTGTCAAATAATTCATTTTCATATCATGAGGTTCTCTTTTCCTAGTCTTTACGTTCAACATCATACATATTTAATTAGTTAGAATTTTATATTCAATAACCTAGGGTTTTATAATCTAATTTTCTCCCCTAACTCATAACCCTAACAAGCATTATATACTGACTAGAACCCACTCCCTAGAACAAGGCAAAACCCACCCCCTTACCTCAAACACTTGGAGATAAGGTGATTTTGCTTGCTCCAAGCATGAAAGCCTTGCCACCAATTAAGTTAGAATCCAAAGGAAGAGGCAGGAACCTAATATAAGAGCCATAGCAAGAAAAGATTAACATTCATGTCATGGGTCGTGCCAAAACTCAAGAAAAATGGAGTTTCCATGGCTTAGAATCAAAAATCACCATGGATGGAGGAGAGAGAAAGGGGAGTACAAATTTGAGAGGAAGAAAGGGAGAGATCCAAAGCTTAAATACTTACTTGGAGATGAGAAGAACAAGATTTGATGATGGATTTGGTGTGAAATCACTTGCCTTTGCTTGATTTGAGGAGAAGCAAAGTGAAACCCTATGGTGGAGGAGAGAAATTCGTATGAGAGGGAGGGAGAAGGAAGAGGATGAGTGAGAATGAATGAGTGTGGGAGTGAGAGAGAGATTGCTTTATTTGATTGGGGAGGGAATGAGTGGCTAGGAATTAAAGCTCACAAAAGAAGATTCCATTTGTGTGGCCCAAAACGCATTTCACACCTTTTGATCTTATTATTTTTTTTTTCTGAAACTGGATGGACTACTCGAGTAGTTCAAGCACTACTCGAGTAGTTCAGGAAATCATGACTTGCTGTTTGGGTGGACTAATCTGTAACACCCCAAATTTTGTCTTCCGAATAAATATGTTAGTAAAATGGTTTTATAAATAAATAATAATTTCATGTTTGATTTGGATATATATTCATTATAAGTATTATGTGAAAATATTTTATGATGAGGTTTTTCCATAAAATATTAAATTTTGCAATTAAGTCCATGGGAAGGACCTAAAAACAATAATGGAAGGTCTTTTGGGGTTAAAATTAATTAAACAAAGTTTTTAGTGAAAACTGTTCAAAATACTCGAGTATTTTTGAAAATACTCGAGTATTCTAGTCAGTGTTGCACGAGTTAGTGCATTTGCTGAGTCACCACTCGGAATACCTCACGAGTTGACACGATTGCAACTCAGCAACACGCCCTTGGACTCGTGTCATTGTGCATGAGCTCCATGGATGGCTATTTAAGCCATGGTTGATGAATCAACCAACCCTTTTTGCTCAAATTCGTGAAGTATTGTGTGTGTTAGGGTTTCCGAATTGTTTCAATCGATTCCCTCTCTCTGGGTTGATTCGAACCACAAATCATACACCAATACAAAGCTCACATCTCGAGCTTTGTATAGACACCAAGATTGTGAGCTGAGAGTGAGTAGATTGGAAGAATCGAGGCTCAGAAGTTGGGGTCTGTTTGCTGTATCAAGTTCCTGGAGCTTACTTTGGAGCTTGATTTTGGTAAGCTCAGGTAACCTCCTCATGTGAATCTTGTTTCTTTAGCTAGTGCGAATTGTAGAGATTATATAGAGACTGATTTCCCCAATTTTTATGGCTGTTTCATGCATCAACCAATTCAATCTTGGTGCTCTGCTGAAACTGCTCTATTTTAGTGTGGATTTTTGGAAATTCAGCTTGGAAGCTAAGTTTGGGGTAAAATCTCTGTTGATTCACATATAAGAGGTAAGGGGGAAGTAATTTTTACACTAGATAGAGTTTAAATTTCATTAATTGTGTTAGAAAGCCACCAAGAGGCTTTAAGGGCTTAGATTGAATAGGATCTTTGGTTTGGAGACCAATCAATGCTCTATGACTGTGATGAGCAAGTTTTAAATCATGCATGCAAGCTTAAATGAACATCATTTCATGAATATTGTGTTTATTTTGCAATTTGAAGTGTTGAATTGCTAAATTGTATATTTCATACATAATGGATTGATTCTCTGTCAAATTGGTTATTTGATATGAAATGAGTATGGTAACATGTTCAATATTGGTATATGAACTATTGTGATCACTGGTTTGGGTTAAAAGTGTTTAGAAATTGAAATGGTATGTAAAAACCAAGTTTCACTCTGTTCTGTCTGCAAATACTCGAGTATTTGGCTTAACACTCGAGTATTTCGTGGTGCACCAGAGTGAAAATTGGCGCAAAAACTTGAGAATCAGATTGGACACTCGAGTAATATATAAACTACTCGAGTATTCTGGGTAATGGAAAACTCGAGTATCTCATGAATTACTCGAGTATATTTATGAAGATCTGAAAACCTAAATCTCTGAAAAGTCATGAACGACTCGAGTATAATTATGAACAACTCGAGTAGAATCTGGAAAATGATAAACTACTCGAGTATTTTGGAAAACACTCGAGTATTTTTAGTCAGATACTTAAAAATACCATTTTTAATTCTAAGACATTTTGTAACTCTTAAAGGATAATCAACCAAGTGATCCTGGACTTAAAGGAAATTGATTGACTTTATGATGTTTTCATTTGAATAATGATACGTTGCTCGGGAGGCACGTAATGTATTAATAAAAGGATAAAACATCAATCAAATTCCTTTTAAGTAAAGTTAATGCATTCATACTGGAGTTTGGATGATGGGACGTGGCTCGAGTGGCACGTCATAACGTTGCTCGGGTGGCACGTTACGTATTATCAATTGAGGAAGACCAATCAAATTCCTTAAGAGCTTGAGTGCTGGATTGTTTACTCATGTTCGGATGACATGAGTAGGACCTCTGAATTTGCTAAAAATTGCTACTAGCTCGATGACACATTAAGGTGTATAATGTGGGAAGTATGTGGTATACTGTTGATTGGATGTTCCAACGGTGTGTTGCACACAAGTGGTAAGGTTTACGTCCGTAGGCGACGTGACGTTCATCAGACATGGTGACGTTGTTTATCACCTCTGTTGTGTATCACAAGTGATAAGGTTTACGTCCGTAGGCGACGTGACGTTCATCAGATGTGGTGACGTTTTTTATCACACCCGTTGTTTGTTGAGAAGGGTGTGGTGCACACAAGTGATAAGGTTTACGTCCTTAGGCAACGTGACGTTCATCAGACATGGTGACGTTGTTTATCACCTCTGTTGTGTATCACAAGTGATAAGGTTTACGTCCGTAGGCGACGTGACGTTCATCAGATGTGGTGACGTTTTTTATCACACCCATTGCATGTTGAGAAGTGATAGGTTTACGTCCTTGGGCGACGTGACGTTCACCAGGTAGTGTGACGTTTTTATCACTTCCGAGCTAGTACGCCATACGTTTTGGTAACGTATTCGTGATTTGGAAATGCATTGTGGTATTGGATGGGCGTCCGTGAGGATATTTGATGGAGAATCTCAGAAAGAGAAGAATGTCAGGCAATCATGCCACTTAACCTTATTTGAGCTAAGGTTTGATATTAAGAATGAGTATGAATATCGTATCTGCATTAAGTGCTGCTAAGTGTTAACCATGGCTGTTAACTGATTTGGGGTTATATGTGCATAATCATGATCATTTCTACATTTAAGCTCTATTGATTATGTGTATAGATTTACTTACCCCTATGCCCTTGTAGGTAATGTCGCGTTACATCGCTTGCATCGAGGTCCGCTCACTTCTTAGTGGAATATGGATCTGCGAGGATTGCCGAGTAGTGTATGAGGGTGAGATAGTGGTTACCTTCGATCACCCTAATCCACTGGTTCGGTCACATCCTCGTAGGTTTAGGATTCCCATCATATACGCTATGCATGTATCTACTTTTTATACTTACCATGGATCATCTCCCACTCGACCAGCTCGCTTGTCTAACAGTTTTCAATTCGAACCTACCCGCTCATACCCTTTTTCTCTTAGAGTCATTCGAGAGGAGACTTCCTCGTCTATTTCAAGGAGTCCTATTAAGGTCACGTTTTCATCAGACCTTGTACCCAGTGGTAGGGTAATTACTCCTTCAAATAAGATCAAGGAGGATCCTGTCGAATATGAGAGCGGAAACGAGCTTGTCGTTTAATCTATCGGGAGTCAATGGAGAGG
The DNA here is from genome assembly GCA_037953625.1 of Crotalaria pallida. Taxonomy (NCBI): domain Eukaryota; kingdom Viridiplantae; phylum Streptophyta; class Magnoliopsida; order Fabales; family Fabaceae; genus Crotalaria; species Crotalaria pallida. Next base: position 90,978,595 of record CM075649.1, on the reverse strand, counting down.
CGATGATCCCTAGGTATGTGCATAAGGTAAATGATGAGGATCAAGGATCCGGTGTGATGGATGCTGTAGAGAAGATTAGCTGCTGATGCTGATGTTGGATGATGGCTGCTGCTACTTCTTGGAGACTTCTACTACTACTGCCGTGACCAGTGCTATGAGACCAGCTTTGGGAGTTTTATATATTGTGGGAATTTCTTTTGAAAACTCTGGAGCCATGGTCTATTTTGATGTACATATAAATACATAGCCTTATGGACTTGTTCTGGGATTTTGGAGATCCTTACCGCCGGACTATGTATTACGTACCTTTTGATATAAATAAAATCCATGCTTATACTAAAGTCTATTACATAGTCCTGATATTTCCGCTTACTCTGATATTGATTTGAAAGAATTCGGCTATGACATTTTGGAAATGGTATCACTTGACTAGACGAAAACTGGATGGCAATACTTGAGTTCCTTTATATGAAATAGAGTACATTTATCTTCAAAGAGAATGCTATCCAAGATTTGCGAAATTATCTTTTGAGCAAAGTAAATGCCGAATTCGATTTTAAAAGTAATACGTAAACTATTCTCCAAACATCCTATGTTTTGGTTTGTGAACCCGACTATTTGTAAAATATAAAAGAAAGTTTTGAATCCAGTATTTTCTAACATTTTACAAGTCCATATATTCTCAAGTAATAGTATTCATTTTGTATTAATTACTTGGGTAATTTTGAGGGTGTCACACTAAGTGGTATCAGAGCAAAAGTCAGATCCTGTAGTAGTGGAAGTAGCTCCAGAAAGGTAGTCATCAACATCAAGCAGGTATCCACAGGGCATATTTATTGTTTTGAATACTATTATCTTGCTCAAATGGAGCAATTGATACATTGTGGAAATTGTATGCATTGTTGAAAACTATTGTTATGACCTTAGGATAGGTTGTGTGGAGTGTAGGATACTCATGTTTTGATGCTAACAATCTCTCTCCAAGCAACAACATTGGCAACAAGCAAGCTACACCACATGAAGATTTGAATTAGGATTTTTATTAATTTTATTTCAATGTAATCTTTATTTTTATGCAATGCATCTCATTGGTGTGGGTAGCTTAGGTGATTTTAAGAATATTTAAATAATGTTTGATTAAGAGTGAAGATACTTTAAATCTTGATTAAATAGCTCTATTAAAAGTTTTGTGAAAATCCTTTTAGAAAAACCTTGTTTTTTTTCAGATTCTAATCAGTTTACTCGAGTAATGAGTATTGGGTCACTCGAGTAATTTATGTCATGACAGGTTAATCGAGTAATGGTTTACACATCACTCGAGTAACTTAATCTGACATGTTTTAATCGAGTGATGTTATATGGTTTACTCGAGTAATTCAATCAGTGTTTGAAAATTTTAAAAGGACTTAATTTTCTCTTTCACATATGAGATACACATTCATTCTTACAATTTTCTATATACTTTCAAAAGCAATTCAAGAGCTATTTTACATCTTTCAAGAGCTATCAAGATTCAACAAAGAATTTTTCATTCTTCACTCTATTTCTCTCATTGTTCAAATATTCTTGAGATCATAATTTTGTTCTTAGTGGTTGTTGAAGATTTGCAATTTATGATTGCATCATTGAAGTTTCAACACAAGTGAAGAATCTCACAAGGAAGTCTTTGAGGATCAAATCAAAGCAAGAAAAGAGGATTGGTTGGAAGCATCTTCAATCAATTTGCAAGGAAATCTAGAATTCTCAAAAGGGGTAGATTAGATCAAAGTGTTTGGTACACACTTTGAGTTGGGTTTTAAGATAGGAGAACTAAGAATCTAGTTGCATCTTAAAACATTGTAAAATCTACATTTGAAGATTTCTAGTGAAGAATCTCTCTTGATTCAAGAGGGGACTGGAGTAGCTTTCAAGTGGGTGAAAGTGAACCAGGATAAATCCTTGTGTCTCTTTTATTTTCATTCCTTGTATTGCATTAATTCATTAACAATTGCATTTTTAGGTTAGAATTGGGGTTTTCTTAATTCTACTCAATTGATCTAAAATTGCATGTTAATATTACTTGAAATTGTTCATATTAATCATTCATAATTTGTTGAATCATCATAGCATTGTTATTCTTGAAGAACTCCATTGAAAACTGAGTTTTAATTGAATTTTACCCAGTTTACTCGAGTAAAGTTCTTGTCACTCGAGTAATCTGCTTTCAGTTTATGAACAATACTCGAGTAGGTTTTCTGTTACTCGAGTGATTTAAAAATAGCTTTCGTAATACTCGAGTGATTTGCTGAATACTCGAGTGAAATTATTTTTGCTTGCGTATTACTCGAGTGAAGTCTTGAGTTACTCGAGTAATCTGACTTGAATTTTTAAGAAATTTTATTTTCATAAAATCATTCTCTTAGGTGGACGAAAAATCTGTAATAAGGCTTCAATATTCTATTCACCCCCCCTCTAGACTATATTGAGTCGCTTGTTGGTTTCCAACAAGTGGTATCAGAGCTCGGACGAAAAATCCGAGCCTTATAAAGCTTTTTCGAAAAGATCCTTTTACTTGGAAACAATGGGCTCAATTTCAAATCCTTTTGGTGGTGAAGGAACTTCCATTAATCGTCCTCCACTATTCAATGGTGAGGGTTACGCTTATTGGAAGGTCCGCATGAAAATTTTTATTCAAGCCATAGATATGGAAATTTGGAATGCCATAGAGAATGGACCTTTTGTTCCTCAAACGAAAGTAAATGATGTTGTTTCGGTCAAACCACAATCGAGTTGGGACAATGATGATAAGAAGAAAGTTGCATTTGATTTAAAAGCTAAAAATATCATCACGTCCGCTCTTTCTTATGATGAGTTCTTTCGAGTATCTCAATGTGTTGATGCTAAACAAATGTGGGACACATTACAAGTCACACATGAGGGAACTTCGGAGGTTAGAAGGGCTAGGCTAAATACACTCATGCATGAATATGAACTCTTTCGTATGCTACCTAATGAAAACATAGGTGACATGCAAAAGCGGTTCACTCATATCATAAATCATCTTTCTGCACTTGGAAAAGTTATTACTAATGGTGAAGTTGTTAATAAGATTTTGAGATGTCTTAGCAGGGAATGGCAACCTAAGGTGACGGCCATTATGGAAGCTAGAGACGTGGATCAAATTGACTTAGAAACTCTATTCGGAAAGCTTCAAGAGCATGAAATGGAGCTTGGACGGTTATCCATGAATGAAGATGCCGATAGAAAGAAAAAGGGGATTGCTCTTAAATCAACTTCAAAATCTCTTAAGGCACAAGAGGAAAACTCTCAAGTGGATGACTCGGACTCCGATATAGATGATGAGACCCTTGGCTTGCTAGTTAAAAAGCTTGGTAGGTTCTTTAAGAGAAAGGGAAACTTTAATAAGAATAGACAAAGAGATTCTAAGGACTCTCAACCAAGAAATAAGACTAACAAGGATCACATCAAGTGTCATGGGTGTGGAAAGCTTGGTCACTATCGATCAAAATGCCCAACTCATTCTAAGAAGTCGGAAGGTGACAACTCTAAGTTGAACTCATCTAAAGGAAAAAGGGCTTACATAGTATGGGATGAAGAGGAGAGTCAATCAACATCTAGCTCATCGGATGATGAAGAACTTGCAAATCTATGTTTGATGACGAAGCTTGATGAAGAGGAATCTTCGAGCATTAAATCAAGTGAGAACGTCAATGAGGTAGATTATCTTTCCGATGCTAGCTCTAGTTCTAATTCTCCTTCATTCAATGAATTGTACAATGTGTATGTAGAGATGCATAAAGAGTTGAAGAAACATGCTAAAATAAATGTTGAAAGAAAGAATTTCATAATGAAGCAACATGAAAAGATAATTGAACTTCAAAAAGATTTAGAAGAACTTAAGCTTCAAAATGAAACTCTTGAACTCATTTATGCAAACTCTACATGCAATTGTGAATTGAAATCAAATGAGACTCCATCTTGTGAAAATTGCAAGTCTTTGGAAAAAGAAGTTTTTAATTTGAATGATCGACTTGCAAGGCTCATGAAAGGAGATACTTTATTAGATCATTTGCTTTCAACTCAAAGGAACAATAGCAATAGATCCGGTCTTGGCTATACCAAACCTAAGAAACACAATTATCGCAAAGTTGGTGGATTTTCAAAGAATAAGATTTCTAAAAACCCAACTTGCCATTATTGTGGGATCTTTGGGCATACCACGAATAAATGTAATATAAAGAAATTTGGTATACCAAGCGGAGAATATATTTGGATTGTTAAGGGGACTTCTCCCCATGCAAACAACAAAGGACCCAAGACCACTTGGGTACCTAAGTCAACCAAATGATATCTTTCTTGTAGGTGTGTCTTCGAACCAAAGAGCGCAAATGGTACTTGGATAGTGTTTGTTCGAGACACATGACGGGAGACAAAACGCACTTCATGGAACTTACTCCGAAAAATGGTGGATTTGTGACATACGGCGACAACAACAAGGGCAAAATTCTAGGAGTCGGGAAGATCGGTAACGTATCTAACCTTGTCATAGAAAATGTCCTGTACGTAGAAGGCTTAGAACACAACTTGCTTAGTATAAGCCAACTATGCGATATGGGCAATTATGTGACTTTTACTCCGGAATTATGCTTCATTAAGTCTTCCATAGATGATAGTGTTAAGTTTGTTGGTCGTCGCTCTAATAACACTTACTTAATTGATTTGGATGAGATAACTTCACTATTTTCAAAATGTTTCAAATCTTTTGATGATGAAATTCGTCTTTGGCATAGACGAATTGCTCATGTGAATGTGAATCAATTAAACAAACTTTTGCGAAAAGATTTAGTGATTGGTTTGCCTAAACTAAACTTTAAGCTTGATGGCATTTGTGACTCTTGTCAAAAGTGCAAGCAAGTTAAAAGTTCTTTTAAACCTAAAAATGTGATAAGCACAACAAAGCCTTTGGAGCTAATCCATATGGATTTGTTTGGCCCTTCACAAATTAAAAGTTTAGGTGGCAATTACTATGGATTTGTTTTAGTAGACGATTTTACTAGATTCACATGGACTTTATTTTTATCCGCAAAAAGTGAAGTTTATAAATGTTTTAAAAAATTTGCCAAACTCATCCAAAATCAACTAAGTTTGAAAATTGTGTCTATTAGAAGTGACCACGGAGGTGAGTTTGAAAACACAAGGATTGATGCGTTTTGTGATAAGTTTGGTATTGAACATCAATTTTCGGCTCCTAGGACTCCGGAGCAAAACGGAGTTGTAGAAAGGAAAAATAGAATATTAGTGGAACTTGCTCGTACTATGTTGAAAGAATCAAATGTTCCTAAATATTTTTGGGCCGATGCGGTAAACACTGCTTGTTATGTGCTTAATAGGGTTCTTATTCGTCCGCATTTAAATAAAACACCTTATGAACATTTAAAAGGGCGAAAGCCAAATATTTCACCTTTTCATGTTTTTGGGTGTAAGGTGTTTGTTTTAAATAACGGAAAGGAACCGGTCGGCAAGTTTGACTCCAAAGCCGACGAAGGCATATTCATAGGTTATTCAACCCATAGAAAAGCATATAGAGTCTACAATAAAAGAACATTAACCGTTGAGGAATCCGTGCATGTTGTATTTGATGAATCTTCGAAAGGAGATTGTGTTGTTTCTTGTGATAATGATAATATAGGTACATATTTGGATCATGAGAAGTCAACTTCACAACAAATGGAAGAGAATCAAATTGAAGATGGAGAGGTGCAAGCACAAGATAAAGACTTAGCACAAGAGATTCAATCTCAATTACCAATAGCTTGGAAATCAAACAAAAATCATCGGTTTTCTAACATCTTAGGTGACATTGCGAAGGGAGTGGTAACCCGACGCACTTTAAATAATTTTTGTTATTATGTTGCCTTTGTATCTCAAATAGAACCTAAGAGTATCAAAGAGGCTCTTCAAGATGATCATTGGATTATGGCCATGCAAGAAGAATTAAATCAATTTGAAAGAAACCAAGTTTGGGAGCTTGTGCCAAAAACCGATGATCGTCCTGTAATTGGTACTCGGTGGATCTATAGGAATAAGTTAGATGAATCGGGTATTATTGTTAGGAATAAAGCTAGGTTGGTAGCACAAGGTTTTAGTCAAGAAGAAGGAATCGATTACGATGAGACATATGCTCCCGTTGCTAGACTAGAAGCTATTCGTATTCTTCTCGCTTTTGCTTCAATAATGAATTTTAAATTGTATCAAATGGATGTTAAGAGCGCCTTTCTTAACGGATACATTCAAGAGGAAGTTTACGTGTCACAACCTCCCGGATTCGAGAGTTTTGAGCATCCGGACTACGTTTTCAAACTGAAAAAGGCTTTGTACGGTTTGAAACAAGCTCCTAGAGCTTGGTACGACCGACTAAGCAATTTTTTATTACAAAAAGGTTTTAAACGAGGCACTGTTGACACTACACTTTTTATTGAACGTTCCGGTAAGGATATTTTATTGGTTCAAATATATGTTGACGATATTATATTTGGTGCTACTAACGATAACTTGTGTAAGAAGTTTTCAGACTTGATGCAAAGCGAATTCGAGATGTCGATGATGGGAGAGCTTACATTCTTTCTTGGCCTTCAAATAAAGCAGCTTAATGATGGCATTTATATTCATCAAAGTAAATATTGTAGAGAGCTTCTCAAACATTTTAGGATGGATTCGTGCAAATCCGCTTCTACACCAATGAGCGTTGCATGCTACCTAGATCAAGATGAGGCTGGAAAAGCGGTAGAGGTAACGAAGTATCGTGGTATTATTGATAGTTTGTTATACTTAACTGCATCTAGGCCTGACATCATGTTTAGTGTATGTATGTGTGCACGTTTTCAAGCAAAACCGAAAGAGTCGCATCTAACTGCTGTCAAAAGAATTATGAAATACTTAAAGGGTACAACGAATACTGGACTTTATTATCCTAGGGATGCTTTTCTAAAACTTATAGGTTATTCGGACTCTGACTTTGCCGGTTGTAAAGTTGAGCGAAAAAGTACAAGCGGAACATGCCATTTAATTGGTAATTCACTTGTATCGTGGTTTTCCAAAAAGCAAAACTGTGTTGCTTTATCAACCGCGGAGGCCGAATACATAGCTGCAGGTAGTTGTTGTGCACAACTTTTATGGATGAAACAACAATTATCTGACTTTGGTTTAAATTTGACAAAAATCCCTATAAAGTGTGATAACACTTCGGCAATTAATTTGACTAAAAATCCAGTATTACACTCAAGGACAAAGCATATTGAAATTAGGCATCATTTTTTGAGAGATCATGTTCAAAAAGGTGATTGTGTTATTGAGTTTGTTCAAACTTCGGATCAATTAGCTGATATCTTTACAAAACCATTACCAAGGGACACATTTTATAAAATTCGAAGAGAACTTGGTATTTTTGATGAATCAACTATTAGCTAATTATATTTGATGCTTTTCGAAATCACCTTCAAGCCTATTTCAATGTGATTTGTATTTTGAGTTGTTGTATCTTATTAAAGTGTTTCTTATTTTTTGTGATATGTAGTTATGTGTGTATGTTTTCTATAATATGTTAATTGCTTTATTTGTATGTGTGTTACTTGCTAAATGCTAAGTGTTTCTATGTGGTTGTGCATGAAAAATGTTTTTGCATGAAAAATTTGAAATTTTTAAAATTCTGGACAGTTCACTCGAGTAACAGATATTTCACTCGAGTAATTTTAAAAACTCTTTCGTATTACTCGAGTAACTCTGTCTGTCACTCGATTAATTTTAAAATGACTTTCGTATCACTCGATTAGTTCATCCATCACTCGAGTGAAAACTTTTTTACTTTCGGCATACTCGAGTAACATTTTTTTTCACTCGATTACTGCTCGAATCACTCGAGTAACGCATGAACATCACTCGAGTAACTTACGTGATTTTAAAAACTGAATTGTTGCAAACTGCATTTTTTTTTCACGTTTCTTTCTCTCTCTTGTTCGTATTTCTCTCTTCTCTATTATATGGTTCTTCATCAAATCATCATTTTCATTTGATGTTGCTTTCTGTTTCATGTTTCATATGCATATTTCTGACTATGTTATGTTTATGTTTCTGTTTCATGTTTATGACTCTGTTGCTACTACGTTTTAGGGCCTTGTGTATGGTCTAGTTTGGTTAGTTTCGTTTTATTATTTGCTATGGTTGATGTCTTTTTGGCTTTACACTATGATTTGCTGCTTAGTGTGATACTCTGATATTATGGATTATGGTGCTATATTTGTTGTGCGTTTATATTCGTTGTGGCACTATTGTGGTTTATTTTGGTATTGTCTTTATTGTTATATTTTTTTTTATACCATTGTGAACTACTTACCTTCCACTTTTGGAAAAGGACTTTTCTCACAATTCTTATCTTTTTAATGATGCCAAAAGGGGGAGAATATTTTGTTATTTTGTTGATGTTGTTCTTGTAGGTTATGTTTTATTATATTTTTCCTAGGTGTTTTACATTTAGGGGGAGTATGTTAAAACTTAGTGCTTAATTGAAAAGGAGGTTTGTCATCATCAAAAAGGGGGAGTTTGTAGGATTCTCATGTTTTGATGCTAACAATCTCTCTCCAAGCAACAACATTGGCAACAAGCAAGCTACACCACATGAAGATTAGAATTAGGATTTTTATTAATTCTATTTCAATGTAATCTTTATTTTTATGCAATGCATCTCATTGGTGTGGGTAGCTTAGGTGATTTTAAGAATATTTAAATAATGTTTGATTAAGAGTGAAGATACTTTAAATGTTGATTAAATAGCTCTATTAAAAGTTTTGTGAAAATCCTTTTAGAAAAACCTTGTTTTTATTCAGATTCTGATCAGTTTACTCGAGTAATGAGTATTGGGTCACTCGAGTAATTTATGTCATGACAGGTGAATCGAGTAGTGGTTTACACATCACTCGAGTAACTTAATCTGACATGTTTTAATCGAGTGATGTTATATGGTTTACTCGAGTAATTCAATCAGTGTTTGAAAATTTTAAAAGGACTTAATTTTCTCTTTCACATATGGGATACACATTCATTCTTACAATTTTCTATATACTTTCAAAAGCAATTCAAGAGCTATTTTACATCTTTCAAGAGCTATCAAGATTCAACAAAGAATTTTTCATTCTTCACTCTATTTCTCTCATTGTTCAAATATTCTTGAGATCATAATTTTGTTCTTAGTGGTTGTTGAAGATTTGCAATTTATGATTGCATCATTGAAGTTTCAACACAAGTGAAGAATCTCACAAGGAAGACTTTGAGGATCAAATCAAAGCAAGAAAAGAGGATTGGTTGGAAGCATCTTCAATCAATTTGCAAGGAAATCTAGAATTCTCAAAAGGGGTAGATTAGATCAAAGTGTTTGGTACACACTTTGAGTTGGGTTTTAAGATAGGAGAACTAAGAATCTAGTTGCATCTTAAAACATTGTAAAATCTACATTTGAAGATTTCTAGTGAAGAATCTCTCTTGATTCAAGAGGGGACTGGAGTAGCTTTCAAGTGGGCGAAAGTGAACCAGGATAAATCCTTGTGTCTCTTTTATTTTCATTCCTTGTATTGAATTAATTCATTAACAATTGCATTTTTAGGTTAGAATTGGGGTTTTCTTAATTCTACTCAATTGATCTAAAATTGCATGTTAATATTACTTGAAATTGTTCATATTAATCATTCATAATTTGTTGAATCATCATAGCATTGTTATTCTTGAAGAACTCCATTGAAAACTGAGTTTTAATTGAATTTTACCCAGTTTACTCGAGTAAAGTTCTTGTCACTCGAGTAATCTGCTTTCAGTTTATGAACAATACTCGAGTAGGTTTTCTGTTACTCGAGTGATTTAAAAATAGCTTTCGTAATACTCGAGTGATTTGCTGAATACTCGAGTGAAATTATTTTTGCTTGCGTATTACTCGAGTGAAGTCTTGAGTTACTCGAGTAATCTGACTTGAATTTTTAAGAAATTTTATTTTCATAAAATCATTCTCTTAGGTGGACGAAAAATCTGTAATAAGGCTTCAATATTCTATTCACCCCCCCTCTAGACTATATTGAGCCACTTGTTGGTTTCCAACAAGGAGAATGTTTCATAGTCCATCGTATGTGACCATGAGCAATAGCGCATGTCTATTATGACGACTAGAAATCAAAATCGCACCGACGCGATAATAGAAAGAATCACCGTGGTGTTGGAATCTATGCATCAATGGCAACAACAACAATCTCAACAACCACCTTACCAACATAGTGTTGGTAATTCTAAAGCCAAGTTTGACGGATTTTAGAAGTTGTAACCCACCTAAATTCGAAGGAGGATTTAAGCCTGAGGAGGCTAATAAGTGGATTCGTACTATGGATAAGATCTTTAGAACATTAGACTGCACTGAGGCTCAGAAGGTGGCGTATGCAGTTTATATGTTAGAGGACGAGGCTGAGAACTGGTGGAATCACACAATTCAGCTTCTGCACTATGAAGGAAGGGATATTAATTGGGATGTGTTTACAGAGAGGTTTCTCAATAAATACTTCCCGGAAGACTTAAGAAGGAAGAAGGAAATTGAGTTTCTGCAATTAAAGCAAGGAGACATGAGTGTGGGTGAGTACGCGGCTAAGTTCGAAGAACTGATGAAGTACTCTCCATACTATCAAAACAATCCTGATGAGAGGAGCAAATGCATCAAGTTTGAAGGTGGTCTGAGACCCGAACTGAAATCCGTTTTCAGTTATCAGAAGATTCAAAGTTTTTCTACGTTAGTAGATAAGTGTCGAATGTATGAGGATGATAAGAAGGCTGAAGTATTAGATGATCAGGCAAAGAGTAACCAGCAAGATTATGGACCACAGAGAAAGAAAAGATTTGATCCTTGGAATAAGGGTCCATATTGTGATAAGAACCGAGGCAAAGGAAGAGCTGAAGTTAAGGATGGAGTTAAGCCTCGCAGTAATGCTCCTTACTGTGAGAAGTGTAAGCATCATCATTATGGAAGGATCTGCTGGGCAATGAGTAATTGCTTCGACTGTGGAAAGCAGGGTCATGTTGCACGTTATTGCAGATAACTTGTGAAAAGTAACCGCACCCGACCTGCTAGAAAACCAAAGACTCAAGGCAAAGTGTTTACCCTGAACAAAGTGGAAGCTAACCAATCTCCTGATCTCGTGCAAGGTAACCATTGATTTCTAAACCAACTTTGCATGATTGTGTTCGACTCGGGAGTTACCCATTCTTTTGTTCAATATATATATGTGTAAGTAGGTTGAAGTCGAATCTCCCTGACTGTTTTAAAATTTGAGACCCCATGAAACTACCCAAATTTATTTCTAAAAGTTTGTTTAGATTATAGTGTCGAGATATTTGATCGAGGCACTAAGTTAAATTCGGTCTATTATCCTTTTTCCCATTTGAATATGATTTTGGGAAAAGATTGATCGAATCTTATTGTTAAGTGGACTTTATAAAGTCAAAAATATTCAACCAAGATAACCCGGGAGAAGTGGTCTTCTACATGGAATAAGAAGAACAACAAGAACTTTCAGTCATTGAAGGGAAGAATAGCATTTCCTCCTGTGTTATTCCTACTTGATTCATGCCAAAGTATTAGAGCATACTTTCATGTGTCGAGAACGGGACTTGGGAAGGAGGTAGTTTTATGAAAGAAAGGTAGATGTGCATGCATCAAGGTGATTGAATACACACAAGATGATACATTTGGCGCATGATTTGAGCTTTGCAACGATCATGATTATTGTGAGGGTGTGAGGCCTCTCCTCGCGTCATTACGCTTTAAGTGTTAACGACCCTGGAGAATCGAAGTAATTGTTCAGCCGAGAGGAGGAGTTGAACAAGGGACAACGTCAACGGACATTGTTTTAAAAGCTCGTGACCGGAGACTCTGTCGTCATTACAACAATGCAAATGAGGAAGCGACCACAAGGGGCTAAAAGACAATTCATGTAAGCCCTACGGGGTTTAAGAAAAGTGGATTCAAGGAGTCTGAGAGATTCGAGCTTGATGATACGAGTAGACCGATGAGAAGTAAGGATGGGAGGTTCCAAATCACAATAGAATTCCTAACTCGAATTCGTGAATAACAACAAAGAACCGAAGAAGTAAGGACCAATAAGAAATTGATTTCGAAAGGGAAGAGACCTAAGCTCCATAGGGGATATTTTAAGGGTAAAAATTTGGATTCCAGACGATTTGGAAGATGAAGATTAGTTATGGGATCAAGCAGAATGGATGAGTAAAGGTTATACCACTTATATGATAAATGGTGAAACTAAGACATAGTGGAACTATGCAAATTTGATATTGGAAGCAAAGGATTGGCATGACACTTGGGAATTACTCAAGGATGAAATTTTTAAAAGGGGATTAAATGGATGGAAATAAGGTAGGGCAATATGAATCTCGGGGAAAATGTTGCCAAGTTCAAAGGATTGGAGAAGTATGTTTCGTTGCAATTTTAATAAGAGATTCAGACATGCGGAGTCCGGAAAGAATTATGGTTCAACTTCAAACCAGTTGTCAATCATTGAGGAATAGGGGATTCCTGACATTAGTAAGCATGTATAGAATTGGTATGAATAGTGAGGAAAGCACAAGAAGCTTTTAAGCACGGGAAGCTTATGAGTGAATCAATTGTGGGGATCGGAATTTCATAAGGAGTTAAGGAAACTTCCATCGCATGAAAGTAACTGAAAAGCCGATGGAAAGAAATTATTTGAGAAGGTAAGGTGCATCACCATGGATTGAATAGTGATGAACGGAAAGGAATATTTGATTTTGGTCACAAGAAAATGAAGTCTTATTCATCGGATTGCTTGGAGGGGAATACGAGAAGGGAATGGTCAACCAGCGAATCAAGAATGGGAGAGTTCTTCATCCTGTTAGGATTGTTAGGATGCGTGATTAGATTCGGAGTTAGGTAGTTTGAGTTATCCCTTTGTCGATTCGAATTAACGTGGTCAAATGCTTTCGACTGCGTTAATTAAATCGTTTTGTAATTGGTATATCTGAACAAGTCTTTAACTTGAATTTATGTGATCAAAACCCTTATCACAGTTAGATGTGATAAATGTATTTGGGCACTACAGAAAGAGGAAGATCAGTTAAGACTAGAGAGATTAAGAACCACCGGGATAGGACAAGTATTTGTCTCCCCAACGGAAGTTTCTCTAGGACTTGGCTATCTGACTGAGTCTGATAGTGACAATAATGCTCTTTATCTTTAAGTTCATCTAACTTAAAGGTAAACCGTATAGTCTTTCTTGAGAAAGATTATATCTGAGAGGGATGATTCCATTACTTATAGTTTAAATATTAGGACTGATCACCCTAACGTTTACAACTATTAAGAAATGAAGTCATACGAATATTTCCCTACTCATGCCCGAGTGATCAGAGTGCGCAACGGGACGGGGTTTCTCCTCAAAAAGATTTTTGGAAATGTTTTAATTGAGAAGTATATATATACATATATATATATATATTAAGGATATTATTCGAAAAAGGTTTAGTCAAAAGATTTCATTTGAAGGAATTACAAGATAATTTTGAGGATGTTTAAGAAAAACCCTTTTATGAGAAACAAGGATCTGTATATGTTTTGGAATGCAAAAGTTTTAATTGAGAAAAGTTCAATTAAAATATTATGTGGAACGTTTTGAGTCGGAGAATTTGAAAAAGTGTAAGAAAATTCCTTTTAAGTGGGGGAGAGTTCTCCCTAATTTTGTTTTGAAAAATAATAACATCAAAACAATTTGTTATGAAAATGTGGAATTTTAAAAGAATGAATTTCGGGGACGAAATTCCTTTTAAGTGGGGGAGTAGTGTAACACCCCGAATTTCGTCTTCCGAATAAATATGTTAGTAAAATGGTTTTATAAATAAATAATAATTTCATGTTTGATTTGGATATATATTCATTATAAGTATTATGTGAAAATATTTTATGATGAGGTTTTTCCATAAAATATTAAATTTTGCAATTAAGTCCTTGGGAAGGACCTAAAAACAATAATGGAAGGTCTTTTGGGGTTAAAATTAATTAAACAAAGTTTTTAGTGAAAACTGGTCAAAATACTCGAGTATTTTTGAAAATACTCGAGTATTCTGGTCAGTGTTGCACGATTTAGTTCGTTTGCTGAGTCACCACTCGGAATACCTCACGAGTTGACACGATTGCAACTCAGCAACACGCCCTTGGACTCGTGTCGTTGTGCATGAGCTCCATGGATGGATATTTAAGCCATGGTTGATGAATCAACCAACCCTTTTTGCTCAAATTCGTGAAGTATTGTGTGTGTTAGGGTTTCCGAATTGATTCAATCGATTCCCTCTCTCTGGGTTGATTCGAACCACAAATCATACACCAATACAAAGCTCACATCTCGAGCTTTGTATAGACACCAAGATTGTGAGCTGAGAGTGAGTAGATTGGAAGAATCGAGGCTTAGATGTTGGGGTCTGTTTGCTGTATCAGGTTCCTGGAGCTTACTTTGGAGCTTGATTTTGGTAAGCTCAGGTAACCTCCTCATGTGAATCTTGTTTCTTTAGCTAGTGCGAATTGTAGAGATTATATAGAGACTGATTTCCCCAATTTTTATGGTTGTTTCATGCATCAACCAATTCAATCTTGGTGCTCTGCTGAAACTGCTCTGTTTCAATGTGGATTTTTGGAAATTCAGCTTGGAAGCTAAGTTTGGGGTAAAATCTCTGTTGATTCACATATAAGAGGTAAGGGGGAAGTAATTCTTACACTAGATAGAGTTTAAATTTCATTAATTGTGTTAGAAAGCCACCAAGAGGCTTTAAGGGCTTAGATTGAATAGGATCTTTGGTTTGGAGACCAATCCATGCTCTATGACTGTGATGAGCAAGTTTTAAATCATGCATGCAAGCTTAAATGAACATCATTTCATGAATATTGTGTTTATTTTGCAATTTGAAGTGTTGAATTGCTAAATTGTATATTTCATGCATAATGGATTGATTCTCTGTCAAATTGGTTATTTGATATGAAATGAGTATGGTAACATGTTCAATATATGGTATATGAACTATTGTGATCACTGGTTTGGGTTAAAAGTGTTTAGAAATTGAAATGGTATGTAAAAACCATGTTTCACTCTGTTCTGTCTGCAAATACTCGAGTATTTGGCTTAACACTCGAGTATTTCGTGGTGCACCAGAGTGAAAATTGGCGCAACAACTTGAGAATCAGATTGGACACTCGAGTAATATATAAACTACTCGAGTATTCTGGGTAATGGAAAACTCGAGTATCTCATGAATTACTCGAGTATATTTATGAAGATCTGAAAACCTAAATCTCTGAAAAGACATGAACGACTCGAGTATAATTATGAACAACTCGAGTAGAATCTGGAAAATGATAAACTACTCGAGTATTTTGGAAAACAACTCGAGTATTTTTAGTCAGATACTTAAAAATACCATTTTTAATTCTAAGACATTTTGTAACTCTTAAAGGATAATCAACCAAGTGATCCTGGACTTAAAGGAAATTGATTGACGTTATGATGTTTTCATTTGAATAATGATACGTTGCTCGGGAGGCACGTAATGTATTAATAAAAGGATAAAACATCAATCAAATTCCTTTTAAGTAAAGTTAATGCATTCATACTGGAGTTTGGATGATGGGACGTGGCTCGAGTGGCACGTCATAACGTTGCTCGGGTGGCACAATACGTATTATCAATTGAGGAAGACCAATCAAATTCCTTAAGAGCTTGAGTGCTGGATTGTTTACTCATGTTCGGATGACATGAGTAGGACCTCTGAAATTGCTAAAAATTGCTACTAGCTCGATGACACATTAAGGTGTATAATGTGGGCAGTATGTGGTATACTGTTGATTGGATGTTCCAACGGTGTGTTGCACTCAAGTGGTAAGGTTTACGTCCGTAGGCGACGTGACGTTCATCAGACATGGTGACGTTGTTTATCACCTCTGTTGTGTATCACAAGTGATAAGGTTTACGTCCGTAGGCGACGTGACGTTCATCAGATGTGGTGACGTTTTTTATCTCACCCGTTGTTTGTTGAGAAGGGTGTGGTGCACACAAGTGATAAGGTTTACGTCCTTAGGCGACGTGACGTTCATCAGACATGGTGACGTTGTTTATCACCTCTGTTGTGTATCACAAGTGATAAGGTTTACGTCCGTAGGCGACGTGACGTTCATCAGATGTGGTGACGTTTTTTATCACACCCATTGCATGTTGAGAAGTGATAGGTTTACGTCCTTGGGCGACGTGACGTTCACCAGGTAGTGTGACGTTTTTATCACTTCCGAGCTAGTACGCCATACGTTTTGGTAACGTATTCGTGATTTGGAAATGCATTGTGGTATTGGATGGGCGTCCATGAGGACATTTGATGGAGAATCTCAGAAAGAGAAGAATGTCAGGCAATCATGCCACTTAACCTTATTTGAGCTAAGGTTTGATATTAAGAATGAGTATGAATATCGTATCTGCATTAAGTGCTACTAAGTGTTAACCATGGCTGTTAACTGATTTGGGGTTATATGTGCATAATCATGATCATTTCTACATTTAAGCTCTATTGATTATGTGTATAGATTTACTTACCCCTATGCCCTTGTAGTTAATGTCGCGTTACATCGCTTGCATCGAGGTCCGCCCACTTCTTAGTGGCATATGGATCTGCGAGGATTGCCGAGTAGTGTATGAGGGTGAGATAGTGGTTACCTTCGATCACCCTAATCCACTGGTTAGGTCACATCCTCGTAGGTTTAGGATTCCCATCATATACGCTATGCATGTATCTACTTTTTATACTTACCATGGATCATCTCCCACTCGACCAGCTCGCTTGTCTAACAGTTTTCAATTCGAACCTACCCGTTCATACCCTTTTTCTCTTAGAGTCATTCGAGAGGAGACTTCCTCGTCTATTTCAAGGATTCCTATTAAGGTCACGTTTTCATCAGACCTTGTACCCAGTGGTAGGGTAATTACTCCTTCAAATAAGATCAAGGAGGATCCTGTCGAATACAAGAGCGGAAACGAGCTTGTCGTTTAATCTATCGGGAGTCAATGGAGAGGCGATGATCCCTAGGTATGTGCATAAGGTAAATGATGAGGATCAAGGATCCGGTGTGATGGATGCTGTGGAGAAGATTAGCTGCTGATGCTGATGTTGGATGATGGCTGCTGCTACTTCTTGGAGACTTCTACTACTACTGCCGCGACCAGTGCTATGAGACCAGCTTTGGGAGTTTTATATATTGTGGGAATTTCTTTTGAAAACTCTAGAGCCATGGTCTATTTTGATGTACATATAAATACATAGCCTTATGGACTTGTTCTGGGATTTTGGAGATCCTTACCGCCGGACTATGTATTACGTACCTTTTGATATAAATAAAATCCATGCTTATACTAAAGTCTATTACATAGTCCTGATATTTCCGCTTACTCTGATATTGATTTGAAAGAATTCGGCTATGACATTTTGGAAATGGTATCACTTGACTAGACGAAAACTGGATGGCAATACTTGAGTTCCTTTATATGAAATAGAGTACATTTATCTTCAAAGAGAATGCTATCCAAGATTTGCGAAATTATCTTTTGAGCAAAGTAAATGCCGAATTCGATTTTAAAAGTAATATGTAAACTATTCTCCAAACATCCTATGTTTTGGTTTGTGCACCCGACTATTTCAAAAATATAAAAGAAAGTTTTGAATCCAGTATTTTCTAACATTTTACAAGTCCATATATTCTCAAGTAATAGTATTCATTTTGTATTAATTACTTGGGTAATTTTGAGGGTGTCACACTAAGTGGTATCAGAGCAAAAGTCAGATCCTGTAGTAGTGGAAGTAGCTCCAGAAAGGTAGTCATCAACATCAAGCAGGTATCCATAGGGCATATTTATTGTTTTGAATACTATTATCTTGCTCAAATGGAGCAATTGATACATTGTGGAAATTGTATGCATTGTTGAAAACTATTGTTATGACCTTAGGATAGGTTGTGTGGAGAATGTTTCATAGTCCATCGTATGTGACCATGAGCAATAGCGCATGTCTATTATGACGACTAGAAATCAAAATCGCACCGACGCGATAATAGAAAGAATCACCGTGGTGTTGGAATCTATGCATCAATGGCAACAACAACAATCTCAACAACCACCTTACCAACATAGTGTTGGTAATTCTGAAGCCAAGAGTTTGACGGATTTTAGAAGTTGTAACCCACCTAAATTCGAAGAAGGATTTAAGCCTGAGGAGGCTAATAAGTGGATTCGTACTATGGATAAGATCTTTAGAACATTAGACTGCACTGAGGCTCAGAAGGTGGCGTATGCAGTTTATATGTTAGAGGACGAGGCTGAGAACTGGTGGAATCACACAATTCAGCTTCTGCACTATGAAGGAAGGGATATTAATTGGGATGTGTTTACAGAGAGGTTTCTCAATAAATACTTCCCGGAAGACTTAAGAAGGAAGAAGGAAATTGAGTTTCTGCAATTAAAGCAAGGAGACATGAGTGTGGGTGAGTACGTGGCTAAGTTCGAAGAACTGATGAAGTACTCTCCATACTATCAAAACAATCCTGATGAGAGGAGCAAATGCTTCAAGTTTGAAGGTGGTCTGAGACCCGAACTGAAATCCGTTTTCAGTTATCAGAAGATTCAAAGTTTTTCTACGTTAGTAGATAAGTGTCGAATGTATGAGGATGATAAGAAGGCTGAAGTATTAGCTGATCAGGCAAAGAGTAACCAGCAAGATTATGGACCACAGAGAAAGAAAAGATTTGATCCTTGGAATAAGGGTCCATATTGTGATCAGAACCAAGGCAAAGGAAGAGCTGAATTTAAGGATGGAGTTAAGCCTCGCAGTAATGCTCCTTACTGTGAGAAGTGTAAGCATCATCATTATGGAAGGATCTGCTGGGCAATGAGTAATTTCTTCGACTGTGGAAAGCAGGGTCATGTTGCACGTTATTGCAGAGAACTTGTGAAAAGTAACCGCACCCGACCTGCTAGAAAACCAAAGACTCAAGGCAAAGTGTTTACCCTGAACAAAGTGGAAGCTAACCAATCTCCTGATCTCGTGCAAGGTAACCATTGATTTCTAAACCAACTTTGCATGATTGTGTTCGACTCAGGAGTTACCCATTCTTTTGTTCAATATATATATGTGTAAGTAGGTTGAAGTCGAATCTCCCTGACTGTTTTAAAATTTGAGACCCCATGAAACTACCCAAATTTATTTCTAAAAGTTTGTTTAGATTATAGTGTCGAGATATTTGATCGAGGCACTAAGTTAAATTCGGTCTATTATACTTTTTCCCATTTGAATGTGTTTTTGGGAAAAGATTGATCGAATCTTATTGTTAAGTGGACTTTATAAAGTCAAAAATATTCAACCAAGATAACCCGGGAGAAGTGGTCTTCTACATGGAATAAGAAGAACAACAAGAACTTTCAGTCATTGAAGGGAAGAATAGCATTTCCTCCTGTGTTATTCCTACTTGATTCATGCCAAAGTATTAGAGCATACTTTCATGTGTCGAGAACGGGACTTGGGAAGGAGGTAGTTTTATGAAAGAAAGGTAGATGTGCGTGCATCAAGCTTCCAGAAACAAGGATAACACTGAACCAGTTTTTAAGCTTCAACTTCAGAGATTGATTTCTTCTTCCACACACACTTTTAGCTTACAAATTTTATATCAACACGAAGCTCTGGATGTAAGCTTCGTTTTCGTGTATCACTCAAAGTCTCACTCCCACACAGAAGAAGAATCGAACAAGACGAATCAAGAACCCTAGAACAAGGATTTCCCAACCAACACTCATAAAACCTTGATTCAGATCTCAATCCAAGCCTTTTATAGTGAAATTGGCTTCACATGTAGGGCAACACGTCTATCTCCACTCAAGGAAGGAAGAAATCGTGGCAAGAACATGATCCACAGCTGGATTACTCATCAAACTCCACTATCTCAGTTTCTGGGTTCATCGTGTAACCGGTTACAGAGCCCTTCTAACCGGTTACATACTGATAAAACTTCAAAAATTAATAATTTAATTATTCTTTCTTCAAAAACCTTTCTAATATTTCAATTAGGTCCCAACCCAAGGACTAAATTACAATATTCATATTTTTGTACAAAATAACCATATAAAAATATATCTCATATTTTTATATATAAAAACACATAATATACAAAAACTAAAACTTTCAAAACTTTTATAAATCAATTATAAAATAATTGTTATAACTAATTTTTTTTTTATTTGGGAGACGAAAATTAGGGGTGTTACAATAGTCAATAAGACCAGATATCGTCCCTCAGGGATTGCAAATTGTTCAATTAGTTTCCACCAGAAAGTAGTTTAAAAGCAAAATCTAAAGGTTTC
The DNA here is from genome assembly GCA_037953625.1 of Crotalaria pallida. Lineage (NCBI taxonomy): Eukaryota > Viridiplantae > Streptophyta > Magnoliopsida > Fabales > Fabaceae > Crotalaria > Crotalaria pallida. Next base: position 90,958,106 of record CM075649.1, on the reverse strand, counting down.
TAATTAATTAATTAAGATTGAATTGAAATAAAATAAAAACAGAAATTAAATAAAAGAGATTGAGTAATTTAAGAAAACGAGTTAGGAACATGGTTTCATTGTAGCCGTTGTTTATTATCATGAATCTCTGTTTTTTCCTAAATCAAGAACAAATTCCTAAGGTAGCAATTACTAGATTCCTCTTATGCAATTACAGTTTATTATTCAATTTGATAACACTTAATCCCTTAAGTGATTAAACCATTGAATAACCATTAATTAAGAACAGTGGAATTTATAACAAGTTATATAATTACCAAAAAGTATCCCTACAAGTTGAATAATTATATTGTTTGATTGAAGGCCTATTCTAATTCCTAATCTCTCAATTGAAGAATTAGAGATCCAAAACATAGATTAGCTACTTCCATGCATAACAGTGACAATCAAACACTTGACTTAGAAACGAAAAAACATCAATTCATGAAATCAATAAACTAATCCATACAAATCCACCAATTACTAACACGAGGGTTTTAGTTACACATTGAGAAAATAAGAATAAAAACAGTGGAACAGTAATCCATAATCATAGACAATTAGGATTACCGCAAAGAGATCTTCAATCCTCCAATCTTCGATCTTCTTCTCCTCTAAAGCACTCCAAAATCATGTAATCTCCCTCTCTTAAAGCTGCTAACCTAATTTCTAATCCTAGAATAAATATATATTTACAAAAACTAAGAAAATCCCTCAAAAACGCATCAAAAAGTGGCCCAACTGGGCCTGGATGGGGAACGCACGCCTGGGCGCACCAGGTTTGATTGCTGGTGGACAACAGGGGCTCCGCCCTGGGCGTGCAAGTTGGGCTCCTTGGCGTGCCAGCCCTGCTCCAACTCCGTTTCGCTCCGTTCTTGCGCCACTTTCAAGGTCTTTTCATCCTCTTTTCAGCTCCATAATTATTTTCTTCAATTAAGCTCCGAAAGTACGTGAAACATACCCAAAACGGATCAAAACGTTCAAGGGATTCTAAACTAATAGAAAAATCCTAAAATTAGCAAAAAGTCCTAAATTTACAAGAGAAACAAGTCAAATCCATAGCAAAAGGGAGTCTAAATCATGCATAAAAAAATCATATATTGGACCCAAATCACATGCTTTTGGGCTGATGCTGTGAATTATGCTTGCTATGTTATGAACCATGTTTTATTTCGGCCCATTTTAAAGAAAACCCCATATGAATTGTTTAATTGGAGAAAACCAAACATATCCCATTTGAGAGTCTTTGGATGTAAATATTTTGTGCATAATAATGGTAGTGACAATCTAGGGAGTTTTCATGCTAGAGCTGATAAGGGTATATTTCTTGGTTATTCAGCATCAAGCAAAGCATATAGGATTTATAATAAATCTTGTAATACAATTGAAGAATCTATTCATGTAATATTTGATGAATCCGATCCTAGAAAGCTGGGAAAGGTATCTGTTAATGATGTTGCAGGTATTCTTGGAAATCTATATCTTGATGAGGATTATGAACCATCCTTGGAAGAAAAGCTGAAATCTCAAAGAAATGAAAAGTCAGATTAAATCAGTGAGGAGCAAGTGCAACCTCATGGAAATTCAAATGAACATAATTCAAACTTACTTAAGGAATGGAAGACATCACGACATCATCCGATCGATCAAGTAATAGGTGATATCTCAAAAGGTGTAAGTACTCAAAACTCTATTAGTAACCTATGTAACCATATGGTCTTCGTTTCTCAAATGGAGCCTAAGGATATTTCTGAGGTTTCAGTTGATGAACATTGGCTACTAGCTATGCAAGAAGAATTAAACCAGTTCGAAAGAAACCAGGTTTGGGAACTCGTTCCTAGACCTGATTCTAATCAAATTATTGGAACAAAATGGATTTTTAAAATCAAACATGATGAGACTGGTATAATTATTCGAAACAAAGCTAGATTGGTTTCACAAGGCTACAACCAACAAGAGAGGATAGATTATGATGAAACTTTTGCCCCTGTTGCTAGGTTGGTGTTAGGATTTGTAGCCTTCACCCAATAGGGGGAGTGAATTCGGTGTTTAGAAAAACATTGGAAAACGATCGATTCAAATCGTTCTTGAAAAGATTAAAGAGTTTTAACGTAGCAGAAGACTTAAAGAACGATTGAAAACGTTTTAAGCACAAATACAGTGAATATTTATATTAATATTGAAAACTTATTATTCGCGAGATTGAATAAATTAACAACATGAAAACGCAATACTCGCGCTATATAATTTAAAACATGAAAATAGTTTTATTCGCGAAAATACGATTAACACAAAATAGATTTGCGAAATGTAAAGAGATAAGGGATAGAGAAATGTGCACCGGTATTTTTATACTGGTTCAACCTTTCCAGGAAAGACCTACGTCCAGTCACCAAGCAACCCGCTTGAGCTTTTCTTCAAGAACTGAAACAGGGACAGCCAGCCCCAATTACAAGCAAAGAGCGCCCCGCACACTGCTAGGAACCTCCGTTCGCTAGGGACCTCGATACAAACAACTAGGAAGACCCTTCCTAGATTTCCCCGATAGCCTAACTACTAGGTGACCCACCTTTCGTCTAGCACTACCCAAACACTAGGGTTTTCTTACCCTAAGAACGCGACACACATTCACACTAAGGGATAACACTCCCTAAAATCTAAGGGTTACACTCCCCTTACAGATAGAAAGGATTACAATGAAATTTGGTGCAACAACCAATAACGCTCTCTTGAATAGAGTAGATACAACAATCAAAGTCCTATAACAATGTTTAGCACTAAGGCACACTCAAGGTTTTTGTCTTTTAGAAACAAGAATGAAGAAGAAGATGATGATGATGGTGATGATTTTTCTCCAAAAATGGTTTTCCAAAAAGATGAAAAAAATGAAGAGTGAATGGAGAAGAGAAGGGAACTTTTTTTTGGTAAGGAAAGGAATTCATTACCACAAACAAAGTTAATTACACCTACAAGCCATAGCTGACCTTAGCCACCTTCTAGGAAGGGTTCTAAGGGATCAAAACTATGCTGAAAAAAACTAGATACAACCAAACAATCAAAGCTCAAGACTAATCCTACTCACAAGAGCTTTATTAGACCAACTCCTAAACTTAGGAAAGCAAAACAAAATTCTATGGGCAACCTCCCTCCTTATTGCCTTAAAAACATAATTACTAGTATGGTTGATGTCTTTGAAGACTCTATTATTCCTTGCAATCCAAATATGATATATAATAGCTGAGAACAACAAAAAAACAGATTTCCTTCTTGTCTTGTCCTTAAACGCATGCTGCAGCCACCTAAGGCAGTTATGGAACTTCACAGGCCAAGATTCAATACCAAACCAATTACAACAAAGCTCAACTAGGCCCCTACTCCAGCCACAATCAAAAAACAAATGGTCCCTGGATTCCTCAGTTGAGACACAAAGGCTGCAATGATTTGGCAGAAAAGAGAATGCCCTCATTCTGTCCAAAGTCATCAACCTATTCCGAACAGCAAGCCAATTAATAAAGCAGTGTTTAGGAACATTGGCTGAATTCCAAACAAAATGCCTAAGATGGAAATGAGGATGATGGCCCTGAAGGAAAACATAACCTGATTTTATGGAATATACTCTATCAGCATAGTGGATCCATTGATCAGAATTATAAGCCAAACTGAAGCAATCCCTAATTTTCAATAGCTGCTTCCAATGCCAGCTATCTCCAGCAAAAGCATGACAGTCCCAAAGGGTTTGATCCTTATGATAAACAGTGTGGACCCATCTAACCCAGAGACAATCTTTCTTTGAAGCTAAGTCCCAAATCTGCTTCCCAATAGCTGCCTTGTTCCACAAGGCACTGTTCTTGACATTTACAGCCTTTTACTTCTGCAGATATTATCCCATGAAACATTAGCATGAACCTTTCCAGCCTCATTGACACCCCAAAGGAAAGCTCTACACACCTTCTCAATTCCCTTAATAACAACCTTAGGAATGATGAACACAGAAGCCCAATAAGTGTGTAAGCTGAGAAGTACAGAGTTAATTAGGCAGACCATACCCTGATAGGACAAATTCCTGCTCTTCCACTGCTGAATTCTTTTTGTTACCTTGTCAATCAGAATATTGCAAGAAGCCACTGTCCACTTCTTACCTGAGATTGGCAGACCAAGATATTTAAAAGGAAATGTACCCTTCTGGAAACCTGTTATACTGAGCAAGTGATCATGCCTATCCTGATTAACACCAACCAGAAACATTAATGATTTATCAATATTAGCCTAAAGCCCAGCATTTATAGCAAAATCCTGAAGCACTGATGTCATTATAGCAACACTGGCAGGGTGTGCTTTACAAAACAGCATCAAATCATTAGCAAACACCAAGTTAGCAAGCTTCAGGTCTTTACACATAGGATGAAATATAAAATTTCTATGCCTTGCTGCAAGTTGTAAAGATCTGGTAAGGTACTCCATGACAATGACAAACAGAAGGGGTGAAACAGGGTCACCCTGCCTTAAACCCCTAGATCCTTTGAATCTATTGCCTCTTGAACCATTAAGGACAACAGAATAAGAAGCAGTAGACACACATGCCATAACCCAGAGGATGAATTTCTCAGGAAACCTGAGAGCCTTAAACAGCTTGGCCAGAAAGTCCCACTCAACTGTATCATAGGCTTTTCTGAAGTCAATCTTCATCATACACCTGGGAGATATTCGCCTTCTTCCATATAATCTGAGAAGATCTTGAGTAATTAGGATGTTCTGCACAATACTTCTATTCTGAACAAATGCAGCTTGATTATCTTGAACAATACATGGCAAAACACCATTCAATCTACTGCAGATAAGCTTACTGATACATTTATAAATTGTATTACAGCAAGCTATAGGTCTGAATTGATGGACATGAGTTGGATCATCAAGCTTAGGAATGATCACCAAATCAGTAACATTGAGCTCAGACAACATGTGACCAGAAGAGAAGAAACTATTAATAGCCTTGCAGCAGTCTGGTCCAACAATATCCCAAGACTTCCTGAAAAACCCTGCACCAAAACCGTCTGGACCTGGAGATTTATCTTGATCAATAGAGAACATAGCTTGCTGAATTTCCAAGTCAGTGAAAGGTTTAATCAACCTAATTTGGTCATCAGTAGACAAAACCATACCCTCAGAAATAGCTTCTGCACATACATCACAATTTCTGTTCTTACTTCTGAAAAGATTCTCATAATAGTTCTGAAAAGCATCATGAATCATAATAGGATCAGAAATTGAACATCCATCAGGACCAGTAATATTTAGCACTCTATTCTGATAGGTTCTTTTCTTGATTGACTGATGAAAGAGCTGAGTATTGCTATCACCATCCCTAAGCCAACTCAACTTAGCTTTCTGCCTTAAGAAAGAGATGGCAGTCTGTCTAATCATACTGTATTCCCTGCTAAGCTCCCTTTCAGCTTCTTGAAGATTCACATCAGTAGGCCTAGATATAAGCACCTGCTGAACAAAATCAAGTCTGCCCTTCAGATCAATTTCCTTCTTATCAATGCAAGAAAAATGCTCTCTATTAAGCTTGCTAAGAGGTTTCCTGAGAAGGAAAAGTTTCCTGCAAACATGAAACATCTTACTGCCATTAATCTCAGTAGACCAAACATCTTTGATTATAGGGATAAAACCCTCATGCTCAACCCACATATTAAAAAATTTGAAGTTGGGCTGTCTAGGCAGAGATACTCACAACCCCAATCCAGAAGAATAGGGGAGTGATCAGAAACAACAGGCAGAAGAAAATCAGTAAAAGAATTAGGCCAAGTGTTACACCATGCTTCATTGACCATAGCCCTGTCATGTTCTGAAAATATTCTATCTGCACCAACTTGGTTATTTGACCATGTGAAAAAGCTACCTCTAAACTTCATATCAGATAAATTGCAGAAGGAAATGCAATCATTAAAATCATAAATACTTTCAGGATCACAAGGATTACCTCCCAACCTTTCTTGCTGATCAATGCAAGTGTTGAAGTCACCCAAGAGGAGCCAGGGTATCTGAATTATTGTACTAATACCCTTCAAAACTTCCCACAACTCTCTTCTTTTCCCAGTGTCATTAGATGCATAGATGAATGTTACAAAAAAGGAAATTTGCTTCAGCTTCTCAGTAACAAAACAATGGACATATTGCTCAGATCTAGCTACAATATCAACTTTGAACTTATCCAGTCTCCAAATCAACCAAATTCTACCAACAGGGCAGAGTTCAAGGTTATGAAAAGAACCCCAGCCTGTTGCAATCCTATTCTAAACAGAAAGGAAAGAATGGTTCCTTAATTTATTCTCTAAAATAGCAAAAAGGCCTACTCTATGTTTTCTATACATAGCAAAAATCTTTTGTTGCTTTTGAGGGTTGTTAAGCCCTCTAATGTTCCAGGCACAGATTCTATCCATGATGAATCTACTTAGAGGTTTCCCCCTTTTGCAAATTGAGATTTCTCTTACTTCTAGTGGTGACTGGAATCCACCCCTCATCCACAGATTTAGTGATAGGCTGAGACTGCACTGTTTCACTCTCCTTGTCCTTGTCCTTCCTCAACAAACTACTATCAGGACCTAGAACTTGCTTCACAGCTTCAATTGTAGAAGGAATATTCTCTTCAGGAATTGTCCCCTCTTCAAGACTCTTCTGCAGTTTCAAACTATCCACCACAGTATCCAAATCTTGCTGAGTACGTTTTTGCTTTACTACCCACTGCTTTTTCACAATCATCCCCTTTCTACACATCTTCTCATCATGGCCATAGTTTGAACATTTTGAACAAATTGAAGGCTTCCACTCATACACAACCTTCTGAGTATTGATGTTGCCTTTTTCATCGGAAGGGAACTTTTTCAAAATGAAGAAGATAAGCGTTTTGAAATCAGAAACGTGATCAACCAATTAAGGAAATAAATCATTTTGAGAATCAAATTGATTTTAGCACGTTTTTCAAAATTTGAATTTAAGTAATCGATTACTTGGAAGAGAGTAATCTGTAACAGCCCGATTTTCGTAACCCAAAATAACTAACTTTTATTTATTAAGATGCAAAAATGAGGACAATTTTTTTTTTTGAAAACATTTTTGAGATGTCATTGGTACACAAAACACCCTTTACTGAAAACCGAGTTGTTACTTAAACAGTTTTTTACCTGAAACCTTCATCTTCATAAGGTGACTTTGTTCAAAGAGTATCATCATCTATTGTACTATATCAAAAATATTCATGACTGTTCCCAAAAGATCACATTGTTCGATCTTTCAAAACAAAAGTACTCCACGATACAGAATTTAAACTTAGCTTAATTACATAAATGGTTCTTTGCTCGGTAATCCTTGACTCAAGTACTAACAATAGACTTAAACTATTAAAAGACTAAGGTCATCTTGACTAAACACATTACTTTCGATTCTTCCTAATGAAGACAACCGGCTGCGGCTTCCTCTTCTTCCCTGGCATTTTCTTCGTACCGGAGGATGATGCTACCTCCGTTGCTGACTCCGCTTCAGAACTTGGCTTTAGCTCTACACCAAACAGCTTCACGAGTTCCTTCTTAGCTTCATTCCGTGATGGTGGTTCATTACTATTATATCCCAGAATAGAGATGCTTCCCAAGCACGATCCCGTTGTTGATCCGCTCAGTTTGTGTTCTGGATCCGCAATCACCATCTGAGTACACCCCATCCACGCCCATCCATAGCGTGTGGGTTTCCAACCATTTCCCTGACGGCGCCATGTAGTAATCTCCAAGCGATGCTCCATCTGCCCGTTGAGATACTAACAACACCGATATGCCAACGAACAGGAGAGAGTAAGCATTTCGAACGACGCATCGTCGACGGTGTGGGTTTACGATAGGCAAGATATCAAGACCATACAAACATACAACATCACACATATACAGCATAACAATGCAACATAAATATAACACAACATTCAAGTTTTCATTATCATCGTCATTATCATCATTCATTACCTTGCCCATCTTATTATCATTTCTCAACATAAACATTCTTTCTTTCTCAATCACTTTCTCAATCTCAACTTGTTAATCTTTCACTTTCAATCCTTTCCCTCTTCATAGGGTTTCATTCATCATTCCATACTTTCCATTCTCGATTCCTTTCTCATTATCAACGTTCCATAAGATTTCGCTTCTCATAATTATAGATCTTTTCATGACTCTTAAACTTTTCTTATCATGTCATATTTGATCACAGCCATCGATGATTGAGGAAATTAAAATATCATCGAGGTACGCGTTTCTTTCGCAGTTAGCACACACGTCTACATCTCCTCGGTCATCCACCCAACCTAGTCGGAAGCAAACAGGAGTACAGGACCTTTACCACGCGGGCACGACAGCTGTCTCAACAAATCAAATGGCTCCAAGCCAAGAGAACTGTAGAAAATCGGGTACAGTTTCAAATCATATAATATCAAGGAACACTGTAGAAAAATCGGGTACAGTGGCAAAATCACATTGCCCCGTTCCAGTCCCTCTCACTGTTCCTGAATTGCCATAGGGGTGACAGTACTATTCTAGTTCCGGGTGCAGAACATATCACGGCATTAGGACCCAGTCCCCACCACGTCTGGTTACCACATATGGAATTCGTTCCGCCCAGAATAGTACTCAAGGCATCATGACGTTTTACCGCCCTAGCCTACCCTATTGCATTCACAACTCGAATATCCCTGATACCCGGGGTATCTTCCTCTCCACTACTTCGCACTCATCGCTCACCGCTTTCGTCAATGTCTTCTATAGTCTTTTATCTTTTTTATTAACCTAAGGTCGGCCCATCCTTGGTGCATCCCTTCAACGAGTTCCGACCACTATCTTTCAACATTTTCTCAACAAAGCACAAAGCTGGGATCGCATCAACATACTTGCATCTCCTTTCACAATCATCCTCAAAATAACATTTCGTAGTCCTTCTCAAAATCTCTTCTCATAATCTTTCTCAAAACCTCATTTCACAAACTTTCTCAAAATCGCATTTCACAAATTTTCTCAAAAGCTCATTTCACAAACTTTCTCAAAATCGCGTTTCATAATATGTCTCAAAAATCTCATTTCATAAACTTTCTCAAAATCTCGTTTTCATAAACTTTTTCAAAATCTCATTTCATAAACTTTCTCAAAATCTCGATCTCAAAACTTCATTTCATAAACTTTCTCAATTCGCAATCATCTCAATATCTCATTTCACAATCATCTCGTTTCACAATCATCTCAACATCTCATTTCATAATTTGTCTCAATTCACAATCATCTCAACATCTCATTTCAATTAACAACAACAACACTGCTTTCCCCAGCTCTGGCTTGACGTCATTACGATACTTTCATTCACATCATATCTCATCTCTTATAACATTCTTAGAATTCTCATTACATCTCAACTCTTTCTCAATCTTAGCTCATATCTCTTTTCCAATTATTCTCATATCTCATATCATCACTTCTTTTCTTAATGTCTTATCAAGGCTGCCTTACTCCATAAGGACATAGGCCAAACAGGTGTTATCTCTTTCTCTTTGTATCTTTTACTTTCACAATCTTTTCCACATAGATGGAGAACTTGATTCACTGTCACTAGATGGATTTTCTCCTAATCTCCTACAGAGCTCAGGATAAACTTCCCTAAAACCTCTCCATCCCCTCATGATTCAAACAAATTGAGGTATAAACTCCTCTCACTTAAAAACAAAAGAAACCCAGAAACTCTACCCAGAAATCCCTGCAAAATCCCGAAACCAGAAAACCCGTTTACAAAGAAAAACTCACTCCAAAAGAAAAACAAAACAACCCCAAATGAATAAGGAAATCTGCAGGAATGGAAATAAGAGGAGTAGAAGGGATTACCTGCGTGAAGTTGCTAAAACTGGTGAAGGATTGGAGGATCTCAATTTGGGAACGAAGACAGCAAAATGGAAATCGAAGAGGGAATGAGAGGATTCTGAGAAATTTCGGGAGTAGAGTGAGTGAATGGAGGCAGAGAAAGGGGAAGTTTCAATTAAAGAGAAAACTTTTCAGTTTCCCTCCGTCTTAGCCATTTGGGCCAAAAGCCCATGGATGCATGCAACCAATCGTAGGGAGAGACGTGGCAGTTCCAAAAGGTACTTTTTCAAATTTCAAAAACACAATGATTTGGCACAACTTACAAGGAAACACGTCGTATCTCGAGAACCCAAAACGTCACCTCGAAGCAATCGGCACGATTACAGTTGTCACGAGGCATGCGGAAAGGTCTATCCTAAGCGCTCATTACCTCGTCACAGACTTTTCAAAGTCTTACGAGCTGGGGGGCTTGTAGGGTCTGCCGACCATATAAAAACTACAGTCCTATATAAAGGATTTTCTATGGACCTTTCCCTCGGTTTACTTAACACAAACGTCCCACGCTCGGACACGTTCATTCCGAGCATACGAAAAGACCAGGCTCGGACTTGATGGGACCGAGCCTCAACAACGGTCTTCACTCCATCGGCTCGGGATTCTAGAACCGAGACATAACGTCGGCTGGTAGATTGACTCAGTCTCACCAAGGCTTCCTATCTCTTCCGCATGTTTCTCCTAGAATCTCGCAACAGCCTCTACATGGGATCGTGAGCTGATCCTATCCGGATTCTAAGGGAATAAATCTCCTATATTTCCTCACAGAATCTCGGTCCAGCTCACCTTGATACGAGGCCCATACGACCCACATCAACTTCCTCCAGACCCTATAAATAGCTCACAACAGCTAGGGTTTCAGGTACGTACTCTCATCCCTAAGTTGACACTCTTCACACACTTATTGACTGGGGAAACCCTGCTTTTCCGACTGGAACTGCAGAAAAACCATAAGGTCATACATAGATACTTGACCTTCTCTTGAACTCCTGATTACCATAGTCTTGAGGGCTCAGAGGGTTAAGGACATATAGTGTTCAAGGACACTACAAAAATAAACCCAGAAATTAAATTACTCAAACTCATCAAAACTATTAGCCATCTTAAGAATTTAAGAAAAGGGGAGATAAATCCCTTTAAACACTCTTTTTGTGTCCCTTTTCTCATTCTTAATTCATATGACCTAAGAACAATTTCATATATTCAAAAATAACTTTAAAATGAAAAGGAAAATTTAGAACTTGACTATAGAAGAAGTTAGAAGCTTTACTCAAAACTAAAAATAAAACAACTTAAAAATAGATTAAATAAATAAGTGATTTTGGGTTACCTCTACTCCTTAAGCTTTTTAGAAAACTTCAAGCAACAAAGCACTCCCTCCCTCCTTCCTTAGCTTACTCGACCCTCTCTCTCTATTTTTCTCTTGGAATTTTATTTTTTTCTCGTATGAAACTATCAAGGTTTTGTGTGTGAAAAATGTGGGAACTAAGGCTATCTATTTATAGGTGTTGAAGTGATCCATTTCCCTCAATTTTCAGAGGCAAATTCGTCCCCCCCTCATCAAGTCTTGGTCAAAAATTTTCAAATACTACTTGGAACATGAACTAGCATTAAATGGGATTTTGTTGATTCCTAAAGCATTTTAATTCAAGGTTTATTCTCACAAACTTCAGAACTTATTCTTCCCTTCTTCCCACTTATTTTGGACGGTGCATATTATGAAAAATAGAAGAGAAAATTTCTCATCGGTTCATTGTGGAGGTGCCTACATAATTATCTAATCATATTAACTATCAAAATTTGATTTTCTACCTACTGTACAAAAAATTTCGTAAATATTAAAATAAAAATTTTATTTTTACATATTAAGATTCTACATTTTATTACGATCGTTTTCATATAAAGTTTGTAATTTTTGGACTTACGGTTTGAAAGTTATGAATTTTTGAAGTCCTAAGGTCATTTCTTCAAAAATACACTTCCTAAGCTTTTTAAATATTTAAAATAAAAACAAATACGAAAATACACTTTATTTAAATGATATTACATTATACAACTTCAGAAATGAATTTTTATTTTCAAAGTAAAATATACTTTAGTCAAAAGGCTATTTAATGCATTAAAACCATACATTGGTTCTTAAAACTCAAAAATTCGTTCACTATTGCAGCAGTGATAAAATTTCGAAAGTTCAAAAATAAAAATCAAAGCTTTACATTTTCATAATCTAGATTTCGATACGATTGTTTTGACATATCATTTGTAATTTTTCGACGTACGGTTGAAAAGATATGAATTTCTAAAGATAGGATACTCTAATCCCTCAAAAATCATTTCATCTTTTAAAATCATTTAAATCAAATACTTTACCTTAAAAATATTTCATTTAAATATGCTAGGGAAAACATTGGTATATAATATATATACCTATATATGTTACGTGTATACATATATATTTTCATATATATATATTTTTTATATAAACCCAGGTATCTAAATCAAGCATAATTTCCTAATTTTAATTATAAAATCACAAATAAATTGGGTAAAATTGTGGGTCTCACAAAGTGCATGAGTTGCTTATATAAGCCACCACCCTTAGTTCCTTTCACCCATTTCCCATTCATTTCTTTCACTTCCCTTCACTTCCCAAACACATTTGTTGAGAGCAAAAATCAAGCTCTCAACACCCAAAGAAAAGAGAGTGGCCGTGAGTGAGAAGAGAAGAAGAAGAGGAGATCAAAACCAAAACCTAGAGTTTTTCCTTGAAGATCCAAGCACATAGAAGTTAGAAGACATTGATTTGGTGGGTAGTTCGAAAATCATGGAGGAAATTGTAATAGTTAGATTTTTCTTTTGATCTTGTAAATTTTCTTCTCCTTTTTCTTTGCATGTTAATTTTTCAAGTTTAAGTGATGAGTACAAGTGTGTTTGTGCTTGATCATAAATTTTCAAAGCTAAAAAAAAAATAACTTGTAAATGTCTAACTAACGGACTTCATAACTCGTTTAAGGTTTTTCATGAAAGATCTTAAAGCTTTTCAAACTAAATCCTAAAGATATAAAGGTTTGTTGAGATTTTGTAAAGTTTGAAGTGAATCTCTTTGCATGTCGAATTTTCTTTCTTAAAAACCGTGAATTATAGTGTGTTTGAGAGTTTATTTGATAAATAAATGAAAGATCTAAACTTGCTTAATAATAAAATTGAGATCTTTGGTGTTGCATGTTGATTGATGATGATTTTGATGATTTGAGTTCATGCATGTGTTAAATGAACTTTGATCTTGAATTTTAGGAATAAATGAACTCATAAAACACTAGATCCTAAACTAGGTAATTCGGCCATGAGTAGAAAGTTAGGTCTTGATGCTTTTTTATTTGATCTAAGTCATTGCATGTTCATCTCATGTTTAGAAAAATTGACTTGAGTTTTAAAATGCTTTGATTCTTACTTGATCCTAATAAAGCCTTGATTTTTAGTTTTGATCCTTAATTTATTCATGAAAAGTTTGGTTCTTGGATTTTGCATGTGAATTCTAAATGAAAAGCTTTGATCTTGCGATGGTTCATGAACAAGTATTGATCCTTGACACATGCATACTGTTTTGAACAAAAGACTTGATTTTCTTTAAATATTCATCACGGTTTTGGTCTTTCCTACTGAAAATGATTTTTATCTTTGATTTGTACCACTATGATTGATTTCATGACTTGATCTACAAGATCTAGGTACATGCATGTGGTTTTTGAGCAAAAAGATTTTATTTCTCTTAATGATCATCACGGTTTTACAAAGAAATCAAGGAAACATGTTTTTGGAAAATGATTTTTAACTTGATCCATGTTCTATGTGCATGCATGTTAATTCCTTTTGACTTAAAGAAGCTTGTGTTTTTACATGTTGAGAAAAGTGAACCAAAAACCTTGTTTTTGTCAAAACAAGATTCGGCCTATGCATGTAGAATAGACTAGGGTTCTTTTCTCATGAGTTGACATGGAGTAATGAGTATGTTTTGAGAAATTAGGCAAAAATAAATTGTTTGAAATTGTGTTGTGAATATTTAATTTATATTCGGTTTTTGGATTAAGAATAAAGGAAATAAATGAACTAATTGATTTGAGAGGAAAGTTTTGTGTTTAATTGGATATATGTGTGTGTAATCGGTTAAGAGTAAAAGAAAGAGTAAATAATTTTGTTGCATGAAAAAGAAAGTGGAATTTAAGTACTTAAAATAAATCAAGTTGATTTGTGTATTTTACATTTGTAATTCTTGACTTGTTCGGTCATGTAGTGTAAATAAGACTAGGAAATTTAGTTGCATTAAAATAAACTCATGTAGTGATTTTTGAAAATAATTGAGTTGCTATGCTTGGTTTATATCTTTGTGAGTATGTGAATGTCTAAGTGTTTTGTTTGAATTATAATTAAATTAAATGATTAATTAATTACTTGTATGACTTAATTCATTTACGTGTTGTTATGGTTGTGTGCTAGTTTATGTTTAAAAAATATTTGAGTGTGTAATTTTTTTTTGGTAAAATAAGATATTATTAAACCACAAGAAACAAAAAAAGATTCATACAAATCACTCCATGGACCAAATGCGACCTTCTAGGAAGGGTTCACCAGCCCAGGAGGATTAAACCAAAAGAAATTAAAACCAGCCCAAAACCAAGCCAGCCCAAACCGAGTCCAAACCAAACAAACAAGAATAAAAAAACACTAGAGTTCAGACCAAATTCTGTCAACTAAAGCTCTGTCTTTCCAGTTCCTGAAATGGGGGAAGCAGAATGCCATCCTCAACGCCATCTCCTTCCTCAACGCATGCAACACCACAACCATTGATCTTCTAGCTCCTTTGAAGATACGATTATTTCTCTCAGTCCAGACTCCATACAAAACTGCTGAATACACGGTAAACAAGCACTTCCTCCTTGTTCTATGTTTGAAATCATGCAAAATCCATCTACTCCAATTCGTAAATTTATAAGGCCAATTGTTGATACCTATCCACAGGCAAGCAGATTCCAGGAGCTCTTGCGACCATGGGCATTCAAAGAATAGATGATTCCGAGACTCCTCACTATTATTGCATAAAACACAGGTACAATCTTGCATAAATAATCTGTCTTTTGTTTTTAGTCTATTGAGCACAGCTAGCCCTAAAATAAACATATGTTTAGGAATCGAAGTAGAATTCCACACAAATCGATGTAGATGAAACATAGGAATAGGACCCAGAAGGAATTGATAACCATTGTTTATAGTATATATCCCTGAACCAGTAGCATTCCAACAATCACCATTAAACCCAGTAATTAATTTGTTTTTCACCTTGACAATTTGTTTCCAGTGCCAACTATCCCCTTGCCTCTGTTCAATCTGCCAAAAATCTCTTTCTTTTAAGTAAATGGAACTTATCCATTTTACCCAGAGACAATCCTTTTTAGCACCAATATGCCATATTTGCTTACCTATAGCAGCCATATTCCACAAAATAGCATTTTTGAAGCCCAATCCTCCATTCTTCTGAGGTCTACAAACTGAATCCCATGCCACTGAAGCATGATAATTACCCTCTGAATTCACACCCCACAAGAACTCCCTACACTTCTTCTCCACTCCCTTGAGAACTGCTTTAGGAAGCATAAATATAGATGCCCAATAAGTATGCATTGACATTAGAACAGAATTAATAAGGGTGCATCTTGCCTGATAAGAGAGGTTTTTTTTTAGTGTGTAATTGGTTTTGAAATAAATTGGTTTTAATATTAATTGATTTGATTTATTTGAAATTGTTGGATTGTGTTTATGGCTGTCCTAAACTTGTTTTATGTCAAAAGCTTGAATTTTAAAGTAATTGTTTTAAGCTAAAGATTTGTTTAAAACGAAAAGTATTTTTCGGTGTTTTCGAGTTTTATTAAAAGTGATTTTTTTTGAAGTGATTCTTTGCTGTCCAAAGTTGTTTCTTAACTTTAAAAATGTGTTCATACAATTTAAAGTAAAGTTTTCAAGTAATAATTGATTTAAGAAAAAGCCGGATTGAAAACGGTGAATTTTTCGGTGTTTTCGAACAATGTTTAAGGTGCTATCCAAAATGGACCAGCAACCAAATGAATTGGTTTAAATCATTTTATTAAATGTTTTCAAATGGTTTTGAAACATTTAAAGTGCTAGAAAATATGGGAATTGTTTTGATAAAACAATAGTGTTTTAAGTCTTTCGATTAGGAATGGAAAGTGTCACGAACTAAGTAAAGATTTTCTTAATACACGTTAAGTAACGTAAATGTGTTTTATTTAATACGAGGAATGAGAAGTGTCTAAGTTATGGAAAAGATTTTCATAATACAAGTTAATGACGTGGGCGTATTTTATTTAGTACGAGGAATAATATAGACGAGGGATCGGGGCAGCTGGCGGCGACAAGGATCCGAGGAGACGGTACCCACTTAATAGCTGGACCTCAGGTGAGAGAGAAGCTTTCCTAAGACACCGTGGTAGTTAGGTGATATATTAGGACGTTCGGTATCATCTCAAAGATCGGAACTAAGTGGTTCGGAGTCAGTAGTATAGTGGCAATTGTTTGTGTTGTGTGGCCACTTATACGAAGGTGACAAAGACCACATTGTTATTGTGTGCTGATTGTGTGTGGATAGTATGTTTATATTTATTTATTTAATTATGCATGTTGAAATTGAATGCTGTTGGTTAATATGAGTAATGTGCTGATGGACGTCTGTTACGTCCTGAATAAGAAAATGGAAATGAAATGATTAAGTTGTGGAATTAAAAAGATACAAAGGAAAAAGGAATAACGAGTGGAAATAAGATATGTGTTGGAAAAGAGAGAAAGAGTTGAGATTGGGGAAGAATTGATGAAAATAATGAGGACGAGCCAGAGCTGGGGGAGAGTGATGTGGATTGTTGGAACAAGAGGTGAATTGAGTGGAGCTCGGCTCCTTTGTTTTTGTTTTTGAATGAGACTAGTGTTTAGTTGAGCTTGCTCCTCCATTAGCGCTCAGCAAAAATGTGATTTTTGAAAAAGGAATTTTTGAAAAAGATTTGTGAAAAGAGATTTTTGCAAGGAGCTGTGAAAGAAAATTTTTGAAAATAAATTTTTGAAAAGATTTTTTTTTTGAAAAGAAGTTTTTAAGGAGAATTGTAAAAAAAATGTTTTCAGAAAAGTTTTGAAATAAAATTTGTGAAAAGTTTTTAAAAGGAGATTTTTAGAAACTTTGTGAAAAGAGATTTTTAAGAAAGTTTTTGAAATGATATTTTGAGAAGGTCTTCTTTATGAAATGACATTTTTGAGAAAGAGTTTGTGAAAACAATATTTTGTGAAAGTCTGTGAAAGAAGATTTTGTGAAATGATATTTTCGAAAAAGGTTTTGTGAAAAGATTGTTTTGAGAAAAGATTCTAAAAGGAGATTGAGAATGTTGGGAGGGATTGAGAAAATGAGACACGAGTTTGTTGATGTGATCCCTGCTCTGTGCTATGTGAGAAATGATGAGAGAAAGATTGTGCCAAGTTAGTGGTCGGGACTCATTGAAGGGTTGCACGAAGGATGGGCCGACCTTAGGATAATTAAAAAGATAAAAGACATAAAAGACATATGCGGTGAGGTATGAGAGTGCGAAGTAGTGGAGAGGAAGGAACCATGGGTATCTGCGGATACTCAGGAGGAGATTGCATTGGGGGAGGACGATGACGGTGAAACGTCAAGAAGTCTAGAGTATGTTTCTAGGCAGAACGAACTCCACATGTGGCATACGAACGTGGTAGGGACTGGGTCCAATGCCGTGGTAAGTTCTGCGGGCCCACTAGAAAAATACTGTCGCCCCCTAGATTGCAAATCTTGAACAGTGAGAGGGACTGGAACGGGGCATTTGTGATTGCCACTGAATAGTGTGCGTTGATGATATTTGAATTGATATTGAAATGAATTTATTTGAGGCTGTAGTCCTCCTGGCCTGGGGCCAATTGATTGTGAGACAGCTGTCGTGCCCGCGTGGTAAAGGTCCTGTACTCCAGTTTGCTTCCGACTAGGTTGGGTGGATGACTGATGAGATGTAGACGTGAGTGGTAGCCGAGAATGAAATGAATATTTTGATGATATCTTAAAGTACCCCAATCATTAAATATTGTGAATTGACAAGATCGGATGAAAAGAGAAGTATAGTTGTAAAAAGGAAATGAGAGGAAAGGAAAAGATATTCATAAGAAGTAAAAGTAAGTTGATAAGCGTATGAAAAATGATAACAAGGATGATGATAATGATGATAATAATACAAAATAATAATGATAATGTTATACTTGAGTGATGTGTGCTTGTATGTTATACTGTATGTTTGTATGGTCCTATTATCTTGCCTATCGTAATCCCACACCGTCGACGATGCGTCGTTCGGATCGCTTACTCTCTCTTGTTCGTTGGCATATCGGTGTTGCTGGTATCTCAACGGGCAGATGGAGTATCGGATGGACGTCACCACATGGAGTAAATATGGAAGAGGATGGAAGCGCACCCACGGTGGATGGGTATGGACCGGCTACACCCAGATCGTGATTTCCGACCCGGAACATCAACTGAGTGGAGCTAATTTGGAGCCACACTTGGGACAAGTCACCCTGTGATGTAACACCCCGATTTCGGCAACTTGAAAATGTAACATCCCAAATTTTAAACCCAGATACAAATGAATTAATAATAATCCGGGATAATAGGGATAATATAAATAAAGCCATAAATAGGTATTAAAATAAGTGCACAAGCATTAGAAAAGATTAATAATAATAATAATGATTTAGAAAAGAAAGGAGCATTAAATTGGAATTAGGAACAGGCCAGAAAAATAGATAATTCGGTGTTAAAACATAACGTAGGTTAGAAAATCAAAATAAAAGATTTAGGACTCAAAACAAAATTTCCACCGTTGGATATGAAGATATGATTTTTAGGAAGTTGCTCCTCAAATTTGAGCAAGATCCGACGGTGAACGAAGATGTTATGGCTATTTGAAGTTGGGGAGAAAATAGCTGAAAAATAGAAAAAAAATAAATCAGGCATCTGGTAAAAGTATCCGGATACCAGCCAAAGTATCCGGATACATCGTGCAGAAAAAGCATAAAACGCGTTGAGTCTTCTTCTCCATTCATTCCCCTTTTGCTTTCTCTCTCTAGGGCTCGAAACCCCATTTCCGCCCCTCCTCTTTCAACTCCGGCATCCTTCTTCCTTCACCACCCAAAACCGCCTCCACCTCCTTGGCTCTTCCTCCTTCCCCATAGATCTGCCCTCTTTCTCTCTCTCCTCCTCTCACTTGATTCTCCCTCTCCTCCTTGTCTCTCCACCGGAAACGGCCAGCCACCACGGCCAGCCACCACGCCGGCCACCCACTACCCTCACAAACTCCTTTCTCTCTTTTTCCCTCTCCCTTTGGCCCTTTCTCTCTCTTCCCTCTTGGTTCCCTCTCTCCTTCCCCTTTTAGCCGAGCTTTCTCTCTCTCCTCCCGATGTCGAAGAGCAACACCGTCACCCTGATCGAGATCGATTGTCCCCACCGTGCTTGGAATCGAAGATTGGGGAAACTTAGGATCAAGTTGGAGCCGAGCTAAAGCATGGGTCGGGGAGTAAAGCGTCAGATTAAGGTTACCCCTCTCACTGTCATCGATTGAGGTAAGGGGTTTCATTACCAGTCCTTAAGGGGTGTATTTCTGGGTAGTTATATCTATCGCTAGGACCGGGGGAAATGTTAATTGCTAACGAACCTTAGGGTAACCCGCTAATAATGACGAAAGATAGATGGAGTAAATAGGGGAAACCAATAGTGATGAATAAAAAGGTAAGTAACAGAATAATTAATTAATTAGACGGGTAGGGTGTGGCAAAAGAATAGAAATGGTGAATAGGGAAATAAATTAGAAATGAACAAATGAGAGTAAAGAGAATTAAAGTATAATTGTATGTGGTAAAACCAGGTAAAAGTTAAACGGAATTGGTAGACAAAATAATGACATATAATATGGACAATTAATATTGGATAAATATGGTGATGTATCGTAGGCCTTCGATATGGGGGAGACGATACATCGTAAAAATTGGGGTTGTATTGTAGGCCTTCGATTTGCGGGAGACAATACAACGAAACTGGGGCGATGTATGTAGGCCTTCGATTTGGTGGAGACATACATCATCGACGGTGTATGTATGTAGGCCTTCGATTTGGTGGAGACATACATACACCGTAAATAAAAAGGAAAAGGTAATAAAAATGGTAAATGTCACAGGTGGTTGTATTGACCCTGTGGCACGGCGCTGGTGGTTGTATTGACCCTGTGGCCTGATAAATGGTACATGTCACAGGTGGTTGTATTGACCCTGTGGTGCGGCGCAGGTGGTTGTATTGACCTTGTGGCCTAAATAAAATGGTACATGTTACAGGTGGTTGTATTGACCCTGTGGCACGGCGCAGGTGGTTGTATTGACCCTGTGGCCAAATAATAAAGAGGTAAAACGGTAATGGAAAAGCGATGTATGTAGGCCTTCGATTTGGTGGAGACATACATCGTGATTGATGTATGTATATAGGCCTTCGATTTGGTGGAGACATACATACACCCTAAATAAAAAGGAAAAAGGAAAGGATAATGGATAAAATAAGGTAAACGGTAAAGGAAAAGCGATGTATGTAGGCCTTCGATTTGGTGGAGACATACACATCGTGATTGGTGTATGTATGTAGGCCTTCGATTTGGTGGAGACATACATACACCGTAAATAAAAGGAAATGAATAAGGGAAACAGGGAATAAAATTGGATAAGATAATGGTAATTGAAAAGCGATGTATGTAGGCCTTCGATTTGGTGGAGACATACATCGTGATTGGTTTATGTATGTAGGCCTTCGATTTGGTGGAGACATACATACACCGTAAATAAAAGGGAAACGAATAAGGAAAAAGGTAAGGGGATATAACGGGATTTATTTGGAAACGGGGAAAATAATTAAAAAGGAAAAATGGAAAAGGAAATGGAAAATGGTAATGAAAAGGAAAAATGGATAATAGAGTGGACATTGAAAAATGAAATAAGAAGGTGAACAATGAAATTGATATAGGAATTAAAGGAAATAAATACGGAGAATAATTATGGAAATGCTAAACATAAACGACTAATGGAAAATGGATAAAGAATGAGAATAAGAAGATGGGATAGGAAGAAGAAGAAATAGGTTAATTGGAAAGAGAGTGAGTAGAGAAATTAGGGTGATTAGGAAAAAGGAATAAAAATGAAAGAGCGAAAGTAATGAGGAATAAAAATAATTAGAGGTTAGGGATTATTTAAAAGAAAACAATTAGATAGAAAAAGGAATTGGGAAACAGTTAGGAAGGAAAAAGGAAAAAAAAAGAACATGAATTAAGTAGTATAGCATAGGCTTGAATGGTCGTGGTGTGTCGTATATATCTGCTTAGAAATCTCTCTTTTAACTTTTGTGTGATGCTTCCCCTGTGTGGTTAATATTTTTCAGGTACACAAGTGGAGCATACACTAGTGTTGGCCGAGCAGGATTTCAAGTTCCACTACGTGGAATGTATTTTACATATTTTGAGTGGATAATTACTTTTTGTAAATTATATATGAATTAGTAGTTTGCCCTGAAATTGCATTAATCGGGCGTTAGGATCTGTTACGATTTTTAAACTATTGTTGTTTATGTTTTTAAAACAATTCTGGACTGACAGGTTTTTAGAAGAAAATTTTTGGGAAGTCCGGAAAACAGAGGAAACTCTGCCGGGTTTTCGTAAAACCTTATAAAGAAATTTAAGTGTTAAAAAGGAATTTTCAAACTCCGATTTTAATAAAACCTAAAATTATCCAATAAATGTGAGAGTGTTACATTTTGGTATCAAAGCAGTTTTTCCTCGGCCTTTGGAGTGTGGACTCACATCTCAGATGGTTACTCACCAAGCGAGTAACTGATTCATTTAGTAAGAGTTTAAGTTTAGGAATAGGATATTTAGGTTATTGATTAAGTATTCAGTCTTTAACTGGCTGTTCCCTTCGTGACCTAACAGTATGGCTGGGCGACGTACCGAAAATGATCGGATGGCTGCTATATTGGAGAACCTAATTCAAATGAATCAGAATCAGGCCCGAATGCAACAGAACCAAGCGGAAAACATCGCAGCAGCAGCAGCATTGAATCCACCACCCATTCCTGTCGAAATTGACTGGATGGCTCGATTTAGGAAATGCGAACCGCCTAGGTTCAAAGGAGGGTATAATCCTGATGGAGCTCAGCGATGGCTCAAGGAAATTGAGAAGATCCTTCGCACCATGGCGCCACCTGCTGAACAAACTGTGTTGCTAGCGCAGTATATGTTGATTGATAAAGCACAGTATTGGTGGGAACGAATGCGAAGAGAATTGGAGGCAGCTAATCAGGATATCACTTTTGATCTGTTTAAGGCTCACTTCCTGGGAAAGTATTTTCCTGAGGATGTTCGTAGGGAAAAAGAGATCGCTTTTCTGCATCTGGAGCAAGGAAGTATGACTGTCGGTGAGTATGCGGCACAATTTGAAGATCTGATTCGCTATTCTGGCAGTTATCGGGACGCAGACGAACGCACCAAGTGTATTAAATTTGAAGCAGGTCTCAATGCCAGGATTCGGACTATCTTTGTGCACCAGGGTATAGCTAACCTCTCTCAGCTGGTGAATATGACTAGCGCTTATGAGAAGAGTTTGAATCAGCAGGAAGCAGAGGAAAGGAGCCAGAATATACCGAATGAAGTAGGTCTCAACAAGGGTAAACGACTGGCTCAAGGATCAGGTCTGCACGCCGTTAACCGCACCAGAGCAGTGGTGCTAGAGAATGCGGGTCAGAGTGCGACCGCTTCAAGGACCAGGCCACCATGTCCACATTGTGGAGGATCCCATGCTCGTATGTGTTTGATGCTGGAGCAGCGTAGAAAGGAAGGTTTCTGTTTCCAATGCGGCCAACCCAGACACCGTGCTGCAAACTGTCCTATGGGCACATAGAACGAGGAATAAACTTATCCAAGGTACTTTTCGTGTAATGTTGCACCAACTGATTGCTTTAGCGTCTTTGCCTAGAGTAAGTGTGAGTAGTGTAATCTAGAAGGAGTCGATAAGTGTTAAAACCTTAGCTAGAAATTTCACCAAGCTCAATTGTGATAGTGTCGTCCTCTAATAGAGTGTAAGGTCAGGATTGGTCATCCTTTCTCTTGCACCTGTTAAAAGATAATGCTATCATTCAATAACGCAGTGATGTACAGTTGATAAATGTGAGATTGGGACTGACCACCTCGGTCTTCGCATTTATTGACATGTTATATTATTGCAATCATCTAGTTGAGATCCGAACAAACCATTTAGGAATTCTATCTCTGTCGAAAGCCCGATTGAACTCTAATCCTATAGAATCCTTACCAAGACTCGTGAACAGTGATTCACAAACCAACCCCATTCAAGACACTCTTATTCTATATTTCCACCGAGAACACCCAACTAAATGATCGAACCACCCCTCTAACTTGCATGAGAATTTAGCCGTATGCGTAAGTACGGAAAGCCTAGCTAATCAATTCTTGGAATTCGCCTAGTTTCCTCCCTGCCTTCGACTTACTCAGGTATGTTGATACCAAGTGGGGGAGACGTGACGACTCAATTCGGATCCTATCCGAGCGACAATAACTCGTAATCATACCGTAAGCCATAGGACTACTAAATAGATAATTCCAAACACTTCGCGGAGAATCGAATGAGAGTTAAACTTGGGGTAAAACAAGGTTCCCCAAAATAACACCGAATTGAGAAATAACAACTAGGCCTTGACCTTGACCCTCAAGTGTAATCCATCTTTAGGAATTCCTATATAGAATTGAAATTACTAAACGAACGGGAAGAAAGTAGCATTGAAGTAGAATGCAAACGCGGTGAAGATTGATTTTAAGAGTGACTTTGCTAGACTCACTTGAAGTAGTAAAAGGTGAATGGGATAAAAGTGAAGTCGCGAAGTGGAATCTCAATCAAGACGTTACGTCGGAATACCGCAAGTGATAATCTTAGTCTTTTGGGACCCTGTGCATTTGATAGGACCCCGATGGACCGAGACCAACCAGTTAGCCGCAGATCCATAGAAAAGCATCCTTCGACGACTCTCTGCTGAAAATGCATACTTTGGGGAATAATCTCCATTGTCTTCTTGCTTGACATGTATCCAGTCCATCTTGGGTCATCTTGCAAAGACCATGAGACTCATTCTGGAGTACTTCATGTTTCTTCTTTTCATCTCCACTCTCTTCAAGCTTCAAGCATCTCAGACGCATAGGTGAGAATTTGCCAAGTCATAGAAACCCGACATAGTTCTATGTCTACCGATAGATAGTCACCCACATGTCCTCTTTTCAGCCTTGGATACCGGTCGGGAACCTGTGTACTCTATTCTGAGCAACGAATGAACATACCCCCTAGCATGGATATAATCAAGTATGTCAATGCTAAGTGGGGGAGGATTTCAATCCAAGGAATGGGAGATGGAACTTTAATAATAAGAAAACTGATGATCCGACGCAGATAGAGATAGTACGCAGTGCTAGAAGACAGACGTTGAAATAGGCATGACCCCAACCGCATACGGAGCGAAAAGTAAAAAACGAAGGGAAGTGAAAACCGTGGTCCGAAGCTTACCAATGGGATGGTTCTCCATTTGAAGGAATTGAACAGAATTTCGGGGACGAAATTCTAATAAGTTGGGGAGAAATGTAACATCCCAAATTTTAAACCCAGATACAAATGAATTAATAATAATCCGGGATAATAGGGATAATATAAATAAAGCCATAAATAGGTATTAAAATAAGTGCACAAGCATTATAAAAGATTAATAATAATAATAATGATTTAGAAAAGAAAGGAGCATTAAATTGGAATTAGGAACAGGCCAGAAAAATAGATAATTCGGTGTTAAAACATAACGTAGGTTAGAAAATCAAAATAAAAGATTTAGGACTCAAAACAAAATTTCCACCGTTGGATATGAAGATATGATTTTTAGGAAGTTGCTCCTCAAATTTGAGCAAGATCCGACGGTGAACGAAGAAGTTATGGCTATTTGAAGTTGGGGAGAAAATAGCTGAAAAATAGAAAAAAAAAATAAATCAGGCATCTGGTAAAAGTATCCGGATACCAGCCAAAGTATCCGGATACTTCGTGCAGAAAAAGCATAAAACGCGTTGAGTCTTCTTCTCCATTCATTCCCCTTTTGCTTTCTCTCTCTAGGGCTCAAAACCCCATTTCCGCCCCTCCTCTTTCAACTCCGGCCTCCTTCTTCCTTCACCACCCAAAACCGCCGCCACCTCCATGGCTCTTCCTCCTTCCCCATAGATCCGCCCTCTTTCTCTCTCTCCTCCTCTCACTTGATTCTCCCTCTCCTCCTTGTCTCTCCACCGGAAACGGCCAGCCACCACGGCCAGCCAACACGCCGGCCACCCACTACCCTCACAAACTCCTTTCTCTCTTTTTCCCTCTCCCTTTGGCCCTTTCTCTCTCTTCCCTCTTGGTTCCATCTCTCCTTCCCCTTTTAGCCGAGCTTTCTCTCTCTCCTCCCGGTGTCGAAGAGCAACACCGTCACCCTGATCGAGATCGATTGTCCCCACCGTGCTTGGAATCGAAGATTGGGGAAACTTAGGATCAAGTTGGAGCCGAGCTAAAGCGTGGGTCGGGGAGTAAAGCGTCAGATTAAGGTTACCCCTCTCACTCTCATCGATTGAGGTAAGGGGTTTCATTACCAGTCCTTAAGGGGTGTATTTCTGGGTAGTTATATCTATCGCTAGGACCGGGGGAAATGTTAATTGCTAACGAACCTTAGGGTAACCCGCTAATAATGAGGAAAGATAGATGGAGTAAATAGGGGAAACCAATAGTGATGAATAAAAAGGTAAGTAACAGAATAATTAATTAATTAGACGGGTAGGGTGTGGCAAAAGAATAGAAATGGTGAATAGGGAAATAAATTAGAAATGAACAAATGAGAGTAAAGAGAATTAAAGTATAATTGTATGTGGTAAAACCAGGTAAAAGTTAAACGGAATTGGTAGACAAAATAATGACATATAATATGGACAATTAATATTGGATAAATATGGTGATGTATCGTAGGCCTTCGATTTGGGGGAGACGATACATCGTAAAAATTGGGGTTGTATTGTAGGCCTTCGATTTGGGGGAGACAATACAACGAAACTGGGGCGATGTATGTAGGCCTTCGATTTGGTGGAGACATACATCGTCGACGGTGTATGTATGTAGGCCTTCGATTTGGTGGAGACATACATACACCGTAAATAAAAAGGAAAAGGAAATAAAAATGGTAAATGTCACAGGTGGTTGTATTGACCCTGTGGCACGGCGCAGGTGGTTGTATTGACCCTGTGGCCTGATAAATGGTACATGTCACAGGTGGTTGTATTGACCCTGTGGCGCGGCGCAGGTGGTTGTATTGACCCTGTGGCCTAAATAAAATGGTACATGTTACAGGTGGTTGTATTGACCCTGTGGCACGGCGCAGGTGGTTGTATTGACCCTGTGGCCAAATAATAAAGAGGTAAAACGGTAATGGAAAAGCGATGTATGTAGGCCTTCGATTTGGTGGAGACATACATCGTGATTGGTGTATGTATGTAGGCCTTCGATTTGGTGGAGACATACATACACCCTAAATAAAAAGGAAAAAGGAAAGGATAATGGATAAAATAAGGTAAACGGTAAAGGAAAAGCGATGTATGTAGGCCTTCGATTTGGTGGAGACATACACATCGTGATTGGTGTATGTATGTAGGCCTTCGATTTGCTGGAGACATACATACACCGTAAATAAAAGGAAATGAATAAGGGAAACAGGGAATAAAATTGGATAAGATAATGGTAATGGAAAAGCGATGTATGTAGGCCTTCGATTTGGTGGAGACATACATCGTGATTGGTGTATGTATGTAGGCCTTCGATTTGGTGGAGACATACATACACCGTAAATAAAAGGGAAAAGAATAAGGAAAAAGGTAAGGGGATATAACGGGATTTATTTGGAAACGGGGAAAATAATTAAAAAGGAAAAATGGAAAAGGAAATGGAAAATGGTAATGAAAAGGAAAAATGGATAATAGAGTGGACATTGAAAAATGAAATAAGAAGGTGAACAATGAAATTGATATAGGAATTAAAGGAAATAAATACGGAGAATAATTATGGAAATGCTAAACATAAACGACTAATGGAAAACGGATAAAGAATGAGAATAAGAAGATGGGATAGGAAGAAGAAGAAATAGGTTAATTGGAAAGAGAGTGAGTAGAGAAATTTGGGTGATTAGGAAAAAGGAATAAAAATGAAAGAGCGAAAGTAATGAGGAATAAAAATAATTAGAGGTTAGGGATTATTTAAAAGAAAACAATTAGATAGAAAAAGGAATTGGGAAACAGTTAGGAAGGAAAAAGGAAAAAAAAAGAACATGAATTAAGTAGTATAGCATAGGCTTGAATGGTCGTGGTGTGTCGTATATATCTGCTTAGAAATCTCTCTTTTAAGTTTTGTGTGATGCTTCCCCTGTGTGGTTAATATTTTTCAGGTACACAAGTGGAGCATACACCAGTGTTGGCCGAGCAGGATTTCAAGTTCCACTACGTGGAATGTATTTTACATATTTTGAGTGGATAATTACTTTTTGTAAATTATATATGAATTAGTAGTTTGCCCTGAAATTGCATTAATCGGGCGTTAGGATCTGTTACGATTTTTAAACTGTTGTTGTTTATGTTTTTAAAACAATTCTGGACTGACAGGTTTTTAGAAGAAAATTTTTGGGAAGTCCGGAAAACAGAGGAAATTCTGCCGGATTTTCGTAAAACCTTATAAAGAAATTTAAGTATTAAAAAGGAATTTTCAAACTCCGATTTTAATAAAACCTAAAATTATCCAATAAATGTGAGAGTGTTATAGAAAACATCATCTCTTTAACAAAAATATAGTAAAAATTTGGGAATTTTTTTTAAAGGTGACATGGGCATGAGAACCTTTAAGTTCAAAAACATTTCATTAACTTGATTGTAATATGTAACAGCCCGATTTTCGTAAGCCAAAAATATTTACTTTTACTTATGAAAGTACAAAAATTGAGGCCAGTTTTTTTTTTTGTAAAACATTGTTGACATGTTTGAAAACACTATTGAAAAGTCCTTGGTGTTCTCAACACCCTTTTAGAAAACCGAGTTGTTACTAAAACTAATCTTTACTCACTTAGGTTTCCAAAACATTTGTTAGGAAAACGTTTAGGTTTCATATGGAAATAGTTCTTTGCATTCCACCAAAAGATATCATTAGACATTTCTCATGAAGATGTAAAAAGTCGGGCATACATTAGAGTAAGTTAAGTTACATTAAGGGATCATTGCTCAGGTAATCCTTCACACACACACCTACTACAATCTAGAATAACCATGCTCATCTCAAGCCACCCTATTGAAGGCAATCGGGTGGAGGTCCTTCTTCTTCTTGGATTCCCTTGTTGCCTTTAAAGATGATGTCGTTCCCATTGTCCCAGCAGTATGGTTGGACTCCAACTTCTCTCCGTCTGTGGTGGTATAATTCCACTGTTTCTCGTATCGTGCCTTCTCTTTGTAGCTCTTATACCCTCGCACAGTGACTTGCCTCAAGTGAGGCCCCAGATCAGCTCCACTCAGTTGATGTTCCGGGTCGGGTATCACAATCTGAGTATGGCCAGTCCATACCCAGCCACTTGGGATACGCTTCCAACCTCTTCCATACTTACTCCAAGTAGTGATGTCCATGCAGCACTCCATCTGCCCGTTGAAATACCAGCAACACCGATATGCCAACGAACAGGAGAGAGTAAGCGTTCCGAACGACGGGTCGTCGACGGTGTGGAATTACGATAGGCAAAATAGAAGGACCACACAAACACGTAATAAAACATACAAGCATACCACAATCAAGTAGGTTACCACATTATTATCAGTCTTATCATCATTAATCTTGTCTTTTATTATCTTCTCAAACTTAATTTCTTTCCTCATATACATTCCTTATTTCTCAATCTTTTTCCTTCTCATACTCATGATTCCTCTCACACAATAGCACCAGGTACTCATTTCGTTCTCGGTTATCACTCAACCTAATCGGAAGCAAACAGGAGTACAGGACCTTTACCACGCAGGCACGACAGCTGTCACAACACATAAATGGTCCCAGACCAGAAGGATCTCGTCCTCAAATCATATCAATAATAACAAGGCTCACTGTCCACGCAGTGGCAAACACAATGCCCCGTTCCAGTCCCTCTCACTGTTCTCGATTTGCAATCTAGGGGGCGACAGTATGTTTCTAGTGGGACCGCAGAACTTGCCACGACATTAGACCCAGTCCCCACCACGTTAGTGCGCCACATGTGGAGTTCGTTCTGCCTAGAAGCATACTCTAGACTTCTTGACGTTTCACCGTCATCGTCCTCCCCTAATGCAATCTCGTCCTCAGTATCCGCAGATACTTATCGTTTCTTCCTCTCCACTACTTCGCACTCTCATACCTCACCGCGCATGTCTTTTAAAGTCTTTTAATCTTTTTAATTATCCTAAGGTCGGCCCGTCCTTCGTGCAACCCTTCAACGAGTCCCGATCACTAACTTTGCACAAACTTTTTCTTACATAGCACAGAGCTGGGATCACATCACAATTTCCAATCTCATTCTCCAACTTTCTCAACATACTCTATTTCTCACGACCATCTCATTTCAACATCTTTTCTCAAAACACTTTCCACAACTTTCTCAAAAACCATTTGATAAACTTTTACAAAACCTCACTTCATAAACAGTTTCATAAAACTCCCTTTTGTAAATTTTCTCAAAATTCTAGTTTCACAACTGCTCAATTCTCTTTTCAAAGACCTTCTGAAAAAAATCTCCGTTCACAATTTTCACAAAATTTTCCTTTCAAAAACTTTTCTGAAAATACTTTTTTTTATAATATTTCTCAAAACCTCTTTTCAAAAACATTTTCAAAAGAATTTCTTTTCACAAATCCCTTTTCTAAAAACTTCCTTTCACCATTATCCACAAGATCTCTTTTCAAAATCTTTTCGAAGATCCCTTTTTGAAAGCCTTTTCAAAAACTGCTTTTCAAAAATTTTCAACTTTGCTGAGCGCTAGCGGAGGAGCAAGCTCGACTCAACACCAGTCCCAGACTAAAACCAAAAACAAAAGGAGCCCAGCTCCGCTCAAATCATCTCTCCTTCTCATCATCAACATCACTTTTCCCCCAAGCTCTGGCTCGTTCTCAATAACATCATTTCATTCTTTCCCCAACTTCTCAAATCTTTCTCTTTTCTAATCCATCTCATCTCTTTACTTCTTATTTTCTTACTCAGGACGTAACAGACGTCCATCAGCCGTTTACTTATCATAATCATCAGCGATAAACATTATGAACATAATTAAATAAAAGCATACTATCAACACACAACATCACACAAGAGCATTGTGGTCTTTGTCACTTTCATATAAGCAGCCACACAAAGCAAACAATTACTGCTTATACTACTGACTCCAAGCACTGAGTTCCGATCTTTGAGATGATGCGGAACGTCCTAATAAATCACCTAGCTACCACGGTGTCTTAGGAAAGCTTCTCTCTCACCTGGACCGATGGTAATTCACACGATATGCTCCTTGGTTTCCACTGCGACGCCCGTAACTGCTCCCCGATTGTTACTGGAACTCAAATAATTTTTTCTTATTAAAATTTGTTCTTATAGAATTGTTTAGAAAACAAGACACCCTTATCAAAACTCCTTATTTGGAAATCACTTGATTCACAACTAATTAAATACATTTCTTTAACCATAGAATTAGGAATTTAAAACCCATAACATTCATTTCAAAAACTTGTTTACAAAACATGAATACTTCCTTGGCTCTTATAGGGGCCACATTTATCTTAAGGTTTTCTTATAAAATCATTCGTTAAATTAAAAACCAGGAATTTCAGAAATCATATGAAACAAGACTTTTTCAATTAATCAGAGCATTTGACTCACTTTATTTTCTTTAAAAAAACAGAATTTCATCAAGGAGAATTAACACAAGGATTCAATCAAAAGCCTTTAAGAATATTAAACACTCAAGTCATTCATACACATATAAATATAACATCACAATTCATGCACATAAGACAAGAATCAAATACATGCACCTAATTTCCATGCATGGCCGAATCATATCCTACATGAGACAAGGTTCATGTTCAAGTCTAATGATCATTAACACATGCCCATATGACAATACATTACTCCAAATTTCAAACATCACATAATACTAAAAGAATACATTTACTTAGAATAATGCTAATCATCATATGAACCAACACACAAGGAGAAATTAATTTATTTTCTTTACTTTTATACCCAAACCGAATAGAGCATAAGGAAAATCATGCAATCACACACACTAACCAATTTGATTTATTCAAAGATCAACTCAAACAATATAACATAAGAAATTAAAACAGCTTGAAAGAAATTTGTGTCCAAAACCGAATGGGAAAACTACTTAACACAAACATTTATCAAATTAACCTCCTTTTATTAAAAATTAATTCAAATAATGTCATCTAGAAGAATAAATAGCTTGAGGTTGGTTCCTACACCGAAATGAGATCATGAAATAATTCATATTATTATTATTATTATTATTATTTTAAGTTCAAAATCAAAGATTTAAATCCCATAGGTTTAGAAATTTCTAATTCTAACAATAAACACATATGCAAGATAAAATAAGCTACCTTAGACATTATTAAGCATGAAACCGTGAGCTTCACACAAGGAATTTAGCAAGCAAAATCTAGTTTCTTAACACCACAACAATCAAGAGACATATCACCATCCTTGACCTCTAAAACTTCATGCATGTACTCAAAATTCCTTTATTATATAAGTCTCATCATGTATGCACTTAAGGATCTCTAGATTAGGAAGAATTTTAACATGCATGTAAGGGAAATGATGATCTAGCATGACTCCCTAGACTTGACCGAATGACTATGTGCATAAAGGCAAAATCTCACAAATTTGTCAAAATCAAGATCAACTCATGCAAGACTTTTAAAACAACATTTTATCTTTCAAAGCATTAACCGAATCATCATCATCATCATCATACATACAAATTCTTACCCAAAATTATTTTGAAAACTTATTATGCTTATTTTCTTAAAGAACCGTAACATGCACCAGAGAAAATCAAGGTTTGCACACAAAACTCAAACTTCACATTTTCTTAAGAATAACACATAGATCAGAACATGCAAAACAAGATCAAAGCAAAAACATAAGCTTGATCACAAAACCTAAACAGAACCGTGAAGAGCAAGTCATAGATCAAGACATCCAAGTACAAATATTCAGGATCAAACCATAAAAATAACATGCAAGGCACTTAAGCTTCAAGATCATGAGAATTTAAAACATGCATCACAAACATTAGACTTAAATAGTGTCCATATAAAGTCTTTTTACAACCCAAAATCACTACACTTTACTTCCTTAAATAACTACCTTAAATCAAGAGCTCTAACTAAATCTTCAAACTTCAAACCCTCTTCTTCTCCTCTTAGGGTTGCTTCGGCCTCCACTCCTCTAAAGTTGAGGGATGATTTCCTTCTTTGATCCTTGAAGGAAAATGTGTTTGAGAAGGAATGAAGAAGGCTTGGTTGAGAATTTTGGGTTGATACTCTTCTTTTCTCTCTCCTTTCCTCTCACAGCCTCACTCTCTTCCTCTCTAAAGTCTCAAGAGTTGATGTTACTTTTGGGAACTAAGTGTTTAGGTTGATGAAGAGAATGGGAATGAGTTAGTCAACACTCACCCCTTCCTACGGCTTTATGGCAAACAAGGGTGTGGAAATTTCCCCTTCTAACCTCGGTCCAAAGGCTTGGTTCAAGGGTGATTTGGGCAACTCCAAAGTTTGCATGGGGAGAGTCTTGTCAAGAAGGGAGACAAGGTCGAAAGAAGTCTTCACTAGGCTTCATGAGTCACACCACCTATTCCCTCCTATTTCCTATTTGGTTTTCTATTTTCTTAATGGCCAAGAAAATAAGCTCTACTTGGTTTCCTCCTCTCTACACCTCGGCCGAACAACACACACACATGCACATATAATTTCTATTCACATCATCATCATGAGCATACAAAATTAGTTCATGGAATACCCTAGAAGATCTAATGCACGTATTCCAGCACACACACATTTGCATACCACCTCTTTTTCATGTTATCATAATGGGTACATAACATGGAATCGTGGAATAATGCATATAATCATGCTCACAATACCTTAGGACACTATATTTCACACACGACACACATACATATTTTCACAAATCATACATTCATACAATCCATGCATTCATTTTAAATTTACTAATTAGGTTTCATTCATAATTTCTCACATACACATACATTATCAACTCAAAATATAATCCATAAGAAAACCAATAAACCATATTAGTTCACTATAGAGTAAGCTGTACTTGATTTTACAGAAATCACATTTTCACATACATCAAAAATCTTCAAGAAGAAATTATTCATTTAAAACCTCAAATCATTTTAATAAAAAGACTAACTCATTTCTTAAATAGAATCGTTTGCCAAAACATTTAACTGAAAATCTTTCTTAAATTCCGAAAATTCAATCTTAATCTTATTAATTTATTTGAGTCCAGAAAATGCGGGGTATTACATAATAATATTCTCATGTCAAACATCACAAGTCAAGTTCCAAACCGAGATGTTACTTAACATCGCACTTTGTAACTTGGCTTCATAAATCTGCTTTGAGAAAACATTTTCATTTCTTGTTTTATAAAACTTTATTCTTTCAAAAGCCATATTAAATAAAATATCCAGTGGGGTACAGAATGATATGACAACGTTAACCAAGTAGTTGCAAGGAATACAGTGCTCAAGGGAATTACCTATTGCTAATCTTGACACCTAATCTTTCACTCTGAAGTCTACTGCAGCAGCCTCATCGAGATAGATTTACTGCAGGGTCAACCATCTATCCGTTGCAATACCGGAATAACCCCATATGACAACATGATAGGAGAGATGGTCAGTATTCCAGAAGTACAACATGACAAGACAAAATAATAACGACTTCATATAAAAAGAATACTCAGGATAAAAATATAGGAATCATGCATTCATGCTATGCATATGACAAATACATTCACATAAGCATATAGGAAACACTTATAAACAAAGTATCATAATTTAATAACCACATACTCATTGCATAAAGCATCATCATTATTCTCAGACATTCCAGTCTCATCACCATTTTTCTCAATCTTTCCAACAATCACTTATACTTTCCTTCTTTGAATCTTTATCAATTCTTCATAAATTCTCTATGCTTTCTTTCTTGTAATCTTTTATCATTATTAAGTCTTATCAAACGGTTCGCTCAATGATGAGGGGGAAACATCATTGAACTCGCACACACGTCTACATCTCCTCGGTCATCCACCCAACCTAGTCGGAAGCAAACAGGAGTACAGGACCTTTACCACGCGGGCACGACAGCTGTCACACAAACAAATGATCCCAGACCAGGAGGACTCAGCCTCAAATCATATCATATCAATTCACATATATATCAAGGCACGCTCTCAGCGGCAATCACAAATGCCCCGTTCCAGTCCCTCTCACTGTTCTCGATTTGCAATCAAGGGGACGACAGTATAATTTCTAGTTCGCGATGCGGAACTTACCACGGTATTAGACCCAGTTCCTACCACGTTAGTACACCACATGTGGGATTCGTTCCGCCTAGAAATATACTCTAGACTTCTTGACGTTTCATCGTCATCGTCCTCCCCTCATGCAATCTCCTCCTAAGTATCCGCAGATACCTATGGTTCCTTCCTCTCCACTACTTCGATACGACACTCAGACCTTACCGCGTATATAAATGTCTTTTAAGTCTTTTAAAGTTTTGAGTTTTAATTCAACGGCTTAATCCTAACGGTCGGCTCGTCCTTGGTGCATCCCTTCAACGAAGCCCGACCACTAATCGAAATCTGTTCCCCCTAAATTCTCAATGGCCTCATGCCTCAATCACTTTCATCTCATCATCACAATTCACATAACTCATGCTCAGCATATTCTCATCAACATCATCAGCATCTTTTCCTCGTCTTTCTCAAAATCTCTTTTCGCAAAACTTTTTCGAAAGCTTGATTTCACAAAACCTTTGCTTCACAAAACATTTTCAGAAACCTCATTTCAAAATTTCTTTCACAAAAATTTTTCAAAATAATGTTTCCAAAAACTTTCACAAAATATTATTTTCACAAAAGCTTTTTCAAAAATCTCTTTTCAAAACCTTTTTAAAAAATCACGTTTTTGGATGAGTGTTAATGGAGGAGCAAGCTCAACTCAACACTAGGCTTCTTTCCAAAAACATGAACGAGGAATCACATCTCCACTCAAACCACATCTCACTTTCATAACCACATTACTCTTCTCCATTCTCAACTCTTTGTATTCCATTTCTTATACAACCTTTATTATCATTCCTCTTTCTTTCAATCACATTTTCTTACTTTTGCAATTCATTCATCTCATAACTCATTTCTTTTTTTTTTTATGATCCCCATTATTACGTACAACTTTTCCAAACAAAACAAGATATACTCCACAGGATAATTCACAGAGAAATTCAATACGTAATAAAATCAATCATGCATCATATTTAAACAAATAGGTAAACATCTAGCACATATATGTCACATGTAATCATGCAACACATAGCCTATGACAATTAGACTCGATGTACTCAGTTTAGCACCGAGTCTACGCGTCACGATGACCTAGGCCTACTGCATCTCTCACCTCTCGTTCCCAACAGGTCAGCCGTTCCACTTCTCGACTTATACGCACCTTGTACTAAGGGAGATGACACTAACGTTATAATTCTATCTTAAACAATTGTCCTACTTAATATCAAACGCGTTTTCGAAAACTCTCTTTACTTCTCGTCAGAAAATCCTAGATCGTTAAGACTTTTTCAAATCAAATTAGACTTTTGAACAAACTTTAAACATCTCAAAATCTTTTTAAAACAATTGATAAAACAATTTAAAACCATTTGTTTTTGGTTGCTGGTCCGTTCCGGACAGCCATTAACCAAAACTCAAAAACATCGAAAACTTAACTTTAGTTCATATAACACTTTGTTATAAAATAAACGCTTAAATGATTTATTTTTAAAACTTAATATTGTGAAATTAATTAAGGGCAGCAACCACGAAGTCCAATGTTATTCAATATTGAATTATTTCAAAAACCAATTAATTTTCACAACCAATTACAAAATCACACACAACACTTTGGTTAATTAAATCATTCATGCATAACCTAGACAATTCATCAAATAATCACTTATTCAATAATTTCAAAGCATCATGATTATCATACAAGTCAGCCAAGATCATAACATCAAGTATAAAAATTTATATTCATCAAAAACATTCAAGTAGAAACCTAGTGTGATTACACGTAAATCACAAAAGATAAAATTCAAAACTATATCAAATAAACTTGTTAAATCCTAAAAATCTCCAGAACATACACATATATGATAAAGTTAATTATATAAAAATTTCAGGCCATTTAAACAATCCTAAGCTAGGTTTCAAATCAAATTTCACATGAAAAACAAAACAGAACTGTTGCTGGTCTGAGGCAAGAATGATATTATTAAAAATAGTTGTTCAACTCCGAATTGCATAAAAATTGGTATAACTCTTAATTGCACAGTCAAGACTATCTCATAAAAGTTTCAGATTATTTGGAGTTGTGCAAGTCATACTTTTCCAATTAAAATTGTCACCAAGTCCAGAAAATCTGAACCAAGTGGTTCACTGTTTTGCCTTTTGAAAAATTATCAAATCAACTCCAAATCTCTTCAAATTTTACAGAGAACATCTAGAGAGGTTCAGGAAACTATCATAAAAATTTCAAACAATTTAGAGTTGCACAAGTTTGAAAAGTCTGTTCATCATTAAACTTAAAAACTTATTTTCTTAAAATGGTTTTCATAAAGTTGGTTCTTATAAAAAAAGGAAATCACTTCCAAAAATCATTTAAAAATTCAGAGGAGTTTATTTTAATATACTTAGGTCAGTGACAAAATTTCAGAATTATTGAGCATACATACATATCATTTATCAATGTCAAGAACACATACAATCACAATTTCAGCACATACTTTTTGTTCAACCAATTATTCAACCATTTCTTTTCATAAAATCAAAAATGCACACATACATATTAATCATCACAAGAATCAAATCATCAATTATTTTTCCTTTGAAAACCGAATTAATTTTTCATGAAAACAATTTATTTTAATTCAAATATAACATGCATCAATATCTAAAATCAAGCTTTTTAACTAAAAATCAAGAATCAAACTAAACTAACCTAGATCCTAACATGCACATACTTAAAATTTATAGATCCTAAGAAAATCATACATGCATCAACATTTAAGAGCCAAAATCAAGACTTCAAGGAAAAAATCAAAACTAACATTAAAACTTACTCTTTTTCATTAGATTTTTTCATGCATGTATCAAATACTTCAAACAAAATTCATCTCTTAAAAATTTAAGCTACAACCGAAACATGCATCAAGAAAAATAAATTCATTTTATCAAAAAATTTTCATGCTTTAGATTAAACTCTTGCTAAAAAAATAATTTCCTTTACATGCAAATAAAAACGAATAAAGCAATAAAATAAAATTATTAGCACAAAAATCCTCTTAAGACCGAAGTAATCATCAAGTTTTTAAACATAGAAGATTTCTTATTTTTAAATCAAGATCTTTACATGCAAGTAAGAAAAATCATGATCAACTTGAGAAAATCATGTGGATGCAAAGAGAAATTCAAGATCTAGTTTGAAAATCAACATGCATCAAGGAACCATTTTTTTAAAATCCAATTTCATTTTCAAGGACATGCACAAAACCAAAGTTCATCAAAGAAAACCAAATCATTTACACAAAACAATTATAAAAACCGAATCACCCTCAATCATTTTTTTGCATGTTCATTTTTTTTTTAAAAACTTCAATCTTTGATTATTAGTTTTTGAAAAATGTAGATCAACACAAAGAATCAACATGCATGAGTAGATTTTGAACAAATCAACACTTTTACAACAAAACCGAAAATAAAAATGAAGGAGAAAGAAGAACAACAAGGATTAATTTTATACCTAAGAAGATGATTGAAAAATGAGCTAAGAATTAAGGCTTCTCTCTTCCTCTCCTCTTTTCCCTCACAGTTCTCCCCGTTTTTTTTTTTAATATATGTCTCAAGAGCTAATGTTGCTCTTGAGACTAAGTGTTTGTGGTGGAAGTGTGAAAAGAAAGGAAATGGAAGAATGGAATGAATGAATGAAGGCTATGGTGGAAAGGAATGAGAGTATAAGGAAATGAACTAAGGCCACCTACATGCTTCTAGGAGGGTAATTTTGGAAACTCAAAAATATGTACTTGGTCCCCAACTTTCTATTTTCTTTTCTTTTTATTTTAATTCCTTTTTCTACCTAGTCATCAAGCAAGAGCTTCACAAGCTTACACATACACCATGCACACACTTGTCACACATACACATATCACACATGTATTATGCATGCACACACACATTCAAGCAAACACTTTAATCACAAAAATAATTTCTTCTTTCACTAATTAATCAAACACAAATATTAACAATTAAACACATAATAAACTGTACTTATTGATTGCACTTATAGACCTTATTTAATTTTCTAAAATCATACTTTAATATATTCAAGATAATCCCAAAAGGAAAAATTCATTAAAAATCAAAAACTATTTTTCATGATTTATTCCTTGGAAATTCGTCCTTTATCACACTGAAAAACAATTTTCGCAAACCAACCCAGAAAATTATGAAAGATACATTTTTGAAATCTACGTTTCGATACGATCGTTTTGGTATAAAGATCATAAAAATCGGAGTTACGGTTAAAAAGTTATGGATTTTCAAAGTTGATACATTTAAGAAAATCCATAAAGAAATTCATTTTTAAAATAAATCACCAATCAATAAAATCATTTCTTATAAAAATCATTTTTACTAAGTCCATAAAAATATTTGTTTATCAAAACTCCGTAAAATAAACACTTTACTACGAAATCGAATAAAATACTCATTGAAAACTCTTTGAAAAACGATTTCTCAAAACTCTTCTTTATTGAATTTTTATTCGTCCTAATCGGAAAAACGCGGGATGTTACATTCTCCCCAACTTGCAGATTTCTCGTCCTCGAGAAATGCTACGCGAAATTCCACGATCAACGGATGTCGGATTCCTCGGTGTGCTTCTCCCAATCTATAACAGTAGTCGTCGTTCTCGAGTCGTCGCATATGCATCGTTCCTTCAAAGGTAACATTCGTAGGCCATTTCATCATTGAACACAACGAAATACTAATGGTATAGCTTCGTCAATAAGAGTTCAAAGGCTTTAAATGGTTTCGAAACAAAATTCAAAAAGAATAGTGTAACACCCCGATTCGGCAACTTGAAAACTTACATTCAAGTAGTGAAAATTTGGGGCCAATTTTTTTTTTTTTTTTACAAACAAGTGGTGCACAAGATGAGAACACTTAGGTTTCCAAAACATAGTTATAACTAAAACTTGTGTTCTCATATTGTTCAAACTTTTCAAGTTCCAAACCGAGATGTCACAGGACACCGCACTTTGAAACTTGTTTTTCAAAACATCTTTTAAAACGTGGCCCGTTTACTTGTTTCAAAACAACAATGCCAAATAATACAATTGTCAGGGGTACAGTATGATAGAGCAAGGAAACTAAGAACTTACAATGGATTACCTTCCGCCAGGGGAATTCCTAGCTTCTAGTCCTGCTTCCTAATACTTGTCGTCTAACTTCGGACCTTGGTCAATGAAGCCCACCACGCTTCCGCTGCGCCATCTACCAGTTGCAATATCAGCAAGTGCCGATACGACAACATGGTAGGAGAGAGTCAGTGTTCCGAACACTAACGGGTTGACCATTAGGTCTAAGGGTAGGCTTAATATAAAAACAACATACTAAAACAGCAGAACATAAATGCAAGTACATTATCACCAACATATATAGCATTTAATGCACATAATATATATATATATATATATATATACCACAAAGAACAAAACAATCATAATGATCCGAACACCTTACCACCATCACTCTTAGCCCATTAATACATTCACCACATTCTCCGAATCTTTCTTGCGAACTTTCACAACTTTTTCTCAAAACTCCTTCCGTTATCACTTCCGCACATATCCCTTATCTCAAGAATTCTTTCTTATATTGTCTTACAAATTTTTGCTCAATGTTTGATATCTTCAATGTACTTCTCTTTGAAACATCTTTGTCTGTTAAGTTTTATTATTTCGATTAGCACCAATGATGAGGGGGACACATCATTGAGCTCACACACGTCTACATCTCCTCGGTCAACCACCCAACCTAGTCGGAAGCAAACAGGAGTACAGGACCTTTACCACGCGGGCACGACAGTTGTCACACAAACAAATGGTCCCAGACCAGGAGGCCTTGCCTCAAATCATATCATATCAATTCATATCATAAACAAGCACGCTCTTAGCGGCAAACACAAATGCCCTATTCCAGTCCCTCTCACTGTTGCTGAAAAGC